>OX463233.1:168149058-169527299 GCA_949820135.1 Sylvilagus floridanus | reverse complement strand
GACAGATTCTCTGCAGGGAGGAAGACGCCCCAGGTTGCTGCCCACCGGGAACACAAGGATAACAAACTCCCTCACAGAATGCAGCCAACACCCAGAGGGCAGCAACCCTCTGGAATGAGATCTCACTCACACTCCGCGAGAACAAGACAGAGGACAGGACAAGGTCTTTCCAGGCTGGCCACCTTGGGAAAGCAGTAGAAGATGGCCCAAGTGCTTGGGCCCCTGCACCTGCGTGGGAGACCCGGAAGAAGCTCCTGGCTCCTGGCTTCAGATTGGCGCAGCTCCAGCTGTTACAGCCAATTGGGGAATGAACCAGCAGATGGAAGACCTCACTCTCCCTCCCCCTTCCCCTCCCCCTCGACGTCTCTGTATAAATCTGACTTTCAAATAAATAAATAGCTATATTTTAAAAAGGCCACATCACTGCTGGCTTAGACTTTCACAATTACTCCTGACTGCCTCTCTGCTCGCAATCCTATTTCCCTACAGTCCACCTTCCTAGCAGCAGACAGATCTTTTTTTTTTTTTTTTTTGACAGACAGAGTGGACAGTGAGAGAGAGAGAGACAGAGAGAAAGGTCTTCCTTTGCCGTTGGTTCACCCTCCAATGGCCGCCGTGGCCGGCGCGCTGCGGCCGGCACACCGCGCTCATCCGATGGCAGGAGCCAGGTGCCAGGTGCTTTTCCTGGTCTCCCATGGGGTGCAGGGCCCAAGCACTTGGGCCATCCTCCACTGCACTCCCGGGCCACAGCAGAGAGCTGGCCTAGAAGAGGGGCAACCGGGACAGAATCCGGCGCCCCAACAGGGACTGTTGAGCCATGGCGCCGGCCAGCAGACAGATCTTTTAACAACAGAAATCAGGGCCAGACGTTTGACCTGGGGGTTCACTCTTCAGCTGAGACACACACTGGGTTCAGTGCCCACCTAGACCTCCTGGCTACAGTTTCCTGCTGATGCAGACCCTGGGGGAGAGCTCTGATAGTTCAGGTGATTGATGGGTTCCTGTCACACACAGGGAGACCTGGATTGAGTTCCTAGCTCCTGGCTTCAGGCTGGCCACGTCAGGATTGCTGCAGGTATTAAAGGAATAAACCAACAGATGGGAGGGCTCTATCTCTATCTCTCTGTCTCTCAAGTACATAAAAAAAAAAAAAAATTGACAGGCAGAGTTAGACAGTGAGAGAGAGAGACAGAGAGAAAGGTCTTCCTTCCATTGGTTCACCCCCCCAAATGGCCATTACGGCCAGTGCTGTGCCGATCCAAAGCCAGGAGCCAGGCGCTTCCTCCTGGTCTCCCATGAGGGTGCAGGGCCCAAGCACTTGGGCCATCCTCCACTGCACTCCCAGGCCACAGCAGAGAACTGGACTGGAAGAGGAGCAACTGGGACAGAACTGGTGCCCCAACCGGGACTAGAACCCAGTGTGCCAGCGCCGCAGGCTGAGGATTAGCCTAGTGAGCTGTGGCGCTGGCATAAATAAAATTTACATATCAGTCTCGCTCCCGATACAATAAATCTGAGTATCTATGACCAGGGCCGAGCTCCTTGCTCCACGGCGTCCCTCATCCCTTCCCCATCCACTCACTCCAACCCCAGTCATCTCCTTGTTCCAACAGCAATGCCGGGCATGTCTCTACGCAGGAAGGTGCACCTGACATTTCCTCGGCCCCCCGTATTGCATGGCTCACTGCCTCCAGGCAGCCTTCGCCGCTCATCCTGCACCCCTCCCCACTTCTCTCCCATGTCCTTTTGGGTCCATCTTCTTTCATTACGGCGGCATGTTGTTATACTGGTTATTCATTGTCTCCCCCTCCCCACCCACACAACCCCATAAATCAGACCTCCTGAAACCCACAGCCACATCCCTGATTCTACATAACATGATGCAGGACCCCAGCAAGGGTTGCTGTGGCGTAGCGGGTAGAGCCGCCAGCTGCGATGCTGGCATCCATATGGGCGCCAGTTCATGTCCCCACTGCTCCACTTCCAATGCAGCTCCCTGCTAATGGCCTGGAAAAGGCAGCAGAAGATGGCTCAAGTGCTTGGGCCCCTGCTCCCATGTGGGAGAACTAGATGAAGCTCCTGGCTTTGGCCTGGACTAGCCTGAGTAATTGCAGCCACTTAGGGAATAAATCAGAGAATGGAAGATGTGCGTGTGTGTGTGTGTGTGTGTGTCCCTCTCTCTGTGTTACTCCGACTCTCAAATAAATATAGTCTTTAAAAAAAAAAAAAAAAGAAGTAGCAGAGGGCCGGCACCGTGGCTCACTTGCTTAATCCTCCACCTGTGACACCGGCATCCCATATGGGCACCATTGCTAGTCCCAGTTGCTCCTCTTCCAGTCCAGCTCTCTGCTGTGGCCCGGGAGGGCAGTGGAGGGTGGCCCAGGTGCTTGAGTGCCTGCACCCACATGGGAGACCATGAAGAGGCACTGGCTTTGGATTGGCGCAGCGCCGACCATAGCGGCCATTTGGGGAGTGAACCAATGGAGGGAAGACCTTTCTCTCTGTCTCTCTTTCTCACTGTCTATAACTCTACCTGTCAAATAAAAAAAGAAAGAAAGAAATAGCAGAGATTTAAAAGGGCTTGTTCACCAGGGGCTGGCCATGGAAACACTGCTGCAGCCACCATGTCAGAACCCAGGCTATCCTGCTAGAGAAGCCAAGTGGAGGAGAACTGAGGCTCTCCAGCCAACCACCAGGCCCCCAGCACCTGAACAGGGCCCATGAATGAGCCCAGGCCAGCACAACCCACAGCATCATGGAAAATGAAGATGGTTGTCTTAAGCCCAAAGTTTCCCAATAGAGATCTAAGATGGAACACAGGCAGGACAAAGAATTGACAGGTGCATGGCGACCAGGCCCTTACTGCACAGGGAGATTCTGCACTGATCCCCGTACCTGCAATTTGACCAAAATCAAGACCAGCTCAGAACACATCCCCCTTGGCCAGTGCTCTCTGATCCTAGTATTCCCTGCTCACCTTCCGGGGTGAGTCCTTCAGGGTCTCACCCATCCTACAGCAAGCTTCAGCCACGGGCCAAATCTGACCTACCACCTGTTTTGGTAAGGCCTAGTAACTAATACATTTTACAAAAGGAAATGTCAAAAAAGTCAAAAGAAAAATATTTCATGACATGTGAAAATTTCATCAAAATCAAATTTCAAGGTCTATAAGTAAAGGCTTATTGGGAAATAGCCCCCTGATGTCCACTCTGGAATGCACTGTCAGTGGCTACTACATAACAGCAGGGTTGTGTGCTTCTGTTGAAAAGCACAAGGCCTGGAGCCAGCACTGTGGTGCAGCAGGTTAATGCCCTGGCCTGAAGCACCGGCATCCCATATGGGTGCCAGTTCTAGTCCCGGCTGCTCCTCTTCCGATCCAGCTCTCTGCTATGGCCTGGGATAACAGTGGAGGATGGCCCAGGTCCTTGGGCCCCTGCTCTCACATGGGAGACCTGGAGGGGGCTCCTGGCTCCTGGCTCCTGGCTTCAGATTAGCGCAGCTCCAGCCGTTGCGGCCATCTGGGAGCGAACCAGTGGATGGAAGACCTTTCTATCTCTACCTCTCTGTAACTTTTTCAAATAAATAAAATAAATCTTAAAAATTTTTTTAAAATAAAATAAAAAAGCCACAAGGCCCAAAAAGCCTCAACTATTTACCAACCACTCCTTCACTAAAAACATTTGCCAGTCCCTGGTGTAGACAACAGATGAACCATTAAATGGCTCTTTTATTGGATTCACTCCAAATCTATTCAAACCTGGTTGGTCTGACTCTCCTATCCTCAATCAGACCCCAGGAGTTTGAGCGACTTTTCACTGGTTCTGTACGACCCACTGTCAGGCAACCCCCATTCAGGGCAGCTGGCCCCTAAGCTCCCCATGAAGACATGGTAACAGCTGCATCTGCAGTATTGCTCTTACCTAGCAAGCTCTAGACCCTCCCATCCTCCACTCCACGCCAGATCCCCATCTCCCCAACCATGAAGGCTTCCCTCCCTGCTTTGCCCATGTCCCCCCCAGTGTATTCTGTGGAATAAAAGTCCCCAGAGAAATCCTTGGAAAAAGGAACCACTGCAGGCTCTGTGCGCTCCTGGAGGCACAACACACACGTGTGGCATCAAAGGCTCCGAGAAGCCCCGCAGTAAAGACAACCATTTTCCTTTGCTTAATCCAATCTTCTCCAAACGTAGTTTTTGTTTTTGTTTTTGTTTTTTTTGTCTACAGAATGTTTGCTGACCATAGCACCCAGTACAGTGCCTGGGTTTCAGGATGTGTTACAAATGAAAAATGCTGACACACTACAGAATTAGGGTTCAACAAACATACTTTGGAAATACAGCCAAGTTCCTTCCTCACTCCCACTGACCTGAGCTGTCGCCTCCCACATTATCTGTTGCATGCCATGGAATGCTAACCGTCCCACCATCATGGCTGTTCTCAGCTTAGCATTAGCAGGCACTGGATTTTCCACAGTGCTTGTCTCTGGACAGTGTTCTCTCTTTTAGTCCTCACAGTCATCCTCTCAGGTCTACTTTTGCCATTTTGCCAAAAAAGAAGATGAACTATGGATCAAGGAAATCTAAATCACTACTAGCCTAAGATAATGTAAACAGAAAAGCTAAAGTTGAAATACACATCATAACTCCACAGTTCACTAAACTTTTCTTCCTACCAAGATATGAGCTCCTCATCACCTGCTATGCTGGAAACTGCTGATTGACCACTCAATAGCCACTTGTGCCAGAATCCTGATTTTTGTATGGAGCCACATCAAGTCATCTCGGGCAGCAGAGAACGATCTACGTAAGCCGATCATGCTGTGTTCCCACTTCCCCACTCCCTGCCTCCCTTGCAGCTAGGTCTAGCCATCCAACCCAGGTCTGACCACGAAGACACAATTAAACACCATCTGTGGGCTGAAAGGATGAGGTGTCTTGGGGGGAAACAAAGGCATGGCCCCTAATCCTCACCCTGCCCTCTTTCCTGCCTTGAACTGGATGTGACAGCTGATGCTGCAGGAGCCATGTTGCAACTCTAAAGGGAAGGGCATGGGAATTTCCAAAGACAACAGCCCTCCAGAATTCTGACTACCTGAGAAAAAGGAACCATGA
The DNA here is from genome assembly GCA_949820135.1 of Sylvilagus floridanus. Classification (NCBI taxonomy): domain Eukaryota; kingdom Metazoa; phylum Chordata; class Mammalia; order Lagomorpha; family Leporidae; genus Sylvilagus; species Sylvilagus floridanus. Next base: position 169,522,189 of record OX463233.1, on the reverse strand, counting down.
TTTGCTCCCCCATTATAGTTGGGTTTTCCATTTCACGCAGCCTGATGCACACCTAATGGGCCCACTCACCATCTTCCATACCAGCAGTTACTCTTTGGACTTTATGACTTTACACACAGGTTTCATTCAATCTGTCTCCCTGACCATGGTGTTTGCTTCTTGCAGGTCAAGTGCATGTTGGATACTTTTGTTTCTACAGGACTTGCATGCATGTTAACAAGTTTTGCTGATTACCAAGGTTTTTCAGAGATGGTCTATTCCATTGATTAATTACTTGAGCCTGTGAACAGGAAGGTTTCACCGTGAAGTCACTGAGATACAATATCTATTTCCCAGTGGATTTGTACTTCTTCCAGAATGTCAACAGGAAGCCATGCATCAGAAACTCCTAGACCGTGCAGGTGCCCTTCAATCCCAACCACACTTGCATCTCCAGGGTTAGCAACAGAGAATCTGCATCTTAACAAGTACCCGTATGTGGTTTTGAGACTCAGAACTAGGCAACTGCTGGGGTAGAAAATTCAGCAGATTCAAGCCTGAGGATTGGCAGGACTTAACAGAAGCCCTTGCCTGGTCCTGGTCTGAGAAGTCTACGCTGGCATAATCGCTGGAGACTGCTCCCCAGGCAATACAGAGAAAGCGGTTGGCATGCTTTGAGGCTAACTGGGACCAGGAAACCACACACAGATGCATTCCCTACATCTCCAACTCCCCCAGCACTGCTACCACTACACCAAGGCCTCAACTGCAAGTTTGAAAAAGAAACGCATCCGCAGAAAGCCAGCAACAAAACATAGAACTTCCTGTGACAATCACTACTGTCCAGATAGTCATTAGAGGGTGGAATGGGGCAGAAAGATGAGAGGAAAACTCTGGAGAAACACATAGTAACACAGAAACTAGCCTTTGGGACTCGCTTGGCTCCTAGGAGCAGACGGGCTTGGGTGGCCTTTGGGTTATTTATCTTTTTGCTGCATGCAGTTTGGAACAGAATCTGCTCTTGGACACTTGTACAGAGACAGAGGGTGGGCGCCCGAGCAGAGTCCTACCCTAGCCTGCTAGTCCAAGCTCTGAGAAAGGCAATACCTGCGCCTCCCAACACAATTCCCACTCCCCCAACACCCCCTTGACATTTATCTTATTTCGTTTCTGAGGATCATGTTCCCAGATGACAGGTGCGCACAGACTCACATCCAAACAGCGCTTGAAACCACACACACAAACACCCACTGAACTCCTCTTTCAAAGGATGGCCTTCTGTATGTTGACCTCTGGCCAAATTTAAAACCATGGAAGAACAGGCCTGAAAGTGAATCAGAGAGGCCCTTGCCCAAGCGAGAACATGAGGGCCCCAGGGAAGGAAGAGTTCAGGCCTCAGAGATGCACAGGGAGGACCAAGGTGAACCTGCTGCGTCCATTCCACCAAAGAGAGAACCCCCACTCACCACTACGACCCTCAGCAAATGCCAGCCAGCCCACAGCAGTCCCCAGATCTAAGCAACCCAGGAGGGCCGCTGAGCCGCTTTGTGGGAGGGGAGGCGACGTGGAAGCCTTCAGGTGTTTGACACAGTGTGGATGCCCCACGAGTCCACGGACACCTAGCATCTTACAGTGTACCAGAAACCCTCCTTGGACCACACGGCGTTCTGCGGGAGTAACTGCTGATGTCTTCCTTCGGGGAAAGTTTGCATCCTTCCCCTCACCCATCCCACCCCTCAAAACACCGCTCCAAACTCCCCCTCAACTTCTGTTAGAAGGAGGTTCCAACACACCCAAGGCATGGCCTCCTCCGGACCAGCTTCGGCGCAGTCCCACCGGGATGCAAGAGGGTTTCCCACACCACCCGTGTGTGCTGATTCAGGCATCGCTATCTGTCTTTCCCTTTATACACATTTCAGGCCTGCAACAGCTCGCTGCATCGAAATGATCCGATTGGCAATGGATTGCTCCATAGGGATTTTTCCCCCCCACAGCACTTTGCTTGCTAACGTGTACATCACTGGAAACAAAACAAAACAGAAATCCAAGGAGCAAAGGAGGGGGCGGGATGGGGGACAGTGGCTGAGAAAAAGCCAAGATCTCACATTTATCCGCAGCCCCATTCTGCAAGGAAAAGCCACCTTTCGACCACCTGCAGAACGCGCAAGGTCACGTGGGTTCTCTGCAGCTCCTTAGCGTCTTGCCCAGCACACAAGCCCCCGTGGCATATAAACAAATCCACAAGCGGAAAAAACGAGAGGACTCCCTCTTCGGAGGGGAAGCGAGTGAGGATGCTATGATAATAAATACGGAATAACAACCACTACTTACTACTACCTCCACCCAGCCGAGCAGCGCGGAGAATCAGCGTCCGGCGAAGCCTGCGCCGAGCGATCAATCACAGAAAACCTCCCCGAGCCCACCTGGCGTCCATTCCCTCCTCCAGCCTCCTGCCCCCAGCCCGCAGGATCCCAGGGCAGAGAGGGCCGGGGAGGCGAGGCTCGATGGTCGCCGTAGGCAGCACCTACCTCCAGGGTCCGGATTTCTTTTTGTGTGAGGTCGTTGGAGGTAGCACATTTGGTCCTAAGCCCTTCCAGGTTGGAGATGCTCAAGTCTATCATGTTTTGGACCAACTCGCACTGCTGTAGGGCTTTTTGCAAACTCAGAGGTTGGTGCTCTTCGCTTTTCGTCATGTTTTCCTCATCCATCGCTTGCACTGCAGCCCCCCTTCCCCTCCTCCTCCTCCTCCCAGAGAGAAAAGGGGGGAGGGGAATGCTGGCGGAGGCAGTCTCCCCCCTGCGCCGCTCCAGCCACTGCGACTTCTCACCAGCGTCTCCTGAAGAAGCAGCCCACCATCTCACACGGGCTTGAGGGGGCGGGGAGGGGGGGAAGGAGGAGGAGGAGGAGGAAGGGACGAGAGCTAAAATGTATTATTTTATTTTGGGGTACCAAGCAGACTCCATTAGAATTGTCCCCTCTCTCTGAGTCCCTGGTCTCTGAAAAGGAGAGATGCCGGTTCTCAGAAGCCAACCAGGTGATGTGATGCTCTCTGTACACTTAGCAAGGAGGAGGAGGAGGAAGAGGAGGAGGAGAGGGGGAGGTGGGGGAGGAGAAGGAGGAGGAGGAAGAGGAGGAGGAGGAGGAAAATAGCGCTCACTCTTTACACACCGGCTCCGTGAAGGACAAAATTATATACTGGGGGCTGGCTGGCTTTTATGTCAAAAAAAATCTAGTTGGCCCCCCTGCCGGCCGTAGGGAGCCGGCATGGTCCACGGTTTGGGGCGCGTTCTCAAGGCGCGGTCTGCATCGCTCCCGCGGCTGCGGCGGCTGCGGCGGCGGCTGCTGTCTCCTCTCCGCGCCGCTGCTGCTCCTGCCGCCGCCGGGCTCCGGGGGTGACGGCTGCTGCAATCGCTCCTGCCTCGCTCCACACCGACATCTTGCCTGTCAATCACGGGGCGGGGGGGAGCGAGGGAGCGCCGGCGAGGGATGGAGAGCGAGCGAGGGACCTGCAGGGGAGCGGGTTGGTGGAGAGGCGCCGTGCGCGCAGCCGCCCCAGCCGGGCCCCGGCCCCGGCGCGCCAGGGACCCGCTGCAGGAGGCGGAGGAGGCGCGCGCAGGCTCGCGCACCTGGCCGGGGGAAAAGGCCGGCTGCCGGCGAGGGCAGCGGGGAGCTGGGGGCGGACTTTCCAGGGGCTGCGGCGCTCGCGTGGCAAAGTGAAATTACTACCGGGCGTGCGTGCGTGAGTGCAAGCGAGCGAGCGAGCGAGCGAGCGAGCGGCCGCCGGGCGGGGGCGCGGGGCCAGCGCGCGCGCCGGGCCGCGGCTGCTCCCGGGGGCGGCGGCGATGGCAGCGAGTGTGCCAGAGCCGGGAGGCTCGGCGAGGGGGCGGGGAGAGGGCCTGGGCGACGGGGGGTGGGGGTGGGGGCCACTACTACGGCAGCGCTCTCGCGAGACGAGGCCGGAGGGCCGCTCAGCAGGTGCGCTCCGGCTGGGAGCAGGTGTGCGCCCAACTTTAAAATGCTCCTTGCGCGCTGGGGAGACGTCAGCGTGAACCCGGGCACGTCCTCTCTGTCATCCGGCTCGGCGTGTGCGCGCGCCTGCCTTTGGGTTCGTTTGTGATTTCTTGTAACTGGGCGAAAGTAAACCTGAGGATCAACTGGCAGGAGCTGTAGGAAGCCGCGCCCGGCGACCTGCCCGGAAGGGAGAGGGGGGCTTCCTTTTGGACCAAGGAAGGGGTTTTGTCTTTTCCCAGTTGTAACTATGTCCTCCAGAGGACCTGCTTGGGCTGACCCCAGCCTACCCAACCGACTTTATAGCTGCACATGATGGCCCCAGAGTGAACAATGGTTTTTACATCTTAAAATGGTTAAGAAAAAAAAAATCAAAATATGTTGTGGCCTGTGACAAGTACATGAAATTCAGATTTCTGGGTCCATGAATAAAATATTGACCACCACCAGTTTTCCGTCTTAGTTACTTTTGCCCTGTGACAGCAGCGCTGAGTTGCTCTCAACGGGCTGCACCATGCACAACACCTAAATTATTTCTCCCTCTTTAAGAGAAGTTGGCCAACCTCCCGTTAAATCCTCGTAGGCTGTGCCGGCGCTGCCCCTGGCCCTCTCGCGGTTCTGCCTGTCTTGTCACTCAGTGTCAGTTCAAAGGTTGGCAGAGAAAGGCCAAAGCAGCCTAATAGGATTCCAAACACGCATTGCCCAGAGGATGCATCCGGGCCTTTGGCGCAGACGGTAAGACGCTGCTTGGGGAACCGGCATCACGTGGTATTGTAGTCCCACTCCACTGCTGACTCCAGTGTCCTGCTGATGCACACCCTGGGAGGCGGCAGTGAGGGTGCAAGGACTTGGGTCCCTGGCACTGGGTTGAGTTCCTGGCTGCTGGAACTTACGTCTCTTTTCATCTATTTCCTCCACCTTTTTCCTGACCTTACTACTCAGGGTTATTTTTAGAGCCCTTGTTTAACCTCAACACCTGACTCACCTGTGAATCTCTTTCTGTGATTTTTCCCTTTGTTTTTCGTGATTTGGCCCTGTCCCTGGGAAAGCCTTGTAACTTTTGTTGAATGCCAGACATTACATACGAAAAAAAAAAATCGAGTGAGGGTCTCGAGGTGGTCACCCAACTCTGGAGAGGGCTCCCCCTTTCTCTGCAACACAGGTGGCATGAGAGCTGAGCATCTTCAGCCAGCCAGGAGCCCAGTGGGGTGGAGGCTGGGTCTCGGTTTTCAGACACCATCTTCTAGTCCTTGTCTTTCAGGGGTTCCAGCTGAGAACACTGGGCATTCCTAAGGCCCCTATCCCTGGTCCTGAGCCCTAACTCTGTTTCTGCTGCATGCCAAGACTTTGGAAACCTCTGCTCATTTCTTCCAGGATTTTCGCCTCCCAGCCGCTTGCCCTACACAGTCCCAGAATTTGCTACATCTCTTATTGGGCAAAACCAGCGTCCAGAAGGCTCCCTCTTCTGCCCCTCCCTTCTCCCTGGGACATCAGCCTCGCAGTGGTGGTCTCTCCAGCTCTCTGAGCCTGCCCAAGGTTCTGCTGATTCTCCATCCCCAACAGCTGCCCTCTCGCCTGGGAGAAATTTAGATTCTCAGCTTCTTTCATGGGGAGCAAATTTGCAAATACCCCTCTGGAAAGAATAGTAGAGGAATTCGGCTCACCTCACTCACCACAGTTCCCCTTGCCCTGGGATCATGGTTCCTCTGGTCCTGGTTGCCTCTGCAGCACCCTGAGTGTCTTAAAAGCAGATGATGATGATGATGATGGTGATGGTGATGGTGGTGGTGGTGGTGGTGGTGGTGGTGGTTATGGGTTGATTTGAGGTTTCTAGTTGCTCTCAGAGGAAGAACAAGCTTAAACAATGAAAGTCCTTAGATCAGAAGTTATCAACCTGCAGGGCTCTAAGTATCATTCAGGTGCATTCTGTTTGGCCACTTTTTTAAAAAATCACTGGTTACAGTGGACTTTGGTTACATTTTGCAGCTCCCCGACTTCTTTTGAATGCCCTCTATGTCTAACAAAATTCTCCACGTTATGAGGCTCATCTCAAGAGAAACCAAAGTACTCTTCCAGAACCTTCCTTGTAACCAGGTTGTATGCGATCTGCCATTGGACATACCACATGAGATTCCTACCGGGATGTGAGCAACAGAAAATAGAGTAGCCGGGGCGGAAGCCAAAGGATCTGCTTCCAGGTGCCACACTCCTGGATATCCATGCTGTCTATGCTGCCTGCTGAGAGGCAGGGCATGGCATGCTCAGGGGCAGCCCCGTGGGACAGCCTGAGCCTGATTCTCTTGTTCTCCCAAAGATTCTATAGGTTTTATAACTGCTCTATTAAAATAACTCTGCTTAAACTACCTGGAACAGATTGTATCATTTACAACAAAGAACCCTGACGAATACTCTTGCCAGTCATTCCAAAATCTGAAGATACTACCAAAAAAACCGGTCTCTGGCCTTTCAGGGAAAAAAATTAGGGACGTCTGGTCGTATTGGGCAATAACCAGCTAGAAGAGAGGCAGCTGTCCCTTTGAGAGAGGGCCTGGGCCCTCGGTTCCCCAACAGTCCCACCTGGTCCTCTTCGCCCCTTCTTCCTGTTCCCTGCCTGGGCCCTGCTGGCACCTGAACTTGCTTCTTTAGGTAGAGTGCCCCCCCCCAAACTGCTTAGAACCTCACTGATTACAAGCTTGGAGAGCTGGAAGTTGGCTGCTGGGATGTTGTTGTTGATGTTGTCACATTTTAGGAATCTGCATACACTCTCCTGAGAACACACGTGTTGGAGTGGTTTTATCAATAATCAGAAGAAGGGACCACCACTGGGCTACTGAGTGGACTGAAGCTGGTGGAGGAAGGGGAGGTGGGAGTCAAGAACTGGCTTTGCTTTCCCTCCACCACGGCTTGTCAACACTCAGGTCCATCGGCAGAGCTCCGTCCTCTGTGAGACTTATCTTGGTAGATCCCATAGCTTTTAAATTAGTTGCAGCTCTAAGATTGGTGTCATCAGGCATTAGAAATACAGTTTGGGAACTGGCACTTTGGCAGCAGTGCTGGCATCCCATATGGGCTCCAGGTTATGTCCTGGCTGCTCCACTTCTGATCCAGCTCTCTGCTACGGCCTGGGAAAGCAGTGGAAGATGACCCAAGTCCTTAAGCCCCTGTGCCCATGTGGGAGACCCAGAGGAAGCTCCTGGCTTCAGATCAGCACAGCTCCAGCCATTGCAACCAATTGGGGAGTGAACCAGCGGTTGGAAGACTCTCTCTCTCTCTCTCTCTCTCTCTCTCTCTCTCTCTCTTCCTCTCCTTCTAAATAAATAAAAATAAATCCAGTCTGGAGCAACCAAAACTCCAATCACATATCCAGGTTAGCACCATCCTCCCCATGCCTGCCTATCTGATCCACAGATGGCTCAGGGCTGTTCAGAGGAGCTGAGGCTGTGTGTGCTCTCTCCATCCTGCTCTCCAGCTTGCCTTGCTAGAGGGCAGGAGCAGAGGGGTGAGTGGGAGAGACCCTCAGCTGGGAGTAATTGGGCACAGGAGGTGAGATTCCCCACTGTGCCCTGCCAAGCACCCATATGTGGATCCTTTTATGTAGGGTGCACTAAAGGAACGTTAGAGACCCCTATGGGGACCTTGTAGGAGCTCAGCACATTCACTAAATACCTCCTGTATCCCCCTTTCCACCCACACCCCAGAAAATACCTCCACGTCCTCTCACCGGAGCTGCCCTGCTGAGTATCTTCAGGGTGCTCAACCCAGCTGTGCTCCGGGGGAGTTATCTGGTGCACAGGTAACAGGACACAGCTCTGACCTGCAGAACTGGCAGCACCGGCCACTTCTCTGGCTGTCCTTGCTGCTCCCTCATGCCACCCAGGGCAGCCCACAAGGGAGTTACCAGCCCTCCTCCCCCAGTGCTGCCAGTCTGATGAGTGACTTCTCTGAGCCACCTTCATTCTTGGCTTGGGGATTAGTAGAGCGAGAGAAACCGTCTCTGGATAACATCTTGACCTTACCTTGTGTAGGCTAGAGGCTGATGGTTATTGATGGTCAAAGGACCAGTCTGGCTGCCTGTTAACAGAAGGAGGAAGTATGTCACCCAGTGCCCTCACCTTTGAAGCCTTAGCAGCAGTTCTGGGATAACAGGAGAGGCCTCATTCCACTTTCTGCCCTATTAGCAATGAGCTGGCCCCAGTACAGTCACAGCAGCACCGTGAACGGGTACACATGGGGCAGTGGCAGACTAACAGGCAGAGGGGTTGTCTGCCTAGAACCAAGCAAAACCAACACTGGCTTCTCTGCCGAGGGCCCCCATACTGCTTTTCCAGAAAGTTTCTTTTTCTTTTTCTATTTTTTTCCTCTTTTCCTACCGATTTTTCAGGGAGAAAAAAAAATCTCAGAATGCTAGCCCCAAAGATCCAACCAAATCTTTCAGAGCTATCTCGCTCTAGTTCAACCCATGGTTCCCCAAAATATGTGACTTTTTTTTAAAAATATTTATTTGCCCCTCTTCCAGGCCAGCTCTCTGCTGTGGCCCAGGAGGATGGCCCAAATGCTTGGGCCCTGCACCCCATGGGAGACCAGGAGAAGCACCTGGCTCCTGCCATCAGATCAGCGCAGTGCGCCGGCCACGGCGGCCATTGGAGGGTGAACCAACGGCAAAAGGAAGACCTTTCTCTGTCTCTCTCTCTCTCATTGTCCACTCTGCCTGTCAAAAAAAAAAAAAAAAGATTTATTTTGTTTATTTGAAAGACAGAGTTACAGAGAAAGAGAGGTCTTCCAACCGCTGGTTCACTCCTCAGATGACCACAATGGCCAGAGCTGAGCTGATCCAAAGCCAGGAGCCAGGAGCTTCTTCCAGGTCTCCCACGCAGGTGCAGAGATGCAAGGACTTGGGCCATCTTCTGCTGCTTTCCCAATCCATAGCAGAGAGCTGGATCGGAAGTGGAGCAGCCGGGACTTGAACTGGCGCCCATATGGGATGGCAGCACTGGGGCTCTAACCTGCTACGCCACAGTGCCGACCCACATATGACTTTTTAAAGATCCTTTTGATGAGGACAGACGGAATATTCCTCTCTAACTTCATTAGGTTTCTCCAGCGCCAGAAAACTGGTGTTTCTAGAGCCACCCTGCTTTTTGCCTTTTGCCTCTTGGTCTCTTCACTTCCATCGCAAGCAAAGCAACCAGAACACTCTCGTGATGGTGAGATAACTTGAGCTCATGGCCCAGTGATTTATGCTGGCTTTACAAATTAAGCACTCAGCGATGCACTGTGAACTCTTGGCTCTAACCCCTCAGGATGGGCGAGGATGTACACTGTGGCTCTCTCCGAGTACTTAAAGACGCACAGGAAAGGAATGCTATGGAAAACTGCTGTCAGCTAAGAGCCACAACAGCACCCAGTTCTTGGGGATGAAAGTCAAGATTGGCAGGAGCCTAAATGGTGTCTGGTTTTGAATCAGAAAAAGGCACCTGCGCTGGATAAGGCATCACCCTGGGGGTGGAGCACGTGGTAGATGTTGGCCAGAGAAACCTGCTCAGCATCCATCCACGGTAGCCCCCATGAGATTTGTTTGATTGCGGTAAAATACACACAGGGACTTCAAACAGTTCATGGAATAATGGAACTAGAAAAGCAGTTTATTTTGATGCAAAAAAAAATTTGGAAGCCATGATTTTTTTTTCCTAGCAAGCTTTTTGAAGAGAGGAAATATACCTGAAGTGACACTTGGTGGATTGGCAGTGTTGTGCCACTCTCACCATTACTAGTTACAGGCATTTTCATTACCCAAAAGACCTAGTAAGCAGTCACTCCCATTCCCCTCTTCTCTCACTGGCAACCGTGACCTCCCCTCTGTCTCTTCATATACTACACGGACTGCTGTGTTTGGCTTCTTGCACTTAGCATCATGATTTCAAGATTCATCCACATTGTAGCAGGAGTCACTGGCTGGTTCTTTTTATGGCTGAGTAACTTTCTGTTGATGGGTATTTGGGTTGGTCACAGTGTTGCTGTGACCGTGTATGGGCAATTTTTTTGTTTGTTTGAAATCGATTTTCCATTCTTTGGATCTGTATACCCAGGAGTAGAACAGCAGGCTTGGGGTCAGTGCTGTAGCATAGCAGGTAAAGCCATGGCCTGCAGGGCCGGCATCCCATATGGACACTGGTTTCTTGCGGTCATCTGGGGAGTGAACCAATGGATGGAAGACCTCTCTCTCTCTCATCTGGATGGAAGACCTATCTCTCTCTGTCTCTCTCTATCTCTCTGCCTCTCCTTCTCTCTCTGTGTAACTCTGACTTTCAAATAAATAAATCTTAAAAAAAAAAAAAAAGAGCAGCAGACTCATGTGCTAATATTATGTCTGACTTTGCAAGGAGCTGAAGAACTGTTTTCCGTGGTGGCCACTCCATTTCACATGGCCATCAGCAAGACACAAGAGTTCCAACCTCACATGCTCGCCTCCTGGCTCTCCTTGGATCAGTGTTATCTCATTAGAGACAGGCATTTGGGATAGCAATGAAGATGCCTCTGGAGACATCCACATCCCATATTGGAGAGCCTGGTGCAAGTCCTGACTCCTCTTGCAATCGCAGCTTCTTGCTAATGCACCTGGAATGCAACAGATGATGGCTCAAGTGCTGGGTCCCTGCCACCCACCTGGGAGATCTGGCTTCAGTTCCTGCTTCCTGACTTCAGCCTGGACAAGTTCCAATCATTTAGGGAGTGGCCCAGCAGGAGGGAACACTCTAACTTTCCATGTGTTTCTTAGTCTCTCCCTCTGCTTCTCAAAAAAAATTATATTTTAAAAAATTATCTCATTAATAAAAATAGTAATAGAATGCTCATGGAAAATATGCATTGACTCATCCATTTCTTGAGTGCCTGCAATGTGCCAGGTGTGATGCTGTATGTGTGGGACTTCATTACCAATCAACTACGTGTATTCATCAGTATTCCTTTAGCTAAAAGAAACAAACACCCAACACCAACCAGTTCAGGGAAAAAAAAAATAGCAAAAAATAAACCAAACAAAAACCCCTCCATCACCAAGTTCAAGGGAAGAAGTTCACTCTGGCCTTGCGCCTTTCTCTGCCCAGTTCTCAGCTCTGCGTTCTTTGGTGTTGGCTTCATTTTCCCCCTGCACGCAGCAAAGATGAGCACAGCAGCTTAGCATCACTGTCAGATACGTTCTCTCCTTCCCAGCAGCCCTTGCTCCAAGTTACAGGACGCATTATGTGCTGACCTGGTTAAGCTCCCTCCTCACCCCTGAGCCAAGGAGGAGAGTCTGAGTCAGCACAGGCTTGGGTTGTGGAGCCACTCTGGGGCCTGGGGAGAGACATGGGTGCTACCCCTGGGCTGTGGCATGAGATGGGGGGAAGGCTGGTCTCTCAGAGGAAGGTGGAATGCTACCATCAGAAGGAGAGGAGGCATGCTGGGTAGACAAAACCTTCAGCCTCTCCCACCATCCTGAGGGAGTCCTGGCCTAATGCAAATGCACGTGTCCACAAACCCCGTGATTATAATACACTCTGGGGATAGAGGAGAGGAGCCCTTCAACCCCATGGGAGGGAACGGGGAAGGGTTCCGGAAGGGCTCCAGTGAGGTGATTGGGTTCTTGTCTGAGATGTAAAGAGAGAGCTCCCATCTGCTGGGCCACTCCCCAAACCCACAACAGCCAGGGCTGGGCCAGGTTAAAGCCAGGAGCTGGGAATGCAATCCAGGTCTTCTACATGAGTTCCAGAAACCCCTTTACTTGAGCCACCACTGCTGCCTCCCAGGGAATGCGTTCTCTGGAAGCGAGATTTGGGAGGCTGGAATCAAACCAGGCACTCTGATATGGGATGTGGGTGTCCTAACAGAGAAGCCAAATGCCCTCCCCAGTGAGATGACTCTGAAGCTAAGATTGAAAAAGAAATGGCAATCTCCCAGTTGCTGAAGCACAGAGTCCTGAAATCCTTGGTGATCCCAGACAACCCCAAGGGACAAATACCTGTCACACGTGTTTGAAATAGTACTATTGTTAGGCTCTACCCTGAGAAGGGCTACGTGGCAGCTTTACACCTTAGCCCTGACGTTGGAGTGTGTCCTGATAAGCTTAAGACGTCCCTGTAGGGTGACCAAAAACCCGATTTACTTGGGACCAAAAAGGGTCCTGAGATGTGGGACCTTCAGTGCTGAAACTGGGACAGACCAAAGTGCACTTGGACAACGCGGTCACCTGAAAGTTAAGTCCCCAACTCATGAGTACCTATGGCGTGCATAGAGTTGGGATAGGTGCTACAGGGGCATACGTTGCTCTATAAGAATGATTCCTGCCTTGAACTAAAACCTGCCATCGAGTGTGCATAGCAGCACTGTGTACAACAACCACAGGTGGAAATAACCCAAACGTCCACCAATGGATGAAGAAACAAAATGTGGTGTATCTCCACGGCAGAATATTACTCAGCCATAAAAGGGAAGTTCTCACGTATGTCACAGCATGGATAAATCTTAAATATGATGCTGAGGGGAAGAAGCCACACACAAAAGACCACGAAGTGTGTGGGTTTTGTTTTTTGGTTTTTTGTTTGTTTGTTTGTTTTGACAGGTAGAGTTATAGACAGAGAGAGAGACAGAGAGAAAGGTCTTCCTTCCGTTGGTTCGCTCCCCAAATGACCGTTATGGCCGGCACTGCGCCGATCTGAAGCCAGGAGCCAGGTGCTTCTTCCTGGTCTCCCATGGGGTGCAGGGCCCAAGCACTTGGACCATCCTCCACTGCACTTCTGGGCCACAGCAGATAACTGGACTGGAAGAGGAGCAACCGGGACTAGAACCCGGCGCCCACATGGGATGCCGGCGCCACAGGTGGAGGATTAACCAAGTGAGCCACGGCGCCGGCCCCATGTGTGTGATTTTTTTATACAGAATATTCAGATTAGGAAAATCTACAGGGAACAAAAGCAGACGAGTGATTGCCAAGGGACAGGCAAGAGGAGAAAGGGGAGCAACTGCTGATGAGTATCAGGTGACGAAAACATTTAGGAACTAAAGAGCAGTGATGGCTGCATAATACTGTGAAGTACTGAAGTATACACTTCAAAAACTGTGAAAAGGGGGCCTGCGCTATGGTACAGTAGGCTAAGCCTCCGCCTGCAGCACCGGCATCCCACTTGGGCATGAGCTGTTCCTCTTCCGATCCAGCTCTCTGCTGATGCCCTTGGAAAGAAGTAGAAGATGGCCCAAGTCCTTGGGCCGCTGCACCCACATGGGAGACCAGGAAAAAGCTCCTGGCTCCTGGCTTTGGATCGGCCCAGCTCTGGCTATCGTGGCCATTTGGGGAGTGAACCAGCGGATGGAAGACCTCTCTCTCTGTCTCTCCCTCTTTCTGTCTGTAACTCTACCTCTCAAACCAATAAACAAAATCTTTTTAAAAAATTGTGAAAATGGTAAATTTCATGTTAAGTGGATTTGACCACAACAGAAAGTTAAAAAGAAGGGGGATCCGATTTTCCCCCGGGGCTGTGAACCAGAACAAACGGGCAGCGGCAGGCCACATCAGGTGTGGATAATTTTCATTTGGCTACACAGCTATAAAAGAACTTGAATTTGGTGCTAAGGTTTATGAAAGGGGATTTTTCATGTAAAAATTCCAGTGGTCACTTGATCTTGACAAGCCTGATCCCATGTGGGCAGCGTCTCTGACAACGTGGTGAGGTGGGGGAGCTCCTCCCCTCGGGGACAGGCTCTCCAGTGGTCCCCAGGCCTCTCCCCCACACTTCAGCCAAACCAGCCTGGGGCCCAGGAGCACTAGAGTGTAGGGTTTCCAATACCTGCACAAGACAGTAGATAGCAAGGTAGGGAACTGGGACAGAACACCTGGTGAATTCCATTGCCACGCCTTCCTGAAGAAGGCAAAGGCCAGCTACCGCTCCCTGCAAGGTTTGATAGGACTTTGAAAGGCTAAGGAAATTTCCCCTCACAGCAGTGGTTTGTCACCTTGACTGCACATGGGAATCACCTGGGAAACTCTCCAAAACAGCAGGGCCTGGGTCCTACCCCTAGACATGCTGAGTTGCTTGGCCTGGGGTACAACCCCGGCACTGGGGTTTTTAAGAACTCCCCAGGAGGCCAAGGCGGAGCAGCTCCCACTTTATAGCTTCCTTTCAGACAACTGTCTCTTGCTGGCCTCAAGCTGTCATAGCGCAAACCAGGCACAAGGTAAGAATCTTTTTAAGGGCAGGCGGTTGGCCCGCTGGTTAAGATGCCACTGGGGATGGTGGCATCCTGTACCTGAGGGCCAGTTCTGGCTCCAGCTCTGACCTCAAGTCCAGCTCCCTGCTTATACCCCACCTTGAAAAGCAGCAGGTGATGGCTCCAGTGGTTGGGTCCCTAACACCCATGTGGGAGACCTGGATGCAGTTCTTAGCTCCCGTCTTAGACCTGGCCCAGCCTTGGCTGGTGGAGAGTAAATCAATGGATGGGCAATCTCTGTCTCTCAAACAAATAATGCTTTTTTTTTTTTTTTTTTTGGACAGGCAGAGTGGACAGTGAGAGAGAGAGACAGAGAGAAAGGTCTTCCTTTGCCGTTGGTTCACCCTCCAGTGGCTGCCGCGGATGGCGTGCTGCGGCCGGCGCACCGCGCTGATCCAATGGCAGGAGCCAGGAGCCAGGTGCTTCTCCTGGTCTCCCATGTGGGTGCAGGGCCCAAGCACTTGGGCCATCCTCCACTGCACTCCCGGGCCACAGCAGAGAGCTGGCCTGGAAGAGGGGCAACCGGGACAGAATCCGGCGCCCTAACCGGGACTAGAACCCAGTGTGCCGGCGCCGCAAGGCGGAGGATTAGCCTAGTGAGCCGCGGCACTGGCCCGCTGTCCAGTCTTACAAACTGAACTAATGGTCCTTCTGTGTTTATTTATCCAGGATTTTTATCTTCCTTGAAGAAACAGGAAATGAGGGGATGAGAAATGTTGAATCTTTTGTGCTTTGCATTATGGAATCTGTTGACTCTTTTAAAAATTATTTATTCGGTAAATAGAGAGAAACACACAGGCAGACAGAGAAAACTTCCATTTTCTGGTCCACTCCCCAAATTCCTACAAGCACCCAGGACTAGGATGAGGCCGAAGCCAAAGCCAGGAGCCAGGCACCCAATCCAGGTCTCCCGTGGGGGTGGCAGGAACCCAGGTACTGGAGCCGTCACTAAAGCCTCCCAGGACTTCCACTGAGCTAGAAGTCGTGTGGCTGTTTGATCCTGGGGTGTTTATTCACTCATGATTCATCTAATTTAAATATGAATGCATTTCTGATGATCAAGGTTCTTATTGCAATGGTAGGATTGAAATCAGACTCCAAAATAATGGGATGTGAAGATGCAGAATTGGAGGGGTGATGAGCCTCCATCCTCACAAGTAGAGTTGGGGTGCAGGGGAGTGAGCCCAACATTGCAGGTAAGTCCTGGCTCTAACCAGATGGCCTGTGTTAATGGGCACCCTGGGAGGCAGCAGGTGATGGATCAAGCACTTGGCTTGCCCCCAGCTATGTTGGACGCCCGAGCTGAGCTCCTGGCTCCTGGCTTTGGCCTGGCCCAATCCTGGCCGTTGCAGGCATTTGGAGAGTGAACACGGGGTTGAAGATCTCTCTCTATCCTCTTCTATCTCTATTATCTATCTCTATTTCAAGCTCTCTCTCTCTTCCTCTCAGATAAAATAAATTAATATAATTTTTTTTTTGACAGGCAGAGTGGACAGTGAGAGAGAGAGACAGAGAGAAAGGTCTTCCTTTGCCGTTGGTTCACCCTCCAATGGCTGCCGCGGCTGGCGCGCTGTGGCCGGCACACCGCGCTCATCTGATGGCAGGAGCCAGGTGCTAGGTGCTTTTTCCTGGTCTCCCATGGGGTGCAGAGCCAAGCACCTGGGCCATCCTCCACTGCACTCCGGGGCCACAGCAGAGGGCTGGCCTGGAAGAGGGGCAACCAGGACAGAATCCGGTGCCCCGACCGGGACTAGAACCCGGTGTGCCGGCGCCGCAAGGCAGAGGATTAGCCTGTTGAGCCACGGCGCTGGCCTTATAATTTTTTTTTGAAAGGCAGAGTTAGACAGTGAGAGAGAGAGACAGAGAGAAAGGTCTTCCAAATGGCCGCTACGATCCAGAGCCAGAAGCCAGGTGCTTCCTCCTGGTCTCCCATGCAGGTGCAGGGGCCCAAGCACTTGGGCCATCCTCCACTGCCCTCCTGGGCCACAGCAGAGAGCTGGTCTGGAAGAGGAGCAACAGGACTAGAACCCGGCACCCACATGGGATGCCAGCAATGCAGGTGGAGGATTAGCCTAGTGAGCCAAGGCACCAGCCAATATAGTAATTTCAAAAACAGTTAATGCAAGTGTGTTCTAATTTAACTAATATATTTTTTTAAAAAGCAGCTTGGTGCCAAGTGCAATAGCATCCTTTTGAACAGAACTCTGGTGCTCCAGGGACATTTTCCTGCTTATCGCAGGATTGTGGATCAAGAGGAAAGGATATTGAACACGCTGTCTCAAGCCGGATGTTACTGATTCTTCCTTTCTCTCACTGTTCATCTCCATCCCCTGAGACACACTAACAGGGGCCCTGCGTTGTGGCATAGCAGGCAAGGCCACATTGCGGGCAGCTGCATCCCATATGGGCACCGGTTCTAGTCCCGGCTGCTCCACTTCCGATCCAGCTCTCTGCTATGGCCTGGGAAAGCAGTAGAAGATGGCCCAAGTCCTTGGGCCCCTGCACCCGCGAGGGAGACCCAGAAGAAGCTCCTGGCTCCTGGCTCTGGATGGGCTCAGCTCTGGCCGTTGTGGCTATTTGGGGAGTGAACCAGCAGATGGAAGAGTTTCTGTCTCTCCCTCTCTCTGTCACTCTGCCTCTCAAATAAATAAATAAAATCCTTTTTTAAAAAAAAAAAAAAGAGCAACTTTGACAATACACTGTAATGAAAGTTATGAAGGGGCATCATCTGGTCTGGCAGTTAAGAGCAGTTAGCATCCCCGAGTCCCAGATCAGAGTGCTCGGTTGGACTCCCAGACGCCGACTTCCTGCCAATGCAGGCTCTAGGGGGCAGCAGCGGTGGCTCCAGCCATTGGGTTCCTGGGCCGGAGCTCGCAGCTCCTGGCGCCAGCCCCGGCCTCCCGGGTCTTTAGGAGTACAGCAGCAGAGAGTGTCTGCTCTCCCCACCTCCTCTGCCTTCCTCTCTCTCTCAGCCTCACCGGTAAATAGTAAGATTCAAGTTATTGAAAAAAGGGGTTGTTCCTGGAATTTCCATTTAATATTTTCAAACTGTAATTGATCATGGGCTACAAACTGCAGAAAGCAGAATTCTGGGTAAGAGGGGACCTCTGTCCTGCAGTTTCCTGATTTTTCTAAATATCTATACTTACTTCTCCAACAGAGAAACCTTACTTGTCCTCCTCCTATCTCCCCAACGTCGTTAGACAGTGGTTCTGGGGCAGATCAGTGGTAAATGTTTAGATTACGATCCTCTAAATGTGATTCCCACCAAGTCAAGGAGACACACTCTGTGTGCCTCTCTTGTTCAACCTTTGCTTTTCCCAGAGTTAATAATTGCCTTGCCTTCTCTCTTTCCCTATCGCTGCCTCTCTAAATAAATAAATAAATGTAATTGTTAAAAGCAGCAGGTAATGGCTCAAGCAGTTGGGTCCCTGCCACTAACCCAGTATTGAGTGTCCAGCTCAGGCCTGGCTCAGCCCTGGGTGTTGCAGGCCATCTAGGGAGTGAACCAGCAGATGGGAGACCTCTCCTTGTCTGGATGGTCTGGCTGAGTATAAATCTCTAGACTGGAGAGCTGGTGACTGTCCTCTGTGCACACTGTGTCTCACACACACCTTGTTTTACTCATCCATATTACGTTTCATGGAATTTTCTGAAGAAGCAAAGAAAGACACAGGATATTTTTGTCTCATGCTTAACTGCAAATTCATCCAGCCACATTTTGTCTCCCAAAATTTACTGAAATCTTTTACTGCTGTCTCTCCTCCCATTTCCAGGGTCCTTCTAATAATTTAATAATTTTTCATTCTTTCATGGTCTTTTAGCTAAGTTTTGGGAGGAACAGGAAATATGTCCCCAAATTTGTTATTTTCTTTTTATTTTAAAAAAGGTAATTTATTTGAGACAGACGGATCAATTTTCCATCCTCTGGTTCGATCCCCCAAATATCTACAGCAGCCAGGGCTGGACCAAGTCAAAGCCAAGAGCTGGGAGCTCAAGCCCTATTTCCCACATGCACCACAGGGACCCAGGTACTTGAGCCAAATCTGCTCTCTCGCAGAATGCACACTAGCAGGAAGCTGGAGGGAGGAGCGGAGCTGGGACTCAAATCCAGGCCCTCTGATGGGGGCGTGGGCCACCCAAGCGGCGTTTGTAACCACTGTGCCACGTGCCCACCCCTCGATGTGTTGTTTTTAATTGGAAATCCCACAATGGCTTATAAATCAAAACTCAGATGTCTTGGTTGCTGTGGCACTGCCGGTTAAGCCACTGCCTGTGATGCCGGCATCCCATATGGGCACCAGTTCCAGGCAGGCTGCTCCACTTCTGATCCAGCTCCCTGCTGATGTGCCTGGGAAAGCAGAGGGAGATGCCCAAGCGCCTGGGCCTTTGCCATCTACATGGGAGACCTGGGTGGAATTCCTGGCTCTTGGCTTTGGCCTGACCCAACCCTGGTTACTGGAATCATTTAGAGAGTGAATCATCAGAAGGAAGATACTTTCTCTGTCTCTTCCCTTCTCTCTCGGTAACTCTGCCTTTCAAATAAATAAACAAATCTTTATTTTAAAAAAAAAACCCTCAAATATCTTGAATCAAACTTTGTTAAGAGGATATTCGAAAGTGTTCACAAATATTTCTGAAGTTGGGGACACCTGGGAGTTTGCCAGACTTGGGTGGGGAAGCCTGTCCTCTACTTAGTTCTTCCTTGGTGACAAATGATTTCTGGATCCTTCACGTTGTGCAAAAATTAAACTCTCAGCAATCTCTCCTTTAGTTAACTCAAGTTGTCCAATGCGGAGAAGAGGGAAGTAAACCTTCCTGCCTGCCCCAGACACACTTTTTGATCACAAAATCTCTGCCCATCCCATTGCAAGCAACACACGTCCACAAGTATGAACAGAAGGTGAGTGGCTTCTAATCCTTAGCTCAGTTTGCCCAAAACCTGTACAAGGGGATTGCATCCCTCATACACAGGTTAGCAAAGGCAGACAGGCTTCATTTTCCTATTTGAGACAAGGCGTTAAGAAACTGGCAGAGGGGCCGGCGCTGTGGCACAGCAGGTTAAAACCCTGGCCTGAAGTGCCAGCATCCCATATGGGCACCGGTTCTAGTCCCAGCTGCTCCTCTTCCAATCCAGCTCTCTGCTATAGCCTGGGAAAGCAGTAAAAGATGGCCCAAGTCCTTGGGCCCCTGTACCCGTGAGGGAGACCTGGAGGAAGCTCCTGGCTCCTGGCTTCAGATCAGCGCAGCTCTGGCCATTGTGGCCATATGGGCAGTGAACCAGCAGATAGAAGACCGACCTCTCTATCTCTACTTCTCTCTGTAATTCTGTCTTTCAAATAAATAAAGTAAATCTTAAAAAAAAAAAAAAAAGAACCTGGTAGGGTAGGAGAAGGCATTTGGCACAACTGGCACAACAGTGAGGATGCCTGGGATGCCCACCTCTCCTATCCGAGCACCCGATGCGAGTCCTGCCTCCTCTGCTTCCTGCTAACATGCACCTGGGAGGCAGCAGGCGACGGCTTGAGTAACTGGGTCCCTGCCACCCACGTATGTGGGAGACACCGAGTTCTTGAATCCTGGCTTCCAGCTGTCCCAGCCCTGGCTGTTGTGCACATTTTGGGGAGTGAACCAGTAGATGGAAGATCTCTCTCCATCGGTGTGTGTGTGTGTGCAAGTGCACGTGTCTGCCTTTCAGCTACATCAATAAATGAATCTTTTAAATAAACAGGACATGGAAGGACAGAAGAGTGCTGGGGTGTCCTAGTGAAAGGTTGGGGAATCCTACACTGCTCTTCCCTAACAACATTTTAAAGTTTTGTTCTTCAGTTGTGCTTGTTTGGGTTTTTAGTTTTAAAACCCCTGACCATTCAATAACTGTTTATCACAGTCTTCAAGGCCCTTGAAGGTCTTCCTTTACCGTTGGTTCACCCTCCAATGGCTGCCAAGGCCGGTGCACTGCAGCTGGTACACCACGCTGATCCGAAGCCAGGAGCCAGGTGCTTCTCCTGGTCTCCCATGGGGTGCAGGGCCCAAGCACTTGGGCCATCCTCCACTGTACTCCCGGGCCACAGCAGAGAGCTGGACTGGAAGAGGGGCAACTGGGACAGAATCCAGCGCCCTGACCGGGACTAGAACCCGGTGTGCCGGCGCCGCTAGGCAGAGGATTAGCCTTTTGAGCCGCAGCGCCGGCCATGAGGCCACTTTTAAAAGCTCATGAAATATGGAATTGAAAGGTAAGTATATTAGGCTGAAAAAAAATTAAAAAAATTCCACGCATAGTTTTTCCTAATACACATGTCCTGTGAGTTTTTTGAAGCTCCCATGTCCAGGGCAGATAGTCCTCATTCAAAGCCTGCCCTGCCTGCCTCCATGGCCCTTCCCCATCTATTTCTCTTTCCTTGTGCAAACACCAAAGCATCAGGCATTCAACACAGCCACCTCCTCTCGCTCCGTGGGCCAGCTCAGGGCAGCACTCGACAAAGGCTCAATCAATATTCGTTGAACTTCACCTCCCAAAATTAGTCTCTTGCCAGCTTCCCCAAAACTCTTCGGGCATTCCCAAATTCCCATATTCTCATCCTTGCATCCAATAAACTTTTATTGGGCATTTGGTGTCAGGCACTGGGGAAATCCAAAGATGAAAAAAACACGCTGTTTACTTCCAGGGAGCTCACTCTCCAGTGAGATGGTCAGGATTATAACCTTGGCCATACATCGTCATTTCTCTCTTTTTTCTTCCCGTTAGACCATTGGTAATGAATTTTGAAAACAGGAAGTAGCATTATTACTGCTCCCCCCAACTATCCACAACATGAACTGATGAGCAAGATGAGAAAGGCCACCTCTTCAAATTTTTCTTTCCTATTAATGGATTTTTTCCCTAGCGCATGTACGCACACACAGGAGTGATTTTCAGGTTTTTTTTTTTTCCTCCATTTAAAAAAAAAAAAAAAATGGACTTGTTCTGCTTATTCTCCCGTTTAGGGCTTCACAGTGTCTCCATCCCCAGGCTTGCGTCATCTTCACTGTTCCGTTCTTTACTGACACACACCAAAATGGTCTCAAGTGTTTCCTCAAAAAAACCTGCAAAGCAGCAACTTCTCTTTGCAGCCATGTTGATTACAACAACCTTGAGAAGTGACAGGTCTACCTCTTTTTAAAATATACATCTTTATTTATATGAGAGGCAGACACACAGAGAGACAGACGGAACTCTCGTCCATTGGTTCACTCCCCCAAGTGCCTGTAATGGCCAGGATGGGACAGTGCTGAGGCCAGGAGCCAGAGACTCAATCCCTTCCTCCCACGTGGGGGGCCAGAGCCCAAGTACTTGAGCTGCTGCCCAGGGTCCACATTAGCAGGGAGCTGGAACTTGGAGCAGAGCTGGGATTCAAACCCAGGCACTCGGATCTGAAATGCGAGCATCAACCACTAGGCCAAATGCCCTCCTCATCTACCTGTTCTCAATCCATCAGAATTATCTTTCCAAAATATAAGAGCAATAATACACCCCCTCCCAACTTCCCCACTTCCTGTAGACTAGATCCAAACCCAAACCAGTGGGCCAACACACAAGGATTTTCAGCTTCTGGTCCCTGGAGCTATTTAGCCTTGCATCATCGCAATCTACACACACAGCCCCCCTTTCCACTTCACACCTCTTTCCCCTGCTTTATCTGTGCTCTCTGAGACGCTTACCCGCATCAGGCTGTCTGGACCCCAGGAATTCTACCCGACCCGCTTCCCTCCCTGGGCAGCTTTCTCTACTTCCTCATCACCAGGGTAAATCCCTTCAGGTCTCTGCTGCAGCACCCTTCCCTGGGCTTTCCCTGGCTGTCCCTCAGCCAGGACATGCCTTCCACTTGGAACCAGCTTCTCATTGTCTCTTCTGCACTTCCTCACGGCCCACCGGAGGGTCTGTTTGCCCACCGCATCCACTGGGCAACGCACCATAGGGGTTGGCACGTGGCTGATGTCAAGGATTTCTTGCTAAGTGGGTGTATATAAAGATAATTGAAAATGAAAAAAAAAAACTTGGTGTTAAATTGGAAATTGCATAGAAAATTAATCAATTAAAAAAAAATCATGTAGGATCTCTGTCCTTAATGTGCTGTACATTGTGATTTAATTTTATAACTAATGCTCCAACACTATTTTTCACTTTGTGTTGCTATGTGAGGGCAAACTGTTGAAATCTTTACTTAATATATACTAAACTGATCTTCTGTATATAAAGAGAATTGAAAATGAATCTGGATGTGAATGGAAGGGGAGAGGGAGTGGGAAAGGGGAGGGTTGCGGGTGGGAGGGAAGTTATGGGGGGGGAACCATTGTAATCCATAAGCTATACTTTGGAAATTTATATTCATTAAATAAAACCTTAAAAAATTTACATAAGATGGAAAAAAAAAGGTTGTTTTTTTCTCATGTTTTTTGCACAGTGACACACAGGGAGATTGTACAATCACGGAGGTGGGGTCTCATGTCGAACGTTTGGTTTCACTGACAATAAGAGACAGATCACTTACTAAAATAAAGGTTTCCCAGTTTTTCTAAAGATTTATTTATTTATTTATTTATTTAAAGGCAGAGGGAGGGAGAGGGAGAGGGGGAGAGGGAGGGAGAAGGAGAGAGAGAGAGAGGTCTTCCATCCACTGGTTCATTCTCTAAATGACTGCAACAGCTAGGACTGGGCCAGGCCAAAGGCAGGAGCCTGGAGCTTCTTCTGGGTCTCCCACAAGGGTGCAGGGCCCCAAGGACTTGGGCCATCTTCTACTGCTCTCCCAGGCCATAGCAGAGAGCTGGATCAGAAGTGGCGCATCTAGGACTTGAACCTGTGCCCATATGGGATGCCAGCACTGCAGGTAACGGCTTTACCTGCTACACCACAGCGCCGGCCTCTTCTAGGGTCTTTTTTTTCTAAAGTGTGCTATCTCCTTGGTGCTACAGCTCATTAGGCTAATCCTTCACCTGCGGTGCCAGCATACCGGGTTTTAGTACCGGTTGGGGCACTGGATTCTGTCCCAGTTGCTCCTCTTCCATTCCAGCTCTCTGCTGTGACCCGGGAGTGCAGTGGAGGATGGCCCAAGTGCTTGGGCCCTGCACCCGCATGGGAGACCAGGAGGAAGCACCTGGCCCCTGGCTTTGGATTGATGCTGCAAGCCTGCCATAGTGGCCATATGGGGGGGAATGAACCAATGGAAGGAAGACCTTTCTGTCTCTCTCTCTCTCACTGTCTAACTCTGCCTGTCAAAAAAATTAAAAAATAAGTAAAGTATGTTATCTCTTTTAAGGGTTGTTTTTTTCTCATGCTTATATATTATTTATGGCTTTAATCCTTCTAAATCAATTTCAAATTACATTTATTTATTTGAGAGGCAGAGAAAAAGCACACACTCCCATCTGCTGGTTTACTCCCCAAATGCCTGTAACAGCCAGAGCTTAGCAGGGCCGAAGCCAGAGCTGGAAACGCAGCCCAGGTCCCCCTTGCAGGCGGCAGGACTCAGTTCTTTGAGCCACCACTGCCCCCAGCATCTGCAGTAGCGGGAAGCTGGAGTCAGGAGCCTGAGTGGGGACCCAGACTCTGGGACTTCAGTGTAGAATGTGGGCATCGTAGCAATGAGGGCAGACACCTGCCCCCTAAACCAATTTATTGCAAATGAATTTTAATAACCCAATTATCCGTTATAACCCAAGCATCTGGCCTCTGATCTTGCTTGTTGTTCCTGTTGTACCTTGCACAGTGTGCACTGCTTCCTGGGTTTTGTAGTTTAGAGTGGGTAGATCTGTATCTGTGAGAGCCCTGCGCACCCCACTCATCCAGGCTAAAGGTTCGTCTACCCAGGTTTATGTTTAGCTCATCTCTTGCCTTGGGGGTTTCTGCAGTGTAAAATTTGAACCCCAAACCTGGAGGAGCACAGACCTATTCTTTTTTTAATTTTTTTTTTTTTACAGGCAGAGTTAGACAGTGAGAGAGAGACAGAAAGAAAGGTCTTCCTTCCATTGGTTCACCCCACAAATGGCTGCTAAGGCCAGCACGCTGTGCCGATCCAAAGCCAGGAGCCAGGTGCTTCTCCTGGTCTCCCATGGGGTGCAGGGCCCAAGCACTTGGGCCATCCTCCACTGCACTCCCGGGCCACAGTAGAGAGCTGGACTGGAAGAGGGGCAACCGGGACAGAATCCAGTGCCCCAACCGGGACTAGAACCTGGGGTACCGGCGCCACAGGCGGAGGATTAGCCTATTGAGCCGCGGCACCAGCCCAGACCTATTATTTTTTAAATAAGTAACAGAGTAGGATCACCTGTGTTCAAGGTACACCATGTGATGGTTTGGTGCATAGATACATTATGCACTGAGTGTCACACTCAAATGCACACACCTAGCAACAGCCACAGTGTCCATTCAATGCCAGGACTTGCTCCTCTCATAACTGAGAGCAGAGTCTTACGTGATGGATTCAGAGTGGGGAGTGTTTCTCACCTGGGACCCAAAGTAAGACGCATGAGCTTCCTGGTCACCTCGCTGTACTGGCTTGACAGGTTTCTCCACACCTGCTGCTTCCCCTTCCCCCTGAACCTGCAGCTCTTTGAGGGTCCTCGTGTGTGTTTGCGTGTGTGTGTGTGTGTGTGTGTGTGTGTGTCTGTGTGTGTGTGTATGCACACATGGGCATCTGGAAAGAGACAGCTCCAATTCTGCCAAACTCTCGTCCCCTGCCCTATGGAAACTCAATTTTTTAAGATTTATTTATTGGGGCTGGCACTGTGGCACAGCAGGTTAAAGCCCCAGCCTGCAGCAGCACCATCCCATATGGGTGCTGGTTGGAGTCCCAGCTGCTCCACTTCCCATCCAGCTCCCTGCTAGTGGCCTGGGAAAGCAGTGGAAAATGGCTCAAGTGCTTGGGCACCTACACCCATGTAGAAGACCCGGAAGAAGCTCCTGGCTCCTGACTTTGGATTGACCCAGCTCCAGCCATTGCTGCCATTTGGGGAGTGAACCAGCAGATAGAAGACCTCTTTCTCTCTCTCTCTCTGGCTCTACCTCTCTTTGTAACTGTCTTTCAAAAAGATAAAATAAATCTTTTTTAAAAAGTTTTGTTCAATTCTGCCTCCCTCTCAGAATGAGTTATTCTTAAAAAGCTTTTTAAAAAAGAATTACTTATTTATTTTGAAAGGCGAAATTACACAGAAAGAAACAGAGAGAGAGAGAGAGAGAGAGAGAGAGAGAGATCTTCAATCCCCTGGTTCTCTCTCCAGATGGCCATAATATCTAGGCCTGGTCCAGGCCAAAACCAGCAGCCTGGAACTCCATCTGGGTCTCCCTTGTGGGTTACAAGGCCCCAAGCCCTTGGGCCATGCTCTGCTGCTTTCCCAGGCATATCAGCAGGGAGCTGGATGGGAAGCAGAGCAGCAGGGCCTCAGACTGGCGCTCCCATATGCAATGCCAGCACTGCTGGTGGCAACTGAGCCCACTGCACCACAGCAGCACGAGGGACCATTCAACCACAAGACCTTCCTGCTTCCAGGTAGACACAGCTCGTCCTCCCTCTCTGGTTTCATGGCCTCTTCCTCTAAGTCCTGGGGATTATCCCCCATTTTGACATTTGAAAGGACGTTTGTGACATTTTATCCAGCATTTCTCGATGACTATTAATAGGATCACTCTTAGATGATCTGGTCTAAACTATGGCCAGAAATGGAAGCCCAGTAGACTACGCCTTAGTTCCCTCCTTATTTTGTGTATCAGTCTATTTTGAGATAAAGTCACTTTGTTCTCATCACATGTTTGTATTTACATTTCTCTACTCTTTTATATTTACAACAGTTGCATTATAAGACCAAATGCCTTGTATTGATAACGCATTATGGATAAAACTGGTTGTTTTTTTGTCTTAATACTTTGTTCTCATTACTGATTCTCTTAGCCCTTTTCTAACTATCCTTTTATGTACTTTTCTAGTGAACAGTCACCAAGTATAGATAATATTCAGTCTATATGTCACCTGCTAACTTAAATAATTTTCTCTTTTAAAAAATGTATGCCAAGGTCGGTGCTGTCGTGTAGCAGGTAAAGCTGCTGCCCGTAGGGTGCCGGTTCGAGTCCCAGCTGCTCCACTTCCCATCCAGCTCTCTTCTATGGCCTGGGATAGCAGTAGAAGATGGCCCAAATCCTTGGGCCCATGCACCTGCGTGGGAGACCCGGAAGAAGCTCCTGGCTCCTGGTTTCAGATCGGCACAATTCTGACCGTTGTGGCCATCTGGGGAGTGAAACAGCAGATGGAAGACCTTTCTCTCTTTCTGCCTCTGCCTCTCTGTAACTCTGCCTTTCAAATAAATAAATAAATAAATCTTTAAAACAAACAAACAAGAAACATGTGCCAATCTTTCAGATAAAGAGAAAGAATCTTGAGGTGAACAACATGGCTAGCAGTGTTTCCATTCATAACATTGTCAAGCGTTGGCCAGCTTCCTAACACCAGGTAGCTCAGCTTACAAAAATTCAAGTCATTCTGATTTCTTTAATTTAAAAAACTGGGGGCTGGCGCTGTGGTGTAGCAAATAAAGACACTGCCTGCAGTCCCATATGGGCACTGGTTTGAGTCCCAGCCTCTTCATTTCCAATCCAGCTCTCTGGTACGGCCTGGGAAAGCAGTAGAGGACGGCCCAAGCCCTTGGGACCCTGCACCCATGTGGGAGAACCTGGAGGAAGCTCCTGGCTCCTGGCTTCAGATTGGTGCAGTTCTGGTCGTTGCAACCAACTGGGGCGTGAACCAGCGGATGGAAGGCCTCTCCCTCTCTCTCTGCCTCTCCTTCTCTCTCTGTGTAACTCTGACTTTCAAATAAATAAATCTTTTTAAAAAAATCTTTTAGGCCTAGGTAATTGATGTGGTCTTAAATCTAAGGCTGTAGGCATATAAATATTTCTATGGATATATATCAAGCATACTTCATTTACACAATACTTAACAGCCTAGGGAGGCCATAGTGCAGAGTCCAGTTCTGAATATTGCTCATTCTCACTGATAGCTCACTTGAATTTCTCATTTATATAACACCCAATAAAATTACATAAGTACTGAAGTGACTGCGTGTCACTGCTATCATAAAGGTTACACATGGGGCTGGTGCTGTGGCACAGCAGGTTAAAGCCCTGACCTGCAGTACTGGTATCCCATATAGGCACTGGTTCGAGTCCCGGCTGCTCCACTTCCAATCCAGATCTCTGTTATGGCCTGGGAAAGCAGTAGAGGATGATCCTGCAGCCACGTGGAAGACCTGGTTGAAGCTCCTGGCTTTGGATCAGCTCAGCTCTGGCCATTGCAGTCATCTGGGGAGTGAACCTGCACATGGAAGACTTTTCTTTCTTTCTTTCTTTCTTTCTTTCTTTCTTTCTTTCTCTTTCTCTTTCTCTTTCTCTTTCTCTTTCTCTTTCTCTCTCTCTCTCTCTCTCTCTCTTTCTGGCTCTTCCTCTCTCTGTAACTCTTTCAAATAAATAAAATAAATCTTCAAAAAAAATGGTTACACACTAACATCCTTATAAATAAATCACTCTCAATGCCAGAAATATGTGTAAGTGAGATAGTTTCTGAGCACTACCAGAAAGTTTTTTCAAAGAAAGTTTTTAAAAATTTCCTTGTTGGGAAAAAAAAAAAAGTTTTAAGAGTTTGGAAATCCCAATACGAAGACCTTAAGAAATTGTCACTGTATCAGTTACCTGTTTCTGCGTAAGAAACCATGCTTAGATATAATGGCTTATGAGGACCAGTGCTGTGGTATTGTGGGTAAAGCTACTGTCTGCAGTGCTGGCATCTCGTGTGGGCGCTGTTTTGAGTCCCAGCTGTGGCACTTCTGGTCCAGCTCTCTGCTGTGGCCTAGGAAAGCGGCAGAAGATGGCCCAAGTGCTTGGTTCCTTGCACCCACATGGCAGACCCTGAAGAAACTCGTGGCCCCTGGCTTTGGATATATGCAGTTCCATTTGAGGAGTGAACCAGTGGATGGAAGATATCTCCCTCTCTCCCTCCCTCTCTCTCTCTCTCTCTGCCTTTCAAATAAATAAATACATCTTTTAAAAATACATAATGCCTTAAAATAACTTTTTTTTTTGCCCCTGCGTCTTGGGGTCAGGGACTCAGGTAGGGCTCAGAGACAGATACAGTGGGCGCTGCGGCTTACTAGGCTAATCCTCCGCCTTGCAGCGCCAGCACACCAGGTTCTAGCCCTGGTCAGGGTGCCGGATTCTGTCCCGGTTGCCCCTCTTCCAGGCCAGCTCTCTGCTGTGGCCCGGGAGTGCAGTGGAGGATGGCCCAAGTGCTTGGGTCCTGCACCACATGGGAGACCAGGAGGAAGCACCTGGCTCCTGGCTTTGGACCAGCGTGGTACGCAGGCCGCAGCAGCCATTGTAGGGTGAACCAATGGAAAAGGAAGACCTTTCTCCCTGTCTCTTTCTCTCACTGTCCACTCTGCCTGTAAAAAAAAATTTTTTTAAGCTAAATTCTCCAGTTTTTACGATATGGGGAATTACTTCTAATGCTTTACGTGTGTGTGTGTGTGTGCGCGTGTGTACACGTGCATGTCTTTTCCTGACAGTCACTTAGAAGTAGGGAGAGAGATGAATAAATTATCTTGTTTTCTTGTTCTGGTGACACCATATTGCAGACTTGAAATAACTTTCTAATCCCACTAATTGTTTTTAAAGAAATAGCACGATTTTGATTTTGTAAATTGTATCACACCAAGTTCTCTGCTTTTGGGTACACTGAGATCTTACCATTGAAAGCGTTCCTGGTGTTAAGCAGATGGATGATGTAGAAACACGTACGTATGGAATGAAGCTCCATGACTATGCAAATACGCCAGCCGGTTTCAAGGCTTTGGGGTGATGCAATGGAAAATGTTTTCAGTGATGCCCTGTTATGTGTTAATTTTGCAGAATGTAGTCTTAATTAGAATTTCAAATCACCTGAGAATAGAAAAAAATTAGAAGTTGTATCAAAACCAAGAACTTATTTGAATTTAGCATTAAGGAAATATTTGAATTAATTAATCTGCACAAAGAGAAGATAACCCACATTCAATAAACAAGTTCCAGTTAACATTTGCCAAAATATGACATACCAGATATGTGATTTTTGTCTGATATCCCTTAAATTAAGAAAAAAAGTAAAGCAATGGAATTAAAATTATTTAGTCTCTTTGACTCATAAAACTTTAGTTATCCATTTAGGAAACAAGTTGGATTTTGTTGAATTTTGTCAAACTCTGTATTTTAAATGTCCTTTAAATTTCAAGACTGGGGCCGGTGCTGTGGCACAGCAGGTTAACGTCCTGGCCTGAAGTGCCAGCATCCCTTATGGGCACTGGTTCTAGTCCCGGCTGCTACTCTTCCAATCCAGCTCTCTGCTATGGCCTGGGAAAGCAGTAGAAGATGGCCCAGGTCCTTGGGCCCCTGCAACCATGTGGGAGACCTGGAGGAAGCTCCTGGCTCCTGGCTTCAGATTAGCACAGCTCCGGCCATTGTGGCCATCTGGGGAGTGAACAGCAGATGGAAGACCTCTCTCTGTCTCTACCTCTCTCTGTAACTCTGTCTTTCAAATAAATAAAGTAAAAAAGAGGAAAAAAAAATTTCAAGACTTTCTTTTTTAAAAAATTCTGTTCTTTTTTTTTTTTTTAATGATTTATTTGAAAGGCAGAAGGACAGAGAAAAGGAGAGACACACAGATCTTCCATCCAATGGTTCACTCCCCAAATAGCCCCGACAGCCGGGATTGGGACAGGTGGAAGCCAGGAGCCGGGGACTCCATCTGGGTCTCCTACGTGGGTGGCAGGGGCGCAAGGACTTGTGCTGCCTTCCCAGCACAGTAATGAGAAGCTGCATCAGAGACAGATGCCTGGACTCTGATGTGAGACATGGCCCCCAAGCAATGGCTGAACCTGCTGTGCCACAATGGCCCAAATTCCCAGAGCTGTCTTCAAATTTTAATTTTCTTTATTTTTTTAAAATTTTTCTTTTGACAGGCAGAGTGGACAGTGAGAGAGAGAGAGAGAGAAAGGTCTTCCTTTGCCGTTGGTTCACCCTCCAATGGCCGCTGCGGCCGCCGGGTTTTGGCCGGTGCACCGCACTGATCCGAAGCTAGGAGCCAGGTGCTTCTCCTGGTCTCCCATGGGGTGCAGGGCCAAAGCACTTGGGCCATCCTCCACTGCACTCCCGGGCCACAGCAAAGGGCTGGCCTGGAAGAGGAGCAACCGGGACAGAATGTGGCGCCCCGACCAGGACTAGAACCCGGTGTGCTGGCGCCGCAAGGCGGAGGATTAGCCTGTGGAGCCACCAAATTTTAATTTTCTAGGAGGTACGTCAAGTCTTGAATTGTAAAATGCTTCCCTTAAAAAGCAAGGCAACTTTCTCATAAATTGAAAGATTTTTACAAAATTTTCGATTGCCCATTTTGAAACACAAAATATCCTTAAGTTTATGAATCCTCTTTTCTGCTGACTTGGGGCAGCGTTTGCTCTACCGTTTTTCTGTACTTTTTCTCTTGCTTTACTTTTCAGCATTGCACTTATTTTAAATACACATTTAAAAAAATCACATTGCTGCTGAACTTGGGCCAAATGCTTTGAAAGAGTGAGTTGGGGGGGGGGGTGTGGAGGAATAGGATGAAACATCTATAAATAGCAACTCTTTGTGTAGCCTTTACTGTATAATAAAGTGTTGTGCAACTCTGCCATGAAATGCAAATAAGGAGGTGATTTGCATTTTCTCATTACTATGCATCCTCAAATGGTACTTTCAGCCTCTGGCTAACACTGAGGTCAAGTCCTCACTCGCACATATCCTGCAGGGTTGTTGCTACAGAGGGGCAGGAAGCTGTCCCCTCGTCCTGCACACAGATGGTACAACATGTTTGCACACAACTGCTTTATTTTTTTCCTCTGCATTTTCAGACTCACAACCCCCAAAGCAGGGTGGTCCAGGGCCGGTCCATTGCCAAACAGAGCCCAACTACTGTAGCTACACTTCCACTACCTCCTTGTGAATACCTTTTCATCTTTATTATTATTATTATTATTTATTTATTTGAAAGAGTTACAGAAAGAAGTAGAGACAGAGAGAAAGGTCTCCGATACTCTGGTTCACTTTCTAAATGGCAGTAAAGGCCAAAGCTAAGATAATCCAAAGCCAGGAACCAGGAGCTTCCTCCAGGTCTCCCATGTGGGTACAGAGGTCCAAGGACTTGGGCCATCCTCTACTGCTTTCCCAGGCCACAGCAGAGAGCTGGATGGGAAGTGGAGCAGCCAGGACTTGAACAGGTACCCATATGGGATGCAGGTGCTTCTGGCCGGGGCTTTAACCCATTATGCCACAGCGCTGGCCCCCCTTTTCATCTTTCTTAACCACGATGATCCCACCCACAGAGATCCTAACACAGAGCAATTACATTGCATTCAAAGGAGAGAGAAGGAGCAAAGATTGCAAAAGAAGAAATATTTTTAAAAATTTCGCCAGCCCGTCACATCATTCGCGTGACAGAACAATGTGACTGGCGAAGGAGCTGGACGGATTTGCTGCCTTGGGCTCATCACAAAAGACTAAGGAAAACATCGTTCCCACCCTCAAGCCCTGAAGCCTTAGAATTCCACGGTAGGGGCTTGCCTAGCCCATGGAGCCGGAGTGCCTGGGAACTTTGGGATTTGGAGTTGAATCTTGAAAACGGCAAGCCCTTAGAGAGAAGGGGGCGGAGTGTTGTGTGGGAGGGGAGCGGCCCGGTTCTCTGAAGAATTCCACAAGGGGCTCAAGACGCAGCCTGGTGGGAGAGAGACCTGCTGGGGGTGGGGCGGAGGGGCGGGGCTCATCCGCAGCAAACTGCACACAAAACACCTGCAACCCTCGTTAAAATGCAAATTCTGGGGCAGGCACCCAGCTCAGCAGTTAAGGTGCTGCTGAGACACCCACATTCCCTATCAGAGTGCTTGGGTTCCTGGCTCTGACTCCAGCTTCCGGTTCACATGCACCCTGGGAGGCTGCAGGTGGTACATCAGGTAATTGGGTCTCTCCCACTGGGCCTGGCCTTGGGGACCGAAGCAGCAAATGGAAGATCTCTCCATTCCTCTTTTTGTCTGCCTCTATATCTTTGCCTTTCAGTAAACAACTTTTTAAAAACATTATTTATTTGAAAGGCAGAGTTACAGAGAGAGAAGGGGAAAGAGAGGGAGAAGGAGAGAGAGACCAAAGATGGAAAGAGAGACAAGGGAGAGAGAGATCTTCTATCTTCTGGCTCACTACCCAAAAATGGCCACAACGGCTGGGGCTGGGCCAGGCTGAAGCCAGGAGCCTGTAAGTCCATCCAGGTCTCCCCCATGCAGGGGCCCAAGCACTTGGGCCGTCTTCTGCTGCCTTCCCAGGTACATCAGCAGGGAGATGCAGAACAAGTGGAGTAGCTGGAACTCGAACATGCGCTCAGACGGGATGCTGGCTTTGCAGGCGGCACCTTAAGCTGTTACAGCACAGTGCTGGCCCCAGTAAATTTTTCTTTAAAATGCATGTTCTAATTTAGGAGTGGGTGGGGCCAGAGACTGTTCTTTCTCTCTTTTTCTAGGTTTATTTACTTATTTGAAAGGCAGAGAGAGAGAGGCATTCTTTGCTGGCTCACTCCTCAAATGCTCACAATCGCTAGGATTGAGCTGGGCCAAAGTCGGAAGCCAGGAACTCCATCTGGGTCTCCCACTTGAGTGGCAGGGGCCCAAACAGCTGGGTCTTCTGTTACTTTTCCAGGCCCATTAGCAGGAATCTCTATTGAAAGTGGAGCAACTGGGACTGGAACCAGCGCTCTGATGTGGGATGCTGGTGTTGCTGGTCCCCGGACCTCACTTTGAGTACCCAGGGTGGAGATGGTGGCCTGTGCCCATCTGGTTCTCTTGGAAGGAAGACGAAAAGGGTATCAAAGGAGGGGCAGAGACTCTGTGACACTGGGAGCTAAGACAGCAGTTCTGGGTGGCTGAGTTGTCCCGTGAAGGGAAGACACCTTCCCCACCAGAGCTGCGGCTCCCACAGGCTCCTTCCCAATGGAAGCACGGGCCGGAAAGCGGGAGACCCGGCTCCTCACCACCCCGGGTCCCGCATGACCGGAGGGAAGCAAAGGAAACCAAACCTTAATCCTGAGATACTTAATCCTGATACACTTAATTGAGAAAAACCAAGCAAAGTCAATATTCTTGAGCCCAAGTATCACAGAACAAATGCACTGGAGTTATCACTTTCAACCGCAGACGTAAGAGAGAATCAGATTGAGGAAGTGATACGTAACTGTTCATTAGCTACTCAGTCAACCAACGGTGAGGGGCAGATGCATGAAGGAGCTAAGATCTGATGTGGACGATTCTGGGGCTCCTGACAAGACAAAGTAGCTTGGGGTGGGAGTGGTGCTATTATCTCAGGTTTAATGTCCTCATCAGCCTATGGGTTTTTGCCACGGTCACTGAAGACACACATTCTTCAGATCACCCTTCCAGCTCTGCCCCTCAAAGTGCTTGCTCTCCATTTCAACACGATTGCACCCATAGGAACACGTTCAGGAGAAAGACCCAGTTTGATTTCCTTCTCCCAGCATCTTCCAAAGATAGCCTCACATCCCATTCTCTCCTAAGAGCAAGACTTAAAAATAAACGGAGGCAGTGAATGCTGCCTCCAGAGCCAAGTCTGTTCCAAAGAGGAGAGTAATAAAACCCAGGGCTCCTCTTCCCTAATCCAATTTGAAGAGCAAATGCCTTTCGTGGGTAATTTTGTTTGTAATTTCTTATCCTGCCATCTCCAGGACGTGGGGTTTTATTAAAGTGTTTCCAAACCTGGTTGTCATTATGTAAGCCAAGTTTCTGCCCGCACTCATCAGCGTCACCATCCACCCGCAGACACTGGCCTGGCTTGCCCTTGATCCTCCACGGGGGCTCCGAGCTGAGCAGACGGCGAGGGGACAGGGAATGGCTACATCTTCTCCCGACCGTCTGTTCGTGACAAATCAGAAGTCACAAAGTGATCCATGCAGTGTTTTCGCTTGGCCAGGCGTTTGTTTGTGTTTGGCTGCCAACATGGAACATATAGGAATTTCACATAAAATCTGAATTTCTGGTTTCTTTTTAAAAAAAAAAATCAGAAGATCTGTGGCAGGCATTCAGCGTAGCAATTAAGAAGCAGTTAAGGCCGGCACCACGGCTCAATAGGCTAATCCTCTGCCTGCGGCGCCGGCACACCAGGTTCTAGTCCCAGTTGGGGCAAGGGATTCTGTCCCGGTTGCCCCTCTTCCAGGCCAGCTCTCTGCTGTGGCCCCGGGGCGGGGCGGGGGGGGGGGGCAGTGGAGGATGGCCCAGGTGCTTGGGCCCTGCACCCCATGGGAGACCAGGAGAAGCACCTGGCTCCTGCCATCGGATCAGCGCGGTGCACCGGCCGCAGCGCGCAGGCCATTGGAGGGTGAACCAACGGCAAAGGAAGATCTTTCTCTCTGTCTCTCTCTCTCACTGTCCACTCTGCCTGTCAAAAAAAAAAAAAAAAAAAGCAGCAGCAGAAGCAGTTAAGACACAGGTCCCACACAGGGAACCTGGGTTTGATCCCCTTCTCCAGCTTCTGATTGTGGCTCCCTGTTATGCTGACCTACGTGGCCGTGGTGATGGTTCAGGTAGCTGAGTTCCTGCTGGGTTCCACGTGGGACACGGAGGTTGCATTTCTAGTTTCTGGCTTTGACCTGACCCAGTCCTTGTCGTCCTGCAGGACCCAATCCCAGAGACAATCAGACGCAGTGGGGAGCCAAGTCTAGCAAAGACTCATTTATTCTGTGCGTACCCCGAACCTTTTATAGCACAAAACTGCAGAGTCATTGGGGCAGGGCTAAGGACCAACCAATCACTTAAAGGGTCACTTTACGGGGGGATTTCTATAGGACTAGCCATATGTCTATACACTTGTTACTAGTCTTGTTACCTCCCCTGATGTTGCGTAGCCAATTAGCTTTTGAATTCCGCCCATCTTACTTCCTCTGGGCGCCATCTTCTTTGCCCGTCCTTGGCGCCACCCTGTCCAGGGGCTGGAGCCGCCACCGCCGTGCACCCGTGCACCTTGCGGGGTCGCTGTCCGCCATGGCGGTGGCTGGGGCCACGTGCACGCCCTGGGTCCCTCCCTGCACTGCCATCCCCGGGACACCCGCCGGCTGGCTCCGCAGGCCCTGGCTTGGGTTAGTTCGCGCAGGCCCAGCTCCGCGCGGCTCCGTTCTACGCAGCTCGGGCGGGGGCACCCGTGCCTGCGGAGCCCCAGGGCCTGGCCTGGCGGCTCCATGGCCGCGCTCATGCCCTGCAGTCATTGCAAGCGTTTGGGGAGTGAACCATTCTGATGGACGATCTCGCTCTCTCTCTCCTTCTTTTTTTTTTTTTTGACAGGCAGAGTGGACAGTGAGAGAGAGACAGAGAGAAAGGTCTTCCTTTGCCATTGGTTCACCCTCCAATGGCCGCCGCGGTTGGCGCGCTGCAGCCGGTGCACCGCACTCATCCGATGGCAGGAGCCAGGAGCCAGGTGCTTTTCCTGGTCTGCCATGGGGTGCAGGACCCAAGCACTTGGGCCATCCTCCACTGCACTCCCGGGCCACAGCAGAGGGCTGGCCTGGAAGAGGGGCAACCGGGACAGAATCCGGCGCCCCAACCGGGACTAGAACCCTGTGTGCCGGCGCTGCAAGGCAGAGGATTAGCCTGTTGAGCCACGGTGCCGGCCTCTCCTTCTCAAATAAATAAATAAATAAATAATTTTTTTTGAAGGTGGAAATTTTTTTTATAAATAAAAATTTTTAAAAAAATTATATCTTCCCACATTGGGCTGCTGTCCCTCACGGCTGAGTACCAGGACAGTGACATTGGTGACATCTCATGCTGCCTGCATCTGAACCCCTCTGCCACACTGGGGGAGGAATCTGATCAGAAGCCTTGGTGAGAGGCAGGCGTCATTGTCCCACTATTCCAGCTATCTCCCAGGCTGGAGATAGGTGCCCATTTTAGGAAGAACCCAGAACAGAAGAGAATTAGCTAATTCTTGTCGGACAGTGCAAGTGGAAAACCCAACAGTTTCCAGGGCTGACAAGGACTAGCAGGTCGGTCGTACCCAGCAGTCTTAGCGGTCTGCGGCAGCCAGTTTCCTTAATGACTGGACTTGGGGTCACCTGGCCTCTGCTTTCGCCCGTCTTTCCTTGCCCCTTTCCTGAAGCTGAGTCTCCCAGCCATCCAACTGACAGTGCGAGCTAGCCAACGTCTGCTACTGTGTCACAGTTCTTTTCCACTTAAATTTTATAAGACCCAAAATTCTACCCTCTTTAGGCAGAACATCTTCTCCATCCCTCTTCCTTTATTTTTTTTCAACACTTTTTTAAAAAAAAATACTTATTTGGGGCCAGTGTTGTGGCTCAGTGGGTAGAGCCACCACCTTCAAGGATGGCATCCCATATGGGCGCTGGTTCAAGTCCTGGTTGCTCCACTTCTGATCCAGCTTACTGCTAATGCACCTGGGAAAGCAGCAGAGGATGGCCCAAGTGCTTGGGTCCCTGCGTCCATGTGGGAGACCCAGAAGAAACTTCTGGCTCCTGGCTTTGGCCTGACCTAGCCCTGGCCATTGGGGCCATTTGGGGAGTGAACCAACAGATGGAAAATCAAATAAATCTCTCTCTTCCTCTCTTCCTTTCTCTCTCTCTCTATCTAGGCCTTTCAAATAAATAAATCTTTTTTAAAAATTATTTTATTGATTTGAAAGGCAGAGTTACAGAGAGGCGGAGGCAGAGCAGGAGAAGTCTTCCAATGACTGGTTCACTCCTCAGATGGTAGCAAAGGTGTGAGGTGCACTGATCTGGAGCCAGGAGCTTCTTCCAGGTCTCCCATAGGCGCAGGAGCCCAAAGCCTTGAGCCATCTTTTACTGCTTTCCCAGGCCATAGCAGAGAGCTAGATCAGAAGAGGAGCAGCTGGGACTTGAACCGGCGCCGGCCCCCTATTTATTTTATTAGAGAGAGAGAGGCTTCTTCCATTTGTGGGATCACTCCCCCTTCATGCCTGCAGCATCAGGGCTGGGCCAGGCTGAAGTCAGGGGCCAGAAGTTCAATCCTGGTCTCCCACGTGGTGGCAGGGCCCAGCTCTCTGTGTCATGACTGCTTCTCCCAGGGTGCCCATTGGGAGGAAGCTGGATTGGAAACGGAACCTGGTCTCGAACCCAGGCTCTCCTACATGGCATGTGGGCTCTGAAGCAATGTTTTAGCCACTGCGTTTGGCCCACCCCAATCCTCTTCCTTATATGTGAACTCTAGGCTCCTTGTAGACAAGTGAAGCTGTAACTCTGGTCTTTGTCTTTAAAGTGAGGGAATTCTGGTACCAGGAGGGAAAGATCACCTGGGGCAAGGATCAACAGTACAGCAATAAAGGAAAACCTCCCTGAACCCCGCCCCCCCACCAGTCCCCTTACATCTGATTTGCCAGGCTGGATCACACGTTCACCTCTGAAGCCAATCAGTAGTCAGAGTACTAGGATGGCTGTGATTGGCATAATCTAGGGCAGCCGGTCAACTTTGGCTGAATGTTAGAAACACCTGGGTGGGACCCTTATACATTGCCAGTGTGGGGTCCCACTCATGGCAGCTGCATTTAATCGATCTGCCTGGATTTCTGACACTAGAATTTTAAAACTCCCAGCTTTAATATCCAGCCAATGCCGAAAGTCATTCATCTAGTCCAGTGCCCAAGCCTGCCTATTTTACAGATGGGAATTCTGAGGTCGGTGACTTGCCCAAAAGACGACACCTTCATTTCGCAGCAAAAACAATAAACAAGCAGAACCTCACACACCAATGACATCGAATGGGACAGCTTTTTTTTTTCCCCCCTAGAATATGCATATGAGTACCGTTCAACGAAATTTATGAGAGGCTATTGTTATGGACTAAGCTCCTGCACTGGACCCCAGCAAACCAAACCAAACCAGAACAGTCACCTGTGCTAGACACCAAATAATCAAACTGGATTTTCATGGACCAGTTTTCTGAAAAATAGGAGATTGACTGTAACCATTCCATAAAGGGCTGCTCACCCTCAGTGGTAAAAAAGGTCCCTTCTGCTGCAACCCATGCATTAGTCTGCCTTCTGTTGTTACAACAAAACTACTAAGGCTGGGTCATGGAGGAAGTACACAGGTTTCTTTAGCTCACAGGTTTTGAGTGAAGGTCAAAGATCAGGCACCTCCATCTGCCATCCGGTGGGTGGCACTGTGAGAAGACACCAGGCTGGAGTGAGCTTCTGAGAGGTCAGCTTTACTCTAACAACTCCGCGAGGTCACTGTCAATCACTTCCAAGGGTCAAGCCCCCATGACCTCATGGCCTTGCACAAGGCCCCACCCCTTAAAGGTTCCACCACCTCCCGAGGTTGCCCTGTGGAGGACCAGGCTTCCAATGCAGGAGTCCTATGCAGATCACGGACCCCTATAAGGAAAAGAACTTTGAAATGATTAATCCACTTTTTGTGCCTGTTTCGGCTTTCAGTGGGCTTTTCTGCTTATAAAGTCCAGCCCCTCTGTTCAGCCCAGCCTTTCTGTGTTATAGATAGAACGTTGCCCAATTCATTCGTCCCCAAAAACCCAATTTGGTCATTAAGCTCAACTTGTCGAAACTTTATCTTTTGATGGCACCCATTGTCTGCTTGTTTTTTTGTTTTGTTTTGTTTTGTTTTTGTTTGTTTGTTTTAGAAAGTTGAGTCCTGGGGCTGGCATTGTGGCATAGCGGGTAAAGCCGCTGCCTGTAGTGCTGGCATCCCATATGGGCGCTGGTTTGAGTCCCAGCTGCTCCACTTCCGATCCAGCTCTCTGCTGTGGCCTGGAAAAGCAGTAGAAGATGGCCCAAGTCTTTGGGCCCCTGCACCGAAGAAGCTCCTGGATCCTGGCTTTGGATTGGTGCAGCTCCAGCCATTACGGCCAATTGGGGAGTGAACCAGCAGATGGAAGACCTCTCTCTCTCTCTTTCTGCCTCTCCTTCTGTCTCTGTGGA
This sequence comes from Sylvilagus floridanus, assembly GCA_949820135.1. NCBI lineage: Eukaryota > Metazoa > Chordata > Mammalia > Lagomorpha > Leporidae > Sylvilagus > Sylvilagus floridanus. Next base: position 169,482,921 of record OX463233.1, on the reverse strand, counting down.
ACTCTGACTTTAAAGTAAATAAATAAATCTTATTAAAAAAAAAAAAGAAAAGAAAAGAAAAGAAAGCTAAGTCGTGAGGGCTGGTGGGCGTTGTGGTAAAGCAGGTTACACCACCACTGGGGACACCTGCATCCCGTATCAGAACAACAGGTCGAATCCCAGCTGCTGGGAAGGCAGCAGAAGACGGCCCAGGTGCTTGGGCCCCTGCCACCCATGTGGGAGACACAGATGGAGTTCTGGGCTCTCGATTTCAGCCTGGCCCAGGCCCGGCTGTGGTGGGCATGTGGACGGAACCAGCAGATGGACAACCCCCCCCCCCCCATTGATCTGCCTTTCAAACACATACACATATACTTTTTTTTTTTTAGAAGAAAGTGGAGTCCTGGGGCTCTTGAGCTGAGCAGCAGTGCTGTGGAGTGGAGTGTTCCCAGACCCGAGCACATGACGACGTGTGGTAGGCTCGCTACAACACACAGGGCTGGGCCCAGCCCCGGAGTTTCAGGCTCGATGGGTTTGGAGATAGGACGTCTAGCAAGTTATCAGAGGCTGCTGCTGTGGCTGTGGCTGCAAGGACCGGAACCACAGCAGATGACAGCTTTTTTTGGGCTATAGAGGCAGCTTGTCTCGGTGAGATCCATTTCTTTTCTTTTCTTTTTTTTTTAAATTTATTTATTTCTTTGAAAGACAGAGTTACAGAGAGAGATATGTTCCATCCACTGGTTCACTCCCCAAATGGTCACAACAGCCAGCTCTGGACTGCTAGTTTCCCAGGCATATTAGGAGGGAGCTGGATTGGAACTGGAGCAGCCGGGTCTTGAACTGACACCCACGGGCACCAGTCCTGGTGAGATCTATTTTTGACCCTTACAGCAAATGAGGGCTGGGACACATCACTTACCTACAAAGTAGAATCAACCATAGGAACTCGGGCTTCTTGCAACAGTGGAAGCACTTGGAAAAGTGGCCTGTAGTAACTGCATAGCAGATATTAGCTGTTGTCATTCATTCATTCACCAAAGAACTAGTGAGTGCTTCCTTTGAGCCACACCCTGTTTCAAGCACCAGGAGTCCAGCGGTTTGATAACTCAAAGCCTCTCCCCCCAACAAGCTTATTATAATCCATTGGGGAAGTACCCCATAGACAATAACCTCATGAATACATGATATCATGTCCCCCAAACAGAATTCTGCATTGCAAGCAAACAGAACAGCAAGTGCACAGGGAGTTTTATGAGGACTTAAGCCAGTCTCGTCGGAATCTCCCAACTCACGGAAGTAGGGTGTGTCTCCAAGGCAAGGTCACAGCGTGGTCTCACCTGTAGCTTTTGTTTGAGAGGGAAAACTGGAAACCGGAGCAGGATGGTGGAGACTGAGCTAGGAGGGTAGGGGAGGACGGTGAATGCCCTGGATGCTTTGCGGATGCTACTTCATTTCCTGCTCATCTTAGAGTAGATCTTACCAGACTAGGAGGGAAGCAATGTGGCACGCCCAGGAGGAAGCCGCGGTGTGCTGATGATGAGCCGAGCAGCGGGTGTGGAGGTTGGTCTTGGGAGGCAGCAGAGCACCGGGCTTCCCTGAGCCCCTCCCTCTGGGCCACCAGGCAGGGGCTGCGGTGAGGCCCTGTGGCCGTCTCTCGCCCGCCATCCCCGCCACCCCTCAGCTCTGCCCCGCAAGCAGGGCTGCCGGTGCCGTTCCAGCTCCCTCTGAATTGTGTTCCCTGGGCAGCATCGTCTCGCCCCAGTGTTGTTGTCTTTCTTGCCATGTTTCCCTTTTCTTTTCCTAAAGTATTTTATTAGAGATGTTACACACACTCATTGCTGAAAAAGACAAAAGTGGTCCAGAATCCTGTCTCCCCAGGGGAAAAAAAAACTCAGATAAAATTTTTAATGCTTTTAGTTTCATTTTGTTTGAAAGGCAGAGACACAGAGAAATCTTTCAGCCACTGCTTCACTCCCCAGATGCCGGTAACAGCTGGGGCTGGGGCCAGGCTGAAGCCAGGAGCCAGGAACTCAACCCGGGTCTCCCAAGTCGGGTGGCAGGGACGGAGGTGCCTGAGCCCTCCCTGCCTTCCCTGTGCAGTAGCAGGAAGCCGGACCAGAAACAGAGCCAGGACTCAGACCCAGGACTCAGACCCAGGCAGCCCCTTTAGCCTCTGTGCCAAACGCCGGCCCCCAAACACTAAAATTCTGATAGCAATTCTCAGAGCACCGGGCTCCCTCTTGTGTGTTTATTAATTACACTTTTCCAGTTGCACGGAACCACCCAGCTGGAAGGTTTGTTTTCTCTCTGGAGTCTCTCTCCTGGAGGGCAGCCCTCCAGGAGGCTGGGAGGGGGCTGTGTGGAGCTGTGTCCATGTCCAAGGAGTCACCTCCCTGCTTTGGGGCCGAAAGGGATTGTGAGCATTTTTATGTCGCCGTTATTAATATTGGGCATTTATATGCATGAGCTGCCCATCACTTGGGTTGTTTTTGCCTTAGGATTTCTTTTTTAGCCCTGGTTGCTGTCTGATCCTTTGAACGTGATCGAATTTTGGTAATGGCTGGAATTGGCTTTGGCCTTGAGACCTTAGTTTGTAAGGATGATTGGCGGGGCCCCTGGGCCCTCTCTCTGGAATCCCCAGGGTAGCTCAGAGCGAGCAGAGCAGAGCAGGCTGGAGGGGAGGAGCCAAGGGAGGCTGCGGGTCCGCGCCTCCGGTAACCTAGCAACCGGCACCTTAGCAACGGAGAGGGGCGGGACCTAGGGAGGAAGTCGGAAGCTAGCGGGCCCAAGTCTCGCGAGAGTTGCGTTTGCGCGCGAACTCTAACTCCAGGGGTCCAGGGGTTCCCTGAGGGACGCCACAGCCGCTGCGGACCCGCATCGCCTTGGTCCCCCAGCCATGGAGAGCCCCGCCGTCCAGCAGCAGGAGCAGCCCGCGGCGGCCAAGATGCGGAACCTGCCGTGGTAGGAGCGGGAAGGGGGGGGCGCAGGTGGCGGCCCTCCCGGGTGACAGCGCCGGGGCTCGATCCCGCGTCCCAGATGGCCTCTTCCCTCTGGCCGGGGTCTGCCGAGGAGCGGCGGAGGAGCCCGGGGCCGGCTGTCCGCGGACGCCGCGTAGCGGGGCCCCCGATCTGCCTGGGACGCAGGCGGGACGCCAGGCTGGGGGCTCGGGATGGCTGCCGGGCGGTCCGAGTTCAGATCTTGCGCGCTTGCCCGGCCCGTGTCCACGACGAGGCAGCACTTAGGCGGCGGCGTGCGGCACGTGAGGATCGGCGGTCCTCCCACTGCGCTGGCCGCGTGTCCCGTCCGTGCCTACTAGGGCGGTCCGTGCAGGTGGCATCACACGGTCCGTGTAGGTGACATCCCATCGTGTGCATAGAGGGCGCTTCCTCTGGGTTTGGGTAGGAGTTCCCTGCGGAGGTGTCCGTCCTAGCCGGTGCCCACTCAGGTTGACCTCGGAGGCAGCCCGTCTTGGGCTGGTCACCGCGCTGAGTGGGGGACGGGGACAGGGGAGCTGTCGTGTGCCTGTGCGATGTCGTGACGCCCAGTTGTCACCACTAGAAACGTCACCAGGTGGCCCCGGATCGCCCTGGTTGAGAGCCACAGGTCTGTGCGGAACCCTACAGGGTCTCCTTTCTCTTCCTCTTTTGAGTTGGGATGCCAAAGGGTTCTTCTGCACAGAGGACATGTTCTCGGGTTCACGCATGTCGTATGTATTCTGAATTGTATTGCAGGGTCGAAAAATACCGGCCGCAGACGCTGAACGATCTCATTTCTCATCGGGACATCCTGAGTACCAGTAAGTAGCCGGGGTAGTTACTCTCGTGTCTGCTGAGTGGGAGTGCAGTCTGGTCAGGCTCGTGGGCTGCGGCTGTAGGCGTGGAGCCTCCCCTCTCCTTGCGGCACCGCCTCTGACTTGCCCACGGCCTGGGTGCGGAGTGTGCGCGTCCCAAGCCTGTGGCTCCCAGGGACTGACAGTGGCGCCCTGTCTTCCTCAGTTCAGAAATTCATTAGTGAAGACCGACTGCCACACCTGCTTCTCTACGGCCCTCCGGGCACAGGAAAGACGTCCACCATCCTCGCCTGTGCTAAACAGCTGTACAGAGACAAAGAATTCGGCTCCATGGTCTTGGAGGTAAACGGGGTTATTCTTACTCCATGAAGGACTCCGCCCCATAACTTCCCCCGTGCTGGTTTTATTATAACTTCGAGTGTAAGTGGTCCCTCGGCACTTAAGAAGCAGGTTGGAAGTGAGGTGTTGGACTCCACTCTTCTCCTCGTGGTCCTCTCGGTCCAGTTGGCGCCTGCCTGCCAAGGGCAGTTGTGGGCCGGCGGTTCCCTTCGCCCAGCCCCTCCTGGGGCCCTCCTGCCTTCCCAGCAGCCCCTGCACCGCTTTCTGCCTGGAAGGCCCAGCCGTATCGCCTCTACGCTCCCTTTGCTCCCTGGCTCCTGGATGGGTTGGCCAGTAGGAGCCCTGGCAGGGAAACGGGGACAGAAGAGAGTGGTGCCTGGACCTGTCCTGGGAGTGACCGCCTGCAGGCGCTGGTCCTCCGTACACACACAGGGCACAGCTCACCGGTGGCATCATCCCACAGCCCTCTCCAGGGTGCGTGGTCCTGTGCCCCACCCCCCCAGCACCTTTTCAGTCATCACTTCATTGAATTCTCTTTAAGCGACTGCATTTGAGTAGATTGCTGGGGCCTGGGACGGTACACGTAGATTATAAAAGTCCAAATACTGTTTCTGTAAGAAAAAACCATGTATCTTTTTGGGTTTGTGGGAGCCAGGATGCACATTGCTCTGCTACGGCCTGGGGTGCTGTCAGTGTGGCCTGGCCAATGAATTGTTTCCCTGGTCTCTGGGGAGTGCCCGCCCTCGAAGGCTTGGGAGACTGCCATTTGCCTTTCAGAATGTAAGGCAGTAGCTTAGTGAATTTTGAGGACAACTGGTTTTTAATTTTTTTTTTAATGATTTTTCTCTTAACTGTCATTAGACCATGAAAACTAGTCCACTGAGCTGAATTGATTGAAAAATGCCTGAAAACCTAGAATCCTGGGGCAGGCGATGTGGCGCAGCAGGTGGAACGGCCACTCGGGCGGCCGCAGCCCTACAGGAGCGCCTGCTGTGTCCCAGCTCCCTGCTCACGCGTCCTGGGATGCAGCAGGAGACCCACCTACATGGGAGACCTGGGTGGAGCTCCTGGCCCCTGGCTTTGGCCTGGCCCAGCCAGATGCAGGCATTTGGGAGTGAATGAGCAAACGGTTCTCTCTGTCACTCTGCCTTTCAGGTAGATGAAGACAGATGCATCAAAAATAAAAGCAGGCATTTATGGAAAGCAAGTTGTGGTTTCTGAGTTTGGGTTTTCTTCTTCCACACTTAGCTGAATGCGTCGGACGACCGAGGGATTGATATCGTTCGGGGACCAATCCTGAGCTTTGCCAGCATGAGGACAATATTTAAGTAAGAATTATTGGCGTGCTTTCTCCCCTTAGAAATTTTGATCCGTGAGGCGATGTGGCTTAGTTTTTCAGTTTCCAAAGGGGGATAAGAAGGGCCTTGTCAAAAACAGCATGGAAAATAAAGTTCCAGTGTGGCGGTAAGGAATGTCACACTGCAAATGGTAAGAGAGAATATTATCTAAACCCACACCAGCAAGTGCCTTCAGGAAGCACTGGCTTCATTTCGTTAGCAGACCAAGGACTGGCTGCAGCCTAACTGGGTGTTAGGCCCAGACGAGCGAGTTGGAGTTTAAACAAGATAAACAGATCTGGAAGCATACGTAGGCCGTGGGGAGAGACGGATGATGCACAGAGAAGGAGCGGGCACGGGGCAGGGGCGGTGACGGGTGGAGGAGGAAGGCAGCGGGGAGGGCAGCGGGGAGGACGGGAGTTCAGGCCGGGGCGGTGCAGCGACACAGCGCCGTGTGTCTTCCTAGGAAGGGCTTCAAGCTGGTGATCCTGGATGAAGCCGATGCCATGACTCAGGACGCCCAGAATGCCTTGCGAAGAGGTGAGCCGTGCTGGAGGCCCCGAGGCGCCGTGGCTGCTTCTCTGTTTCCGTTCAGCTCATGGTCCAGAGAAGCCTCTGTCCTCTCTCCCGCATCCTCACGGGCCCCCGAGCAAATGCCCCTCGCCCTAGCAGGGCTTCCGCTCAGCGCTGTGGGGGCGTGCCCTGTCGGGTCTCCTAAGGGGGGCGCTCTCCACGGTCACCCTCCCGTGCCTCTGCACTTCACTCCACGCCAGGGAATTTGCATCGTTCCAAACTATTGGACCTTTCTGGTGTCACTGCCCTCGGATCCACGTGGTAAACGGATGCTGGAGTTGGCGGCGCTCGGAAAACACCCTGCTTCCCCACGCATGCGCCGGTGAACTGGGCCGGCAGCGAGGGATCCGTGCCGAGTGTGTCTTGTGGGTCCGAGGCCGTCCATCTGTCTTTTTTTTTTTTTTGACAGGCAGAGTGGACAGTGAGAGAGAGAGAGAGAAAGGTCTTCCTTTGCCGTTGGTTCACCCTCCAATAGCCGCTGTGGCTGGCACGCTGCGGCCGGTGCACCGCGCTGATCCGAAGCCAGGAGCCAGGTGCTTCTCCTGGTCTCCCATGGGGTGCAGGGCCCAAGCACCTGGGCCATCCTCCACTGCACTCCTGGGCCACAGCAGAGAGCTGGCCTGGAAGAGGGGCAACCGGGACAGAATCCGGTGCCCCGACCGGGACTAGAACCCGGGTGCTGGCGCCATAAGGCAGAGGATTAGCCTAGTGAGCCGCGGCCCCGGCCCGTCCATCTGTCTTAAAGGGGACTTGGACTCTGTTAGGGTGCTGAGTGGATCAGCTCCGAGAGGAGTTGGGAAGGGAAGGAACAGTTTGTGTGCATATGGGGGGGGGGGCTGCTTGGAGCATGGGGGGAGCAGGAGCTGGAGGGGCGGCTGCTTGGAGCACAGCTCTGCTCCCCAGCACAGTAACAGTGCTTCTGTGGAGTGACTGTCAGTCTGGGCAGGTCCCCACGCGGGAACACCGGGTCCCTGCAGAGTGGGACTCCCCTCGCCTGGCCTGCCGCTCCCGGGTGCTCTCAGGCCTGCGGTGACATCCGCCCCCTCCTGCCCAGGAGTGTGAAGCTGTAAAGGACGGGAACCCTGGGTCGCTGGTGTTAGTGGGAGGAGGGGCGAGCGGGCCAGAATCCTGGCGAACCATCAGAAAGAAAATGTCCCATGAGATCCCCAGGAGGCGGCAGGTCCATCAGCTTCTGCCAGAGGGAGTGGCTGCCTCCCGCCCGCCCGCCTCTCCCCCAGTGGTAGACCCCCTCCAGTTTGCACTCTGGAACGGTCTCATTTCCCCCTTGACGGAACCAGGGAGAATGTCGGGGGTGGGGGGGGTCCTTAGAAGGATGTGCGGTTGTATTTTCCCTCCCCAGTGATTGAGAAATTCACCGAAAACACCAGGTTCTGCCTCATCTGTAACTACCTGTCCAAGATCATCCCCGCCTTGCAGTCCCGGTGCACGCGGTTCCGATTCGGGCCCCTGACGCCGGAACTCATGGTCCCGCGCCTGGAACACGTGGTGGAGGAGGAGAAGTGAGTGTGCTGACGAGCGGGGAAGGTGCGGGGCGAGGGAGGCCCGGGGTGATGGCTGGTTGCCACTCATGCGCCGCTCGCACGGTCACCTCTGGCGCCTGCACCTCGCCGCCGGCTTCCTCCTCCTGGAAGTCCCTCAGCTAGTGTCTTGTTTTCCCCGATGCCGCCCTATTCGGCCGCTTCCTCTTTGTCATCGCAGACGGCACGCGGCCCAGCCCCTCCTGCGGGGACCCTGCAGCCTGTTGCAGACTAGAAGGCGGGTCCTGAGACGCACATCTGCGGAGTCAGATGCCACGCGAGCTGCCGGCCCGCGCTGCTGCGGGTTCCGAGCGAGCGCTGGCGCCGCAGTGGCGGGCGGATGGTGCCGGGGCTCGTTCTCCAGAGCAGTGGCCCAGCGCCAGGACCCCTGCCCCTTAGGGTCTGCCCGGACCTGGCGTGGCCGGGACTGCTACCGTGGAGTCCACGTCCCTGGCGCCAGAGAGAGTTCTAGATGGCACGCGTCAGGAGCGTGTCAGCAGCTCTGGCCTCCTTGTCTTCGAAGGCCGGAGTCACTCCAGGCCGTCCGGGTCCCCTCGGCGAATGCGTGTGCTCCCAGGAGGCGCCGTGTTGAGTGCTTCTGCCTGTTTCCTTTCAGGGTCTACGTCAGTGAAGACGGCATGAAAGCTCTCATAACTCTGTCCAGCGGGGACATGCGGAGAGCCCTGAACATTCTGCAGGTAGGGCCCTGCTCGCAGCCAGCCCGGCCCTGCGCTGTGCTGTCGATTTTGATGAAGGGCCTAAGCAGCAGGACCGCCGCTCTGAATTCAGAGGCCTAGGCCCCCCCCCCACGCCCACACCCAGCCTTAGTGTGTGGAGGAGCTGAACCATTTGTGCTAACCAGGCAGAGGTAGGGAGGATCCTGCAGCCACACAGCCCAGCCGCCAGCAGCAGCGTCCCCTGAGGATGCGGCTCTCCCCACTCTGAAAGCCCGCGGGGCCGGGCCGTCCTGCGCGCAGTAACATGGCTGCCTCAGCAGGTTCCTCCTGGCCGCCCGCGGCCTGGGGCTGTGGGGCCGCCTCGAGGGTCCTCCTTCTGTCTGCAGAGCACCAACATGGCCTTTGGGAAGGTGACGGAGGAGACCGTGTACACCTGCACGGGGCACCCGCTCAAGTCCGACATCGCCAACATTCTGGACTGGATGTTGAATCTAGACTTCACCACAGCCTACAGGAGTATCCTTTCTCATGTCCAGGGCCTGGAGGGGGCCCGGAGCTCACGCAGCTCGGGCCAGCGTCTTAGACCTTGCTGGCCAAGGCTGATGGCCGCATGTGGCTCTGGGCAGCGCCGAGTGGGAGCAGGTGTCTGTGGCTCCCCAGCGTTCCTCCTGAGGGGAAGGGAGGGCAGCGGCAGGGCCTTGGGAGGGAAGGTGCACATCCTTTAAGGCGGCCACTGCTAGCTGTAGTTTCGCTCGGAATGGTGCCATGAAGCCCTTGGGGAAGGCGTCTGGCTCTGTCCTCTACTAGCAGGAGACAGGACGCCCTTACTGAAGATAGAACTTAAGAGAAATAAGAATGGGGGTCTAACATGTGCAACTTCCAATTGAGAAACAGCTGTGTTGGAGTCATGAGTGTTGCTTTAACGTTGCTCCGGGAGAGGCGTTTGTTGTAGTGGTTAAGGTGGGGCCAGTGTTGTGGCAGAGGGTCAAGCCCCGACCTGCAGTGCCGGCATCCCAGATCAAGTCCCAGCTGCTCCACTTCTGATCCAGCTCCTTGCAAATCCACCTTGGAAAGCAGTGGATGATGGCCCAAATATTTGGACCCCTGTCACCCAGTTGGGAGACATGGATGGAGTTCTAGACTTCCAGTTTCGGTCTGGCCCAGCCCTGGCTGTCGTGGCTATTTGGGGAGTGAACCAGCAGTTGGAAGATCATTTGCTATCTCTTCCTTTCTCTGTAATTCTGCCTTTCAAATAAATAAATCTCTTCCAAAAAAAGACACCTGTATCCCACATTGGAGAGCCTGGTTCAGGTCCTGGCTCCATTCCTAGTGCTAGCTTCTTGCTGTCATATCCTGGGAAATGGGCATCAGCGGATGGTGGTTCAGGTACTTGGGTCCCTGCCACCGAGTGGGAGACCTGGGTTGAGTTCTTGGCTCCCAGATTTGGCCCAGCCTAGCCCAGCCCTGGGTACTATGGGCATTTGGGGCATGAAGCAGAAGATAGGAGATTCCTCTCTCTCTGCCTTTCAAATAAATAAAGTCACAGAGTTGCTCACCGGGGTTTGGGTTCAGAGTTCCTGTAGAGTGGGTGTTCTGGGTCTTGCCCCTCGGCCTTAACCGCTCCTCCAGATATTATGGAGTTGAAGACCGTGAAGGGGTTGGCGCTGCACGACATCCTGACGGAGATCCACTTGTTTGTGCACAGAGGTGACGTGTGGCTTCCCCCACTGGGAGGGGGCGTGCGGGGGGTCACAGATGGTGCCACAGAAGGAGGCTCCATTCTCCAACAAACGGGAATGATGGAGCCTACAGCCAACTCCTTCTTTTTTGGCAGCTCTTTTGAAAGACTTTTTTAATCTTTAGAACTGCTGGAGGAAGTGGGGAAGAAGGCTCTCGAAGGCTACTTCCTCCTGGAGTTTATCTTCTATGGCAAACATTAGTGTTTGAGCTCAGACTTCTGTAAGATTGCTTGCCCTGAAAGAGGGAGCTGCTGTATCCTCACAGAGCCCTGCGGTGGGGAGTGTCCCGCCCGCTCCCCACGCGCGGCCTGCGAGATGTGTGCTCTGGCCTCGCACTGCGGCGCCAGGCTCGCTGTTACGTCGATTGTGTCCTGTGATCCACAGATGATGTTCTAAATGCCCAAACGCCCAGGCACATAGATTCCCCACCCTGCTGTAAGCCACAGGGGTCTTAGGGAAACACCCCGAGCTGTACCCCTGCTGCACCGTCTGTGTAACTGATTCTCGGCTCTGGCAGCCCAGAGGAAATCCCCCCAGCCCAGTTAAACGGGTCTCTCGGGGAGCCCCGGGCCTGCGTGTCTCCCCAGACTCCCAGGGGGCCTTCAGCTCTCATCTCCACAGCAGCCATCTGCAGCCTGGAGACTTCTCAGGGCCGTGCATGCTGGTTCTGCCTGCTCGTGTGTTTTTAAGTTGGGAGGGAGAGAACTCGGCATGCAACTCAGCAGACCTGCCGGGGCTGCAGGAGCCATGCTGCGGGCTTCTGTGTGCTTATGAGTACCAGGGAGTCCGCTAACTGTCTGGTCTTTTTTCACTCTGTGAAGAAATGCAGGATAGAGTGGGTGAAAATGGGGACGCCCACACCACGTGTACGTTCATCTTAGAGGTGCATTTGTTCAAGGCCCGCCTGAGGCCTCCGGAGTTCAGTTAGCTGTTTGCTGTTTATACTCGAGCTTTTTCCCTTGGTAAAGACGGACAGACCCTCACTCACTGGACTTCCTTCTCCCTCAGTTGACTTCCCGTCGTCAGTTCGAATACACCTGCTGACTAAAATGGCAGACATCGAGTGAGTGATTTTCCGTTTTAATTCTCTCCTTTTGCCCCCTCCCTGCTGTTTGATCTCGAAATGCTTGGTTTCAGCTTTGTCTAAATCGTTCGTACACGACAGAATCCACTTCTTAGTGGTACTGAGTGTTTTGTGGCAAAAGACAGTGGCTTCTTATTTAGGCATCGGAATAGCAGCAGCGAGCGGCACCGGGCAGTTCGATTTGGGATGCGGGCCTCTCCGGAGACCTCAGAGGCCTGGCCCACATTGGTTCTGGGGACGCTTGCTGTCCCGGAGGCCTGCTATTCAGTCCAGACATCTAGGTCATGTGGGGACGGCCAGCCACCCAGCTGTTGCTAAGGCATTCTGACACATGCGTTAGCATGTCGGGAGGAAAGCAGCAGCGAACTCCTTTTCCCACTCTGCCTGGTCAGCAGACACTGTCATTAGCCCCCAGTGAGGCCGGCAGCTGTCATTCAGGTAGACAGAGTGTTGGGATCAGACACCCATCAGCTCGCCCCGGGGCGGCTTGTGCGGGCACCCACGAGGTCTCAGAGGGTGTGGCTTTCTCCTGCATGCAGGGGCCGGATGAGCCGCCGGCAGCCTGCCGTACTGGCATGGGTCAGCCCAACTTTCTAGTGAAGTGGAACAACCCAGAGGAAGAACATGTCGGCTTTACTTCCCTCTTAATGCGTCTTGCAGTTTAAGAAATAGTCCTCTATGCCATTCATCGTGTGTATAAACACTGCTGCCTATAACTACAATTTAAAAAATTTCATTTATGCTCACCAGTTTGTTACATTTATAAAGTCAGTGTTTAAGGCTGAACAGAAAAGATTAGAGGGACAAAAATCCAAGCTCGCTGCCCAGGGTACCTTTGTGTCAGCTCCACCCCCCTTCCCTGTGGGAAGGCAGCTCCGTGCTTCACGCTTCCCCGCTGGCTTCCTCCAGGTACAGACTCTCTGTTGGCACCAACGAGAAGATCCAGCTGAGCTCCCTCATCGCTGCTTTTCAAGTCACCAGGGACCTGATTGTCGCAGACGCCTAGGTGCTCCCAGGTGCCTCGAGAACAGAGGACCCCGTTACAGGACAGGGAGTGAGCCGCCGTCCCCCCAGCCTGGGGCACCACGGTCCCCGCCGTACGTGGGTGCACCTGCAGATGCGGGACACCCTGTTTCTGGGGGTTCGGCACGGGCTGTTCAGCAAAGTTCAGACGTCTCGCTTCTCTCTGCACTGCCCCGTCTGTCTTGCAGTCAGGGGAAAACCTGATTTTTCAGCGATGAAGCTTTTACCCTTCAGTTGCTAGACGACAGGAAGCTGGCCTGTCTTTTGGTCTGGAACATAAAGGCTTCAAATCTAATGTCCTAGTCTCTTCCAGTGCAGCCTTAAGCACCTCCCACGTGAAGTTTACGTGTGTCATCTGCGGCACTGTCTTGGCCAAAACAGTGAACTCTCAAGAATAAAACAGACTGCTGGGCGGCTGTTGTGGCAGAGCAGGGTAAGCCACCGCCTGCCACGTGGCAGCCCGTGCGAGCCCCAGCTCCAGCGCCCAGCTGATGCACCTGGGAAAGCCGCAGCAGATGGCCCCAGTACACGTGGGTGACCCAGTGGATGGAAGAGCTTTGTAACTCTGCCTTGCAAATAAATAAATGTTTTTAAAAAAGGAAACAGACTGAGTTCTCTTACTTTAAAAACTGGCCTTTTTATTTCTCCTCCTCTAAGTGGAGGAGTTACCAGCAAGTTCCAAACCGCAGTGTGGACAGTAGGAAAACCTCGCATTTAAAGTAGAGAGTGAAGCCTTTAAACGATGCCGTTGGGGCCAGAGGTTGTGGGAGGCTGGCTTGTGGAGTGCGGGTTCAACCTGACTGCCCCAGGACTGCCGAGCGCCGGGACGCTCGCACGCTCAGCGCCTTCCCTGACAGCAGTTCGATGTCCCCGCATTAGTGTTCACCATCGGAACAAAGCAGCTTGCGGGCTGGTCGTGCTACCGGCGACTCCTCCCCCAGCACGTCGCACGTGAACCTGCTTGTACGTTCAAGCCTTGGCCGATGCCACAGAACCAAGGCTTCTTCGGAGGTGCTGTTTAACACTTCAGTTCTCAGCTGTAAGATGGTGGGAAAGCAACACATTCAGCAGAAGCCAGACTCGGAAGGAATGTCGCTCTCTGGGCTGCTTCCCTTCCCCGCGACACCTCTGCTGATGGTGGGGGGACCCGTGTCAGGCCTATCCCAGGTACGACTCTGCAGGCTGCGGCGCCTGTATTATCTGCCGGGAAAGGTCATGCCGCGAAGGTGGGGGGTCAGCCAACGAGGGCCTCTAAGGAAACAGCCCTCAGAGGTGGCAGGGCCGACCTGCTCGGAGCTGTTGGACGCCTTGTTTTCAAGGGTAAGGATGGAACAGCCAAATCCTGTAACTGTCACTGCCCTTCAAGGACAGCCTCCTCTGGAAACGTCTCTTCCAGCAGCAGACCACCCGCTCAACAGCTGTCTGCTCCACTGGCCTCTGCGAAGCACTGGGTAGGACGGCCACGGAGGAGGGTGTTGCGTTTCTTAGAAAATAATTTAAAATATATTAACTTTTCCGAAGGCAGACTCTGAAGGAGGTGTCTTGATTAGGGAGCTGTGCCGCACAAGGGAGCTATTTTTGTTGAGGGGCGGAGCTGAAACTGGCTGATTAATCCCAGGAGGCTTAGCAGCACAGACAGGTCTCGCACTTGGGCCTATCCTCTGAAGCGATGCCAACACCCATTCTCCACGCAATTAAGACACATCTTCGCAAGTGTTCGGTTTAAGTACTCTGGTTTTTAGATACCACGGAGAAAAACACAGTTGTACCTTAACATCTGAGAAAATACGAATAAATATGAAGCTAACAAATGGCACACGGCTGGCAACTCGGGAGCCTTGTGACCAGTCATGCAGTTCAGGAATATGTCCTTGGATAATCGGACATACAAATTTGTCACCCCTGTACATGCACACCATTGTTTCAAAAACAAAAACAAAAAAGCCAGGAATAGTGTCTTAGTGGGGAGCACTGCCTCTGGTTCACCTGGAATTTGGCTAAGCTAAAACCTCACACCGACTGGCTCCGGGAAAACCTGGTCCTGCCGGCGAGAGCGGGGCCCGAGGGAGGAAGCTGGCCATGTCAGAGCACTGCTGACCACATCGGGGGGACTTGAAACTGCCACCACAGCAGCTGCAACACGGAGACCCGCCCGCCACTCACACAGCAGTAACTGCACTTGAATCAGAACGACTAGGAAGAAATTAAACGGCTGTTCAAAGCGGACTAAAGACTTAAAGTAAGGCCCTGTGGCCGTGGAGCTGGAACCTCTCCCTCTAAGACTGCCACGCCGTGGAGCAAAAGGCCCAGGACGGGTCCACTGCAAACTGTTTCTGCTACATTCTCTGCCCAGTCCCAAAGAAACGCTATTTCAATCCTAGACCACGTGTTCGGCCCATTACTCCGGACACTGCCAGCAAGATGGAGGCCGCTCACAGGAAACCAGCCGTGCCGCGTCGCTAGAAAGTCCTGTATGTGAGGAACTCTTTCATTTTCTTGGGGATTGGCAGTGCTAGGACTTGGTAGGTCGTCAGGAAGCTTCGAAGGGCTTTCCGGCATAAGTGCTTCAGTGAGGAGAGGACTCTAGGCGCCGTCCAGAACTGGACGTGGCCGTCTCTGGTCCTGCCACGAAACAAACCCACGTGTTAGGACAGGCCTGGGAAGTTCACGCTTTCACTGTGATGCACGATCATGTGTCTACTTGGACTTGAACTAGGCGACTCCAGGGACTGAAACGGAACTCCGCACGGTGGGGATGGACACAAAGGTCGCAGTGCCGCACAGCGAAGAGGCTGTAACGCCAAATGCTCCCACCTCTGTGGGCACTGCCCGATCTGCGTCAGATTACTGTTAGTTCAGGTGTGACACAGGCAAGGCTGCCACCTACTGCACTAGAGGTGTCCCCGTAAGGTGGTCTCAGCCTGGTCAGCCGCACCTGCCTCTTTGTGGACTGGCCCCACCAGGTGGCATGAGCTGTAAGCATGGAATGGCATCCAAGTCAAATATATATATATATATGTATTTTTTTGACAGGCAGAGTGGACAGTGAGAGAGAGAGACAGAGAGAAAGGTCTTCCTTTGCCGTTGGTTCACCCTCCAATGGCCGCCGCGGTCGGCGCGCTGCGGCCGGCGCACCGCACTGATCCGAAGCCAGGTGCCAGGTGCTTTTCCTGGTCTCCCATGGGGTGCAGGGCCCAAGCACCTGGGCCATCCTCCACTGCACTCCCGGGCCACAGCAGAGGGCTGGCCTGGAAGAGGGGCAACCGGGACAGAATCCGGTGCCCCGACCGGGACTAGAACCCGGTGTGCCGGAGCCGCAAGGCAGAGGATTAGCCTGTTGAGCCACGGCGCCGGCCCATCCAAGTCAAATATTAAGAGTAGATAACGACACAGTGCCAAGGCGGAATAAAATACCTGAATTTCCTATCAGATTCCCATAAAGCCTTCCTCTCTGTCCCTAAAAGGCTGCGTGGCACACTCAGCAGAAGCCGCTCCCAAGTGAGCAGCTCCGATACATACCCTGTGGCAATAACTCCACCATGTGGAAAAAAGGTGCAGCAAAGACCATTGGTCATAGGAGCGAATGCGATAGGAGCCTTCAGTTCCAGGGCCCAGATCCTGAGGAGCCTGCCAAGAAGAGGGGGGCACGGTCAGGCCTGCGCCGCGGGGCTGCTGCCGTGGCTCGGCGCGGACTTCTCGTTACCTGTCGTCTGCCACGGTGGCCAGGTACAAGCCTTCAGGAGAGAAGCACACAGACCGCAGCGAGCTCATGTGCACGTCGCTGTCGTCCATGGCAGGGTCGAGCTGGGCGTGGCTGAGGAGGAAAAACAGGACGGTGGGCTGCGGGGAGGCGGCCCTCCCCCATTGGGAGAGGGGGACTTGGGGAGGTGGCCCTCCCACATCGGGAGAGGGGAGGCGGCCCTCCCCCATTGGGAGGGGGGCTGCCCCTCCCCCATCAGGAGGGGGGCTGCGGGGAGGCGCCTCTCCCCCATCGGGAGAGGGGGACTGCGGGGAGGCGGCCCTCCCCCATCAGGAGAGGGGGACTGTGGGGAGGCAGCCCTCCCCCATTGGGAGGGGGGCTGCCCCTCCCCCATCAGGAGGGGGGCTGCGGGGAGGCGCCTCTCCCACATCGGGAGAGGGGGACTGCGGGGAGGCGGCCCTCCCCCATCGGGAGAGGGGGACTGTGGGGAGGCAGCCCTCCCCCAACAGGAGAGGGGAGCTGAGCCTGGAGGAAAAGGCCTCTCAGAAGGCGCCCAGAGACATGTGGAAGGCGGAAAGGGTTATTAACACTTCCCTGTGCTAATTTCCTTATGCAAACTAGGTCAGCCCTCACTTTAACACCACAGTACACACTCGGCCTTTTTTAGGCTAAGACTCATGACAATTATAGGACTACCTATTATTTGCTTCATGAAGTAACAAAGAAAAGGAAAAAGTAGACCAAGCCTGGGAGAACATGAGAATTCATTTTGGAAGTAAAGGTTTCGGTAAGAAAGGCCCTCAGCCTGTTACTACGGTGATCAGTGAGCGGAACCAGCAGTCACTGGGTCTCGCCATGGTGCATCGAAGGTGCACAGAGCCTCTCCGGTCAGGGGACCAAGGACACTCGGGGCTGAATGGAGAACTTCATGGGCAACGCCGCACTGCTAAGCCCTGGACCCAGCGGGCCTCTGGATCCAGGCTGCCCCTCCCTGGTTCGGACACGAACTGCAGGCAGGCGTGTCACGTGATCCCACGGGAAGCAGCCGCAGCAGGTTCAGGCCTTACCGGAGAGACCTCAGCCTCTCCCCAGTGTACGGGTCCCACATGATCACGCTGGTGTCGTAAGATGCCGTGACCAGCAAGGCAGAATCGGGGGAAAAGTCACAGGAGACAACACTGCTTTGGTGGCCCTCGAGCTTCCGGATCAAGGTGTAGGACCGCATGCTCCAGAGAAAGACCTGCGGGAAGGAACAGGTGCCCGGTGAGGGCCGGAAGCCAGGTGCACAGCACTCCCAGGGAGAGGCCCCGCTGACTCCCTCCTCTGGCCCCACAGCCAGGTGAGAGGAGTGCACTGGCTCTTACAGGTCTACAGAAAGCCAGGGCTCCGCCCCCTGGAGGCGCTTCCCCAGGGGACATACTCTTAAAGGGAGAACAACCCAGGGGAGCCTGGGAAAACTGCGATGGGGAGGCCTCTAAGCCTTGTTTGCGCTGAGAGACCAAAGCCAGGTGCTGCATTAAAACCAAGAACAGAGGCCGGTGCTGTGGCCGCCTGCAGCACCGGCATCCCATACGGGCCCTGGTTTGTGTCCCGGCTGCTCCAGTTCCCAGCCAGCTCCCTGCTAATGCTTCTGGGAAAGCAGCAGAGGACGGCCCGAGTGCTTGGAACCCTGCTGCCCACATGGGAGACCCGGATGGAGTTTCTGGTTCCTGGCTTCAGCCTGACTCAGCCCTGGCCATTAAGGCCATTTGGGAAGTGAGCCGGCAGATGAAGATTTCTCTCTCTGCCTCGGCCTCTCCCTCTCTGTAAGCCTGCCTTTCACATAAATACAACTTAAACAATCCCAAATTGGGTTAGCAGTGGAGGCGGGGGCCACCCCACAAAGCGGTGCATTCGGGAACTCCGCACTTGAGACCCAGTGCACCCCTCAGGCCTAACAGCCTTTCTAGCTGGACTGCATGAACACCAAAAATGAAAAAGGAATGTTCAGATGTTGATTCCACTTCCCCCCTCCATGGGGTCGGGAGCCTTGTGTTCCGCCAGGGGCCGCCAGGATGTTTATGTTCTGGACAGGCCAACATAATCATCACCTGAGAAACCAGCCTGCTACAGGTGCACAGCCTTGAGCTGCCTCGGAGGGAGGGGCCGGTGATTTCACAGCCTTCCATGCCTGGACCTGCTCCGCCCAGCAGCCCTGCTTGAAGGAAAGTCTCACAGACCTCAAATGAATGATTAACCACCTGGGCTGCACTGCCCGTGAACTCTGAACCTTCCTATCAGTTCACCTTCCTATCGTCCCAGCAAATGGCTCAATGCAAATACAAAGCACAAACAGAAACAAACGGGTCGCTAAGAGTAACAGGCAGGACTCAGGACAAGTGTCAGAAGTGACAGGCGAGTCCTACTTGGATGGATCAGATTAGATGACTCAAAGGGAAGTTAGTTCTACAGGTGGGCTGCAACTTTGAGGCTCCAAGGGTGTGGAAGGCATGCCTGTCTCACTTTATAAAGGGAAACAGCCCTCCAATCACAGGAGACTTGCTTCCAAGCCCCGCCTCTCCTTTGGTCCTTGTGCAGGAGGCCACGGGCTCTATCGGAGCCAATACAGACGCATTTTGAGGACACTTGGTGACACAGACACACACACACACACTGGGCTGCTGCTCCAGGCCCCTACATCTCCCGGGACTGCGGCAGGGAGGAAGTGGGGGGACAGCAGTGATGGCTGAGACTCACCGACTTCTCCCCGGCTGCGGAGCACAGCATGCTGCAGTCTGGGGAGATGGAGCAGCAGTAGACCCACTGCAGGTGGCCCGACAACACCTGGATCTGTTTACCTACAGAGACAGAAGCAGCTGTGAGCCAACACTCCCAACACCAAAGCAGGAAGACCACCGTGGCCTCTCCATCAGCTGGGCCCCAAAGCCCACGTACTGAATGCAGAAAGATGCGACAGGAGGTGTCATGGAAGCACCTGTAATCCATTAACACGGTATTTTAATGCCCCAGGAAAATCACCACAAGTCTGGCCAGCGCCGTGGCTCAACAGGCTAATCCTCCGCCTTGCGGCGCCGGCACACCGGGTTCTAGTCCCGGTTGGGGCGCCGGATTCTGTCCCGGTTGCCCCTCTTCCAGGCCAGCCCTCTGCTGTGGCCCGGGAGTGCAGTGGAGGATGGCCCAAGTGCTTGGGCCCTGCACCCCATGGGAGACCAGGATAAGCACCTAGCACCTGGCTCCTGCCATCGGATAAGCGCGGTGCGCAGGCCGCAGCGTGCTGTCCGTGGCAGCCATTCCGTGGCAGCCATTGGAGGGTGAACCAATGGCAAAGGAAGACCTTTCTCTCTGTCTCTCTCTCTCACTGTCCACTCTGCCTGTCAAAAAAAAAAAAAAATCACCACAAGTCTATGCACTAAGGGGTACATGGTTACGCACGTACCTCTTCGGCAGCAGAGAACAGTCTCTGGGCACCCTTCCCAACTTAGAAAATGCGCTGTCTGTCCCTGGTTTAAACTCCAGCGCTTCTGCACTGTCCATGGATCCCAGGGAAGAGGCAGGCCCTCCCCCAGGGACCGGCGCTGGTGTGCAGCAGTACAGGCGAATGCTTGCTTGGAATCCTGGCTCCCTGCTTACTCAGCACCGAAGCCAGGATGACTCCCATTGTCTCCCTGGGTCTTGGCCTTTGAACCAACCAGATTCCACAAGGGAATGAGTGAAGACACAGTGATAGACACAGCCTGTTAACACAGACACAATTAGAAGCAAGGAGTTTTCCAAGGGTTACGAGGGATAATGTTCAATGGAAAAGGCAGAACACAGAAAACATGATGATTCCATTTTTGTGAGCTGGTGACCCCAAGTCTCCGGAATAGGAACGTATGTGTGCACGGGACCACACGAGTATAGGGAACACAATGGGAAGATACACACTGGGCTCTCTCATGGGCTGCTGGGTCACAGGGATACAACAGAGGGAGGCGAGAGAGAACGGGGAGAAAGAGCAAGCAAGAAAATGAAGAACTTCTGCAAGCAGACGCAGAGTCACGCGTCTGAATTTACGAAGTTGATGTGCACATGTGGATATACAAAATCAGTATTTTAAAAAAGTCACCGTTTGGGGCCAGCGCTGTGGCAGAGTGGGTAAGATCGCCACCTGCAGTGCCAGCATCCCATATGGACGCTGGTTCGAGTCCCAGCTGCTCCTCTTTAGACCCAGCTCTCTGCTATGGCCTGGGAAAGCAGTAGTAGATGGCTCAAGTTCTTGGGCACCTGCACCTGTTTGAGAGACCTTGAAGAAGCTCCTGGTTCCTCATCAGCCCAGATCTGGCCGTTGCGGCCATTTGGGGAGTGAAACAGTGGATGGAAGACCTCTCTCTGCCTCTCCCTCTCACTAACTCTGCCTCTCAAATAAATAAATAAATCTTAAAAAAAAAAAAAAAAAAAAAGCCATGGTTTGTTCAGGTGTCAAATCCCAGGATGTTGTGAGAACTGTAAAATAAGGCGACGAGGTGGGTGAGGCAGGGTCAGGTATCTGAGCACCAGCTTCCTTCCCCTCTTCTCCTTTGAGAAGCCACAATAACTGGAGTCATCCTCTCCACCCACCCAGCCCCTCTCTCTTATCCTTTCCCAACCATCAGCAGGTTTCCAAAGTCACCGATGGTGGCCCCTGCCTCCAACACTTGCTTAAATGCAAGAGTGGTGCTGCTGAGCACGGGCCTTGCTGAGGCCACAGCGAGAGGACGGCCATCCAGGCAAAAGTGAGAGGATGACCGTCCAGGCCATAGGGAGAGGATAGCCGTCCAGGCCACAGTGAGAGGATGACCATCCAGGCCACAGTAAGAGGATGACCGTCCAGGCTACCGTGAGAGGACGGCTGGCCAGGCCACAGTCAGAGGATGGCCGTCTAGGCCACAGCGAGAGGACAGCCGTCCAGGCCACCGTGAGAGGATGGCCGTCCAGGCCACAGGGAGAGGATTACTGTCTAGGACACAGCAAGAGGACAGCTGTCCAGGCCACAGGGAGAGGACAGCCCGCCAGACCACAGCGAGAGGACGGCCGTCTAGGACACCATGAGAGGACGGCCGTCCAGGGCACAGCGAAAGGATGACCGTCCAGGCCACCGCGAGAGGACGGCCGTCCAGGCCACCGCGAGAGGACGGCCGGCCAGGCCACAGTGAGAGGATGACCGTCCAGGACACAGCGAGAGGATGGTCGTCCAGGCCACAGTGAGAGGACGGCCGGCCAGGCCACCATGAGAGGATGGCCATCCAGGCCACAGGGAGAGGATTACTGTCTAGGACACAGCAAGAGGACAGCTGTTCAGGCCACAGGGAGAGGACAGCCGGCCAGACCACAGCGAGAGGACGGCCGTCTAGGCCACCGTGAGAGGACGGCTGTCCAGGCCACAGGAGCTGGCCCACAGCAGACACCGAATCCGCCCGCACCTGGATCCTGGCTTCCAGCCTCCAGAACTGCCAGCTGTGCCGCTGAAGCTGCCCGGCCAGCCTCTGGATCTGTCTGAGCAGCCCGAGCTGGCTAAGCCGCCACCCTCACGCTCGTTTGCGGGGCAGGAGAAAGGTCCCCTCTTGTGGCTGTGGGAAGCTGGGACAGTCACGGCCCAGGCAAGAGCGCTGGTGCCACAGCATTACGGTGACCGATGTGTTCTCTCCCGGCCCGTCACAGCCTCCCCACCTCCGTTCCCTGAAGCCTGAGCCCACCCATCTGCAGAAGTGGCAGACCCTGTGTCACCTTCCCAGGTAATGAGCAAAACAAGACGCACGTGGGATTCCCAACTGGGCCACTCCCTGCACACACAAGGCAGAATCCCATAAAAGCAAACCCCTCTGGCCAGAGAATTCACTCCAGTCCTAGGCTCTATCCCACAAAGAAACTCTTGACTTCTAACAGGAAGCACCCACGGGGGACTTCAGACCAGCGGTACTCCACCTGGGGTGACTCTGGCGCTAATGGAGAGGGTGCTACCAGTACCTAAAGAGAAACGGCCAGGCACGCTGCTCAGTATCACCCAGCCCCAAACGCTGGGAGTGCCGAGGATGAGAACACCTGCTCTAGGTCACGTGTTTCCACTGCACGTGGCTGTCACTCCAAGGGCTTGAACAATCGGTTCTTGGTGGCTCAAAGACATCTTACATTTCTTATGTGTGAAGCACAGGTGTGCATTCAGGATGTGAACACATACAGAGTCAGAATTCATACCCGGGACCCACATCAGCTGATTCAACCAACAACAGACAAATAGTCCCTTTAAAAACTGCGTGTGTGTGCAACATGTACAGACACACTTTCTCGTCGTTAACAATTTCTGCTGAACTGTTCACATCCTGTCCATGTAGTACCGGGAGTTACAAGCGACTTGGAGATGATGTGAGCACAGGAGGCCGTGCCCGAGTTCTGTGCACACACGGCACCACCTGTTGCGTGGGACTTGAGCCTCCGCGGGTTCTGGGATCTGCGGAGGGCTCTGCAGGCCGATCGGGGACTGCAGAGAGCTTCTCTGGGACGGGGGCGTGTCTAACACCCCCTTAGGAGGCAGGACCAGCAAAAAGGTCGCGAAACGCTGTTACAGATCAAAATGACGGTGGCCAAGTGGCGAAAGGGGGCAAATATGACAGCTGAGGAGGTAGCGCGCGGTTCCGCCCGCCCCTTACCGTGCTTATTCAGGTCCCAGATGCGAAGAGTCTTATCCCGGGACGCAGAGACCAAGATCAGACTGCCGCTGGGTGTGAAGCTCAGGTCTCTCACGACATCCTGGTGGCCCGAAAGATTCAAAAGCAGGAGCCCTGGCGTGGGAGCAGGAGCAGGGGCAGGAGTCAGAGCGAGGGCTGGCCTCTGCGGTGCTGCTGGGAAGTGTCACCAGCCTCCCAGGACCTACCTGTCTGCACCTCCCAGATCTTGATCTGTCCATCGTTGAGTCCCGTGGCAAGAATCAGGCAGGAGACATCTGGTCCTTGGGGGTGATGGCGTGCCCACAGCTTCCTACTGGGCGGCGAAGGCCACGGGCTGAAGGCCAAACCCCAGACGATCTGACCACAGTCCAGCGTCTTCTCCTTTGGACTGCCTCGCCCTTTGGGGTCATTTTTGCTACTTCGGCTTTTGGCTTCAAACCCTTTAGGGATGCTAGGGGAAGCAGAGATTTCTGTATGAGTTTAAAGTGGTTAGCACATCAACCAGCGTTTCCTCCCGGGACATCTTAGGAAAGACACTGAAGTCCCAGAGACACACTGGCCTTGGCTGAATTCTGATGTGACTTTTCTCTTTGCTTCTTGGCAGAACCAACCTAACAGTGGCCTTGCTGGCCGTGCCTCCTCCCCTCTGCAGCAGCTCTGCAGAGGGGTGACCTGCCTTGTGGGATAACTGGATCACGGGGGCTCCAGGGAGTTCTGCGCTTGCTCAGAAAGTTCCCCTGGGCTCTGGTGCGAGGAAAGAAAGCCGCATTCCGTTTTTCCCATGAGACAGCGAGCAAACTCCATGGGCCTGGAACTAGGACAGAACTCAGAATCTGAATATCCACCTGCCGCTCTCCTGCCAACGAGTCCCTCTCCTCTGGCTTAGAAACGCCGAGGCACTGGGAAATAAACCCTTTTCTTGCTGACAGTCTGTTTGGTACATGTTGACTTCCACCTTCACCTACGAGCTTCAATTAATGAAGCTCTCGTGTGCGTCCCAGGTGTACGCCCAGCATAGGAACTGACGAGCGGGGCTGGGAGCAGAGGGTAAGAACCTAGCGAGCTGTTCAGAGGTCCACTGCCCCAAAAGGCCTCTTAGCCAACCCTCTCCTTTCACATCATGCCTAGGGGAACCCTCAGCTGAATGAGGCTCTGTCCCTGGGACACACGGCCCTGCCCACAACTGTGCCAGGCAAAGTCATGTCTGCTGTCTGCCCCACACCTGACTGCAGCACTTTTTTCCACGACCCGACCGTGACTGCTGTATATCAAACCCAAGGGAAAGGACACGCAAAAGCCAGAGCTGGGGACAAGTTCACATTGGTTCCCTGAGAAATGCTACACACAACATACGTGCAAGCTGGGATTCGTCATGTGTTCCATGTGTTCCTGGAAAATCACTGAGTAGATCACAATTCAACTGTATGTGAAACACATTAAAGGAGTTTAGCCAAGGTCACCTGTGAGACTAGCAGGAAGCAGATCATGGCTCCCGCCAGCCTACAGGATCTAAATCACAGGTGGTCAGACTACGCCCAGGGCAGCAGTCTGGTTTTGCTCTTTCAAAAATCTCTTGATGTGTCAATTTGTTTTTACTAAGGTATAGTTGACAAAAATTATAGTTATTGGATGAATGTCATGTTTTGATATACATATACATTATAAAATGATTAAATGGAGCTCATTCACACATCCCTCGCCTCACATACTTAGCGTTTTTGGATGTGAGAGCACTTAAGCCCTCCTCGATTACAAACTTCCTAGCGCACAGCACAATCTATCCAGTCTCTGTTTCACCTCCAGGACTTCCTCACCCCCTGTGACTGCGACCCTGCGCCCTTTGACCAGAACCTCCCCACCCCCACCTCCGGGGGGTCTGTGAATCCGACTCCCGTCAGATTCCAGGCAGAAACCCACGTGCTGCTGCCTCTCTGTTCCCAGCTCATTTCACGTGGCGTGCTGTCCTCCAGGCTCATCTGAGCTGTGGGAATGAGCGGGTCTTCCTGGGACACAGCACTCATACGGAGGGGAGTCCTCGGGAGAGACTGCCTGGCCCACCAAGCCTGACACTGTTACTAGCTGGGCCCTCATGGGACACGGCTGCAGGCCCCTCGTCTAAAACACCCACGTGGAGGCTGACACTTTGGATCACCAAGCTGAACGTGATCCTGAGGGTCTGCACCTGAGCCTGCCCAGTCCACCCACAGGCCCCTCCTCTGCCGCTCACACAGTGCTCAGACCCACCTGCCCTGCCCAGCACCTCAGTTTGCCATCCCAGAAAAGACTTTAATGGCAGTTTATAGGAAGAGCTGCTTAGAACTTTCACCATTACATTAGCTTTTTTTTTGTTTTATTATTATTATCATCATCATTATTATTATTTTGGACAGGCAGAGTTATAGACAGTGAGACAGAGAGACAGAGAAAGGTCTTCCTTCCGTTGGTTCACCCCCCAATGGCCGTTACAGGTGCACCGCGCTGATCCGAAGCCAGGAGCCAGGTGCTTCTCCGGGTCTCCCATGGGGTGCAGGGCCCAAGCACTTGGGCCATCCTCCACTGCACTCCCGGGCCACAGCAGAGAGCTGGCCTGGAAGAGGGGCACCCGGGACAGAATCTGGTGCCCTGACTGGGACTAGAACCCGGTGTGCCGGCGCCGCAGGCGGAGGATTAGCCAAGCGAGCCGCAGCGCTGGCCACATTAGCTTTATGTTTTATAAAATTCTGCTCTGTATTTGAATTAAGGGCTACATCTGCAGCTACTTTGTTCCAAAGGAATAGGACACGTTTATGTATTATTTCATTTCTGTACGATTGATTTTCCTAGAAAGACATCATCACATACTGCTTAGCAAGGGTGATTCATTCTAGGAAAAGCACGAGGTGACTGTCTCCTTGAAAGGACACCAGACTGTGCTTGCACAACCCTCAGTGGCTGATGACGTCCCTGGGATATAATCTCATGAGAGAAACCATCATGTGTGTGGTCTTTCAGAAAACATAACATCGCTATGTGGCGCATGGCTGTACTAAAATCTCCACGTGGGACAGAATCACTAACATTGCTGGAGTCCAAGGTCGGGCAGACCTGGAATTAGAACTCAAGTCTCAGGGCAGGCGTGGCGTGGCGTGGCGTGGCGTGGCAGGGAAAGCCACCGTGAAGCCAGCAGCCCATAGGGGCGCCGGTGTGCGCCTCTGTGGCTTCGCTTCCCATCCTGCCCCCTGCTATGGCCTGGGAAGAGCAGCAGATGGCTCGAGTTCTTGGGGCCCTGCCACCCACGTGGGAGACCCAGACCAAGCACCTGGCTTCGACCTGGCACAACCCTGGGCATTTTGGTAAACGAGTGGATAGAAGCTATCTCTTTCTCTCTGTCTCTCCCTCTCTTTGTAAACTTGACTTTCAAATAAATAAATCAATCTTTAAAAAAACTAAAGGGGCCGGTGCTGTGGCGCAGTGGGTTAATGCCCTGGCCTGAAGTGCCGGCATCCCAAATGGGCGCCGGTTCTAGTCCCGGCTGCTCCTCTTCCAATCCAGCTCTCTGTTATGGCCTGGGAAAGCAGTGGAAGATGGCCCAAGTCCTTGGGCCCCTGCACCCGTGTGGGAGACCCAGAAGAAGCTCCTGGCTCTGGATCTGCACAGTTCCAGCCGTTGCGGCCATCAGGGGAGTGAATCATTGGACGGAAGACACCCCCCCCCCCCGCCGCCTCTCCTCTCTCTGTGTAACTCTGACTTTTAAATAAATAAAAATAAATCTTAAAAAAAAATAAAACTACAAAGAACTCAAGTCTGAGGCATCCTAGCCTTAATCTCAAGAAATACTCTGTGTGCCTGAGTTTGCTGGAGTCAAGGGGTGAATTACATGGGAGGTGGCAGCCTGGAGATTCACTGGCTGAACTTCGGTTCACTGAAACGAGAGTTTCCCAAACTTTCATTTCTAAAAGTAGAACAGCTGTGTGGTTAATGTCAATTCTTTCCAGTAGCAAGAACACTACCTAAAGGATTTTTGAAAAACAAGTCACAATCTTAAACAAGAACATAAATGCCCACATTCCCTCTTTTAAAGGACTTTATAACATTTGAAACTATAGAAACATGGAAGAAATTTGGAAATGAGACAAATACGAAAATAAAAACTACCAAAAATCCTAAACCACTTACAGTGTGCCTATTATGGTTAAAACATGTGTTTTTAAAACACAAATTCGGTGGGGCTGACGTTGTGGTGCAGCAGGTTAGGCTACCGCCTGGGATGCACTGCCTGGAGTCCTGGCGGCTCCACTTTCAAGCAACTCCGGTTAATGCGCCTGGGAAAGCAGTGGAGGGTGGCCCACACACGCACGTGGGCCCCTGCCCCCAGATGGAGGCAGGAATGGAGCTCCAGGCTCCTGGCTTCAGCCTGGCCCAGCCTCAACCGTTGTGGCCATTTAGGGAGTGAACCAGTGATGGACGATCTCTGCCTTTTGAGTAAACAAGTGTTTTAAATACATAAAAATAAAAAGCAAGTTTAGGATCATGTTGCACTTATGAACCCCGTTCTTTCTGGTTTTATAGCCTGCTATTTTCAAGAAAGCCATATATCAGAAGCATTTCCCAGGCTTATTAGTCTTTAAAATGTGTAACCAAGGCCGGCGCCGTGGCTCAACAGGCTAATCCTCCGCCTTGCGGCGCCGGCACACCGGGTTCTAGTCCCGGTCGGGGCGTCGGATTCTGTCCCGGTTGCCCCTCTTCCAGGCCAGCCCTCTGCTGTGGCCCGGGAGTGCAGTGGAGGATGGCCCAGGTGCTTGGGCCCTGCACCCCATGGGAGACCAGGATAAGCACCTAGCACCTGGCTCCTGCCATCGGATGAGCGCGGTGCGCCGGCCGCAGCACGCAGTCCGCAGCAGCCATTGGAGGGTGAACCAACGGCAAAGGAAGACCTTTCTCTCTGACTCTCTCTCTCACTGTCCACTCTGCCTGTCAAAAAATTAAAAAAAAAAAAAAATGTGTAACCTTTTCACCCAAAGTGGCAACTTCTCATTTAACATATTAACACTTCTCTCTATATATTCAACAGGTACATGAAAAGATCAACACTCAAATCCCTTTGACCACTCTCCTTAGTAATATTGAAGAGCTGTATGAGGATACTTCGAAAGTTTGTGGAAAATAGAATCGAAAGTTTACACTGGAGTAAAAAACTTTTAAAATCCATGCATATGCAAGTTTATCCACATTGAGGCATGTATGTGAGTATATGCTATTTGGGAAAACAGGATATTTTCAATTTGATACTTTTAAAAACCCTTTTCATATCAAAAATTTACATCAAACTGAAGCCTAGATATGAAATAGGTCCCTTGTACTTAAAGCAGAGAATCGGCAAACAAAGGATGACCTTGACATCATCATTAAACTGACCATACAAGGAACTGAAAATTATGATTACAAACCCAACAGTCTGACGGCTATAAAAATGCCAAGCGGAAGTGAGACAGTTTCCTTAACCATCTTTCTTCCCTATATTTTATACTCGTGACTTTTCCACCACGAAATAACGACTTTCACGATGACGATCAGTGTAAGTGGATGACCCTCTCTGAGAAGAGAAGGGTTTGTAAGTCCTTGGTGTTTCCGGAAGGAGGGCTGTGGGGCAGAATCTACAGCCGTCTGAGGACGCCAAGCTCGGTTCCCCTCCCCTCCCACTCCTCGGCCACACGTGTAGGGCTCTTCCCCACACACCCAGCGAGCCACCTGCTCTGCTGCCCGGAAGTCCTCTCCACTCTGTGGCTTCAGACTCAGAGCCGGAGTCAGAGGCCCCAGCACCGCCCTCCGCACCGCCACGCCTCGCTGCTTTACCTCTGCTTCCGACCACACAGCCATCAGCTGGTTCAACAAAGATGCTGGAGTGGCTCACAGAACTCAGGAAAATGCTTTGCTTCTCTTCCCTGGTTCATTCCCAAGGATCCCGATGAACACCAGACACAGAAACTCCGAGGAAGGAGCGTGGGAAGGGGTAGGTGACACACAGGCCCCTCTGGGACACAGCAGCCCTCAGGAGGCGCCCTGTGTGCAGCCACCCCAGAGCTTCGTTACGCAGGCATGGTGGAATAAACCTCAGGCCACTGGATACCAACGGTCCCCCTTCTCCCAGGAGAGTGATGGTTGGAACGCAAAGTCCCAACCTTCTAATCCCGCCTTCCCAGTGACCAGCCCCCATCCTGAGGCTACCCAGGGACTGCCAGCCATCAGTCAACTCAATGACACACAAAAACCACACAGCTCACTTTAGAGACTCCGGACTGTAGGGACTGCGTGCCAGGAAACGGGGACCGAGACTACATGCAGACTTTGTAAAATCACACCCTCCAAACCCAGCAACGTGCAAAGCTCCCATCTCAGCAAACCAGTAACAAGGCAACGAGGCTCAGACTGAACGTATAAAGAGCTTAAAACAAATAACCCTATTTGCAAGAATAAATGAGACCTTCAAGGGCTGGGGCCTTATGGACTGATTTCAGGATTCCCAGCCCTCAGCTCACTACTGGGTAAATAAGATTTGCCCCAAATGTCAGCTGAATAAGTACATGTAGATCCAAAGCTGCCCTGGACAAGTGAAAAGGTACTGATGCTGGGTCAGCTGGCTGGGAGTGCAGCGTTCAGACACGGGGACCTCCATCGCAGAGAAAGGAAACCCTGGCGCAGAAACTGAACTGATCAGTTACAAAAACAACCGACTTTCAAATGGCCACAGGATACACATGGATGCTTCTCCAAAGGAGGCTGACAAAGAGCCACTCCACAGGTGAACCGGGGCCAGCAGGAAAATACAAACAGCGCTTCAGACCCCTAGCACGGCTGCGTCGTCATCAGACAGCACGAGGATGCCTGCTGGCAAGGACCAGAGAATTCGGACCTGAACACAAGGCTGAAGGGCCGCTACTTCGCAAATCAGCCATCTCCTCAAAGGCTTAACCACCTGTAACAACACGCGTATACATGCGTGTTCATAGCAGCGCCACCCGCAACAGCACAAAGTGAAATGAACACAAGGACCCTCCGACTGATAAACTGTGTCACGGTCTGGCAACGACGCGGGAACACGGGGCAATAAATGGAAAAGTGCTGATCCGCGGTGAGGATCTAACCCCAAAAGGCCACACAGCAGGAGTCCACTCATATGAAATACCCAGAGCAGGCGGATCTACAAGGACAGGAAGCAGATCAGTGGGTGCCTAGGGCCGGAGGGGAGTGGCTGGGAGATGTTCACTAAGGCACACGGGGTGATGAGCTCGCTCATTCCTGTGCCTGGGCACTGGGGTACTCACAAGTGCTCCTCCAGGGGCCAGGGGATCAGCTTGACGATGCAGTGTCCTTGAGACCAGGCGAACCAGGAGCCATCGGGGGAGAAGGCGACGCTCCAGGTTTCACAGCTCGACTTCCAATCGAATTGGTGGGGGCGCCCGGGCTTGAGTTCGGCCAGCAGCAGTGGTTCCTCTGGGGCGGGAGACAGCATGCTTCACAGACCACCCTCCCTCCGGAACACCTCTGCCCGGCTCCAGTCCCTGGAGGCAGCTGTCTCCCCGTGGGAAACGCCACAGATTCCAGGAGGGAGTTGTCATTTAAGTGACCTGGGGCAGTACCAGTAGCCACAGGCCACATTCCACCGCGGTTACTCAGCCCCAAGCACTCTCCACTGCTGGTTAATCAGGACTCAAAGCAGGAACCTTTGTGCAGGGAACCCAGCGAACGGAAGCCGCCTTTTCCTACGAATGCCCGGACAAGAAGAACGTGGAGTCTGCAAGTCAGGACCGCGCTAGATGGGAAAAAAATCAAAAATCGCAGGACTGCTCGCAAGAGCAAGGCTTTCCAGTGCACTTCCGCCTCCTCCAAAGAGCGCGCAGTGGAGAAATGGGTGCGAGGAGGGACATCGGACACCAGGGTCCCCTCTCTCCTGGGCCTGCCGCTACTGCTGAGTGCCCCCACCCCAGCTCCCCAGCTCCCACCCCTCTCTGCGCCCACTGAAACCTTCATCTAATCTTGCCCAGGTCTCCGCTGGTCTCCTGGACCATTTTTTCTGTCCCTAGAAACGCAGCAAAAGCTGAGACACACAATTATGTAATTTCTTTCCAATACATTCCAGGCTGCCACCTGTAAAAGGCACTGAGCCCGGCCTTTCACCTGCCCTGTGTGCCCAGCCCTGGGCCGGGCCTACTTCCCGCTCCGCCTCCAGCCCCCAGGACACAGTAGCTCACTGACAGTCACACCTGGCTCATTTTCTTTTAGGAATCTTCTGGAATCAGCACTTAAGCACAGCATCTCGTAAAAGCAGGCACTGGATGGATGCTTCCTCATGGACTGAACACGAACTCAATTCTCCACTCCGAGGGAAGATTTCAAAGGCCAACAAACTGTACTGCACACTAAAACTGCTCCCATCCTGGATCAGGTCACTTCCTGGCCTGTGTGTTACTCGGGGCAGTTTCAGACTGGCCCTTTTATGGCCGCTAACTGATAAGTACTAATTTAAACAACCCACATTTCATTCCTGGGGGCACCTGTGGTGGTCACAGCTGGGGGTGGGGCGCTGGTGGCATCTGGCAGGTAGAGGTCAGAGGTCAGCAATTCTGCTCAACACTCTAAGGAACAGGCAACCACAAAGACCAACCCAGCCCAAAGTGTCCACAGCGCCAGCGCTGAGAACCGGGCACAAACATCAGCCTGACTGCTCTGGAGGGTCGTCTTCAACCAAACACCTCCTTATTCCTTCCTGGTAAAACTCATGCCGGGTTCCCCCATCCACAGCCTACACAACCTTCTGATACCGGGGCCTCTAGCCAACGTTTCTCTTTATCTCCCAGACCAAATCCATCCGCAAGCGTGATCTCCCTCCTATGCTTCCAAGCCTTCATCCGTCTTCTACCCAGCTCCATAGCTTCCATCCTAACCCACGCAACACCCTCTCCCCTCGCTGCCCACGAGGCAGCCTTCCTGCCAAACGTTCTCATTTCCACGCTGGCCCCTCCCTATCCATCCTCCTCACCTCCCAGAGTGATCAGTTTCAAACACTATAATCTGGTATAGCAGGTAAAGCCTGGGCGCTGGGTCGAGTCCCGGCTGCTCCACTTCCAATCCGTCTCCCTGCTAAGGAGTCTGGGAAAGCAGCAGTGACCCAGCAGCCACAGGGCCACTCCACAGCAGAGACCTTGCATGTGTCTCCCCAGCGCTAGCACAGTTCCTGGCAGGGAGCAGGCAGCCGGTATATATTTGTTGGATAAACACACATGCTATACTCTTTAAATATAAATGAAATAAAGCCCCTTAAACTGCTATGCCGCTCATGTCAAACATTTCAGCCCAAGTCCCTCTGCCCAGAAGGCACGCTCTATTTCCGTGACTGAGGGATTTCGTGTCCGCTATTTCAGGTCCAGGAATTCAGGAGCTAAAAGAAGAAAGAACCCAGTGGACTCCAGTCTCTTGGAGTCTGGGCCCAAACTAAACCTGGCTGCTGCAAAAGAAAAGCCATAAACGGAACACAGCCCAGGGCATCCGGCTTCATCCGGAAGTGCACCTGCAGGGGCCCTTGCTGGGGAAAAAGCCTACGGATCAGGGTTTTAACTTTTCATAGACAGAAGTAGTATCTCTGTACGGTCTACAACAAGATCCTTAGTTAGATGCTGAAGTGCAGAATGGCCTAGCCAAGTTCATTAATGTGTGTAGCCCCCAGTTCGGATTTTTTTGGAACATTCAGAAGGCAACTGTCAACTCCAGACTGCAATTCAGTAACGATAGTCACCATGACATACAATAGGTCCCTTGATCTCACTCTTCCTGTCCAATTGAAGCTCTGTAACCTTTGACCAGCACCACTCCACCCCTACCCCAGTCAGGGTTTCCTGACCACAGTGAGTGGGATGTGTTGCAATAACCAGGCTGAAGGGGAGGACACTTACTATGAAGGCAGTCAGCGCCAAAATGGAGATGAACTGCGACCCCACTCTCGTTCTTCCTGCGTCAGGGCTTTGCATTAGCTCTTTCATTAGCATGGAGCTCTCTGTTGCCCCCATCACTGGGGCCCAGCGTCCAGTGTCATCATCTTGGAGACCTTCCTAGCCTCATGCTCTAAAGCGGCCCAGTCACTTGTAATCATTTAATTTTTATAGGGGCCAGCACTGTGGTACAGCGGGTTAAAGCCCTGGCCTGAAGCGCAGGCGTCCCATATGGCCGTTGGTTCTGGTCCCGGCTGCTCCTCTTCCAATCCAGCTCTCTGCTATGGCCTAGGAAAGCAGCAGAAGATGGCCCAAGTCCTTGGGCCCCTGCACCCATGTGGGAGACCCAGAGGAAGCTCCTGGCTTTGGATCGGTGCAGCTCTGGCCATTGCAGCCATCTGGGGAGTGAACCAACCGATGGAAGAGCTCTCTCTGTCTCTGCCTCTCTCTATAACTCTTTCAAATAAATAAATGTGTTTTTTTTTTTTTTTGACAGGCAGAGTGTGAGAGTGAGAGAGAGAGAGAGAGAGAGAGAGAAAGGTCTTCCTTTTTCCGTTGGTTCACCCCCCAAGTGGCCAGCACATTGCGCTGATCCGAAGCCAGGAGCCAGGAGCTTCCTCCTGGTCTTCCATGGGGTTCAGGGCCCAAGCACTTGGGCCATCCTCCACTGCACTCCTGGGCCACAGCAGAGAGCTGCACTGGAAGAGGAGCAACCAGGACAGAATCCGGCGCCCCAACCGGGACTAGAACTCGGTGTGCCGGCGACGCAGGCGGAGGATTAGCCTAGTGAGCCATGGCGCCGGCCTAAAATAAATCTTCAAATCATCACTCACAATTTTTTTCCAGTTTAAAATTTATTTATTGCAGAGACAGAAAGTTGGACAGACAGGGAGCCCCCAACCACAAGGTCATTCCCCAGATGCCTGGAAGACCTGGGCCGGGCTTGGGTTTAGTGGAAACCAAGAGCCAGGAAGACAGCTCAGTTTCCCACGTGGGTGGCAGGAGCCCGATTACCAATTCCTTGCGCCCTGCGGGTGGATACCTCTCAGAGCCTGCGCTGGCGGGGAGCTGGAGTGAGGAGCAGGAGCCGGGAACCCAGGCACACTGATGCAGGACACAGGGGTCGGAACCGCCAGGCCAAACACCCACTGCCACGGATATGTTGTTGCTTATCTGTTGTTTTGATTATTTCCTGCCTCCTTCCCTCCCACCTGAACTTGTCTGCTGACCAGTCAGCGCAAGCCACAGCTACGCAGGACTCCTGACCCCTGGAGACGCAGCCAGTCCAACTGAAATGGGCTATTAGTAATACAGAACCCATGCCAGATTTCCAAGGTTCAGTGCAAAAACCTATGAAATTCTGCAATCACTTTTTGATTATGTAAATGAATCCAGATAATTTAATGTTCCTGTGTCCCTCTTTTTTTTTTTTTAATGTGGCCAACAGAACATTTTAAATGCTACATGTGGTTCGTATCCCGTCTCTATTGGCCCGCTCTGGCCTACAGGGTGCCTGGCACATAGTAGACACTCACTAAATATTTGCTGAATGAATAAAGGAACCCTAACCACTGCTCTGGAGATTTCCACTGCTGCCCATTGTAACTCCCTTACAATGGGCTTTATTCAGTTTGAAAAGGGCATGAAACTCTCTGGCCTTCCCCCCAACCCTTACAGTAGCTTGGCAGCTCTCAATAGCTCTGCCCACACCCCCAAAACAGTCGTCAATCACCAGGAAAAACCCAGAACTGGAAACAGACCCCTGTCCCAAGGGAGGCAAGCCACACACTGCTTTGAGATTCAACTCTGAGGACTCAATCGAATGACAGCGGAAGCTATAAAGTGATCCAGGAAAGACCCATGAACACAGGAGGGGCCATTTAGAAAGAATTCCATGGGCAACACACTGCTTATCTCGATTGGAAGGGAGACCGGCCTGGCTCCAGCAAACAAAGACACGTCATTTCCGAAATTCAAAGGTAACACCCCCCCAGGGAATACCCTGATGGCCACGGACCCACCCGCAATCGCATACAAAAGGGTTCTGGGGCAAATTCGGAGCTCTGGGCCTTGGCCCCTTCTGAGAATTCTCCAGCAGGCTGAGGAGCCAGGGCTCCCAGAAAAAAAAAAAAAAAAAATCCCAAATCCGTCCCGGATTTTCCTACAGGTGAGGGGTGGAGGCCGACCTTTGCGTAACAAACTAACCCTACCCCCGCCCCTGGGGGCTGCCTGGGGGCGCTCCCTCGGCCAGCGTGTGAACAAAGATGGGGCAGGGCCTCCCGTCGCCCTTCGCACGGGTCCCCAGGCGCCCCCACGCCACCCCCCCGGAGCCGGGAGAGGCTGGGCCGTTCGGTGTTTGCAGGGACCCACACCCCATTCTCCTGCACGGCCGGGCCGGGACCACCACCCCGCGCCGAGATGCGCAGCTCGTCCGTGACGACCACCCAGCCCGAGTCCCACCCACACCGCCACCGGGCACCCACCCCCTCGGGGGGCGCCCTGGGGGGGGGCTTCCCGCTCCCTGCGTCCACTCCGAGGCACAGGTGGGCGCACCGGGCGCCCCCACCCCGCAGGCACAGGTGCCGGCCTCGAGCGCCCCCCACCGTCCCGACGGTGCCGAGCCCCAGGTCCCGCGGCGGCGGCTGACAGCGAAAGCGAAACAAAGCTGGCCGGCCCGGCGCGCTGCCCGCCCCCACGCCCGCCCGCCCCGGGGTCCCCGCCCGCCCCGGGAGCGCGGGCCTCGGCGGGCGCGCCCGGCCCACTCACCTCCGGCCTCCATGGACGACACGCGCGGCCCCCGCGGCAGGCGGCGGGCGCCTCAGCCCCCCGGGCCGCGGGCCCTCATGCCGCCGCCCCCGCGCCGCCCGCCCCGGCCCCGGCCCCGCCGCCGCCGCCGCCGCGCCCGCCGCCGCCCGGAGAGGCCATCAGCTGCTTCCCGTCACATGGCGGCGGCGCGGGCGGGGCCTGCGGGGGGCGGGGCCTGGGGCGGGGCCTGCAGGGGGCGGGGCGCCGGGCGGGGACGCGGGGCGAAGATCGAGGGGGCGCGGGGGCCCGGGAGGTGGGGTGAGAAGCCCATGGGAGGCGCTGAGGGGAAACGGGAGAGACTGAGGGGGAAGTGGGGGGCACGGGGAAAGACCGGGGGTGGGGGTGGAGTTGGACTGAGGAAAAAATGGGGCGGAGTGGGGGGGGTGAAGCCGGGCTCAGGGAGGACGCGGGTGGGGGAGGGACGAGGACGGGCCTGAACCGGGCGAGGGATGACGTGGGGGGGGCTGAGGAGGACGCCGGGGGTGGGGGAAGTGCGGCTCAGGGGACTAGGGGTGGGTGCGGGGCAAAGATGGGGAAATTCAGAGCCCCGGGGGAGGAAGGGGCGCTGGGACCACCGGGCGTAGGGAAGGGGAGCGCTGCAGTGAGGGGAGGGAGGGGTACGGACTGGCACCCACCGTGCGGGCACCCTCACCCGTGTGCTGGCCAGTTGTCCGGTGCCTCACAGCTGGGGGCTTCGGAGCGTCTCCCTGGGCCCGGCTGGTGGTCGTCGCCCCAGGATGTGCCCCCCTTCACTCCCTTTCTGGTCTGTTGCCTTCCAGTCAGTCCCCCTCCTCTCTACCTACCGCCGTCCCCCTCTGCCTGGGCCCTACCTCCTTCCCCCAGTTGTGTCCCATTTTTAATTTAGCCTCTTTGCTTTTTAACACAAACTACAGGTGTGTTTCCTACGACTACCTGTTTTTAACTCCAGTCCCTCCATTTTACATTTTCTCATGTTGCCCAAGCTCTTGTTGGGCGACCCCCTCTCCTGGGACACCTCTGTCCTGTGCCTGTTCCAGGCTCCCTGGATTACACATGCATTTACCTGGCTTGTCCATCTGGGGCTCCTCCTACCATTTCTCTTTTCCTCTGCTCACCATCCATTTTGACCTCGGCATCCCCCATTTCCACTGGGTCCAGATTCTCTGAGCTTGTATCCTGAGGCCCTCCAGTGGGGTGGGGGCCAAGCATCTCCCCCACTAACAGCCTCTTGTGCTGTCTGGTATGACTCGGCTGTATCACACCTTCAGGGTGGCTGCAATGTTACAGGCAGAGCCAACAGAGGAAGGGGCTGAGCCACTGGAGATAGGGCTGTCTCCATGAGCCCCAAGCTAATCAACATAGCTATGTGAAATCCCCATCCAACGGGCACCCCCAAAAGAATGACCCCATAGTAATGTCTTAAAAATCTGAGACACTTCCTCAAAGCCGGTATCCCGTTTGCACGCTCTGCCTGGTCTTCTCTCGGCCCAGACGCGTTTCTGTCTTTGCAAATTGTTTCCCGGCTTTTAATTTCTATACTAAGTCGAAGAACAGAACCCACGAAACTCACTCCTACAGCCGCCCTCCCATACATGACCAGTAACATATCCCAGCCTGTGCTGGTCTTCACCCTGGCTCCCATGGAGTCCCGGATCTCCACCAGCTGTTCCGGCCTTCGAAGCCTCCTGATTGCTACTGAAGTAGGCAGGCATACAGGTTAAAATTGATCAGATTTGTTAACTGGAAGACCACGCCTTCGCCACGCCCCTGTGTGGCCTCATTCCCCTACCTGGCCATACCTGGGTGCCCACCAGCAAATCAGGTTAATTAACCACCCCCCCTTTGGAAGTGGGTTAAAAGCCGGGCCACAGCATGGCCCGGCCTGCTGTTTTTCCCTGGCCTCTTTGGGCCATGTGCTCTAGGCTTCCTGGCCTAGATGCTCCTCCACGTGGCTGGTTCCTGGTGCTCGGTATAAACCCCTGTTCACCTCTCTCTCTTAAATAAAGCTCTCACTCTCCTATGCATCTTTCTCACTAAATAAACGCTTAAAACGTACCATGCTGCCTCATTTATCTGTGCCGGTATTTAGAATTCTTCTCTAAATATTAGGCAAGAACCCTCTCGGGCTTATTAATATCGGGGATTTAGTAATAAGCCCATGGTGAAATCGTGTGGCACCCCAAATTCTAGATGTGGCACCCCGGATAGCATTTCTAGGGACCTTTAAGGGGCCACATTTCAGGGTAAAATTTAGGGGGTCTTCTCCGATTTCACCACGCCCACCCCCTGCCTTCTTCACCTGTCTGCCTTGCCCCCTGCCCCATTCCACTTTTCTTGGTTTTTCCCTTGGTCTGTGGTTGTCTCCCCAGTTCCGCTGAATTCCTGGTGTCTTCAGGGCCTTATTTTTTGAACTGATTTTTTTTTTAAATGTTTGTTTTCATCTATTGAAAGGCAGAGCAACAGAGATATCTCTTTCATCTGCTGACTCAATCCCCAACTACCTACAGCAGCCTGGGTTGAGCCAGGCCTCAATCCGGGTCTCCCATCTGGGTGGCTGGGGCCCAGACACTTGAGCCATCATCTGCTGCCTCCCAGGGCGTATTAGCAGGGAAACAGTATCCTGGACTTAAACTAGCACTTGGACATGGTATATGGGTACCTCAAGTGGCCACTGGCCACACCACACCACCCTCCCCTGTGTACTCATTTTAGCATGCACAGGTCATGGAAAAGAACAAAATGGCTAAAGAGACAACACTGTTGCCAATATTAGGAAACCATTAGAAAAATGGGGGGGAGGGGGGACAAACATTTTCCGAAATCTTCCTATTTACTACTAATCAGCTCTAAAGATAACTGAAGCATTTATTTAAAAATAACTTTATTTCATAATCTTAAAAAAACCCATATTATAACCTCAGAACTAATTTCACCCAATCTCCCACCAAATATTAAAATGTAAATAACGCAGAGGGATCTGCTTATTTTTCTTCGCAGTAGTTTCTGGCCAGTCCCGTGGTGGGAACATTGGTTGGCACTTATTGCATCAGACTAAGTTTTACCCAGCAAGGATGCTATTCCGGATCTCAGTGCATAGGTTACGGAAATTTTCCATCATGCATTTTTCTCCTGCGGTTAGAATGTGCTTGTGAGACCTGGAGCTAATATCAAAGCCACAGGATGACAGAGCCCCTTGCCAGTGTCCACTAGGTTTTGAGGGAAAGAACTGTCATTGCAATAACCCTGAAGTGTTTCTCTCTCTGATAAGATCTCCCGGTATCTGAGTTAACAATACATGCAGATAAGATATTTTTAAAGTACAATTTAACAGCTTGGACTTTGCCATTCAAAGTCTGTAACCCACGATCAACATGCTTGTGGATTAGGGCATGGCTCATCTTATAGGGAGGGAAAAAAAAAAAGCCCTAATTCTTTAAAACTCCTTAAAATGTACAGACCTTTAGTATCTGGATTCTTGGCCGACTAGCATCTATCTGTGCACACGGGGCTTGGATGTAAGTGGTAGTAACACAGATCAGTTGGTCAAGGGTTCATGTAGTGTTTAGCAGTAGGTCCTTGAAACTTCCATTTGCCGGTGGAAAACCCTTCAAATATTTCCTAGCATCAGATGTGTGCAAAGAGAAGAGGAGGTTGGAAAAGGCATCCCAGGGATCTCGCAACACATTCTCTGCATTCCTAGCTAGGGATTCCCACCCTTTCCCCCCCACCCACCCCCATTCCTTTTCTTCTTTTAAATCTCTTCCCTCTGAATAGTGGATGCTCCAGGAAGTCAAGCATCAAAGACTCTGAAGGAGAAATCAGCTTAGTCTTCGGTGACTTTTGAAGCAACTTGAATATCCCCTTCTGAAATCTGACACTAACTCCCACAGTTCAGAGCCACCAAGTACAAGGAGCTACAAAGCAGGGAGAGACCTGGCCAAGCTTCACAGCTATGCTAGAGGAGTGGAAACTGAGCCCGCTCCGAGCTGGGGATAGGGCACACTTTCAGTGACTTGCCCTAGTTCAGTCCCTTTGTTCACAAAAGCAGATCTGTCCCAAATCGCACCTGCAGGGTTCCTTTAACCAGCGTCTCGCCTTAGGACACTGGAGAAGGGAAGTTCTTCAAGCTCTCTCGGTCTTGCCCACTGGAGCAGGATATATAACAGTAAAGAGTGCAAATTCAAGTCTAATTTTCATGTTTAGCACACATCTATTGCACCCTTTTGAGGTCCCTGACTTGACATAGATTTGGATGAAATGAGAAGAACAGAACCAAAAACTGCACAAGGATCTGCCAGAAGCATCAGCAGCCTAAACTCATCCGGAAACAAGTTTCCCTGTTCCCATTTCTAAGATAGAGAAACTGAGTCCAGGTGGACTGATTTGTCTAAGGATACTCATTTACAAACCATGCATGCTGCCTCCAGTCAAGGCAACAGGGAAGGTGAAGAACCCGGCTGCAGGCTGATTCTAGGGGGGTATCTCCTGGGAGGCTTCTGTGTGAATGTGACGCTGAGAGGTTATAAGGAAAGGCACTTCCTCTCATCAGACCCTACTTCTTTTCTAAAGAATTGTCTCTCCAGGAAACAAAGGTCGTCAGGAGCGCTCTGATAAGGCCCAGCCTGAGACCATTCTACAAGAACAAAAGGCACCAGCAGCAGCTTCCCCAAGGGAAGACAGAGAAGACCCCTAGCATCTACTGAGACCCTCCCAGGCCTTTAGCATGCAGAGTGGCCTCATCTGCCCTCACCACCAGCCTCGAAGGCAGGTGTGGTTTCACCTACTCTACACATGAAGAAACAGGCCCAGGGAGAGCTACGTGAAACAAGCCCATTAAAAATACCAAGAGGAGCAGGGCCCCGGATTCAGCCTGAGAGTTTCTGACTCCGAAGCCTGACCCACACTGCCTTCCGCAGACTTGTATCAGTCGCTAAAGCCTCAGCTCTTCCAGGGGGCTGGCATTTGCCTGGTTCCTGTGTCATCAGCTCACCTGGTGGTTGTAAAGGAAGTTTCCTTATCACGCCATGATAGGTCCTTGCGTGCTGGGGCAAGCTGCTTACCAACCTTTCATAGTGGCAAAGGGCACCAACACCCAAGTGCCTCCCCAGCCTAATCAGTGTTTGTCACAGTAGGTCAACCTGGTAGAGCCAGGAGGCACAGCGCAAGTGGCATCTCTCCCACACACATGGCTCCTTCCCAATGCTTTCTTAACATCCAAAAATCTTACAGCCTATCACAGCAATTTTTGTGTAAAAATGGAAGGAGAAGTGTGTGCGTGCACGCTTCCATTTCGCAGAGACCCAAACTCGGTAGTGCAAGCCCCCAGGCAGGGGTCCAAGTCAAGTCCAATACTGCTTTCAGGACAGAGAACGCTGGACAGTCCTCTTCAAACTGGTCTTTCTT
The DNA here is from genome assembly GCA_949820135.1 of Sylvilagus floridanus. Lineage (NCBI taxonomy): Eukaryota > Metazoa > Chordata > Mammalia > Lagomorpha > Leporidae > Sylvilagus > Sylvilagus floridanus. The sequence continues at coordinate 169,442,310 of OX463233.1, read as the reverse complement.
CTTCTTGAACAAGGTCACTCTGTGGCTCGCTGCTACCATCTGTAGGGGGAGAGCAGACCCAACTCTGAGTGATCTCAATAGAGGGTGACTTCTAGTTCTTTCCGGATGAGCCATGGAATCGGCTTCTGTGAAAGCGGGGCTGCGTACCCCCCCACTGCTGTTCTGGTCTTTCAGTGTCCTCCAGACATGCTGGCCACCCTCCCCGCTTTGGGCTCACACCCCACCTGCAAAGCTCTTCCCCCCCTTCTGCTTATTCCAACTCGGCTGTCCCTAAAGACCAGCCTCCTCTCTCCTCTCCGCTGGAAAGCTGCTCCCGACCAGTGCACCCCTCCATCGGGCAATTCATCACATCCCTCTCTCAAAGTGTGGGCTGGTCTTGCTTCCGATGCAGTTCTGCATGTGTTAACCTGTTCACCCTAACGGGCCTTGCAAAGCTCCCTTCGTGCACTTTCTTTTCCGTTACATCAAACAATGCTGGGCCCTGGATAAATGCTGTCAGTTTGATGCCTGTGTTGGTAGTCAATATTGGTTAAGCGTCCCTTACCCAACCCACCAGAAGTGTTTCAGATTTCAACTTTTTTTGGATTGTTTACATATACATAATGAGATATCTTGGGGTTGGGACCCAAGTCTAAACATGAAATTCATTTATGTTTATACAGAGCCTGAAAGTAATTTTGCATGATATTTTGAATAACTTTCTGTATGAAACAAAGGTTATGTATATTGAACCATTACACTGGTGGCATCATGATGGTACCCAACAAGCTTCAGATTTTAGAGCATTTTGGATTTCATATCGTCAGATTAGGGATGCTAAACCTGTAGTAGATTCTCTGCTTTTATATTAAACTTTAGCTTTCTATCTTGTCCAGCCTTTAAAAACATTGAGGGGCCGGTGCTGTGGCGCAGAAGGTTAAGCCTCTGCTTGCAGTACCAGCATCCCGTATGGGCGCCAGTTAAGAGTCCCGGCTGCTGCACTTCCGATCCAGCTCCCTTGCTAATGTGCCTGGGAAAGCAGTGGAAGATGGTCCAAGTGCTTGGGCCCCTGCACCAGCGTGGGAGATCTGGATGGAGTTCAGGCTTCTGGCTTCAGCTGAGCCCAACTCTGGCTCTTGCAGTCATTTAGGAAGTGAACCACCAGATGGAAGACCTCCCTCTCCCCACACCCTCCCCGCCCTCCTTCTCTGTATCGCTGCCTTTCAAATAAATAAATATATTTAAAAAAAAATCTGACCTCCTTCCCTGGAGATTTCCTGCTGCAAGGTCTCTGCAGATGAGAGAGTTTTTCAGGAAACAAGGAGCTCACCTTGCAGATCCTGGAGTCCATTTCCCATCTGTTCCAAGTTCCCATTCACCAGCGCCGTCACTCTATGGATGTGGCCATGCTGGTGCGCTTCCTTGGGCAACTCTGCTCTCACATTTTCTTCCTCTTCCTCCTCCTCCTCCTCTTCCACAGCATCTTCTTCCTCCTCCCCTTCCTCTTCCTCTTCTGAATCCACTAAAACCATGACATCACCTATGTCTTGTCCCCTAATTTCCAAAGGAAGAAACACTAATCAAGAAGAGACCTTGTTTTTCCCAACCTCAGCCCGCACTAGATTCTCGGCAACCCCTGCAGTGATGCGGGAAGTTCTTCCTCTATCTGGCTTGGGTACGACAAGAGACGTGCCGACAGACTGCTACAGATGGACACAGCTCCTGCCAGGTGGCTCCTACCCCTGCTCCTGCGGCAGGTGGCCACAGTGCCCCAGGCATCTACCATTCCATTTCCCCTCACAGCACTTATGTGAGGGTTCTTCGAAAAGTTCACGGAAAATGGAATTCAAAGATAAACTTATCTGTAAAATAATTGAAATCCATGTATACTTTTCTCATGATGAATTTAAAAAAAATTTTTTTTTTTTGACAGGCAGAGTGGACAGTGAGAGAGAGAGACAGAGAGAAAGGTCTTCCTTTACCATTGGTTCACCCTCCAATGGCTGCTGCAGCCGGTGTACTGCGCTGATCCGAAGCCAGGAGCCAGGTGCTTCTCCTGGTCTCCCATGGGGTGCAGGGCCCAAGCACTTGGGCCATCCTCCACTGCACTCTCGGGCTCCAGCAGAGAGCTGGCCTGGAAGAGGAGCAACCGGGACAGAATCTGGCGCCCCAACCGGGACTAGAACCCGGTGTGCCGGCGCCACAGGCAGAGGATTAGCCTATTGAGCCGCGGCGCCAGCCTAAAATTTTTATTTATTTATTTATTTGAAAGGTAGAGTTACAGACAGTGAGAGGGGGGTAGAGAGAGAGGTCTTCCAGCTGATGGTTCACTCCCCAGTTGGCCGCAACGGCTGGAGCTGCGCTGATCGGAAGCCAGGAGCCAAGAGCTTCTTCCAGGTCAGCGTTGCAGGCGGAGGATTAACCTACTGCGCCACAGTCCCAGCCCCCTCATAATATGCATTTCCATGAACCTTCCTTTCCTTTTATTTTTAAAATGAGATGAAATTATTCCCTCCTTGGGGCTGGCATTGTGGCTCAGCAGGTTAAAGCCCTGGCCTGAAGTGCCAGCATGCCCTAAGGGCGCTGGTTCAAGACCTGGCTGCTCCACTTCCAATCCAGCTCTCTGCTATGGCCTGAGAAAGCAGTAGAAGTGTTTGGGCCCCTGCACCCATGTGGGAGACCTGGAGGAAGCTCCTGGCTCCTGGCTTCAGATTGGTGCAGCTGTGGCCATCCCAGCCAATTGGGGCGTGAACCAGCAGATGGAAGACCTCTCTCTCTCTCTCTCTCTGCCTCTCCTCTCTCTGTGTATCTCTGACTTTCAAATAAAGAAATGGATCTTTAAAAAAAAAAGTATCCAATTAGAATTCCATTATCCAGCACAAAGACAAAATGTAACATAATAAAATGTAAAAAAAAAGAAAAGAAAAGAAATTATTGCCTCCTTTTAAAATTTTTGTTTACTGGGGTTAGCGCTGTGGCATAGCAGGTAAGGTGGCCACTAGCAGCGCTGACATTCCATAGAGGCAGCAGTTCGAGTCCCAGATGCTCCACTTCTGATCCAACTCTCTGCTAACCTGCCTGGGAAGGCAGCAGAAGATGCCCTTGGGCCTCTGCACCCATGTGGGAGACCCGGAAGAAGCTTCTGACTCCTGGTTTTAGATTGGCCTGACTCTGGCTGTTGTGGCCTTTTGGGGAGTGAATCAGTGGATGGAAGATCTCTTTCTCTCTGTATCTCCTCTCTCTGTAACTCTGGCTTTCAAATAAACAAATAAACCTTAAAAAAAAATTTTTTTTTTGCTTACTTATTTTGAGAGGCAGAGAGACACAGAGAAAGAGAGAGCTCTCATTCACTGGTTCACTCCCCCAAATGCCTGCATTGGCTGGGACTGGTCTAGGCCAAAGCCAGGAACCAAGAACCCAATCCAGATTCCCCACATGAGTGGCAAAAAAATAGTTTCCTGAGCCATCACTGCTGCCCTCCACAGTCTGCATTAGCAGGAAGCCAAGATTCAAATCCAGGTACTCTGATGTGAGATGCAGAGGGCTTAAGTGGCTTCTTAACTGTTAAACTAAACACTGGTGCCCTGGGCTAGCACCGTGGCTCACTTGGTTAATCCTCCGTCTGCAGCACTGGCATCCCATATGGGCGCCGGTTCTGGTCCCGGTTGTTCCTCTTCCAGTCCAGCTCTCTGCTGTGGCCCGAGAGTGCAGTGGAGGATGGCCCAAGCGCTTGGGCCCTGCACCCGCATGGGAGACCAGGAGGAAGCATCTGGTTCCTGGCTTGGGATCAGCGCAGCGTGCTGGCCATGGTGGCCATTTGGGGGGGTGAACCAGTGAATGGGAAAGAAAACGGAAGGAATGGAGTGAACAACAGAAGGAAGACCTTTCTCTCTGTCTCTCTCTCTCTCACTGTCTAACTCTTTCTGTCAAATGAATAAATTAAAAAAAAAAAAAAACACTGGTACCCCATGAACTTTTTGAAAACCCCTAGTATGCTTGGATTTCAAAATTATTGTGCACCAAAATTAACTTATCTTTTAATTACATATTTTTCCATGAACTTTTTTAAGTACCTTGTTTATACTATGTTCTCACCTACAATGATCTTTCTGCTCCATTTACTGAAATCTCTCATTATTTAAGGCTCCTCTCCCTCCCCCTTAAGCCGGGAGCTGTGACTGCATTTGGAGTCCATGCACCGCGGCTCGGCATCAGTTGCTCTGCAGTTTATCGTTTGGCTTTGCCCACCCAGCCGGGATGCACATTTCCTAAGGGAGAGCAGGTGCCATGGGCCAGTCCCAGTGCAAGGAGTATTCCATTCTCATTTACCCTAGCAGTCCCACTCTGTGAAACAGATGAGGGGACTACAGCTCAGAGAGGGTCGGAATTTTCCATGGGCACACAGCTCGGGAAGGGCAAAGCTGCAATTTGAAACCCAAGTCCACCGATTCCAGAGTCTGTTCCCAGGACACCACCCTGCTGCCTCCTGTGAGAAACAAGCCTGGGAAGCACAGACTCCCAGGGAAACTGGGCCTCAACTACAGGGCGGGAAAGGTCACGTCCTCCCAGGAAAGATGGTCCCACAGCAACGCCATCCCATCGTTAGGAATGAGCAAAGGGCAACTCTTTCCCCAAAGGATCTCGGAAACACTTCTCTGCTCCCACCCAGACTCTCCTTAGGAAAGGAACCCATCTGCTTCCTTGGCTCCTCCTGGGATTCCTCTGGGAGGGCTTCTGGGCATGCTGAGACTGGCCTTCCGAAAGACTGTGTGAGACCATGACTCATTCTTCCTTTTCCATCTTTGTAGAAAATTAAAACCAACGCATGAATGCTAGGCTCAGCATGCACACACTGTCTCTGTATCTCAGTAGCAGGTGGCAATGTGCCCAGCCCTGAGGTTCGGCACCCAGCAGACCTGGGTCTGGAGGCAGATGCTGCCGTTTACTCTCTGGGTGACGCTGCAGATGTCACGTCACTGGGCCTCCATCTCCTTGTCTGGAGAATGGAAACGCCACCACCGCCCCGAAAAGGTGATGTGAGGACTGAAAACAATGCCTCGGGAGGCCCCCCCCTCCAGGGTCTGGCACGGCCAAGGCCACGACTGTTCTAAGGAGAGAAATAAGCAGCAGTGATGACAGATCACGCGCAACAGTTTCTGGATCGGGGGAGCACTCACCTGAAAGTGCTTCCTACTGAAGGGAGAAAGGAAAAAAAAACACGTTAATATCCAGTAACATCCACTTCAGGCCCACCAAAGTTCTATCCATCAATGTAACACTGAGGAAAGTGAACAGACGAGAAAGCCAACCCATCCTGAGAGGCCACAGGGTTTTCAGGCGTGGGAGGTGCCTCCTCACTGTGTATCTTCACCCAAGGAAGCAACTGATAGAGTGGACTTGTAGACTTGGGTGGGAGCTCAAGAGAGGCCTCCTTCCCCCACCCACAGCTTTTCAAGAAGCCTGAAAGAGGAGCAAAGGGACCCAAGGCCGTCTTACCTTTCCAGCAGAACATCGGGCTGTAATACAACATAAGCCCCGAGATAACGGCCAGTCCCAGCAGGAGGAGGCTGACGATGGTTCCCACAATGCCCCCAATGTTTAAAGGCTCTGTAAAGACAAATCACACTGTTGGCCCCCTCACTTAATGCATAACGCAACTGAGACAGCAAAACTTCTCCTGTGTCTGGGTCTAGCTCCTGTCTTATCTTGGTTTCATGACCTTGGGCAAAGCATATGACCTCTGGAATGCAAGACAAGTATCCCATCTCCTAACCTCCAACAGAGAGTCTGTGGGAATCAAATGAAGCACATGTTGAGAAAGAACATTGGAAAGTCAAAATCGCTGTGTCTACCAGATATCAAGATTGTTTACACAGCCACAGTAAGTCAGGGTGTGAGATATCAGGGCAACGGTAACCAGAGTGATCAGCAAAACAGCCTAGAGAACCCAGGAACAAGCCCATGCATACACAAATACTTGCTAAATGACGTATTAGTCAGCAAAGGAAGTACCATTCAAGAAACAGTGCTGGAAAACACAGTTACTCGAATTGGCAGGACAGAAAGAAACTTGATCCCTACCTCACACCCATTCATAAAAATCAATTCTAGATGGGACAAACATTTAACTGAAAGGAAACACATTACGATTTTTAGAAGAAAATATAGGAGAGTCTCTTTGTGACCCTGGGTTGGAGATGAATTTCTTACAACACAAAAATTGTTAATTGTTTAAGAAAATCTTCATAAAATCAGCCAACATTAAGAACATATGGTAATGAAAGGATATAAAGAAAGTGGAAAAGACAAGCACACTGAAAGGAGATATTTGTAATGTCAAACAATTTCGGGGCTGGTAGTATAGCGGTTAAGCTGCTGCCTGCGACGCCCCATCCCATAAGAGCCCTGGTTCAAGTTCTGGCTGCTCCACTTCCTATCCAGTCTCCTCTTAATGTGCCCTGGAAGGCAGTGGCAGACACTGTGAGTACTTGAGTCCCTGCCACTCATGTGGAAGACCTTGATGAGAGTGCTAGGCTCCTGGCTTTCGCCTGGCCCAGCCACAGATGTTGCGGCCATCTTGAGGGGTGAACCAGCAGACGGAAGACCTCTCTCTGCCTCCAGCTCTCTTTCTGTAACTCTTTCAAGTAAAGACATAAATATTTTTTTTTATTTTTTTTCTCTTTTTTTAAAAATTTATTTGACAGGTAGAGTTATAGACAGTGAGAGAGAAAGACAGAGAGGAAGGTCTTCCTTCCGTTGGTTCACTCCCCAAATGGCTGCCACAGCCAGCACTGTGCCGATCTGAAGCCAGGAACCGGGTGCCTCCTCCTGATCTCCCATGGGGTGCAGGGCCCAACCACTTGGGCCATCCTCCACTGCCTTCCTGGGCCACAGCAGAGAGCTGGACTGGAAGAGGAGCAACCGGGACTAGAACCTTGTGCCCATATGGAATGCGGCGCCACAGGCGGAGGGCTAACCAAGTGAGCCACAGCGCCGGCCCCAAGACATAAATCTTAAAACAAAATTTCTAAAGAACTCTTATGTGTCTATATGAAGGCAGAAAACACACAAATAGTATTTCATAGAAGACATACAGGGGCCAGCACTGTGGCATAGCAGGTAAACCAGCCACCTGCGGTGTCGGCATCCCATATGGGCGCCAGTTCGAGTCTTGTCAGCTCCACTTCCGATCCAGCTCTCTGCTATGGCCTGGGAAATCAGTAGAAGATGGCCCAAGTAGAAGATGGCCCAAGTATGGGAGACCCAGAAGTAGCTCCTGGCTCCTGGCTTCAGATCGGTGCAGCTCCAGCCATTGCAGCCCATTGGGGAGCGAACCAGCAGATGGAAGATCGATCTCTCTCTCTGTAACTTTGCCTTTCAAATAAATAAATAAACCTTTAAAACAAAGAAGAAGAAATACAAATAGCAAATAACAAAACAATGATCAACACCTTCTTGTAATCAGGGAAATTCAAGTTAGAAGCACAGTGAGATTCTATTGTACACCTACTGAAAGGGGACAAAAACTAGAAAGCCTGTTGGTGAAACGTGGAGCAACCCAATACTCTTCTATATTGCTGATGAAGATGGAAATTGCACACAGCCTATATCCCTTAGCTCTGCTCTGTACACATCCTAGAGAAATACTGGCATGGGGAACTGGGCGAAGACATACACAGCAGCGCTGCTAATCATAACAACAACATCAGAAACACAAACGTGTGTTAGCAGGAAAATGAATAATTCAACGTGGAAAAGTAATCTAAGGGGAAATTATACTGCAGTGAAGCGATGTGAAGTGCCGTAACACCCCTGGGCACGAATAAATCCTAGGGACTACATGTGGAGTGAAAGAAAGCAAGTCACAGGAGACGACCCAGGTACAGCAACAGCTTTTGTGCAAGGGCCAAGTCCAGAGCTCTCATGTACACTAGGCTCCCACACACAAGCTCGGCCTCCTCCACTAGCCCAGCCCCCCCGAGAGGGGCAGGTTTGCTAGGACGGAGGAGCTCACGCTGACTCATCACCCCATGTCCACGGATTACACGAGGGTTCACTACACAGCCTTCATTGTGAAATCATGCAGAAGAGTTCCATTGCCTTAAGAATCCTCTCTGCTCTGCCCATGCAACCTTCCCCCAGCTCAACCACCTCCTGGAAACCACCGAGCTTCCTACTGTCCCCATCGTTTCACCTTTTCTAGAATGTCCTTGAGTTGGACTCACACAGTGCAGAGCCACACCAACCATATTTTAAAACTCAGGAACAACGTATTATTGTTTTAGTGGATGGTTTAGAAATATGTGCAGACATCCTGAGGTGTTTCCTAAATAAAACAGGAGATTCAGGAGAATGGTTCTCACTTGTGGAAGGCCCAGGATGAAGGAAAGGGACTTACAGATGGGGTTGTCAATCAAACACAGGATGCCAATGAAGTTTGGATTGCAGATAAATAATGAATAATTTTTAGGAAAAGTATGTCCTATGCACTATCTGGGACATGCTTATCCTGGCATGGGGGGAACTACTGTGTGTGTGTGTGTGTGTGTGTGTGTATTCTTTGCATTTCTGAAATTCAGATTTAAGTGGGAATCCTATTTTTTTTGGTTGCACTGTTACCTAATTTCATCAGTGTCTGCACCACTCTATAGCTTGAGTGGGATGGTGATTTCCAAGATGTTTATTTTTTCCATTAAAAACTACACATGTTCTTTCGTGTGTGCTAACTATTATAAAGTTTTTTGCTCCCTATGCAAATGCTAGCGATTTTACAGCCAGGCAGTAATCTTTCCCAGCCACCTTACGAAGCCACTGCAAGGGGCAGGCATCTGGCACAGTGTTAGACGCGGCTTGGGATGCCTGCGTCCCACACTGGGAGTCTCTGTATTCAAGTCCTAGCTCTGCTCCCCATTCCAGCTTCCTGCTAACGAGCACCCTGGGAGGCAGCAGGGACGGCTCCAGTAGTTGGGCCTCTGCCACCCAGGTGGGAGACCCGGATGAGGCTCCTAACCTCAGCCTGGCTGCTGCCGGCCTTTGTCGGAAAATTCCGTTTCCATCTTTCTGTTTCTCTGCTTTTCAAATACATAAAAATTTTAAAAATCATCACTTTATCTGGGGGCCAGCGCCGTGGCTCACTTGGTTAATCCTCTGCCTGGGGGTGGCGCTGGCATCCCATATGGGCGCCAGTTCTAGTCCCGGCTGCTGCTCTTCTGATCCAGCTCTCTGCTATGGCCTGAGAAACCAGTAGAAGATGGTCAAGTCCTTGGGCCCCTGCACCCGCGTGAGAGACCAGGAAGGGGCACCTGGTTCCTGGCTTTGGATCGGCGTAGCTCTGGCTGTAGTGGCCATTTGGGGCGTGAATCAATGGAAGGAAGACCTTTCTCTCTGTCTCTCTCTCTCTCACTGTTTAACTCTATCTGTCAAATAAATAAAAATAAAAACAAATTAAAAACAAATCATTGCTTCATCGATAAAATAAAGAGCACTGTTTTTTTTTTGAAAAGCCACAGACAAGCAGATCTGCCATCTCCCGGTTGTCAGCGACCCATGGGTAGGCAGGCGCCAGCCGTCCCCACGCTGATGCCAGCTGCTCTGAAGCCCTCAGCCTCCTCCCTCGGTTCCATGTTCATCACTCACCTTTCACGCTGAGCCAGATGTCCACCTCCCGCACCCCCATGGTGTTCTCAGCCCGGCAGACGTAGTAGCCCTCATCCAGGTCCTGGGAGCAGTTGAGGATGGTGAGGGTGGAGCTCTGGCCATCCTGGGTGATGAGATAGCGGCTGTTGGACTGGATGGGCACCTTGGGCTGGGTGAGGTTCCTCAGCCACAGGATCTCGGCAGGCGGGTAGGCTCCAGACACCTGGCAGGTGAGTGTCACGTTGCCCCCCACAAAGCAAGTCCTCATAGGGTCAGAAAGAAGGGAGGGGCTCCCTGCAGATCAAAAGAAGGTAGACAGACAATTAGGGGTGAGTATTTGGCCTAGGGATTAAGGCACCCATGGGCGGGGGGCGTATGGGTTTGATATCTGGCTCTGGCTTCTGAAGCCAGCTTCCTGTTAAACATTCAGCCTCCGGGAGGCAGCAGGTGACAGGTCAAGGGATGGAGCTCCTGCTACCCATGTGGGAGATGTGGAGGAAGTTCCAGGCTCCCAGCTTTGGCTCTGCCTTCCCCAAAGGACATGCATATTTGGGAAACGAAGCAGTGGACGGGAGCTCGCTAGCTAGCTGTCTCTGTCTCTCTGTGTGTGTTTCTGCCTCTCAAATAAAACAAAAATAGGCCGGCGCCGTGGCTCAACAGGCTAATCCTCCGCCTTGCGGCGCCGGCGGTTCTAGTCCCGGTCAGGGCGCCGGATTCTGTCCCGGTTGCCCCTCTTCCAGGCCAGCCCTCTGCTGTGGCCCGGGAGTGCAGTGGAGGATGGCCCAAGTGCTTGGGCCCTGCACCCCATGGGAGAATAGGAAAAAGCACCTAGCACCTGGCTCCTGCCATCGGATGAGCGCGGTGCGCCGGCCGCAGCGCGCCGTCCGCGGCAGCCATTGGAGGGTGCACCAACGGCAAAGGAAGACCTTTCTCTCTGTCTCTCTCACTATCCACTCTGCCTGTCAAAAAAAAAAAAATAAATAAATAAATAAAACAAAAATAAAAACAAAAACACCCAATTTTTTAAAAAGACAGATGTTTAAGGAGATTCAAGCTACAGCCTGAGATCCTCAGGACTATTTCCTCCCTAATTAAGCAACTCCTGGAATTCCTGCACCATACCTGGTCTGGTCTAACGGAATAAAGACTAACATTTATGGAACAGTTACTATGGGTTAGGCACTCTCACGCATATTCACCCAGTTTGTTCTCAAAACCCTATTATCCCCATTAGCAGATAAGAAAACCGAGGCCCAGGGAAAGTTACAGCTACGTAAGGGAAGCACCTAGGGTGTAGAGTGACCGACGGCCCTGGTTTGCCCAGGATGAGCGGCAGTTCCTGACATGTGGGGCTCTCAGTACTAAAATCAGGAAAATTCTGGGCAAAGCAGGATGGGGAGAGATGGGAACACAAGCAGTCAGGTTTTGTTTTTGTTTTTGTTTTAATTTTTGTTTTTGTTTTAAAGATCTATTTGTTTGGGGCCAGCGCTGTGGCTTAGTGGGTAAACTGCAACCTGCAGTGCCAGCATCCCATAGGGGCGCCAGTTTGAGTCCCAGCTGCTCCACTTCCGGTCCAGCTCTCTGCTATGGCCTGGGAAGACAGTGGAAGACGGCCCAAGTTCTTAGACCCCTGCACCCATGTGGGAGACCCAGAGGAAGCTCCTGGCTCCTGGCTTCAGATTGGCACAACTGCAGCCGTTGTGGCCATTTGGGGGGGTAAACCAGCAGATGGATCTCTCTCTCTCTCTCTCTCTCTACCTCTCTGTAACTCTGCCTTTCAAATAAATAAATAGATCTTTAAAAAAAAAAAAAAAAGATCTATTTGGCCGGCACCGTGGCTCAACAGGCTAATCCTCCGCCTCGCGGCGCCGGCACACCGGGTTCTAGTCCCGGTTGGGGCGCCGGATTCTGTCCCGGTTGCCCCTATTCCAGGCCAGCTCTCTGCTGTGGCCCGGGAGTGCAGTGGAGGATGGCCCAAGTGCTTGGGCCCTGCACCCCATGGGAGACCAGGAAAAGCACCTGGCTCCTGTCATCGGATGAGCGCGGTGCGCCGGCCGCAGCGTGCTGTCCGCGGCAGCCATTGGAGGGTGAACCAACGGCAAAGGAAGACCTTTCTCTCTGTCTCTCTCTCTCACTGTCCACTCTGCCTGTCAGAAAAAAAAAAAAAAGATCTATTTGTTTATTTAGAAGGCAAATTGGAGAAAGACAGGGAGAGACACAATGGCAGGGATTGGGCCAGGCCAGGCCAGAGCCAGGAGCATCCTCCAGGTTTCTCACGCGTGTGTAGGGCCCAGGCACCTGGGCCTTGCTCCCACTGCTTTCCCAGGTCACCAGCAGGAAGCTGGACCTTGAATTCCAGACTCCTTTCTATCTCAGGGCCTTTGCATGTGCTGTCACCTCTGCCAGGAACACTCAGCCCACAGAGCGTCTCCTGGGCAGCTGTTTGTCACCCTCTAGGTCTCAGCTCAAAGCAACTCCACCTCAAGGAGACTTGCCTTGCGGTCATTCCCTCTTCTTACAAAGGGCTCCCCTCCCCACTCTTTCACTCTCCTCATAATTATTATCACAGTCAGCCTGAACTCATCTCTGTACTTTCCCCATCCCTCCTACCCAGGACTTGAACTCTGAGAAGGAGAAATCATTGTGGTATTGGAAATGTGTCCATGTGGCACAGTGGGTTAAAGCCCTGGCCTGTAGCACCAGCATCCCATATGGGAGCTGGTTCAAGTCCCAGCTGCTCCACTTCCAATCCAGCTCTCTTCTCTGGCCTGGAAAAGTAGTAGAAGATGGCCCAAGTCCTTGGGGTCCTGCACCCACGTGGGAGACTTGGAAGAAGCTCCTGGCTCCTGGCTTTGGATTGGTCCAGCTCTGGCTGCTACAGCCATCTAAGGAGTGAACCAGTGGATGGAAGTCCTCTCTCTTTCTCTCTGCCTCTCCTCTCTCTGTGTAACTCTGACTTTCAAATAAATAAATAAATCTTAAAAAAAAAAAAGATGCTGGTTAAGACGACTGCATCTCAAATCACTGTGCTGGGTTAGAATTCTGCCTCTGCTCCCAATTATAAGCTTCCTGCTGATGAGCATGCTGGGAGGCAGTGGTGACACCTCAGGTGGCTGAATCTGTGTCACTCATATCAGAGACCTGGACTGGGCTCCCAGCTTTGGCCTGGCCCAGCCCCAGCCATAGTGGGCATCTGGGGAGTGAACCAGCAGAGATGGGGGATCTCTCTCAAACACACAAATACAATTTAAAATATATATATATGTCCAGAAGCTCTCTGACACACCACCTGGTGGACTGGGTTTGCAGCACAGTGGGTTAAGCCATAGTTGGGATGCTGGTGTCCAGTGTTGGAGCTGTGATTCGAGTCCTGGCTGCTCTGCTTCTGATCCAGACTCCTGCTAATACGCCTGGGAAAGCAGCAAGCCGATGATGGCCCAGGTAACTAGGCACTTGCTACCCTTGTGGGAGACCTGGATGGAGTTCTGGGGACTCGGCTTCAGCCTGGTCCAGCCCTGGCTGTTGTGGGCATTTGGGGAGTGAGCTAGCAGATAGATCCCCACCCCCTTTCCTTCTCTGTTTCTCCCTATTACTCTTATTTTCAAATACATAAGTAAATCTTAAAAAAAAAAAAAAAAGGAAGCCTGGAGCAGGCATTTAACGTAGCAGTGAAGATGTCCAAGTCCCGCATTAGAGAACCTGGGTTCAAGTCCCAGCTCCGGACCCTGACTCCAGCTTCCTGCCAATGCAGATCCTGGGAGGCAGCAGTGAAGCTTCAAGTAATTGGGTTCACTGTTCACCTGTGAGACTCAGACTTTGTTCTTGGCTCCTGGCTCTGGCCCTGGCCAAGTCCTGGCTCTCTCCTACTCCTTCCCTTTCTTTCAAAACAAACCAACCAGTGGAGCCTAATTCTCTCCGTGAGTGTGCCCCTGGACCTAGAGACTCATCTCTAATGAACAGAATGTAGCAGAAGGGACGCCACCCACTCCTGAGCCTCGGTCACAGGAACAATTCCCCTGCCAGCCTCCCCTCCTCCTGGATCCCCTGCTCTGGGGAAAATCGGCCGCCAGGTTGGAGGGGACACTCAAGCAGCCCCATGGCGTCCCATGCGGAGAGGAAACGTTCCCTAGGCAGGGGGGTGAGCGCTTGGGAGTGTGTCTTCCCCAGGACTTCAGTCCCTCAAACTGTAGTCATCCAGCTCAGGCCCCGCACACACTGTGCAGCCGAGACAAAATATCCCACAGCGCCCTGCCTGAGTTCTTGCCCCAAAGAAAACATGGGATAATAAGTGGTTACTGCTGTTCTAAGCCACCAAATCTGGGGGTGATTTGTTACATAAGTGGAGATAACTCAGAGCCAGTGTTGTGGCATAGTAGGTTAAGCACAGTGGTTGGAGTCCCGGCTGCTCTACTTCCAATCCAGCTCCCTGCAAATGAGCCTGGGAAAGTAGTGGAAGATGGTCCGCGTGCTTGGGCTGCTGCACCCTTGTGGGAGACCCAGGTGGAGTTCCAGGCTCCTGGCTTTGGCCTGGCCCAACCCCCACAGTTCTGGCTATTTGGGGAGTGAATCAGCAGGTGGAAACTCTCTCTCTCTGTCTGACTCTCCCTTTCTCTGTAACTCTGCACTTCAAATAAATAAATAAACCTTTTTTTAAAAAAAAAATACAAGATCATGTATGAACTGCATCTGTCTTATCCACTGCTCCAGCCTCAGCACCTGGAAACTGCACCTTGCACATGACAAGTTCTCCTTTAGCATCTGTCAAGTAAAAGACAGCTCAGACTGGAAGCAGGAAGCTTGGCTGAGCCTCTTTCAAGTCTGAAACGAGGGAACCATCAAACAAAATGAAGGAAGAAAGGGAAGGAATTCAGTTCTCTCCGACACACTGAGAATTCTTTCCCAGACCTGCTTCTAAACGGTGCTCTTGGAAGAAAGACAGGAAGGTGAACCCCAGCCCCAGGACAAGGCAGAGCAGACTCACTGATCTGTATCACGCAGCTGGCTCCAGACTGCGGCCCCACTATGTGGCTCCCAACGCACTTGAACTTCTTGCCATCCGACAGCTCGGACTGGTTCAGCACTTCCACCCCCAGCTTCGACTTCCCCAGGATCAGCCCTTCAGGCTCCTCTGTCCACAGGTAGTCAGGGTCAGGGTAGCCCCCGTCCCAGCGACAGGTGAGCTGCAGCGCAGACGATCCCGATGATGTCTCTGCCCAGCACTGAGGGGCCGACGGAGGGGCAGCTGCCAAACACCAGAGGACACCATGAGCTCATGCGCAGACCCCAACCCGGGCACCGCACTGGCCAGTAGAGATCACAGAGCCAGGGTTGCAGAACCACCATCTGAAAACAGCACCTGGCATGCGTGCGTGTCTGCCAACAGCCAGGATTCCCACGCTGGGTGTCACATCTCTGAGGTCCTGGGCCTCAATATGTCTGTGCATGACTCTAGCCACAGGTGGCCAGAGAAATGAATGAAACTACGTGAAATCACGAATCCAGTTGCTCCATCACACAGCTCACTTCTCAAGTGCTCAGAAACCGTAGGTGGGGAGCGGCTGCCGTGCCAGACCACACAGGGTGGACAGAGTTCCAGCATCTCGGAAAGCTCCGCTGAATGGCGCTGGTCCCCTGATTCTAACACATGGAGGGGGAGGTTACAGGTGGAGGCAGACTAACTCACACCCCCTCCAACACAGCCATTACCTGTGTGTTTTATGTAACGCACGCAAGTAGAAATCAGTTGGGGTGTGGAATGGATGTTTGGTGCATCGGTTAAGACCCTGCTTGGGACAGCCACATCCCACAGTGCAGTGCCTGGGTGTGGGGTCTGGCTCTGGCTGCCGATTCCAGTTTCTTGCTCATATGCACCCCGGGAGGCAGGAGGTGATGGCTCAAGTAGTTGGGTTTCTTCCACGTGTGTGGGAGACCTAAATTGGGTTCCAGGCTCATGGATGGCCTCAGCCTGGGCCAGTCCTAACAGCTGTGGGCACTGGAGAAGTGAACCAGCAAATGGAAGATCTCTATCTACCCAACTATCCTTTTGTCTTTCAAATAAAATTTTTAAGTAAAAAATATAAAACGAAAAAGGACATTTGGATCCTCTATGGATAGGTGACAGCTCTAAAAAAATTCCTGGCAATATATCAAATTAATGGTGAGATGATTATTTGCTTCTGTCCTTCCTGCAACAAGCACACATAATTTTATCTACAATCAATGTCGTTCACGATAGAGAACTCAGAATTTCCAGGTGACTTAAGAACTGAATAACGTGTTATTTTCCTGCCCGCTAATTTGTCGATCTGATGCCCTGGTTCATCTGCACGGATTATGAGTACACTCTGCATGGCAACCATGGTTTTTAATCCAAGATATCTGTGCAAAGGAATTTGGTAGATTTTTTTCCACACTCAAGCTCACGGCCAGCTGGTTCACAATGGTGCTGCCTGGGATGACCATACTGGGCTTACGAATTAACGAAGGAGTGGGGGTGAACAGATAAATGAACTGTAGCATCTCCATACAACTGACTGTTATTCAGCCACAGAAGAGCTTGGAGGACAGATCTATGTTATCCACACCACAATGCAGATTAACCTTGAAAACATGATGCTAAGTCAGAGGCCAGACACAAAAGACCACATATTCATAGGAATGACTCATTCCTAGCGAATATCCAGGATAGGTAAGTTCACGGAGACAGATTTGGATTGGTGAAGTCAGTGGCCGGGGAAAGAGGCGCTAGGAGTGAGTGCCCAGTGGGTACAGGGTTTCCGCCCAGGGTGATAAGAACATTTTGAAACTAGACAGAGGCGATGGTTGTACAACACTGTGCATGTACGAAGTGCCGGTGAATTGTGTGTGCTTAAAGGTTGGGACGCACACTGTGGCACAGCAGGTTAAGCTGCTGTTTTCGATGCCCGCATCCCACTTACAGAGTGTCTGGTTCCAGGCCCAGCGCCTCTGCTTCTGATCTAGCTTCCTGCTAAAATATCCTGGGAGGCAGAGGACCTGGCTCAAGTGCTTGGGTCCCTGCCACCCACACGGGAGACCTGGAGAGAGTTCTGGGCTTCCCCCACAGAACTGGCCCATTTTGGCTGTTGCAGATGTTTGCGTAGTGAGCCAACAGATGGAAGATCTCTCTCTCTCTCTCTCTCTCTCTCTGTTGCTGTGCCATTCAAGTAGATGAAAATATATAAACACTGAATCAAACCAAATGTTAATGTTATTAATTAAAAAAAAAAAAGTGCTAGGCTCAACATTCGTTCCCCACTGCGGCTCACAGGGCCCCTCCTGCATCCCTGGCCCAGAAGGGGGTTGGCAGCAGCCATCGGGGGTGGACCTGCGTGTTGTGTGTGTGCAGTGGAAGCTCCAGAAGTACATCAGGATCCCAGACAAGCTTTTCAAGACAGAAGGCCTGGGGAAGCGGAGAGGGAGGGGAGCGCTTCTTACTCACAGTAGACCAGGAGCTCGGTGGTCACCTTTCGCTGCCTCCCGCTGCGCGTGTTCTTGGCCAGACAGGTGTAGTTGCCTTGGAGGTTTGGCGACATGAGGAAGAGCGTGAAGTTGCTGACCGTCAGGTTGTCCCCAAAGTACTCTTCGCGGGAACTCGGGCCCTGGAACCACCACTCAACCAGGGGTGGGGGCCGGGCGCTGCTGCTGCAGGTGAAGTCCACGTGGGAGCCCCTGGCTGCGTAGAGGGTGCCGTTGGGGAGGGTGCCCGTGGCAGAGATGTTGACCACAACCTCATAGGGGCCACCTGGGAGTGACAGAGGGCAGGGGACAGGATTAATATCTCTCTCTAATTTATTTGACAGAGTTACAGAGAAAGAGAGAGAGAGAGAGAGAGAGAGAGAGAGAGAGAGGAGGAGAGGGAGAGAAAGTCTTCTATCCGCTGGTTCACTCTCCAAATGGCTGCAACAGCCAGAGTTGAGCTGATCTGAAGTCAGGAGCCAGGAGCTTCTTTTGGGTCTCCCATGTGGGTGCAGGGGCCCAAGACCTTGGGCCATCCTCTACTGCTTTTCCAGGCCATAGCAGAGAGCAGGATTGGTAGAGGAGCAGCCGGGATACTGGTGCCGCAGGTGGAGGCTTAGCTTACAGTGCCACAGCATTGGCCACACAGGATTCACCTCTTAAGAGAACAATCAGGAAGCAGCCAACGAGCAAGATAATACGGATCAATTACTGACCATGTGACAAACACTGTCCCAAGTGCCCACGTGGGCCTTCTCAGTCACTATGGCAATGGTGTGAGACTTAGGAGGAGACAGATAAATCCTGACAGGACGTGGCACAGACACGCGCTGACACAGCAGCCAGAGACTGCACTCGCCAGAAGTCCTGTTTGTGGGCTGGCCCTTGGCTAATGTTTAGGAACATGAATTTGGGAAGGGTTTCCAGTACCCCCAAGTTATATAGGATCTCACTGTGCCTCGACTGTCTGTACAAACCACGCAGTGTATGCTTGATCCGTTTTTCGTGACTATAACGAGTTACCTGAGGCCAGCTCTTTATAAAGGAAAGAGGTCGATTTTGGCTCACTGGTGCAAAGGGACAAGGTCTAGGGGCCTCGTGTCTGGTGCTCGTCTTCTTGCTGGCAGAGTCCCACGGTGGCACGTGTGACAGAACACGGCCAGAGACAGGAAGTGCATGTTTATATGTGGGTATCCTGCTCTCTCTCTCTCTCTCTCTCTCTCTCTCTAAGATCTATTTATTTGAAAGGCAGAGTTACAGAGAAAAGGAGAGACTGGACAAAGAGAGATCTTCCATCTGGCTGATTCACTCCCCAAACAGCTACAACAGCCAGGGCTGGGCCAGGCCAAAACCAGGAGCTTGGGACTCCAGTTGGGTCTCCCATGTGGGTGGCAGGGACCCAAGGACTTGGGCCATCTTCTGCTGCTTTTCCCAGGTTCATTAGCTGGGAGCTGGATTGGAAGTGGAGCAGCCAGGACTTGAATCGGTGCTCGTATGGGATGCTGACATTGCAGGAGGCGGCCTCACCTGCTGTACCACAACACCAGCCCCTCTCCCTCTTCTTATGAAGCCACCAGGATTCAGTCTTGGGGGCTTCACTTGACTCTATCTAATCTCAATCTCTCCCCAGGGGCCCCACCTCCAAACCCCACAGTCAGACGAAGTTTCCACCCTCCGAATACCTCACAATAGGGATCAAATTTCAACAGAGGGAAGCCTTGGCGGACACTCAAACCACATCCTAACCAGCCTTGACCCACGCTGTCTGGAGGGGTTGGCAAGGAGCTGTCAGCGCCACTCCCAGCTGTCAGTCCTTAGCTCCCCTCTTCTAACAACAAAACCACAGCAAGACTGAATGCCTGCTTGCCCTCTGGGAGGCTGTGATGCCGGCCAGTGCTGGGCAGTGGGCAACTGTGGGACTGGCTCCCGATAAAAACCTCAGGCAGGGAGTCGTACCGAGTCTCCCCAGGGGACATCTAACACGTGGACGGCAGCTCCTGGCTGGAAGTGGGCGGTGCATCCCTTGCAGGTGCACAGCGCTGAGACTCCTGCAAAGTTTGTGCCCAGCTTCCCCTGGACTTGGTCCTGTGTGCCTCTCCCCACTGCCGATTGCGCCTTGCACCCTCTCATGGCAAAGAATCATGCTACATGCTGCATCTTGTGCATCCTTCTAGAAAATCATAGAATCTGGGTATGGCGTTAGGGACCCGTAGCACAACATCATCCTGAACAAGAAACACCGCAGCCAGTTCTCACTTTGGACTTCACCTACTAGCTGTGCGACTTTGGGCAAATTATTTACCGTCCTGTAGCAGCCTCCACTTCCTCACCTGTAAGATGAGGTGATGCCAGTACCCCCCTCACGGAGTGATGAGTACAGGTGAACACTACATTGGAAGCACTTGATAAACTGCAAGGTCTTCTTTTTTTTTTTTGACAGGCAGAGTGGACAGTGAGAGAAAGAGACAGAGAGAAAGGTCTTCCTTTGCCATTGGTTCACCCTCCAATGGCCGCCGCGGCCGGCGCGCTGTGGCCAGCGCACCCCACTCATCCGATGGCAGGTGCCAGGTGCTTCTCCTGGTCTTCCATGGGATGCAGAGCCCAAGCACTTGGGCCATCCTCCACTGCACTCCCGGGCCACAGCAGAGAGCTGGCCTGGAAGAGGGGCAACCGGGACAGAATCTAGCACCCCAACCGGGACTAGAACCCAGTGTGCCGGTGCCGCAAGGCGGAGGATTAGCTTGTTGAGCCACGGCGCCGGCCAATTGCAAGGTCTTCTCTGGGCTCCCTTCACATTTCTACATTTCTCATTTCCTGAAATTCCTTTTTTTTAAAGATTTGTTTATTTTTTTATTTGAAAGACAGAGTTACAGAGAGACAGAGGCAGAGAAAGAAGGAGAAGTCTTCCATGCATTGGCTAACACCCCTCCCCCAGATCTACACCGATCTGAAGTCAGGAGTTAGAAGCTTCTTCTAGGTCTCCCACATGGTGCAAGGGCCCAAGCACTTGGGCCATCTTCTGCTGCTTTAGCATTACCAGGCGCATTAGCAGGGAGCCGGATGGGAAGTGGAGCAACCGGGACAGGAACTAGTACTCACGAGGGATGCTGGCATTGCAGGCAGTAGCCTAACCGACTACACCACAACACCAGTCCCATCCCGAAATACTTTCTACTGCCGATACTCACTATACCCAAGATGCCGTGTCACTTTGAAGAAAAGAATGAGTAGACTTCAAAAACGCTGTGGAAAAGCAGAATTAAAAGACGTTTAGGGGTTGGCGCTGTTGTGTAGTGGGTAAAGCTGCCGCCTGCAGTGCTGGCATCCCATATAGGCACCAGTTCAGGACCCGACTGGCTCCACTTCTGATCCAGCCTATGGCCTGGGAAAGCAGTGGAAGATGGCCCAAGTCCTTGAGCCCCTGCATCCGCTTGGGAAGACCTGGAGGAAGCTCCTGGCTCCTGGCTTCGGATTGGCACAGTTCTAGCCAATGCGGCCAATTGGGGAGTGAACCAGTGGATAGAAGACCTCTCTCTCTCTTTCTGCCTCTCCTTCTCTGGCTCTCTGTGTAACTCTGACTTTCAAATAAATAAATAAATCTTAAAAAAAAAAAAGAGAGAGAGAGTTTGTTTTGGCACAAAAGAAAAATCCAAAACCCATTCTTTTGATTATTAATATACATTTTATATGAACTTTTGGGAAACATTGTATATCTCTCCCTTACAGAGGTATACAAAACTTATTTGTCAGTTTAAAATGTTTTAGGGGCAGGCATTTGTTACAGCATTTGGTTAGGACACTGCTTGGGATCCCACATCCCATGTCCAAGTGGCTGGGTTCCAGTCCTGGCTCCACTCCTGATTCGAGGTTCCTGCTGGTGTGCAGCCCGGGAAGCATCGATTGATGGTTTAAGCAGTTGGGTTCCTGCTACCCACAGGGGAGACATGGATGCAGTCGCTGGCTCTTGGGCATCTGGGAAGTGACCTAGCAAGTGGAAGGCCTCCGTGTGTCTTTATTTCTCTCTGCCTCTCAAACAAAACTCTTGAAATAGGTACAGTGTGCTTGGAGGTGGGCAGATATGGGGTGGCTGCTTCAGAGCATGGGGGAGGCCTGGGGCCCACCTGTGGACAGCAGCCCTCAAGCAGGCTCCTGGTCCACACTGGCGGGTCCCCAGCACCATCCTGCTACTTCATCCCTGGGCTATGGCCCTTTCTCTCTGACGGCAATGGGTTTTGCTGACAAAGAGGATGTCTTCTAACTAACTGGTGTGGGAAGATCACACCAACTTACATCCTTCCAGTGCTTTCCTGAGCAGCTCTCAACAAATGCAAAAAAAAAAAAAAAAAAAAAAATAAGGACAGAGATTTTGGGGCCCTTACATGTCAACTAGAGAGCTTACATTGATTTTTGTCTTGCACATGTACCTGGTTTTGTCAAAAGGATTTCAACAAAATACTTTAAAGCAAAAAAACATTTTTAAAGTAAATTTTAAAGACTATTATCTTGTTCATCCTAAAGTAATCTACTGTGCTACCTCTCCCAGAGACAAATTCTTTTTAAAAGAAGCATCCAGGGGCCAGTGCTGTGGTGCAGTAGGTTAGGCCTCTGCCTGTGTACCACACGGGTGCCGGTTTGCGTCCCAGCTGTTCCATTTCTGATCTAGCTCCCTGCTCATGGCCTGGGAAAGTAGCGGAAGATGGCCCAAGTGCTTAGGCCCCCATTCTCACATGGAAGGCCCAGAAGAAGCTCCTGGCTCCTGGCTTCAGATCAGCCCAGCTCCAGTTGTTGCAGCCATTTGGGAAGTGAACCAGTGGATGGAAGATGTCTCTTCATCTCTCTCTTTCTCTCTCCCTCCCTCTCCCCATAACTCTGGCTCTCAAGTTAAAAAAAAAAAAAAAAATCCAGGAAATCAACGTTTAGCCAAAGCAATAAACTTGTGGCTATACAATTTTGGCCGGAAATGGGCTGGGGAGGGGAAAAATGAGTTGTGGAAGGAAAAGACTTCAAAGAACAGCATGGACTTCACCCACATCCCACCCACCTCTGGCCATGGAAAAACTACAGCAACTGTGGTTTCCCGTGGGCTCTGGTCAAGTGCGGGCTGCACCCCAGCAATGCGGGAGCTGCCGGAGTCATGTCAGCTCCCACAAAAGGTCTGGGAGAAACGTGACCCTGTGGTTCAGGAGCTGCTCCCGACGTCCCATTCACTGCTGCCAGCTCGCAGGTCAGGTATGTGGACCAGCAGGTCCGTGGGTGTGCCCGCAGTTGGCGTGCATCCAATTATACACAGGGCACCTTTGAGGTGCTGGTGGCCCACACCCAGGTTGGCAAAGGGTGTGTGCGTTAGGTCAGACATTTCTGGGTCCTCCCAATGTGGTCTGGGGGACCCAGCGGCCTGGCATGGATGGACAGTGTGGACCTCAGAAACCGGCTGGAAAGGGCGTTTTAATTTTTTTTTCTTTCTTTGAGAAGCAGAGAGACAGACAGAAATCTCCCATCCACTGGTTCATCCCGCAAATGCCCACAATGGCTGGGGTAGGTGAAGCCAAAGCTGGGAGCCAGGAACTCAGTCCAGGTCTCCCACGTGGGTGGCAGTGACCCAGGCATGAGAACTGTCATCGGCTGCTTCCCAGGGGACACAGCGGTAGGAGGCTGGAGTCAGCAGTGGGCCCCGGGCTGGAATCCAGGGGCTCTGATGTGGGACACAGACGCCCACCCCATGGCAGCACAATTCTCGGCCAGAAATAGGGCTGGACACAGGGAAGGATTTAAAACAAACACATCAACTGAGAGAAGGGAGAGGGCCTCCCGAGTTGTTCAGTGTCAAGGTCACAGCTCAGCCGTACTCCACCCCCGGCTTCCATCTGATTTCTTGAGCAAAGCCGCCAGCCTCTTCTTGTTCCCTGGGGTTCTTTCTCCACCTTCACTTGCTGAAAGGGAGGCACAGGCTGAGAACCCCTTACCCGAAACGCGGGGGGACAGAGATGCGTCCGCGTCAGTCGTTCAGACTTGAGAACAGTTGCATAGGCTTCACTTGTCCAGCATCCCTAATCTGAAAATCCAAAACCCAATGTGTACCACATCGCACCCAGAACGTTTCAGATTTTGGTGGCTTTTGGAGTTTTGGATTAGGGAAGCTCAGCCTATACCAATTTCCTTCCCTCCCAACGCTCCCACAGCCCCTTGACATCCCTGGTGGTTCTCGAAGCCACCAGTGCTCTGGGTTTTCAAGAGGGATGGAGAGGTGGGCGGGGGAACAAAGATAAAAAGGCAAATAAATTAAAAAAAAAAAAAGGGGGGGGGAGGGAGACAGTGACAAAGGTCTGGCTCCGATCAGGACTTGGGTCACTGTCAGGTCTTGACTGGCTCTTGCCCAAGTGCCTCAGCCTAGTGATCACAGCGATTTTGGGGAAGCCTGAACTGGGACTGGGACAGACTTGGGTGAGAATCCTGCTGCCTCATGTGGAATGGGCAACCTGGGGCCAGGGCCCACCCCTCACTCCCACTGTCCTGTCCTTCCTAGAACTTAGAGCATCAGGTTTCAGGAAGGATCCTGGCAGATAATGCAGGCCCAGCAGTGAGCCTGGTCAGTCTTCGGGAAATGTTATCTCCTGCTGCTACCAGGTTGGTTCTAGAACACAGAGGTGACGTCAGGAAGGAAGCACAGAGCCTGCTTAGGTCCGTCGGGCACTACCTCGCTCTCCCCCGGGGCTCTGGGCAGGTAAACACACAGCGCTGTTCTGACCTCAGACCCGCTCCAAGTCCAGGCAGGAGAGGACAGGAAGGCGATGAGATACACAGCTGCGTCAGCCTTGAACTGCTCTGGGCCAGGGAGCTTCTGCATTCTCAGCAGCTGTGTCCCAATCACGAAGGCCACATTTTCCAACTCCACCTTTGCATCATCAGTCGGCACAGTTTCTTGTTAGGGATGATCGACAAAAGCACAGGAGGAATGCCTGGTCCAGGCAGGTGAATCCCCCCCCGCCCCAAGACTATAGAACACCTAACTCCCAAGGAGGCAGAGGCACCAAATGCCTTGCTGTGGGGTAAAGAGACGTCCAGGGGTGCACAGGGAGAAAGCAATCGGTCCTCCTCCTGCTGGCTTCCTGTTTCTGGAGCACCTCTGCCCATTCCCACATCCAAAGCCATGTACAGATAAGACTGGTCATCCCCAGAATTGTACCCCCAGGGTGAAGCAGATTAGGCCACTGCCTGCAATGCCAGCATCCCATACCAGTGCTGGCTGCTCCAGTTCAGATCCCCTTCTCTGATAATGTGCCTGGGAAGGCAGCAGACGATGACCTGAATGCTTGGGCCCCTGCACCCACGTGGGAGACCTGGAAGAAGCTCCTGGCTCCTGACTTCAACCTGGACCTATTGCTCTAGCCATTGCGGCCATTAGGGAAGTAAACCAGTGGATGGAAGATCTCTCTCTCTCCTCCTCTTCCTCTCTCTCTGTCTCTTCCCCCACCCCCTATAGCTCTTTCAAATAAATAAATAAATCCTAAAGGAAAAAAAAAAAAAAGATTGCGCCTCCCTGCTCCCCTCCCTCCCAGTTTCCAAGGCCATATCAGAATGTTGCCAAGCATTTCTCCTTAAGGAGGAGTCAGTGAAGATGAGAGAACCCAGGGTCTGGCCCGTGGAGTCCCTGACCCACAGCAAGTCCTGCTGGAAAGCCCCACACATGAGCTTGACGTGCATTTCCCACGGGAACCCTGTCACGGGTTTCACCAACAGATCAGGGTGGCAGGGGCCAAGTGTATGCTCTGTGCCAGGGGCTGTGCACATTTCCGTCATTATTGCGCACTGCAGATCTGCAGCTCGGTCCCACGTCCCCGGATACAGTTAGGCCTGGAGGAGCTCAGGGGCTTCTCCATGGTCACAAAGCAGCCAGCAGGACCCAGGTGTGAACCCAGGCAGTCGGATTTCAGAGTAGATGTTCTTGGCCACTCAGCAGGCTCATCAGCCCCAATCCACGTTTCCAAGTCTATGCAAAAGTGAGGGCCAAACTGCAATCCGGAGTGGCAAGCCTGCCCCACTGGCCCCTCCGTGAGGCACAGAAAGGGGCTCCCAGACACCTGGAAGGGGCTGGGGTTTTGCCCAGGGCCCTCCTGTAATGGCAACAGGGAGTGAGATTCAGGAGGGCTCTGGTGTGGGGGAACCATTTGTGCCCTGTTTCCACAAACAAGCCCCACACCAGTCAGGAACCCTACGTACAACGGCACTTCAAAAGTTCATACAAAATGGAATCGAACAATGAGTTGAGGGACAGGAGCTTGGCCCCACGGTTAAGGCACTAGGTTGGGACACCTGCATTCCTTTTGGAGGGCCTGGGTTCAAGTCTCGGTTCTCCTCCCGGTTCCAGCTTTCGGATAATGTGCACCATGGCAGGGGCAGCTGTGACGACTCAAGTACTTGGATCCCTGACACCTACATGAGAGACCCAGATTGAGTTCCCAGCTCCTGGCTTCAGCTTGACTCTGTCCTGGCTTTTATGGGCATTTGGGGAATGAGCCAGTGGATGATGGGAGCTCTGTGTTTCTTTCTTTCTCCCTCCCTCCCTCCCTCTAAAATAAAGTAAATGACTTTTAAAAATTAAAAATAGGTGAGCTTATTTTGGAGAAAAAATTCTGAAATCCACAAGCAACAAAGATCTTCAAACGTTTGTGAAAAAGGCACATCACCAAATATGGATGGAGCACCGCAGGTGAAAGCCCTGGCTTGCAGCACTGGCATTGGATATCAGCGCCGTTTGAGTCCCCGCTGCTCCACTTCTGATCCAGTTCCCTGCTAATGTGTCTGAGAAAGCAGCAGAGGATGGCCCAAGTCCTTGGGCCTCTGCACCCATGTGGGACACGTGCAAGAAGCTCCTGGCTCCTGGTTTCGGATCAGCTCAGCTCTGGCTGTTATGGCCATTTGGGGAGTGAACCCATGGATGAAAGACCCGTCTTTCTCTCTGTCTCTACCTTTCTCTGTTAACTCTGTCCTTCAATAAAAAATAAATAAATAAATTCTTTAAAAAAAAAAAAAGCTATGCATGTACTTCAAAAAATCTTTGTATCTAAACAAACTAATCTTTCTAAAAAAGATTTGAAGGGCAGAATGCCAGAGAGTGATACAGAGAGAGAGGTCTTCCATCTGCTGGTTCACTCCCTCAAATGGCCACAACAGCCAGGGCTGGGCCAGGCTGGAGCCTGGAGCCTAGAGCTTCATCCAGATCTCCCATGAGGGTGGCAGGGGCTCAAGGACTTGAGTCATCTTCAGTGGTTTCCCAGGCACGCTATCAGCTGGGAGCTGGATGGGCAGCAGAGCAGCCAGGACTCAGAGTGGCATTCCAACAAGGGATGCTTGTGTTGCAAGCTGTGCCAAACACCGCCTCCCAAGTCAGCTAATCTCTTTTCTTAAAAAAAGATTTTATTTATTTTTATCTGAGAGGCAGAGTTACAGACAGACAGAGGGAGAGACAGAGAGAAAGGTCTTCCATCTGCTAGTTCGCTCTCCAAATGGCTGCAACGCCCAGAGCTGAGCTGATCTGAAGTCAGGAGCCAGGAGCTTCTTCTGCGTCTCCCATGAGGGTGCAACGGCTCAAGGACTTGGGCCATCTTCTACTGCTCTCCCAGGCCATAGCCAAGAGCTGGAGAAGTGGAGCAGTCGGGACTCGAACCGGTGCCCATACTGGATTACAGTGCCCCTTTTAGCCCACTATGCCACAGCGCTGACCCTCAACTAATCTTTTAATTCCTTTTTCCATGGATTTTTTTGAAGCCCCCTAGAATTTTCAAAGACTCAGATGGGCACAGGACTTCCTTTCTGGGAGCACAAAACCCCATTTGAATGAGCGACACTTTCAAAAATCTTAGTTCGCTTCCGTTAATAAGGTCTGGTCTGTTTCTCCCTACAGGGCACTGAGAACAGATTCTTAGCCATCTCTGGTAAGCTTAGCTAACAATGAATAAATCAGTGTCAGAGTGGTCATAAACTGGATTAATGCTGAAAAAAATAAAACCCCAAGTTGAAACGCCACCTCCCTCATCTGTGACCAGAGGGAAGACATGACCGACAAGACGGACACGAGGGGCTGACTAAGGACTGCCGGGCAGCTGCAGGAAGGGGACAGGCCTGCACACACCCGTGAGCTCACAGTGGGGACCAGACAGAGCCGGCCTGAGACGGATGGCATTTTTTGCTACGCCCACATTCATCTTAGGAATTCGTCCATGGCCTCTGCAGACACAGACATCTCCACAGCTGTGAAACCCCGCAAACTTCCTCTTTCCTTCACCCGCCATGGCGGAGCCACTGCACGTTCTGAACTGTGCACTTCCATCAGGGGCACTGCTGCCTCCCGGGTCCTGGTCACCACCACCCTGTACAGGCTTCCCTGTTTTGATGAGCTCGTCTGAAGACCGCATACACACGTGTATGTCAAGTAATGCCACATCCCTGCCAGAAGCACCTGGAATTTCTCCTGCATCCAAAAAAAAAAAAAAAAAAAATCAACTCCTGCAACCCACAGGTCTTTGTTTCCTAGGCTAACCACATCAGAGCGATGGTTCAAATCCCAGCTGCTCCTTTCCCAATACAGCTCCCTGTAAATGAGCCTTCGAAGGCAGCAAAGATGGTCCAAGTACTTGGGCCCCTGCCACTCACTTGAAGACCCAGATGGAATACCCAGGTCCTGGCTTTGGAACAACCCTGGCTGTTGTGGCCATTTGGGTCTCTCTCTCTCTCTCTCTCTCTCTCTCTCTCTCTCTCTCTGTCAGTCTGCCTTCCAAATAAATAAAATAAATCTTTAAAAAGAAAAAAAAAAGCTTTCTCTTAGGGCTGGCACTGTGGCATAGCAGGTAAAGTCAGCACCTGTGAGGCCAGCATCCCGTATGGGCCCTGGTTCAATTCCCAGCTGCTCCACTTCCAATCCAGCTCTCTGCTAATGCACCTGGGAAAGCAGCAGAGGATGGCCCAGCTGCTTGGGTCCCTGCACCCACATGGGAGGCCCAGAAGAAGCTCCTGCCTCCTCTCTCTGTAACTCAAGCCTTTCAAATTAAAAAAAAAAAAAAAAATCTTAAATAAAAGTATTCTCTCCCAACTCTGGGGCCAGAAATGAAGGTGCCAGCAGGGTACGCTCTCTCTGAAAGCTCTGGGTGGGTTGTAGAAGTCATTTTTTTTTTTTTTTTTGTCACCATCGTGAAATACATGAGGTAACTCACTTAGTAAAGAGAGTAGATCCATTAGCTCCCAGTTTGGAGGTTCAAGTCAAAGATCAGGCGGCCCCACTGGTTTGGCCGGCGTGAGGGTGGCAGACAGCGATGGCAGAGCGAGTGCGGAGGAAGGAGTTGACGGCGAGCCAGGAAGGAGAGAGGCTGGGCCCATCTCACACTTTCAGAGCCAACCCTCTTGCAGGAACAGTTCCCTGAGGGCACACCCAGTGTGTGCTCCAGCTAGTCCTCCTCCTAGATACCATCCTAGATACCTCCTAGATACCCAGCTAGGACCTCCAGCTGGGCCCACCTCCTAGATACCATCACTGGGTTAAGTTTCCACCCTCTTAGTATCATTAACTTTGGGGACCAAGCCTTTAACACATGGCCTTTGCGGGGACCCAAGCTACATCCAAACCGTAGCGGGGAGCTCCCTTCCTGGCCTCTTCCTCAGCTCTGGTGGAGGCCACCAGCCACCCCTTGCCTGGGTTTGCAGCCTCACTCCCGTCTCTGGCTCTGTCACCATAGGAGGCTCTCTTTCTGTCTTCATACAGCTTTTTCCTCTTCCTATAAGGACTCTGTCGAATTAAATCGACTTCATCTTGTGATTCTATCTGCAAAGACCCTATTTCCAACTAAGGTCACATTGGTAGGGACCAGAGGTTAGGACTTTATCATATCTTAGGTGGCGGGGTGGGAACAGAATTCAATTCCTAACACCAGTCCTATCCGGGTCCACACAACCTCCCAGGTCCAGCCCTCTCAGGCACCGAGCTCCTGCCACACCGGCCTTTGTCCCACCTGCTAATGTACCTGGCTCCACCCATCCCTGAACAGGCGCTGCTTCTGTCAGGAAGGCTCCCTGATCACTGATCATTGCACAGCTGGCTCCTCCTTCGCATTCAGATGAAATGTCACTGCAGGTTCAATCTTTCTGAACCAAAATGCTTGGGAATAGAAGAGTTTCAGAGTTTTTGATTTTGGAGTATCTGCAGATTGTATTGGGTGAGCACAGCTAACCCAAAAATCCAGATCTGGAAGCATTCTTTCAGATATTTTGAATGAGAGATGCTAAGCCTGCCCTCTAAGTGCTTCTCTCTGATTCCCCCCCCCCCCATATATTTTTTAAAAATTTTATTGATTGATTGATTTTGACTTATTTGAAAGGCAGACAGAGAGATAGCTTCCATCTGCTAGTTCACTCTCCAAATACCTACAACAGCCAGGGCTGGGCTAAGTGGAAGCCAGGGCCCAGGAGCTCCACCTGGGGCTCCCATGTGGGCGGCAGGGGTCCAAGCACTCCAGCCATCACCTGCTGCTTCCCAGGATGGGGACCAGGGCTCAAACCTGGGCACTTTAATATGAGATGTGGGCATCTTTTTTTTTTTTTTTTTTTTGACAGGCAGAGTGGACAGTGAGAGAGACAGACAAAGAGACAGAGAGAAAGGTCTTCCTTTGCCGTTGGTTCACCCTCCAATGGCCGCCACGGCCGGCATACCACGCTGATCCCAAGGCAGGAGCCAGGTGCTTCTCCTGGTCTTCCATGTGGGTGCAGGGCCCAAGTACCTGGGCCATCCTCCACTGCACTCCTGCGCCACAGCAGAGAGCTGGTCTGGAAGAGGGGCAACCGGGACAGAATCTGGCGCCCCAACCAGGACTAGAACCCAGGGTGCCGGCGCCGCAGGCAGAGGATTAGCCTATTGAGCTGTGGTGCCGGCAAGATGTGGGCATTTTAAATGCTGCCTCGAATGCCTGCCTCGATCCTTCAATTTAAAGTGTTTCAGAAGAAGCAGGCACTTAACCCAGCAGGTAAGATGCTCACTTCCACATTAGTACACCTGGGTCTGACCCCGGCTCAGGCCCAAGTTCACCTTCCTGCTGATGCAGATGCAGGGAGGCGACGGTGATGGATCACGTGGTTGGGTTCCTGCGACACCTGTGGGAGACCTCCATGGAGTTCTAGTTCCCTGCTTCAGCCCTGGCCGAGCCCTGGCTGCTGTGGGCATTTGGGGGTGTGGCAGTGTGTAGCTACTCTGTCTTTACGTCTATCTGTCTCTGTCTCTCTGCCTCTCAAATATAAACAAACACAATGGTATATCAGAGAATCACATCACTCACATTCTGACACTGCCGGTGCACCTGTTCACCATGTTCCCCCACTAAGCTGCTAGCCCATGAGGGCAGCAAGCTTGTCTATGTCACTTACTCCCGTATCCAGGCACCTAACGATATCTTGCATATGCGTGTGTTGGATAAAGGAATGAGTTGGGGGTCCTGTGTTGTGGCACAGCAGGTTGACCTGTTCCTTGTGGTGCTGGCATCCATGCGAGGGCACTGCTTCCAATCCAGCTCCCACCTAATTCACCTGGGAAAGCAGCAGATGATGGCTCAAGCACTTTGGTCCCTGGCACTCCCAAGAGAGACAGGATGGAGTTCTGGCTCCTGGCTTCCATCTGATCCAGTCCTGGCCATTGGGGCCATTTGGGGAGTGAACCAGAAGATGGAAGATCACTGTGTGTGGGGTGGGGGGGGGACTCTGCCTTTCAAATAAATAAAAAATACAATCCTTGAGGCCGGCTCTGTGGCATAGCAGGTAAAGCTGCTGCCTACAGTGCTGGCATCCCATATGGGAGCCCGTTCAAGTCCCAGCTGCTCCAAATCCAATCCAGCTCTCTGCTATGCCCTGGGAAAGCAGTGGAAGATGGTCTGACCCAAGTCCTTGGGAGCCTGCATCTGTGTGGGAAACCCAAAAGAGCTCCTGGCTCCTGGCCTTGGATCAGCACAGCTCCAGCCATTGTGGCCAACTGGGGAGTGAACCAGCAGGTGGAAGACCTCTCTCTCTTTCTCTCTCTCTCTCTGCTTCTGCCTCTCTGTAGCTCTACCTTTCAAATAAATAAATCTTTTTTAAAAATCCTTAAAAAAACACAAAGGAATGAATCAGTTCTTCATTTAACAGGTGAGGAGACTTGAATCCAACACAGCTACACAATCACATGGATATTCCCCCCCAAACTACCCTAAACAGAGGACATGGGCATCCCTCCAAACCAGTGACCAGAAAGCTTTCTCTTCAAAGGACCAGATAGGGCCTGGCACTGTGGCATAGTGGGTTAGGCTGCTGCCTGCAGTGCTGGCATCCCATATGGGTGCAGGTCCGAGTCCCAGCTGCTCCACTTCTGATCCAGCTCTCTGCTATGGCCTGGGAAAGCAGTGGAGGATGGCCCAAGTGCTTGGGCCCAAGTACCTGCATGGGAAACCCAGAGGAAGCTCCTGGTTCCTGGCTTTGGACCAGCACAGCTCTGGCCATTGTGGCCATCTGGGGAGTGAACCAGCAGATGGAAGACCTCTCTTTCTCTTTCTCTGTATTTTCCTCTCTGTAACTTTGCCTTTCAAATAAATAAATAAATCTTAAAAAAAAAAAAAGACCAGACAGCAAATATTTTAGGCTTTGCAGGTCATACAATCCATGTCACAGCCACATTCCCTTGTCACTGTAGCAGCAATAGAAGTCACAGATGATAAACAAATGAGCATGGCTCTATTCCAATAAAACCTATCCACAGACAGTGAACTTTGAATTTCACATGAAATCATGTCACAGATATTCTTTTTTTTTTTTTTCAACATTTAAAAATAGAAAAATATTCATAGCTTGCAGGCCATACCAAAGTAGGCTACAAGCCAGATCTGGCCTGAAGTCTGCCCCTGGCAAACTCCTGCTTTAAGATATATGCAATACATATATAATATATAATATATAATATATGCAGTATATATAATATTATATATAATATATATTTGCGTATATATTTAATGTATATGCAAATCAGCAACAGGAGAGACCACTCCCAGCAAGCCCAGTTGTGCCACACCCCTGGCACTGTGGCAGAACGCAAGTGCCCCATCTGAGGAGGCAAGCAGTGCATTATCCCCGATTAACAAGGCAGGAAGTCGGAAGCTCAGAGACGGTAAGCTGCTTACTCAAGGTGACACAGGAATCAGTCCTTGCCTGAGGACTGGAAGTCAGCAGTCTGGCCTGGGTAGGTTATAAGTGACTCTGAATGATATTAACAAGAGCCAAGCTCCCATTCTTCATGGCAAGAATTCTTCTCACCCCCATGTGACAGGTGAGAATGTACAGGTGGTACAGCCCAGAATGAAATCCATCTGACACTAAAGCCCACGTTCCTGCCCGTGGCTTCCTCTCGCCCCAGGCTTTGTGGACAGCACCAGCACTGGCCCCGACCCCGACAGCCCCACTTACTGGCCACCTGCAGCCACACTCGGAACCACTGAGTCTCATTCAGGGTCTCCTGGCAGCTGTAGTTCCCCTCATCCTGCAGGCTCAGCATCCCGATGTGCAGGGCGCTGGTGTTCAGTAGAGAGAAGCGAGGTTCACGCGGTGGGAGGCTGGCGTTGGAAGAGATGAGGAAGACGGGCTCCGAGTCGATCCGGTACCAGGTCACTGGGCCCCTGGGCCTTGAGATGTTGCCGCAGGGCAGAGTGATGTCCTCGTGAAGTTCTCCAACGACCACAGCCCCAGATTCTGGGCGAAGAGAGGGCAGCCTGTTACTACCTCACTGGCTCTCCCAACAGCCTCCCTTTCAGGACAGTCCCTCTGCATTAAGATTTTTCTTTTAAGATTCATATTTATTTATTTAAGAGGCAGAGTTACAGACAGAGAGAGGTACAGCCAGAGAGAGAGGAAGGTCTTCTATCCACTGGTTCACTTCCCAAATGGCCTCAACAGCCAGAGCTGGGCTGATCCGAAGCCAGGAGCCAGAAGCTTCTTCTGGGTCTCCCATGTGGGTGCAGGAGCCCACTGCTTTCCCAGGCACACTAGCAGGGAGCTGGATGGGAAATGGAGCAGCCAGGACTCAAACAAGCACCCATATGGGATGCTGGTGCCACAGGTGGAGGCTTAGCATACTATGCCACGGGGCCAGCTCCAAGATATTTAAAAAAGAAAAAAATCAAGCACATGGTTTTAAGGTGTGATTACACACAGAGCCTCTGCTAGGTCAGAATTTCTAGCCTGTCCTTGATGTCAATGAACTTGTGGTGGACTGCAAACCACCCCACTCCGCCCTTGGCCACTGTCCAGGCCCCTTGCAGTGCAATCCCATGCCTGCTCAGTGATGTGACTGGCTTTGTCAATGGGGTGCTGGCGAATGTGCTGCAGGCAGAGACTTCAAAAGTGCTGTGTATGAACACCAGTATGATGCAAACTGGGACTACAATGGGGGGTGGTGTTTGGCGCAACAGTTTCTGGACAATACTTGGGATGCCAGCATCCCATATCAAGAGTGCCTGGGCACTGTGGCGTAGTGGGTAAAGCCGCCGCCTGCAGTGCCAGCATCCCATGTGGGCACTGGTTTGAGTCCCAGCTGCTCCATGTCTGATCCAGCTCTCTGCTACAGCCTGGGAAAGCAGTAGAAGATGGCCCAGGTGTATGGGCCCCTGTACCCACGTGGGAGACCTGGAAGAAGCTCCTGGTTCCTGGTTTCAGATCAGCACAGCTCCAGCCATTGTGGCCATTTGGGAAGTGAACCAGCAGATGGAAGACGTCTCTCTCTCTCTCTCTCTCTTTCTGCCTCTGCCTGTCTGAAACTCTGCCTTTCAAATAAATAAAAAATCTTAAAAAAAAAAAAAAAAAAAAAAAAGAATGCCTGGGTTGTAGTCCCAGCTTCACTCTCAATTCCTGCTATCGAAAACCCCAGGAGGCAGCAGGTGATGGCTCAAGTACTTGGGTTCCTCCCACCCATGTGGGAGACCCAGATGGAATTCCAGACTCCTGGCTCTTGCCTGGCCCAGCCCCGGCCATTGCCAGCACTTAGCAATACCAGATAACCCCCACAGCACCCGGTGGGCTCCGTGTGCCTAGAAACTCAGAAGGGCTGGAAGTACGAGGCCCTTAGCTTTGTTGCTGCCGCTCTGCCTGTCCCCCCCTCTCCCACTCAGGTCCAAACACCCCCACAGTGAAAGCTCTCTTGGGACCTCCATACAACAACAGGCTGGGGGGCCAGTACAGGGGCACAGTAGGTGAAGCAGCCGCCGACTACACCTGCAACCCATATGAACACCAGTTCCAGTCCCGGCTGCTCCACTTCCAATCCAGTTCCCTGCTAATGTGCCTGGGAAGACAGAGGATGATGATCCGAATTCTTGGACCCCTGCCACCCACATGGGAGACCTGGATGGCATTCTTGGCTCCTTCTCTCAGCCCTGGCAGTTGCAGCCACCCGGGAGAGTGTGAACCAACAGAAGCGCTCGCTCACTCGCTCTCTCTCTCTCTCTGCCTTTTACATAAATAAATAAATCTTTAGAAAAGAAAAGGACTGACACTAGTGACTGCAGCCATTTTGGGGCAGGCCCTGTCATAGGCAGCAGGAATCCAAGGGTGGATAAAACAAAAACCGCCAGGGGTTCGCCGTCTAGCGGGGAAGACAGACAGGGAACCAGCAATGACAATGCAGCTGATCGACACCAGGCAAGGTCCCAGAGAAGGGACCCCTGAGTCCCGCTGGGGTGACTGGCAGGCCTTCCTCCAGGCCACCAAAGTGCGATCAGCTGGACAAGCAGCAGTCAGTCAGGTGAGGGTGAGGACGGGCTTTCTCCCAAAACCCCAGAGCAGCAGCAGGCGCTCTGAGATGCTGCCTGGGAGTGCCTACGCTCGAGTCTCTCTGCTTGTAGTTCCAGCTTCCTGCTAGTTCACGGACATGGGTCTCTGCCACCCATGTAGGAGACCCAGACAGAGGTCCAGGCTCCTGGCCCAGCTGTTGTAGGCCTTTGGGGAGTATACAAGTAGAAGATCTCAGTCTCTCTCTCTTCCTAATAAATTTAAGAAGTAATTGTTTTTAAATGGCCAGAGTAGCAGCAGTAGCCCTGTTAGAAACACAGATGACCAGGGTTCATCCCAGAACATCTACATCAAAAACCAGACACGGAGCTGGAGCTGGTAAGCCTCTGCCTGCAGCGCCACCATCCGATATGGGTGCCAGTTCGCATCACAGCTGCTCCACTTCCAATCCAGCGCCCTGCTGATAACCTGCGAAAGCTGTGAAAGATGGCCCAAGTGCTTGGGCCCCTGCACCCACACAGGAGGCCTGGAAGAGGCTCCTGACTCCTGGCTTCGAATCAGCTCCGCTCCGGCCGTTGCAGCCATTTGGGGAGTGAACCAGCGGATGGAAGACCTCTCTTTCTCTCTCTCTGCAGCTCTGCCTCAAATAAATAAATAATTCTTTAAATTAAAAAAAAAAAACAGGTAAAGAGGAGTAGTACTCTTGGTCTAACAGGAGCTCCAGGTGACTTTTCAAAAAGTATTTATTTATTTATTTGAAAGATAGAGTAACAGAGACAGGGACAGAGAGGAGATCTTCCATCCACTGGTTTACTCCCCAGTTGGCCTAAGAGCCTAGAACTCCATCTGGGTCTCCCACATGGGTGGCAGGGGCCCAATCCCTTGGGCCATCTTCTGCTGCCCTCCCAGGCGTATTAGCAGGAGCTGGAGAGAGGGCTGTGCTAGAACCAGCAGGGAGCTTCACCCACTGCGCCACACAGGCCCCCACCCAAGTGATCCTAATGCACACTGAAGACTGACAGGTGCTGAGTGCACCTGATGGGGCATGGACCGTCACTAGGTAACCAGAAGCAAATGCAGCCCATTTTGCTGAGAAGTTTCTCAAGCGTCCAGCCTCTCTGCACCATCAATACCCAAATGCACAAAGGCCACACAGGGATAGGGACAGAGGCAAAATCTGCAGGGGAAGAGGGGAATGAAAATAGAATTAATTAGGTAGCGTTCATTGCATAACCTCGTTAAACGCTAACAACCACTGAACTGCACACTTTAGAAGGGTGGGTTTTAGAAGGCTGTCCAAGCAGTCCTACTCTCCCAACCTAACAGAGGAGGGGGCGGTATAAAGGCCGTGGGGGCTGCGCAGAGCTGCAGTTACACCCAACCACTTGGCTTTCTTCCTAGCGACTTCTCCCAAGAAAGACCTGGGGTTGGCCATCTGTGGTGTCAAATGGAAGCAGACATGTCTTCCAGGGAGGAAAAAAAAAAGATATTTTTCCACCCAAGACAACTCCTAACTTGAAAAACAGACAACAAAAATACGTGGTGCTCAGGAGGCCCAGGGGACTGTACACAAAGGTAAGAGGGCCTGGGCGTGGTGATGGACGTCACCTGCCCGTGTAGTGCCTGGCGGTCACCCAGAAAGCCGCTTCATTCCAGAATGATGACTTCAGCCTGGGGTTCTGACGGCTCTGGCCCTGGCCCTGCGTTTAGCACCACATCGGGGAGGTCGTGGGCCCTGGAGGGACCAGGAGGGACGCTGTGGAGTTCCCTCCCAGCTGGACAGTAAACCTCTGCATTTCTCCAGATAAACTGTGGATCTGGATTCTGGGGATTTGGGCTCTTTTTAAAAACGATTGCTAAAAACAAGCTAAAGACATGTTAGAGCCCAGCACTCAGGAACTTCTGGCACGAACTGCTAGCAAGCTCAGGTGCACTTATAAGCCACCTCCCGAGGGCCCGCTTACGGGGCTGGACCTGGAACACAGTCAGGAGCCCTCTGCCCGCCAGAGTCCAGGGCCAGCTGGCTCAGCGTCCTGTCCCAGCGCTCCTCTCCTCCCTGCCTGGCACACCCGCCCCACAGGGCACAGGCATCAGCTGGTGAAGCACCAGGAATATTTTTCCCCTTGTTTTTGCATTTTATCCATCTTTGAAAGCAACCCGGCCTTTTGTAACAGAGCCATAGGGATATCGATGAAGGCCGTAAGCGCCTCTTTTGTCAAGGGTGAGGAAAAGTATTGTTTCTAAGTCTGGAATTATTTCAAAATAAACTTTATTATTATTATTATTATCTAGAGAGTGAAGGAAGACGACGGGGCTTTGGAAGCGCTATTGGCGCAGGTGGGCTTGGGGGTGAGGGGTGGGCTGTAAGGAAATCCATGGGTGGCAGGTGCAAGGTGAGGTCCAACTGGGGCAGAGGGAGGAGAAGAAATTAAGGAGCTAGTCCCGGGCTGGAGCATCCGCGCGGCAGGTAAGACCGGAGCGGAAATTTACACCCGCCGCTTCAAACGCAAAACAAAACCAACCATCACTTTCCCTCCTACCCGCGCCTCTCGGTTTCCCAATCCTCCGCGCACCCCGGCGGGCTGCAGGGTGCCTCGCCCTCCGCCGAGCGCCCCGCTACGAGCGCGAACCCCAAGACCCTCCCGGAGCGGCTTCGCGGACGGAGGGAACCGGGTTCCTCGCTGTCGCCTCCTCGCCGCTCCCTCGCCACACTCAACTTTTCCCTGCAGATCGCCGCCCCTTACCTGCGGCGACGCAGCGGGCCAGGAGCGCCCCGAGACAGAGCAGGACGCGGGGCTCGGGCGCCCGGCCGCCAGCGGCCATCTCGCTCCAGATCCCGGCTCAGGAGGCGCAGGCTCCGGCCGGGCTGCGTGTGCGCCCCGGGGCCCCGGCCCCTGGGGTTCCGACGGCTCCTCCCAGGTTCTCGCGGCGGCGGTGCGGTCCCCGGCAAGGGTGCCTGGGGCGACGGGAAGGAACCCGAAGTCCGGCGCGGGGAGCGGCGCGGGGCGCCCGGCCCGGCTGGGAGGGCGCACCCCGCCCCCGGAGCCCGCCGGCGGAAAACAACAGGAGCGGAGCGCGCTGCCTCCCGCCTCCCCTTGCAGGCGGGAGCCCGACTTCCTCCACCTTGGCCCGGGAGCGCTTTATGCAAAGAGCAAACCGGCTGGGGGAGGGACGCGGAGGCCCGGCCCTCCCTCCCCGAGGCCACTCCGCCCGGGACGGCAGCCTGGGGTCGAGGGACAGCCTGGCGGGACTGAGCCCTGCAGCGGTGCAGGACGCGCCCCCGCGCGGCGCTCGGGCTGCGGGGCTGCGGCAGGCAGGGCCCCGGGGCCGCGGGGCCGGTCGAGGGTGCTCCTGCGCGCAGGACGGGCGCCAGCGCCGCCATCGCTGCCTTCTGTGCTTTGCGAGAAGGAGCGGGAGAAAGACGATCCCTACGCCCTGCAGCCGGGAGCGGCCGCGGGATTCAGGTCGCCTAAAGAGGCAGAGGCTGGCGGAGCCCGCACCGCGAGAGCCGGGGCCATGCGACAGCTGCACTTGTTTTCGGGTTTGGTTCCCGGGTCCCGGGCCGGGTCCCAGCCGCCTCTGCCGGGGAAGACGGGGAAGCCGGAGCTGTGCTGTCTTCGGGAAAAGCCCAACTTGACGCAGCCCCGGGGGAAACTTCCTGACAAAGCAAACCAAAAAAAAAAAAAAAAAAAACAACAAAAAAACAAAAAACAAAAAACAAAACCCTCGCTATTAGGGCAGAAAAATATTAACCGCAGGCACCAAGAGGAGGAGCTGCACATGTCTACGTTATTTAACTTTTCTGCATGTTTGAAATGTTCATCACAGGAAGTTGGGAGAAGTAGATTGGTGTTACATCATTCATTCTTTTCCCAGAGGCCTCTTACTGAAATGGTTGTTCCACGAAAGAATCCTCTTGAAACCAATTTTTAAAGCGTGTTTCTCCTTTAACTCTTTTCTCAATTACTTTTTTTTTTAAAAAAAGGATTTATTTTATTTATTTGAAAGACAAAGTTACAGAGAGAGGTAGAGACAGAGGCAGAGAGAGAGGTCTTCTATCTGCTGGTTCACTCCCCAATTGGCCTCAACAGCCAGAGCTGCACCAATCCAAAGCCAGAAGCCAGGAGCTTCTCCTGGGTCTGCTACATGGATGCAGGGGCCCAAGGTCTTGGGCCAT
Source organism: Sylvilagus floridanus (assembly GCA_949820135.1). Lineage (NCBI taxonomy): Eukaryota > Metazoa > Chordata > Mammalia > Lagomorpha > Leporidae > Sylvilagus > Sylvilagus floridanus. The sequence continues at coordinate 169,403,264 of OX463233.1, read as the reverse complement.
CCTCTACTGCTTTCCTAGGCCATAGCAGAGAGCTGGATCAGAAGTTGAGCAGCCGGGACTTGAACCAGCATCCATGTGTGATGCCAGCGCTTCAGGCCAGGGCTTTAACCTGCTGCACCTCAATGACTTTTAAAAATTATTTGACAGAGAGATTCAAAGAGAGTGAGTGCCTATCCTTTGGTTTGTTCCCCAAATGCTTGCAATGGCCTGGGCTGGGCCACAGAATTCACTCCAGGCCTCCTACATGGATGACAGGGACCCGAATGACTTGAGCCCTCAGTGCTGCCCCCCAGGGTCTGCCTTAACAGGAAGCTGCAGTCAGGAGCGGGAGCTGGGGACTGCATCCAGGCCCTGTGACTCTGGACACAGGTGCCCTAACCCCGACTCTTGAAGGGGCTTCTTCCCTCTCTGGGGTCCTGGCTTCACATCCTTCACTGTGTGATAAGAGGTGAGCTGTACCCTGAGCAGACCTGGCTCCAGGTGGCTGCGTGGCCACCCAGTGTGCTCCAGTCTTTGTTCCATATGCCATTGTGGTTCCTCAGATTTTCTCACAAATATCTCCCATCCTCACCAGCAGTAAACGGACTATCTTTTTTTTTTTTTAAAGATTTATTTATTTATTTGAAAGTCAGAGTTACACAGAGAGAGGAGAGGCAGAGAGAGAGAGAGAGAGAGAGAGAGAGGTCTTCCATCCGATGGGTCACTCCCCAATTGGCCACAACGGCCAGAGCTGCACTGATCCAAAGCTAGGAACCAGGAGTCTCTTCTGGGTCTCCCATGCAGGTGCAGGGGCCCAAGGACTTGGGCCATCTTTCACTGCTTTCCCAGGCCACAGCAGAGAGCTGGATAGGAAATGAAGCAGCCGGGACTGGAACCGGCGCCCATATGGGATGCCAGCACTGCAAGCCAGGGTGTTAACCTGCTGCACCACAGCGCTGGCCCCAATAGTAAATGGACTATCAACAGTGTCAGTAACTGGTGAGCTTCCAGCGGAAGGCCTGGAGTTTTCAGTGCCCAGCTAGGGGGGCTGCAGGGCAGGCCCCTGACTCAGTGCAGAGTTCTAACCTCGCTGGGTCCTCCCTGCATCCCTTGGACCCCAGGCACCCTTCAAGCCCATTTCATGAGTGAGATGCCTGCCCCTGTGGGAAGGCATGCCCCAAGTCATGCAGTGAGCCAGGACTTAACACCCAGTCCTGCCCAACAAAGCTCCAGGTCTTTGTGACATAGACAGAGACTGCCAGGGGCAAGGGGACGCTGATGGAGCAAGGACAAAAAGCCATAGATCCATGTTGACCTCCCATGCCATATAGCAAGCAGGCCTCCCATCTCTCTGTCCTGCTAATACAGCCCCACCCTGCCTTGACCAGCCCTGCCCTGCCTGGACTGCTGGACACACTCCTGTCTGAACAGTCCAGCTATTGGCCGGAGCTCTCCCGGCTCCTCCCAAGCTCTCTCCCCCAACTCAGCAGCTCAGCCCCAGAGTCCAGGCTCAGCCTCAGCCCAAACCCCTCCCAGCTCACACTGTGACCTCATGGGACCTTTAGAACGAGCCCTAGCTCTCCCTGTCTCGGCAGCCCCGCTTCAGCTCAGACTCCAAGCCCCTTCCTGCCACTTTGTACTATGCAAACCACCAGTCTGCAAGGGAAGGGGCTCTCTGCCGTGTGTTCACCTGGGAGTGAGCCCCTCCCAGGCTTTATTCTGAATACACCTGGTCTGGCTGTGGCTTCATACTCCATCTCTCCTTTCCTGATAGACAGGAGTCTGGATGCTTTGGGTGTCACCAGGCAAGCAGACACAAGCATTCCCCAGAGCTGAGCTGGCCCAGAAAACGCCTGCCCTCTTTGGTGTGGGGCCAGCCCTGACATCCACCTGCACCTTGCGCAGCTCCACCCCCGGCCCCTGGACCTACAAGAGCCTTTCAGAGCCTTGGGCGTCCCAGCTGCACAACAGCTGATCACTACTGCAGGGAAGGTAAAGCAAGTTGCCTTGCAGGAAGGAACTGAGGGAGAAAGGTCTTCTCAGACCGCATTGAGATGCCACTCGCCTCAGGCTCCTAAACCCCACGACACGTGCAGGCTACCGGGCCCAGCTACCTCTCCGTCTGGATCGCTACAGGGGGCTGTTTCTGTATTTTATGACATGATCTCTGAACCTTTCTCTTTGTAAAAATTATTTTTATTTATTTGAAAGGCAGAGTGAGACAGACACGGGTCTGTCATCCGCTAGTTCACTCCCCAAATGCCATAACAGCCAGGGCTAGGCCAGGCTGAAGCCGGGGACTCAATCCTGGTCTCCTACCTAGGTGGCAGGGGCCCAAGTACTTGAGCCCCTAGGGTGTACATTGGTAGGAAGTTGGAATCAGAAGCACAGCCAGGACTGTGTTAGGGATGTGAGCATCTTAACCACTGTGCCACACACCCACACACACACACCCTTGTTTTGTTTTCACCTCCCAGGAATTGAACACTGCCTCTGGGCTAAGCACTTTACATACATCAGTTCATCCTGCCCCCTTCCCAACCTTGAGAAGGGGGGTGAGCATTCTCATTTTAAAGAACGCTCCCACTGGCTTAGTTACAAGGCGAGTAAATGGGAGTGGGAGAGGTTCCAATTCAAACCCAGGTCACCGCACTGACTTGTCCTGGGGGAGGAACAGACCGGGGCCATGGCCTGCCTGCGTGCAGCCTTGGTCTTGGAAGGCTCAAGCAAACCACCTTCAGGACGGTGACCTCTGCCTGGTACCTCCTCTCATCAGTACCCCCTCCCTGGGGGTACTTCTAGAAGGTTTCTTAGCAACAAGCTGCTTCTCTGTTCCTCCTAGAGGTACTCTCTGGGGGCTGCAGAAAGGGAGGGCCGACCAGGAGTAGCTTGGATAGGCATCATCCCCTTGGGTCAGCTCTGGATGTCCTGCATGCAGAGGCCGACCTGTGCTCCCAGGGATGGGCCTGGGACCCGCAGACTGGCACCTCAAGGAGCTAGGACACAACTAACCTGGTTTACTCTTTTTTTTTTTTTAAGTCTTTTAAAAAATTTTTATGATTTAATTATTTGTAGTTGAAAGATAAGCAAAAGAGACACAGAGAGATGTCTTCCATCTGCTGGTTCACTCCCCAAATGCCCTCAACAGCCAAGGCTGGGCCAGGGTAAAGCCAGGAGCTAGGTCTTCCACGTGAGTGGCAGGGACCCAAGTACTTGAGCCATCACCTGCTGCCTCCCAGGGTGCGCATTAGCATGAAACTGGAAGCAGCGCTGGGACTCAAACCCAAGCACTCCAGTTTGGGATATGGATGTCCCAAGCAGCATCTTATTTTTTTAAAGGAATTATTTATTTACTTGAAAGACAGAGTTACAGAAAGAGATACAGAGAAAGAGATCTTCCCGCTGGTTCACGCCCTAAATGGCTGCATCAACCAAGAGCCTGGAACGCCATCCTGGTCTCCCTCTGGGCAGCAGGAGCCCAAGTACTTGGGCCATCTTCCGCTGCTTGAAGGTGTATCAGCAGGCAGATGGTTCAGAAGTGGAGCAGCAGGGGCTTGAGCCCACATGCATGTGGGATGCTGGCATTGCAGGCAGCAGCTTAACAGCCTGGAGGAAAACACTTCACAGGAAAAGACATCATCCAGGATGAGACTTGCTGGGAGCCCAGTGGCTCGGGTTGAAAACACCCTTGGAGGGATGGGTGTTTCACATATTGGTTAAGTCCCCATTTAGGGCACCCGCAGCCCATGTTAGAGTGCTTGCTTCAAGTTCCTGCTACTCTTCCAATCCACCTTTCTCTTGATGCACACCCTGGGGGGGCAGCAGGTGGTGGCTGAGTACTTGGGCCCCGCCAGCCACATGGGAGACCCAGAAGGAGTTCCAGGCTCCTGGCTTTGGCCTAGCCCAGCCCTGGTTGTTGTGGGCATTTGGGGAGTGATCCAGCAGATGGAAACTTTCTCTCTGCCTCTCAAATACAGTGAAAGTAAATCCATTAACTAATTTTTTTTTTAAGATTTATTTATTTATTTGAAAGTCAGAGTTACACAGAGAGAGAAGGAGAGACAGAGAGAGGTCTTCCATCTGCTGGTTCACTCCCCAGATGTTTGCAATGGCCGGAGCTGCGCCAATCCGAAGCCAGAAGCCAGGTGCATCTCCTGGTCTCCCATAGGGTGCAGGGCTCAAGCACTTGGGCCATCCTCCACTGCACTCCTGGGCCATAGCAGAGAGCTGGCCTGGAAGAGGGGCAACCGGGACAGAATCTGGTGCCCCGACTGGGACTAGAACCCGGTGTGCCGGTGCCACAGGCATGTGTAATTCCATTTATGTGAGATGTAATCAGCCCCTATATTCATGGGTTCCACATCTGCAGACCAGCTGCACAGAGAAAAAAATTTGTTATCCTGGGGTACACCTGTGTAGGGTTGCCCTGGGGCACTTGGAAAGTCCCAAAGCTAAAGGCAATGCAGGCACCCCAGCTCCATCCAGAAATGCAAATCATCTATCTGGGAAAACCTGTTGGCTCAGGAGAGAAAAACCTCACCTTAACTAGGAACACAGTGCAGTTACAAGTGTGTCTGTTAGATTTCTGTCCGTGTGGCCGTGGTTGTCAGGCCCTAGCAACCTGCTTGTCCCGCTGCTCCCTCGTAGCCTGCAGCAGCAGCCAGCGAGTGCCCAGCAGTTCTGACTCCCTCTCCATGCATGCAACGTGTTCACTCTCTCTCTGCTCTGCTGTCTGTCTGTTCTGGGGAATTCTGTTGCAATGGCTGCCTCAATAGGTCACCTGACAGCACCCACAATCCAATTGGGAGTTCCTGGGTTTGATCCTGGCTCCCCTGATTCTTAACTTCCTGTTAGTGTGCACTCTGGGAGGCATAAGGTGATAGCACAGGTGCTTAGGTTCCAGCCTCCCGCATGGGAGACCTGAGTTGCGTTCCTGGCTCTTGGTGTTAGTCTGGCCCAACCCTGGCTGTTGCGGGCGTTTGAGCAGTGAAAGAGCAGATGGGAGCTCTGTTTGCCTCCATATCTCTGCCTCTCAAATAAAACAAAAATAAAAAATACAATGCATCGTCCAGACTTTTCTTATTGTTCCCTAAAAAATACAGTATAAACATTATTTCCATGGCCTTTACATTGCATTAGGTTTTATAAGTGATCCAGAGGTGATTTCAAGCATACAGGAGGATACGTGTGTAGGTTATTATGCAACTATTATGCCATTTTATGTGAGGGATTTTGGCATCTGTGGATTCTTCCAGGGGTCCTGCAACTGAGTCCCCCCCCCCCCCCCCCCCGACAGCAAAGGAGGTACCTACAGCAATCAGTCACAAAGACAGCAAGAGGAAGGGCGGCCGCCAGGGGCTGCAGGGAGGAGAAGGGGGAGGTGGTCTTTAGGAGTTCCAGAGACAGATGAGGTTGCACAACAATGTGAATGTGCTCAGAGGCATGGTGCTGTGTGCTGACAAATGGCTGCAACAGTGAATTCTGTGTTATCTGAATTTTACCATATATGTTTAAAATTCAAAATGCTGAAAAAAAAAGGGAGGAACAATGAGGGGAAAAAGTGATAAAAACAGAGAACAGAGACACTTTACTGGTGCTGGTGAATAAAAAGTGAGTCAAGGGGCCGGCGGCGCTGTGGTGTAGCAGGTAAAGCCGCCCCCTGCAGTACTGGCATCCCATATAGGCGCTGGTTCAAGTCTCAGCCGCTCTACTTCCGATCCAGCTCTCTGCTATGGCCTGGGAAAGCAGTGGAGGATGGCCCAAGTCCTTACTACCCCACCCCCACCCAGTGGGAGACCCGGAAGAAGCTCCTGGCTCCTGGCTTTGGATTGGTCCAGCTCCAGCCATTGCTCACATCTAGAGAGTGAACCAGTAGATGGAAGACTTTCTCTCTCTCTCTCCCTGCCTCTGCCTCACCCGCTCTGTAACTCTTTCAAATAAAATGAATAAATCTTAAAAAAAAAAAGTGAATCAAACCAAAATAATTCAAGCAATTTTATGCTGAAATTCTACTTGACAATTAAGCCCTCTTGCCCCTCCCACACCTCCAGGCCTCTTCCCCAGGAGTCACCACTCTCATCAACTTGTGGAGATTATGGTTTATACTGGGTTACCTGATACACACCTGCTGGGATATTATCAGCCATTAACACTCAGATATTCAATGTTTATATGACATAGAAGATCATTTATCATGATACCCAGATGTGTGAAGTTCAAAGTTTTTTCTAACAGCTTTAGATTCCACCAGCACTGTGGCTCACTATGCTAATCCTCTGCCTGCGGCACCGGCACCCTGAGTTCTAGTCCCAGTCGGAGCGCTGGATTCTATCCCGGTTGCTCCTCTTCCATTCCAGCTCTCTGCTGTGGCTCGGGAGTGCAGTGGAGGATGGCTCAGGTCCTTGGGCCCTGCACCCTCATGGGAGACCAGGAAGAAGCACCTGGCTCCTGGCTTTGGATTGGCGCAGTGCGCTGGCTGTAGGGATCACTTGGGGGGTGAACCAACGGAAAATGGAAGACCTTTCTCTCTGTCTCTCTTTCTCTCACTGTCTAACTCTGCCTGTCAAAAAAAAAAAAAGAGATATGATTCATATACCATTTAAATGGTACAATTCAATGGTTTTTAGTGTAGCCACAGAGTGGTGAAACTGTCATTGCCATCAATTTTGGATTTTTTTTTAAGCAAGATTTATTTATTTATTTTAAAGGCTGAGTAAGAGAGAAAGGGGAAGTGACAGAGAGATCTTCTATCTGCTAGTTCACTCCCCCTAATAGCCACCCTGGCCAGGGCTGAGCCAAGCAAAAGCCGTGGACTTGGAGCTCCATCAGAGTCCCCCACGTGGGTAGCAGAGGTCCAAGCACTTGGGCTACCTTCGTCTGCTTTCCCAGGCACATCCAGCAGGTTGTGGGGCTGAAGCAGCTGGGACTCAAACTGGCAATCAGATTTGGGATACCAGTGTTGCATGCGGCAGCTTAACCGGCTATACCACAACGCTGGCCCCAGTTATAGATTTTTATCGCTGTAAAAACAAGCTCCTTACCTTTACGCTATCACCTCCAAGGCCCCATTCCATCTCCAGCCTCTAGCACTCACTAATCTGCTTTCTGTCCTCTATGATTAGCCTAATCTGGGCATCAAACAATGTATGTTATGCCTGTTCCCATAGTGTGACATTTTTGCTAGTTGTTTCTTTAAAGGTTTATGTATTTATTTGAAAGTCAGAGTTACAGAAAAAGTGTGTGTGTGTGTGTGTGTGTGTGTGTGTGTGTGTAGGAGAGAGAGAGATTGAGAGAGAGAGAGGAAGAATCTTCCACCGTCTGGTTCATTCCCCAGATGGCTGCAACAGTTAGGGCTGGGCCAGGCTGGAGCCAGGAACTTTCTTCCAAGTTTCCCTTGTAGATGGCAGGGGCCCAACTTCTGCTGCTTTTCCCAGGCACATTAACAAGGAGTTGGATTGAAGTGGAGCAGCCAGGACATGCACAGGTGCTCATATGGGATGCAGGCATTGCAGGCAGCAGCTTAATCTGATACACCACAACACCAGCTCCAGCATAATGTTTTTAAGGTTCCTCCATGTTGAAGCAAGTATCAGCGTTTCACTGCTTTTTATGGCCAAATTATATCCTACTGTAGGGAGATACTGCATTTCAACCATTCATCAGTAGAGGGAGATGCACAGAACCTGGGGCTCCTGTTTTTGTTTTTTACATGCTGTAGCCATCATTCTATTTCTGTCTTCTGCAAAGAAATTGTTTTCCCCCCTCTGGCTGTCCTACTGTAACATTTAAAAAGGCCTACCTGGGCTGGCATTTAGCTTAGTGGTGAAAATCCCCATGTCCCATATCAGAGTGGCTGGCTTCAGTGCCTGGATTCAGCTCCCGACTCGACTTCTGTTAATGCACACCCTGAGAGGCCGCAGCAATGGCTCAGATACTTGAGTTTCTGCCATCCACATGGGAGACCTGGATTGAGTTCCTAGTTCCTGGTTTCAGCCTGGTTCAGCATCAGCTAGCTACTGGGAGTGTATATGGAGTGAACTAGGGAATAGGATCTCTCTCTCTCTGTTTCAAATGAAGAGAAATAAAATCACGTTTTTAAAAGTACAAAATAGGCCGGCGCCACGGCTCAGTAGGCTAATCCTCCGCCTAGCGGCGCCAGCACACTGGGTTCTAGTCCCATTCGGGGCGCCGGATTCTGTCCCAGTTGCCCCTCTTCCAGGCCAGCTCTCTGCTGTGGCCAGGGAGTGCAGTGGAGGATGGCCCAGGTCCTTGGGTCCTGCACCCCATGGGAGACCAGGAGAAGCACCTGGCTCCTGCCATCAGATCAGCGCGGTGTGCCGGCCGCGGCGGCCATTGGAGGGTGAACCAACGGCAAAGGAAGACCTTTCTCTCTCTCTCTCTCTCTCGCTGTCCACTCTGCCTGTAAAAAAAAAAAAGTACAAAGTAAAAAAGAATTAAAAACCAAAAAAAAAAAAAAAAAAAAAAACCCAAACCAACCCTGCTTGTCTGACCTGAATTGTAAATGGGGTTGACTGGGTTTAAAGTGACAAATCTCACTTACAAACCAGAATCACCAGGTGGCGCTCTCGGTCCTGAACACAGTGCCCTGGGACAGGCTGCCAAGGTCATCTCAGAGATCACAGTTGGTCCAAGGTTGCTGGAACTTCAAGAATTCCAGAGATTATCGGTCCAACCAATAGCGGTCACCTTCCCAAGGAGGGAAAGAAGTCCTGAGTTGCTAAGGAGTTTACCCGAGGTCATAGCTCATGGGGAAGACTCCTACACGGACAGAACGCCTACACGCTCATGGGCAAAAGCTACAGCTGCCCAAGTGCCTGTATTTCTACAATGCAGCACATTGTTCCTGGACTCATTAACCAGCACACCGTGGACACACTGCAGTATTTTTCCAGGATGAGTGGAGAGGTGACCTTCAGTGTGTGTTCTGGTATCTGTGCTATGCTATCTCATTCAGGGAGAACAAGAGCGAGTCAGAGGACCATATCCCTCCGACACACACACTAACTCCCCAGTATACCACTTCTTTGTTAGGAAAGGCCATTCCCGCTTTCATTAATCCCTCCACATGTGCCACCAGAGTGCAGGTGTCAGTCTTCCATCGGGTTCGCTTGTGTATCTATGGGTCCTTAGGATGGTGACTCTTCCCTCTCTCAGCTTCAGTTTCTAGGGAATCAAGAAAGTTCCCAGCAAGCAGGAGATGACCAACAACTGGGGTCATTACATGTGCATGGGGCCGGCATTGTGGCACAGCGGGTTAAGCTGCTGCCTGTGACTCCAGCATACTGTCTGAGTACAGATTCAAACTCTAGATGCTCCACTTCCAATCCAGCTCCCTGCTGATGTGCCTGGGAAGGCAGCAGAAGATGGGCTGGGCTCCTGCACCCATGGGGGAGACCTGGATGGAGTTCTAGGCTCTTGGCTTTGGCCTGGCCCAGCTCCAGCCTGTGGGAAATGATCTTGTAGATATAAAATCGGTCTCTCTCTCTCTCTCTGCTTTCAAATCAATGAATAAATCTTTCTTTTTAAAAAGATTTATTTAATTAGTTGAAAGTGAGAGTTACACAGAGAGAGGGAGACAGAGAGACCTTACATCTGTTGGCTCACTCTCCAGATGGTTGCAACAGCCAGCATTGTGCCAGGCCCAAGCCAGGAGTCACTAGCTTCTTTCAGGTCTCCCACATGGCTGGCGCGGTTCAAGTACTTGGACCATCTTCCACTACTTTCTCCTAGGCCATTAGCAGGGAGCTGGATTGGAAGTGGAACAGCCAGGACTTGAATAGGCACCCGTACGAGATGTTGGCATTGCAGACGGCTGCTTTACCCACTATGCCACAACACAACCCCCAAATGAATACTTTTTTTTAATTTAATTTTTAAAATTTTTGACAGGCAGAGTGGACAGTGAGAGAGAGAGACAGAGAGAAAGGTCTTCCTTTTCCGTTGGTTCACCCCCCATTGGTCGCTGCGGCTGGTACGCTGCAGCCGGCACACCGTGCTGATCTGAAGCCAGGAGCCAGGTGCTTCTCCTGGTCTCCCACGCAGGTGCCTGGGAAAGCAGTAGAAGATGGCCCAAGTCCTTGGGACCTTGCAGCTGCATAGGAGACCTGGAAGAAGCTCCTGGTTCCTGGCTTTGTATCAGCCCAGCTCTGGCCATTGTGGCCATTTGAGGAAAGAACCAGTGGAGGAAAGAACTCTCTCTCTCTCTGTCTCTTCCTTTCAAATAAATAAATCTTTAAAAAAATAAATATGCACATGCTTCTTGCTCCCTCTGTAGGACTGCTTTCTACATGCTCAGTATCGACACCTAGTCTCTGTGGGAAGTAAGTTGTTCTTCGGTTCAATAACCCTAGAGTTGCTCTATCTTTTCAACGTGACTGTGCCAACATCAAAGAGCCACAAAACTGTGTATATTCCACAGTAGACTATTTTCTGTTACTATAACAGCCTGACGCTGGGTACTTATAAAGAAAAGATATTGATTTAGCTCTGTTTTGGAGACTGTAAGCCCATGATTGGGTGGTCCCTTGTGTTTGGCCTCTAGTGAGGGCCTTGTGGAAGCTGGCACCCCGTGGTGGGAGCACGTGTGGAGGAAATCACATGAGAAACAGGAAGTCAAAGGCTTTGGGGCAGTCACACTTATTCTCTGTTTATTTTTAATTTTTACTTATTTATTCAAAAGGCAGAGAGACATATAGATGGAGACAGTGACAGAGAGAGAGAGAGAGAGAGAGACAGAGAGACAGAGATCGATCTTCCATCTGCCGGTTCTCTCTCAAAATGTCCTCAATAACCAGGGCTAGTCCAGAATGAAGCCAGGAGCCTGGAACCCAATCCAGGTCTCCCGCATGGGTGGCAGGGACCCAGGTACTTGAGCCATCACTTGCTGTCTCCTAGAGTGCACATTAGCAGGAAGCTAGAATCGGGCACAGAGCCAAGACTTCAACCCAGGCACTCCAATATGGGATGCAGGTCTCCCAGGAAATATCCTAACCACAGTGTGTGCATTAACAGGAAGGTAGAATTGGGAGTACAGCCAGGACAGGCATCTCAAGCAATGTCTTAACTTCAGTGCCAAAGACTTGCCCCAAGAACTATATTACTCTTTTATTTTTTTTTTTAAATCTTTATTTATTTGAAAAGCAGAGTGCTAGAGAGAGAACGAGAACACCTCAGAGCAATCTTTCATCTGCTCGGTCACTCCCCAAATGGCCAAAAACAGACAGGACTGGTCCAGGCCAAAGCCAGGATCCTGAACCTCCTGATGGAGGTCACCCACATGGATAGCAGGGGCCCAAGCACCTGGACCATCTTCCACTCCTTTCCCAGGCCATAAGCAGGGAGCTGGATTGGAAGCGGAGCAGTCCAGTGCTCTGATATGGGAAGCCAATGTGGCAAGTGGCAGCTTAACCTGTTTGCACTAAAACCTGTATTAATCCCTTCTAAGGGCAGTGCCCACAGTGACCCAATCGCCTGCCTTAAAGGCTCTAGCACCTCCCAACATAGCCACCCAGGGCACATGAACCTTTGGGGCACACACCCAAGCCACGTCCAAAACACAACTCCAAAGGCCAAGCTGCAAGGAACATGCACCCTCACTTTTCAGCAGCTCTGCCCCTTGCTAGGCTCTCCTAGAGCGCTCTACCCTTCACTCACCGCACCAGCGCTGAGTGTGCCCGCCCCTGTGGTCCTGGTGTCTTCCCTGGAACTGCGACCTTTACAGCGTCAGCCACTGCAGGTGGTGCTGGGGAAGCAATGGGGGATGCAACACAGCGTGGACTCTGCCCTCACAGAGGTCACACTGCTCACCCCCAGCGCCAGTCACGTGACACTGGCTGTCCCCACCTGGCCACGGTCCTTCTGCCCCACCGCCCCAGCCTATGCTCTTGCTCTTTCCACCACCAGAGGCGCCCTTAGCTCCTCTCCTCTTCTGGATAATTCCTAGTATTTCTTCAAGCACAAGTTGTCACCTCTGCCAGGAACTCTTCCCTGGTGTTCACAACGGGGACAGGTGTCCCTCTTTGCAACTGTAGAGTGCTTGCACAAACCCTTGCCTTTCTGAATTGGAAAACCTCTTTACATATCTGTCTTCCTGTTCCCATCTGGGTCCACCTGAAGGCACAGATGCTGCCTCATGCCTTTTCCTGTCCCGGGGATCCAGAATAGGATTTGGCCCAAGGTAGATGATCAGGAGCCAATAGAGTTTGGGCATCAACAGAAGCAGAGCACCAAACATAACACTTGGGATAGGTTTTGTTTTTTTTTTTTTTTAACTTTTATTTAGAATATAAATTTCCTGGCCGGCGCCGTGGCTCAACAGGCTAATCCTCCGCCTTGCGGCACAGGCACACCGGGTTCTAGTCCCGGTTGGGGCGCCGGATTCTGTCCCGGTTGCCCCTCTTCCAGGCCAGCCCTCTGCTGTGGCCCGGGAGTGCAGTGGAGGATGGCCCAGGTGCTTGGGCCCTGCACCCCATGGGGAGACCAGGAAAAGCACCTGGCTCCTGGCTCCTGCCATCGGACAAGCGCGGTGCGCCGGCCGCAGCGCGCCAGCCGCGGCGGCCATTGGAGGGTGAACCAACGGCAAAAGGAAGACCTTTCTCTCTGTCTCTCTCTCTCACTGTCCACTCTGCCTGTAAAAAAAAAAAAAAAAAAAAGAATATAAATTTCCAAGGTACAACCTATGGATTACAATGGCTTCCCTCCCCATACCTCCCCCCGCCGCAACCCTCCCCCCTTGCCCGCTCCCTCTTCCCTTTCATTCGCATCCAGATTCATTTTCAATTCTCTTTGTATACAGGAGATCAGTTTAGTATGTGTTAAGTAAAGATTTCAACCATTTGCCCTCACATAGCAGCACAAAGTGAAATATACTATTTGAGTACTCGTTATAGCATTGAATCACAATGTACAGCCCATTCAGGACAGAGATGGGATAGGTTTTACGTTGGCAATTCTTTTTAAGAAAAATTATTTTTTATGGGAGCCAGCATTGTGGCACAGTGGTTAAGCCACTGTTTGCACCATGGGCATTCCATATGAGCACTAGATTAGGTCCCAGCTATTCTACTTCTGATCCAGCTCCCTGCTAACACACCTGGGAAAGCAGCAGAAGATGCCCAAGTGCTTGGGCCTCTGCCTTCCACATGGGAGATCCAGATAGAATTCCAGCTCCTGGATTTTGTGGCCATTTGGGAAGTAAACCAGCAGATAGAAGATCTCTCTCGCTCTCGCTCTCTCTGTAATTCTGCTTTTCAAATGTTTAAAGATTTATTTATTTGAAAGTCAGAGTTACACAGAGAGAGAAAGAGAGGTAGAGAGAGCGAGAGCGAGAGAGAGAGAGAGGTCCTCCATCTGCTAGTTCATTCCTCAGCTGGCCGCAATGGCCAGAGCTACACCAATCTGAAGCCAGGATCCAGGAGCTTCCTCTGCATCTCCCACATGGGTGCAGGGGCCCAAGGACCTAGGCCATCTTCTACTGCTTTCCCAGGCCACAGCAGAGAGCTGGATCAGAAGTGGAGCAGCTGGGACTAGAACTGGCACCTACATGGGATGCCAGCACTGCAGGCAGTGTCCTAACCTGCTATGCCATAGCGCCGGCCCCTAAAATAAATCTTTACAATTTTTTTTATTTACTGATTTTATTTAAGAAGCAGAGACAGAGAAAAAGAGATTCCATGTGCTAGGTCACTTCCCAAATTCAGGTCTCCCCTGTGGTCGGCAGGAATCCAAGTACCTGAGCCATCACCTGCTGCTTCCCAGATGCACACTAGCAGGAAGCTGGAATCAGAAGTGAGCCTGGACTCAAACCTAGGCTCTCTGATATGAGAGGTGGGCATCCCAAGCAGTGTCTGGACCACCACTCAAATGCGCATCCCTGTTCTAGCAACTCTTGCCCACAAAGCTCTGCAGTCTTACACATGGTTCTTGTTGGTCTGAAACTATCACTTTGGAAATCAGTTTGGACGTTCCTTGCCAGGGGTACACCAGGTTCCCTAGAAGGTGCTTGTCTCCTCTGCCCCCGGGGACAGCCTGTGCTTTTGGGACCATCGTCCTCAGGCATCATCATGCAAGTCTGCGTAAACTCAGATAGGCCTGTAGCACTCTCACTCTGAGAATGTATCCCCGTAGTGATTTCCCGTGCTCTTTCTAAGCCTGCATTCCAGTCTCTTCTGATAACAGGGTGAGGCCAAGGTTCTGGCATCAGACACACTCAGATTTGTGCATGTATCCCTGGCCCACTGCTTCAAGACCTGGGCCAGCCCCGTCCACTGTAAAATGGGCTTAGTGACGGCGGCCCTTCCCTCAGACCAAGGCGGAGAAGACAACCCAGAACAAAGCCTGCAGGGTGCTGAGCAAGGCACTGGCAAAGTGAAGCAGCTGCGAGGAGTTCCTGCCATCTGGGATATGCGGAACAAAACTATTTTCCTATAATTTCACCCTACAGTTCAAAAAGCAGATGAGAGGCGTCACCATATGAGCTATCACTTATTTGGTTTGCTTCTTTCACCAGCTTTTTTTTTTTAAATTTTTTTGACAGGCAGAGTGGACAGTGAGAGAGAGACAGAGAGAAAGGTCTTCCTTTTTGCCGTTGGTTCACCCTCCAATGGCTGCAGCCGGCACATCGCGCTGATCCGATGGCAGGAGCCAGGTGCTTCTCCTGGTCTCCCATGGGGTGCAGGGCTCAAGCACTTGGGCCATCCTCCACTGCACTCCTGTGACACAGCAGAGAGCTGGCCTGGAAGAGGGGCAACCGGGACAGAATCCGGCGCCCCGAATGGGACTAGAACCTGGTGTGCCAGTGCTGCAAGGTGGAGGATTAGCCTGTTGAGCCACGGCGCCGGCCTTTCACCAGCTTTAAAAACCCTTTTCTGCTAGTCAGTTAGAAGGAAATCTGGGCCCAGGCACTGTGGCACAGTGGATAAAGCTGCTGCTTGGGGCACCAACATCCCACGTCAGGGTGCAGGTTGGAGTTGTGGCTCTTCCACTTCCACTTCTTTCTATTATACATCCTGTGAGGCAGCAGATGATGGCTCAAGTTCTTGGGTGCCTGCCACCCACATGGGAGATCTGGATGGAGTTCCAAGCTGCTGGCTTTAGCTTGGCCTAGCCTTGGCTTTGGTGGGCATTTAAGGAGTGAAGCAGCAGATGGAAGATATTTCTTTTTCCCTGAATCTTGCTCTCTTTTGCTCTACCTTTCAAATACAGTAAAGTAAAATAAATGTTAAAAAAGAAATATGTTAATTATTTTAAAAGAAAAATTAGTAAAAATATAATTTAAAAAAGTCACGATGGGTATTTGGCCTAGCTGTTAAGATACCAGTTAGGATACCGGCACTGATATGGGATGGGCTATGCCATGATATTGGTCCTTCAAATAATAATTTTAAAAATTCAATTCACTTAGGAGCTGGTGCTGTAGCATAGTATGCTAAACCTCTGCCTGCGGTGCCAACATCGATATAGATACCTGTTCATGTCCCAGATGCTCCACTTCTGATCCAGCTCCCTGCTAATGCTCTGGGAAGGCAGTGGAAGATGGCCCAAGTGGTTGGGCCCCTGTATTTACATGGGAGACTGAGAAGAAGCTCCTGGCTCCTAGCTCCTGGCTTTGGATCGGCTCAGTTCCAGCTGTTGCGGTTATCTGGGGAGTGAACCAGTGGAACAAGACTTTTCTGTCTGTAACTCTGTCTCTCAAATAAATAAATAAAATCTTAAAAAAAAAAGAAAAAAAACCTCAGTGTACTCAAATTGCTTGGAGCTGTGAGAGTGGACAAAGGTCCTGGCGTGGTCAGAACTCTAACACATCCCTCGGGGAGGAGCCCCGCAACGAGTCTGGATTAATTTGAGGCAGGCCCTGCGATTTTGCTAGGGGGATTGGGAAAGGGATACCTTTCTTCTGCTGGAATTTTTTAATTTAAATATTTTATTTATTTGAAAGGCAGAGTGACAGAGAAGGAAGCGAGACAGAGAGAGGCAGAGCTTCCATCTGCTGGTTCCCTCCCTAAGTGACCACTCCTGGCCAAAGCCAGGAGCCGGAAACCCCAACCAGTCACCCATGCTGTAGCATTAAAAACCTAGTTTAAGGTGCGGTCGCAGAACTTAGCAGGAATCCGTGGGCAGGAAAGCACTTTCGGCACAGAGATAGAATAATCAGAAATTTATTTACGATTAGAGAGAAAGAAATAGACAGTTAAGAAGAGAACATCACCAATCAAGAGGCAGACGCCAACGCCTGAGGTTATCACGGCTGGGGGATTCCGGAACAGCTTCTTCAGGGCCCTGAAGGGGAGGTCCTGGACAAAGTGTCCTCTCCACGGGGGACATTCCGAAGTCTCTCACTCCCAAGGTCCCTTAAACTTATTCAGAACAAAAGTGGCATTCATCCAAAAGTCCTTGTGTGACTAGGTAGGGCGTCTACTCCCCCAGGAACTGGCTAGGACCCTGGGAGAGCACACACACCAGTGCTTGCTTCATATCTCAAGTTAAAACCATCTTGCTTTTTTCTGTAAGTGAGCCAAGCCCACAGGAAAAACAGCAGCTGCAGCTCCAGGCTGTGAAATTTACTGTATAAACAAGGGCATGGAGGATCTTCATTTGAATAGTAACCCTTCACACGTGGTGGCAGGAGCCCAGGCACTTAGGCCATCCTTTGCTGTCTTGTCAGGCACATCAGCAGGGAGCTGGATCGGAAGTGGAGCAGCTGGGACTCAAACTGGTGCTCACTTGGGATGCTGGCCTCATAGGAGTGGCCTCACCTGCTGTGCCACAACAGCAGCCTTTGATGGGGTTGTTAACTCAGGTGAATGCAGGCCTGAGGCTGTTGGTGATGATAAGCTTTGTGGCTTCAAACAACATGCATTTATTGTTGTGTGATTTCCGTGGTCCCTGGCGCCCACATTAGCTCCTACAGTGTCCAGCCACCCATTCTTCCTCCTCTACTGGTGTTGGTTCAAGAGGTTGAATGTGACTGGGTCAGGCCAGGCTGCTGAGCACAGCCACCTCATGGGTGGGTTGACAAGCCCATGAACTGGCTGTCGGGGAGCAGGGGACAGGTTTGTGAGGATGTCCTTGGGGCTGTGGGTACAACAGGTATCCTGGGTCTTGCCTAAAACACAAGGCAAGGCATTCTTCATAAGGGGGTCAAGGTTCCAGTGTGCGTGACTCTGGATCGCTGAGGCTTCCCTGAGTTCTAGCATGAGCAGTCATCTGCCTTGACCACAGACTCCCGCTATTGCACGTGAAGAGGGCTCGGCTTAAGCAAGCACAGATCCAAAGTGTAATTTACTGTCTCGTGTGTCTGAAAAGTCCAAGGGCAGACTTGCTTCACGCTTGGCTCAATCCAGGGTCAAACACTGCCAATGTCATCAGCTCGCTGTCTCTCCCCCGCCTGTTTTCCTCTGTGTTGCTTCCACTCTCAGGCAGCCTCCACTGTCCTGGGGGAAAGGTGACCACAGGTCAGTGTAGGCTGAAAGCCTCTCTCTTATGCAACGCTGACAGGGAGTCTCTCTTCTCTGGTTCCAACTGAGCATATGGGCTAAGTTCAAGTTCACAGGTTGAAATTCTAACCACCAGTACCTCAGAATGGGACTAGATTTGGAGACAGGGCTTTTAACGAAGTAACCAAGATAAAGTGATGTCCAGTGTGACCAGGTACAGAGACACACAGAGAGAAGGCCATGTGGGGACACCAGAAGTCAGCCACCCCTCAAGCCAAGGAGAGAGGCCTTAGAAAATTCAACCCTGCCAAGAGCCTCCAGCCCTGTGACAACATTCTTCTGCTGTTTAAGCTACCCAGTCTCTGGTACTTGGTCCCTGCAGCTTGAGCTGAGTGACACAGTCCCAAGACTGAGTGCCCTGAACCAATCTCTTAGGCCAGAGGCATGCAATGTCTTGATTGGCCAGCTTGGGTCACATGACCACCCTAGACTCCCACCTAAATCACACAAACTGAGAGTGACAGACAAAGGAAAAGAGGAGAGCTATTATTGATTGAAGGAAGAGACATGGACGCTGGTAAAAGCAACAGCAGGGTCTTTATCTGTCAGTCTCCCCATTCATTTGTTTCCTTTCTCTGAAAGGATGTGGTATTTATGAAGCAATCCTACAAATAACCCTTTAGCCTACAAACATATTGGCCAGTGACTTCTAGAATTTGTGAGTTTCACATAACATAATACTAACCATTTTAAAGTGAACGCGGTAGCCCTTGGTCTGCTCACAATGACACACAACCACCACCTTGATCTAGTTCCAAAACATTTTCATCGCCCAGAAGGAAACCTCCCACCCATTAAGTGCTTCCTCCCTATTCCCTTGGCCACCTGGGCCTGGGAACTGCCATCTGCATGAATTTATGCTCTGAGCTACGCAAGAATGAAGTCATACCGTATTTGCCCTTTGTGTCTGATGTCCTTCACTCGGCACATTTCCAAGCTTCATTCAGAGAGAGAGACAGACAGACAGACAGACAGACACACAGAGAGAACTCCCATTTGCCAGCTCACTTCCCAGATGGCTACAACAGTTGGGGCTGGGCAGGACCCAGAAGTTGGAAATGCAATCCAGGTCTCCCATGTAGGTGGCGGGAACCCTACCACTTGAGCCACCACCACTGCCTCCCAGGGACTGACCCGGGTCCTCCAGTGTAGGCTGCAGGCATCCTAACCAGCACCTTAGCCACTAGGCCACATGTCTGCCCAGAACTTCATTTCTTTTCATGGCTGAATAGTATTCAACTACTCCAGAAGGCTTCAGAAAGTTTACAGAAATGTGTATTATGAAAAAACTATTCCTGCATTTCCAATTTTTTGTACTAAAATAAACTCAGCTTTTAATTCCTTTTTTTTCCCTCAAACTCTTGGAAGTACCCTCATATGTATATATTAGAATTTGCTTGTTTTCTGATTATATTTTACGTTTTATATGTAATTTGGCAACATTAAAGTTTACCACCTTAACTAATTTTAAGCACTCAGTTCAGTTGTATTAAAAATACTCACATTGTTGCACAATCTTCAGAACTTTTTCATCTTGCAAAACTAAAATTCTGTACCTTCTTTAAAAAAATTCATTAATTTCTTTATGTGACAGAGAGCTCCTCTCTGTGGGTTCCCTCCCCAAATGCCTGGGAGCTGAGAACTCAATCCAGGTCTTCCACATGGATGGCAGGAACCCAACCACCTGGGCCATCACCACTGCCCCCAGGGTGCACACAGCAGGAAGCTGGGGTCAGGAGCCAGAGCTAGAAGTCAAACCCGGGCACTCTGGCATGGGGGGATGTGAACATCTTCACTGTTAGACTAAATGCCCGCCCCTCGTACACTTTAAACAATAATTCCCCACGGCACTCTCCAGCCCCTGTCTGTTTTCTGTTTCTGTGAATGCACCTATTCTGGGGACTTCACAGAAGAGAAATCACACAACATTTGTCCCTTGACTGACTTCCCCTGGCATAGTGTCTACATGGTTCACATTTGTTGTGGCACGTGTCAGAGTTTCCTTCCTTAAGGGTGAATACTGTTTCTCCTTTGACTGTGGCACATTTTGATGAACCATTCATTCATCCATGGACTCCGCCGTGGAGGTTACTTTCACCTTCGGTGACTGTGAATAACACTGCAGTGAACTTGAGAGTGAAAATCTTTGAGCCCTGCTTTCAATTCCTTTGGATATATCCCCAAAAGTGGGATTGCTGGATCACATGGGAACTCTATTTTTAATATTTGCAGACCTAGATTTCGTTGCTTCTAAAATTAATGTCCTGGGGCCAACACTGTGGCATAGCGGGTAAAGTCACCACCTGCAATGCCGGCATCGCATATGAACACTGGTTTGAGTCCCATCTGCTTCACTTCCCATCCAGCTCTCTGCTATGGCCTGGAAGGCAGTAGAAGATGCCCAAGTCCTTGGGTGCCTGCACCTGTGTGGGGGACCCAGAAAAAGCTCCAGGCTCCTGGCTCCTGGCTCCGGATCAGCCCAGCTCCAGCCATTGGGACCATTTGGGGAGTGAACCAGCAGATGAAAGACCTCTTTCTCTCTCTCTTTCTCTCTGCCTCTGCCTCTCTGTAACTCTTTCAAATAAATAAATCTAAAAAAATTAAAATTAATAAAATTAATGCCCTTCCTAACTCCTTTCAAAAAAAAACTTTATGGAGCTGGCATTTATGGAGCGGCACATGGGGTTGAGTTACCACCTGCAACACCAGCATCCTGGTTTGAGTCCCAGCTGCTCTGTTCCCAAGCTAGCTTTCTGCTTAATGTACAGCAGAAGATGGCCCAAGTGCTTGGGCCCCTGCACCAACTTGGGAGACCTGGGTCATCTGGGGAATGAACCAGCAGATGGAAGATCTCTCTCTCCTCTTCCGCACCCCATAGCCTGCAATTCTGCCTTTCAAATACATAAAATAAATATTCTAAAAATTGTTTATGGAGAAGACGTATAAACCTCACATCAATGAGGATGTAGCAGATATTTTAAAATACTTTGAAACTCTCAATGGGAAGATATAAAATTCTCAGCAGAAAAATATCTGATGGGGTAGGCATTTGGACTACAGCTTAAGATGTCGCACCCTGTATTGGAGCGCCTGGGTTTGATACCCGCCTCTGGCTCCTGACTCCAGCTTCCTGCCAAGGCATACCCTCCCTGGGGGGCAGCAGTGATGGCTCCCTCGTGGGAGACCTGGAATGAGTTTCCAGCTCCTGGCACCAGCCCTGGCCCAGTCCTGACTGCTGTGGCATTTGGGGAGTGAACCAGTGATAGGAGCTCACTCTTTCTCTCTAATTCAAACAAAATAAAAAAGCTAACAACTTCAAAAAAAAAAAAAAAACCTGACAAAGATCAGTCAGAGGTTAATTTCCAGAATGATGTTCCAGTACCGGTTGTTGGCCAGCTGCCAGTGCCTTGTCCCTTGGAGCTACTATTCCAAGTCACTGGCGCAGCCACAGCAAGTTTCTGGACTCAGGGCTGAGGCCACAAGCTGGAGCTTTGTGTTTGCTCAACTTCCTTATTCAACACTTTCTTTAGCAAAAGCAACACGAGTCAAGCTGGAAGGCTGCCACTTCCTGGGACAGCCCCGCCAGTGAATTCCCAGCCCTCACTCAACAAAAGCGACCTGCGGCCTTCCAGACGCCCTCATTCCTGTCTGCCCGCAGCTGGCACCTGCAGACACTCTGGCCTAGTCACACCCATGGGCAAATGACAAGCCAGCTCGGCTAGCAACTGTCTATGTGGGTTAACAAATACTAACTTCCTTTTCCTCTCTCTCTCTCTCTTTTATTGCTTTCCTCCTCTTCTCTCATTCACAGCCAGAACTCTGTGCAGCCAGTGCTTTGGGTTTCAAGTGCTTGGGCCCTGCACCCCCATGGGAGAACTCCCAGAGTTCCCCCAGGGCTGGGTCCTTACCTGGACTTGCAGGGCACTGCTTGGTTTCTGGACAAAGACCAGCCCTTCTGTGGACACTGGTCCTCTCTCCTTTGCCCCACCTTGCTCTTGAGTCCACGCCTCTTTGCTGAAGAGCAGACCTTCCAAGAGAGGATAATGAGAAACAGCATCAGCATCTAACGAGGTCTGCACCATTCTCGCATTCATGATGCACTCTTTCTATACAATGATGCTAAAGTACACATCTTCGAAGTGCACTTACATATGTCAAAATGTTCAAAATAGAATGTTCAATGAGAGACAATGCAGAAGTATATGTATGTATTCTCATGTGGGTCATGTAGATTATTTATATTGTTAAAAAGATGAAAATAAAACTTTGAGAAAATAGAAACAAAAAACAATGGGGATAGGCATTTGACCCAACAGTTAAGACAGTTGGTGAGATGCCCACAATCCATATCAGAGTTTCTGAGTTCGATACTGGACTCCTGATTCCAGCTTCCTGCAAATGCAGAAACTGGGAGGCGGCAGACATGGCTGAAGTGATTGGGTTCCTGCCACTCACATGGGAAACCTGGACTGAGTTCCTGGCTCCCAGCTTCAGCCCTGGTCTAGCCCTTGACATTGTGGGCATTTGGGAAGTGAACCAGCAGATGGGAGCTCTGTATGTCTCTCTGCCTCTTAAAGAACAACAAAATGATTAGCTAAGAGGTATAAATTCAAAAGATACACAATATGCCAACTCCATTAATCACAATATATTGTATTTTCGAAAATCATTCTCAGTAAATTTACATGTTCTCACCACAAAAATCATGAAGTCTGTGAAGGCATATGTTAACCAGCTTGAGCCATTCCACAGTGTCTACATATTACAAAACATTGTGTTGTATACCATAAATATGTGCAACTTTGTCAACTAAAGAAATCAATACCAAAAAAAGAGAAGGCAAACCCAATTGATTGCTATAGTCTTTTTTTGATGAAAAATTAAGAGCCACAGAGGCCACCCTGCAATGTGGAATGAAATGACCCAATCATCTTATTTTAAGATTTATTTTGAAAGGCAGAGTTGAAAAGAGAAAGAGGGAAAGTGAGAGAGAGAGGTCTTCCAACCACAAATTCACTCTCCAGAAGGTCTCAATAGTGAGGGCTGAGCCAGGCCGAATCCAGGAGCCTCGTACTCCTTGCAGGTTTCTCACGTAGGTGGCAGGACCCTAGGCACCTGGGTCACCTGCTGCTTTTCCAGGCACATCAACAGGGTGCAGGGTCAAAAGTGGCCAGGCTACAGCCTGCAATACCTTTGGAGTCAGAAGTGCTTTCATTCTGCTTTGTCATTCCTCTCCAAGCCTCAGTTTATTTATCAGTGCAGTGGGGGAAATAGCAGTACCTCCACACAGGGTTGCTGTAGGAAAGAAATGAGACCCTGTGGGGGACTGGTTTGGTGTGACTGCAGCCATCTTGGAGAGACTGCAGCCATGTTGTCTGCTAAGAGTCCCTGGCACTCATCTCAGAACTTATGGGATAAACAAAGCCATTACTGTAAGTTTGTTGAGCGTTTTGTGCTGGGCACTGATGCCTGGAGTGTCTTCTAACTGATGTGTGACCTGTTCATGCTCCTTAAGAACAGCCAGGTTCTGTCTGGTTGGCCATGGGCCACCTTTGTCTGGTTTGGCATAGAAACTTCCCACTGCCTCAGGGTGCAGGGATCCTCTCATCTTGCTGCCTAAGGCACCTTCCATGCTTACGTCCCTAATAAATGGCCTCTTTCTTTGATCCCTTGGCACCTTCTATCTTTGGTGGCTGGTTCTCGTCCACCAGGCTTTTCCAAAACAGATGTGGAGCGTCAGAGCCTGGCTCTCCTGGCAGGAGTGATGATCAGTAAGTAATGGCTGTCCTCACTGGCTCTCGCTGACCTCCACACAGTGGGAGCTCAGCAAATGGGGCCTGGCTGGTTCCAGCCTTTGTTTGAGCAGTGTCAGCACCAGCTCACAAAGGCAGCAATGCAGGGGCGGATCCAGGTGGCGCTTTCCAATCATCCCATGAGCCTCCATCACCTTATCTCTAAAACAATAGGGACGGATACTGCCTACCCAGGTATGTTTGCAGCCCACACATGCTCCCTACCATTGCTCTATCTTTTGTAAAAAAAAAAAAAAAAAAAAACTGAAAGGGAAATAGAGCTCCCATCTGCTGGTTCATTCCCCAAATGCCTGGCTAGTGGTTGAAGCTGGGAATTCAATCCAGGTCTCCCTATATGGGTGGCAGAGACCAAGGGTTTGCATTAGCAGAAAGCTAGAGTTAGGAGCTGGTACCAAACCCAGGTATTCTTTTTTTTTTTGACAGGCAGAGTGGACAGTGAGAGAGAGACAGAGAGAAAGGTCTTCCTTTGTCATTGGTTCACCCTCCAATGGCCGCTGCGGCTGGCGTGTGCACCGCACTGATCCAAAGGCAGGAGCCAGGTGCTTTTCCTGGTCTCCCATGGGGGTGCAGGGCCCAAGCACTTGAAACCCAGGTATTCTAAAATGGAGTGCAGGCACCTTAATTGCCAGTCCTAGTTGTCCACCACTGTTCCTGTCTCTCAAGCTTCCAGTGTGGACTGTGCTTTGTCCCCGGACTAGTTTCAAGCAAGTTTTCACATTTCCGAGCATTTTCTGCAAAGATGCAGCCCCCTCTTGGAGCAAATAATTATCCTTTAACACACAGCTTATGGGATGGTAGCTATTAGCTCACGAACATTTAATGAGAACAATTCAATATAAACAGCCAGAGGATTTTTCCAGTGTTGTTAATTAAGGAAGTGCTGTTGTTACTGGAATGACAGATGAAATGAATGGTCTATCTTTTCTGAATGTGTGATTTTATCAGAGGGTGAAGCTTTAGTGAGCACCAGATGAGTTTTGTAAAAATGCACTTATTTTCTTATAGCCATGGAGGTAGTGACAACATCAGGTACTGGGATGTGACCAGAGAATGAGAGGTGACCCTCATGGAGTTCACATTCCAGTGAATGGTGGTGATGGTTTCAGATGACCTAGAAATCCCAATGTCCTGAAAGTTAGGGAAGATGAAGGGCAGGCCTGGAGTGGATGCAGAGAACAGAGATAGGGGAGAGAAGGTAAAGAGGAATACAGGGAAGCCCAGACAAGAATACAGTGACAGCTGGGGGAGGGGCAAGGGAGAGTGCTCCAGGAAGAGGGAAAGAGCACTTGGCAAAGGCCCAGAGGCCCAAAGACAAGCTGGAACTGAAACACACTCAGGGAGTTTGGAGAGAACGGAAGGAAGGAGACAGAAGGCCATGGAAGTCAGTAGGGGCCTGTTGAAGATTCTGCACTTCATCCTGGTTCAAGAGGGAGCCACAGTGCTTTCCGGTAAGGTCGGGGGCAGGGAGAGATGTGTGCATTCATCTAGTTCACACTGGAGGGTGGGCTGTGCTCAGGAGAATGACACCAGCTACCTCACTGAGAGGTAGTGGGGGTGGCGCAAAGTAGACCCACTGGAGGGCGGTTAAGGCAGCAGGATTTATCACTCTAGCCATCAGTTGCCTGTTGAGGGAACGCAGGGGGCAAGAATGATAGACCAGGAGCAGAAGTATCTGGAATCTGCTTCCACCTTTCCCAAGAGGCTGCCCTAGTACATGTGTGTCCCTCTGGTACTCAGTCTGGAATTTTTTTTTTTTTTTTTTATTTAGTGTGAAAGGTGCATAAGAGCTTTTTTTATTTGACAGGCAGAGTGGACAGTGAGAGAGAGAGAGAGAGAGAGACAGACAGACAGAGAGAAAGGTCTCTGCAGCTGGATCACTGGGACAGGCGCACTGCACTGATCCGAAGGCAGGAGCCAGGTGCTTCTCCTGGTCTCCCATGGGGTGCAGGGCCCAAGCACTTGGGCCATCCTCCACTGCACTCCCGGGCCACAGCAGAGAGCTGGCCTGGAAGAGGGGCAACCGGGACAGAATCTGGTGCCCTGACTGGGACTAGAACCTGGTGTACCGGTGCCACAAGGTGGAGGATTAGCCTGTTGAGCCACGGTGCTGGCCGCTCAGTCTGGAATTCTAAACGCACTCAATGCCCTGGGTGTCTCCCCCAACGGCCACACTATTTGTTGCACAAGGGCAGTGGCTGCTCCTCCTCTTCCTTACAGGGCTTTCAAAATGCACTTTTGGAACAAATGAAGGAAAGAACCAAGAATCCTGTCGGGGCTTTGGGGCTGAGGCGGACTCTGACACTTACCTAGTTGTGAACCAGCCCCAGCTATAGAATCTTTGGTCCAACAGATTGACCAAAGCCCCTAACAACGTTTCCTTACACAGTCTACCAAGTATGTAAGCCTAGACGAGTATTTCAGAAAGTTAATGGAAAATGGAAACCAAAGTTTATTTGGTGCAAAACAATTCTGAAATCCACGCACAAGGGTTTTCTGTAATACCGATTTTCCAGGCCCTTCTTACGTATAAGGACATTCATTTCTTTGATATTTGCAAAAAAAAAAAAAAAACAGTAAAACAGCAAAGCTCAAACAAATCTGCTCAATAAATGATGGTGCATCTAGGGCAAAAGAAACATTATAAATAACATGTTTTTGACACCAATATTCTGGAATGGTACAATTTTTTGCTGAACACATGGAGCCAAACTCTTCACACTCACAGCAGTTTTTAAATGGGAAAGTTACATCCCAACAGGGATTTTTCTGTTCCTCCCACCCCGTCTCCACATTTTCTACGATCAACCTGTATTATTTTGTAGGAAGAAATGCAAACGAGACAACTTTTAATTAGCAGTACCGGAAGCTGCCCTAGGGCCCCGCGAGGCGAAGGCCGTGGGGTCGCGCGGTTTCTCCTCAGGCGGGACTAAGCAGACCCTCGGAACGCGTTTCCCACAACGGTTTCCTGGGAAGCTCGCGCGGAGCCCCTGAGAGGCCTCACAGACTCCCCACAGCTGGGAAGTTCGCTCGAGCCGCGTGTCAGCGTCACGCGAAAACACGCGGGAAGTCGGCGGGTGAGGAAAACCGGGCCCGCGTCTCAGGGGGGCGCCAGAGAAAGGCCAGGCCTTACCATCTCCGAGTTTGGAAAGCCGAGCCACAGAGGCAAAGCAAAAGCAAAATGGACCGCTCCTCGCCGTCCGGCGGGCGGAGCCAGAGCCCCGAGCCCCGAGCGCGCCCCGAGCCCCGAGCGCGCCCCGAGCGGGCCGTCGGTTGCAGTGACCCGGTGGCGCGAGTCGCCCCACGCTACCGGGCCCGGCCAATCAGAGAGCAGAGGGGGCCTGGCCTCGCGGGTGATTGGAGGAGCGCGGCGGGGCGGGGCGGGGCGGCGGCCTCGACGCGTGCGCTCTAGGGGGCGCTGGGCCCACGCTGCCTCCGCGTCAGTGTGCGCACGGTTCGGAGCCCGAGCCCCGGGTCAGCGCCTGGCCTCCCCGTCGCCCTCCCGGCCGATCGCCCCCGCTCTGCCCCGCCATGCCGGTGGACCTCAGCAAGTGGTCCGGGCCCTTGAGCCTGCAGGAAGTGGAGGAGCGGCCGCAGCACCCGCTGCAGGTCACCTACAGCGGCGTGGCGCTGGACGAGCTGGGCCAAGTGCTGACGCCCACCCAGGTAGCTCAGGGCGCTCGGGGGCCTGTGCGCGCCGCGGCCGGGGGGCTGCGCTGCGGGGGCGAGATCCCGCGCGCGTGCCGAGGGACGGGGTCGTGGGGGCCCGGGGGGGAACGGACCCGCCGCCGCAGGGCTGCCGGGCGGGAGGCGGGAGGCCCGTGGCGCGTTACGTAACCGCCGATCCGCACGTGCTTTGTGCTCGCGGCCCGGGCGCGCTCCCGCCTAGGGGAGTGCGGTCCCGCGTGGGCGAGGCCGCCGGCTGTGGAAGCGGACGCCCCCCGGGCGGCGCTGCTGGGCCACCGCTTCTGCAGAGGGGGTCATTGTGGCTGAGGTGCCCAGGGTGTGGACGGTGCCAGCTGCCTGCCCACCTCTGGCCTCCACAGCTGTCCTCATTCCCCGCTGTGGCAGGCCCCAGGCAGTCATCCAACCCAGAGACCTTGACACTCAAATAAAAAAAAAAAAAAAGAGGACTTCAGGCCTAGGCTGGACTGGGGCTCCACGGCTTTGTGCGAGTGGCATGCGAGGATACTGGCGTGTTGGGAGTAAAATCAATAACGCCGGTAAAAATGTCAGCGCTTGGCTCTCAGTCTGTCAATACAGAGCGACTGTTACTAATCATCCAGTCGGGGGTTCCAGGTTCAAAGAAGGAGTTCTGGTTTCGGTAGCATTTTTTTTTTTGGTCGTTTAAGATGTGTTTTATTTGAAAGGCAGAGTGACAGAGATCTCCCATCCACTGGGTCGCTCCCCGCGTGACCACAGATGCCTGGGCCAGGGCGAAGCCAGGAGCCTGGAACCCTGTCCAGGTCGCCCACATTGGTGGCAGGGGCCCAACCGCCCCGGGCCCTTTGCTGCTCATTTCCCAGGAACGCTATTAGCAGGGAGCTGGATTGGAAGCAGAGCGGCTGGGCCTGGAACTGGCGTCCCGTGACGACGTGCCAGTCAGATGCTGGCATGGAGGCTTCACAGGTTGCGCCACAGCGCTGGCCCTGTCTTTAGCATTTCTGACGTTTTGATTTCAAACTGGTTCTTTTCTGCAGGTGAAGAATAGGCCCACCAGCATTGCCTGGGATGGCCTTGATCCAGATAAACTGTACACCTTGGTCCTGACAGACCCTGATGCTCCCAGCAGGAAGGACCCCAAATACAGGTGAATTGAAGAGGGGTGTGGGGGGAAGGGAGAGTGAGTCGTCCACACAAGACCCAGCTAGTGCGTGCCTCTGGCTGGATGTGGGGAAGGGACCTGGTGCGGGATGGCCGTGCCCCTGCTCGGGCAGCAGTGTGTGGTTCCTGCCCCTTGGCTCCCTGGACCAAGCCTGTAAACCATTCAAGAGCCACGTCCACCTGGGCTCTGTTTCCGTGTGGCTCCAAGAGCCAAGGATTCGGGAGAACACTGAAAGAGGAAGAATGCTTTGTCATGCGTGCCATGATAAGAAATGCAGGTTTCAGTGTCCACGGGTGAAGTTTCATTGGCGCACAGCCACATTGGCTTGTCCACGCCTCGTCTCGAGCCGTTTCCATGCCGCAGTGGCAGAGGGGTCCACTGTGACAGGGGCGGTCTGGCCCACGCCGCCGCCAGTGGGTGCTTTCTAGTCCTCTATAGAAAAGGTGGTTGACCCCTGCCCTGGGAGATCTCAGAGGGATGGAGGGGCTGGGGCCACATGGGGTTTGCCCTGGCACAGAAAGCATGGATTGTTCACAGATGCATGAGGGGCCTTCAAAAAGCGTGTGGGAATGGCAGTGAAAAGGTGAAATCATTTTGGTGCAAAATATTTTTCGAATCTATGTGTAGTAGGTTTTTCATAATATATATTTTCCATGACCTTTTTTTTTCAGTTGAAAAAAAATAACCTGGATTCAAAGCTTTTGGCACCAAAATAAGCTTACCTTTTAATTCCATTTTAAACTTTTTTTTTTTTTTTTAATTTGTGAAAAAGAGAGAGAGAGACCAAGAGAGCTTTCTCGACGTTTGCTGCACCCCTCGAATGTCAGAGCCAGGTCTCAATCCAGGTCTCCACGGAGGTAGCAGGGACTCAAAAAGCTGAGTCATCGCCTGCTGTCTGGAATCAGGAGTGGAACCCAGGCACTGTGATACGTGATGCCAGCATCTCACCTGGCGTCCCGTCCACTAGACTAGGCGCCAGTCCCTTGTGTGAATTGTTCAAAGCCCCCTTGTAGCTCCTGGCAGGGGGCACGCGCCTGGGGCACGTCTGTGGGTGACTCATCGCTTTCCCCGGGTACTGACTGTCCGCGTTCTCTGCCCAGGGAGTGGCACCACTTCCTGGTGGTCAACATGAAGGGCGGCAACATCAGCAGCGGCACGGTCCTGTCTGATTACGTGGGCTCTGGGCCTCCCAAGGGCACAGGTCAGTACCGGCTCCTTGGCGGGGAGGCATGGCGGGGAGCCGGGCTGCACACGAGGGCTAGCCAGTGCTGCCCGGTTCAGTCTGGTCTGTGGGAGCCCCTCCCCTGCTGAGGTGTCAGGCCGCAGACACGCCGCCAGGGGCAGGTGCCTTCCCCAGCATGGTCAGCCCTGCAGAGCTGCCCTGGAGCATCAGCTGGACCCTCGGCTGCACCCTGGCCTCTAGCCTTTAGGAAGCAAGGAAGTCGATGAGAAGGACGCGCAAGATGGCTTCCTGGTGGGCTGCACGGGGGTCGAACACAACGAAGCCACTCTGTCCCATCCTGGCCCTCTGTCCTGTGATTCTGATTCCCTTCAATGTCTCAGAGATGATCATGGTTTCTAAATTTGAAAAAACTGCCTGGTATGTCTCTTTCTAGCTCCTTCTCTGGAAAACCTGGCTTGGTCTCTCGAAAAGGCTTGCAGGACTGGAGAGGAACAGTGTACACCTGTGTCGTGTTGAGTCATATCTGAGTACACAGCATATGTGGGTGGGTGGAGATAGAGACTCTCCAGGTTGGACTGGTGGTGGGAGACGCGTTATCGTCTGTTCTGTCTTGGAAGGCGTCCCTGTTAGCAGGAGCAGAGAAGTTGAGGGGGAGTGAAGCGTGGCAGGCAGCAGCTTTCGTACACTTTGTCCAGCTGTGAGTTAGTCTGAAGAGGGACAAGAGGTCCCTGGCTAGGACAGTTGGTCATGAACTTGGCTTTTATCTGTAGATGCAGAAGCTCCCGTGGCCCCGGGCTCGCTCGTGTGCTCCTGTTAGGGAGGTGAAGGGACAGGCTTCTTAGGAATCTATTACGTTCTCTAGGGCAGTGCCTGGTTTAGGCACTTTAATGATGAGAATTGCCCACAGGAGAATAAAACAGTTCCCTCGAGTAGGAACTCTGTTCTCATTAAGAAAGAAAGAAAAAGCCTCAGTAACTGCCTCTTCTGATTTTGCTTTGCTTGCTTTATTTTCTGTTAGTAAAGTAGAATGTGCTTATAGCTAGCGAATGTGCAGACACAGTCAGGGTCTGGATCCTGTCCACTCCAGAAGGGTCTTGTGTGGCCTTTGTACCTAAGTTCCCCTAGGGCTGCTGCCGCTCTCCATCCGTGACTGTGGCCGCTCTTGTGTTTGCGTATGGAGATGCTGTCCCGCCGTCGCTGTTTTTGGGAGTGCGGAGTGTGCGATTCAGCCGAGTTCCTGTTTGTCTCAGTTGTGCAGTCCTTTTTGTTGCTGAGTGACCCGCCCTTGGGTGAATATAGCACAGTTCGCTTGGCTGCTCTCCTGGTGGGCATTGGGGTCTTCCCAGCATTTGGATATCATGAGCAAAGGCGCTGTAGACGAGTGGGTGGGTGTTTCCATTTCTTAGATAAATACCTGGGAGTAGAATTGCTGGGCCATAGCAGTTGCCCATGGGTACTTCAGGGTGGTTGGAAACTTTACTCTCGGCAGTGGATGCCAGTTTCCTGGAAGATCCCTGTAGCCACGTGCCAGGGTAAGGTGGTGTCTTCCTGATGGTCAGCAGTCCAGTGTATGTAACTTGGGGTCGTTATCCCACCACTCTGGTGACTTACCATGTGCAGAACGGATCCCTATCGACCATTCTTGTATCTTTTGTTGATTAAGTTAAAAACTGTGGTTAACACATAGCAAAATTTACCATATTAACTTTTTATTTTCTCATTTTTAAAATAAGGACTTTTAGAAAATTTATTTATTTTAAAGATTTTATTTGAAAGGTAGAACCATCTGCAGGTTCACTCCCCAATGTCTGCATCAGCTGGGGCTGGGTCAGGTCAAAGCTGGGAGCCGGGAGCTCCATCCAGGTCTCCCATGTGGTTGGTGGGGACCCAGCTGCTTGAGTCGTCACCTGCTGCCTCCCAAGGTGCCCGTTAGTAGGAAGCTGGAGTCAGTGTGGAGCGCTCCAGTGTGGATGTGGGCATCCCAAGAGCAGTCACCCACTCTGCCAAGCAGCTGCTCCTTATCTGATTGCAGGTGTGTATTTCAGTAGTGGTGACTAAATTTCCGGTGTAGCTGAGCGGCTCTCTGCTCTGTAGAATGTTTCTTCTTCCCAGCCGGAAGCTGCCCGTGAACAAGCTGCCCAGTTCACCCTCTGCAGTCTGGGCCACCACCGCGGTGTCTCAGCGAGTCTGACCCTCGTGCAGGATCACGTAGGACAGCATTTCCTTTTGGGGACTCAGCGTAATGTCCTCCAGGTCCCTCCCGGGTACAGCAGGTGTCAGGATTTCCTTGCTTTTGAAGGTTGAATGAGAATTCCATGGTGTAGATACGCTGCGTGTTGTTCATTGACCCACTGTTGGGTATTTGGGTTGCTTCCACCTCTTGGCCCTTTATCGCGAATAGTACTGCAGTCACCGTGGGGACGCACTTGAATAACTTAAAACAAATAACCTTCCTGTGTTTGTTTCTCCCTGTCTGGGCCCTCAGAGTCGTCCTTGTGAAGGAGGAGGTCCAGGTCCCTCCGTGTGGAGGTGCTGGGTGACAGCGGGGGCTGTTCGTCCCGGCTGTGTGTGCATCTTCCCTCTGCCTCTCCCCACAGGCCTCCACCGCTACGTCTGGCTCGTTTACGAGCAGGATGGGCCGCTGAAGTGCGATGAGCCCATCCTCAGCAACCGGTCTGGAGACCACCGCGGCAAATTCAAGGTGGCGTCCTTCCGCAAGAAGTACCACCTGGGGACGCCGGTGGCCGGCTCGTGTTACCAGGCTGAGTGGGACGACTATGTGCCCAAGCTGTACGAGCAGCTGTCTGGGAAGTAGGGTGAAGCTCGGAGACATGCGTGGTCCCCGAGCCTCGCGCCGGCCTCTCGTGGTCCGTGATGCATGTAGATTCTCCCCCTCCCCGCCCTGTTTGCACCTGAGCAGTGGGATAGTGGTGTCGGGTGACTTCCTGCCGCCTGTTCTCTATGACTCTAGATTAGGCACACGTCCCACTTTATATTTAGGTCAAATTTGAACTCCATTATGGGGGATTTTTTTTGTACTGTAATGGAGTCACCAAATAGTAATAGAAAGCTAGCAACTCAGAATTTAAAGAAGAAGAAAAATGCAGGTAAAAAAACCAAAGCCTACAGGAGTAGAGCAGAGTGTCACAACATCCGAGAAAAATGTCTGTGCCTTTTGTGATCCTGAGTCCCGAATTGTGCACACTGGCATCCCCTGAGACAGCCAGAGCTTGAGTCTCGGGTGAGCCCCAGCAGGGGACGTCTCAGATGGCCCCACAGGCGTCAGTGCCCGCTCTGGTTTCTCTGCATTACTGGAAAAAGCAGTTAGGAAGGAGGCCTTGTGTCTAGCCGGTCAGCTGTTGTAGCTGACAGGATGTCAGGAACCCTCACGTCGGGGCCTGTTGAGTGGATCACTCTCACGGGTGTAAGGAAGGCTGGCCTGGAGTTGCTTCATGCTGTGTAATTCCGCTGTGTGCTTATAGTCGACTAAAAATAAAAGCATTGTGAACAACCTGGGCCTCCAGATGTTTTGCCTTATTGGGGTGGAGGTTTCAGTCTCCCAGGGGAGCTTGGACCACGGGGTGGGCCCACGTGCCTCCCTGCGCTTGGGCCACGGGGTGGGCCCACGCGCCTCCCTGCGCTTGGACCACGGGGTGGGCCCACGCGCCTCCCTGTGCTTGGACCACGGGGTGGGCCCACGCATCACCCTGCGCTTGGACCACGGGGTGGGCCCAAGCGTCTCCCTGCGCTGGGACCACAGGGTGGGCCCACGCATCTCCCTGTGCTTGGACCACGGGGTGGGCCCACGCGTCTCCCTGTGCTTGGACCACGGGGTGGGCCACGCTTCTCCCTATGCCAGCAACCTGCAGCAGAAGCAGCCATTCAAGCCTGAGGTTTCAACTCACAACTTGAGGCCGAGTCGTCTCGCCCGACAAGCAGCCTTGCTTCCCACAGGCGGTCCTCTGAAGCTGCCAGTGCCGTCTGGAAGAAGCTGGTTGGAGACCTTCCGCTTGGTGTCAGGTGCAGGCGTGGGCATGGCATGTGGTGACCTCTGTCATTGTGCCCGGGTGTCAGCCACACCCAGTCAGTCCCCTGTAGGTGGTGGTGGGGGGCAGGGGGTCAGAGCCAGAACAAGGAGGTGCCTGTGGTGCAGTTGCATGGTCTCTGTGATCCGGGTGGAGAAGTGGGCAGCATGAGGCTGGGCCTCCCTCCCCGTTCCCTGCAGCTCTTTCCTTGGAAAACCCTTTGGAAACGTGGCTATCAAGCCTCTAGGTAACCTCTGGGTTTTGCTTTTTATCTTTTCACCTTGAGCAATTTATTTGTAATATAAAATAAAGTGGGGCTATCTGTGTGAATCTCAGTTTTTAAAAGAGTCTTCTCTGGTTGAACTTAATCTTTTTCTGAGTCATAATTTAAAACACTTTGACCTCCATGAAGACATTTCTGCTCAGTCCCAGCAAGTTTCTTAGAGATTCTTGAGACAGTCACTGATTTTCACAACTGGATGTCAGTTGTATCTTCAGTTTTGTTTATTCTAACAAACCTGGCAATGGAAACTCTAACCATGAAAATCCCTTCCACTCAGTAATTCCCAGGCCACAGCTGGAAGAAACTGTGTTTATGGGGAATGGCCCACATCCCTTGCATAACACTTGAGAATTCTCTGGACGGAGCCCCACGTGGGAGCTCTGCCTGGTTCAGTCTGAGTGACCACTCCCACCTCAGTAGAAGTCTACGTTCTGTTGGACATCAGTGTCTTGGACAAAATCTTAGAAGAAGCAACTTTATAGAGCTCTGTTTACACTCTTAGTTCTCTGCTGAAGTTTTCTTCTTAACTGGAGGATTTTTTGAAAATTTGAGAGGCAGATACGGGGACAGAGATAACAGACAGACAGAACCCCCATTCGCTGGTTTGCTCCCCAGATGCTTCCGCTGGCCAAAGCCGGGAACTCAGTCCTGGTCTCATGCTGGGGCCAGGGGCCCCTCACTGGAGCCTTCACGGCCACCTCCCAGGGTCCACATGGGCGGGAAGCTGTAGTCAGGAGCTGGAGCTGACATTGAGAGCCAGGACTGCGATCTGAGATGTGGGTGTCTTCAGTTCTAGGCCAATTGCCCGCGTCTCATTGTGTGTAGTGGGTCAAGCCACGGCCTGTGATGCTGGCATTCCATGAGAGCACCGGTTCAAGTCCCAGCTGCTCCCCTTCTGATCCAGCTCCCTGCAAATGCACCTGGGACAGCAGTGGACAATGCTCCAAGTACTTGGGCTCCCTTTACCCCCACAGTTCCTGGCTCCTGGTTTCCACCTGGCTTTGGCCATTTGGGGAGTAAACCAGCAGGTGGAAGATCTCTGTCTCTCCCCCTTTCTGTAACTGCCTTTCATATAAACAAATCTTTAAAGAAATACCCACCCCTAAACTTTCCATGAACTTTTTCAAATACCCTGGTATCTAATTGATATATTGACACAAAGTATAAACCCTGCTTCCTGGGTGCTGTTTTTGGCTGATGTCCCCCTGGGTGTGTTCAATGAAGACAGCGTTTCTGACCCTGGGGAGGCTAGAGGAGCGCCTGCGTTCTGCCTTCCCAGCCGAATGCAACACGCAGCCTGGCAGTGACTCGGACAGCCCGTCCTTAAACCCCTCTTAGCACACGAGCCCAGGTCTCAGCAACACACGATGGCACCCCTCCAGCATTTAAACAGGACGGTGCATGGCCACAGTGGGTCTGGGATCAAAGGACTTGCAGTCTTTTTTTTTTTTTTTTTTGACAGGCAGAGTGGACAGTGAGAGAGAGAGAGAGAAAGGTCTTCCTTTTGCCATTGGCTCACCCTCCAATGGCCACCGTGGCCAGCGTGCTGCGGTCGGTGCACTGTGCTGATCTGAAGCCAGGAGCCAGGTACTTCTCCTGGTCTCCCATGGGGTGCAGGGCCCAAGCACTTGGGCCATCCTCCACTGCCCTCCTGGGCCACAGCAGAGAGCTGGCCTGGAAGAGGGGCAACCGGGACAGAATCCGGCGCCCCAAAAGGGACTAGAACCCGGTGTGCCAGTGCCTCAGGCGGAGGATTAGCCTATTGAGCTGTGGCGCCAGTCCAGAGGCCATTAACATTTAATGTAATTGTTGATAATGGTAGGTTTCTTGGTCTACTACTTTATGATTTATCTTTAAAAAAATCAATTTCCTGTTTCCTTTTTGATTTTTTGAATGTTTTATATTTTGGATTTTGACAATTACTCTTGGGTTTTCTTTTTGGTAGTTGTAGTAGGGATTACAATAGGATTAATTCTTCATAATCTTAGAATAAAAATTGCACCACTTCCCTTCAGTATGAAGAATTTCCTTTAGCATTTCTTGTAGAGCAATTCCTTTCATTTTTCTTCATCTGTGAATGGTTTTATTTCACGTTCATGCCTTCCTAGCATGCCCCACAATCCAGTTGCTTTGATTCCTTAGTATTCTCAGGTAGTCGCTTTTGTATCTTGTCTAGTTTTTAGTTTTAATCAGCTGGAGATTCTGTTTTGCCTAAGAGGAACAACTGAAATGAACATTTATATATCATCTCTGTGGCAAAATGTAGGACTACATTTAAGGCAGAGGGCTGTGTGGCGCTCACACCTGGGCATGTTCCCAGTTGCCCAGGAATACCTTTTTCCACTGCTAAGCATTCTCTTACAACCTGTGACTGGAGCAGTTGTGGGTCCTCTGAACTCCTGGTAGCACCTGACACTTACTTGCAGCGTCTTGGCCGTTCGCAGTCGCTGTTGGTGGCCGAGTCCAAGCGTGGGCCAAGGGAGTTTTTGGAGAGAGCTCACGGACATCCGGGCCTTTCCGCAAGCCTGCGAGAGACTCGTTTTCCACCACACAGAAGTGGATGAAACAGACCCCAGGGTGTTTTTCTGCTT
This sequence comes from Sylvilagus floridanus, assembly GCA_949820135.1. Classification (NCBI taxonomy): domain Eukaryota; kingdom Metazoa; phylum Chordata; class Mammalia; order Lagomorpha; family Leporidae; genus Sylvilagus; species Sylvilagus floridanus. The sequence continues at coordinate 169,367,055 of OX463233.1, read as the reverse complement.
TGCTGGAGACTGAATGCCCTGTTGGATGTGGGTTCCGAGAACACACCGGTTTCCATTCAGATCCCACCCACTTCTTAACCCTGGTCTGAGCTCATCTCCTCGTCTGTAAAACACTGAAGTGTGTCCTACCATGGGATGAGCACAGGCAGGCAAACTTACCTACGTCTCCCAGATCATTTATCTCCTTTCCGGCCCTTTCTAGAATTATTTTTAGATATACCTCGTACAGAGCTTTCAGTGAACTGAGCTGCTGAAGAAATTGGGTGTTGGGGCTGGTGCTGTGGTGCAGCAGGTTAAAGCTCCAGCCCGCAGCGCTGGCATCCCATATGGGTACCAGTTTGAGTCCCTGCTGTTCCACTTCTGATCCAGCTCTCTGCTTATGGTCTGGGAAAGCAGTGGAAGATGGCACAAGTGTTTGGGCCCCTGCACCAGTGTGAGAGACCTGGAAAAACCTCCTGGCTCCTGGCTTTGGGATGGACCCAGCTCTGGCCATTGCCACCATTTGGGGAGTGACAAGAGGATGGAAGACCTCTCTTTCTTAGTCTCTACCTCTGTCTGTAACTCTGTCTTTTAAATAAGAAACTGGGTGTTAATCATTGTTAAAGGCTTTGTGGCTGTAGTTAACCCTTGTGGATGATATTTTGCAGTTTCATTAGTGTACCTTTCTACTTTATTTTGTCATAGCGAATGTGATGTGTCACGTCAGTTCTGTGACAGCTACCATCCTGTAGGATGCAAGAATGACCTTCAGGTCACCATTCTAAAGAGCAATTTTCAATGTCTAGGACCCAGGCCCTTAAGAATGAGAGACTGGGGCTGGCGCTGTGGTTCTGCAAGTTAAAGCCACGGCCTGCAGCACCAGCATCCCATGTGGGCCCCAGTTCGAGTCCCGGCTGCTCCACTTCCGATCCAGCTCCCTGCGCATGTGCCTGGGAAAGCAGTGGAGGACGGCCCAAGTGTTGGACCCCAGAACCCACATGGGAGACCCGGAAGGAAGAAGGTTCTGGCTCCTGGCTGTGGCCTGGCCCAGTCCTGGCTGTTGTGATCATTTGGGGAATGAACCAGTGGATGGAAGATCTCTGTCTGTCTTTCCTACTCTGTCTGTAATTCTGCCTTTCAAATAAATAAATAAACCTTAAAAAAAAAAATAAAGACCTTACTGAGATTGTCCTGACCCCCAAACCGTAAGAAGTTATATTTTTTACTATCTTATGGTTAGACATATAACATCACTTTAAGCAGAATATGAGTGGAGTCAATTCAGATATTTGGTATATAATGATTTTGTGCTTGCTTCGGCAGCACATACACTATAGAATTGGAATGATCATGTTTCCTCCATAGCTTGCTTCTCTCTAAGGGTGCCCGGCTTCTCAGCAACACGTGCTGCCAGGCAGGGCAGGCAGGTTGGGGTGTGTGTGTGTGTGTGTGTGTGTGTGTGTGAGAATACATGCACGTGTGCTCTTTTCTTGTAAAGGCAGAAAGGCGCAGTGCACCACCTGACCGCGTCCAGCAGTGCGACACCGTCTCTAGCTCTGCGTCTAGCGACACAGCCTTATCTGGAAATCTGCAATGGAATCTTCTTGGAGCCGCCGGGGCCACGAAGGGTGGGTTCCGGAGGCTGGGCCTCCCTCTGGTTTCGTGACCGGTGCACCTGGAAGGGAAACCTGCTACAATAACACAGCAAGGCGGTGTGATGAACACTTTTATTTACAAATATAATTAAAAGCTCTGACAGTTACCATGCTCTTCCTTGGAACCTGAAAAATGGTTTGTCTTGTTTTTAAAGTGCATGCAAAAGAAGTGAAGCCTTTTTTTTTTCATCATTTTTTATTGTAAGAAAATACACGGTTTGAAAGTGTGAATAATGCAATATTTATGACCAAGATATGGGACTCAGGAAGGGAAAGGGGGATAAAGAAAAAGATCAAGACCCTCTGATTGAGAGACAGTGTTGAACTCCAGATACTGAATTGGAAAAAGAGGGGTGGGGAGGAACAGGAGGAGGAAGTAAAAAAATTTGATCAGAGAAACAGTTAAAATACAATATGAAAATAAGTAATACCTCTCCTTAAATTCCTTCTATACACAAAATACACGATTTGCCAAAGCCCAATTTGTGCTACTGGGATTCTGTGAGCTCCTCAAGTGTATTCACATCCTCTGCAACAGCAGAAAATGATTATGATACAATCAGAGTATGCTGAAGACAAGTTAAACTCTTGCCAGCAGGTTCTTAAAAATCACAAGGTCTCTTCACCCCCCCACCCCCCCAGCCCCAAAAAAGTAATAATATGTCACCACTGATATGTACATCACAATTAGTTTCTGTAAAATGTATCAAATTTTCAATCTTTAATAAAACTTTGTTTTTTTTTTAATTCCTGATGAATAAATACCAAAAAAATAAAATAAAATAAAATAATGCAGCAGCTAGTTAAGGTGTAAGGCTGCGGATATTGTGTCTCTCTCCCCCTTGGCATTTATTAGTATTATTTTTTTTTTGCTGTACTTTCACAGATTGGTGGTAATGAGTGATTGCTTAAAGCAATATACATCCACTTTGCTGTTGCTGCTGTTGGTCTGTTGGTTTGTTAAGACTCTCCACAGTTTTCACTGCGACGTTTTGAATCACATCAATACTGGGACGTGTACTATGAGTAGAGGGGTGGCCAGGTGTTGGCCAGCACTGAAAGCTGACACGGGGGGAGGAAGGGGCCCCTGATGGAGTAAGAATAAACAGGCACTAGTCCGACACGATGTCAGTAAGAGTAAGAGAGAGAGAGAGTGAGAGCGACGCCCGTTAAAATGGGGAATGTGGTTTTGCAGGGTCTGAATTTTTTTCTGTTTTCTTTTTTCTTTTTTTTTTTTTGTAAATGGCAAAAAATTTAATCTCATCTATAGTCCTCCTTAGGAAAATCTAATGTAACCAAATTCCCAAATCCCATTCTGAGGCTCTCCATGTCAAAAGTCTCGATCTCTCGCTCTTGCCTTTCCAACAGGTACTTTATTCTCTCGCTGCGTTCCTTCTGGAGGGCAGCCAGCTCCTCTTCAATCTGAAATGAGCACAATGATGGTTCTTACTGGACAGGATCTCCCACCAGGGACACACACCCCACTGTGTCCACACTCACACCCCACTGTGTCCGCACTCACACCCCACTCGTGTCCGCACAAACACATCCTGCTTGTGTCCACACTCACACCCCACTCGTGTCTGCACTCACACCCCACTCGTGTCCGCACTCACACCCCACTCGTGTCCGCACTCACACCCCACTGTGTCCACACTCACACCCCACGGTGTCCACACTCACACCCCACTCGTGTCCGCACAAACACACCCCACTGTGTCCACACTCACACCCCACTCGTGTCCACACTCACACCCCACTGTGTCCACACTCACACCCCACGGTGTCCACACTCACACCCCACTCGTGTCCGCACTCACACCCCACTCGTGTCCGCACAAACACATCCTGCTTGTGTCTGCACTCACACCCCACTCGTGTCCACACTCACACCCCACTCGTGTCCGCACTCACACCACACTGTGTCCGCACTCACACCCCACTCGTGTCCGCACTCACACCCCACTCGTGTCCGCACAAACACATCCTGCTTGTGTCCACACTCACACCCCACTCGTGTCCACACTCACACCCCACTCGTGTCTGCACTCACACCCCACTGTGTCCACACTCACACCCCACTCGTGTCTACACTCACGTCCACACTCACGTCCCACTCGTGTCCGCACAAACACACCCCACTCGTGTCTGCACTCACACCCCACTCATGTCTGCTCTCACACCCCACTGTGTCCACACTCACACCCCACTCGTGTCCACACTCACGTCCCACTCGTGTCCGCACAAACACCCTACTTCTGTCCACACTCACACCCCACTCGTGTCCACACTCACACCCCACTCGTGTCCGCACAAACACACCCCACTCGTGTCCGCACTCACACCCCACTCGTGTCTACACTCACGTCCCACTTGTGTCCACACTCACACCCCACTCATGTCCACACAAACACATCCTGCTTGTGTCCACACTCACGTCCCACTCGTGTCCACACTCACACCCCACTCGTGTCCACACAAACACACTCCACTCGTGTCTGCACTCACACCCCACTCGTGTCCACACAAACACATCCTGCTTGTGTCCACTCACACCCCACTCGTGTCTGCACTCACACCCCACTCGTGTCCATACACATCCCACTCATGTTCACACATACACACCACACTCGTGTCCATATATACATCCACTCATGTTCATGAACACATCCCACTCGTGTCCATGCACACATCCCATTCGTGTCCACACACACCCCACTCGTGTCTAAACACTCTACTTGTGTTCACACACACCCCACTCATTTCCACACACACATCTCATGTCCACACACACATCCCACTTGTGTCCACACACACATCCCACTCATGTCCACACATACACACCACACTCGTGTCCATACACATCCCACTCATGTCCACACACACCCCACTCACATCCACACATATACACCCCACTTATGTCCACACTCGCACGCACACATACCTCACTCACGTCCACACACACAGGAACAAGAAATAAAGCAGACTGAGGAAGGGGCAGTCCTGTGCTAAGCCTATCTAATCCACTGTATTTAAAACTCTCTCACCAGGCAGAAATGCGGGGCCCACCTGGGGCTGGCAGTGCCATCTGAGCCAGGCACGCAGCTGGGCTGATCTAGGTCAGCGTCCTGTCTCATCAGGAGATGGCTCAGGAGAAGCGAAAAGGCGCTCGCGCACAATTAGGCGGTGCTGCGTGCCCATAGAGAGCCCTGTGCCCCCTGGGTCATTAGTAATTTAGTTCTAGAACAGGAGCTGGGAAAATGGCCTGTTACGTTGATCTCAGGGAACTACCGGAAGAAAGTGCAAATAACTGGGTAAGCAAATAAATGCTTAATAGCTTTGAGATGCTGTCTGAGAGTTAACCCACTCCACACTCCTCAGAACACCCACACAACAATATGTCAGTTGGGACAGCAGTGATTATACATGGCACCATCAGCGTTTAACTTTTTTAAAAAACAGCCCTGCTGACACGACTTCTCATGGTTTAAAAAGAACCACAAAGCCAAGTCCGCATTTGGCCTCTCCATACCACTTAGCGGCCTGCCGTTGGCCGGCAGTACCTCTCGTGTCCTATCCACTACCAGGGTGAGGATTTCATAGCAGAGTGGCAGAAAGGCACAGGCCCTGGGGTCAGACTTCCCAAATAACTCAAGCGTGCTGAGCCCAGGATCCTGGCCTGTAGAATGGGGACAGGGTCTACCCCACCGGGGTCCTGAGAGTATAAAGAAGGTGCAAATGAAAACCCTGGGTTTTATCCTCTGCAGCTAGGGAGGGTTCCACGGACAGCAGTTCTCTGGGCCGCATCCCCCAGGCCCTACTGCACGCGGCCTGCAGGACTCTGTCCTACCTTCTGCTCGAGATGTGCTCTGCGCAGAGACACCCTCTGCTCTAGCTTCTGGAGCTCACGTTCATGTTGTGCCTCTGTTTGCATCTTGATTTTGCTCTGGTAGGCGTTGAGCAGCTCCATTTCCTGCTGGAGCTGTAGCCTCAAGGCCTGGCATTCTGCTTCTTGGGCCTCATCGAGCCGTAACTGTGGGCACAGAAGACATATACACTGTCACGCACCCCTCGCCCACGGCACTTGCTCACTACCGGAAGAGGTTTCCTCGTTTGGATCAAAATGGGTCTTAGAAAAAGCAAATTCCCTGGGCACATTCAGGGTTAGGATCCAAAGCAGTAAACTCTGCCCGATGGCTACAGAGGAGTAGAAACACATTCCTGTCAGTGCGGTCTGAAACCACAGCAGCAGGTGCCAGGAGGGTTACACCCAGTGGCCAAGCCTGTGGGCTCTGCAGGTGGACCTCTGAGCTTCCACTCTACCTCCACATGGCTCACTTAGATGTCTTCTTCCAAAGTACTTAACTGCTCTGAGTTTTGTTTTTCTTTTTCATTTCAACAACAGCAGTAGTTCTTATTGTCTGAGATTTGTGGAAGGATTAAATGAAAGCAGTCACATAAAACTCTAACCATAGTTCTTACTGCATACAATGGACACAATCAACAGTAGCTGTTACCATTATTTGGTTTTGACAGACTGCTGCCTTAGTAAGATATCTTTAGATATGCTTTGCTCAAAAAACAAAAACAAAGAGAATCCAACATCTTTAAAACTCGAATTTGCCTTGCTACTCTTCCACTCCTATCAAGTAATGCTGACCTCAGTTGCTGCCTATACACACTGTCCTGCTGGCCAGCCAGTCCAAAAGTCAATGGGCTCAAAATCCCAGCAGAGGGTACCCTTGATAATCTTAAAGGATGTATTCTGGTTTGCATTGATGAAGTCTAGATTATAAAATAGTCTGGTCAAATCTCCCTTGCTCTCTGCAAGTTCTACTTGGACTTTCTATCATAAATCAAGATAGCCAGATCCCGTGTGGGCAGTGGCCATGCCAGCCAGCACAAATGCCAAACTCTCAACCAGCAGAGCTGAAGGTTTTGGATCATTAGCAGGACTGTTCAGGGATGATGATGCCCCTGTCCCAGGCTTGGTTCTATCCAGATAGAGCAGGCCCTCAGTTTACCTAAGAATGAATTAGAACCTCTGAGTCATACAGTTCTGGCCTCCCTGGATTTATCTGCATGTTTCTGTATGGACCAGTTTGCCAAGACACTTATTTTTCATCTTCTCTACAATTTCCGACCAGTAACAATGTATCTCACTGTCCTGATTGATCCATCTCACTGTCCTGATTGATCCATCTCACTGTCCTGATTGATACATCTCACTATCCTGATTGAGAAGTGACTTTTTGCAATGTTGTTAGAACAGTTTAAGCAAGTCATTTGCATAGTGTCTTCTTCAGTACTTCTGGAGAAAGAGACTGTAGAGATTAAAGGAACGTAAAATAAGTTATATAGTCACATTTCCAAGGTACTCCTAATAATTAATCCTAACCAGCTTCCGTTAAAACCCACTGAAGAGGAAAGATAGCTCTCTTCATTTTCCTGATGAGAAATACAAGAGGAACAGCCAGCCTGCTTCCGAAGCGCTTCCGAGCCAAACACCCAGGAGTTTGCTGGTTCCCCGTTGGGACTCTTCTGGGAGCTTCCTTACCAGTAAAGGAAATGAAAACCCTGTTCTTTCCTACTCATCCACATCTGTGCCTTGGCGCTCCGGCCAGATGGGTGAGTGGCTCATTCCACGGGCAGTTTAGACCACTGAAACATCTCCAACTTTTTTTTTTTTTTCTGGCATTCTATTAAAAATGTCAAAAACTACATTGTTCTTCACCAACTTAGACTATAAAAGCCCAGTGCTAGAAATCAGAGGATATTCCAGAATTTGGTGCCCATCATGCAAAGCTGCAGGTGCCAGATTCATCCAAATGGTGTCTAAGAGACAGGGAAATGCCATGTCTGTCTTTTGGAGCAGCTTACACTGTGACAGAGGCAGCAGCATGTAGTAGTGGTCAAGCACGAAGGTGTACAGGCTCCACCCCAGATGGGTTCAAATCCAAGCTCTACCACTGGCTAGCTATGTGTCCCTCTACACAATGGGGCTGGCAAAGCCTAGGGGCCAAGCATGGCCTGCTGCCAGGTAAAGTTCTATTGGACACAGACATACGCACCCACTGACATCCCGTCCACAGATGCTTCTGCACTATAATAGCCGACGCAGCGGAACAGCTGTGTCAGTGATCCTATGGTTCACAAAGCCTCAAATACTTACCCTTTGACCCTTTAAAGAACAAATTTGCCAACTCTTGCCCTAAGCAAGAGACTTTACTTTACGAACCTGTGTCCTTATAGGTAAATTAGGATTAAACCAGTGACCTTTTTAGCAGCAGCTCAAAAGGGTTTCACAAAAATGAAATGATGTCTACGAAGTCCATACAACAGTGCCTGGCACGTGGGAAGCAGCAGTCAGCAGAGGACAGCTGTGTGACCACATACACTTCCATCTCCTCTCCTCTGTCAGGGCCAACCATGAGCCCACAGTCCTGATCCCGTTCTCTCCTATCCAGTAGAACATTCACTGAATACGTGCCGTTTGCAGGCACTGCTGCAGATGCTGGGAACACAGCCGCGAGTGAGAAACAGCCTCGTCAACCTCTAGTCTCCATCCGCTCTCTCACCCCTGCTCCTTACCTGGGACTCCTCTCTACCACCCCTCTCCTTCTGTTGCTCCCATAAGGCCTCTGATGACCTTGGAGGGGCTTTTATCTTCCCAGACCTCCTAGTGTTCACCTGCCCCTCCTGAACTCTCTCTTGTCTCTGAGATTCTATGCCTCGTTGGTGATTTCCTCCCTACTCTTGTGACTCCTTCCCCAGCCAGTCCCTACTTACCTAGACCTTATTCAGTGTTGTTCCTCCGGGCGTCCATCTGGGCCCTGTTCCAACCTCTCTTCCTAAGGAGCCTCATTTATTCCAGATGTTTCATTGACTCCCACACCTCTATGTCTACTTCAGACTTCCCTTCTGAGGGCCAGACTAGCTTATCCAGTCTACTGCAGGTGTCTTCACCTGGATGGTTCCCCAGCCCGCAAGCTCAAAGCAACCAATGCTAACTCATTAGCTTCCCCTTCCCACTTTCTTAATCTGTTCCACTTCATTGCTTATGGTGTAGGTGAATGCCACCATCCCCTATCATTTTGCTCAAATCTGGAACTGGGAGTCATCCATGACACCTGGCTCTCCACACTCCATCCATCACTAAATGCTCTGAAGTCTGCTTCCTGCCTGGCTCTCAAACGTAGTCACGTCCCCACTCATCTCCATCACACTCACGCCCAGGCACTAGCAGCAACTTCAGAAAAGACCTCCATAGGGCCTTGCCATCATCTTCCAGGCCATTCTCCACATAACATCAAGTGATGTTCAAAATTACAGGCCCCTGCTGAATACTCTTCGATGGCTTCCCATTATTTGTAGGACAAAGACAACATTCTTAGGAAAGCCTGCAGGCCCTTACACGACCTGGTCCCTGTCCAGCCCTTGTCTTATCCTCACATTGGTCTCCTAGTTCTCTACATTCTAAACATGATGGATTCCTCCGAGTTCCTCAGAAGTGCCACCTGTCTTGTCTTTATGCATGGAACTCTTCAGCCTGCGTAGTCACATCAGAGAGGCTGTTCCGGACTCTCCAGGCCAGGCCAACTCTATTCTACCCTCCACTGGCATCTTGCACCTGCTCTGGCATTAGAGGGGGTAGACTTTTTCAACATTTGCTTCCTCCATTCTTCTAAGAATTCCACGAAGACATGATCAGGGATGATCTTATCTACCACAGTATCCTGGGACGCTGGGGCACAGTGCAGGCACTCAAAATGCTGGATGGACGGGTGGATGGATGGATGGAGTGCACTAGCTCCCATCCTCAGCCTAAGAACACTTTAAGCCTCTTTCCTCTTTTCCTTCATTGACAAGGATCTAGGGAAAGCAAACTCATTGAAAGTCCCCCGTCACTTTGTAATCACTCTGGATGCACTATGATCTTTCTCATTCCCATCACTCTAGTCTGTGACAAAAAAAAAAAAAAAAGGGGAAAAAAATCCTCTAACAGAGGGAAGACCTCAAAGCTTACTATTTCCAATTGGTCCCTGTAACATTTGAAATCATCCATTGAACTTCTGCTCTGGCTCATGTGGCATGCTCTTTCTCTTTCTCCTGTGTTTTGATTATTTACCTCTTTAGGTTTCTTCTGCTCGGCCCTGAAATGTTGGTGTCCACCAGGCTCTGCCCTTTGTCACCTCCCTCTCTAGTACAATTTCCCGTCCCTAGCAGGACATCTATTACCAACTGTTCCCATGTAGCAACTGGGTTGTTTTTTTGTCTTCAATCCTGAAATCCCTTCTGAACTACAGGTTTGTAAACCTGTACCTCTCATCCTGGACACCCACAGAACTTAGACACCATGTCCACAACTTCGCCAGTTACCTTCCTACGCACCCAAACTCACAACGCCTTCATTCTTCTATCTTGGTAAAACGATTCTGCTCTGTTGTCAAGCCCACCTTCCAAGTCGGTCACTGCGTTCTCCCCATCTCCAGCAGCATGCTGTTGGTTCAGGCCCCATCAGTTTTACCCTGCTCTGTTACAATAGCTCCCTAACAGGTGCATCACCTTTCTTTGCCACATATCTTGCTATCACACAAATAGAACCCTGTTACTTTCCTTCTTAACACAGGCTTCAACAACTCTCCAGTGTTGACACAGTGATGTCCACACTCCTGGCTTCTGAGTTCTGGACCCCTGAGCATCTCCCAGCTTTCCTTAAACACGCATTCCGTACTCCTGCCACAGCAACTGCTCCCGTTTCTCAGACACGCCACTCTCTCTCAGGGCTTTCATTCTCTGCAAGGACTGTAACTTCTATCAGAAAAGCTTCCCCTCTTCTGCCGGTGTGGTGAACTCCCTCTTCTTTCAGACTCATCTCCCTGTGAGATCTTCTGTGTTACCAGGCACGCTCCTAGCCCTGGCTGACCAAGACCTTTATGACTTCTCTATTTCGGGTTCCCATGATCTTCCTCCTTGAACTATGGGCTCGCACACAATTTCTGTCAGTCCCCAGACACACGCTTCCCATTGGTTAGACATTTGCCTTCGTCAGTCCCACTTTCGAACAGCACATTGACTTCAACGGATTCCTAAAATCCCCTTGGCTTTCGCTGGGTAGCTTTACTTAGACCAGAGGCGTTACCTCCACTTGCCTCCCACAGCTCCCAGCACCTCCCAGCACCTCCCACTTCAAAGCACTTACTATGCTTTCTCATTCTTGCTTAATTATCTGACCTGGTTTGACTGCCAAAAAGGATGAGGACAGAGACCGACTGTCTATCTGGCTCAGCACTATCTTGGAGCCCGCAGAGTGCGGAACACGAAAACTTAGCAAAAGCTTATGGGACGAATGTGTGTGTCTATCTAGTCTCCTCCCTTAACTGAGAGCTCTATAAGGACAGAGCTGTGCCTTGTTCATCTGTGCCTGTCAAGTTGGGAGTGGCGCTTGGTAGACCTCTGATGAATGACCAGATGACATTATAGGTGGTGGCTATCACGTCTTGCCCTCAAGTCCCTGTGTGCCACGGGTCTGGGTTGGCACATCATTCCTCGAGCTCCATCTCATAGGACACTCTCCAGCAAGCATCGCATGGGCGTGGCTTTATTCAGCGTCGTCCTTTTCTCACTTCTTTGAGCAGAAAAGACACCAATATCCTAAATGTGTGCAAGAATCATCCTGGGAACAAAAGGCTGGCTCTTGAATTTCCTTGATTCCCAAAGTTCTTGCCGCTGTGGCACCAAACCTACCCACTTACCGCTTGAGAGGCCATCATTTCATTTATACTCTGTTCATACTGCTCTGCCAAAATGGCAAGTTTTCTCGTCTGCTCATCTTTCAGTGTCTTTAAGATTGTTTTGTGCTCATTCTTTGGAGTAACTTCCAACTGGTGATTCTTGAGTGCTTTATACTGTTTGGTCTGTACTTTGCAAGTGTCCTGAAACTGTTTTTTAATTTGCATTTCCATGGCCTGTGCAGAAAAAGTGACAAAGGGAAGACAAAGAAAGACACATTAGTAAGTACAGAACGTCTCCCGTTGTAATGACACAATACTAGCACGTGGGCCTTCTACCTTCTGGGGCAGTGACCCACAAAGCTAGTCAGTAATAATGAACATGTGTATGACTTAGACAAGAGTTAACTCTGCCAATACTTTCACCTTTATATTTAAAAAAAGGAAATAATTCTGAATTTTCAAATGGCTTCAAAGATACAGTGGATCATAACTAGGAGAAGACAGCTTTGAGCAGACTGTGGAATGTTCTAAAGCTCAGCCTGCTCAAAGGTTGGCAGTTAGTTTCACGGTTTCCTAGTCAAAGTCCTCGGCATCTCATGTATTTTTTCCCCTTTTCTTTGCCATTTCCAAGTGAGAAAGGGCTGACATTATATAAACTAGCTTTCACTGCTCTGGCTTACAGTGCTTCCTTGACAAATCAATAAAGGAGAACATCCGAACCCACTTACACTGGATGTCAGCACAAAGTGGGAGAAAAAAGTGATTTGACTCTTTCCCCCATCAAGAGGTGGTACTTGCATGAGCAAGGTCAAATGTGCATTTGTTGTTGGCGGGGGAAAAGCGGGAGTGTATTCTTAAGGACAGAAGGCACTCGGTCAGCTTGCCCCATTGTCATGGGTGCCTTTCAGGAGCACTCTGAGGACCTCTGCTAACACAGATCCCCATCGAGGCAGCTTAGAGCTTCGCTAGGAAAGGCAGAAGCACGGCTGGTGTGATGGAGGCTGACCTCCTAGCTGTGCCAGCAGTGACAGTGTGCCCCCTGGCAGATAGCAATGGCTTAGTACACAACGCCAGCTAGAATCGGCCGGAGGCAGGGTGGGCCAGAGGGAACATTCCTCCACGCAAGGGGAGTAAATGTCCGACACCTCTGGCTTCAGTCCATGTCCCAGGCCTGTGACAGACATCACTAATAAATCACTCTTTCCTACTAAGCCTGGATCTGGCTGTCGCATCCTGATGGTAGGCGGAGCAGCACTCAAGGTAGCTCCTGCCAGTATCACTCATTCCCCGGGATTCGGACAGGAATCCCGTGCTGTCAGTGCACTTTAAGAAGGCAGCTCATGGAGGGCTCAGAGAGAGGACAACCAAGAGATCAGGTCGCACAGCGGTCTCCAAGCAGCCTAGCCAGCGGCACCTCCTCAGGGGCTTGTCAAAAGCAGATCCTTGGGCTTGATTCAGCGGGCGCGGGGCTCCAAGATCTGTGATTCTGAGAAGTTGCTCAGGTGACTCTGGTAGACACCCGAGTATAGGAGGCAGTGGCGATCCCGTCCAGCTGTGTCCTGGGCACAAAGAGGGCAACACTCCAGTTCCTCTCACCTTTAAGTTTTTTGGCTGTTGCCGAAGTTCCATGACATGCTTTCTGTGCAGTTCCCTTTCTCGCCTCTTATTGTACTCCAGCTGGTTTTCCAGTTCAGTCTGGTGCTGTAAACGGATCAGATCCATGCGTAGCTTCTGTAGCGTGTGCAGCTGCCGGTACTCCAGTTCTCGGGTGGACTCGTCGTGCCGGATCAGCATGGCGTGCTCCATCTCCTTCTGCGTCCGCTTCTTATTGAGTTCCTGCATTCAGGAACAGAAGACACATGGAGGTGAATGGAGAGGACTGGAAGGCACGCACGCACTAGGGGAGGCGTGGCCAGGAAAGGCACTGCTGACCCTGTTCACGCAACCCGTCAGCGGTCAGCAGCATGGACTGACGAGATGGCATTCACAACCTCCGGGGGACGGGGTCCTCTCTGTGAGTCCATCACTCACCAGCTGGGCAACCTCACGGCAGTCACACCTGGACTGTCTGTAAAATGGGATTAATTCTCCCTGATCTCCCTCATCTCAAAGAGCCATTGAGAACTTTACTTAGGTGACGTGCTACGGTTGCGTCTCAATGTTTCCTCAGTTAAACTTCCAGTTCTCTACTTTGTCTGCCCATTAAACTCATGAAAGGAAGCTGTTGAAACTTAAGATGCTTGACCCCCACAACCCACAATGGGGATAACTGCTGGGGGGGGGGGGAACTGGTGGCAATGGTGCAGGTGCTCTCCAGGCCACTCCCACACGCAATCAGGGTTGAGACAGGGCATTACACTGATAGCGTCAGCAATGTCTTAGTATCTGGGAAACTGTGCTTTTGCCTGTATCAGAAGTAGGCCAAGAGTATGCATTTAGCCTAGCAGTAAAGGCACCTGTGTTCCACACTGCAGTGCCTGGCTTTGATACCTGGCTCCGGCTTCAGCTTCCTGCCAGTGCAGATCCTGAGGGGCAGAAGCCATGGTTCAAGTGACTGGATTCCCACCACCCACATATGAGACTTGGGCGGCCCCTGCTCCCAGCGTCGGACCTGCCTGTCCCTGGTCAAGTCAGGCACTGGGGAGTGAAACAGCACCTGGAAGGGCTCTTGTCTTCCTCTCAACTAAATACAAGTTTAAAAAAGTTAAAAATAGGGCCAGCGCCGTGGCTCAACAGGCTAATCCTCTGCCTTGCAGCACAGGCACACCGGGTTCTAGCCCTGGTCGGGGCACCGGATTCTGTCCCAGTTGCCCCTCTTCCAGGCCAGCTCTCTGCTGTGGCCCAGGAGTGCAGTGGAGGACGGCCCAAGTGCTTGGGCCCTGCACCCCATGGGAGACCAGGAGAAGCACCTGGCTCCTGCCATTGGATCAGCGTGGTGCGCTGGCTGCAGCGGCCATTGGAGGGTGAACCAACGGCAAAATGAAGACCTTTCTCTCTGTCTCTGTCTCTTTCTCACTGTCCACTCTGCCTGTAAAAAAAAAAAAAAATAGGCTGGCGCCGTGGCTCACTTGGTTAATCCTCTGCCTGTAGCACTGGCATCCCATATGGGCACTGGGTTCTAGTCCCAGTTGCTCCTCTTCCAGGCCAGCTCTATTCTGTGGCCCGGGAGGGCAGTGGAGGATGGCCCAAGTGCTTGGGCCCTGCAGCCCATGGGAGACCAGGAGAAGCACCTGGCTCCTGGCTTCGGATGGGCACAGTGCCGGCCGTAGCGGCCATTTGGGGAGTGAGCCAATGGAAGGAAGACCTTTCTGTCTGTGTCTCTTTCACTATCTATAACTCTATCTGTTAAATAAAAAAAAAGTTAAAAACAAATAATCTATTGTATTGATCTTAGGGTTCAACGCATACTAAGAAAAAGCAGATAAGATCTTTCCCCTTTCATCCTGTCCATTATAGTCTATTTGATCACTTCTAGAACTCATTACTTTGTTTTCAGTTCTATTAATGTCTATCTTCCTGTCTCTTTCATTCTTGTTGGCAAGGAAGAAAGGCAAAGTAGAAATAAAAAGGGGAAGTTGAGTGAAACTTTTTCATTCACGAATTCAAGCATATTTCCCATGTGGCACTACATACAGACAACCGAACCATGTCCTTGCATACGTCCACATGGTTAGTAGGGTATGACTTCTGTCCTCAAGTTGCTAACATCCTAATGGGGGAGTTTACAGACATCTGTTAAGGTGTGAATACATGCGTGGCTCCTGGCTGACCGGGTCGGAGGTAGATAGGTGGCTCAAGCTGGGCCAAGCTATTTTCTCTCCCAGGCATTGGGAGTTGAGAGTCAGCACCAGTTGCTCGCTGTGGGTGGCTGGGACTGTGTGGCATATAAAGCCACACATGCGGCGGCCTGCTGCTGTGAGCACTGAGGACTGGAGGAACCTGCGCTTGACTGAACGAGAGGGAGGAGGAGTGCAGGGGCTACGTCGATGCTGAGAGCACCGGTGTCAGGCCTCGTAGGAGCCCCGTATTGCTGCTGCTGGGTTTTATGAGGCAGACCTGTATTTCCGTGGTAAATCCCATGGTTTTGGCTTAAGCTAGCTAAAACTAATTTCAGCTAACATGCAAACAAAACAACTTTAATACAGGGAAATAAGTTTTATGGGAAAATTTGAAAGAACGAAGTGACAGGTTGTACAAGAGAGGTCAACACTGATTTCTGAAAAGGGTGATGTTAGAACGAGTTAGGAAGGCCAAGGGAAGGGGAGAACTTTTGAGCGAGATGAAATTAGAACAGGTGCCTCACTTCTCCATCAGCATCCACTATGGGAGAAAATGCAAGTCAGTTATTCCACAGAAATATCAACAGCGTCGGTATCTCAGCGTGTCTGAGGATCTCTTGCCTACTTGGTCCTCTGTCCATTGAAGAGAAGTCCTCTCAACAGACAGCATTTGGTAGGAGAGCACAGTCTCTAATCATTCATTCATTTATTCAGAGTTGTTGATCACTTACTATGTGTTGGGCCCATGGGCACAAGGTATAGAGCAATGAACCAGCACATCCCTTCATTGGAACCTATTTTCTAGAGCAAAAATATTCAAAGTATAAACAGAATGTAATCTTGTCTTAAGGAATAAAAGGTAATTTCCTATAGCATGTCTCCACATCTCCTTCTGGGTTTTTCTTTTTCTTGTTTGATTTCACCTGGACTGTAAAATTTCTTCATTTGGGGATTGGTAACTAGCCCCTAGGTGGCACCATATGACAGCGAGCCCTCCCGACAGGCTAGCGCTATCCCAGACCAACCAAGAGTCAAAGAAAGGGGCAAATGTCCCGGTCCTAGGTCACGACATGATGTTCGACATTAGAATTCCAAGAGTCCCAGTGCCGGGCATGTGTACACGTTTCCTAAACTGAGAAGTCCAAACTGAGTCTAAACTGCCCACAGACCTGAAACCTATGGTGGCGGGGGCGGGGAACTAAGGCACAAAGAAGAAATGTAGCCTTTCTCAGTGTTGAATGAAATTCGCTTCATCTACCATTGTCGGAACTGCTTAGGACACAAGTAAGGGGTCTTCCTGACAAGCTAGCATGCCAGGTGTGAATCAGTGTCCGCTGCTCACTGACTCACTATCTAAGGCTTTGGGCGAGTCTCCTGATCGACACTCAGTTCTTTTGGAAGCACAGTGAGCATGACAGTAGCCACCATAACACCACATTTATGAAGGTGAAAAGAAAGGCCATAAACAAATGCTTCAGACTATGTAAATATGTATTATTATTCTGCATTCAAAAGTGAATAACTAGCATGTGATATCTTAAATTTTAAGAAATTATTAGAGGGGCTGGCATTGAGACATAGTGGGTTAAACTGCCACCTATAATGCTGGCATCCCATATGGGTGCCAGTTCAAGTCCCGGCTGTTCCTCTTCCGATCCAGCTCTCTGCTATGGCCTGGGAAGGCAGTGGAGGATGGCTCAAGTCCTTGGGCCCCTGCACACATGTGGGAGACCTGGAGGAAGCTCCTGGCTCCTGGCTTCAGAATGGTGTAGCTCTGGCTGTCGCTGCCACTTGGGGAGTGAACCAGCAGATGGCAAACCTCTCTTTCTGTCTCTCTGTAACTCTGCCTTTCAAATAAATAAATAAATCTTAAAAAAAAAAAAAAACTAATAGAACAGTGAGAGAAACACAATCCTTTTCCTGTTACAGTTGCAGACTGTGCCCTTTACCTTTAATTTGTACATAAATTGTTGAGTTGTAAATGGTAAGCTGCTAATAATATTTTAACCCAAGAAGGAAAAAAAATCCAATGCATCACTTGGCTTATTGAATCCAGAGTAATGTGTGATGTGCTTTGAATGTTTAAAAGTCATTTCACATATCTCATTCAATCCTAACTGCAAGTCTACAAAGTGATAAAATTTCAAGGATTTATCCCTTTTATATGTGAGAGTGACACATTTGGGGTTGAGGGAACAGTAAGAACAAACAACTTCTATAAAGTAGACCTGAGACTAAAACCCAGGTTTTGTGTCCAGCGTTGTGGTGCAGTGACATCAGCTGCAATGCTGGCAACCCGTATGGGTGCTGGTTCAAGTCCTCGCTGCTCCACTTCCAACCCAGCTCCTAACTAATGTGCCTGGGAAAGCAGAGCTAGATGGCCCAGGTACTTACGCTCCTGCCACCAGTGTGGGAAACCTGGATGAAGCTCCTGGCTTTGGTCCAGCCCTGGCTATTGCAGTCATTTGAAGAGTGAACCAGTGGGATGGACAATCTCTCTTTCCCTCTTTCTTTGTAACTCTGCCTTTCAAATGAATAAATATTAAAAAAAGATAAAACTCTGGGTTTTAGATATTCAACATTTCCCATTAAAAGAAGTTCCCGGGCCGGCGCTGTGGCATAGTAGGTTAAGCATCTGCCTGCAGTGCCAGCTTCCCATATAGGCGCCAGTTCGAGGCCCACTGTTCCACTTCCAATCCGGCTCCCTGTTGATGGCCTGGGAAAGCAGAAGATGGCCCGAGTGCTTGGATTCCTGTACTCGCGTGGGAGACCTGGAAAAGCTCCTGGTTCCTGGTTTTGGACTGGCCCAGCTCTAGCTGTGCAGCCACTTAGGGAGTGAACCAGCACATGGAAGACCTCTGTCTCTCCTTCTTTGTGTCTGTAACTCCACCTCTCAAGTAAATAGACAGATCTTTGAAAAAAAAGACACAATATGCATTAGAGCCGTATCATGTGCACCTTTAGCTTGGGTCAATTCAACAAAACGAGTGAGCAAAAGTTAAAAAAAATTTTTTTTGATGGTACTGGCATTTCTGCCCACCAAAGCCCTCAAGGCATACATGCCCTGGAGAAACTATGAGGACAGAGGCGGGCACAGGTCCCTCCCCTCAGCCCGCATCACACACTGCGAGCATCTCCCCAGGCTGAATGTGAGCTCAGAGTTGAAGCTAATGTGGATATGCTACAGCACGGTCCCTAACACGGTGCCATGCTTTGTGTGACTCCGCCTGCTGCTAGGAGGCGGCTGCAGGCCGTGTCCCCCAGCTGTATTCCAGGCACTCTGGTTTAGGTTCCAGTGGCAGCGGTAGCAGCCTCCTAAAAATCAGCCGCTCTTGCTCAGGACAAGCTTTTACCCTCACGCTCACTGAGGCTGAGTCAGAACTAACGTGCAGACTTCTCAATGCAGATGTTGTTAGCCTATGACAGCCAATGGCTGGTTTCAGTTCTTCGTTTCCACGGCTGGCTAGGAAATGGTGTGTGGTGCTGGAGGAAGCAGCTCAACCCAGTTTATGGTGACCCCTTTAACTGTCTTCACGGTGAGAAGGATAACGAATACTCAGTGTAGGCAGACATAGGAAAACAGGCACCTTCTACTTTGCTGAAGGAAGTATGAGCTGCTTTAGAGGGCAATTTGGCAATATGTACTTAAAAATTCAGACATGTAAACTCTTCTGACCCCAAAATCCCACTTCTGAGAATACGGCCTATAAAATGCTTATGTACGTGGACAAAGATGTTTTCTCTGGTGCATTGCTGGTGCTATTGTATAGCCAACAAACTGCCAATGAGAAGTGCCTCAATAAGTGAATTATCTTAAACCCACGTAACACAGGGCTGGTGTTGTGGTGCAGTGGGTTAAAGTCCCGGCCTGCAGTGCTGGCATCCCATATGGGTGCTGGTTAGAGTCCCAGCTGCTCCTCTTCCTGTACAGCTCTCTGCTATGGCCTGGGAAAGCAGTGGAAGATGGCCCAAGTCCTTGGGCTCCTGCACCCACGTGGGAGACCTGGAAGAAGCTCCTGGCTCCTGGCTTCAGATCAGCTCAGCTCTGGCCATTGTGGTCATTTGGGGAGTGAACCAGCAGATGGAAGACCTCTCTCTCTCTCTCTAGCTCTAGCTCTCTCTGTAACTCTGTCTTTCAAATAAATAAAAATAAATAAATATTTTTTAAAAAAGCTGTGTAACTACAATATTAGATTAAATACTATTAGATATACAAGAATGACAGCTATGCGAGCCAGACAGTAAATGGGGAGAAAAAGAGTCACAAAGCAGTAGAGTGGACGTCAGTCACTCTCTGTCGACTCAGCATCCATCTTCCCTCCTTCTGGCTACAGGTTCTGTTTTTAGCTTTCAGAAACGACTCCCTTCTATCTGGAATCACTGAGTGTTGAGTAACGGGTAGGCATAGTACCCAGTCACATGCTCCTGCTCCTATGAATCTGAATCTTGAACAGAAATGATACAGAGATTAAAAACACATCCAAATGGCAGTGCCTTGAGGAGCATCCACTAGTTCCTGGCTTCTATGTCATGGAAGTTGCTTCTCCAGTGTGGTTCTTCATCTCTTCCAGTTCCGTTTGCCAGCTCTGTCACCTACTCCACATCCTGCCAACAAATTCCTTTCCACGTTTATTGCTATTGCTTGCAAATCAAATAACCCACGGACATAAAAATAATCTCATTTTTGTAAAGTTAAATTAATTTGTAACACATGAGCTATATGTGCATATATAGGGCGAAAAAACCCAGAAATATATATATATATATCAATATATATCTATATCTATATCTATCTATCTATCTATCTATCTATATATATATATATCAAGTCAATGGTGACTGCCTTCATGTAGAACTTGGGAGGATGGGAATCAAGAAAGGAGAAACAGGGTAAGGTAAGGGAAATATTACAAAGCTTCAGTCATGTGATCCCTGGAGATCTAAATAACAGAATTGTGACATACTTAATTATATTGTACTGCATACCTGTGATTTGCTAAGTTAGATTTTAAATCAAATCTTTCTTAAAAAAAAAGAAAAAAATAAAAAGCACAAGAAAAAAAAATAAAAAATAAAGACAAAAAAATAAAAAAAAACAATTAAAAAGCACAAAAAAAGGCAAAAAAATTAAAAAACAATAAAAAAGAAAAAAATAAAAAACACAAGAAAAAAATAAAGACAAAATCAAATCTTTCTAACACACACACAATGTACGTATACATGTACACACAAATAATAACAATGTAGAAGTGACATATGAGGGGTTTTTGAAAAGTGGGAAATTCATATTATCAAAAAACTATGCATAGATTTCAAGATTTTTTGCACCACAATAAACACTATTTTCCCACACAGTTTCTGAAGTCCTCTTATGTGTGTTAATTAGGTTGAACGTGGTCATTTCACAAATTATTCATATATCAAAATATCAAGCTACATATCATAAATATACGCATTGTTTATGTGTCACTGGCGTCTCCGTAAAGCTGTTATAAAGAACTCTCAGCAGTGAGCTTTAGTGTATTCTGTATCAGTCTTTCTTCAATGTTATTTTACTACTTTTGTAAATAGAAAGAAAAACCTTGAACGTTTTCAGGAAGACAGCTCTAAAATAAGGACAACTTAGGCTCTGAAGAGAAATGCCCTGACTGAGTTACTCTTTGCTCAGTTGGTAGAACCTGATCCTGATGAAGTCACAGAGTTCCTGTCCTTCTGAGGGAGCAAGTACTTTCTAGATCTTTCATTGACGATAATTATTCCGTTAGCCTCAGATTTCCCCCAAATGCATGCTATTAGAAAACAATAATTGCCAGATGAAAAAAATCCAACATATCCTATTAGACTTTTTCATTTTGATTTTTTGGCTTCTAACAAGACTCAAAATGTCCAGTACTGAATGGATCAATTTCTCACTGAACCACCCGCTCCAAGCTTCTCTGTTTCTATCCAAATCTACATTTCTCTAGACATAATTATGGTTCTCCCTCGTTGTCTCTGAGCCCTGTTGATTTTTTTTGTTAAAGATTTATTTATTTATTTGAAAGTCAGAGTTACACACACACACAAACACACACACACACACACAGAGAGAGAGAGAGAGAGAGAGAGAGAGAGAGAGAGAGAAAGAGGTCTTCTATCCACTGGTTCGCTCCCCAGTTGGCCATAATGGACTGAGTTGTGCCAATCCAAAGCCAGGAGCCAGGAGCTTCTTCCAGGTCTCCCATGTGGATACAGGGATCCAAGGACTTGGGCCATCTTCTACTGCTTTCCCAGGCCATAGCAGAGAGCTGGATCAGAAGTGGAGCAGCTGGTACTCAAACCGGTGCCCATATGGGATGCCAGCACTGCAGGTGGCGGCTTTACTTGCTATGCCACAGTGCTGGCCCCTGAGCCCTGTTTATTTTATACTCTAAATCTGTTTCAAACCCAGCTCTCTGCACCTGTGTATGTACCATGCCCTTCAGAAGACCACAAGTCATTCTGAGATCTAAGACACTTTCCTCAGCAAGAACCGGTTTTCCCCCTTGTGGGGGCATTATCACCCTCACCGAGAACGCATGTTCTGGGCGCAGGCATTTTCCTGGCAGTTAAGATGCCCACATCCCACATCAGAGCACCTGGGTTCCAAGCCCAGCTCTCCCTCCTGACTCCAGCTTCCCCCCAGTGCAGACTCTGGGAGGCAGAGGTGACGGCTCAGGTAGCTGGGTCCCTGTCACCCACATCAGAGTCCTAGCTCTTGTTCCTGGCTCTGGCCCTGGCCCTTCCTGGCCATCAGAGGCATTTGGGGAATAAACCAGCAGATGGGAGCTCTCTCTGTCTCTGTTTGTCTTTTTTTGTCTCTCTTGGGAGAGAAAGAGAATGCACGTCCGTCCTAGTCACCACCAAGTTGGGCTAATCGCTCTAAAGTACAATTTAAGACATATTTCTGTCCTGCTCAGAAAATGCAGTAGTTCCTCCCTCTCCCAATAAGATGAGATGACACATATGAAGAGCCTGAGCCTGGCCAGTAACTGTATGTGTTCAATAAATTTCAGTTTGCTTCACCCTGTCTTCTTCCCCTGGAATGTGGTTCTCCAAAAAGTGATTCCGACCCACTTTGCTGTTAACTGTGCCTGAATGTGCTTGTTTCCTTCAAGCAGGCGGACACTTAGTTTTTTAAACACACTTTAACATTTCAGCAGCACGCTGGCTCTTTAGGAGTCTTCCTCTGATGCCTCCAGTTTGCAATGAGGTCCTGTTGCACTGAGTACCTGCAGCTACTCGCATTCTGCATTCCTCATCTTAGTGAAGGCCATCGTGTCCTCCCCCCCATCCCCACCTTAGAAACTTGAAGTCATTTTTGATTCCTCCCTCTTCTGAAATGCCCACATCCATTTGGTAAGAATCACTATCAGTTCTGCTTCAGAAATGTCACCTGGATCTGACCTTCTCCCTCTGTGGCCCCTGCCTCCCCCAGGCTGGAACGCTGAAAGCCCCGGGCTGATCTTGCTGTCCGTGGCTTCTCACCAGCCAGCCTGACCCCACGCCAGCGCACCAGTTCCCCGAATCAAGGCAAAGCCTCCTCATGACACGCTCATGCTTAGAAGCCTCTGGTGGCCGTGGGTTTAAATCTGAATTCCTTGCCCTAAGCGAGGCCTTCCACAGCCAGCTTCCTGCTGTTCTTATCTGCGGCTCCACCCCACACGCCCACGACTCTGGTCACACTCAACTGCCCATCAGTCCCGGAATCCCCCAAGCCCTTGCATGACTATGTGCTCACGACACTTTCTTGACGTGTCTGTTTTTGTGCCTGACGTAGTGGATTGTAATTGGTCCCTTACACATCTGTGTCTCCTCTCAGACTTGGGGCCACTTGCAGGCAGGGAGTGCGGCTTCTCGGTGGCCCTGGCTTCTGGCCCAGTGCCTGGCACAAAGGGAGCCCTCTGAAGTTTCAGAGCGCCTGGCTGTTACCTCGATGTTTGACATGGAGTCACGAAATAGACAAATGTCTGACAAAAGCAGGCTGAAGGCAAGAATGCTCTATTCTACTTCTTCTGATTCTTCGCTACATGCCACGGCTTATAATAAAATCCTACTGCATGTATTTGGAAAAGGTTGCTTGCTTGTTCTGCAATGGGCTTCTCTTACCAAAGGTAGACTCCTTCCCTGATCTGTTTTGGCACTGTGCCAGGGGCCGTAAAGCCTAAGGCTCTAGGAGTGAGCAGCACAGACGTGGCCACGTGGTCACGACCCCAGCACGGCTCCCCGTCGCAGTGACAGCCGTTACGAACACAGCACGTACCTCCCGAATGTTCTGCTGCTCCACTTCATGCCGCTTGATCATTATCTTCCTCTTGAAGAAACGACAGTTTTTGTCGTAGTACAGTCTCTGCTGAGTGAGAAGGTGGGCTTCCTCTTCAGCCTGTGTGTGCTGCAAGTTCTCTTTATGCTTGGATATCCGCTCCTGCTTTTCTTTCTTGGGTGTGCTATGGTCCTCATTCATTTCCTTAAACATAAAAAGCAAACAAACAAAAAAAGCCGGTCTCATCAAACAAAAGGAACAGATTATTGCAAATGCAAATCAAGTTATTTGAAATGATTAAGAAATGAAATGGAAGGGCAGAAGGGTTTGGTGTTGAACAACACCCCTCCCCCAAAGCTTTCCCCCCATTGATTGTTGTGTGAAAGGGACACTTGTGAGTTTCCATATTACTGGCTTCTCAGTCTCAGAAATTATTTGTTCACTCATTCGGCCAACACACACTAAACGTGTATCCTGTTAAAGGCACTGTGCAAGACACAAGGATCCAATGGAAAACAAAACAACATGGTGTCTACTGTCATGGGGCTTTGCAGAATAGAATCAAAATTAATCCAAGAACTACAGAAATGCACTGAAGATTATGGTGATAACTGCTACGAAGGTGATGTACTTGGTCCTGCCTTAATGTTTAACAGAAAGTGTTTGGGCTGGTGACAACTAAGCTGAAATCTGAAAAATTGGTAGTAGTTAACCAGTGAAAAAGAAGAGGGAAGAAGACCCTGGGCAGAGGAAAAGGCATAGGCAAAACCCTTAAGGTGGGGGAGGAAACATGGCCAGGGTGGTCGACAGGGTGACTTATGAGATGTGGCTGGCAAGGCAGGCAGGGCCCTTGAGGCCTGAGAGGCCAAGTTAAGGACTCCAGTCTTCAGCACTGGAGAAAGAGACTGGAGAGATGTGATGATGAGGCGCTATTTCACACAGATGACTCTGCCCGTCATGTGGAGAACGGGATGAGGCAGGGGAAGGCAGGCCTGCAGAGACAGCCTGGAGGCCACTGCGAGGTGCCGATGATAGGAGCTTGGTGACAAGGCACATTAAGAAAGAAAAAAACCAGGTGATTATGCAAATGTCCTTAGTTTGAATTTCAGGGAAAAGCAAGCATCATTTGAGATTAGAAGTTAAAAAAAAAAATCTCTATTTTCAAAAGAGAAAAATTCAGAATTTTTCCAGAACATGTGTGCAATGGGTAAAAAGCAGTAAATCGGAGCAGTTGAGGCGTCAACCTATGGTGAATGTGAGAAGGCCACTTTTAGAGAAAGCGCAGGGTCCTCTTCTCTGACCAGCTTGACCTGTGCTCCTGTTTTCTTAACTACTCATGCAGCTGAATTACCCCTTCATTGCTAACATCTATTTTACTTCACGCTTCGGGAAGCACACAATATATACTATTCAGATTACTTTTGCACTTGGCCAAAAAGTTCTTGTAAACCAACTTTTGACTTTTTTCTTTTTTTAAGATTTATGTATTTATTTGAAAGACAGTTACAGAGAGCGAGGGAAGGAGGGGGAGAGGAAGGGAGGGAAGGAGAGAGAGGGAGAGAGACAGATCTTCCATCCTTTAGTTCACTCCCTAGAGGGCCGCAATGGGCAGAGCTGGGCTGATCTAAAGCCAAGAGCCAGGAGCTTCCTCTGGGTCTCCCATGTGGGTACAAGGGCCCAAGCACTTGGCCCATCTTCCATTGCTTTCCCAGGTGCATTAGCAGGGAGCTGGATCCGAAGTGGAGCACCTGGGACTCAACTGGTCCCCATACAGGATGCTGGCACCACAAGCAGTGGCTTTAACCCACTGTGTGACATTGGCAGCCCCTCGAACGTCTTGTCCCAGTGAAATCTTTGGGGAAATCTTGGAATGAAGAGAAAGACCTGTTTCCAGGCTGGAGTAAGCAGGGTCACAACAGGTAGGCTGGGTGACTCATTTCTCCATACTGTGATTTCACCACTAGCTTTAGCATTAACTATCAGATTGCACACCCAGGTTCAAAAATATTCATAAAAACTCACTCCAAAATCAAGGATAAATTATTTCTGGACCATCCATCATTCTGTATTACCCTTACATCTATTATCTATCAATAGTGGGGACAATGGAGATTGTATATGTAAGTATATGAGCATACTTGTATGAAAATACATGTCACTTTAAGTAGTCTGAAATAAACTTTGCTGCATAAATAGTGATTGCTCTGGAAGGTGTTGAAGCTACCCCAAATTGACTTTCAGCTTATTTTTCTTTATGAACCTGCTCAAAGACCAGGCCTATGGTCTCTGTGCTCATAGAACTGAATGCGGTGAACCCAAAAGAACCTCTGCCAGAGCAGCGTGGGGCCTCTGGAACACTGCTTTCCAGAAGAGGCTTCTAAATGCAACCTCCAAATGCCTCAGTGTCACCAAAGCTGCACACAGTGGCCACCATCATAAAGGTTGGACCCCCGAGCAAAAGGAAACACGTGGAGTCAGAAATAAGGTATTCAGGGCTGAGAAAATCTCAGAATTTCTTATCAGAGAAATCAAGAGGGGTGGGCATGGTGGCGCAGTGGGTTAACCCTCTGCCTGTGTGACCGGCATCTATTAGTCTCCCTCTCTCTCTCTGTCACTCTATCAAGTAAATAAACCTTTTTTAAAAAAGAAGAAAAGTTTCTGTTCTCTCTGTGACCCAGTAACATCCTTCTGTTATATCATAGTTATGCTTACGCCAATCACCAAGAGAAGATGGGGATTGTACGTGACGCTTCTTTCTGTATCTGATTTTCTAGACTTTCCTAGTGGCAGAGATTCTGCCCGTTTGGCTAGTATGAATCCAATACAGTTTTCTATCTGGCCCTGTGAGTATTGGTGGCCCACCCTGGCCAGGGAAAAAATCCCACTTTACTCTGTTTGCTTTCACTTCCTAACTGAAAAAGAGCCGGAGAGGAATCTCCCCAGCGCTATACTGTTAACCTGCACAATGGAAGATGAGCTGACATGCATGACTGCATATGTCAGAACTACACCCCATACTGGGTTTTATGAAGGCTTCATTCTAAGTAAGTTTATGTCTAAGGTATTCCACGTCTTATCAGAAGGAAAGTCCATGGAACCACAGACAATTCACCTCTAAGTACTGGCGAAAGCAGATCTGAAGAAATCCTAGCGTTCAGACCACACTGCACTTCCTCAGAAGGACTGTCAAGTCCTCTTCATGTTCTCCAACCAAACCCTGCAGAGTCAGCCACTAGTTATCGAGCATACACTGGACACAGGGATACAGAAAGACATGGTCTCTGCTCATCGGATGCTCACTGGCTAGTAGGGTAAGTAGCTCAAATAATCATTAAAAAATGCATGAATTAAAAACTCCAGTGTTAAGGAACCACAGACATTTGTCTTGGTCCAGGAAGTTAGCATAGGCTTCTCTAGAAGTGATACTTGAGTTAAGATCCTAATGATCCTGACTCCTACAAGGAAGAGGAGCAGGAGTAGGAATGAGCAGAAATGTACTCAGGGAGGAGTCAGCAGTAAGAAGACCCTGGCCAAAGAAACACTATGCGCAAAGACCTTATGGAAGTGAGTAGTTTGATACATTTGAGGAACCAGAAGGTGGCCATTGTGACTGGAGCAGTGAAGAGTGGGGTGGGGGTGAGGGGTGACACTGTAGGGTTAGGCTGGAACCAGACTACATAGGGACTTGTAGGATTTTGATCTGTCCTAAGTTAATTTATTTCTATTTATTTGAAAGGCAGAGAGACAAAGACAGAGAGAGACCTTCCATCTGCAGGGTTCGCTCCTCAAATGCCCACAACAGCAAGGGCTGGGCCAAGCTAAAGCTAGGAGCCCGGAACTCAATATGGGTCTCCCACATGGGTGTCAGGGACTCAAGTACCTGAGCCATCGTCTGCTGCCTCGCAGGGTGCACATTAACAGAAAACTGGAATTGGAAGCACAGCCATAACTGAAACCAGGTGTCCCAAGGGGCGGCTTAACCACAGCAAACACCTGCCCCTTAATGCATTTGAAAACCTTTAGGGTTATGTGACTGGGTTTATGATTCAAAAATATCACTCTGGCTCAACTGGGGATGATAATCTAGAAGCAGCAAGAGCAGGTTAGAATTAGATCAGTGGATCTTGAAATGTGGTCCCTGGAGAACCTGTTGAGAAGTCCCATTTTTGAACTCTATCCCAGATCACCCGATTCAGAAAATCTAGGGATTTCCAGCAGTGATAACGTGAAGTTTGCAGACTGCGTGGTTAGAACAGCAATGCCAATGTAGGAAGAGTCGATTTCAAGCTCCAGTGGCAACTTGGTGACCACAGACACTGGAACACTTACCTCTTTTATTTTTTCCTTACAAATCTTATACTGCTTCTTCTGACTTTCTAAGAAAGTTGTCAAATCTTTCTTCTGCTGGGCCAAGATCTGTTGCTGGAACTTCTTCTCATCTGCTGCAGCTACCTTTGCCTGATAAAATAACAAATACTATCTAGATGAATTTGCTCTTATGTAGATGACATTCAGCTGTATACATTCTCTAAAGCATTAAAACAACTCCTACGTGCTGAATAATTTAATACTTTAAACAAATAATTAATGAAAACAAACTTCAGAAATCTTTTCTCTGAATCTCATATCTTACATGAAGAAAAAATTTTAGCACTTAAAATAAATTCCCAATTATAGGAAAATGAAGGTGATCCATCATCATGTCTTATTGAACACAAAAACATTCATGGGATGAAAGAACTAAGGATTAATAATAAAGGATTTTTATCATATTGTTGGTAGCCATAGGGTTAAATTATAAAATAAAATTAACATACTGGCCAGTTTTATTTCAAGAATCAAGCTCTAACCAATTATCCCAACTATCAATTTCCTAGTATTATTATCTATGTTTAATAGGAAAACTAATGACATTTTGTTTTCTTACATATCTTACATAAGCCATTAAATCCAGGCATCATAGCATTTTGGGGGGTCTAAAGTAGATAAAACATAGCCCAAATACAAGGCAATCTAATAAATATTGGCTCTGACAAGTGAAAAAATCCATTTCAGGGAGCCATCAGATGAAGCACACATGTGAGACGAGGGACTGAAGAGATGGGGGCTAGCTTAGCTCTCATAAGTTTATGTATCTTTTCACTGTTTGCTTCCATCATCAAAAATTCTTCCATTAGGAAAAATTCTCTCCATGTATTTACCAAGTCACATTCCCCAGAAAGAAACTGACCGGTTTGTTTAATCAATAGCATTCCTGTTTGGACACAGGTTTGTGCTGCATGAAATGACGGCTGTTGGGGGATGCTTCCCCACAAGCTGATGTATCCTTCCACATGGAAACAGCTTAACTGCCAAGTTACCTGGTGGCCTGTCCCCACTTACTCCATGCTCAGGGGCCACCCATGCTCTGCAGTTCTCCACACTATGGAAGTCTTAGCGCAAGTGGAGGTGGCAGGGAAGAGGACTCCATTTTACACTGCAGGTACATGGGTAAGAGGTTTCTCTGGCCCAGCATCTTACTTCCCTTTACTTGTGCCCAGCCTACCATCAAGGGACGGATGCTCAAGTGTAGAAGAATGGACAAGAATGTCACATAGAACTAATATGGTAGCTTTAAATGACAATTGAATTTTATTTATTTTTAACTTTTCTTTGTTCACATTTATTTATTTATTTGATAAGCAGAGAGATAAAGAGAGACAGATAGACAGAACCCATCTGCTGGTTAACCCCTCAAATGCCCACTATGGCCGGGGCTGAAGCCAAAAACTCAACCCAGGTCTCCAAAGTGGCCGTCAAGAACCAACTACTTGAGCCATCACTGCTGCCTCCCCAGGTGCACATTAGCAGGAAACTGGAATCCGGAGCTGAAGCCCAGGGTTGAACTCAGGTACTCCAATGTATGTGATATTAACCGCTAGGCCAAATGCCCATCGCCATCCCTGAATGGCAATGTTAAGCAGCCATGTAAGAGGTGGGACCCTCCTGTCCCTGGAAACCCAGCAGCAATGTTCCTCCATTACCTGCAGCCACACACATCCGCCTCCTCCCAACACCCTGCCACTGTCCACGATGGACAGGGCTTGGTGGTCGTCTGAAGGCGCGTGTACATATACTGACCTCCTTTTCTATGATAGCCACTTGCTTCTTGGCCAGCTTCTCCAGCTCGATGGACGAGTTGTTGGCATGTGTCTCCACCTCTTTCTGCAGCTTGAGGCGGTGCTCGTCCATCTCAGCCTTCAGCTTGTTCTCCAGGGCGATCAGCTGCTTCTGGTGCTGGCGCCGCATCCGCTTATAACCTGACATCTGTTCCCGCAGCTCGTTCTCCTGCTCATGCTCATGGATCTGCCGTGTAACCTGAATCGGGTTGGGGAGCAGAACTCAGGTCACCAGGTTCATGGAAGGCAAACTTAAGCAAAGAAGAATCCTCTGGGAAGAAAATGTAAGTGTCATCGTTGCATCAGTTCACCTCCTCTGTACTGAAAGTTCACCCGAAGTCAGCACAGTGCTGAGTGCTCACTTCAGAACCACCTCATTCACTCAATGGTTCTCCTCATTCACGGGGTAAGTGTTACCTCGCTCCATTTCAGAGATGAAGACATTGGCACTGGAGGGAAATAATGTATCTGTTCTTTCAAACTGTACGATTTGTTAATTTATTTATTCAAAAGGCAGAATGACAGAGACGAGAGAGAGAGAGAGATCAATCTCACTTGTTGGCTCACTCCCCAAATGGTCACAATAGCTGAGGCTGGGCCTAGACAAAGCCAAGAGCCAAGAACTCCACCCAGGTCACTCATCTGGGTGGTAGGAACTCAAGAACTTGAGTCATCGTCTGCTGCCTTCCCAAGTGCATTACCTGGGAGCTGGTGAGAAGCAAAGTAGCCAGGACTCGAACCACACTCCAATTTATGGGCTGCCAGCATTGCAAGCTGTGGCTTAACCTGTTGCACCAGAATGGCAGCCCTACTTACACATTTTCTTAAAAAAAGATTTATTTATTTATTTATTTGAAAGAATTACAGAGAGAGAGAGAGAGAGAGAGAAAGAGAGATTTTCCATCTGTTAGTTGACCCCCCAGATGTCCTCAACAGCCATGCCTGGACCAGGCTGAAGCCAGGCGCCAAGAGCTTTTTCCAGGTCTCTGACATGGATGGCAAGCTCATGGGCCATTTTCTGCTGCTTTTCGCAGGCCATCAGCAGGGAGCTGGATCAGAAGTGGAGCAGTTGAGACTCTGACCAGCACCCCTATGGGATGCTGGCATCAGAGGTGGTAGCTTAACCTGCTAGCCATAATGCCAGCCCACCTGCTCACACATTTGTATTCTATACCATTACATTGATACATGCTCACATGGCTAATAAGGAATGGATTGGGACCTAGGCCCATGTTGTTTCCACTACAAAGGGTTTCTCAACCTTCCCAATGCTGACAATGGACTGGATACATTCTTTGTTGTAGGATGCCTAATATCCTCTACCTACTGGCCTCTACCCACTAGAAGCCAGTGGCAACTCCCAAATCATGACAATCAAAATTGTCCTGACATTGCCAAATGTCTGAGGTGGGGGAAAAATTCATTCAGCTGAGGACTAAGGTACTGTGGAGCTCTGTGTGTTTGTGTCTCAGAAACTCTGACTATCCTTTTAAAATAGCCTGCACAGGATTTATTTCCTATTCTCTTAATCACTTATTTATTTATTTATTTGAAAGACAGAGTGATAGGGAGAGGCAGGGAGGGAGGTGGTGAGGGGAGACAGAGAAGGAGAGAGGGAGAGAGGGAGAGAGAGAAATTGAGAGAGAGATTGTCCATCCTCTGGCTCACTCCCCAAATGCCTGCAGCAGCTGAGGCTGAGCGAGGTTGAAGCCAGGAGTCGGGAATTCCACCCTGGTGTCCTGCATGAACCAAATACTTGGGCCATCATCTGCTGCCACCCAGATGCATTAGAAGGAAGTGGAGCAGCCAGGACTCGAACCAGGCACTCTGATATGGGATGCTGAGTTTCAAGCGTTGACTTAGCCTGCTGCACCACAACGTCTGCCTCTGTTTCCCATTTAAAAAATATATATTTTATTTTCGATTTTTAATTTTTAAATTTATACAAAGTCAACAAATTTCATGTTTTTCAAATATGCAGTTTTAAGAACATATTGTTGGGGCCAGCGCTGTGGTGGAGTAGGTTAATCTTCCACCAGAGGCGCCAGTATCCCATATAGGCGCTGGTTCTAGTCCTGGTTGCTCCTCTTCCAATCCAGCTCTCTGCTATGGCCTGGGAAGGCAGTGGAGGATGGCCCAAGCGCTTGGGCCGCTTCACAGGAGACCAGAAAGACGCTCCTGGCTCCTGGCTTTGGGTTGGCACCACTCTGGCTGTTACCGCCATTTGAGGAGTGAACCAGTGGAAGGAAGGCCTTTCTCTCTGTCTCTCCCTCTCATTGTCTGTAACTCTACCTCTCAAATAAATAAATAAATACAATAAAAAAAAAACACACACCATATTGTTACAAGTTGAGAGAATCTTCTTTTAAATCAGCTATCTCTCTCCTCCCTTTCCCACAAAACAGGAAATAGCAAATTACAATAATTAACTTGTTCTCCTGGAGAAAAAAAGCATTATGATTTTTGGATAAATTCTTAGTAAGTAACTTTTTCGGAACCCAGTCTCAAGTAAATATTCAACAAATCAAGGACTACAAACGTAAATCTGAGGATCTCTTGCTTCTATTAAACCTTCTGTGATTTTCAGTCCTTCCTTCAAATTATCATACCTCTATTTTCCCGTTTGGTTCTATGATCACATCCTTTTCATTTTTCTTGTTTATTTCAGGGTTAAACGCTTAACTAAGGATTACAACTTTAGTTTTGCTCTTTACTCACTGACTCAGTCACTCACATTGACTATAAGCCTCTTCTCCCCAGCTGAACCCCTAAACAAGCTTCACTGGAAGTTTTCATGCTGTTATTAATTCTGTGCACTTTTTTCAGGTTATGGGTCAGAGTGCATGTCCTACAAAGAATGGCTCGTCTCACTGTTCTTACAAGGTGTCCTGGTGTCTGAGTCCTTACTGTGGAGACAGTGCTGCTCTGTAACTGGATAGTATTATCAAAGTACATCATTAAACACTAGCCGAACTTTGAAACCTCGCCAGCTGAAACTAACACTAGGTTTCATATTCATTTCTCTGTTCTGAAGGACAATCCCCTTTAAAGTACGAGGAACAAGAGCAGACCAAAAAAAGGATAACATCACCGAAAAGGCACCTAACAGTCTAAAAAAATGAATGATCTCTGTTGTCATCATAATAACATGTTATTTTTTCAAATGAACTTATTCCTTGATAAGAGGAAGGAATGAAGTGGTTTGAAATATGCATGTAAGTTTCACTTCCTTGTGTTTTGGCCTTCCTAAGGTGAACTTTAGGGAAAAAGCAACTCAACCATCAGGAAGAACACCATTTATTCCTTTCTGAATGCACTTTTCTTTTTTACATGAACATGAAATAAAATCTCTGTTCTAGAGTAATGACTTGAGATATGTTTTATCCATACGACTCATTTTTTTCTTATTTTTCTATTTCTTCTTTAGTCAAATCACCAAAGCTAAGACATGTTGCATTCAGAAGCTATTATGATATATTTAAAACTTGCTACAAGCAATGGCTTATGGCCAGCGAAACATTCTCAGGATGGTCATTTCCCTAAACCAAGAGGCCCAAAGACAAAGCAGAAATGAGTTGGGTCAAGAACATTTCAAGAACTTGGTTGGCGGATGGGTCTCTGTGAACATGGGTAGTGCTGCGCCTACCCGGCCACGCTTGGCACAAGTATGTGGCCAAGACAAATCACAAAACTTTACTTGCTATTGTTATTGCACAGCACTATTTCAGCAGACATTTGGCTTTTTGAATACTTTCCATAACTTGATAGTCTCCTTTAAAAAAATATTTTATTTATTTGACAGGTAGAGTTACAGACAGAGGGAGAGATGAGAGAGAGAGAAAGGTCTTCCATCTGCTGGTTCACTCTCCAAATAGCCACAACAACCAGAGCTGAGCTGATCCAAAGCCAGGAGCCAGGAACTTTTTCTGGGTCTCCCACATGGGTGCAGGGGCCAATCACTTGTGCCATCTCTTACTGTTTTCCCAGGCCATAACAGAGAGCTGGATCAGAAGAGGAGCAGCCGGGACTTGAACTGGTGCCCATATGGGATACCAACATTGCAGGCCGAGGCTTAGCCTATTATGCCACAATGCCGGCCCCAATAGTCACCTTCTTACACTCCTACTATTATCTTTCACTTGTCACAACCAATCTTTCTAAGTCTCTTTAGGTATATATAAAGATACTAAATTTTATAAATCTGTGCTCAAACTAGATAGGTGAATTTATAAAATAAAAGTATAACCAGATGTTAGATTTATGAAGTTTGACATAAAATATAGGGGCTGGTGCTGTGGCACAGTGAGTTAAGCTGCCATCTGCTGGGCTGGCATCCCGTAGGGACACTGGTTCAAGTCTCAGCGACTCCACTTCCGATCCATCACCCTGCTAACGCAAGTGGGAAAGAAGTAGAAGATGGACCAAGTGCTTGCGCCCCTGCACCCACACGGAGACCCAGAAGAAGCTCCTGGCTCTTGGTTTTGGCTTGGTCCGGCCCCGGCCATTGTGCCATCTCGGGAGTGAACCAGCAAATATAAGATCTCTTTCTCTGTCTCTGTCTCTCTCCCTAATTCTGACTTTCAGATAAGTAAATCTTTTATTTATTTTAAAAAGAGATTGACTGGGGCTAGCACTGTGGCATAGTAGGCTAGGCCTCTACCTGCGGTGTTGGGATCCCATATGGGCAGCAGTTCATGTCCTGGCTGCCCCTCTTCCAATCCAGCTCTCTGCTATGGCCTGGGAAAGCAGTAGAAGATGGCCCAAGTGCTTGGGCCCCTGCACCCATGTGGGAAGCCCAGAAGAAGCTCCTGGCTCCTGGCTTCAGATCGGCCTAACTTTGGCTGTTGCGGCCATTTGGGGAGTGAACTTTTCTCTTTGTCTCTCCTTCTCTGCCTGCAACTCTATCTCTCAAATAAATAAAATATTTCAAAATAATAAAGCTTTAAAAATATATAAAATTTACTTGCTAAAAATAAAAAATATAAAAATGTAATAGTCATATATTCCTGTAAGTTTTTTTGTAAAGTTTATATATTTGAGAGGCAGGGAGGGAGGGAGAGCGAGCGCTCGAGAGAGCACTCCTATCTTCTGGCTTCTTTCCCAAATTCCAGGTTGGGGCTGGGCTGGAGCTGAAGTCAGGAACTGGGAAAGCAATCCGGATCTCCTGCATGGGTGGCAGGAACTTGAACTGGGCACTGAACTAGGCACTATGATGTGGAGCATGGGCATTCCAACTGCTCGGTAGGTCACCTGCTCCCTATGCCAAGAAGTTTGAAGTTTACACTATGTGCCTAAGAATACACTAGTTGGGTAATTTTAAAGACAGCTCAGAATTTTATCATGCTTTATGATTTACAAAATAATTCCACCTATAATTTACCTCTTTAACTTTTATAAGTCCTGGGATTTGAACCAAGGTCCTGTGGTTCCAGCTACCGGAGGAAATTTACATCATGAAGGCAGAAAGAGAGCGATTACTCTCTGCTCGAAGCCGTGGAGGGAATCAATGCCCAACACCATCAGGGAGAGCCGTGAACCACAAACTGAGCAAGTCCACGACATGGGAGGCAGTGGGCATTTGGTGTAGGGGTTAAGGCAGCAATTGGCATCTCATGGCCAAGTGCTCGGGTTTGAGTCCCAGCTCTGCTTCCCATTCCGGCATCCTGATAATGTATACCGTGGGAGGAAGCAGGGGATAGCTCAAGCAGTTGGGTCTCTGCCACCCCTGGGTAAGATCTGGATTGCATTCCTGGCTCCTGGCTCTGACCTGGCCCATCTCCTGGCCACTGTGGGTATTTGGGGAGTGAACTAGTAGATGGGAGCACCCTGTCTGCTTTTTCAAATAAGTAGGTAAATAAATAATAATATGAAATTAGAGAAAACTATAGAGATGTAGTGACTAATTTATACAATGGTAATCTTGGGGCCGGTGCTGTGGCATAGCAAGTTAAGTCTTGCTTACTGCACCGGCATCTCATATAGGCGCTGATTCAAGTCCCATTGCTCCACTTCCTATCCAGCTCCCTGCTAATGTGCCTGGGAAAGCAGAGGAAGATGGCCCAAGTACTTGGGCCTCTGCTACCCACGTGAGAGACCTGGAAGAAGCTCCTGGCTCCAGGTTTCAGTTTGGCCCAGACCTGGCCATTGAGGCCATTTGGGGAGTGAACCAGTGGATGGAAGATCTCTAGTTCTCTCTCCTTCTCTATTTCTGCCATTCAATAAATAAAATAATAATTTTTTTAAAAAAATGGTAGTCTCCAAACTGTGATCTACTAAAAGTGGGCAGTACATCCAGCAGGCTGTGTGGAGAAAAACCTCATTGTGTCCCTTACCACATAACTGATCATGAGCAAATCTTGTAGTTGCTTGGTTTCTTCATGTGTAAAGAGGAACTCCTGCACACTGACCATCCTTGAACCCCAAACCTGAAATCTGTGCTCAAAAACTCCAGATTTGGGATTTTGGGATTAGGGAGGCTCCACCAGTAAAGTCTATGCAAATATTCCCCAATGCAAACACTCTGGAAAGGGATACTTGACCTGTTCTGCATTCCTTAGGGGTGGAAAGATGTCTCCTCTCTATGTTTAGCATTTTGGTGATGGGGACACAGATCAGAATATGTGGATTCAAGAGAAAGGGCAAATTTAACAATAAAACTATGCCTGTATTTAGGCTGTGAATTATAAGATTAAGTATATATAATTTCTGAGCAGGAATTATTACTCATTTCATATAACTGGAATATATAAAAAATAACAAATAAATAAAAAATAAGAAATCATTAAAAAGGAGGACTAAGACTCTTCAGAAAGCTTCTACAGCTGTTTAATGCTACCTTATTTAATTCCAGCAAAATCTGGCCCTAAAACAAATCACCTCATCCGAAGTATTGAGGATGCCTACAATGTACAAAACACTTCAAGGCTAATAAGCAACTCACTGAACGTTCAACAAGAGCATGGTGGCTGATAATGTTTCCTTCTTAAGAAATCAGAGCCAATTTACAAGATTAATTATTTGTAAGATTCAAAATGATGCACATATGACTAAAAGTGGCCACATATATACTAAGAACAGATGAAATTTATAGCAAGTTCTTAAAAAGAATACAATGAGTCACAATTTGGCATTAGAAATTTGATATGTTACTCTTTGGAACACCTAGAAGAAAGTGCTAAGGTTTTACTAAAAATAATGATTGACCATGGGCACCTCTGCCTTATAACAGGAGCTGTAAGAACTCAGAAATGCATAGTTAAAAATACAAATTCTCAGGCTGGCACTGTGGCATAGTGGGCTAAAGCCTCCACCTGTGGCGCCAGAATCCCATTCAGGCACCGGTTTGAATCTAAGTTGCTTCACTTCTGAACCAGCTCTCTGCTAATGGTCTAGGAAAGCAGTGGAAGATGACTCAAGTGCTTGGGCCCCTGCAGCCCCATAGGAGACCCAGAAGAAGCTCCTGGCTCTTGGCTTCAGATGGGCCCAGTTCTGGCCATTGTAGCCATCTAAAGAGTGAATCAGTGGATGGAAGACCTTTCTCTCTGTCTCTCCCTCTCTTTGTAACTCTGCCTCTCAAATAAATAAATAAATAAATAAAATCTTTCAAAAAATACAAATTAGCATGTGACAGCAGAGTTGGAAGCTATGTCATCCATTCAACATGTTATTGGGACTTTGGACATGGAGGTTGAGCATGTCAACTGGACAGCACAAATGAACAATGGTGTCAGCAATGACCTTAGTGAGTTAGAGTATTTTGGTCAGCCTCCTCCCGCACTCTGTCAGGAAGAGAACACATGGTCAAGCAGTCAGGGACAGAACAACTGGGCTCCCGAGACACGAAACAGCAGCACTCACTTTGGAGGCACTCATCTTTTTATTCTCACGTAGGAAACACATCCAAGTTTCCAACTTCACAATCAGCTGAATGATTAGGTTGCATTTTAAAACTCTAAATGGAGACTCTCTTTTTGTAAGTTTTTCAAACTGAATCTGGAAAAGCCAAGTCAAAAAAAAACCCTACACTTATATACACAGAATAACCATTTTCTCTGATAAGCCTTCCTGGGGGCTCCAAATTAAGAGTTTCTTTGTAGTCCACTTTCTTACGTATGTTCTTTTGGCCATTCACCTGGGTAGCAGGTCCACTGCATTCCAGTGGGAATGCCCTCACAAGGCCAATGCTAACTTACCTGATGATAGACATGGCCTTGGTGCTCCTTCTAGTCACATCTCCTATGGAAACTGCCAGTAACCCAGAGAGAGGCAGAGTTACAGACAGAGAGGGAGAGACAGAGAGAAGGTCTTCCATCCATTGATTTACTCCCCCGAAATGGGCCAATCTGAAGCCAGGAGCTTCTTCTGGGTCTCCCATGTAGGTGCAGAGACTCAAGCACTTGGACCATCTTCTACTGCCTTCCCAGGCTATTAGCAGGGAACTGGATCAGAAGAGGAGCATCCAGGACTAGAACCAGTGCCCATATGGGATGCTGGCACTAAAGGAGGAGGCCTAACCTACAATGCCATAGCGCTGACCCTGACATTGTAAAATTTTATGAAGAAATGACATCTGGTGTAGCAACAGCTGAGAACACTCTTGTGGGTCACTAATACAATTAAACTATGAGGTTCTCCATTCATCAGCAATAAAAACTCAAGAAAAGCATATCTCAGCAGTCTAAGAAGTGAGATTAGTAATTCTGAAGAAAATATCTCCAGATAACAAATTAGTCCAGTATAAACTTTCTTTTTTTTTTTTTTACAGGCAGAGTGGACAGTGAGAGAGAGAGACAGACAGAAAGGTCTTCCTTTGCCGTTGGTTCACCCTCCAATGGCCGCCGCGGACGGCGCGCTGCGGCCGGCGCACCGCGCTCGTCCGATGGCAGGAGCCAGGAGCCAGGTGCTTTTCCTGGTCTCCCCATGGGGTGCAGGGCCCAAGCACCTGGGCCATCCTCCACTGCACTCCTGGGCCACAGCAGAGGGCTGGCCTGGAAGAGGGGCAACCGGGACAGAATCCGGCGCCCCGACCGGGACTAGAACCCGGTGTGCCGGCGCCGCAAGGCGGAGGATTAGCCTGCTGAGCCACGGCGCCGGCCTAAATTACAAAAATTTTAAAAAATTTTAAAAATCCTCAAGTTTCTTCTGGTACCAAGGCCGCAGCCCTTCCCTTTCCTTTGTTAAAAATGCATTTTGGGGGCTGGTATTGTGGCATAGCAAGTTAAACTGCTGTCTGCACTGCTGGCATCCCCTACGGGCACCGGTTTGAATCCCGGCTGTCCCATTTCCAATGCAGCTTCCTGCTGATGGACCTGGGAAAGCAGCAGAAGATGGCCTAAGTGTTTTGCCCCTTACACCCACACTGGAGACCCAGATGAAGCTCCTGGCTTTGGCCTGGCCCAGCCCCAGCCATCGTAGCTATTTGAGGCGTGAACCAGCAGATGGAAGATCTCTCTCTGTCTCCCTCTTTCTCTCTGTAGTTGTGATTTTCAAATAAATAAATCTTAAAAAAAAAAAAAAAAGCAGCAGTGCACAATAACAGAAATCTTGGTTTTAAGGTGGCAAGACAGTTTTAAAAATCCAGCAGTAAAAGCCTGCAGCCCATGGGCTTCATACACTTGTCAATAACC
This sequence comes from Sylvilagus floridanus, assembly GCA_949820135.1. Classification (NCBI taxonomy): domain Eukaryota; kingdom Metazoa; phylum Chordata; class Mammalia; order Lagomorpha; family Leporidae; genus Sylvilagus; species Sylvilagus floridanus. The sequence goes on along the minus strand of OX463233.1, from coordinate 169,327,843 downwards.
TCATTCCAAAGTACAACATAGAATGTAACACTAAGGGCAAACCCCACCAAGAGAGGCCTCTTTTAGGTTTAGGTTGATGAGGTAGGGCTCATAAAGCATATTCTAGGTGCAGTAACATTTTTGTCACTTTGAAAGTCAATTTAAACTATACAGTCACCATTTATTCATCTAGTAATTTAAAAACTAATTTATAAATTCTTCCTCATTTTGTTCATCATATTTGGACCTTGCTGGTGCTTCCAGCATTTCTACTGGAAGACTAGGGGCCAGCACTGTGGCACAGTGGGTTAAGCTGCCTGTGGCACGCCGGCATCCCATACTGGAGTCCCAGTTCGAGTCCTGGCTGCTCAGCTTCTGATCCACCTCCCTACTAATGCATCTGGGAAAGCAGCAGCAGGTGGCCAAGGTACCTGGGCCCCTGCAACCCTCATAGGAAATCAGGAAGGAGGTTCCAGGTTCCTGGCTTTGCCCTGCACCAGCCTGGCTGTCCAAGCATTTGGGGAGTGAACCCGCAGATGGAAGATCTCTTCCTCTCTGTCATTGTGTCTTTCAAATAAATAAAATTAAATTAAAAAAAAAATATTGTAAAGAAAGACTAAAACCAAAACCAATCAGTAACAGTATTACTACCAACTATGAGAAGAGAGGTGAGGTTTCATGACTTGACTGTCATTACACTGGATCTTCAATTTCCCATGATCTTGTCCTTACTTTTAAGTCACTTAGGCCACTCTAGTCATTCTGATCTGGGATCCATAAAAAAAAAATAGGAATCACGATTTTTTTTTTAAATGAAATATTTTTAATGACACCTCAGTGTCCTGATTCATATATTCCTCCTGGAACTAGGCTTTAAAATAATATCATGGATGGTAGAATTATAATATTTGATATTGTACATTAGAATATCCAGACCAATGGTCAGACTGTCCAAAATGAGGCACAAGACCATCCAATGCCATACCACTATTTCCTTCCATTGATTTTTTTTTCCTACCTAAAAAACCACTAGACACAAATGCTATCTGACCTCTGATAAACTTCAATCAATCCCACCATGACTCCCAAAGTCTTAGCTCTAGAAAGGGTGTGCCACAAAAACAACTACTTCATGGCTAAAGCAACAGCCTATCAGCTAGTCTTTTTTTTTTTTTTTTTTTTTTTTTTTTTAACTTACTACAAGGGCCCAGGCCTTTCAGCAGCTCACAAGTCCATGCAAGCGCTTGATCGCAGCAGTCCTGTGGATGGGCACTGTGAAGCCTGTGGGGTTCAGGGGGGCTCCTGAGGACTTGCCCACAGCCCTGCGGGGGCTTCATGGGGAAGCAGCCTTTATCACACACAGAGAGGAAGACTGTGATGGCTGCTGTGCACACAGAGTGGCCTGGGTGACTCCACAGACGCGAGTGTGAGCTGAAGTGGGCATGGCTAGAGTGACTTCCTACTGGGAGACTGGAGAGGTCAGAACCGTGCGGGGTGGGAAGGAGGGTGTGGCTAGTGAGGAGAGCAGAGAACCCGTCCCGGAGAGGGGACCTCCACATGGCATAATGTCTGCTTCCCATGCAGAAATCTGCTCATGGTGTTCTGAGGCTCAGTGGGGCTTCCTCGTTCCTGCTTGTGTTTCAACACGAACAGGTCTGGATAAAGGTACAAGTCTCACAAGACTGTGGCAAGTACTACCAACAGTTCTCTAAAATACCATATTTCTCCTTTTGTCAGATATCATGGCACACAGCTAATTATTTGACACTCTCATGAATGCATTATTTAGCCTCAAAAGCATATTTTTTAGGTGCCTAACAATCATTAGCAAATATAGAGTGGACATTTTAAGATCTCCATTACACAGCACAGCATTCCTTTAAAATGAAAAATTGCCCATCAAAGAGATTACAAGAAACTTCTATATAAAGGAACTCAAAAGTGGGGTTATTTATAAGCAATCTAAATTAAATTGCTTGTTTTTAGAGAGATGCAGGCATAGCATGATATAGGTGCTTTAGCTTCCATTTTCCTTATATTTGGGTGTTTAAAGATTATAATCCATTATGAATTCCAAAGGTAACTGAAGCCTTTAAAACACTTGAGAAATAAAGTAGAAATCAGGTTTAAAAAATAGGACAAGAAAAATGATCCTTTCTGGGTCGGCCTTGGATGATGTCATCATGGGTTCTGAATGTAACAGCCAGGCAGTGTACACTATAACTCCCACTGCCCATGCGACCTCTAACATCAATTTTGGCAAAACAACTAATATTCCGATCATTTGGGGATGGAGGAGTGAGATTTGGAAGCGCAAGATTAAAAAGTGTTTAGAGTGCCAGAGATGAAACGGTGTGAGTGTGTGTGGTGGTGTGTGTGTGTGTGAGTGTGTGTGTGTGTGTGTGTGTGGAGCGCGCACGCGCACGCGTGTGGGGCCAAGGGGAGGAGGCATGAAAACTAACTCTTCCAGCACACACCCCTTTTGCTACTACAAGGGCATCCAGCAATCACATTTGCAATAGTAAAAATGCTGAATCCTACAGCCTCTTCGCTTCCACAGTCACCCCGATCCTCTCTTACAAAGCCCTTCTTGCTCTCTTGGTGCCAGGAGATTCTTCAGGGGTTAAATGGGGAAGTGCAGCCACTACCATTGTTGCAATAAATAAATGAATGAACCAGAACGAACCAGCAATCCATCCCTGGGAAGCAAGTACCTTATTTTCTAAAATTATATACATTAGGCAGCCATATATTTTTAAAAATTGGGTTTCATCTTTTGATGTGTGTGTCTACATTACAGACATACATGCATTTATACAAAAAGGAGCATAGTACCCTGCATACACCTACATCATCAATACCTTAAAAAATTTTTAGCATTATTTATTTCAGCCAAAAGAGAAATATCTTTAAAAAAAAATTGGATAGACTAGCAACTTCATCTCAAAGTCTTATATTTTGCACATACAGCATATACAAATACACACAAACACATACACACACAGACACATACACACACAAAGGTTTTTTTTTTTTTCCATGCCATAGACAATGCTAAAATATCTGAGATCAGGTTGCTATGCCAACAGATTTTTTTTTTTTCTAAAATGAATCAAATTATTAGGAGAGAGAAAACATTCTTGACTCTTCCTCCCATCCATGAAGCCGAGAGAGGCTCAGGGAGGGCGAGAGGCTGCCAGATGGGGAGGAGGGGAAGGAAGGGAAGGTGGGTAGAGGGGTGTTTGCTTACCAAAGATGCTGATTTGATCGTGGCAAAGCGCTCTCTGTTCCGGTAGTGGAGGGCCTGGCTCTGAACTGACTGGGTAGGCCGCGGCTCAGGCCTGGGATCGCCGTGGCCCGCCTCATCCCTTATGAATACATGATCCTGCAGAAATGGATAAAAACAAGGAGAAAGTCCAGCTGTGCTCTTTCCTCGCCGGCTGCCTCTCTCTCACCCCTCTTTCTGTACAAGCAGTGCTGTTTGAAATGCATAGTTTAGCTCTCTGCTAGTCCCCGCAGCTCCCACGGTACAAAATGAATAAGCAACACATTGCAGCCTTCAGTTAGGAATGTCAGCTGATCGCTAGTGGGATGCCTTCTGAATCCCTGGCAGGCTTTTTCTTTACCTCCAGAATCACATATATGCAAAAGAAAAAAAGAATAGAAAAAACAATGCAATGTACAGACTCCTTAGAACAGTTTGCTTAAAACGCTGTAACCAAATAATTCCTTTAAAAATGTCATGTCCATGTCTAGCAGGGAGGATGCTGGTGGCTTTTAACATAAAAGCGAGCCTCCGCCTCATTCCCTTGAAAGATCTGCTTTCTCAGTTTAATTTTATTTGAGATCTGTTCGGTGGCATCATCGTTCTGCTTAGAATCAGTGGAGGCTTGTGCTGAACTGCCTCTCTGGCTCGTGCTGGGAAGATTCGGCAGTCACTGAGGGATCCTGCTTTCCAGTCATGATCGTACACAGTTCTAGCACCTTCTCTCTACAGCTTCTGAAAGGATTTTTTTTTAGATTTAAAGAGACAGGCGTACAATTTTTACCAAATGCTAGTTTCACAAATTCCTCCTCAACTCAGCATCGGTATGGTCACCGGAGTGAGTGAAGCTGGAATTTAATGTCCTTGTCTGATTTAATCAAGCCTCTGTTTCTTGATAGGCGAAGATGATTAATTGTATTCTAATGCCCAGTGAAAAATAGCTGTCCCTGGAAGGGTAATAATGGATGTGTCTTAAATGCAACTGAAATGACTTTTAAAGGGGAAAATGCTTTCAAAGGACAATGCTCGTCTCTGTAAAAGATGAAGTGGTCAGTCAGGAAGTAGCTCTACCCCTTCAGAAATAAAGATCCTAGAGTCATTTGTAGCTCAAAAACATGCACAACCGTGGGGGATTTTAAAATAGCATATGCACAGGCTGGGGAAGGGGAACTGAATCCCTTATTTTTCTTGGGGCTTAGGAGAAACCACTTGTGAGAAATCAGTTTTAATTTTGTCCATAACTATTTGAAATATTTATAATTGTTTTCTTTACCAGAAAACAAGAATTAAGATAGTTTAGAAAATAGCAAATTTTATTGTTGTTTACAATTCTGAAAAGTCAAAGAACATATATTCCTTGAGAAAAATTAAATTTCATATCTAGATTTTCATGTAAAAGCCAATACCCAAAATATAATTTATCATTGGACCCATTTTCTTTCTCCTTTTATAAATTTTAAATGTTTTGATATGTTGAGAAGCTATTTAGCATTACACCAATGTTTAGAAATTACTTTTCAATTTATGTATTACAATTTAAATAATGAAGAGACCTTTAATGAATCTGCCATCGAGGCATATATACAATATATTAATATATAATATATATATATAATACAAGGAATGATCTACAATTATATTGTCACATAAGATGGCCACTAGCCACATGTGGCTATTTTAATGAAGATTAAAAAAATAAAATAAAATGGAAAACTCAATTCCCAAGTCATTCCAGCTATGTTTTAAGTACTCAGTAGCCATAATGGCTACCATATTGGATGGCAGAGACACAGAAGATTTTCATCATGGAAGAACGTTCTGTTAAACCTGGCTATAGGTTAAAAATGCATCTCTTAATGCATGTTTTTGAAACTTTAACAAAAAAATATTTACAGGGACAGATAAAATAATTCTACATTATTTCCTGGGAAATAAGAAGTCTTATTTTATCAGAGTAAAAGAAATAAGGTCCATGACTGAGATTCATGCACTAGGTTTAAGGCTTTAAGGAAGAATGTGCTGGGACCTGCCACCATTACTGTCCTGCAGACTTAGTAATGTATTTTTGTATGAAATTATGCTTATTTCATATCACAGTTCCAGCAGAGCCAAGCAGCTTTACATGCTGGCAGTCAGAAATACACTTGCTAGAGGCCTGTCATGTTTGTAAGAGGCCTTACTAAGTCCTAGTTTTGGTTAGGAATAGTTGGTTAACTTATTCAGTCTATGGAATGAAAGGAAGACCTCTAATAGGTGGTAACAGCTAAGTTTTAAGGTGTAATAAGTTGATTTACAAAGATAAGCAGTGAAAATAGAATCCACATTGTCCATATAATAAAACAAAACTTATTCATGCACAAATGTGCACAAATTTATTATTTTGTTTCATTGCTGATAAAAATTAGCACTTTGGGCTTAAGACCCTGCTTATCAAATTAAAAGCCATACTGTATTTTTTTTTTAATTGAAAAATGTTCACTTTTATTCTTAGTGGTAGTACACTTGTCCCTAGGTATCCACAAGGAATTAGTTCCAGGACTCTCGGCATTAACAAAATATGTGGATATTTAAATATCTTCTATAAAATGGTATATAAATATGTTATATATAATGCCCACACATTCTTCCACACATTTTAAGGCATCTCTAACTTATTTGTAATACCCCATCATTTAGAGTAAATGCTATGTAAATACTTGTCATTATTTAGGGAATAATGGCAAAACAAATAGTTTGTACATATTCAGTACACAGGCAATTAAAAAAAAAATTCTGACATTTTTAATTGACCCATGAACAGTGTACAGATTTGTGAGGTACCATGTAATGCTTCGATGTATACATTCATTGTATAATATTCAAATTCGGGGAAGCATAACTATTTCCTCAAACATTTGTTATTTCCTTGTGCTGAAAACATTTCCAAATCCTTTCCTATCGATTTTTTGAAATACATAATACCTTATCATAAAGAAGTCACACTATATTTCTAAGTTTACAGAAGTTAAACATGTGAGAATACACTGGGAAAGTTAAAACTCGAAATTGCATTGAGTTTAGTTGGCACAAAGGTGATTAAAAAGCCCACTAAAGGTGATTTTTAAAATAATGATATTTTAGAAGTTCAAAGAATATTTACAAAAATTTATCTACTTTATTTTTTCTTGAGAATTAAAATATGTAACTTATTTGGTTATTTTCAATTTTGCTTATTTATGTAAAGGCAACAAATTTCATGTGTTTCATATATATACAGATTTAAGAATATGATACTTCCCCCCCTCCTTCCTTTCTTATTTTTCTTTTAATTTTTGCAATGACATATTTTCAATTTCCAATCACAAGCTTAATCCTCCAGTAAGTAAAGAATTCAACAAGTAGTAAGTAGAAAAACCACTGTTCCTCAGAAGTACAGACAAGTACTGTAGACAGTTAATCTACCTTAAGTATAATAAACGATGCCATCAGCACAATTCTTTGCTTCCTTCTATTTTTTTTCCTTTATAAAAGAATGCTTGTTTTCTCCAGAGGAGCTTCCTAACAGAGATCACCATAACTAAAAGTCTTCAAATAAGATGCAAGAACAAACCATAAAATTGGGCAAAACTGTAGTCTAACAGTAGATACTCATTTCAACTGCACTGGGACATGAGTTTTTAAATATTTAGCTCCACCGCATAAAACAGGTTCAAAACACCAAAGACAATTTAAGGAAGCCATTTAAAACTCAAAGGCTGCTCTATTTCTCAAATACATAAAATAAATAAATACTAATTTTAAAGAGGGAAGGGTCAGGGATTGGGTCTAGTGGGATGCTCACATCCCTTATCAGAGTGCCTGGGTTTGAGTTTCCTATGTTAGCTTCCTGCTAGTGCACACTCTGAGAAGCAGTGGGTAAGGGCCCAAGTAGTTCAGTCCCTACCACCCACATGGGAGACCTGGGTTGAGTTCCCAGCTTCTGCCGCAGCCTGGTCCAGCCCTGGTGGCTACAGGCATTTGGGGAGTGAATCAGCACTCTCTCTCTTTCTCTGTATTCTCCTCCCTCCCACCATGCCTCTCAAATAGATAAAATACATTTAAATAATTGAAAATGAAGAGAATGTGCTTGAGAAATGAGCACAAACAAACTGAAGTATCGGCTTTACCAGGTATGTCTGTTGGTTTCATCTGTTGCCTCTTAAAGTAGCAGTTCCTTTGACAATGACCTCAATACCTGGTTCTCAGAATTTCTGAATTGCACACAACTTAAAATTTCTTTTGTTTTAAATTTTCATTCTATTTGAAAAGCAGAGAGACAGATACAGAAAGATATTCCATGTGTCCCAAATGCCTGTAACAGCAGGGCTGGGTCAGGCTGAAGCCAGTCTGGGTCTGGGTCTCCCACGTGGGTGGCAGAGACTCAAGTGCTTTAGTCACCACCTGCTGCCTCCCAAGGTGTGCATTAGCAGGAAGTTGGATCAGAAGTGGAGGGGCTAGGATTTGAACCAGGCAGTCAGATGTGGGATGTGGGGTCCCACACGGTGACTTAGTCACTGTCTCACATATCTTCCCCTGAAGTGCATACATCCTAAGATGAAAACCAGCAAGGGTCGACTTGCTATTTTATGTAGTTCTGCACTATATTAGATTATTTACAAGGGTAGCAAGAAGGTCAACATAGTCTTTGAGGAATGATTTTAGGAGATTAAGAACAAATGTCACGTTGTACTTTATCAGGGCAAAATATACGGCTTGGTCATGATTTATCTGTAAGAACATTATCACTCAGGGACAAATAAAATTCCAATATGATTAGAGACTGGTTTTAAGTAAACCTATGATAACTTGGTACGTCTGTAACATTCTTGCATCTTAAAAAGTAAACCTGGGGCAGGCGTTTGGCCTAGCAGTTCCGCCTGTGGTGTGCATCGGAGTGCCTGCGTTCAACACCTGGCTTTGGCTTCTCATTCCAGCTTCCTGCTGGTGGGGATCCTGGGAGGCAGCAGCGGTGATTCACGTAGCTGGGTTCTCGCCACCCAGATGGGAGAGCTGGGCTGGGTTCCTGGCTCCCAGCTTGGTCCAGTTTAGTCTTGGCCATTACTGTCATTTGGGGAGTGAACCAGTGGAATGAAGCTCTCTCCCTCTCTCTCTGTCTCTCAAATAAGTAAAGCATTTTCAAAACTAAATAAACTTCTTTAGATTAAAAAAGAAGCTGTCCTAATGTTTGTTCAAAATCCTTAATAAAAAGAATTGAACTTTTAATACAATGCGGTGCAGCAGACAAAGTATGAGACATACAAACTTTACTGTTAGGCCCTAGGCAAGGGCCTCTAACTGGCCCTCAGACCCTTAGCATCTGCCTACGTGGAGTCACTTGCTTAGAGTTTCTTTTTTTTTTTTTTTTAAAGATTTATTTTATTTATTTGAAAGATAGAGTTACAGAGAGAGGTAGAGACAGAGAGAGAGAGAGGTCTTCCATCCACTGGTTCACTCCCCAGATGGCTGCAACGGCCAGAGCTGTGCCAATCCGAAGCCAGGAGCCAGGAGCTTCTTCTGGGTCTCCCTCGCAGGTGCAAGGACTTGGGCCATCTTCCACTACTTTCCCAGGCCATAGCAGAGAGCTGGATTGAAAGTGGAGTAGCCGGGACTCAAACCGGCGCCCATATGGGATGCCGGTGCTTCAGGCCAGGGCTTTAACCCACTGCGCCACAACACCAGCCCCTGCTTAGAGTTTCTGAACCGGCTCAAGCAGGGCCCTGGAAGCCATGCCTCTGGACTCCATCCGAGGTGTTCTTGGCTGACCCTTGCCACAGTACTCAGCACAGTGGACACTGGTCTGTCTGCGTGAGGCTGTGGGCTTCTTGGCGGCAGAGTAAATGTGATTTGAACCATCTCCATCTCCCCTGTGCCTGGCAGAGTGCTCGATACTTAGTAGGCATTCGGTAAATGTTTGCTGAATAAATAAGCCCAGGAATGTAGGTCTGAGGAGATTTTGAGAAAATGACATTTTCTTTTGGATTATTTAACAGAATTCAAATTTGTATTTCATAAAAACCTGCCACTCTGTACTCTAAGAAAGCCGTAAAGTAGTGACACACACAGGCGCACCTTACCTGTTGGGTGGGGGAGTCTGAGGATGGCTTTCATCTGGTGAGGTGAAGCCTTCCTGTAGACGCCCACTCCTTTTTTTTTTTACGCTGTGGAGAAGGGATCAGCATCCCCATCATCTCTCTTCTGTTTTGTGCATTTCAAAATTATTAAATGATTGTCGAAGCAGGTGTAGCTCTCCAAAGCTGGGGTTAGGGGAAGGGGGGGAGAAGATGGAAGAGGCCACATCGCCTTAGAAGGAGAGTCGGGCAGGTTGGCCACTGGCTCAAGGCCGAGGACACAGGTGTGAGTGCGCGCAGGGCTGTGGCTAAGACAGGTGTGAGCACAGATGAGACAGGTGTGAGCATGTGGAGGGAACACAGGGCTGCAGCCAAGGGTCCAGGTGTGAGCGTGCACAGGGCTGTGGCTGAGACAGGTGTTAGCGCATGCAGGGCTGTGGCTGAGACAGATGTGAGTGTGCACAGGGCTGCAGCTGAGGCAGGTGTGAGCGTGCGCAGGGCTGTGGCTGAGGCAGGTGTGAGTATGTGCAGGGCTGCAGCTGAGGCAGGTATGAGCGTGCGCAGGGCTGTGGCTGAGGCAGGTGTGAGCGTGTGCAGGGCTGCAGCTGAGGCAGGTGTGAGCGTGTGCAGGGCTGAGGCTGAGGCAGGTATGAGCGCAGAGGGGCCGCAGGGCTGTGGCTGAGTCAAGTGTGAGCGCACAGAGGGGCTGCAGGGCTGTGGCTGAGGCAGGTATGAGCTTGCGCAGGGCTGCGGCTGAGGCAGGTGTGAGCGTGTGCAGGGCTGTGGCTGAGACAGGTGTGAGCGCACAGAGGGGCCGCAGGGCTGCAGCTGAGGCAGGTGTGAGCATGTGCAGGGCTGTGGCTGAGGCAGGTGTGAGCGTGTGCAGGGCTGCGGCTGAGACAGGTGTGAGCGCACAGAGGGGCCGCAGGGCTGCGGCTGAGGCAGGTGTGAGCTTGCAGAGGGGCTGCAGGGCTGCGGCTGAGACAGGTGTGAGCGCACAGAGGGGCCGCAGGGCTGCGGCTGAGGCAGGTGTGAGCTTGCAGAGGGGCCGCAGGGCTGTGGCTGAGGCAGGTGTGAGCGCACAGAGGGGCCGCAGGGCTGTGGCTGAGGCAGGTGTGAGCTTGCAGAGGGGCCGCAGGGCTGCGCTGAGACAGGTGTGAGCTTGCAGAGGGGCCGCAGGGCTGCGCTGAGACAGGTGTGAGCTTGCAGAGGGGCTGCAGGGCTGCGCTGAGGCAGGTGTGAGCGCAGAGGGGCTGCAGGGCTGCACTGTTCAGGAGACCGCACCTTCATCCCTTCCTCCCTTTCCTTTGCCAGATGTGACTGAGTCCGAGAACCCAGCCCTCTGTTCAGCAAAAGCAACAGGAAGGGCCACTGCAGCAAGTGGAAATCAAACTAGAACCACCTCTCCCTCCAGGACCTTCTTCTTCCCATGAAAATGGGGAAAGCGTTTCCTTTTTTAAAAATGGCGAGGAAAATTTTAAACAGAACAGACAACACTGACTAGTAAGAAGTGCAAGGACTTAGAGTAGAATAGAAAAAACATTTTCTCTAAATAATAATTCCTAAAAGGGTGGCCATCATGACTGGAGTTTGGGCATCCTTAAAACAGCACAGACTGAAGAACAATGCTTTTTTTTTTTTTTCTTTTTTTTTTTTTTTTGACAGGCAGACTTAGACAGTGAGAGAGAGAGAGAGAGAGAGACAGAGAAAGGTCTTCCTTCCGTTGCTTCACTCCCCTAATGGCTGCCACGGCTGGCAGCGCTCTGAAGCCAGGAGCCAGGTGCTTCCTCCTGGTCTCCCATGCAGGTGCAGGGCCCAAGTACTTGGGCCATCCTCCACTGCCTTCCAGGCCACACAGAGAGCTGGACTGGAAGAGGGGCAACTGGGACAGAACTGGCACCCCAACCGGGACTAGAACCCAGGGTGCCGGCACCGCAGGTGGAGGATTAGCCTGTTGAGCTTCCGCACTGGCCAGAACAATGCTTTTAATATGTTAAACTCTTATGACATGCTAACAGAAGGCATCAGCAGGAAAAGGTAATTGACTTTCGACTTTAACAACAGTGAAAGCACACCTTAGTTGATAAATGTGAAAAATAGACTGTGTTGCTTAGGACGAAGCTAAAATCTGCAGGCACCATCACTTAAAGGGGTAAGATGGAGGCTCAGATAAATAAATAAACTTGCCCCGGAGTTACCTGAGGATGCCCACAAACTGTCCACCTTCAGCTACGTTTTAGGAAACCTTTATTGCCTGCTCACTGTGTACAGTGTAACAGACGCTGGGCCAGGGGGCAGGAAAGACAGAGCCCCGAGGAGCCCCCGTCTAGAGTGACACCCCTGTTGTTGGAGTAAGCAATGTGGCAACCCCAGCGCGAGGAAGAGAAACAAGGACTGACTTTATTTTGCCAGTCTGCTTTTGCTGAACAAAAAGATTCGGTCAACAGCCCTTCAGGGCCTTGGAAGGACCCGAGTGGAGGCAAGGACAGAGGATACGAAGGAGTACCCTGGAATTCTGACGTCAGTGCCCCACTTCGCCTTTTGGGGGTTTTCTCTGCGAAAGCAGAACTGTCCTGCTCAAATCGGGGCATCTGCACTCCGGATGCAGAGCAGCTAACTGCAAGTCATGCTCTCACTAGGTACACATGGCCTTTAACAGTGGGCCTACTTCCTCTAAAAAAATGGCAATTTGTTTCAGATCCATGATCAGACTAATTTAGGATATCTGCTTGATGATAAAATAAGGGGGACAAAAAAATCCTTTATCCTTTGTGTATTTTCGTATTTACTAAGAATGCTCTCATTCTCTTGGGTTTTATTACTGCACAAATTGTTTATTTAACTCTTCAAAATCATAGACATAATGCATACAATTATTTAACCCTTTTAATCCATTATGTTCAATGAACCAGAACAGCACTATGTTTAGCATTAGGTAATTAATTCATGTCCTATGTTTCTTCGTGTTTGTCCGTAGTTACTGACTGAGGGTGTAACCTGTGGCAGGCACTGTTCTAGGGGACAGACATAGTCCTTGACCTAAAGGGATTTACATTCTGGTAGCAAAATAATAAACAAATTAATACATGATATAATTTGCTACAGTGACAAGTATTAAAAAAGAATACAATAGGAGCTGGCGCTGTGGCATGGTAGGCTAAGCCTCCACCTGCAGTGCTGGCATCCCATATGAGCACCAGATCAAGTCCCAGCTGCTCCTCTTCCAATCCAGTTCTCTGCTTATGGCCTGGGAAAGCAGTGGAAGATGGCCCAAGTGCTTGGGCCCCTGCACCCATGTGGGAGACCCAGAAGAAGCTCCTGGCTCCTGGCTTCAGATCGGGCCAGCCCCAGCCACTGCAGCCATCTGGGGAGTGAACCAGTGGATGGAAAAGCTTCCACTCTGTCTCTCCCTCCATCTGTAACTCTACCTCTCAAATAAATGAATAAAATATTTTTAAAAAAAAATTACAATAGGATCATGAGATAAGGGTTGGAATACTGTTTATATTCTAATGAGACATAGGTGTTTCTAAGATTCTGGACAGTAATACAAATAAAACTGGAGAACGTTTCAACAAAAAGCATTGCTTGCTTGCTTCCTGAAACACCCCTGTGGTCACAGATTTTGTCAGACTGAGAAAAGCCCTGCCCAGATCCTCCCTGAGGAAGGACTTGCTTTGCCAGCTGCTGAGGCATGCTGCTCTCAGTGCCTTTGGGTTCGGCCTCGGCCGCCCAGAGCAGCCTTGCCCCGCTCACACCTTTCCCAGCTACTGATGTTCAAGGTGGTGTCGAGCCCGGCCATTTCTGTGCAGCTTGGACAACTCTGATGGACCGCTGAGGCTCCAGAGCTCGCTGTCGGGTTAGGTGAGGCTGCCACCCAGCTGGGCCCTCAGTTCAGCTTTGTCCTCTGCCCAGTGCAGCTCCCTTCTCCGCCCTCGAACAGGTGTCCATCCCAAAGGAATTTCCTAATTGGAAAGATACTCTACAGGGCTCAAGTGTGTCAGCTGCATTTCCCCAGGAATCCAACCTGCAACAGAAATGATCTCTGGACCTGCCTGTAACAGTGTGGCTGTGGTACCTTCTGCAGAGAGAGAGAGAGAGAGAGAGAGAGAGAGAGAGAGAGAGCGAGCGAGCGCGAGCCCTTCTAAGGGAAATTTTCAGTGGAATCCAAATACGTAATGTAAGAGAGAAGCAGACTTTGTCCTGGGTGAGGTGGGTGAGAATTGCTTCTTTCACCATTACAGGAATAGAAACGCAGACTTTTCGAACTACAAGGGATCTTGGAAATCACACAGAACAAGTCTTGTCTTTACAGATGGAGAAACTGAGGTCCAGAGAGATGTATGATTTGTCCGAAGTAAAATAAAACTAACAGTGGCAGCTAGAACTACAAACTAGCTTCCTCTCTTCTACAGTCCAATTTTCAACATTTTCTGTTGAATTTAAGATCCTATTTCATTTATGTTGCTAAGTGTTTCAGGAAGTTTGAACAAAGCAACAAATATAAACTTGCTGAATATTTTCAAAATTTATTGTTTTTAAAGATGTGGTTTTTATTTTAGCTCTGATGGGTTTCTTGAAGAGAAATCATACTTAAACATTAAGTCTTCATATGCTATATATGCTATTTTTCTGGCCTATATATTTAAAAGTTAACTCATTAAAAAGTTTATAAACAAATGTATTTTTTTTTGACAGGCAGAGTGGACAGTGAGAGAAAGAGACAGAGAGAAAGGTCTTCCTTTTGCCATTGGTTCACCCTCCAATGGCCGCCGCGGCCAGCGTGCTGCGGCCGGCACACCGGGCTAATCCGAAGACAGGAGTCAGGTGCTTCTCCTGGTCTCCCATGGGGTGCAGGGCCCAAGCACTTGGGCCATCTTCCACTGTACTCCCGGGCCACAGCAGAGAGCTGGCCTGGAAGAGGGGCAAACGGGACAGAATCCGGCGCCCCAAAAGGGACTAGAACCCGGTGTGCTGGCGCTGCAGGTGGAGGATTAGCCTAGTGAGACACGGCGCTGGCCATCACATCTCCTGTATACATAGTTGCCCTCCATATCCATGGGATCCATATCTGTGGACTCAACCAATTGCAGATTGAAAATATTAAAAAACAAAATCCACAACTCAATTGCGACTGTACTGAACACAGACATTTTTCCTTCTCATCATCCCTTAAACAATATAGTTTAACCATCATTTATACAGCTCTTTCATTATATTAAGTATTATCAGGAAACTAGGAGATGGTTTAAAGTATTTAGGAGGGTATGTGCAGGTTACTACACTATTTTATATAAGGCACTTGAGCGTTGGCAGATCTTGGCATCTGTGAGTATGTGGGGGTCTTAGAACCAATTTCCTATGGATACTAAGGGATGACTATATTTTATAATTAAATAGAAATACATCATATAACAAGTTCTTCCTGACATATTTTTTGGGGTATATATGGATCAAATACAACTACATTCTATTTCAGAATATAAATTACACCTATTCTTCTTAAATGATTACATTGGGCAGAGAAAAGCTTTGAAAGACCCACATTATCTCAAGGCAGCTTTGTGGTGAAGCAGGTTAAAAGCCTTGGCCTGCAGTGCCGGCATCTCATATGGGCAGTGGTTCAAGTCCCAGCTGCTCCACTTCCAATCCAGCTCTTTGCTAATGTGCCTGGGGAAGCAGTGGAAGATGGTCCAAGTCCTTGGGCCCCTGTACCCATGTAGGAGAGCAGGAAGAAGCTCCTGGTTCTTGGCTTTGGATTGGTTCAACTCTGGCCAATGTGGCCATTTGGGAAGTGAACCAGCGGACGGAAGACCTCTCTCCCTCTGTGTCTACCTCTCTCTGTAACTCTTTCAAACAAATAAATCTTTAAAAAAATGAAAATTAAACCCCCAGTGAGTTACAGATCAGGTTCTTTTTTCTTGTTGGTCATGCCAGCAGTATTTTTCTTTTAATTTTGAGTGCCCATATGGAGTAAAAAGATGCAACCAAATTCCTCTCCCTCTACTCATGGAGCCTTAGAGGTAATAGAAAGGCAAGAGCTAGGCTTAGCAGCACTTGTGACAGCTCCATCCAAGAGGAGTACCCAGCAAATTCTTCTTTTCTGCTCTTCAAATACCTGACCACTTGCTGGTTTCAAGTGCTTAGCACATCTCTGCGTCTGTCTGTTTATCACTCCTTTTCCTCAGCTGCATCCACGGCTCTCGGGTAGCCTGGGTCACTCTCTCTTTGGTCCCAGAATGCACTGTCCACAAAGCTCACCACATGCACTCTAACCTCTCTGACATTTTCTTTCTCTCTTGAACATATGAGTACTTCAAAAAAAAAAAAAAAAGTTCATGGAAAATGGAATTAAGTGTAGTTTGGTACAAAAAATTAAAGTCTGTGTATTTGAGGAGTCTTCAAAAAATTCATGGAAAATGTATATTATGAAAAAACTATGCACGGATTTCAATTTTTTTTTTTTTGCACTGAAATAAGCTTATACTTTTGCTTATATATTTAAATGTATTTACCCAAGATGCAGACAGAGACAGACGGAGAGACAGTTAGGGAGCACTCTCATCTGCTGGTTTACTGCCCAAATCTTTGCAATAGCTGGGGCTAGGTTGAGGCTGCAGCCAGGATCTGGGAACTCAATCCAGGTTTCCCAAGTGAGTGGCAGGGACCCAGCTATGTGAGTGATCACCTGCCACCTCCCAGAGTCTGCACTGGCAGTAAGCTGGGACCAAGAGCCAGAGTTAGGAATTGCACTTGGGTACTCCAGTGTGGGATGCGCATGGTCTTAACCCGGCTCTTAACTGCTAGGCCACATGCTGGTACCTAAACCTGCCTTTTAACTCCATTTCCTGCGACTTTCTGGAAGACACTTGTACAATCAATGATGTTTTTGTTGTTTTTGTTTGTTTTTAGTTTAGGTGTTTTTGCCTGCTTGGTTTATTTTTTGGGGTCTCAGGACTTTTCTATTTGTTGCTTTTTGACTCGCTGCCATTTCTTAACCCCAGCTAGCAGGCTGCAACTTGTCTTTGAAGTTTCAGCTTAAATGTCACGTCATCAGGCAGGTGTACATGATTTTCTGCTAGATTGTCTAGAGCGAGCTTCCTAACAACAAGGTCCCCTCCCTCCTGCATGGTAAGAAGCCCCATGGAGGCACCACGTCTGCTTTATTTCTTCTGGAGTTGTGGAGTCCACCATGGTTTCTGGAACCCAGTCTACGTCCCCGCCAATGAATAAACCAATGAATCCATTTCAGAAAAGAAACGTCTCCCTCCACTGTCCACTGACACATTCTCTCTCGCCCTTCTTCCTTCCTACTCAATTTTCCTTTCCTCTCAAGAAAAATGAACAACCTATACAAGTCTAAGTGAAAAAAATTCTCAGATATGCTCTCCCACTGGAATTTTAATGTGATCGCTGCCATTCATTTAAATAAGCACACATATTCCTTGCATATACTTCATAAGGAAAAAATCATGCAGGATCCTTTTCTATAATTCCATATTATGGACTACTTACCTAAGATCTCTAAAAACACTTTTGGAGAACTCTGACAAAGCTATGAAATATTCACCTTGTAGAAACTGCTTTGAAAGAAGCTTTAAATTTTCACATTTCTAATAAACTATCTCCATCATGATAGAATTGTACAAAATGGAGATCTTTAATTGGAGAAGTAAACCAAACAAAAAACCAGAACGTTTCAGTCGAAAGTCAGACTATTTATGCCAGCAGAGAGCTAGCCTTAGATGAATAATAAACAGTATGTCCAAGAAATGGCAGAGCAGATAGAAATTATTTCTAAAATAAACAGTTTGTTGGGAGTATGGATTGAAATACATCCTTCTGAAAGAGTGTGCTTCTAAAAGGACACAACCAACAGGTTATATCCTCTGGAAGATTTGAAAGCCCACATCATTAAGATTGCTGGCTCAGAGAAGAACTTACCAGATTCTTCGACTTGATGATTTATGGATTTATTTACTTTTGTTGACTGGTGACGATGGACAGAGTCACGAGAGAGTTAAGATGAAGACATTAGGCCTGGAGGCAGTCTGCACCGTCCCTGGTTGTAGCTTTACCATGAGAAAACTGCCAAGTACTAGGTCTAGTCTTGGACTTCAGCTGCAAAAAGGTAACTAAGAGTGTGTGGGTGCCAAAGGCCCTGAGCTGGCTTTGCTCTGACTGACCCGCTGTGGTGAAGGGTCCCACGACACCCACCTTCTTGTGCACAACGGAAGGGCTGGAATGGATGGTGCTTTCGTCATCATGCATCAGGAGGAGCTCGGAGCTGCTCTCGTCCATGACCTCCTGCATGCTGTTCACGCTGCTGCTCTGGCTGCCCGTGCTCACGGACACGCTCGGGATGGAATGGCTGCTGCCCAGGCTGTCCATTTCCCTGCCAAGGCTGGTTCCGTGTTCACTGTCCTACAAAAGCGGAGCACCAAGGTTAAAAAAAAAATGACTGGAGATAAAGCGCCAATCCATTGACTCAGCTGTTAAGCGCACTCAATTTTGCAGTGCCAAGTTGCTTTTTTGCCAATCTGCAAGGATGAAACTTTTTATGGAGTGGCTCCCCTACTCCCCTACCACCTCCAGACATTTCAAATTCACTTCTGTGCCTTCCCCAGGGGAGGGACGTGGGGTCCTAGGGCTCCAAATGGACACAGGTCACAGGGCTCCAAATGCTGCTATCCCAGGGCTTTCCTCTGTCATGCACAACGATCCTATCATCGTATTGCCATTCAGTGAGCAGAATCAGGCCAGGTTTGTAAGAGGACCTTTAGGAATGCCAAGGTGCTGGAGAGACTGCTGGCTACTGAACCGGTGCCCTCTGGGACACCTGCAAACACAGAGTGGGTAACTGCAGACTAAAGTGGAATGGAAAGAGCTTTCAGGGATTTGATAAGCACTAGGCTCCTCTGCAAGTCATTATTGAGTAACTTCATATTTAAACAGGGATATTAATTCTACTGTTTTGGACAGGTAATTAAATTCTGCCTCCCTCAAGCAATTCTATCATGCTTACCTCTGTAATCTTATTAAAATATATCTGTTAACCAATACTGGCATTCATCACCATTGGTCCAATGACTACTATTTGAAAGTTGCAAAATAATCAGAACATATAGTTTATCCATCACAGTTGGATTTTTCTGATATAAGATTAGTCAATTTAGCTACAAATAAACCCTGTTTTAAAAGCACCATACTGTACATATATGACTTTAATGAACTGTTACTTAGCCACAGTAGTATCTGCCTTTCAAATAAATAAAATTTTTTCAAAAAAAGTTCGTTCTTCCATTCAAGAGGAGTCACTGGGTGATAATGGTAGATAATATATTTTTAATAGATTTATTTTTCCTTAAAGGGGATCACTTCTATACATACAGTCAAGAGATTTTATAGTATAATTCAGTTTTCTGAGGTTCATTTTTATAATTGTTGATAAAATTATTTAATATTAAAATGTAAAGTAGATCCACCCCATTCATTCTTTTTAAAATTTGGTTTTAGAAGAAGTTCTTTCTGAGGCCAGAACTGTGGCACAGCAGGTAAAGCTGCCAGCTGCAGTGCCAGCATCCCATATGGGGGCAGGTTCAAGTCCCAGCTGTACCACTTCCTATCCAGCTCTCTGCTATGGACTGGGATAGCAGTGGAAGATGGTCCAAGTGCCTGGGCCCCTGCACCTGCGTGGGAGACCCAGAAGAAGCTCCAGGCTCCTGTCTTCATATTGGCTCAGCTCCAGCATTGTGGCCATTTGGGGAGTGAACCAGTGGATGGAAGACCTCTCTCTCTCTCTCTCTCTTTCTCTCTCACTCTCTGTAACTCTGCCTTTCAAATAAATAAAATTTTTTCAAAAAAAGTTCGTTCTTCCATTCAAGGCCATTGCCTGCATCCATACTCTTGTTTCTATCCTATCCATTTTCCGAGATCCTGCTTTTTTAACTCTATCTCTTTCCTCTGTTTTTATTGCCCATGTCCTGCCTCCATTTCTTCTCCATACAAATAAAGGAGCCTGTCCCATATGCACGGACCCCTCTGCATCTGCCTCTCTTATTTTTCCTTCTTAGCCAAATTTCTGAATCCTAAAATAAACTAACTTTTGCTGTCTCTACTTTCTTGTCTTCCACTTATTCCACAAGTCAGATAATCTACTATTTGTCCTGCCTCACATTTAAAATTGCTTTTACTGAGGTCCTTGAGTGTGTGCGGATTCTCAGAGTAAAAAGATACTATTTGTCTTCTGTCTTGGTCTGAATTGACCTCGCTGCCCACTGAGTCCTTGCAGCTGTGTACTTCCTTAGCATTTCTGATGCCTTTATCTTCTAGGAATATTCTTTTTTTTTTTTTTAAAGATTTACTTATTTTTATTTGAAAGTCAGAGTTACAGAGAGAGACAGAGAGATAGAGAGATATCTTCCATCTGCTGGTGGTTCACTCCCCAGATGGCTGCAATGGCCAGGACTGGGCCAGGCCAAAGCCAGGAACGAAGAGCTTCTTCTGGATCTCCCACGTGGGTGGTGGGGGACCAAGCACCTGGTCCATGTTCTGGTGCTTTCTCCAGGTCATTAGCAGGGAGCTGGATTGGAAGTGGAGCAGCTCCTGCTACTCACGTAGGAGACCTGGCTTCAGCTGCTGCAGCCATCTAGGGAGTGACCCAGCGGATGGAATCTCTCTCTCTCTCTCTCTCAATCTCTGTGTAACTCTTTCAAATAAATAAATCAATAAATCTTAAAAAAAAAAAAAAAAAAGCACAGCACTTTTCTGAGTCTAAAATGCCCTCTGTCCATTTGTCAAAAACTACCCCAACTTGTCACTCACGGAACGCCCACTACTTTCACCAGTAGACAGACTTTCTCCCCATTGTAGACCTCTGCGATGGGGATATACCCCTTCTGCACGTGGCCATATTTTGCCTTACGTGAGTGGTATTTTATGAACGTTTCTTTTGAGACTCTGCATGTCTCTTAAGGGAGAGAACAGCAATTAAAAAAATTTTTTTTTTCACAGTCGGCCCTCCGTACAGTGCCTGCTGAGACACAAGAAACCTACTTCTTCGTCCTCCTGTGACTCAGTCAAGGGTCCGTTCCGTGTTTCTTGGAAGAGGATTTTTTTCATTTTCCGGTACTGTAGGTTATCGAGCTCACGAACAGCGTCTTTTGTCCTCTGTATAAGGTCAATGAGGACACGTGGTGGCCGCTCTCTTCGAACAAAGTCATGCTGATTAAGGGAGGAGAAAAGACAAATGAAGAAGAAACTTTTTTTTTTGGATAAGATATGAATATAAAGATAAACTAAAAAGCATAAAATAGTCCTGTGGATTTTGCACAAATAACAAAATATGGCTTCCATGTCAAGTCACATAAACTCTCACATTATGTTACTCTCAGAAATAGGTAACCATGCGTTGCTCTTCTTCTGTAAGCCCCATTTTGTGGGTTTTGTCTCAGCACTAATGAAAATCCTTTTTTAAAAATTTTGGCTGGCGCCGCGGCTCAATAGGCTAATCCTCTGCCTGCGGCGCCAGCACCCTGGATTCTAGTCCCGGTCAGGGTGCCGGATTCTGCCCCAGTTGTCCCTCTTCCAGGCCAGCCCTCTGCTGTGGCCCGGGAGTGCAGTGGAGGATGGCCCAAGTGCTTGGGCCCTGCACCCCATGGGAGACCAGGAGAAGCACCTGGCTCCTGTCTTCGGATCAGCACAGTGCACCGGCTGCAGCAGCCATTGGAGGATGAACCAATGGTAAAAGAAGACCTTTCTCTCTGTCTCTTTCTCTCACTGTCCACTCTATCAAAAAAAATTTTTTTTATAGATCTAATGTATACAACATGATGTTTTAACACACATATACTTAAACAATTACTACATGGAAGCAAACTAACACACTTATCACTTCACAGAGTTGCTTTTTTCTTTTATGGTAGGAGTGCCACAAATCTAATGTCTTTGTCGATTTCCAGGATACAATATTATTATCTATAGCCCTTATATTGTACTTCGCTCTCAATACTTATTAATCCAATATAACTGAAACTCTGTACCTTCTGACCTGCTTCTCCCCACTCCCACTTTAAACAACCTTTCTATTCTCTGTTTCTGCGTATTTGAGCCTTTTTTTTTTTAGGTACCATAAGTGATATCATTAAATTTTTTTTGCAGATGGCTCATTTTACTTAGCATAGTGCCTTCTGAGTTCATCCATACTGTCACAAACAACAAGGTCTGCATTTTAAAGCCTGAAAAATATTACATTTTATATATATATATATTAATTTATGTATCTATATCTCACAAATACTACAAACACACACACCTATCACAACTTCTTTACACTTTCATCCACTGACAGACACTTAGGTTCTTTCTGTATCTTGGCTATTGTGAACAAGGACACTGATTTCATTTCTTTTGGGTTAATACACAGAAGAAGGACCGATGAATCTTATGGTCATTCCATCTTTAACTTTTTGGGAACCCTCCAGGCTGTTTCCCACAATGATGCACACATCAACATTCCCACCAATAGTGTAAAGGGGTTCCCTTTTCTCCACACCCTCAACAACACTTAGTTCTTGTCTTTTTTTTTTTTTTTAACTTAATTTTATTTATTTGCTAAACAGAGAGCTTCCTAAATGTATTCAGGGGTACTGAAGTTGGGAGCAAGGAACACAATCTATGTCTCCCATTTGGGTGGCAGGAACCCAACCAGTTAAGACATTAGCTGCTGCCTCCCAAACTCGACATTAGCAGGAAATGGAATGCAGAGCTGGAGCCAAGACCAGACCCAGGGACTCTGGTGTGAGACATGGGCATCCGGATTGCTGTCTTAACTGCTCGGCCAAATGGCTGCCCCCTTGTCTTCTTGATACCAGCCATTTTTAACAGGTGACAGGTGATAATCTCAGTGTGTTTTTGATCTTCATTTTCTTAATGATCATTGTTCATGATAATTCGTGAGGTTTACTTTATCATACAAGTAAAAAAAAAAAAAATCCCTAGCTCATTAAATAGTAGCAGGTTGGCTCACACATTTCCAATTTGAAACAGCATCATAAGCCACAGCAAGGCAGAGCATAGCCTGCTCTTGTTAAAATCTACCTCAGTGTTCCTCTCTGCTGTACACCACCCTTTGAAAAACAGACTTGTGTCTATTTTGTTTTCTATTTCTGGGATCATATTGTGTATGCTTCAAGAGTATGGCAGCTGTTCAATCTACCCAGAGGTCAGAACTCCGGCAAGTTCATCTCCCCATTACAGAACCACACAACCAGAGAGAAGGGGAAAGGGCCGCTAAGGAGTGAAAACAACTAGCCCCGTCTCTGAGCTTTTCTTACTATAAACAACCTTTTCTTTCGGTATCACCAACGACTGCGAACACATAGTCTGGTTTTCTGGTTTCTCGGCCCACAGCAGGTTTGAAAGAGGGAATGAGAATGGGAGAATAAAGGATTGAGATCTGTTAGAGGTAGGGTTACCCTTTGTAACAAGAAACATGCTTTGTAAGTTCTCTGACAGCCTGAAACGTACAGTAGAGAAAGAAATGGACATTTCGTGACTAACATACCTATCAACCAACCAAACAGAAATGGACAAAGGTCTGTGGGCTATTTTGCAAAAGGGCAAACACCCCTTATGTAGCTGCTTTTATGCCCCAAGAGTACACGAAACACCACTGTCTCTGAGCCAACAAGATGGGAAACTAGAGGCTGGCATTGTGGCATAGTGAGTTAAGCTGCCGCCGGCAATGCCGGCATCCCAAATGGGCACTGGTTTGAGACTCAGCTCCTCCACTTCTTTTTTTTTTTTTTTTTTTTTTATTTATTTTGACAGGCAGAGTGGACAGTGAGAGAGAGAGACAGAGAGAAAGGTCTTCCTTTGCCATTGGTTCACCCTCCAATGGCTGCCGCGGCCGGCGCGCTGCGGCCGGCGCACCGCGCTCATCCGATGGCAGGAGCCAGGTGCTAGGTGCTTTTTCCTGGTCTCCCATGGGGTGCAGGGCCCAAGCACTTGGGCCATCCTCCACTGCACTCCCGGGCCACAGCAGAGGGCTGGCCTGGAAGAGGGGCAACCGGGACAGAATCCGGCGCCCCGACCGGGACTAGAACCCGGTGTGCCGGCGCCGCAAGGCAGAGGATTAGCCTGTTGAGCCACGGCGCCGGGCGGTTCCTCCACTTCTGATTCATCTCCCTGCTAATGCACCTGGGAAAGCAGCAGAAGATGGCCCAAGTGCTTGGGTCCCTGTACACATGTGTGGCTTTGGCCTGGCATCACCAGGGTTGTTGAGGCTATTTGAGGTGTGAAACAGCGGATGGAAGATTGATTCTCTCTCTCTCTCTTCCTCTCTCTCTCCCTCCCTCTCTCCCTCCCTCTTTATCTCTCTTAGTGTAACTCTGCCTTTCAAATAAATTAGAAAAATAAATTAGGGGCAGGTGTTGCAGCTCAGCAGGTTAAGCCTCTGATTGGGGGACCCACATCTCATACTGGAGCGCCTGGCATAGAGTCTTGGCTCCTCTGCTGCTGCTGCTTCTTCTTCTTCTTTTTTTTTTTTTTTAAAGATTTATTTTTACTTACTTGAAAGAGAGAGAGAGAGAGAGAGAGAGAGAGAGAGAGAGAGGTCTTCTATCCGCTGGTTCACTCCAAATGTCCACAATGGCTAGAGCCAAGCCAATCTGAAGCCAGGAGCCAGGAGCCTCTTCCAGGTCTCCCATGTGGGTGCAGGGGCCCAAGGCCTCGGACCATCCTCGACTGCTTTCCCAGGTGCATTAGCAGGGAGCTGGATTGGAAGAGGAGCAGCCAGGACTCAAACCAGTGACTATATGGGATTCCAGTGCTGCAGGCTGGGGCTTTAACCCTCTGCTCCACAGCACCAGCAGCCTGCTCTGCTACTCCTGGCTACTGGCATGGCCTGGCTCAGCCTTGGATGTTGTGAGAATTTGGGGAGGGAACCAATGTATAGATGATCTCTTTATCTCTCTGCCTTTAAAATAAAAAAAAAAAAGGATATAATTTTAAAAAGTAAAATTATATTCATTATTCTCTATCTTTTTTGAAGATTTATTTTATTTATATGAAAGGCAGAGTGACAGAAAGGGAGAAACAAGAGATCTTTCATTTGCTGGTCCTCTCTCCAAATAACTGCAATGGCCTGGACTGGGCCATGCTGAAGCCCGGAGCCAGGAACTTCATCCTGGTCTTGCACATGGGTGGCAGGGGCCCAAGAACCTGGGCCATCTTCCACTGCTTTCCAAGGCACATTAGCAGGAAGATAGATCAGAAGCAGAGCAGCTGGGACTTGAACTGGCAGTCCAACATGGAATGCCAGCATTGCGGGTGAGGGCTTAACCCACTGGTTCCCCATTTAAAAAGAAATTATTTATTTATTTGAAAATCAAAGTTAGAGAGAGAGACAGATAGAGAAAGACCTTCCATCTACTAGTTTACTACCCAGATGGCTGCAATGGCCAGGACTGAGCCAGGCTGAACCCAAGAGCCAGAAGCTTCATCCAGGTCTCCCACATGCGTGTCAGAGGTGCAAACATTTGGGCCATCTTCCCCTGTCTTTCCCAGGCCATTAACATGGAGCTGGATTGGAACCCACGCTCATAGGGGATGCCGGTGTTGTAGGCAGCGGCACTACCTGCTGTGCCAGGACCTCAGCCCGAGGTGTTCTTTCTCAGAGTACAGAGAAGCACATTGTATATTGCAGTGAGATTGCATTGTATTATTTAGTGAGATTAAAAAGTACCCAAAAGTGGGAGAGGGAAGTTTGCTTTTTTTTTTTTTAAAGGTCAACTATGTGGCAAACTCACTTACGTAAAATTATATTTTTGTAGATACTGGGAAAATGAGATGTAATGTGGCCTCCACAGAGGAGTGGATTTGATCCCTGTATGATTGCGACAGATCGAGAAGAGGAACAGGACTCTGGTGAGAAAAGGCTCTGCAAGTCTCGTTGTTCTTCACCCTGACTTTGCTTTTTCTCACCCTGTGGCTTTTGCTCTTGCTTTTGGACAATATCTCCCCCTCTGCAAAGAGTCTTTTGTGAAAATGAAACTCCATCCCCAGAGGCAAGCGAACCTCACCGAGGATGCGCGGGAAAGGAAGTGAATCCTTTTACTGCCCTCGTGCTGGCAATCACTCAGGGCCAAGTCAGTTTTTAGTAAACTTCCAGCTAGGACTTGGGATCAGAGAATTTTAAAGTGAGAAGGGGGCCTTAGACTCCTTTTTTTTTTTTTTTTCAAGGTGAGGAAACTTAAGCCTTGAGAAGTCAGAGATTTCCACGGCTAACAAGTGGAAGAGCTGGGGCTGCCACCCGGGTGCTGTGTTTGTGCTCTGGAGCTGCTTGCTGGGGCTTGCCTGTCACAATTATCTCTCCCCAACATTGGTTTGACCTTGTCACTCGCTGTGACAGCCCTTGGGGGCCACGTTCAGCTGCTTTCCACTCCCTTGTCTCTCCCTGCTTTATTTTAAACACTAGAACTCAGGCCTCCTTTGCAGTGGCAGGTAACAGTGCAAGCAAGGTCTGGCCAACGAGACAGGGGCCAAAGCGCCCGAGAAAGGCCTGATTTTCTAGGACTGAAAGGCAAGTTCTCTGGAGAGAATGAGTCTTACCCTTCTTCCTGCCTGGAATAGACTTGAGTCCTGGGGATGCAGCAGCCATTCTGTGGTACAGAAGATAAAAAGCCACCTGCCAAGGATAGTATAGGAAGACAGGAGGAGTTTGTGTCCATGAAGACTTTAAAACATTTTTTTTTAATTTTATTTTTTATATTTATTTATTTTTAATTTGTATGTGTTATATAGGCACAGGCAAAGACGTCTTGGAAAAGACACCGGAGGCACAGGCAGTCAAAGCCAAAATTAACAACTGGGATTGCATCAAATCGAGAGGTTTCTGTACTGCAAAAGAAACAGTCAGGAAAGTGAAGAGGCAACTGACAGAATGGGAAAAAATATTTGCAAACTATGCAACAGATAAATGATTAATAACAAGAATCTACAGAGATCAAGAAATTCCACAACAACAAAACAAGCAACCCACTTAAGAGATGGGCCAAGGACCTCAATAGACATTTTCCAAAAGACGAAATCCAAATGGCCAACAGACACATGAAAAAATGTTCAGGATCACTAACCATCAGGGAAATGGAAATCAAAACTACAATGAGCTTTCAACTCACCCAGGTTAGAATGGCTCACATACAGAAATCTACCAACAGATACTGGCGAGGATGTGAGGAAAAAGGGACACTAACCCACTGTTGGTGGGAATGCAAACTGGTTAAGCCACTATGGAAGTCAGTTTGGAGATTCCTCAGAAAGCTGAATATAACCCTACCATTCAACCCAGCCATCCCACTCCTTGGAATTTACTCAAAGGAAATTAAACTGGCAAACAAAAACGCTGTCTGCTCCTTAATGTTTACTGCAGCTCAATTCACAATAGCTAAGACCTGGAATCAACCTAAATGCCCATCAACAGAATACTGGATAAAGCAATTATGGGACATGTACTCTATAGAATACTATACAGCAGTAAAACAAAACAAAACAAACAAACAAACAAAAACAATGAAATCTGGTCATTTGCAACAAAATGGAGGAATCTGGAACACATCATGCTGAGTGAAATAAGCCAATCCCTGCTTGGGCCCTGCACCCCATGGGAGACCAGGAAAAGCACCTAGCACCTGGCTCCTGCCATCAGATGAGCGCGGTGTGCCGGCTGCAGCGCGCCGACCGCGGCAGCCATTGGAGGGTGAACCAACGGCAAAGGAAGACCTTTCTCTCTGTCTCTCTCTCTCACTGTCCACTCTGCCTGTCAAATAAAAAATAAAAAAATAAAAAAGAAATAAGCCAATCCCAAAGGGAAAAAAATCATATGTTCTCCCTGATTGGTGACAACCAACTAAGCACCAAAAAGAAAACCTGCTGAAGTGAAATGGACACTACAAGAAACAGTGACTTGATCAGCCCTTGTTCTGAATGTTGATGAACAACTTAATACTTTATCCCTTTTAGTATCTTTTTTTGTTAAAAAGATGATTTATTGTCCTTTGAAATATGTTTACTTTAAATGTTTAAAAAATATAGAAAGATGTAAAGATGTATAAGAGAAAGTAAAAGAAAATTTTCCCAAATTCTGCCACCTGGAATAAGTATTGTTAAATAATGGAATATCATCAATTTGATCATATCATCCTTTTATTTGCTTTTAAAATCATCATTCCCTTTACTTCCAAAAATGCAGCTTCATTTTAAAATTTTATTCCTTTATTTTTTGAGAGACTGAGAGAGAAAGATTGACAAAGTGGGAAAAGGGGAAGGCGCGCGCACACACACACACAGAATTCTAGTATCCAGTGGTTCACTTCCCCCCGTGCCTGCAAAGGCTGGAGCTGGGGTGGGCAGAAGACAGGAGTCAGGAACTCAGTCGAGTTCCCCCACGTGGATTAATGACTGCCTCCCGGGGTCCACATTAGTAGGAAGCTGGAGTCAGGACCCGGAGACGGGGATTGAACCCACGTACTCTGATATAGGAATACCCATATCCAGGTCAAATGCCTGTCTCTGGACTATCATTTTAGATATCACCTTTCTCTCAGAATAATGGATATCTAGAAATAATTTTACACTGTTAATTTAAATACGATCTATCAATTTAAGGTATACTTGTATATAAGAGAATAAGAAACTAAATTAAAGTAATAGTGAAAGGGGTGATTGTGGTGCAGCATATCATATCAGAGTGCTGGCTACTCTCCTTCTGATGCAGCTCTCTGCTAATGCTCCTAGGAGAGCAGCAGAAGATGGACCAAGTGCTTGGGCCCCTACTCCCCATGTGGGAGACCTGGATGGAACTGCTAACTCCTAACTTCAGCCTGGCCCACAGTTCGCTGCTGCAGCCTTTTAAAAATTTAACCAAAAAAAGAGAAAGAAAGAAAAAAGAAAATTTAACCAGTGGATGGAGCATCTCTCTCTGTCTCTTTTGCTCTCTTCCTATTGCTTTGCCTTTCAAATAAATAATTAAAAAAAAAAAAAAGCTTAACTTTAGTTACAATTTCTTCACCAAAAGAGTTATCTGTTCCTAAAAGATCTTCTAAAAATAAGGAAAAATTTTAAAAATTATGAAAAATCTTGAGATTGGAGTTACTTTTTTAAAAATATGTATTTCAATTTGAGAAATGTTGTCCATCTACTCTGACTAATGGGAAGATTAGTACACTTATGTGTCTTGGTTGCCCCTAGTTTATTCTAGTTATATTATTATTTTCACAAGGCCACTGGTTATGAAATTGACATTCTATTCTTTAAGCATTTCAATGATTGCAACTTATTTTAAATGGATTTAATGTGAAAGTGACATTTTAATGTCAAGAATAAAATGTGAGGAAAAGACGGATTACTGACAAATATTTGGGAGTAGCCACATAGCTGACTAGAGGGAAACGTAAGGTTCCTATATCACTTTTTAGAAAAATTTCTGTACCAATCCCCTTAGCCTCACCTCCCTAAAAAAAAAAAAAAAAAAGCAAAAATACTGCTAAAATAGAAATAGAAACAAAACTGCAGTATCTACTATAATTTAAATGAAAAAAAATTAAGAACCCAGAAGACAACAATCATTCAGAATTCACAGAAAAAGATACAGAAATAGCTTTTTACCATATTAAAGAAACTCAACAAGCTACAGTGCAAAAACGTTTTTCACTGATCTGACCAGCAAAGTTAAAAAATACCGATATTTTGTTAGTGTGATCATAAATCGGTGCCACCTCTTCGGAAGACAATTTGGCAGTATCTAGTTATAATTTAAACACCTTTTTCATTATGATGAGCAATTCTACTTCTAGGAATTTATTCTTTGGATATCCTTATCCAGGTGCAAAATGACATATGTACAAAGATATTCACTGCAGCATAGTTTGCAACAGCAATAGATTGGAAACACCCTGAATGGTTGGTTAAACAAATTGTAGTCCATCTGAGAAGATCATGGAACCACTAAAAAGAATGAGGCGGCTCTGTATGCAGGAAGGAATACAGAACAACAGCCTGAACACACTATAACGTAAAACAGACAAACAACAAGAACCACCAAGGTAGAACAGGTCTTATGGTTTGATTCTATTTGTGTAGAAATCAACAGAATATTTACTTTATGTACATAAAATATCTCTGGAAGGACACACCCGCTTTGTGACAGGGCTTGCTAATTCTGGAGAGGGGCCTAGGATGGGAAAGAGATTTACTTTTCATGTTCTACCCTCTGTTGATGAAATTTATATACCTATTCAAAATGCAGAAGGCACAGAATAAAGAAATTTTGGGGGAGGCTATTTTGTTACTTTAAGAAAGCAACTTAAAATTACTTACCTACTTATTTATTTGAGAGGTGAGAGCGAGAAAGAGTATGTGTCTGTCAGAGAGAAAGAGGGAGAGAGAGAGAGAGAGAGAGCGCTCCCATCTATTGTTTCACTGCCCAAGTGCCTGCAAAGCCTGGGGCCAGGATGGAAATCACTGGAAGTCAGGGTCTGGGATTCCATCCAGTCTCCCGTGTGAGTGGCAGGGACCCGACTACCTGAGCCATCCCTGCTGTCTTCTCGGGTCTCCATTAGCAGGAAGCTGGAATCGGGAGCCGCAGCCAGGAATCAAACCCAAGTCCTCAGATGTGGGACTCAGGCATCCTAACGCCCGTCATTTAAAAACATTCTTGTTTAGCTTGTTTATTTGAGAGGCAGAGCGTGAAAGAGAGAAACATTTCCCATCTTCTGGTTCACTCCCCAAATCCCAGTTGGGCCAGGGCCAGGCCAAAACTGGGAGCCAGGGACTCAGTCCAGTTCTCTCATGAGTGGCAGGGAACCAAGTACTCAAACAATTCCCTGCTGCTTCCCAGGGTGGGCTTTAGCAGGAAGTTGTATTCTAGTATGAGATGTGGTGCCCCAAGCAGTGCCTTTTTTTTTTTTTTTTTAATAAGAATTAAAAAAAAAATTTTTATAAAAATTTAAAAAAAAAGAATTATTTATTTGAAAGGCAGAAACACAGAGAGAGGAAAGAGAGAGAGAATCTTCTAGTCACTGGTTCACTCCCCAAATGGCCATGATGGCCAGGGGTGAGCCAGGCTGAAGCCAGGAGCCAGCTTCCTCTGGGTCTCTCATATGGATGGCAGGGGCCAAGGACCTGGGCCATCTTCCGCTGCTTTCCCAGGTGCACAAGCAGGGAGCTAGATAGGAAGTGGAGCAGCTGGGACTCGAATTGGAGCCCATGAGGGATGCCAGCACTGCAAGTAGCAGTTTAACCTTCTATGCCATAGTGCCAGCCCCACATCTTTTCCTTCTATCCTTTTAATTTCATCTCTAGATTGGCTGGACTTTGTTATTGAACAGTTTTTAAAAGAAATCCTCATTGCTTAAATTTGTAAGGCTTAAAAATGTCAGTGGCCCTTATAACTGAAGAACACCTTGCCTGGGCCACAAAGTCTTGATTTACAATGTCTTTGAATCCTGTAAATGTTGTTCAATTGCTTTCTGGCCTTGAGAGGTAGGTTTTCTCACCCCAATTGGTGGGAAATTGGTTTTCCAATTGGTTTCCCCACCCCAAAATAAACTTTCTTGTTCTGCTTATATGAATCTTTCTCCTTAGAGTTCAGGAAAGTCTTTAAAATATAATTTGGTGATCACTGAAGGTCAGTTTCATGTCTGCTCTTTAGGGCTCTGCCTAAATGTTACCTCCTTAGAAAGACCTCTCTTAACTCCTCATTGAAAACAGCAATTCCTGTCGCTCTTGATTCCTGACTCTGACTCATTTTTCTAAGAATTCACCACCAATTGGCATGTATGTATGTATTTTCTTACTCCTCATTAGAATACAGGCTCCAGAGTAGGCATCTGGCTAGTGGTTAAGATGCTGGTTAACATGCCCACATCACCTGAGTTTGATACCTGCCTCTGGCTTCCTGCTAATGTAGGGAGATAACGGTGATGGCTTAAGTGTTTGAACTCCTGCCACTCACATGGGAGACCTGAACTGGGTTCCCACCTCCCAGCTTCAGCCTTGGCCTAGGCCTGGACGTCACAGGCATTTGGAGAGTGAACCAGCAGACAGGAGCTGCTTCTGCCTCTCAAATCATAATTTAAAAAAAAATATAGGTTCCACAAGGGTAGCAATTGATATTTTCTTGTAACTACTGTATTCTCGGTGCTTTACCATAGTGCTTCATAGACAACCGGAAAATATTTTTTGAAAAGTCGGGCCCATTTGATTTGATCCACCAAATGAAATCTAGAACAAATCAAATCAGAAAAAGATCCAAATTATTTGTTTCTAGAGAAATTTCCTTCATATATATCATTAAATATATTCTGCTTTTTCCAGGTTGGCATTTGTTAGATCTCCTTTGTCTTCCACACGCATCATTTTCTCTATCATCACCTTTTGAACTTTTATTTCTAAAGCATTTAATTCTGTTCTATTTCCTTAAGCTTATCCACCACTGGAAACACTGGAAACAGACTGGTTTACTCTATTAGCTCATTGCTTATAAATAACTTCAATCTCTGTTATGTTTTCTCTCCTCCATTTCTTTCTTTACTTAGCCCCCTTGATTTTAAAATCTTTTTGTGGTCTGTCACTCTAAATTTTTTCATTGAATCCATGGAGCATCTTATGGGAGTTCTTTTTTTCCTCTTTGATTCTAATATAGCCTCCACTTATGTCATTTTTATTCATTTCTGTGTCCTGTTTTCTGTTCGTTTTTGAACTCTTCACCTACCTCGAAGTCACAGAGATTGTACCTTTCTTGTGTTTGTGGTGTGTCGTTCTGGTTGCTGTTTTCCCCTCTAGACTTGTGGAGCTTTTGCTAAGGCAGACAAAGCAGCTCATGTCTGGACCATGTGCAGTTATGACCATAAAGGAGAACAAGGCTGCGTCCTCTGCCCAGTTGCTTCTGCGATCATATGCCTGGAGCCTGCTGCTAAAAACTCACTTCCAAGTGGAAAAATTAGCTGGCTTCAGACCTACCACTTTGGGAACACTCAAAGCCAGAAAATAATAGAACAATGTTTACAGAGTTCTCAGGTAAACCAAAAATTTGTGGTCCAGCCAAGGAGCTCTTCACTTGTAAAGACAGTTGACATTTTTAAGCAAATTTAAGCAATAGGTTCCTTCTGAATTTTTCTTAAAAACAAACATAAAAACTGCACAATAAAAAATCTTGTCAATCTAAAGATGAAACAAGCCAAAAAAAAAAAAAAGATAGAAAAAAATACATATATACTGCAAAAGGGTTAAAGAAATCTCTGCCAAATAAAAGATATTTATATTTTAAAAGATTCCCACATACTACACTGATACTGTGCGAACACACTGCCTATGAATAGTCCGTAGGAGAACACTGCATGAAAACAGACGCACAAAAACATGATGATTAAATCAAATGAGTGCCACTAACAGGATTAACTCTTGGTCACACATGTATGACATAATGCTATATGAATGTCTGCTTTATGTAATTATCCTATATCTCCACTTCCTGAAGATTTGGTAATAACCCAAGTAAAAGTCTAAGAGGTGGCATCTAAACCAATGGTAGAACTTGTCTTGAGAGCTCTGTGGTAAAGCTCGTGCAGATATTAGTCAGTGAAACATCCCAGCGATGATCAGAGCAACGAGCAGAAATGTTCTTTATTGTAAGGTGAGAAAGGGAGTGGGAGGAGGGGAGGAAAAACAGGAGAACAGGGTAAAAACTCTCCACAGGGAACATACAGCACGCGCACTGTGAGAACGTCATTATTCCTATGCCTGGGCACTAACTCCACCTAAATGACAAGGCAGCACGTTTGAGACCAGTTTGCCACGATGAGCTGCTACAGGAATAGCTCCCCATGTTCCATTACAACATGACTTCAAATTCCCCTCCTCAAATGCAGATTTGGAAAATTACCCGTAACAGTTCCGCTGACGTTGGCCTTTCCTGAGGTATTTTCTGTAAGCAGTAATCTACAAATCTCCTGAAGGGGTCTGTCCTGTGTGTGCAAACACACCAAGAGATCACACAGTTAGGGTCTGCAGAACACCAATTAGTTAGAACAATTTTCATTCAAGGGAGAATTTTACATTTTAGGGGACTTTATAAACAATTGGAATATCATATCTTGGCCATTTCCAAGTTTATGGCATCTACAGTGAATTCTTTTGGATAATGAATGTGGGTACAATTTCAGGTTAGTCAGCACATAAATAAATCTATCTCAGTATAGGGAGGTAAGGTCAAATCATAATATATGAAGGGCCTGAAAAGTTCATGGGAAATGGAATTACGTTAAGTCTACCTTGGTGCGAAACTCTTTTAAAATCCATGCAAAGCTCTTTCATAATTGCACTTTCCATGAACTGTTTGAAACCTCTTCCATATGAGAAAATGCAAAATATTATATCTATATAAAAGTTTTATACACAGTTTTCTTTTCAGAGATAATAGGGTTATCGTATCCTCATGTCTGCATCTTCATTACCAATTGCTAACGTCTCCACCATACACAACATATAACAAGGTAGTAAATCTCCCCATAAAGGATGGGGAACTGAGGAAAATGCTTTCTGAATAAAAATACTTCCTATCTTCAAAACTCTATTTTGTCCATTCTTTAAAGTTGCCCTTTTCCCATAACTCTTGTGGCCCAAATAATTACAAAAATGTCATCATTTTCATCAAAAAAATAACATGTACTCTAAACAAATAATATGTGTTCTGTCTCAACACGTTACGAATAATTTTTAAATTTGTATTCATTTATTAAAGCGGCAGGAAAGAGGGGAGAGTGAGACAGTACATGTCAGAGAGAACTTCCTCTCTTGTTGGTTCGCCCCCAAATGCTCAAAATGGTCAGGGCTGGGTTGGGTCAAACCCAGCTGAAGCAGGGAGCTGGGAATTCAACAGAGGTCTCCCACGCGAGTGGCAGAAACCCAACTACTTGAGCCATCACCCACTGCCTCCCAGGGTCTGCATTGCCAGGAAGCTGGAGTCAGGAGCCGGAGCTGGGACTTGAAGCCGGGTGCATTGGTGTCTTATTTGCTAGGCTAAACACACACTTCTCAACACACTGACATAGACTAACAGTAAAAGTGACAATTGGAAAAAGAATGACGTCAGAGAGGTCACTTTACCTCTGCTGAGAAGTGATAAGAGCTAAGGTGACTAAGTAAGACCACTATGACTGGGGAGACTCGTGCATGCTCCTAGTGGAATATCGGTTCTGCCACACATTAAGAACACAGAGCGAGCCAAGGTGAGGGCAGACAGAAATAAAACCCTGTGTATGCATCTGTGCTCGCGCAGCCGATGCTTGTGAGGCATCAGTGGCACGCACTGTGACACACAATGAAGAAATGAAATGCTTCGAGTTCGGATATTTAAAATGTAACTTAATGGAAATGTGAAACAGATGTGGCGATTTTCTTAGATTTACGATTTTCTTAGATTTAAAATGACAGCAGAGTCTTACCATTCACTGGACTGCAGCGTGGGGGAGTCATTTTGGGCAATGTGGTATAAGGCACTCATTGCATTCATGTTGAAAAGGGGGGGCTTCCGTTCAGCTGGAAGAAGAGAAAACACCACAATGCAGTTCTTGAGACAAATTAGGCAGATGCAGAAATAAGGAATTGTGAGCGAAGCTTTGCTGCTAAGGCCACAGCGCCGTACCACTATCAGGCCACCTAACGCACTTATTTTAATCTCCAAGGGCAGTTCAGGAGAGCCATTCAGAAGAAACTGTTGGTCACTTTAACGCACACTGGCAACATTTCTAAGAGAATCCACTTCAAAAGAATGAAATTTGCAGGGAAGGCGTTTGGCACAGCAGTGAGGATGCCTCATGGTATGCCTGCATCTCATATTACAATGCCTAATTTAAGTCCTGTTTCCACTTCTGATTCCAGCTTCTTGCTAATGGGCACCCTGGGAGGCAGCAAGTGATGGCCCAAGTATTTGGATCTTTGCCACCCTCATGAGAGATCAGGATTGAGTTCCTGGTTCCAGGCTTTGGCCTGGCCCAGTGCTGGCTTTTGCAGGCATTTGGGGAAGTGAACCAGCAGATGGGAGATCTCTCTTGCTCTGTCTCTCTGTCTTTCAAATAAAATTAAAAATAAATTTTTAAAAAAGAGTGAAATTTTTCATTGCTTATTTTTTTTCACATATCTTCAAAAGACTGGCCTTTGCCTGTTTTCCCACAATCGGTATGAACACCTCACTATGTTTTAAGAAAAACATATTTATTCATTTAAACATTCAGAAACTAAAAAAATAGAGAATGGAGAAAAAATATTATTATGGAATGGGGTATCTTAAACACCACTAACATGGTAGGGAGATAATTCCATTTAACGCTGTTAACAATAATTCCACAATTAGTGTTGTTTAGTGGCTCATCCAGGGCAAAGAATTGCCAGGGGTAGGAATGGGGTGGGGGGCTTGGGAGGGAAGAAGAGCAGGATACATAATACACATGGCCTGGTCCATCCCGTGCTAACAGCGACTCTGAGCCAGTATTTCTTACCAGAGGTTTTGCTCCACCATAGTGGAATGAATAATCTTTGCATTGAAACTCCTACAGTGCTCTCTTGGTATACTGTTCATCTGACATACTGCACTTACATAACATATATATCTTTTTTTTTCTGAAAAGAAATCATAAGGCATGGGTATTTGGCCTTGTGGTTAAAATGTCAGCTAAGACACTCATGTCTCATATCTGAGTTCCCAGGATCCAACAGCTACTCTGGCTCCTGATTCTAGTTTCCTGCTAATGAGGACCCTTGGAGGCAGCAGTAATGGCCCAAGTAGTTGGGTCCCTAGGACCCATGGAGGAGACCTGCACTGAGTTCCTGGGATCCCGGCTTTGGCACTTGGCCAACCTCAGCCGTTGTGGACATCTGGAGAGTGAACTAGTGGATGGGAGCTCTGTTGATCTGTCTCTCATATTTAATTTAAAAAAATAAATAAATAAGCTCTAAGAGAACAAGATCTTATAACCTGACACTCTTATTCTTTTATTTATTCCCTGAGAACATGTATGAAAATACAATTCACACAGGAAGGAGGTGCTCTATTCATTGACCAAATGGAGACAAGACTCTGGTTTTGAGCACAGCTAATTTTACGCTATTTATTAGTTATTAAGGCACAGACGATAAATCACTTTCTCATTCTACAGTGCTTAGCCTAATGGATTCTTTATGTAGTCTCACTTTCTACTTCATAATATGATCTTTGGTTTCATGACAACAGCTTCGTTTTTAAGTAAAGATTCTTCTACTAACACTTTCTGACATCACAACGTGGCTAATTCTAGACAGTACTTAGTAAGGGAACAAGAGGCCGGCGCTGTGGCTCAACAGGCTAATCCTCCGCCTTGCGGCGCCGGCACACCGGGTTCTAGTCCCGGTCGGGGCACCGGATTCTGTCCTGGTTGCCCCTCTTCCAGTCCAGCTCTCTGCTGTGGCCCAGGAGTGCAGTGGAGGATGGCCCAGGTGCTTGGGCCCTGCACCCCATGGGAGACCAGGAAAAGCACCTGGCTCCTGGCTCCTGCCATCGGACAAGCGCGGTGCGACGGCCGCAGCGCGCCGACCGCGGCGGCCATTGGAGGGTGAACCAACGGCAAAGGAAGACCTTTCTCTCTGTCTCTCTCTCACTGTCCACTCTGCCTGTAAAAAAAAAAAAAAAAAAAAAAAAAAAGTAAGGGAACAAGAGTGAAGGGCAGGAGTCACAGGGCAGACCCTGTCGCTCCTCAGAGGAAGAATCTGTGAAAAGCCACAGCGGTTAAAAAATAAAATCAAACCTACAATGGACAGTGTTGAGGAGTAAAGAACTTACAGTCTTTACATTTAACAAAATGTATACATTTAAGGTGTACAATGTGATGTTCTACTATTTTTAGACATTGTGAAGTAATTATCACAGTTAATATACCCACTATTCACTACTTTTGTGTGTGTATCTGTGTAAGAACATTTAAGGTCTACTCTCAACAATTTCA
Source organism: Sylvilagus floridanus (assembly GCA_949820135.1). NCBI lineage: Eukaryota > Metazoa > Chordata > Mammalia > Lagomorpha > Leporidae > Sylvilagus > Sylvilagus floridanus. The sequence continues at coordinate 169,290,479 of OX463233.1, read as the reverse complement.
AGAATACAATGCTTCCTTACTAACTATAGTCATCATGTTGCTTCCTTGTTGTACTTAGTTATTTTATTTAAAGGGATAAAGAGCAAGCAGGCAAGCTCCCACCTACTAATTCACTTCCCAAAAGTCTCAAACAGTTGAGACTGGAGCAGGCCAAAGCCAGGAGCCCAAAACTCAATCTCAGTTCCCCATGTGGGTGGCAGAGACCCAAACACCTGCCACCCCCTTGGGTGTGCAACAGCAGGAAGCTGGACCCGGGCCCACCAGTATGGGGTGCAGGTATCCAAAGCTGTGTCTTAACCACTACACCAAACACCCACTCCAGCCTCCTGGTTATAAGGAGATGTTAAAACATATATCCCAGGACTGTTCTGATAATGACTGACATTTAGGGAGCACATACCATGTGCCAGATAGAGCAAGCACTTTAAATCCATATTTTCACTTAATTTAGACAATCCCCATAAAACAGTGATTCCTGTTATGCAAATTTCAGACAGTTAAACTAATCTGACAAAAGTCATGCAAATAAGAAGTGGCAGAATTAGAATCAGAACTCAGGGTTATCTCACTGCAGAGTCTACAGTGTTTAGCATAACTTGATGCTACAACCTATCAATCTGAAGGAATAGCTGTTGTGAACAATAAAGCAATAAGTTGGGAGAAGGCTACCTTGTCCTTTAACTTAGTAGATCATTTCATAAAAGGCAATTAAAGTTAGGCTGACAAAGCCTGTTGTTACACATATTTCAATTCATCTTTTGTATGAAGATAAAATTAGGAAGCAAGCACAAACCAGGGCTGTGTCAAGAGAGGAAGTATTAAGATATCTTCTGGCATCTGCACCTACTTCACCAGTGTCAACCACTCTATAAAGCTTTAGCGATCACTACATCTACACAGCGCAAAATCTGATGTGATGATTATCTGCTTCATTTAAGAACGTTGGAAAGTATAGAATCTATGTTGCACTTCGGAGAGCGTCTAGTCAGAAAATAACTTGTTAAAGCCATGTGTGGGCACTACTTAGCTGTAAGGTTCAACTCATCTGGTACCTCCTTCTTAAAGCATCATAGCTGAGGAGTTGCTGATAGGATCTCAGTATTACAAGTAAAACTTTAGTTCATTTTTATTTTCTAAAACTTAAAATCCAAAAATAGATCCACTGCCCTGGAAACACCCAGGAAGCTACACCCATCCAACCTTGGCCCCAGGAAGTAGCCAGGCCCTACCCACCCCGCTGCTGCTCTGGAAGCAGCTGTGTGGCCCCACCCATGCGCTCTTAGTCCTGGGATGCAATCATGCAACCAGCCCTGACTGGATTGGCCCACAGAGACCAATGAAGCAGAAATGTGGCCCTGCCCATCCACCCATAACTCTGAAAGCAGCTGAGTAGCCTTTCCTTAGCAGTTCAGTACACAGAGGCCTCTGCAAAGCTACCAGGTGGCCCTAACCTCTGTCTTATGCCCACTGAAGCCTGAGAAGCACAGGCTCAGCTCTGCCCTCCAACCCTCAACCCTAGGAAGCAGCTGGGAAGATCTTGCTGGGCAGTTTGGCTCCTAGAGGTCCTATGAAGTTACCTGGACAAGCCTTGGGCTGACAGGTGCCTTGTCTGGGCACCCTGGTGAGGCCTGGCTGCCATGAGGCCCGCAGACACTGATAAGCACCTCTGTCTGCTACTGGGCACATTGGACCAAATACACTTGGACCCACAGGGGTGACGCCGCTCTTATATAACCCACAGAAGCTGCATGTACCGTGTCCAGAGCTAGTAGTGAGCTCACTCTACCTAAGGGAGCTGCACCCTAATTGCTGCTGTAATCCCATAACTACTGCAGTTCAAGCTACTGAGATACCCATAGGCATTGCCAACAATGACTATAACTGACGAAGCTACACAGACATTACCTGAACGTGCCCACCTGGAACCAAAGACAATGCAGCAAATCCAACCAGCAGCCAAGGACACATCACCTACAGAAAGTCTTTTGCTAAGAAGACCACCCTATAAGATTGGTAGAAATAATTGGCCCACTGTATGCAAAAAGATCAAGGTAGGACACAAGAAGCATGAAAAATCAAGGTAACATGATACACCCAGAGGAACACAAGAACTGCAGAAAAAGGCCACAAAGAAATGGAAATAACTGAACCTGACACGACCCAGTCAAAAAGAAAAGAAAAAAAAAAAAGAGGAAAAAAAGAATGAAAGAAAGAAAGAGAAATTTTAGTGAATAAAGCCTCATTGGCCACCATTAAACATGCAAATATTTGCACTACGGGTGTTCCAGAAGGAGAAGAAAAGGGAAAAGGCATAGGAGAACTATTCAATGAAACAATCGATGGACTCTTTGCAAATCCTGGGAAAGATACAGTCATCCAAGTGCAGGAAGCCCAAAGACCCCTAAAAGATTCAACCAAAAAAGATCTCTGAGGTTACAAACTGCCAAAAACACAAGACAAAGAGAGAATTCCAAAACAGCAAGAAAAAAAAAAATCTCCAAGTCACTTATAAGTAAATCGCATACAAGACACTGATGTTGCAGGTGGCGCCTTTTACCGGCTATGCCACAATGTTGGTCCCTACTCGAATTTATCTCCCTACTGTGGTACAGAAGACCTGTTAGTCCTTAGCAGCTTCCCCAAATTTATTAACCTGACACTTAAAAACTTTTGCCAATCTTACAGGTATAAAATAACTTTAACTGATATTTTCTTTTTTAAAAACATATTTATTTATTGAAAGGCATAGAGGCAGAGTTAGAGAGAGAGAGAATCTCCCATGCATTGTTTCACTCCTCCAAATATCCCCAGTAGCCAAGGCTGGACCAGGCTGAAGCTAGGAGCTGCTAACTCAGTCCAGGCCTCCTAAGTAGGTATCAGAAACCCAAACACTTGAGCTATTACCTCCTGTGTGTCAGCATGCACATTAACAGGAACCTGGAATCAGGAGTGGTACCAGGACTAGAAATAGGCACTGTGACATGGGATGTGTGTGTCCCAGGTAGGATCTTAACCACTAAGCCAAAGACGTGTCCCTAACGTGTTGAGTATATTGGCATGTTTGCTGTCCATTTGTGTTTCTTCCTAAATGAATTGATTATAATCTTAATCCATTTTCTACTGGCTACTTGGCTTTTTAAAAAATGTATTTCTTTGAGAGACAGAGAGACACAGAGGGAAGGAGTAACAGCCAGAGAGCCTTCAACCTTTGGTCCACTCCCCAAATGCCCATGACGGCTGGGGCTAGGCTGAGCTCAAAGCCAGGAGCTAATCCGGGTCTCCTGCATGGGTGGCAGGGACCCAACCTCCTGAACTATGACTACCACCTCCGAGGGTCTGCATGAGCAGGAAGCTGGAAGCAGGAGTCAGAGGCAGGCATCGAGCCAGGCGGTTCAATAGGAGCTGCGGGTATCCTAACCAGCATCTCACCGGGACAAATGCTCACCCCTGCTTTTTGTTTTAAAATTCATTCTGGACCAAAACTTTGTGTGTGTTTCAACTGCCTTCTCCTAGTCTCTGGCTTGTCTTCTAATTTTTATGTTTTACATAGTTTTGTTTATAAGTGGTAAATATTATCAAATTTACCATTATGCTTTTAAAATATGGTATAGAAAATATTTTTCTACATTCATAAAGGTATACTAGAGTAATAACAACAATAATGTTGGAGCTGGTGTTGTGGCGTAGCTGGTAAAGCTGCGGCCTGCAGTGCTGGCATCCCATATGGCGCCAGTTCGAGACTGGCTGCTCCACTTCCGGTCCAGCTCCCTGCTTATGTGCCTGGGAAAGCAGCAGAAGACGGCCCAAGACCTTGGACCTCTTTACCCACATTGGGGACCTAGAGGAAATCCCAGGTTCCTGGATTTGGATTGGGCCAGTTCTGGCAGTTGTGGCCATTTGGGGAGTGAACCAGTGGATGGAAGACCTCTCTCTCTCTCCACCTCTGCCTCTCTGCATCTCTGCCTTTCAAATAAATAAATAAATAAATCTTTAAAAAAAATTTCAAGGGAAAAAAAAAACACACTAGTGCTTTGTATATGCCAGGCCATGTTAAAAGTGCCTTAAATAAATTAATCCTTTAATCTATCACATGAAGCAGGTATTATTACAATCTTTATTTCATCGATGAAGAAAGTGAGGCATAAGGGCAGGGTGTGATTCTCCCAAAAGTTTTACTTTTCACTTCTAAGTATTTAACTGCTTTGGCATTTACTCTTGTGTATAGGATTTCTAGTAAATAATTTAGTTCTAGTCATATAATTAACAAATTATCTTAACAATATTACATTCAAATGGACCTTTATCTCTAATGCCTCTTCTATCTTTTTTTATTTTTTAAAATTTTTGACAGGCAGAGTGGACAGTGAGAGAGAGAGAGACAGAGAGGAAGGTCTTCCTTTTGCCGTTGGTTCACCCTCCAATGGCCACCGTGGCCGGTGCACCGCGCTGATCCGATGGCAGGATCCAGCTGCTTCTCCTGGTCTCCCATGGGGTGCAGGGCCCAAGCACTTGGGCCATCCTCCACTGCACTCCCTGGCCACAGCAGAGAGCTGGGCTGGAAGAGGGGCAACTGGGACAGAATCCGGCACCCCAACCGGGACTAGAACCCGGTGTGCTGGCGCTGCAAGGTGGAGGATTAGCCTGTTGAGCTACGGCGCCGGCCTTAATGCTTCTTCTATCTTACACCAAACTGACTTATCTATGAGTTTGTCTCTAGACTTGCTATTCTTCCCCTGCACCAGTACCATCCTGACCTATTCAAGGCATGGATGTTGGCACAACGGTCCTTCTATTCAAATTATGTTTCTTTAGAATTATTTTGGCAAGTTTTAGTCCTGTGAATTTTAGAGGTACCTACACAGCATAGCTGGATGTTCACTCAAAGTCTCTTTCAAGCATGCAAATACCTGTATTGTGTGCCCTCCCCCAAATCAGTGCAAACAAATGTGATCAACCTTCTTTGCAATGAAAAAAGAGATTAACAAATCATAAAAATGTAAGAAAAACAATCTATCCCCTCATTATCCAGCAATATAAGATCTGTTTAGTACAATGTGGTATACCCATATAATGGAATAATGTGATATCATTAAAACAATGAAGACGGCCGGCACCGTGGCTCAACAGGCTAATCCTCCACCTTGTGGCGCCGGCACACCAGGTTCTAGTCCCGGTTGGGGCACCGGATTCTGTCCCGGTTGTCCCTCTTCCAGGCCAGCTCTCTGCTGTGGCCCAGGAGTGCAGTGGAGGATGGCCCAGGTCCTTGAGCCCTGCACCCCATGGGAGACTAGAAGAAGCACCTGGCTCCTGCCTTCGGATCAGCGCGGTGCGCCGGCTGCAGCGCGCTGATCGCGGCTGCCATTGGAGGGTGAACCAATGGCAAAGGAAGACCTTTCTCTCTGTCTTTCTCTCTCACTGTCCACTCTGCCTGTCAAAAATAAAATAAAAAATAAAAAATAAATGAAGACATCTAAGTCAGTGATATAAAACAGATTTCTGTGTTACTGTTAAATAAAAAGCTGAAGTACAGAACCATGTGTATATGTTAACTATGTCATAAAAGTGAAGAGCAGAAGTTTATATATATATATATATATATATATATATATATATATATAAACTCTGGAAGGTTACACATAAAAGTAATCATAGCAGTTCCTTGTATGTGTTGGTAAGGGTGGGGTAGAAATTGCATTGCTAGGGCCAGGGGTGGAAGAAGGCCTTTCACTATATGTATTTTTTTTTTTTTGATTTACCAACTGTGTGAATCTGTTACCTAATTGGAAAAAAATGAGTAAATATTTTAATTTTCTTTTCATTAATTCTGCTTTTTTTGTCCTTAATATCTCTTTAGTGTCAAAAAACAGATAAACTGTGAGTCTTTACCATATGTTTCTTTGTTGGAAGGGGTCAATGAAGCATTGGAAATATAAGAGCAAGTACTCCACGTCTTCTTTGTGGGCCAAGCATTTTAGGAAAACCCAAAACCATAATTTGAGAATCAAAGTGGAACTCAAAAATTCTTACAGGATCAATTGGGATGCCAGGAAAGAAGGATTTAAACAAAATTAAAATCTAAATTCAGAAAGTTAAAGAATTTTCAAAAACTGATTTTTAAGAAGTTTCACTTTTTAATTTAAAATTTAAACAAATACGTAGAGAAAGACAGTGTAACACTGGAGTCAGCTCACACTGGTCATGAGAAGTCAACTGTGCACATCTTTCCCAACTCCACACTTGCTGAATAGCACTGGTTCTTGCAGTTGGCTATAGTGGGAGCATTTACATCAGAGTAATTAGCAAATGCTACATCTCTGTTCCAAAGAGAATTCATTTGGTAAATTTGCCAACGCACCATCAGATTAGGAGTAACTTTAAGATCTATGAAAATTCAAAATATGCAGTAAGAGAAGAGATGTTCTACAGTATTATAGAAATTTTTAGATATCACAGCAATTTCAAGTGAAAAAACTTTATGGCTAGGGTAGCTTCTGACATAAAATTTTCTCTGAGGATGCGCTCTATGTGGGTTGAAAAAGTTTTAGAATTGGATTGCTAATAAGCAAGCCTTCTAGTACTTTTCAGTTCTTCCTAATACAAGGTTGAGTATAAATGAAGGTAAAGGTACCATGAAGATAGAACCTACTTTATCATTCATGGCGTAAAAGATGGGTATGTTTCAAATACTAGTATCTTGCTTTTTCATGTTTAACTGCCAAACCTTCTTAAACTTCTTTAAATTTACATGCAAATGTAGCAGAGGAAAAGCAATCTTCTTTTTTATATAAGAACACAGAAAAAATACATAATAAATTCATACTGCCAGGCACACATATAACAGTAACTCATTAAATAAAAGCTGGATGGGTTTACTGACAATCATTATAAAGAATGATTCTTAAAAATACAATGCAAACAAATAACTACTTACCCAGTTCGATACAGGTGATCCCAAGTGACCAGACATCAACTTTCCCATCATACTGTCCTTCATCCATGGCTAAGATCACCTCTGGGGCCATCCTATCAAACACAGCACTCAAAACTCAAGTTGCAAATTAAAAACAAAATCCCCTAACAATGTGTATCAGTGAAATAGCTGTTAAGAGTATTTGAAAATTTTATCTTACACAAACCATTTTGAAAAATATTATTCAAAATATAACTACACGAGGAACAACACATTGTTTTCTACAAATCTATGTCCCTTACCATCAGCTTCCTCGTGGTTAAGTTCCTTGACTTATCTGTAGTTTCTTCACCTATACAATCAAGTGTGTTCTAGTAGCTACCTCATAGAGATTTATAAAGGATCAATATACTCGAAACACAAATAAGCAAGTTACCTTAAACGACATGAAACATACTTAACACCATAACAACATAACACAATATAGTCGGGGGCCAGCGCTGTGGCATAGTGGTTAATCCTCTGCCTGTGGTGCTGGTATCCCATATGGGCACTAGTTCTAGTCCTAGCTACCCTTCTTCCAATTCAGATCTCTGCTATGGCCTGGGAAAGCAGTAGAAGATGGTCCAATCTTTGGGCCCCTGCACCTACGTGGGAGCCCTGGAGGAAGCTCCTGGCTCCTGGCTTTGGATCCATACAGCTCCAGCCATTGCGGCCATTTGGGGAATGAACCAGTGGAAGGAAGGTCTTTCTGTCTCTCCCACTCACTGTAACTCTACCACTCAAATAAATAAATATAATCTTTTAAAAAATATACAGTCAGCTATTCCAAAAATTATATAACTTATGAAAACAAATAAACAACCCAGGCTGTGGTAACAGGTGCTACTTTTGCACACAGGCTGTCTCTTAGGAGGGAAGAGGCCCTGTCTGTTTTTAATGCTTTGAACAGAAATAACTGTGCTCTACTACTGAGTCTGTGTAGTTGTTTAGCAAATGGTATTTGATGATGATGGCAAGAAATTCCAGTAGCAGCTGATTTTTTTTTTTAAGGTAAGGAATTTTCTAAGGGTATAAGCCATTCTCTAGGGTTTAATGAAATTCTAACTTCTCAGTGAAAGAAGGAAAGGAATATGGAACAGAATAGGGCAAAAAACTTTAAGCCCAAATGACAAGCCAGGTGAAGCATCAGAGAGTACAGTGAACACAAGAACTTTGATTCCTTTTACCGAAAGGTGACCTTCATGCTTGCTGGCTGGGCAGAGAGCTAAAGGAGCCGCCGTGTCCTTACGTGGAGACTTGGCCTCCAGAAAGAAGTTCAAAAGAAACCTCAGAGGGAACCTAAAACCTGAGCTTGGCTGGTGAGTTGATAATCCTGCTTGGTTTTCTCATGGTGACATCAATGCTATTTCAACAATCTGAAGTCACTGAAGGTTTATATTAAGTTGGAGTGTTTCTTTGTTCGCTATTGAGTTTCTATTGTTCTCAGATGAAATCTCACTGGTGAGATACTACCAAAAAATAAGTAAATAAAGGTGGCTAGTGTTTGGCCCAGCAGTTAAGCGGCCACTTGGGATGCCAGTATCCCATATCAGGGTGTCTGGGTTTGAGTCCTGGTTCTGTTTCAGATCCTGGATTCCCGCTAATGCGCACCCTGGGAGGCAGCAGGTGATGGCTCAAGTGTTTGGTCCCTGACCCCATGTGAGAGACCTGGCTTGAGTTCTAGGATCCTGTTTCAGTATAGCCCAGCCTTTGCTGTTGCTGGCATTGGGAGAGTGAACCAGCAGATGGGAGATAACTCTCTTTCAAACAAAATAAAAGCAACCAATTCTAAAATTTAAAAACAAAACAAAAATGTTTTAAAAAGAAAAAAAAAAATTCTTCACTACAAAAATAGAATCAATGCCATGAGTCCATCTTGTTTATCCATACACATTTAAAAATTCTTTTTTAAAAATATTTATTTATTTGGAAGTCAGAATTACAGATCCTTGGGCCATCTTCTGCTGCTTTCCCCAGGTCATTAGCAGGGAGCTGGATTGGAAATGGAGCAGCTGGGACTCACATCCTCATGGGATGCCTATGCCACAGGCGGCAGTTTAACACACTCTGCTTCATTTTAAAATTCTGTCATACTTTCTAATTCTACATACCAGTAAGGCGTGCCCACGAAGGAATTGGCAGGAGAAGCCATGGAGGCAGATCCGAAATCAGCTAGTTTCACCTGACCTGGCTCTGTCAGAAGAATATTTCCTGCTTTAATATCCCTGTATGAAAAAAAAAAATGAGAGTTACAAAATTATTTTTCAATTTTGATTATGCAATAGGTCAGAGCATGCAATTAATAACACAAAAAATTAATAAAAAAAAAGACCTTTCTCAGACAGCCAGAAGGGGATTTAGTAATTACTACATGTTGTAAGGGAGCCCAGATTCCTGGGTGTACTTACAGGTAGGTCATAGTAATTACTTAAAGGTGCAGCTTTCTTCTGAGGGGAGGGGATAGAATGAGACAAAAGGCAGACATGGCAGACAGGGAAACCTCTTCAGCTGCTGTACTTACAGAAGCACATTCTTAAAAATGCTAAATGTAGTGGTCATCGCCAGCATTCCTTGTGCTGGGAAAATTGGTGCCATTTGTAACTGCCTTTGTATGTTTGTTTCCAAACTCCATGACATTTTTGGAGCCTAGGCAAACCTGCATTGATGCTATTGTCTACCTCCGAATCAACCTCGACTACACACATACCTTTTCTTTCTTGCCTGTGACCCTTTCTCTCTGCCTTTAATTGTAACTGCAACTCTAAGGCATTTGAGGGTACATGTTACATAGAAGGTGTTATTTTTATAATAACACTGTACAGTAAAAAGAAGACCCTGAAAGATCAAAACAAACAAGGATTACGGGTTAGGAAATTACATTTTTACTGTATCACTACAAAGAATCACAAGTGGTTACTACTAAAGCTATTAGATGTTTTATGCAGCAAAAGTTTTTCAAATATGATTTTAAAAATTCATTGTTTAGTATGGTAATTTAGAATGACGAGAATGTGGATGTTTATTCCTTAGTCTTTTTAAAATAGGCATGAGATACAATGACTACTACGAACTACGAACTGTAAATTGATGGGCCATGGAAAGATAAAGTGGAAAGAATGAAGAAAATGAATGTCAAGTTGAAAATGACAAGCTTCAAATGCTTCCAAATAACTTTTGTAAAAACTTCCCTTGAAAATTCAGTTTCCTTCCTCATGATGACATTAGGCATTGGCACAGAGAACTAAAAAAAAAAGGATTTATTTATTTCTCTTTACAACAGAAAAATATGTTTTCTCTATTATTTTTAATTAGAAGACTGAATTGTCTTTTAAATCAAAGTAATAAAAATCTAAGACATACTTATTTTTAAATTTAAAGAAAATGCTTTAAACAGTTTTTTGTCTTTCCCACTTCTAGTACATACTAAAGAAGATAAAGTATAATATAGAATAAAACAGTAAGTTAACGTACAGAGAGAGTGTATCAAAGACACCCAAAAACTGAATTATGGTTTTTCAAAAGAAGCAGGTAATAAGCAAATTGGCATTCAGTAGTAAACATCTCGGTACCAAAGAGATACATTTTTCAAAAAGTTGTCAAATCCACAAACATGGGAAATGCATTTAACCAATACTTATTAGACATGACTAGGTTCTTTCTCCGTCCTTCTAGATCCGCTGAATCCCTGGCAGGACTGCGGCCTGCCCATGCTGGCGGAAGTTCTGCTTTTGCAGTACCAGTAACTGGCGATGGCGAATCCAGGGTGATTAAAACAGAAGCAAAAGGGGAACCTATGATCTCACAGTTTCACTTCTTCCTAGTAAATGCCAAGTGTTTTTCTTTTGTTTAAGAGCCATTTTAGATCCTTTGTATGTATCAAATATTCCATTATTTCTCCCACTATTCATTCAAGCAACTGCTGGGAGCTTTTTCTGGAGAGAAGGAAAGATTAGAAGCAACACCTTTCTTTAGGAGAAATCAGTGTAGGGAAGGAGGTGGTAGGGAAGACTTTGGGATTACAACAGAGGAAACACAAGGTAGAGGAAAGTGTGGATTAGGAATCGGGAAGTTGAGTTTCAATCCATATTACTTAAGTGCTTGTGAGACTACGGGCAACTTATTTAAATCTTTCTGAGCCCCAGCCTCTTCATCTACCAAAATAAAGATAATACCTTGCTGAGTATCTGTATGAATTATAGAAATGCAAAATATTTTAAAGTGGTAAAGCAGCGTATATTTATATAAGATTAACTTGCTATTTGCAATTTTAAAAAAATAGAGAGAAAAGAAACTCAGCTAAGAAATAACATGCAAGGAAGTTGAATTTTCCTTTTGTCACAGTGTCATAAAATGTTTTTGGCCCTTCTGCAAATGTCCTGGTAACACCCAGCCTGGAGAACAGAGACGACCTAAGTCTTAGTGGATACATGGAAGAGACCAAGAGATAGGAGTTAAATTCCAGCAGCTCTGCTCCTCACATCTGGAAGCAGCAGCAATCTATCTGCTTCCCATATAACCTGAGGCACCCTAAACGTTGGAGCAGGCACTCGTTTTTTAAGTTTCCTGGACTAGATAGCTCTGTAACTGAAATGCAAACATAACTGGCCTCTACGCTTACCTGTGAATCAACGCATGAGAATGTAGGTAGGCCAGGCCCTGCAAGGCACCATGAGTAATGGCAGCAATCTCCACTTCCTGAAGTGGTTTCTTATGAACTGGGACGGAGAGGGGAAAAAGTCAGGAGCAGATAATCAGCTTCCTTCCTTTTTTTACTATCTTATACAGCCACACCAGACTGAATGACACACCTTCTCAAATGACAATTTGAGAACACGTTCACCTACATACACAGGATATACGTTTTTCATAAAACAGCAATAAGTGACCAGTGAGAGGAAAGTCCAGTGAATAAAAATAAGCACTTCCAAACAAAACAAGCAAAGCTGGATACTCATTAATGGTGCACTGATTTGCCTGTCAGTTAGTTGCAAGTCAAAGCCACTCTCGTTCCCAGTGGCCAGGCCCAGGTTCACTGGTCTCTTCTGACATTTTAAATCCTGGCGTGATCTAGGGCACAATATTCTCTGCTACAAAGCCATCTCTAATCATCCCTTCTAACTACAGGCTTTCATTATTTGTGAAAGCAGCTAATAAGCAATTTCTACCCAGAGATCAAGGATAATATAAGACATTTTAATGTGACACATTAACACAGCTTCCGGTGCTTCTGGTTATAACTGCATTTGCAGAGGAGAACTGGGTCACTCAAGGTATGTGAAAGGGTTAAATATCAATGTAAAGTGATGACATCTACCCTTCTTTCATACAAAATGATGAATTTGATGGTTCTGCTACATATACCATGTTACATAAGCCAAATCCTTTAGCAGTACCTGCTGTGGATAGCCATGAACTAAACAACAGGAAGTAGATCCTCTCAGGGACAGGGCAGAGACGAAGTGTGCACAGCTTACTCACAGCACCCTGACGCCTGGGTCACCAACCAAACTGCACGCTCTTAGCACTGGAGTAGATAACACATCAATCAAGGTAAACCAGGAGGCGGGTGCTTTCACTCTTACCTTCTAACAGATCAGAGGCTGAGCCTAAGCAGTACTCCATCACCAGCTGGAACAGATTAAAATAATAAGAACAATGAAGGTTAATAAGAAGTTGCAGAAACAAACCAGCATACATTCCCAGGAACCAAGAATACCAGGAAAATCAATATTCTGATCGACCTGAACCTGTATTACTTTGGTCTTCTGGCACTAATTGATCTTTATAACTTTAATCATCTCAGCTTTTGTTATCTCCTACTTCAATTTGCCTGAGATTATAAGATGACTGGTTAAGGAACAAGTCACTGAAAATGGTCAAGTTGAGATTGCCAGTTTATCCAATTACTAATTTCCCTGCTGCCTTGTTTTGAAAAAAGATTTAAGGTAGCCAGGATGCATTACAAGTTAAATTTTGTAACTTATAAAGTGTCAAAAAATATTTAAGCCAGTAGAATCTATAGTGGGAAATCCTAGTGAAATAAACTAAACCAAGAAGTAATGAATTCCTTATTTGCACTTTTTTGTTTTAAAGTTCTAAAGAAACACATATGAGGGTACTTCAGAAAGTATGTGGAAATGAAATGAAAAAGTTATTTTGGTGCAATTTTCGAAATTCATGCACACTTTGGATCTTCAAAAAGTCCATGAGAAATGTGTACTATGAAAAAAACTGCATGGATTTCAAATTCTTTGCAACACAATAAGCTTACCATTTTCCACGAAATTTTAAAAATGCCCTTGTGCTGTTGAAGTCAGTCTAAACATATGGCCTACTATGCATCATCACCCTGAATCCTTCAGAGATGGGATATCTCAATTTGCTTCTCAAACTAGTTCTAGAATGATATTATTAAAATACCATTTATATTTACTGGGTTTGAAACTTGAGAGGATTTCACAAAGCAAAAATGAGCAATAGGCCGGCGCCGTGGCTCAACAGGCTAATCCTCTGCCTTGCGGCGCCGGCACATCGGGTTCTAGTCCCGGTCGGGGCGCCGGATTCTGTCCCGGTTGCCCCTCTTCCAGACCAGCCCTCTGCTGTGGCCCAGGAGTGCAGTGGAGGATGGTCCAAGTGCTTGGGCCCTGCACCCCATGGGAGACCAGGAAAAAGCACATAGCACCTGGCTCCTGCCATCGGATGAGCGCGGTGCGCCGGCCGCGGCAGCCATTGGAGGGTGAATGAACGGCAAAAGGAAGACCTTTCTCTCTGTCTCTCTCTCACTGTCCACTCTGCCTGTCAAAAAAAAAAAAAAAAAAAAAAGAGCAATAATTTCTTTACTCTCATTCTGGATATTTCAGGTGTCCTAAACTACTGACTTGTAGCCAGAGTCACTACTACAGATTCTCTATGCACATAAACACAAGCACATAGCCCCTACAAGTTATTATTCTAAAAAACTGCATCTGCTCATTATGAAATGCCAATTTCCTACAATCAACTGGATATAACCCATGTTTACATATTGATTCCTTTCACTTTTAAAAAATTAAAGCAAAAACACATTTTTCTATTATGTACCTCACATCGCTAACATAATTCAGAATATAGGAAAAGTTTTGGAGTTTGATGTTTAAAAACTTTACTACAGTTTCAGTTATGTATTATAATTAATACATTGGATAAAATATAAACATATTAATATCAAATGATAGAAATAGATTATATATGGTATAACTTTTTAGTGTGTTATTATACTTATATTATAGGATATGTAATCATATATTAGAATAATATATTTATATTTAGACTGTATTATAATAGTGCAACTTCTAAAATATTTTAAACTTTAGAAATTTTATCATAGTTTTGTTTCACAGTAAAAACATAAAAACACTAGGGCCAGTGCTGTGGCATAGCGGTTAAAGCCTCTGCCTGCAGTGCCGGCATCCCATATGGACGCCGGTTCTAGTCCCGGCTGCTCCACTTCTGATCCAGCTCTCTGCTATGCCCTGGGAAAGCAGTGGAAGATGGCTCAAGTCCTTGGGCCCCTGCGCATGCATGGGAGATCTGGAAGAAGCTCCCGGCTCCTGACTCCTGGCTTCGGATTGGCACAGCTCTGGCCATTGGGGCATCTGGGGAGTGAACCAGGAGATGAAAGACTCTCTCTCTCTCTCTCTCTCTAACTATGTCTTTCAAACAAATAAATAAATCTTTAAAAAAAAACATAAAAACATTTATTTCTTATTATGAAATAAAAGATTCCACATAAGTAGCTGTTATAATGAACCTTTTATGTGCCCTACTTCTTTGTTCAATCAATTTTGATGGCAATATTTCTAAATTGTACCACATAAATTTCTAATTTAAAAATGTGCTATTGAATATATATATACATTCCTTAAACAATTTATGCATATAGAGAGCACTTTAAAATCGAATGGAATGGATATGTTCATAGCTGTATTCATACTTTTAAAATTACATGCTAAAAAAACTCAGCATTTTCGCCACAAATATTTTGTTCCTAGTTACTCTGTCATACAAGGCTGCCTGAACTGGGTGTCTGCTCCCAGCACTAAGCAGCTCCAGCCACTGTGACTTTAAATGACCAGATGTGTGTTCCTTAGGGTCAGTTTGTCCTTGTGCCTCTTTGTGTGCCTGTCTCTAGCAGCTCAGCTCTTACGGCTCCTTCTAATTAGTCTGCAGACAGAAACCAGGTAACCAAACTTACTTGCACTTCATGTAATCTAAGAGTAAACAGGCTTCAATAAGAGCTCCCAGGATTTTCTGAAGACTTGAAACACATGAGATTTAGCACTTGGCTTTTGTAACATTTATTCTCCCTGCTCGAAAACACTTTCCTGGCTCCTTCAAGTCAGCTGAGATTGCCAGAGAGCAACCAATTTCCGGATAAGATGCTCCTCTGATTAATTTCTTCTGTTCAGAATGGAAGCAACCGCTTTAGGTATCTTAAAAGTTGCTTGGACAGAAATGTTTAAGTACATTGTTTGATAACCAGGGGATAAAAATTCCATTCCCTAATTAGAGGTCACATACGGAGAAGGACTTGGTACATGCACCCAACAAATGACAGTTAAGCTGAACATTAAATTGGAATGTGTAATCTGATAAAGTATAAAATATAACAGTTTTCTATTCTAAATGGTGCCTAATATGCTACCCTCAAAATAGAAACACAAATTGTGTAAAAATAGACTTAGAAGATAAAGTGGAACAAAAGGCGTTCGTTTTAATCATATGGTGTGTCCTGTTTGGTAGAAATTACATGGTGATGATAATACCAAGCACAGTTTCAAATCTGGGGCAAACTGGAGTAGGGAATAAGAAATGACAGACACAAATTCTAGGACAAGAATAAAAGACTCTGCCTTTTACGTTCACAAATAACTCATTATAAAATGATGTCAGCTTTACATCATCCTTGTTGAGTGTGTATAGAACAGAATTTCCAGTAGGCTAGATGGCACAGTTACTCTCATGGACTATGTAGCATACCTGTAGACACACCATATGACATACTCAGGTTTTTACAAATGTTGACTACTGATAACAATAGTCAAATGGGACAGAAATGGGACTGGTAGTTATACAGATCAGATAGATACTTTTTAAAAACAGAAAAGGAAAAAATTTCATGGAAAAGATAGATAGATAACAGAGGTCCTTTGACTTACCCAGGCAGTGTGCTCTTTCAAGTAACAACCTTTGTACTCAATGGTATTAGGATGCTTCAATTGTCGTAAAAATTTAACCTCCTTAAGAATATCTTGCCATTTCTATTGAAATCAGAAAGAAAAGATTTTAATTCTAAATGTAAAATTGTGTTTCATTATCAAGTACACATATGTACAATTCTTTTTATTATTTTAATGGAAAAAGTAAATATTTAATAAATGAAGAAGCTGTTTAAACTTGTTTAATGTCCTTAGTCTGAGTCCATGTAAATGTGAGCCTATCACCAACTCTAATAACACACCCATGGTCTATTTTGCTAAATCGGTGACTGGGATGGACTATTAGGAACTTTTATTATAAGCTCAACAAGAACTAAAAAAAATTGTGCTAAAAATATCGGCAGAATTCTGTTAGTTTCACATGAAATTGCTTGGATCAGTTAGGTATGCAACTGTCGCTGTCTTACCTCGTGTGTCTGCTTCCCACTGTAGGACATTTTCTTAACTGCCACCACCTCGTTGGTGTGCGCATTTGTGGCCTAAGTTGAAAGGGTGGAAGAAAAATAAAAATAATGAATATTTCAGTCTGTTTGACTTAAATATTTAACTAGTGACTTTTAAAGCAATAACCTCACACTTTAATATCACAGTTCAAAGATGTTCTGACTTTTAATAAGCTAGGTAGACATTTTCACCACCACACTAAGGACCACACTCTCTGACTCTATCTCTCTTTTAAGATTTTATTTATTGGGGAGATAGAGTTACAGAGAGAAGGAGAGACAGAAAGAAAGGTCTTCCATCTGCTGGCTCACTCCCCAAATGGCCATAATGACCAGAGCTGAGCTGATCCCAAGCCAGGAGCCAGAGCTTCTTCCGGGTCTCCCACTTGGGTCAGGGACCCAAGCATTTGGGCCATCTTCTACCGCTTTCCCAGGCCATAAGAAGAGAGTTGAATTGGAAGAGGAGCAGCAGGGATTTGAACTGGTGCCTAAATGGCATGCTGGCACCACAGGCAGAGGCTTTAGCCTACTAAGCCATAACGCCAGCCCCAAAGAATACCTTCTCTTTATCCCTGTCTGTATACATGCAAAGATTATAATATAAAAAAGGACTGGGGTTTAATAATCAAACAAAAGAAAAAGTCAAAATAGCCATACTGGCTTCACTGTGTAGAGTGTCCATCAATGGAGGATCAGCTAATTAAACATGATATAGTCAAGATAGCCAGTTAAAAAAATGAGGTAATCAATATGCCATGTAGTGATATGAAAGGATGTCAAAAATATCATGTCAAAAAATACACTGTGTAGTATGATCCTATCTTTGCAAAGCAGTAACAACATAAAGAGTATATGTACACAAAATTTAAAAGAATCAAAACCAAAGTGTATATCAATGATGATCCTGAAGCAGTGCTGTCTGATAGAGCTTTCTGTGATGATAGGAATGATCTCCACATTGTTATCACAGAAGCAGGCGAAATGTGACTAGTATGACAGAGAAAATGAATTGTAAAATTTATTTTAATTTTACTTAACTTTAAATAACTACTTACGTCTAGTGAATACTGAATTGAACAGAACAGCAGAAGGGGACTTTCAACTTCAGGGTTCAATATAAAATGAAATGGTTGGGCCGGCGCTGTGGTGCAGCAGGTTAACGCCCTGGCCTGAAGTGCCAGCATCCCATATGGGTGCCAGTTCTAGTCCCAGCTGCTCCACTTCTGATCCAGCTCTCTGCTGTGGGAAAGCAGTAGAAGATGGCCCAAATCCTGGGGCCCCTGCAGCCGCGTGGGAGACCCAGAAGAAGCTCCTGGCTCCTGGCTTCAGATCGGCGCAGTTCCGGCTGTTGCGGCCAATTGGGGAGTGAACCATTGGATGGAAGACCTCTCTCTCTCTGTCTCTCTCTGTGTAACTCTGACTCTCAAGTAAAAAATAAATAATCTTTTAAAAAAACCCCCAAAAATATAACAATGCATTGAAGGTACAAATGAAAATCATAAATAAGTTTTTCCTTTCAATTTGCATCTGATTTAAAATTAATTTTACAAAAATATTTAGAAAAATCTAAGACAGTAAAACTTACAGAGACAGGGGCTGGCGCTGTGGTGTAGCAGGTAAAGCCAGCACCTGCAGCACCGGCATCCCATATGGGCATTGGTTCAAGTCCTGGCTGCTCCACTTCTGATCCAGCTCCCTGCTAATGCACCGAGGAAAGCAGTAGAGGATGGCCCAAGTGCTTGGGCCCCTGCATCCACCTGGGAGACCCAAATAAAGGTTCTGGCTCCTGGTTTTGAATTGGTCTAGCTGCAGCCAGTTGGGGAGTGAACTAGTGGGTGGAAGACCTCTCTGTCTCTCCCTCTCTCTGTAACTCTGCCTCTCAAGTAAACATATCTTTGGGGGGGGGGACTTCCTTTTTGAATAACAAGGCTCTGCATCAGTGCCACACCCTGATGAAAGTGAGCCATCTTGATTGCATGACTGTGAACCAATAATACCATAGCAGAGATTCCAAGGTAAAAGATTAGAATTTGTTCACTGATAAAATTAGGTTCTCAATTTTAGAGAAAAATTCATAATCAATTTCTTAAATATAACTAAAATCTCTTTAGGCATGCAAGAATAGTTTAATTCAAACAATAAACAATAATTTACTAATATAAAAATAATTCAACCCTGGATTCTTACTGAATTGCCAAAATGCAGAGAAAATGAACACATACTAAAAAATTATTTTAATGCACCAGATAAAAGAACTTATCATATAAATGTGGGTATCCATTATTTATAGTTTTTTTTAAGAGTTATTTATTTATTTGAAAGGCAAAGTTACAAAGAGGCAGAGAAAGGTCTTCCATTCACTGGTTTACTCCCCAGTTGGCCGCAATGGCTGGAGCTATGCTGATCTGAAGCCAGGAGCCAGAAGCTTCTTCCGGGTCTCTCATGCATGTGCAAGGGCCCAAGTACTTGGGCCATCTTCTACTGCTTTCTCAGATCAGAGCAGAGAGCTGGATCAGAAGTGGAGCAGCCGAGACTCGAACCGGCGCCCATATGGGATGCCAGCACTGCAGGCAGCGGCTTTACCACTGTACCACAGCACCAACCCCTATTTATAGTTTTCAAATCTGCAGGACTCCAGAAAGGCATTTTAAAAGATATCTCATTGATTTAGAAGGAATAGATTGACATTTGTCAAAAACAGTATCTCTCATATATTTCTGGCATTTAAACTTTAACACATGACTGTGCCTAGATGACAACAAGAATGAAAAGAGTATTTTGGCATAAGTCTATAATAAACTGTGAAGCTTAAGAAGCATAGGAAAGATTTAAGAAATATACAATTTAAAAAAAAATAAACTTTTTAAAAGATTTCTAAAAACAAATTCTTCGCAGCAGATTAAGCCACAGCCTGCAGCGCTGGCATCTCATGTGGGCCCCGGTTCAAGTACTGACTACTCCATTTCTGATCCAGCTCCCTGCTAATGTGCCTAAGAAAGCAACAGAAGATGGCCTAAGTCTTTGGGCCCCTGCACCCACATGGGAGACCTGGAAGAAGCTCCTGACTCCTGGCTTTGGCCTGGCCCAGCCCTGGCTGTTATGGCCATTTGGGGAGTGAACCAGCAGATGGAAGATCTCTCTCTCTCCTTCTCTCTCTCTGTAATTCTATCAAATAAATAAATAAATAAATAAATCTTTTTTAAAAGAAAAAGCAAAGAGTCTACCCAAATAAAATCATATTACTTTATTATTTAATTGCTTATTAAAATTATTTATAATGAATGCTATTTGAAACTAGAGATATGAAAAAAGAATCATCCTAAAACAAAACTGTATTTTTGGTCGGCTTCTGGTATAGTGGTTAAGATGCCACTTGGAGTGCCTGCATCCCATGTCAGAGTGCCTGGGTTCAAATCCTCACTGCACCCCTGTTTCCAGCTTCCCTTGTGCACTGGCAGCAGAAAAGATTCGGATCTCAGCCGGAGAACAGGGAAGAGCCTCCAAAGACTTTATAGTGAAAAGGGAATGTGATCAGATTCTCATTTTTTTTTTTTTTGCAAAGTCACTGAGGCGTGGACAACAGACTGGAGAGAGACCAAAGTGGGTTGGTTATTGTAGTTTTCCAAGTAAAAGACAACATCATCTTTTTGGTCCGAGTGGTACCAGGAAGAATCTACTAATAGTGATAGAGGCGCAACATATAAAAATGTTACTAGGATCAGTGAGGAAACTAATTTTTAAGGTTCTACCTATGTGATAACTGTAGGTAAATAGTTAAAGTCCTTTGTGAGTTTTACATTACAGTGTCAGTTAATTGTTTTTTAATGTCTAATGAACAAACATAAGGCTTGCACTATTCACTTCTGTCTACAGATAGAGTTAATGCGCATTTCAGTACTAAATCCACCAAGTACCTATGAATCTCTAGTCTATCATTAGCGACAAATAATGCCTAATACCCACTGCAAACAGGGTATTGTGTTCGGCTTTAGATGAAAGAGTCCTCATCTTCAATAGGCACACACTCTCCACAATAGGCCGATTTGGCCCCAGAAGGAAATCCTCACTAGGTCCTCTGCAAGTCAGGTCTCATGTTCCCCCTATTACAAATGACTTGTTAGTTAAGGTTTGAAGAATGTTTGATTTACTGCAGTCATTCATTCTGAAACATTATAAGTTTGAGAATGGTCTGATGGCTTTTTAAAACAGAGAAGTCAAATAGAGATTAGAACCACCCTCTGACTGTGGCCAAGAGAGCCTGAGACAGGATGGATTAGTTATAAAGCAATAGAGGAAAACATGACTGAAGAATGTTACATCTTGGAGCATAACAAATAGGTCACAAATGAATAAATACAGAATGTTTCTATTTATAAAAAGTTCAAAGCTGGGCAAAACCAAACTACATTGTGCAGGGATGTAAAAGTAAAGTGTTATGAAAATAAAGCAAAGCAAGACAATAATTACTATGAAAATCAGGGTAGTGGATTATTCCTACGGGGCTGGGGAGGGTTGTGATGGCCAAGGCCACGAGAGGGCTTCTGGAGCACTGGAAATATTGTATTTCTTGACCTGGCCAGTGTTTTCACACAGGATATACCTTTCAATTATTTTTAAAAGTATATATCAATATATATGTATGTGAGCCTATGTACACTTCTTCTGTATATCTACAATTTAAAATGCTCCTTTTTAAAAAAATGAATGAATGTCCAAGATCAGACTAGTGGTTTCCTAAGATTGGGAATGGGAGCGTGTACCTAAAACAGAACAAAGAAGAATGTTGCGGGATGACAGAGTTGAGCTGCATTTTAGAATAGTTGCATGGGTGTATTCATTTATTCATGAAAATGTACACTTAAAATAGATACACTTTTATTGCATGGAAATTATAGCTCAATAAAGTTGATTTTTAAAAAAGATTTATTTTATTTATTTGAACAGCAGAGTTACAGAGAAGGAAACACACACACATACACACACACACAGAGACTGATCTTGAGAGAGCTCTTCCATCTGCTGGTCCACTTCCCAAATGGCCACAATGGCCAGGGCAAGGCCAGGCTGGAGCCTGGGTCCCCCACATCGGTGGCAAGGGACCAGGAACAAGGGACCACCTTCCACTGCTTTCACAAGCACATTAGCAGGGAGCGGGACTGAAGGTGGAGCAGCCAGGACTCAAACCAGTGCCCATACGGGATGCCAGTGTTGCAGGTGGTAGCTTAAACCATTGTACCATAGTGCTGGCCCCAATGTGGGAGGGTTATCTAGAAAATGAGCACCTTGCAGAGCCATGGGAGGGCAGTGAGTGACAGAACATACTTGAGTGGGAGTGAGTAATAGACGGGGACAAGGGAGGGAAGTGATGGGCATGCTGACCATTAGACAAGGAAGGATAAGGAAGAGAACAGAGAAAACCCAGGCTGGAGATTTGGCTGGAAGCCCAAAAGGGCACTAAAGATGAACTTTATTTTTTTTTTTTAAAGATTTATTTATTTATTTGAAAGAGATGAGCCAGAGTGAAAGGTCTTCCATTCCGCTGGTATATTCCCCAAATGATTGTAATGGCCAGAGCTGAGCTGATCCGAAGCCAGGAACCAGGAGCTTCTTCCAGGTCTCCCATACAGGTGCAGGGGTCCAAGCACTTGGACCATCTTCTATTGCTTTCCCAGGCCATAGTAGAGAGCTGGATGGGAAGTGGAACAGCTGGGACTCAAACTGGCGCCCATATGGGATGCTGGCGCTGCAGACTGGGGCTTTAACCCACTGCACCACAGCGCTGGCCCCTAAAGATGGACTTTATAAAGTCTCATTTGGAGGCACAAATAAAGATAAGCTCTACCCAGATGGCAGGAGATAAAGGACCATTTTAAAGGAAGAGGTAGGAGCCAGTGCTGTGTGGCAGTATGCTAAGCCTCTGCCTGCAGTGCCGGCATCTCATATGGGTGCTGGTTCGAGTTTTAGCAGCTCCTCTTCTGATTTAGCTCTCTGCTGTGGCCTGGGAAAGCAGTAAAGATGTTCCAAGTGCTTAGGCCCCCGTACCTAAGTGGGAGACCCAGAAGAAGCTCCTGGCTCCTGGCTTCTGATGGGCCCAGTTCCAGCCACTGCCGCAATTTGGAGAGTGAATGAGCAGATGGAAGACCTTTCTCTCTTCCTCTCCTCTCTCTCTCTCTCTCTCTGTAACTCTCAAATAAATAAATAATAACAACAAAAAAGAGAAAACGTAAACACTGATTAAAAAAAATTATTTGTAGGGCCAGCACTGTGGCGTAGTGGGTTAAGAAACCACCTGCAGTGCCAGCATCCCATATGAGCACTGTGGCCGGGGTGCCGCGCTGATCCGATGGCAGGAGCCAGGTGCTTCTCCTGGTCTCCCATGGGGTGCAGGGCCCAAGCACTTGGGCCATCCTCCACTGCACTCCCGGGCCACAGCAGAGAGCTGGCCTGGAAGAGGGGCAACCGGGACAGAATCCGGTGCCCGACCAGGACTAGTACCTGGTGTGCTGGCGCCGCAAGGGGGAGGATTAGCCTACTGAGCCAAGGCGCCAGCCATGAATAACTTTCAATACAACCGTGACACATGTAGCCAAGTGCCAGCGCAGGGTGTCCTGAGATCATAAAGCAAGTCCTGACTTTGTGGTGGAGGTTGAATAACAAAGGGTATGCTGCAACACTTGGGATGAACCCTGTAGGATGTACAAGACTTAGACAGGGATGAGCATGCAGTGTGCAGAGTTTTCTAGGTGAGGGGAATCCCATATTTTTTATTTTTGTATAAAAAGAAGCCTTGCCATTAGATTGTTTGTAAACATTTTAGTTGGTGGCAACGCAAATATACATTCATGGCATATCTCCTCCATCTAGAAAACTCTGCATATTGCATCCTCATCTCTGTCATGCCTTGAGACAGGAACAAGCTTCATGTGCAGGGCTCAACTCCAAGCTTCTAACTTTCTAATTCTACTCTGAGAGCAGAGTCCGCTGACTTGCATAAGGCTCTAGAATAAACTCTAGAACTGGCTGTTCAGCAGTGACTATCTGTCTCTACTGCAGACATCATTTAATTTGTAGGGAAAGAAAAACACTAAAATCAAGCATATTTTAGAAGTAATAGCAATGTATAAAAAAATGTACTCTCTGATTTATACAAATGGCTTTTTAAGATTACTTACAAAGTAAACTGCTCCAAAACTTCCATGTCCAATTTCATGCAAACCAATAAAGAGCTCTTCAGGATCATCTTTGTAGAACAGATCTGCAACCTCCGGATCCTTAGGTGCCCCTTTACGCATGGTGACCAGCACTCAAGCACCCTGCTTTTGGATACCTTCACCTCTCATCGACAAAGTCTTCTGCAGATCTAGTACCTGCAGAAAAGTAAAGTTGTTCCATGGAATTATTTCTAACACATTTTGTCTGTTGGCAACACAAATGAAAGTGGAATTTAAAAGTCTATTGATCCTATAACCTCATCATAAAAACCTAAATAAATCAAATGAAAACTGAGCAAAGGATTGGAATAGTCATGTCTCAAAAAAAAAAAATAGACAAATGATCATTAATTCACGAAGAAATGATCAACATGATCAGTTACTAGAGAAACAAAAATTAAAACCATAGTGAGAAAACATCTCATACTCACTAGGAAGGCTAGAATCAAAAAGACAGGTAAGTATGGGTGGGGATGTTGGGAACCCAGAACTCTCCAATACAGCTGAAAGGAATGTAAAATGACACAGTGATTTTGGAAAACAGCTTGGCAAGGCAGGCGCTAGTCTAGCAGTTAAGATGCTATAAAAAGTTATAAAAAGGAATGAAGTACTAGTACCTGCTATATCAACGAACCTTGTAAACACGTTAAGTGAAAAAAGTCAGTTTAAAAAGACCACATATTGAATGATGTTACTCATCTAAAATTTCCAGAAAAGGTAAATCTAAAGAGAGAGAACGTAGATTATTGGTTACCCAGGGCTGGAGGGTTTGGAGGGATGATAACTAGTGGACACAGGCTTTCTTTTCAGGGCGATGAAAATGTCCTAAAACCAACTGTGGTCATCATTACATAACTCTGAAAACCACCCACTACACACTTTAAATGGGCGGCAGGTATCATACGTAAATTATATCTTAACAAAACTGTTACTATAAAAAGTGTTTGGGCATAATTAATATTGAAATAATTACAGGTGGCATTTACTAAGCACTATTATGTATGTAGGCAACACCAAAAACCTTACTTTTTTAAAAAAAAATCTGTTCAGCTTCATACTATAATGGATTTATTTATTATCTTAACTTTGTAAAACAAACTAAGACTGAGAGGCAAAACTACTTCCTCTGGTTGGGAAGCCAGTGTTTGTCAGAAGTGTGATTCAGGGGCCAGTGCTGTGGTGTAGCGGGTTAAGCCGCCACCTGCAGTGCCCACATCCCATATGGGTACCAGTTTGAGTCTTGGCTGCTCCACTTCTGATTCAGCTCTCTGCTATGGCCTGGGAAAGCAGCAAAAGATGGCCCAAGTGCTTGGGCCCCTGCACCCACGTGGGAGACCTGGAAGAAGCTCCTGGCTCCTGGCTTCAGATCAGCACAGCTTCTCTCATTGCAGCCATCTGGGGAATGAACCAGCAGATGGAAGATATCTCTCTCTCTCTCTCTCTCTCTCTCTCTCTCTCTCTCTCTCTCTCTCTCCCCTCTGTCTCCCTGTAACTATGCCTTTCAAATAAATAAATAAATCTTAAAAAAAAGAAAAGAAAAAGAAGTGTGATTCAAAGCAGGTCTAATAACAAACCCCACACTCTTGATTGACATATGATGTATTTATATAGTAGACTAGATAATTAACCTATATTAATCCCCAGAAGAAAGTGCTATAATTTGGAGAGTATGCTAAATGTCCACTTGAAAAGGCAAGCCATTCCACTGGTTTATAAAATACTCTGAGTTCAAAGTTTCTATTAATAAAAGACATCATTATGACATGTTTATATGTTGATCTGCCAAGAGTTACACATATTTATGTACTGTAGATTCTTTTTTATTTCTTCCTCTTTAAAAAGTATTGAAATGCTTGGGGCTGGCACTGCGGTACAGTGTGTTAAGCTGCCGCCCGCACACCACATCCCATATGGGCACCTGTTTGAGTCCCAGCTGCTTTACTTCAATTCAGGTCCATGCTAATGTGCCTGGGAAAGAAGTGGAAGATGGCCCAAGTCCCTGGACCCCTGCATTAAGAGTTACAGGAATTATAGGTGGAGTTATAGAGGAAGAGAGAGAGAGAGAGATGAGAGGAGAGGAGTCTTTCATCCACTGGTCCACTCCCCAAATGGCTGCAATGGCAGGAGCTGGGCTAGTCTGAAGCCAGGAGCCTGGAGCTGCTTCCAGGTCTCCAACATGGGTGCAGGGGCCCAAAGACTTGGGCTTTCTTCTACTATTTTACCAGGCCATAAAAGAGAGCTGGATTAGAACTGGAGCAGCTGGGACTTCAACTAGTGCCCCTGAAGAATGCCAGCACTGCAGGTGGCTGCTTTACCAGCTAGGCCATAGTGCTGGCCCCAGTGTATCAATTCTTAACAACTGGTTTGACAAAGATATAAAAGTTGGACAAAACTATATTTGCAGCAATACTGATACACACAGGCATTTCTTTTTGGTTTTAGATTTTTTTTCAGAATCTAATGTATTAACAAATTCCTTTAAAGAATAAAAAACTGTAATGACACAAATAGAAAAATGTTTATAATGAGTGTTATAAGGAAAGCAAGTATTTTTTTTAATATGAAGCTATAACAAGGTAGTCCAGTTTATTTTTTACCTGGAAGTGAAGACGTATGCCTTCCTAGAGAAAATAAATGTAGTATGTTCACTGTAGCTGCATGGGACAGCTGTGGGGAGCAAACATGAAGCTGGCATCGAGCCAAGGAAAACCACACAAGGTCTTTTAAACCATATTAAGAAATTTGGACTTTATCCTGAGGCTAACAGGGTGCATTTGAAGGCTTTCAACAGGAAAAAGGATGCCTCTGCCAACTCTGGGGCTGGAATCCTGGGCAGTCGCCCTGCCAACCCATGGTGCCACAATCATCCATGAGGCTGCTGTCACTGATTCTAGCTGTCTGTCAGGGAAGTGACTGGAAGTACGGAATAGAAGCTCAACAAGTGTTTTTGCCTTTGTTACTTAGGTCTGGGAATGGAAAAGACAAGCAATGCAATAAAGTGAAGACATGACTTTTTAGAGACTATGTGTAAAAGACAAATTGTAAGACTGCTGTTAAGAAAAATTAAAAGATCTGTGAAGTAAATTTATGAGAACCAAAATCGTTTAAATCATCAGAATGTGTTTTAAGCTTTTGAATATTTTGGCTGCAAAGTGACTATAGCTAAGTACTATGGATAACTATTTGGGGGGAAACACAGATTACTATGTCATATCATAGACTACAATGATTTTACAAAGAAATAAACATCTAAATATAAAAAGACCATAAAATTATAGAATGAATTACAAAAGAATATTTAATTACCAAGCAATATATTGGAGGCAAAAGACAAAATCTTTAAGCTTGAATATAAATATATATATATTATATATATATATATAATTGGTTATTTCTTTAGCTTAAAAAATACAATGAAGGGATTTCTACTTCTAGTCAAGATGGAGTAACTGACAGTAGATCTATTGTCTGCCACCGGAAACAGCTAAAACACTGAGTAAAAATTATGGATGATGGCATTTCAAGACAATGGCTATTAGATAATGAAAGACAGTGGTCTCTAGCAGAAGAGACGCAATGAACTGTCCTGGCTTAATGCCTTAATTGTCCCAGCTTAATGCATTGGAGGAGTTTTCCAGGCGACTGTACAGAAAGGGGGAATCTGATAGGAGCCCGGGGCATAACTAGAGTTGGAGACAAAGATGAGAGTGCAGGGCGACCAGGGTGACTGGAGTTTGCGGGGCGGAAGACCAAGTAGAAGACAGCGGCACAGAGAGAGGCTACGGGGATTTGCAGAGGGCTCAAGCCTTCAGCTGTGTACTGATTCGTGCACGCATGTGAGAAAACTATCCCAGGTTGGGGAACAAGCAATCTGATCAGAACGAAGAACACGGAACCCACAGTTCACCAAAGGCTGTAAACAGCACTTGCTCCTAGCAGGCAGAACAGGAAATCTCATCATTCACAGGACATTGCTTAGACTATTCGGGTCTTAACCTCAAGAGCAGGACATAATTCCCTCTAGACTAAATGCTGGCCTGTGATATGTAACATTTTACTTTATTTTTAAAAAAAAAGATTAATTAATTTATTTGAAAGGCAGCGTGACAGTGTGTGTGTGAGAGAGAGAGAGAAAGAGAGAGAGAAAGAGAATCTTCCATCTACTGTTTCTTTCTGAAAATGCCTGCAACATCTATGGCTGGGCCAGGCTGAATCCAACAGCTAGTAACTCCGTCTGTCTTCCATGTGGGTGGCAGGGACCCAAGCGCTGGGGCTACCATTTGCTGCCCCCCAGGTTCATTTGCAGGAAGCTGTACCTGAAGCACAGAACAGCGGGAACTTGAACCAGGCACAACAATATAGGATGTGGGTGTCCTAAGCCATCTGTGGCACCGCCCATGATCCACTCCTCTAACAAATTTTAAAAGCAATACTAGGGGATGGCGCTGTGGTACAGTAGGTTAATCTTCCGCCTATAGTGCCAGCATCCAATATGTGCGCGGGGTCTAGTCCCGGCTGCTCCTCTTCCAATCCAGCTCTCTGCTGTGGCCTGGGAAAACAGTAGAAGATGGCCCAAGTGCTTGGTCCCCTGCACCTGCATGGGAGACCCGGAAAGATCTCCTGGCTCCTGGCTTCGGATCGGCTCAGCCCTGGCCATAGTGGCCATTTGGGAGCGAACCAGCGGATGGAAGACCTTTCTCTCTGTCTCTCCCTCTCACTGTCTGTGAGCTGGGATTCAAACTGGCACTCATATGGGATGCCAGCACTGCAGGTGGTGGCTTTATCTGCTATGCCACAGCACTGGCCCCATAAATAAAATCTTAAAAAAAATAGAATAAAATACATGGTTCAAAACTAATTGAACTGCAGGGAGAAATAGACAAATAAACTATTATAATAGAAGAGTTCAACATCCTTCTAATAATTGATCGAACGGGGTGGGTATTGCAGGGTAGTGGGTTAAACCTGCATCCTGTATTGGAGTGCCTAGGATTGAGACCCACCTGCACTTCTGATCTTCTAGTTAATGCTTCTGGGAGGCATGAGATGATGGCCCAAGTACTTGGGTCCCAGCCACTCATGTGGGATACTCAGAGTTCAGGGATCCTGGCTTCAGCCTGGCCCAGCCCTACTTGTTCTAGGCATTTGGGGTGTGAACCAGCAGAGGGAAGCTCTGTCCTCTGCCTTTCAACTAAATACATACATAAATCTTACTAAAAAAATCTATAGAACAAGACAGCAGGAAATGTGTAAGGTACAGCATATGTAAACAACACTATCAAACAACTTGGCTACTTGACATTTACATAGCACCTCTCCCCAACAAGAGCAAAATCCTTTTCATGTACACACAGAACATCACATTGTGGGCCATAAAACAATTCTCAATAAATTAAAGGGAGTTAAGTCATACTAAGTATATTCTGTGAATACAATGGAATTAGATTAGAAAGCAATAGGCAGATATAACCAAATATATATATATATATATACACACACACATACATATATATACACACATATCTCAAATATATGGAAGTTAAGTGACAGATTTTTAAATAACCCATGGGTCCAGAATAAAAGAGCAATTAGAAAATGTTTTTGTCTGAATGAAAGTGAAAGCGGGGCCGGTGCTGTGGCGCATTGGGTTAACGTCCTGGCCTGAAGCGCAGGTATCCCGTATGGGCTCCAGTTCTAGACCCGGCTGCTCCACTTCTGATGCAGCTCTCTGCTGTGGCCTGGGATAGCAGTAGAAGATGGCCCAACTTCTTGGGCCCCTGCACCCATATGGGTGACTGGGAAGAAGCTCTTGGCTTCAGATTGGCACAGCTCGGCTGTTGTGGCCATCTGGAGAGTGAACCAGCGGATGGAAGACTTCTCTCTCTCTGTCTTTCCTCTCTCTGTGTAACTCTGACTTTCAAATAAATAAATAAATCTTTTAAAAAAAAGAAAGTGAAAGCACAATATATTAAAATTTGTGGATGGCTGTTGAACAAGTCCTCACAGGGGAGTCAATGGCAATAAACTGCCAGAGTTTGAAGACAAGAAAGGTCTCAACTCAGTGACCTCTGCTTGAACCACAAAAAAACAGACAGACCAAAAAAAAAAAAAAAAGAAAAGAAAACTGGGAAAAAAGGGCACTAAACCCCAAAATGTAACTAGAGTAATTAAAAATGCAGATTAAAGCAAAAACCAGACACAGTGATCAGAAAAACAACAGAAAAAAATAAAGCATAGAAAAAAAAAATTGATTTATAAACCTTAAGAGGTTAGTAGGCTGATGAGGGAACAAAGGAGAGGGAGAAGGCACAAATTGGCAGTATCATGAATGAGAGAGATGATACCCCTACACAGTCCACAGATATCAGGATAATCAGGGACTAATATGAGCAATAAAATGCAAATAAATTGAGATGAAATGGACAAAAGGAAAGAAACAAACCACCACAGTTTATTCTAGAAGAAATGGTTGGAATAGCCCCGTATCTATTCAAGTAACTGAACTGGTAATTTAAATCTTCCCATGAAGACAATTCCCCAGATCCAGCAGCCTCTCTAGTGCATTCCACCAACCGTGTAAGAGAAATGCACACCTGGGCCCACACTGTGGCAAACGGAAGGTTAGGCAGTCGTCTGTGAAACCAGCACCTCACGTCAGAGTACTAGTTGAAGTCTCAGATACACCATTCCGGATTCAGCTTTTTGTAATGCACCTGGGAAGGCAGCAGAAGGTGGCCCAAGTATTCAGGGCCCTGCCACCCAGGTGGGAGATCCAGAAGAAGCTCCTGGCTCCCAGCTTTGGTCTAACTCCAGCTGTTGCTGCCATCTGGGGAGTAAACCAATGAATGAGTGATCTCCCTCTAACTCTTCCTTTCAAGTAAATAAATATTTACAAATTTAAATGTACAATCCATACATCTATAGTTATGTAAGCTTTTGGTCTGCTTCATTTCTCACAATTTTGTTTTGTTTTAGTTTTGGTGTCAGAGTAGCGTAAGCTTTACAGAATGAGCTATTTCTTGTTTTTTGTTTCCTGAAAGAGCTGTATGGAATTGATGCCGTACTTTAGCAGGGAGCTGGATCAGAAGTGGTGCAACTGGGACTTGAGCCAGTGCCCATATGGGATGCTAGCACCGCAGGCAGAGGCTTTAGCCCACTGTGCCATGATGTCAGCCCCAAGATGTTTTAATTTGTAAGAATTTTAAGAAACCAAAGTCAATAATATAAAAAGGATGAAATCGGACCGTGACCCTTTGCGGTTTCTCTTTGCTGCCAGCACCGAGGAGCAAAGTGCATCTCTCGGGTCAACTGGCTCAAGCACGGCCAAGACTCGGGGCAAAAGCAAGGCCTGCCCTAAGACGCGGAATGATGAGCAGGGCCTCCAGGTTGCCGATGCCAAGATCTGCCCGGAGCAGGCACAGTGTGGGTGCCCTGGGCCTGGCCGTGGGGAACTTTCCTGGGGCTCTGAGCGCTGTACCCGCAAAACAGGGATCATCTATGCTGTCAACAACGCCTCCATTAAAGAGGTGGTCCGCACGGTGCTTACAGACAGACCAGCACGCGAACTCACAGTGGAGGCTCCCACTCTGCACGGCCCCTGGGCCACAGGCAGGGGGCTGAGCTGACTCCTGAGGAGGAAGAGATTTTAAGGAAAGCTGATCAAAGAAAATCCAGAGGAAATATGATGAAAGGAAAAAGAGGGGCCGGTGCTGTGGCGTAGTGGGTAAGGCTGCCGCCTGCGGTGCCTGCATTCCATGTGTGCACCAGTTCAAAACCTGGCTGTTCTACTTCCTATCCAGCTCTCTCCTATGGCCTGGGACAGCAATGGAAGATGGCCCAAGTCCTTGGGCCCCTGTACCTGTGTGGGAGACCTGGAAGAAACTCCTGGCTTCGGATTGGCGCAGCTCCAGCCGGTGTAGCCATCTAGGGAGTGATCCAGCGGATGGAGGACCTCTGTGTGTGTGTGTGTGTGTGTGTGTAACTGTGACTTTCAAGTAAAATAAATAAATCTTTAAAAAAAAAAAAAAAGAAAGGAAAAAGAATGCCTCTGAAGGGGCAGTTCCAACAGGGCGCTGCATCAAGACCTGGGCAGGGTGGCGGAGCAGATGGTCGGGTACTAGACGGCAAGGAGCTAGAGTTCTACCTGTGGAAAATCAAGGCCTGGAAAGGCAAATAAGCCCTCCATCATGGAAAAACGGTGTTCACTGTTTTATGTTGAAAAAGGGGTGGGGCTGGCGCTTTGGCATAGGGAGTAAAGCCAGTGCCTGCAGAGCCAGCATCCCATATGGAGCTCCTGGCTCCTGGCTGCGGAAAGGCACAGCGCCAGCTGTTGTGGCCAGCTGGAGAGTGAACCAGTGGATGGAAGCCCCGCCTTCCCCCCTCCCCTAGCCCTGTGTGTCACTCTGACTTTCAAATAAATAAATACATCTTAGAAAAAAAAAAGGGATAATATATCATGATTAAATGGTTTTTCCCAGGAATGCAAGGTTGGTTTAACATTCAAAAATCAATGTGATTCATCATATCAATAACGTGAAAACAAAAAGACAAATAATCGTCTCTACAGATGCAGACAAAGCATTTGACAAAATACAATATTCCTCCCTGACTGAAAAAACAAACTTTAAGCAAACTAAGAACAGAAGGTAACATCTTCAACCTGATAAAAGCCATTTATGGGCCAGCACCACAGCTCACTAGGCTAATCCTCTGCCTGCAGCACCGGCACCCTGGGTTCTAGTCCTGGTTGGGGCGCTGGATTCTGTCCCGATTGCTCCTCTTCCAGTCCAGCTCTCTGCTATTTCCGGGAGTGCAGTGGAGGATGGCCCAAGTGCTTGGACCCTGTACCAGCATGGGAGACCAGCAGGAAGCAGGCCGCAGCACGCTGGCCGAAGCAGCCATTTGAGGGGTGAACAAATGGAAAAGGAAGTCCTTTCTCTCTCTCTCTGTCTCTCTCTCTTTCTCACTCTGTCTCTTACTGTCTAATTCCGCCTGTCAAAAAACAAACAAACAAAAAAGACACTTATGAAACATCGGTACCTATTGTCAAATGTAATGGCAAAAGACTAAATGCTTCTCTCCAAAGATCAGGAGTGAAGCATGGAGTTTCACTTTCGACACTTCTGTTCAATATTGTGCTGGATGTTGAATAAGTACAAGGAGACAAGAGAAAAAGGCAAAATACAATCAAGACTGGCAAGGAAGAAGCAAGATTAGTTTTGTTAACAAGCATAGCCATTTATGTAGAAAATACAATGACCTCTAACAGAAAACTACTAGAACTTACAAATGAATTTATTAAAGTTATAGAATACAAGGGCAATATATAAAACATAACTATATTTGTATATATGTACAAAAGGAAATTAAAAACTTAAAATATCAACCATAATAAGCAATGACTTGGCGATAAATCTGACAAGGGGGGGTGTGAGACTCTTACACTGTAAATTACAAAGTAATAGTGAAAGAAATTGAAGACACAATGAAGAGATATACCACTCGTGTAGCCAGAAGACCCAACATGGAGTTTTCTTTAGAAACAGAAATTGAGAAACTGATTCTATGTTGTGCTGATGTTCATGAAAGATGTAAAAAACATGAATGTTAAGTGCTCTCAGAATAAAAATGATAACTTCCTGAGGGAATGCACTTGTGAATTAGCTAGATTTAGCCATTGCAAAAGGTATCAATATACTTCAAAACATCATACAACTAAAAAATTTTTTTAAATCATGAAAATGCAAAGGACTTAAAATAACCAAAAAACTGAGACGAGGACAATGACAGAGGCTAACCTAATTTCACTTCAAACTTTATTGGGAAGGTACCATTTTCAAGACAGGGTTATACTGATGCACAGACAGACAAACTGATCAATGCAACGGAATAGGGAGCCCAGAAGAGCCATACATTTATGAACAACAGAGTTTTGATAAAAGCACAAAGGCAATTCCACAGAGAAAGGACTGTCTTCAACAAATAATGCCAGGAAAATTACACACATACATGCAAAAAAAATTGCCCTCAGGGACAGTATACACAAAATTAAATCCAAATGGACTACATAACTAAATGTAAAGTCTACAACTATAAAAGTTGCAGAAGAAAACACACAAGGAACTTAATTAAAAAATCTTATAGCTAGAGAAACAAAAGCACAATCCATACAGGGAAAAATTGATATACTTCATCAAAATTTAAGACTACATCGTTTTTGAAAGATACTTAAGCGAATGAAAAGACAAGCATACATATTGGAAGAAAATCTCTGCAAAACATGTCTCCTAATAGATTTGTTTGTAGAAGTAAAAAAAAATCCTTGAATAATAAGAACAAACCACCCAATCTTTTAAATGGGCAAAAAGTTTGAATAGGCACTTCACCAAGAAAGCTATATGATAGCAAAAGATGCTTAATAGCACCACTTATTAAGGGGAAGCATATCGAAACCACAATGACATACAACTGCACACTCACTAGCATGGCTAGTAAAAATAACTGAACCATACCAGGTGCTGGTGAAGATGTGGTGCTACTGGATCTCTCATAACTGCAGGCAGGGACATAAAATGGCAAAAACACCTTGCAAAAATGAGTTGGCAGCTTCTTTAAAATTTAAACATATACCTAAAATAGGATGTAGTCATCCCACTCCTAGGTATTCACCCAAGAAAAATAAAAGTGCATGTCCATGGAAGGCCCTGAGTACAAGGTACACAGCAGCTTCACGTCTAATAGCCCAAACTGGAGACTACCCAAATGTCCATCAACAAATGAACAGATAAACAAGCTGTGGAACGTGTGCAATGGAACTCCGCAATGAAATGAACTACTGACACAGGCTGCCACATGGATGAATTTCAACATACGGATGCTGAGTGACAGGCAAAAAGGAGTGGATACTTCTAAAATTCTGGAAAATGAAAACGAAATGACAAGACACCACTGGTTGCCTGGGGACAGGGTAAGGGTGAGAAGGAGAGATTAAACAGGAGAATGAGATAATCTAGTATATTTCATACAAACACGCAGAAGAAAGAAGCTCCAAGCCTCCAATCGCAAATCAAAATCTTAAAGAAACAAAACACAAAGGGCCTGAGGAAGCATGTGGAGGCGATGGATATGTTTACACATATTATCTTCATCACGGTGATGGCAGCACAGATACATGGGTTGACAAGTTAAAACATTCTACTCTTTAAATGTTCAGACTATTGTTTGGAAATTATTCATGAGGGTTGTTTTGGAAAGACAAATCAGGGGAAATCACTGTAAAGTTTGTATCAGTTAAAAGTTACTCCTATCAGAAAGGCCAACGCATTCATATAAGTATACTTGTTTACCCACGACTTGAAAAAACAAAGAACAGATAATTTAAGAAAAACAGTAGGGGCTGTTAATGATATGAAGTACATATAACTTCCCCCAGTAATCAAAGAAGTAAAAATTAAAATAATGTGTCACTTCATTTTACCCACCAGTTGGCAAAATAACACACAGAGGATACACGTGGGGAGGGAGCGACAGCATAGGGAGCAGTCCTTTCTATGCATTCCGGGAAGAGCTGAATGGGTATGGTCTTTGGCCTAGTACCACTTTCTGGGAAATCATGCAGGGCAGTTTCTTCTTCATGTTTGTTTTGTTCTAGCAGAAGAGGTGGGGCCTCAGGAATAGGTGGGGCACAGAGGCTGGGGTGGAGGCTTCTGTAACTAACAAATCTGGATTTCTCTGCAGCTTGGGTTTTGGCTGCAGCAGTGGCTGGGATTTCAGGCGATTTTTTATTTCCTTTTTTTTTTTTTTTTTTGCTTATCTGTATTCTCTAAAACTTTTTGAAAGACCTATGACTTCTGTAATTAGAGGAAAAGTGAAATGAAACTTTTATGTAGTTCAAAATACAATTAAAAAGTACTGTAACAAAAAATGGCAATATGCATATTTCCAGAAAATAATTTGATAATAGAATCAAGAAACTTAAATAGGCTCAATTCTTTTAACCTAGTAATTCTCCCCAGCATAAGCTATAATGAAGAACAGGGAAAACAGACAAGGAAATAAGTTATTTATTTTTATTTTATTTTATTTTATTTTTTTGACAGGCAGAGTGGACAGTGAGAGAGAATGAGAGAGAGAGAGAGAGAGAGAGAAAGGTCTTCCTTTTGCCGTTGGTTCACCCTCCAATGGCCGCCGCGGCCGGCGCACCGTGCTGATCCGAAGGCAGGAGCCAGGTGCTTCTCCTGGTCTCCCATGGGGTGCAGGGCCCAAGCACTTGGGCCATCCTCCACTGCACTCCCTGGCCACAGCAGAGAGCTGGCCTGGAAGAGGGGCAACCGGGATAGAATCTGGCGCCCCAACTGGGACTAGAACTCAGTGTGCCGGCGCCGCAAGGCGGAGGATTAGCCTAGTGAGCTGCGGCGCCGGCCAAGGAAATAATTTAAAACTCAAAAATCTTCTATGAAATATTTTATTCTAACTTTATTATAAACATCTTAACACTCTCTTTTAGCTTTCTTATAAAATAACAAAAATACATGATTTAAAACCAGAAAACACAACTTATTCCTATATTTAAGAGACGGATACATCACAGAACTCTGGACAATACCTTTTTGTGTGTGGCAGAAAATGCACTGGATTGCTCAGATTCATTTTAGCAGTAAACTTTTTTTCTCCTTTATAACTTCAGTTTCTTGTGTTTATGGTGTACCTGTAGAAAAATCAGATTAAAATACACACTTTTAGGAAGCAAAATTAAAGAAGTGAGAATTGCTGGGGTGGGCAGCGTGGTCCAGAAGGTTAAGCCAATGCATGGGAGGCCTGCCTCTCCTATCAGAGCACCTGGCACAGATGCCAATCCAGTTTCCTTCTAACACACCCAGGAAGAAGCAGATGATGGCGCAGTATCTGGGTCTCTGCCATCCATCTGGGAGACCTGGATGGAGTTCCTGTCTCTTGGCTTTGGCCTGGGTAAGCCCTGGTTGCTGTAGGTATTTAGGGAGTGAACCAGTGGATGGAAGATCTCTCTCTCTCTCTTTCTTACTCTCTCTCTTCCTCCCTCTGTCATTCTGCCTTTCAAATAAATTAATTAATAAATAAGCCTTTTTTTTTAAAAAAAGAATTTCTAATATGGTAGCTCTAACTATTTTTAAATGTAATATTACAAAGTTAAAATGTTATCTTTATCTGTATGTAGATGACAAATTTAAAAAGTAAGATCTTCACAACAGAGACACAGATACCTTTTCACAAGGAATACTAGGAAATCGAATGTGTCATTAGACTTCAGAATCTATGGGGCTGGCACTGTGGCGCAGTGGATAAAGCTGCTGCTTACAGTGCCATCATCCCATGCAGGCGCCAGTTTGAGCCCTGGCTGCTCCTCTTCCAATCCAGCCCCCTGCTAATGTGCCTAGGAAAGCAGCGGAGGATGGTCCAAGTCCTTTGG
Organism: Sylvilagus floridanus; assembly: GCA_949820135.1. Classification (NCBI taxonomy): domain Eukaryota; kingdom Metazoa; phylum Chordata; class Mammalia; order Lagomorpha; family Leporidae; genus Sylvilagus; species Sylvilagus floridanus. The sequence continues at coordinate 169,253,172 of OX463233.1, read as the reverse complement.
CCCCTGCATCCATGTGGAGACCCAAAAGAAGCTCCTGGCTCCTGACTTTGGGTTGGCCCAGCTGCAGCCACTATGGCCTTTTGAGTAGTGAACCAGTGGATGGAAGATTCTCTCTCTTTCTCCCTACTACTTCTTCTGTAACTTTGCTTTTCAAATAAATAAATAAATCTTTTAAAAAAAAATCTATCCTGAGGCTTCCACTGGTTTGCTCATGTCCAGGTAATTTAATAGAGGCTACCAGTAGACAGGACTAATTGGCCAGTGTGTTGGCATACTACTGATTCTCTGTCAGGAAGGCTTATATTTTTAATTGCTATTCCATTCGGCATGGGGTTTTACATTGATTCACCTGCCATCTCGTTCCTGGGCTCACCTATAACCCATCTCCCACATTTCTGGGGTAATGACTGTTTTCAAATTATCTAATAAAGAATTAATACTCAATGTGGAAAACCTGGGAAATACACACTATTATTATTATTATTATTTTGACAGGCAGAGTGGACAGTGAGAGAGAGAGACAGAGAGAAAGGTCTTCCTTTGCCGTTGGTTCACCCTCCAATGGCAGCCGCGGCCAGCTCGCTGCGGCCGGCGCACCGCGCTCATCCGATGGCAGGAGCCAGGTGACAGGTACTTTTCCTGGTCTCCCATGGGGTGCAGGGCCCAAGCACCTGGGCCATCCTCCACTGCACTCCATTATTTTTAAGCAATCCAAAATCCTACCTGGGAAATACTCCATTAATAATTTGACATAGTTTTGTTCATGCATCCATTTATTTCTTCATGTCCATATTAATTTTGTTGTGTAGCTATGATCATATTACCCATAAAATTGCATAGTTCACGTCTTCTACCTAACTGTGCAATATGACCATTATGCCATGTCACCAAACACTGCTCACAAAGATCATCTTAGTGGCTGCTCAATATTTTAAGGAAGAGCCGGAAGTCATTCACTCTTACATAGTTCTGTATGGTTATGTTTCTGCTAGAATAGTATAGTGCTGTTGAGGCTGAAGTCTGTACTCCTGCACTTCATCGATCAAGCCTAAAGGATGTTTTCAGTTTTCTTCCATTTCACCACCCTCCTTCTTTTCTTCATAAAAGCCTCCTGGATTCCATGAAACTGTCTTCTCCTGTCTTCCCAAACCGTTTCTGCTATAGTCTGTCCCTTCTCTCTGATCTGTAAATGAATGTGCTCATCAAGATCTGCCAAGTCCTCTGTGTGATAGCAAGGGGCTAGTCTTGATGCCAGGCCATTTAATGTTTTCAAACAATACTATGTCCCAAGATAGGCCTGACCTCTACACCCTTTTCTCGAGTATCTGTTAGGTTCTTTCCTAAAAGCCTCAGTTACACCTCACACTGGCCTTGACCTCTCTCTTTTCCTTGTCCCTTACATTCGATCTACCCCCAATTTTGCTTCAATATTTTTTTTTCCCTCTGTTTTTTCACATTCCATTCGTGTGGCATTTTCTCTCTCCTCTGCTTCTACTCTTTTGGCATCTATTCTATGTTTTCTGGAATTCATCTTTTTTCATTTTTAAAAATTTATTTATTTGAAAGATAGAGAGAGGAGAGGAGAGCAGAGGGGAGAGGAGGGGAGGGGAGGGGTGGGAGGGGAGGGGAGAGAGAGAGAGAGAGAGATTTTCCATCTGCTGGTTCACTCCCCAAATGGTTGCAATGGTTTAAACTGAGCCAGAGTACTAGCCCCACAAATTAAAAATAAAAGATCATTGAAATTCATCCTTCCTCCAAAACAAGAACAAGGATATTTTTCCTTCTGACAGGATAGCATTTTTACAATTAACTAAATATGAGATAATTTGCATAAAATTATTGGTTTCCTCATCCTTGACCTCCTGCAACCTCAGGCATTACATTTATAGGGAGAACTTAGAAGTGTGCCAAGAATGTAGTATTTCAGGTCTTGGGCCCTTGGGGTAGCTAAACAATCCAGTCAGCTTAGAGTAGATTTCATCAGAGACATGAAATGGAAATAACTCTCTTCACTCTTTAGTCTAAGAAATGGAAACCTTCCAAAGATAATAAATAAGAAAATTATTTTTCATGCATTCTAACTTAATATAAGAAAGAACACATGATAAACACTAGAAATATAAATATTTTTCATAATTGCCCTTTCTCCAAAATCTTTCCAGAAAGATGATTCATGGAAGATCTTAATTTTAATCACACTTCTTCAACAATAAACTAGGATCCAGCTAACTTGAAAACTCCACAATATTTCTGCACAAAGAAGGGGAATAAGAACCAAGACTTTTTTTTTTGGACAGGCAGAGTTAGACAGTGAGAGAGAGACAGAGAGAAAGGTCTTCCTTCCATTGGTTCACCCCCCAAATGGCTGCTACGGCTGGAACTATGGTGATCCGAAGCCAGGAGCCAGGTGCTTCCTCCTGGTCTCCCATGTAGGTGCAGGGCCCAAGCACTTGGGCCATCCTCCACTGCCCTCCTGGGCCACAGCAGAGAGCTGGATTGGAAGAGGAGCAACCAGGACAGAATCTGGTGCCCCAACCAGGACTAGAACCCGGGGTGCCGGTGCCGCAGGTGGAAGATTAGCCAAGTGAGCCATGACGCCGGCCTAATCAAGACATTTTGTACTGGAAAGAATTTTAAAGATCAGATATTTAGTATTTAGGGGCCAGCACTGTGGCACAGTAGGCTAAGCCTCCACCTGCTGTGTTGGCATCCCTATGGGCACCTGTTTGAGTATCGGCTACTGCTCTTCCAATCCAGCTCTCTGCTTATGGCCTGGGAAAGCAGTGGAAGATGGCCTAAGTGCTTGGGCCCCTGCATTCACATGGGAGTTCCAGAAGAAGCTCCTGGCTCCTGGCTTCGGATAAGCTCAGCTCCGGCTGTTGTGGTAATCTAGGCAGTGAACCAGAGGATAGAAGACCTTTTTCTTTGTTTCTCTCTCTCTCTTTCTCTCTCTCTCCCCCACCATCCCCATCTAATGCTGTCTTTCAAATAAATAAATATATCTTAAAAAAAAAAAAAAATCCACGACTTCTGATTTTCCATTCCAGGAAACTTTTCTGAACCATGCTGCCTAAATGAGGCTTGAAAATACCATAAAGTTTCCCTAAAATACCAAATTTGAAAATGCCGAAGTGTTTTTTTTTAATATTTTGGAGGATAATCAAGAAAATTTTAATTTAATAAAGGATTGAATTTCCATGGCATTACTTGTCCCAAATATCTCATAACACTTACATATATATGTTGGATTCAGGTCTTAGGGGAACCGAAGAGTAAACAAATTTGGGGACCTCTTTAAGAAGAATACAAAATTATCACACTGAAATAGGTAGGAGGGGCAGATATTGAGGCATGGCAGGTTAAGCTGCTGCTTGATACGTCCACATCCCATGTTGGAGAGACTGGCTCAAGCTCCTGCTCTTCTGCTCCCAATCCAGTCTCCTGCTTATGTGCCTTGCAGGCAGCAGATGATGATCCGAGCACTCAGGTCCCTGCCACTCATGGGAGACCTGCATGGAGCTCTTGGCTCCTGGCTTCGGCCTGGCCCAGCCCTGACTGTTGTGGGTATTTAGGGAGTGAATCAGTAGATGGAAGATTTCTGTTTCTCACTCTCTGTCATTCTGCCTTTCAAATACATAAATAAATAAGTCTTTACTGAAAAATAGGTAGAGGGCATGACAGCAGGTTACCGATAAAGAGATTTCCCATCCACTGGTTCACTCCCCCAATGCTTGCAACAACCAGGACTGGGCCAGCCAATGTGAGGAGACAGGAACATAAACTGAGGTTCCCCATGGGTGACAGATACCCAAACACTTGGGCTATGATCTGCTACCTATCAGTGTGCACATGGGCAGGAGTGCTGGAATTGGGAGCAGAGGCAGGTCTGAAATCCCAGCCCTCTGATATGGGATACAGAGGACCAAGCAGCATCTTATGTGCTATGTCCAACACCTGCCCCTGACCACCCTCTTGAAGCCATCATTTTGCACTGTGAGTTAATAATATGTACCAAATATATGATATGAAAAGTTTAATTAACTGTATTACATGATGGTAATTTACTCTTTTTTTTTTTTTTTGACAGGCAGAGTTAGACAGTGAGAGAGAGAGAGACAGAGAGAAAGGTCTTCCTTTTTCTGTTGGTTCACCCCCAAAGTGGCTGCTATGGCCGGCACGTTGCAGCCAGCGTGCTGTGCTGATCCGAAGCCAGGAGCCAGGTGCTTCCTCCTGGTCTCCCATGCGGGTACAAGGCCCAAGCATCTGGGCCATCCTCCACTGCCTTCCCGAGCCACAGCAGAGAGCTGGACTGGAAGAGGAGCAACTGGGACAGAATCCGGCGCTCCGACCGGGACTAGAACCCGGTGTGCTGGCGCCGCAGGCCAGCGGCGCCAGCCAGTAAGTTACTCTTAGAGAACGTTCTTAAACTTGATCATACATATTTATTATTTATTATTATATATCCCTTATTTAAAAAATTCCCACAGGGGCAAGCATTTAGCCTAAGGATTTAGATGGTCTGCTTCCCACACTGTCAATTCCTGGCTCCAGCTCCCAATTCCAGCTTCCTGCTAACATAGATCCTAGGAGGCAGCAGTGATAGCTCAGGTCACTGAGTTTCTGCCACCTCTGTGGAAGACTTGGATTGTGTTCCTGGCTCCAGGCTTGGCCCTGGCCTGGCCCCGTCTGCCTTATAACAACCTAAGTGTAATTTGTTTAAAACTTAAAAGAGTACTACTCTTCCTGTGAATTTAGTAAGAGATACAGTGAATCTGAAGCGGTATTCATCTACTCATTAATTCATTCAGCATTTATGGGATGTGTGCTATAGTTAAGAAATGCTGTGTTAAAAAATATGGACCACATGGGGTGGACGTTTTGGTTTAGCAGTTTAGATGCCATTTAAGATGCCTATATCCCACATCACAATGTCTGGGTTAGAGTCCCACTTTTGGCTCCTAATTTCCGCTTTCTGCTAATACGGACCAATGGCAGGCAGTGGTAATGGCTCAAATGACCAGCTTCTTTCCACCAGCATGATAGGTCTGGATTGAGTTCTTAAATTCAGGCTTCCCCCAACATCTGCTCATTCCTTATAGGCATTTGGGGAGTGAACCAGTGGATAGGAGCCTGTCTGTCTCTTTTTATCTCTGCATCTCAAATTAATTTAAAAAATTAAGTTACAATAGAGATAATCTGTTCACCAGAACCTCACTATTTAGAACCAGTAAGTGTTGCAATTACTGTGGATGCTCACTCTCTAAGGGGGTGGGGTCTACATATGGGTAGATGATTTGTGACTCCATGGAAGAGATGACGTTTGGAATAATCCATACAGAACAGGTGGAGTCTTCATAGGAAATGGTGTGTGGATTTGATTCAGAGGTTGCAGCATGTCAGGGAATGGCAAGATATGTGGTTCAGTGGTTGGCTGTTCTGTAGATGTGGGCAAGTCTACTGGGTCTAGATGGTCAAGAAGTTTGAATACCACACAAGGATTTTAAGCTTTTTTACATAGATAATGAAAATATAATTAAATTGGAGTCAGACTTCAAGAATAATACTTTAGCTGTCTGGCAGTCATACATAGTTGGGCTGGAAACATTTTATCTAAAAAACTACTACAACTTACAGAAAAAGAACTGGAAGAATATAGACAAAAATGTTAACAGACTATCTTTGGGTATTGGCACTTGCTATTTTCTGTTTTTTGTATTTAGTCCATTGGACATACATAATTTTCATAATAAAAACTTAAAATGTTTCTAAAAGATTGAGGTGGAATGGAAGGATACCTAAGCAGGATGGTCAGGTTAAGGCTGCAAAACAAGAAAGAATAATAGTCTTATCCTAAAATCTTGGCGATAACTTTTCTTTTATAAAAGGTTTATTTACTTTAGAGGTAGAGTTATAGACAGAGAGAGGGAGAGGCAGAGAAAGGTCTTCCATCTGCTGATTTACTCCCCAAATGGCTACAATGGCCAGAGCTGGGCCTGTTCAAAGCCAGGAGCTTCTTCCAGGTCTCCCACACGGAAGCAAGGGCCCAAGCACTCAGGAAATCTTCAACTGCTTTCCCAGGCCAGCAGTAGGGAGCTGGATCAGAAGAGGAGCAGCCAGGACTCGAACCGGCGTCCTTATGGGATGCTGGTGCCATAGGCGGGATGCTTAACCTATTATGCCACAGCGCCAGCCCCTGGCAATAATTTTGAAAAAAGAAGGCAGGTACAATACTGTGTATTGCACAGAAGACAGGACAGTAGCACAGTGAAGAACCAGTGGTTGATTGGCTGTGCAACCCTGAGAAGAAAAAGGGGAGGAAAATTAGCTCTGAGACTCTACCTGGTGAAGGGGAATATGTCTATTCTGTAAACAAAAAACAGAGAATTCATAAGAAACAGATTTCATGGGAGAAGGATGATGAGTGTTTACACAAAAGGACTTTACAGTGCTAGATGGGCATCCAGGCAGAGATACACAACAAGAAGAAAGCAATGGCGGCTGGAGTTCTGAAGAAATGCTGGTACTAGCTCAGCCCTGGGAATCATCTGTACGAGACAGGTAGGACGTCTGAGGCTCCAGAAGGAACTACAGGTCTGAAAGCTCAGGCAGAGAGAAGAAGAGTCTGAGAACCAAACCCTAGGGGGGATATCTCAAGGTTGAATTCTTCATGAATGTTAGATAAATGTTAAGTGAAGTATTACATTTCTATAATTGGGCAACATGATGAAAAGGTTAATATAAGTCCAATGAATGAAATCAGTAGTGAAGAAAACTACTAGGAATAAAATTTAGATTATATTTTTTAATGATTACTCCAGTTTTTGCTTTATATCCTTGCTAAAAATAAAAACAAAAAGTCCCAAATCTTTTCATCTTTGAATTCTTTTTTTTAAAGATTTTATTTATATAAAAAACAGAGTTACAGAGAGGTAGAGACAGAGACAGAGTAGTTTTCCATCTGTTGGTTCGCTCCCCAAATGGCTGCAATGGCCAGAGCAGAGCCGATCTGAAGCCACGAGTCAGGAGCTTCCTCTGGGTCTCCCAAGTGTGTACAGGGGCCCAAGGATCCTGGTCATCCTCTGCTGCCTTCCCAGGTGCACCAGCAGGGAGCTGGATTGGAAGTGCTGCAGGTGCTGCAGGCTGGGGCTTTAACCCGCTGTGCCACAGTGCCGGCCTGATCTTTCCATCTTTGGAAATGTATTGCTAAAAAAGACAACTTGGGCAGGGTGCAAGGAGGGGGGCGGAAGTTGCTGCAGTGGTCGAGATGCCCACCTTTCCTATAAGAGAGCCTGTGTTCCAGTACAGGCTCCACTTCAGATTCCGACATGCTGCTGACTGCACATCCTGCCAAGGCAGCAGGTGACAGCTCAAGTGGCTGGGTCCCAGCCACCCACATGGGAGACACAGACTGAGTTCAGGCTCCTGGCTTCAGCCTGGCCAAGCCCTGGCTATTGCTGGAATTTGGAGAGTAAACCAGCAGGTAGAAAAGCTCTTTCTCTTTGAATTTTAAATAAAATAAAAATAATCAGGGGAGGCCGACATTGTGGCATAGTGGATAACTGCCAACACTGGCATCCCATATGGGCACCGGTTCAAGCTCCTGTTGTTCCACTTCCAATCTAGTTCCCTGCTAATGCTCTGGGAAAGCAGCAGAAGATGGTCCAAGTGCTTGGGCCCCTGCACCCACCTGGGAGACCCAGATGAAGTTCCTGGCTTCAGTATGGCCCAGCCTTGGCTGCTGTGGCCATTTGGGGAGTGAATCAGCACATAGAAAATCTCTCTCTCTCTTTCACTGTCTGTAACTCTTTCAAATAATTAAAAATAAATATTTTAATAATAAGAAGTAAAAAGTCCTTTTTTAAAAGATTTATTTAGTCCGCTGGCGCCGTGGCTCAACAGGCTAATCCTCCGCCTTGCGGCACCGGCACACTGGGTTCTAGTCCCGCTCGGGGCGCCGGATTCTGTCCCGGTTGCCCCTCTTCCAGGCCAGCCCTCTGCTGTGGCCCAGGAGTGCAGTGGAGGATGGCCCAGGTGCTTGGGCCCTGCACACCATGGGAGACCAGGATAAGCACCTAGCACCTGGCTCCTGCCATCGGATGAGCGCGGTGCGCTGGCCGCAGCGCGCCGACCGCGGCAGCCATTGGAGGGTGAACCAACGGCAACGGAAGACCTTTCTCTCTGTCTCTCTCTCTCACTGTCCACTCTGCCTGTCAAAAAAAAAAAAAAAAGATTTATTTATTTGAAAGGGAAAATTACAGAGAGAGAGAGAGAGAGAGAGAGAGAGAGAGAGAGGTCTTTCATTCGCTGGTTCACTCCCCAAATGGTTATAACAACCAGAACTGGACCAATCTGAAGCCAGGAGCCTAGAGCTTCTCTGGGTCTTCCATGTGGGTGCAGGGGGTCAAGGATGAGAACCATCTCCTACTGCTTTCCCAGGCTATAGCTTACGCCTCAGCGCAGGCCCAGGAAAAAATCTTTAAAAAAGAAAAAAGAATCTGGTGGTACTGAAATGACAGGAATGGATATTTTAATTGCTAAACTCTGTGGTTTATGACTTTTCTGCATCTGTTTATAATCAGAATTTAGACTTAGAATGTATAAGTTGCTTCTAGGCAGCAATGACTTGGACTTGGGTCATTACAGCATCAGGAATTCCTAATCAAAGAACACTTGCCAGTAGGTTAGCATCATTGTAGAGCGGAAAGAACTCTGAACAAGAAGATACAAGCCCTAGGTTCTAGTCCCACAGTGGTCCCTAAATGGCTTTGTCATTTCATTTCAAGTTATTAATTTCTTTAAGCCTCAGCAGTTTCCTGGTCTTGGAGCTGGTCAACACAATTTCTAAACTCCATTTCAACTCTAAAAATGTAACTTTGGCATGTTCCTAAGTTTAAAAACCTTTTATTCTCCCTGTTTCTCTCTCTCTCTCTCTCTCTCTCTCTCTCTCTCTCACACACACACACACACACACACACACACTCACATACTCTCTCTCTCTCTCTCACTTGCCCTGAGTAACTATCCCAGCAATCTCCACTTTAATTGTTCCAAAGCCAAATAAAAGAAAACCCCGAGATGTCAACGCCTTTAGCCTCTGCAAATTTAACTGCCACTGACGGCTGAAGACTGAAGGTGCCATGAGCTCTCTATTTATTACTGTGACTCCCTGCTACAGGACTACAATGCCAGGCATGGGAGATAATAGAACACACAGAAATAAAAGCTTTGAAAATAGACCTTCTTACAGCTAATGAAGGATTATCTAGCATGCAATTTTTCTAAAATGTCATAGCTATTAGCAGGATCTTTTATTTTTTATTTTTTGGCGTGCAACTGTTTCTTTCCTGTGTTCTTTGTTGCCTTGAAAAGTTTTCCATAAGCATAGTATGATTTAGGGACTCAAGAACTTCAAAAGTGTGTATACTTTAATTTATATATACTTACTTAGGAAAAAGCCTACTTGGCCTACAAACTCAAAATTCAAGTTCAAGTTCAAATTCCAAATGCAGACTCCCTCAGTGTGCCTGTATTTTGGAGAGAGGGCCTAAAGGAGCTAATTAAAGTTAAATAAGGTCAAAAGGGTGGGGCCACACTCCAGTAGGCTTGATGGCCTTCCAGGAAGAGGAAGAGAGAAAGAAGGAGGATGGCCAGAGAGCCAGAGGGCAACACCTGCAGTGCAGGAAGAGCCCTCACCAGAGACCCTGCTGGCTTCTACTCTGGTCTTGCACTTCCCAGCCTTGAAAACAGAAAGTAAATTTCTGTTGCAACCACCCAAACCCACGGTATTTTATTTTAGCAATGTGAGCAGACTAAGGCAGGATGCTTCAGAACTATCTGAATAATTTTCAAGCGGTTATTACTTTCGTAATCAAAAGGTATTCTTCAGTTAGTTAGAAAAACTAACCTTTTGGTAATCTTTTTCCTTTAAAAAAATATATCCTTATAATTCAGAGAACTGGCAAAAATATTTTTTCTTTGAAAGTTTGCATTTATATTGCTCTGCCCAACAACTTTAAAAAAAAAACACAAATAAGGTTATTAGAGTACACATTAAGTGAAGAATCTTAACCTAAAATCTGTTTCCAAAAACTCTTTAACTTTATTTCACTTCTCAACAATACTGCCTCTCCACATAAACCTAAAATGCGTAAGTGATCACGACTGCTTTCCTGGTCAGGTATTTAAAGTAGTTTCTTTGCACTTGAAAGATTTGCTTAAAATTTAGACACAGAATGAGCCCATCCGTCCCCTCTACACCATCTGATTTTAAATGTTCTTTACAACTGTTTATCCATCCTTTAAAGCACAGCCAGCATTGTGAGTCAGAAAGTAAAATCTGACCATGTCACTCTCCAGCTTAAAACCCTTAAAAACATGCCACCGTGTTCAGGCTATAAAGTGCAGGCTCCCTGTAGTTTGCATATAAAATCTTCTGTGATCCACTTCTTATCTACTCTTGAATCTTAACCCTAGTAACACTGGGGCCTCTCACTGGATGCCCAACTACCTCAAACTACCTCCCTGGGACATCAAGAAGCACCTGTTGGCAAGAAAGGAAGTTCTTTTTAGCCACCTGGAATCTGTTTGAGAATCTGCTTTCAGGGCTGATGTTGTGGCGTAGAAGGTAAAGTCACTGCCTGAGATACCAGCATCCTCTCTAGATGCGGGTTCGAGTCCTGGGTGTTCCACTTCTGATTCAGCTCCCTCAAAAAGCAGTGGAAGACAGCCCAAGTGCTTGGGCCCCTGTACTCACATGGGCTCCTGGCTTTGATCTGGCCCAGCTCTGGCCGTTGTGGCCATTTGGGGAATGAATCAGCAAATGGAAGATCTTTGTCTCTCCTTCTCTCTCTGTAATGCTGCTTTTCAAATTAAAAAAAATTTTTTTTTTAAATAATCTGCTTAGATAGGATTCCTTCAGGAAAACTCTCCTAACTGGCCCTAAACTAGGGTAGGTTTTTTCCCTTTATGTTTCTGCAGAAGGATGCTGGAAACATTTCTTTACAGACAGTACTTCACACGCAAGATTTAGTTGTTTAAAGTTATTATCTTCCCATTAGAACTAGAAGCTGCAAGAGGGCAGGGATACTGTTAATACCACTGCCTAACAGCCTGCCTGGTACATTGTATGTGAACTACTAATGACATCCTCATTCATCTATCAAATATATTAGGGTGTTTCCTCTTTTAAAGAATATTATGGTAAGTAGTTTTTGGTAAAGCAAGTAACTATCACTCTTTTGTGTGCTTTTTTGAGTTACTACTTCTACAGGTTGGTGTGCCTAAAATGGATTTGACCTTTATTTTAGAAATTTATGACTTAAGTACCTGATATCCAAATGTCAATAATTTCAGAATTGTTAGCACTCTCAACTTACTTATTAAAGGCCCTATATACTTTAATGGATGTCCTCAAGAACTAGCATTTGAGGATTATCCCATTTAAACATGTACAAAACTATTTGGAGTCAGTGTTTAGATGCATTAAGTTTTAAAAGGTGAAAAAATGTGTATTATATATTAAACAAAAATTTACTCCTTCTGTACAACATTGAATCCACATGAATGGTTGTAACACACTGCATCTTTGTATGAAGTATTTTAGAATCAATGACGTAGGGCTGCCTTCAGTCAGCGAATCCCAACACCACTTAGAGTGACTTTATAAGATGTGGTGTAGTTGCTTATTAGGATTTGGGGGAATACCCATTCATTGGTGCCTTCGTTAAATGAACTAATCTGGAACAAACAGGAAAGAAAGGGGGAAAACCTGCAAGCATTTGTCTTAGACTATTACAGGCACTGAAGACAGGAGAGTTACTTTCTTCAGCAGGGCCTTGTTTAGCGTAACCCACCTCAGCATCCCCACACCCCCATTAGTTCAGTGCTCACTCAGTGACCAGCACTGGCCTCACTGACTCTTTAATGCGCCCCTTGGAAAGAGTTACTGCCACTGCGTTCACAGGCAAGAAGCTGATGTCCAGCTTCACAGAGCTACTGAGCAGTAGGGCCGCGATTCAAATCTAGGCTGTCTGCCCACTCTTTTAGTTTTCAGTGAGCCTCTCTAGGAAAGAGTTCAGAAATTAATGACTTGACAAGTTATAAAGCATTCTGGGTAGCCAACAAGATTCCTGAATACTAACTACTTAATCATTTTGATTTGTTTTGCCCAAGGCCGCACCAGAAGGTTAAGTCCCTCCAGATACAACCGTCTTTCCACTTTGTGCATTCATGAAAAGGCAACACTGTCCTCAAGCGTGTTTGTGCAGTGAAAACGGGTGCAAGTTCAAGACAAGGGAAGCCTGTGGTGGGGCTTTCAGAGGCGCCTTTACACCTGACCAACAGCATTTAAAACCTGAAACTCTTGTCTAATTTCTATTGCTGAGAGGACAACTGGGCTTCCTTAGTCACTGTGAAGTTTGCTTTCCATTGGCAGACAGGCGAGGGATCCTCGTGTGCTGGTAGAATGTCTGTCAGAGCAGCTCACGTGGGCGAGAGCTGCTCACAGCAACCGAAGGAGCTGCCTTTAATGTGAGAACTTACGAGAGGTCTTCCAACAAGTTCATGGAAAATGTGTATTATGAAAAGATTACGTATGGATTTCGATTTTTGTAAGCCAAAATAAACTTACTTTAAAAGTTCCATCTCCATGAACTTTTTAAAGTACTTTTGTACCTTAGTCCAGCTACTACACATGTCAACACAGAAATCAATACAAACTGCTTTTAAAAAGTAAAAAGTCCTATCCCAACTGACTTGGGATGTCTCCAAGTTCTTAAATTAACTTTGAGGGGTTAGGGAAAGTGTAAGAGGAATTGAGTTAAATTAATATCTGGAAGAATGCTTAGCAATGCATAGTAAAGTTTTATCCTGAAAGGGTTTATAACATAGAAGAATGACCAGCCACATCAGCAAATAACAACATGCAAAGTAGATTCAGCCACCTCCTAAATCTTCTTTCAACCTCTCCCATCCATGGGCCCCAAATCCCATTTTCCTAATATAGGGAGCTCTAATAGTCGCACTCTGCTGTTCAAAAATTCTGAATTGTTTAGCTATTTATTAGAGAAACAGAGACAGAATTCATATCTGCTGGTTCACTCCTCAAGGGCCCTCAGCACTGCAGGTGATCAAGGTTGAAGCTGGGAGCCAGGAACTCGGTTCAGGTCTCCCCTGTGAGCGGCAGAGACCCCAAAAGTTGAGCCATCACCTGCTGCCTCCCAGAGTGTACATTAGCGGGAAGCTGGAATCCAGAGTGAAGCCAGGACTAGAGCCCGGGCACCCTAATACAGATTGTGAGTGTTAACTGCTAGGTCAAATACCCATCCCTCAAAAATCTTTAATAAATCCATTTTATGATATTCGAGGCTGCTAACTGAATGTGTGTGCGTGGTTTCTAGGCACTGCTTGCATCTTTTACACGGCTGGAATAGTTTTCCAAGTCTTTAGAAATCAAAATCCTTTAAGACTCAGTTAAATTCCATCCTCTTTCCTTACCTCTGACAGAATATAGTTACCATGGCACTTATTTGTATTCTAACAACCTCATCTTGACCTGTTATTATATGAATAGTTTACTGTGAACATATTTGCTTCCTCGACTGAAAAATAGCATCCCCTTTTTCCCCTTCATACAGAAGTTACTCTTCTCTTCTGTTCTTGTAGCAGCACAGTATAATCTTTGAAAATGGTGATTTAGACAGGGTGACTGGAGTTGCCGGTTCAACTTACACCTAACTCATTCGACAATTTATTTAGGGCCTACTATACGCAGTTCTAAGCAGTGAGAGAAACAGAACAAAGCTTCCTATCCTTATGGAACTTAAGTTTTAGTGGAAGCAAATGCACAATAAACACGATGAAGTAGGTTGTATTTTAAAAGAATGATGAGTGTTTTGGAAACAGAACAACAACAACAACAAAAAAGTGGAGCAGGAGTGAGGTCTAAAATGCCAGGGAGGAGGAGTCAAGATGCAAGCTGGATGTGGAGCTTCTGGAGAAGGTGACATTGGGCCCTTCTCAAATTTGGAAGGAGACACCAGTACCCTCCGGAAGTGTCTTCTAGGCAGAAGCAGCAGTGAGAGCAAAGGGCCGAAGGGAGGAGGGAGGAAGGAGGAGAGAGGAGGGAGGAGGATGCCTGGGTGGCTGGAGTGGTGTGAGGTGAGTAGGAAGAGGTCAGGCCTTACAGATAAGGTGCAGGTCACACGGGGTGACCAGTTCTTATGCAAAGACAGCAACAGGGCTGTGAGGAGAATCTGACTTCAATTGTCAAGGCTCAGTCTGTTAGGCTGAGAGCAGCCCAGGCAGGGAGCACAGTTAGAAGACTCTTCTAATAATCCAGGGGAGACTTGATGCTGGGGTGACCCACGGAGGCAGCTGTGGAGGTGGTGAGAACTGATTTTATGTGTGTATCCATGTATGTGTACATAGTCAAGTGCCACCCACATACATATCTTAGACAACAACAGACAGAGTCATTATGGTGGTGATCCCGTGACATCGTACGGGAGCTGAAAATTTCCTTCTGCCTGGTGATGTTCTAGCTGTCTTTTTCTTCTTAATTTTTTTTTTAAGATTTATTTATTTATTTGAAAGGCAGAATTACAGAGAGGCTGAGGCAGAGAGAGAGATCTTCCATTGGCTAGTTCATTCCTCAAATGGCTGCAATGGTCAGAGCTGGGCCAATCCTAAACCAGGAGACAGGAGCTTCCTCCAGGTCTCCCACATGGGTGCAAGGGCCCAAAGACTTGGGCCATCTTCCACTGTTTTCCCAGGCTATGGGAGAGAGTTGGATCAGAAGTGGAACAGCAGGATTCCAACTGGAGCCTATAAGGGATGCTGGCGCTGCAGGTAGCGGCTTTACCTGTTATGCCACAAGGCCGCCCCTCTAACTGTTCTAATGTCACAGCGTGAGACATTCCTCAGGTGCCTCAAGTATGCTGGAGTAAACAAACCTTTGTAGGTGCATTTAGATTTACAAACCACATCGTAGAAGGACTGCCTCCAGTATTCAGTACAGTAACATGCTGCACTGATTTGTATCTTAGGAGGAATAGGCTGTATCATATAGCCTGGTGTGTCATCAACTATTTCATCCGGTTTGTGTAAGTGTATTTAAGACCATCACATGACAAAATGATGCAATTCTCAAGGTGGCTCCTTACTGTTAAGCAATGCATGGCTATAGTTTAAAAAATGAGATTAAATCGAAAGGATAATCATACAAAACAGTTAAACAAAAAGAGGATCCCTAAAATATACAAAACAGTAAATCTCCCAGAGGCATTGAAGAATATTCACTTGTTTCGGCACTATTTCCCCTCCCTTTACACAGATAAACTTCTCCTGCTTTAATATGATACTTTTTTTTGGCCAGCGCTGCGGCTCAATAGGCTAATTCTCCACCTGCGGCGCCGGCACACCGGGTCCCGGTAGGGGCACAGGATTCTGTCCCAGTTGCCCCTCTTCCAGGCCAGCTCTCTGCTGTGGCCCAGGAGTGCAGTGGAGGATGGCCCAAGTGCTTGGGCCCTGCACCCCATGGGAGACCAGGAGAAGCACCTGGCTCCTGCCTTCGGATCAGGATACTTTTTTTTTTTTTAATTTGACAGGCAGAGTTAGATAGTGAGAGAGACAGAGAGAAAGGTCTTCCTTCTGTTGGTTCACCCCCTAAATGGCGGCTACGACTGGAGCTACGCGGATCCAAACCCAGGAGCCAGGTGCTTCCTCCTGGTCTCCCACGCGGGTGCAGGGCCCAAGCACTTGGGCCATCCTCTGCTGCCCTCCTGGGCCACAGCAGAGAGCTGGACTGGAAGAGGGGCAACGGGGACTAGAACTGGCACCCATATGGGATGCTGGTGCCACTGGCAGAGGATTAACCAAGTGAACCACTTCGCTGGCCCCCTGATTTAATATGATACTTAACCAGCTTATCTAACACTTCGGCTTGCATAGCTATCTTCAGTTCAGAATACAGTATCCATTTTTTAGAAAGTCAATAAACAATAGCCTGTGGTTGCAAATCGAAAAGCTACACGATGTGTTTGGAGGTGCTTTTTACAGGTCTAAGGTACTTAAGGTCCTCACTATTTTGTGAATTATTAACAGAGTTCTCTTTGTCTTCAGTTTAAATTACTAGAGGTGATTAAAAAAATATTTCAAGTGTTTATCTCTGAGGTTGACAAGCACGGGGAGAAGCCGGCTATGACAGAAATACACTCTTGCCAAGTCTCTGTCGAGGTTACGGAGCTTCTTGGTGACAGAGCTCCACGTGGGGGCAGTGGATAGTTCCGGCTTCTCCATCCATCCCCGTAACGTACAATTAGAGCTTGTTCTGTACAAACGAAGTAGGGTTACTGGGAAAGAGGCATTCCAGGAGAGCATGAATTGCTCCAGGGCTAGGTCTGGAGTATCAGCTGGGAAACATCATCAAAGCAAATCAAGGCGATTCCTTTGCTGATAAGCGAATTGTAAAGAATCCTTTCAGAACTGGCCACAGCGAGCTCAGTAATGCAAATGTACTCACGACCATCCCAACAACAGTCTCTCCATTTACTATTTAGCAAAGATTCAAAGAGCAGGCCCCACAGCTCGAAAGACGGAAGGTGTAAAAGAAAGTCTCTTTTCTGCTCAGCCTTTTGGCAGGCAGGGCACTGAATCTGCATCTCTCTGAGTGGTCACTTCCCAAACTCTGAGCAATCAATGTGCATCAAATGATGAAAGAGGTCATTCGGAGACGCTTTGTGTGGGAGAGCTGGGAGCTGAACACCGAAGAGGCAGAGAGAGGGAAGGAAGCACACAAATCTAAAACTGACCCTTTGTAAAGTAAAACTTAGAGTATGTTTTCTAAATAATCTCAGTATAGCAAACACACACACATACACACAGACTGAAGGATATTTTGCAAATCCAGTGCTCTTTTCTTTTTTAATTCTGCTACATTTTCTGTTCCTCAACAATTCTGTGTCCATGTCTAGGTATTTCCTTGTTCTCTGCTAAATGTTATCCTTTCTTCAGGATCCCTCTCAATTAAAAACAAAACAAAACAAAACAAATGTCTTATTTGAGTGGTAGAGAGAGGCAGAGAACAAAGGAAGAGACAGAGAGGGAGATCTTCCAGCTTGCGAGTTCACTGCTCAAGATGCCCACAATGGCTGGAACTCAATCCCAGTCTCCGATGTGGGCGGCGGGAACCCACTGCCTTGAGCCATCACTGCTGCTTCAAGAGGTCAGCAATGGCAGGAAGGTGGAGCTAAGAGCCAGAGCAGGAAATTAAACTCAGGTACTCTGATGGGAGATGCAGGCACCTTAACCACTGGGCTAAATCCATGCTTCCTTCTTTCTTTCCAATAATCTTCATTCAGACAGAAATGAACACATTCAGTTCTCCTTCAAGTATTAATGCTTCAGTTCTACATTTTTTGCACCTTCCACGTACACCCGCCTGGGTTTCCTTGGAGTTTGACAAAAGTTAGATAGTATAATGTCACCATCAAGGAAGACCCCACTAAAGCTGCCAAGAGGTGGAAATAGCAAAGCAAAATAGTTAATGGGAGATGAAAAACTAAAGCAAAAACCTCTAGCACTTAGCAGAGTGTGTGTTACAGAGGGAACCTGATGGTAAAAGTTAGTGTTTGTTGAAACTGTAAGGAATTTTCTTAGCATAAACCACCCTGCCTTTGAGCAAAGCTCCTCCCCAATCTAGAATTCATGAATGGAGATTCAGCAAATCTGGCCCCACTCCAGCCCATTTAAATGTGTAGTTATTAGAGAGGTCAGAATGCTCAAAGCACAGCAGTAACAAGTGGGTCAAAACAAAGAAAGGCTGGAGATGATCCTATTAAGAGCCTGTTTTTCTTTCTAGACTATTTCCCTTTAAATTCCCCTTAAATTAAATTAATCACCTTACTTATGGGCAAAATTTAAATTCAAAATTCTTCTCCTGGAATATATGTACGTTTTTAGGTACTTTAGGCCTTTGGTCATCCTTTGGCCTTCTCTGCTCCTCCCTGAGAGGGAAAAAGGAAAGTCTGACTTTCTGCAGTTCAGAGAAGGAGAGCAGGGTGCTCCCTTCTGTCCTCACTTCACTGTCACAGGCACACTGAGCTGCAGGGGACAGGAGGCAGGGCAGAAATGTTGGCAAGAGGCAAAATTAGGTCAAGAGAACTCGAGCTCTGGCAAGGAACGGCAGTGCAGCTAGGGAGGTTTTGGCACTGTCTTGTCTCTCTTGCCAGCCTAGTGTGCTAGCTTAGAACATAAAATCAGCTATAAGATTACTTGTGTTTGAATTGTGCTTCTCCCTCTGACTTGTATTATTGGTCAAGTAACTTAACCTCAGTTTACTCATGAATAAAAATAGGGATAGGGGCCGGCACTGTGACACAGTGGGTTAACGCTCTGAACTGAAGCAGCACCCCATATGGGCGGCTGCTCCTTTTCTGATCCAGCTCTCTGCTATGGCCTGGGAAAGCAGTGAAAGAGGGCCCAAGAGCTCGGACCCCTGCACCCGCATGGGAGACTCAGAGGAAGCTCCTGGCTCCTGGTTTCAGATCAGCGCAGCTCCGGACGTAGTGGCCAATTGGGGAGTGAACTATTGGATGGAAGACCTCTCTCTTTCTGCCTCTCCTCTCTGTGTAACTCTGACTTTCAAATAAATAAATAAATCATTAAAAAAAAAATAGGGATAATACAAATACTCATCCCTTACAGGTTGTTATAAGGATTATGAGACTGTTCAAGAGGAAGACTTGCTGTGTTGTACCAAATCACAACTAATCAATTTTTTACCCAGCAGCTATTACAGCCAATAAAAAAATGGCAGCTCTTGTTTTCTTTGGCAACTGATATGCCTATAAGTGGTTATGTTCTTTAAAAAAAGGGATAATGGCTTTCTAATTCCTCAAATCACCTCTTGTAAATGTGCTATTTATTGGAGAAGACAATCACATTATTGGCAAACAGAAAGATGGCCTGCCAAGATGCAGAAGCTCTACACTGGACAAATCCAAAATGAAGACGGCATGCTCGCAGACCCTGCCTGGGGCCTGCTTACCTTGCACCTTTCCTCCATGTCTGTCTCCCGAAAGAACAATTTCCTGTCCTGATAATCTGGGATGAACCTCAACAGGTATAAGTTAGTTACAGCATCTGTTGAATTGCCATTACCAGTAAAAGACTGATCTTAGGGTAAGCACAAAACCCAGTTCTGCCCAGTGGAACCTTAGACATTTGCTGCAGGTTTCTGAATAAGTCACTTAACAAAAACAAGATCATCCCTGTCTGTGGAAAGAATGGACCAGTTGGCAGCATTTGCCATTTATCTAGTGTGTAAGACTGTGGGAAGATAGTTTCAAAAAAGTATAAAATTTTCCATAGTTCTCATTAGTACTGTCATAGTAGATTTCTAAAAATGACTGGGAAAATAAGTCAGTTATTAACTAAAGGGAAGTGACAAAGACATGTCTCAGATCAACTCTTCTACCTGTGGTGCACACATGTGTGGATTAGTCATGGATATGTATACCTCTTAGGAACTATGCTGCATCACCTGATATGAGTTAGGATAAGGAAAGGGAAAGAAGGTAAGGATGGTTTTGAGTCCAAGTGGTGAGCATAATGACAATGTCACTAACTAAATTAGGCAGAGGGAGTACAATTTGAGGCAATGCTAATGGGGGCTGTCATAAATAGGCGAAGTGCTGCATGATGGCAAGATGGGATAAGAGAATGCCAAATCTTTTTTTTTTTTTTTTTTATTTGACAGAGAGCAGAGAGAAAGGTCTTCCTTCCGTTGGTTCACTCCCCAAATGGCTGCTATGGCCGGCGCACCACGCTGATCCAATGGCAGGAGCCAGGTGCTTCTCCTGGTCTCCCATGCAGGTGCAGGACGCAAGCACTTGGGCCATCCTCCACTGCACTCCCGGGCCACAGCAGAGAGCTGGACTGGAAGAGGAGCAACAGGGACTAGAACCCGGCGCACAAATGGGATGCTGGCGCCGCAGGCGGAGGATTAACCAAGTGAGCCAAGGCGCCGGCTCCGAGAATGTCAAATCTTTTTCTAAAAGAATTAATTGATTAAATTTATTTGAAAGGCACATACATACACAGAGTCAGACAGATAGACAAGGGTCTCCCTCTGGGTGCTTCATTCCCCAAGTGTCCACAACAGCCAGGGCTGGTCCAGGCTGAAGCCAAGAGCTGGGAACTCAAACTGGGTCTCTCTTGCAGGTAGTAGGGACCCAACTACGTAAGCCACCCAGCTTGCCTCTCAGGATGCTCCACGAAGCTGGAACTGGGAGCAGAGCCAGGACTGGAACCCAGGCACTATCATATGCAATGTGGATACCCCAAGTGGTGTCTTCACTACCATGCGAGCTGCCTGCCTCAGGACGCTGACGTACAGAGGCACCGATTTTGGTGGCACTGGCATGAAGCTGCCAGCTCACATCAAGAGCAGGGATGGACTTCCTGGGGAAACAAAGTAAACAACGGGCAGACAGTTAACATCTGGGTGCTCTAGAACAATCCCAGTCAGTTTAACTGGTATCTCTGCAAGGTGTCTGGTGCGTAACAAATCTTCCCAGGCAGACGAATCAATTAATTCACAAGCTTTTATTGGGATTCCACTCCTGAGCGAGGTTCCCCGGTACCAACAGAGCGAGGGCCGGGGAAGTCATGTGTCAGAGATTGGGAGGGCTCCTTTTATAGATTCAGGGCATGGGGGTTAAAGGTTGAGGCGGGTCTGATCCTCATTGGTTGACCTTTAGGCACCCTCAGGGACCTTGACAAGGACTTTTCTTCCCTGGAAGTGCAGGTAGGGACTCTCCATTGCCGGAAGTACAGGCCTTCCCTCCCTGCTGATCCCAAAGCTACCATCCTCCACCACATTCTATCCAGTTGTGTGATCCTGATAAGCCATTTAAGAGTTTAAGACAAATAAGAATAAATACCTTATCAAGTTGCTACAGGAAACAAATGATTTAATGAATATAAAACCCTTAACACATTTTTAAATATATGCTTAAAATCAGAAAGAAGAGGAAGATCCAGGAAAGGAGACAGAAAAGAAGCAACAGTTCATTTATTCACTTATTTTTTTTTTTTAAAGATTTCTTTATTAATTTGGAAGGCAGAGTTACAGAGAGGCAAGGGCAGAGAGAGAGAGAGAGATCTTCCATCCAAGGGTTCACTCCCTAAATGTTTACAAGGGTTGGAGCTGGGCTGATACTAACCCAGGTGCCCGAGCCCGGAGCCTCTTCTGTCTCCCATGTGGGTGCAGGGACCCAAGCACTTGGGCCATCCTCTACCACTTTCCCAGGCCATAGCAGAGACCTGGATCAGAAGTGGAGCAGCCGGGTCTCAAATCAGCACCCAGAAGGGATGCCGGCACTCCAGGTGGCAGCTTTACCCACAAAGCCAATGTGCTGGTCCCCATTCATTCACTTATTTGCAAATCAAATCGAAGTACAGAGTGCCTGCAGAGCCCAAGGCACTGGTCTGGAACAGTACCAAGGTAAAGTAAAGTAATACTCAGTTCACGTTCAACCCATGTTTGCCGAGTACTTTACTGTGTTGGGTTTTATGACAGACTTTTACTAATTTCACTTAAGGGAGGGATCACAAGGTGGGAGAGTTAAAACAAAGATACAGAAATGACCATTAACAACGTTGGCAAAATGGGAATTGATGGTTATCTCTTAGCTGGAACAAGATTGGGTTGGGATAGGGGAAGGAAATGAAGGCAGAGGATAAAGTTTTACAGGTTCACTAGCGTACAGAGAGTAGCAGGGTCAAGTATAAGTTTCTGTAAATAAGAAGAGACCTGTGCTTGTCTGAGGGAAAGAGGGAAGGGGTCATTGGAAAGGAAGAGACAAGGATAGCTCAAAAACTACTGAGGCAATGCAAAACATACTTAGATACGCTTGGAAAAGAAAACTGCTGCCCACATATGTCTCTCAATGAATGTCGGATAAATGAATAAGTAAATGAAAAAATGATTCAATGCCAATACCTTCATAAACTTGTCATTATCAAGAAGTATGAAGACAGGTAGGCAGATTTGCCTTAACTATGATGAACTCTCAAAATTTTAAGAGGATAGGGAACATTTTTTTTGTAGAAGTATATATTCCAGTATCACAAATACCAGTCTGTAGAGGTGTTCTTCATTATTGAACACAGTATGTGCAGAGACCTTGGGTGGTACAGGAGTGGAACTGTGTTCTCTTTATCAGTAATAATACCTTTAATACCACCAGCCTATTTTATTTCAAGAGCCAATGAACCTTACCAAAAAAACAAATATACAACTAAACACCTACCTCAAAAAAATCAAAGAATGTATCTGGGACCAGGAACTAGATAAACAAGGATTCTGACACCATTTTCTTTCCTTACTAGACTCCTTTCATTTAGTCCTTACCAAAGAGAAAAGCTTGGCTCTATTTCAACGTCTATAGATTAATTTTAGAATTATGACTTTAATAAAGGATGTATTATAAGCCCTAACAATTCCTCTTAAAACTGCATCATCCTTCTATTTTCTATTCTCCTTTTGCTTTACTTCATGATATTTATAACTTCTCAATACACTATTTTACTTCATTTGTATATTTTATCTCTCCCTTCTAGAATGTAGGTTTTTCAGTCGTTTTGTTCACTGTTACATCTCCAAGGCCTGATACAATGTTTGGTAGATAATACTTGTGCAAAATAGAGCTGCTCAAAGACAGAACAAATCAATTAACTGCATTACACAACAATGTTTTAAAAAGTTTCTTTGGCACTGACTTTTATCTGTGTACCATTTTTCCCGTGTTAATGTTACTTTACAAATTTTCTATTATGTCCTGTGAACTGGTTTCGTTCATTCTGCTGTAACTACTTACTTATTTACTTATTTGAGAGGCAGAGAGAGACACAGAAGAGAGAGCTGGGGCTCCCGTTTGCTGGTTCACTTCCCAGATGCCTGAAATGGCTGGGGCTGGGTAGACCCGGGCAGCAGGAAGCTGGTAGCTAGGAACTCAGTCCAGGTTTTCTATATGGGTAGAAGGCATGCAGAGTCCCTATCAGCAGGAAGCAAAAATCCAACCCAGATAACAACTGGGACATGGGTGTCCTGAGCACTGGGCAAACGCCTGCTCCTAGACTGTAGCTTACTTGAAGGCAGGCTCAACATATCAACTCTGAAATATTTCCTTATTGCACTCACATTTTAAATGCTAGCTACTAAATAAAGTACAGTCAACTCTTCTCTTTATCCCCCTAGCCCTGCCTTCCCCTTCTGCTGCCTCATGCCAACACGATTTTGCTGAAGAGAGTTTGGCACCATTTCAGCTAAGTCATTATCTACACTACTTTGTTATGAAGTGACTGAATAGACTATAGTTTTAAGTTGTTGAAATGGCAAGCAGTGTTTTTCAGAAGAAATTCTTTTATGAGTTCCAGTGCAATAAAATAGTTCAGTGATTCAACTAGCTGAATCACGATTCATTCACTGAGAGGGAAATTCCACCAAAGAAAACTAAAGAGAACATACTTCCCTTTGATTTTTGCTCTCCAGCAATTTCACATTATACTGAGCACCAGAACCCTCAAAGGTCTCAGGGAACAGAGACACAGGCTGTCTGAACGATGCTAACTACATAATATGTTAAGCAAAAAGAGTCCTCTTCCTAGACCTGTTGGTATAATAGTTGACTGTTTTTCCTTTAAAAATGTTAGGATTTATATTTACAGCAAAGAATCCACAAAGTAGTCATCTACAACAAGTTTGCATGGTTGCAATGTTCTCTCAAAAAAGCAGATAACTGAAAATTAAGATAACGCTAAAACAAACTTCTGATGGGGGGCCGGCGCCATGGCTCACTTGGTTAATCCTCCGCCTGTGGTGCCGGCATCC
Source organism: Sylvilagus floridanus (assembly GCA_949820135.1). NCBI lineage: Eukaryota > Metazoa > Chordata > Mammalia > Lagomorpha > Leporidae > Sylvilagus > Sylvilagus floridanus. The sequence continues at coordinate 169,229,279 of OX463233.1, read as the reverse complement.
CATATGGGCACTGGGTTCTAGTCCCAGTTGCTCCTCTTCCAGTCCAGCTCTCTGCTGTGACCCAGGAAAGCAGTGGAGGATGGCCCAGGTGCTTGGGCCTCTGCACCTGCATGGGAGACCAGGAAGAAGCACCTGGCTCCTGGCTTCGGATCAGAGCAGTGCCAGCCGTAGTGGCCATTTGGGGAGTAAACCAACAGAAGGAAGTCCTTTGTCTCTCTCTCACTGTCTATAACTCTACCTGTCAAATAAATTAGAAAAAAAAAAAAAAGGTAAACTTCTGATAACTACATCATCACTGCTTTAAGGTTTCAGATTTTTGGATGTCGTAAGAACCACGTGTGTTTCAGTTCAATTTAACTGATGGTGTTTCTGGCAGTTTCTTTCAGACAATGTTTTCAAATCTTTATGTAAAATAAGCTTAGGACAATTGACTGGGTTTAAGGAGACTTCAGGAATTCCATTAGATATTATAAGATGATGGCCATTTCTTCATTATTTTCAACTGATACTATATGCCAAACTAGAAAGAACACAACAGGTCTAGTGCTGTGGTGTAGCAGGTTAAGTTGTCACCTGTGACACCAAAATCACATATGGGCACCTGTTTGAGCCCCGCTTCCACTTCCGATGTAGCTTTCTGCTAATACACCTGGGAAAGCAGTGCTGGGTGGCCACGCAGTGCTTGGAACCCTGTCATCCACATGAGAGACCCATTGGAGCTCCTGGTTTCAGTCCGGCCCAGCTCTGGCCATTGTGGCCATTTCAGGAGTGAACCAGTAGATGGAAGACCTCTCTGTCTGTCTCTCCTTTTTTAACTCTGCCTTTCAGAGAGATAAATCCTAAAAAAGAAAGGAAGCAAGCAAGCAAGCAGACAAGCATAGGATGCCTGAAGTTAGAAAGGCGTGTGTTCTAAGTTCACTCTGCCACTTATCAGCATGCTCTTTAGCCTGCTACTTGGAAGGCGATGGTGGTTAAGAGCGGGAGTTTTGATTGAATCAGAACCAGTTCAAATCCCAGGTCTACCTCTAACTAGCCCTATGACCATGCACAAGTTTCATCATCTTTCAGTTTCCTCATTTGTAAAATGGGCATAAAAATGTACCTAACTCATAGAACTGTTGATTGTGAAGATTTAGTAAGATGGTACCTATAAAGTCCAAGCAAGGTAGCTTTCATGGCATAAGCATTCCAATAAACCACACCCATCACTACTAAGAAATACTTAAATGTGGTAGTCTATAGAAAGCATATATATAGATATATTACAAATTATAAGCATATACGTAAATTATAAATTAGAGTATTAAATTGTTAATTTTTTTATGGTTTTATATATGTCATAAACTTGGCTCAACTGCCATTTGTTTTTCTTCCCTGTCACTTTGGACACTGTAATAATAACATTCATCATAACATAACATTCATTCCCATGCTGGAACTAAAGTTTAGGTTGGTGTTCCTCTTTCACTGATACTTAAATTTTGCTAAAGGAATCATTTTTAAGATGTTTTCAAGAGGACATCATACTTTCCTGAAAGAACAAGGAATGGAAAGGATTCTGTGTCCTTATTTGATTGGGATTTTTCCTACTCTGACCTTTTATCAATAATTTCAGTTATAGCAATAATGTCAAAATTTTTCATCTTGACTTATATCCTTAAGGATTGTGAAAGAATGAGAAATTTTTTGTAATTTTTTAGTCTTTTTTTAAAAAAAGATATTTATTTCAAAGTCATAAATTGGGGGAGGGGAGATCGACCAATCTTCCATCTGCTGGTTCATTCCCCAAATGGCTACAATGGCCAAGGCTGGGCTGGCTGAAGCCAGGAGCCAGGAGCTTCCCCCAGGTCTCTCTAGTAGCTGTAGGTGCCCAAGTACTTGGGCCTGCTTCCACTGCTTTCCTAGGCACATTAGTAGGAAGCTGAATAGGAAGTGGAGCAGCCAGGTCTTGAACTGGCACTCATATGGGATGGTGGCACTGCAGACAGAGGCTTAGCCCACTATGCCACAGCACTGGCCCCTAGTCTTTGTTTTAAATTGATTTCTTTAATAGGTAGGGGGACAAAGAGAGAAGGGAGGAAGATGGGCGAAGTGGAAGAGGAAGGGGTAGAGAGAGAGAGAGAGAGAACTCCCATCCACTAGTCCACTCCCCAAATGCCCAGAGAAGTCAGGACTGGACTGGACTGAAACCAGGAGCTAGGAACCCAATCCAGGTGTCCCACGTGGGCAGCAGGAACTCAGCTGCTTGGCTATCACCTCTGCCTCACTAAGTCTGCAGAAGCAGGAAGCTGGAACTGGGAGCTGGAGTCGGGGATCTGACCCAGGTGCTCTGAAATGGGATGAGGGTGTCCTAACCCGAAGAGTAAGTGCTCACTCCTCATAATGTTTATTATCCGTATGTGTTTCTCTGAAGTCCTTGAGTTTAAAATAATTATGGATTTGTCCTTACTTTTTTTTTTTTTTTTTTTGACAGGCAGAGTGGACAGTGAGAGAGAGAGACAGAGAGAAAGGTCTTCCTTTTCTGTTGGCTCACCCTCCAATGGCCACTGAGGCTGGCACACTGCGCTGATCCGAAGCCAGGAGCCAGGTGCTTCTCCTGGTCTCTCATGGGGTGCATCCTCCACTGCACTCCCAGGCCACAGCAGAGAGCTGGCCTGGAAGAGGGGCAACTGGGACAGAACCGGTGCCCCAACCGGGACTAGAACCCGGTGTGCCGGCGCCACAGGCAGAGGATTAGCCTAGTGAGCCATGGCGCCGGCCTGTCCTTACTTTTATTTAGTGGATGATAATGTTCATTTTAAAACGACTATTATTAAATCTAGAGTAATCAAGCCATCTTCAAGAGTTTATTATCTTAGATATTGTATTTTGGGCTTCAACCATTTGATTATCAATTAGATACAGATTACTTAACATTAAACTTTTGCTCTCATAATTTGATGTAGATTAGTGCTTTCAAATATAAAGTTCTGTAATGATGGAAAAACTGAACATTTGCACTGTCTATATGGTAGTCACTAAAAACGTGTGGCTCATAAGCACTTGAATGTAGCTAGTATGATGGAGGGACTGAATTCATAATTTCATTTAATTTTAGTAACTTTTAATATAAATAGCTGCAGGCCTGGCATCTACCTTGTTGGAAAACAAAGTACATAGCTTAGAAATAATTGATAATTGTATTACAGCTGAATAACGATTCTTGTAACTATTTAGGTTATATCATTGCTTCAGGAGTTGCTAACCCATCTCTTGACTAATTGTGCAAGAAGTGCTGAGGGTTTTTTTCAGCATTGTTTTTACCACTTTGAATCAATCTTCCTGTCTCTCCCCTCCCCCGTCACTGGTGTCTGCAAACTCTCTGAAGCAAAAAACTAAGATCTGAAATCCAACCAGTACAAGTCCCATGGGCTCCCATGGGAATTCAATTTGTTGTTGTTGTTGTTGTTGATGGTGGTGTTGGTCTAACTTCTCAGGAATGATGGCATTATCATCTATGCCCTCATCTTCTCTCTCTCTCTTCTAGGACAACTCACATCTAGTTAGCTCCTTGTTCTGCTGCCTTTGCTTTAAATATGAATGAAAATGAACCACAATTGGAAACAGAAACTGTTGCATTCAGTTATCAGGCAGCCAGAGAAGGGTGAAGGTGTGTGTGTCTGTGTGTTTTCCCACGGTCCAGGAGAGCAGCTGTAGCTACCCCTTCCTTCCTTTTGCGATTGGATAAATTTCCAAGCACTTGGTAACTGAGCTATACCAATGGTTTCCTCCAAGAACTGTTAATAAAGTTCAGGGAGTTCTTTCCTTAAAAAAAAAAAAAAAAAGGAAAAGAAAGGTTCTAAATGCTCACCGGTCTATCCAAGGAAATGGTATATTATTACACAAACCCCCAAAATGTAAAGACTGCATGGCTCCAGTGCTTTCCATCTGTACTGGCCACAGTAAACAAAAAGGACTTGGCACAGCAGGGTCACAATGGGTATTTGTTTAAAAGAGGCTGCTGGGATCCTGTCTGGCATCCTTTCACATTTAAAAAATAACATGAAAAGCTTACATTTGTATACAGAACATTCTCCCATACTTAATCCGTGCAGCTGTTTTAACAGCCATTGAGGTAGGAAAACTGATGATCTTGAGAGTTTTTGTAGGGGAACCTGATTCCAAGGTTAGCATGTTTCCTAATACACCAATATTTCTACATGGCAAGGGATGCCCCTCTTGGAAAAAGTAGTCACATTTTAAAGGGTCTCCAGCTCACTTCCTTAGGTTATGGATGGTCTCATTCATTGAGTTCTCACATTTAGTTCCTGAATTTTTCTTTCCTGTCTTTGCATGACATTGTTTTAATCATGCCATCATACCTGGGTAGATTTTGTAAAAACAAAAATAATCTCTCAGATTATTAGCAGGTTATAGCCAGAAGTTACAACCTCGTCACTTTCGTTTTATTTCTTGAAACATCAACCTCCATTCAGCCTTTCTCACTGCTTCAAATGGTGGCTTCCTTTATCTTTTCCCCGTTTTGTGGGGTGACAGATTATCCATTTTGATTAGTTGGAGCTCAAAACATGAGCTTTTTCTATTCCTCTTATTCTGTCCCTTTAAATTCTGTTTCCCCAAAGGCAACTGCCCTCCGCCTTATAACTGGTTTAACATTGCTGTGTTTTCTAGCAACATGGTTTCATTGGTTTTGACATTTGGAGAGCTATGTACATGCTTTTCAGAAAGGGGGAATGTGAGCATCAAACATACAAATAAGGGAAATTCTTCACATGCTACAAAGCTTCACTAAGGGTTCTATTTAAGTCTGTGTCTCAGCAAAATAACTGAACTTGGGGAGCATCCTTAAACTGTTAAGAAGCAGCAACACTGTATCTGTTGCAAATCGGAATCTTGGAGTTTACAGAAGACAAAAAAGGGCAATAGAAAAGTTATCCGCAATTTTGCTTGGAAAGATTTCTATTATCTGTCCAGTTAATATGTAATATGTATCCATTTGATATAATCTAGTACATGTTTATAATCATTCTTCCATTACATTGTGACTAGTCATATAAATAGGTTTACCACACCCATTTGGTGATGTTGATAGCTTTTTAGTCTTTTTAAGAGGGAGTACAGAGAAAGGACTTACAAAGTACAGGACAGAAAGGAATCAAGTACGGGCAAAGTGAAGAAAAACTTAATCTGTTCTGGATTTAGAGTTTTATGGAAGTGGGGAAACAAAATCACAATCATAAGACATTTACAACCACATTACTTCCCCCACTCATCCGTAAGTAACAGCTACTGACTGCGTTGACCAAGTTCTCATATAGCCACAGACTCTCTATTCCTTGAAAGTGTTTTATGGATATTCATGCAGGGACTTTTAAAAGTATAATTAATGAACTATGTGCTGAAAAGGTTTCTCTTGGCTTTTCTCTTTCAGATGAATGCAATAAAACCGGAAATATGTTGTCTCATTAAAAATAAAGGCTCGCAAATAAGACTGCGGTAAGAATCTTCATGAATTGGGGAAGCTGTCACTGGCCTGAAGCGTGACCATGAATCTTCCCCCACAGGAATCCCAAAATACAAAAGAGAACTAATTTCCAGAGTTGAACAATTATACAAAGGAAATATCATCAAACTCACATAAAGATAGTTTAAAAAAAAAAAAAAACCAAAAATGTTAACATAAAGGAAGAAGAAATGACAGGTGATGAACTCTTTTCAGAAAAAAAAAAGTATTGTCATTAGCAGGTGGAAATTGAGCCAGAACATATAGCCAATGCATTTTAAAAATACAAATTTAATAAAGTAATTGCCAAATAAATCAAGAGCTCATAGCAGGGCAATAAGGATCAGTGGAAGAGAGCATAAACAGAGAACGAACCATGATTCAGCTGAACTTAAGAGAGATGTGGGGAAAAAGATACTGAACACTACATAAATGAAGCCTGTTCTAGAAGCACAAAGAATTACAGATGTTGAAGAAAGCAGGGTCAAGCACACAGAGTGTAGGATTGAGAAAAGGAACAGAACAAGGAACCCCAACAAAGTTAAAAAAATTATAGATAAAAATTATCACATGAAAAATGGAATAACCATAATCAGTCTACTTGAAGAAGAAAAAGGAAACACAGTAAAATACATGTAATGCTTAAAAACTTTCCAGAAGGAAGAAAAGACTTGAATTATAAGTTGAAAGTGTATACAGAATCCCAAGAAAAATGATCACAAAACAATTAAACACTGACACATACCCTAATTAAGTTACTGAATTCCAAAGATTAAAAAGTAATTCTTTGTGCAAGTAGGCAAGGAAGGCTCAGAACAAGTACGAGAATGCTTGCAAACTGAAGACAACCATATTGCCAATATCCTTCTGCTTGAAATACTGGCTTAAAATACTGGCTTGAAATACTGGGCATTTGGCCTGCTGGTTAAGATGCCCAACCCCAGGGTTTGATGCCTACATCTGGCTCCTGACTCTAACTCCTGCTAGTGCAGACTCTCAAAGGAATTGGTGATGACTCAAGTTTCTGAGGTCCTGCCACTCAGATGGGAGCCCTGAATTGACTTCCTGGTTTGAGGAGTTGGGCCTGGTCCAGTCTCAGTCATTGTGGGCATTTCAGGAGTGAACTAGAGGATGAAAGCACGCTCGCTCGCTCTTTCCTGCCTTCTCTCTCTCCTCTTTTAAAAATTTAATACTTATCATTCAAATATATTTTCATGTGTATGTTACTAATTCCATACAGGAAGGCTTGGAAAATTAAAAGATATAAGATGAATAAAACGTGAGGGATTCCCCAGTACTAAGAACTAAACTTTTTAATAAAAGTTTTTATAAAATCTAGTACTTCAATTTATAATTTACATTTATTAAGATACGTAAAAATCTATTGAAGACACATGCTTAAATCTATATCATTGTGATTTTTAAAATAAAAATGCCATAATTTTGCATTATAATAATTTCCCATTATATATCCATTTTTAAAAAGATTTATTCATTTGAAAATCAAAGTTATAGGTAGAGGGGGAGAGACACTGAGAGATCTTCCATCCTCTGGTTCACTCCAAAGATGGCCACAATGGTTGGGGCTGGGCCTGGCCAAAAGCAGGAGCCAGGAGCTTCTCCCAGGTCTCCCATGTGGAAAACAGGGGCCCAAGCATTTGGGCAACCTTCCACTGCTTTTCTCAGGCCATTAGCAGAGATAGGGATCAGAAGTGGGGGATATGGGACATCCATATTGGATGCTGGCATCGTAGGCAGTGGCTGCACCCGTTATACCACAACACCAGCCCCTAGCCATTTTTTACACAACTACAAAAGAAAAATATTTTTCTTGGGTAGGGAAGTAGTGAGTGAAGAGTTTCTTAAAAAATTTATTTATGGGGCTGGCATTATGGTGCACCTACCCACCTACCCATGTGAGAGAGACCCCTATGAAGCTCCTAGCTCCTGGCTTTGGCTTAGCCAAGCCCAGGTTATTGTGGGCATCTGGGAGTGAACCAGTGGATGGAAGACCTCTCTCACTATCTGTGTTTCTCCTTCCCTCTCTGTAACTTTGCCTTTGGAATAAATAAATCTAAAAAATTTATTTATTAAAGGTTTATTACTGATATCTAATTCAATAAGTAACACAAGCTATAAATATTTCATAATCAAATTATTTGCAAAATCCACAAGACAGCTTATTTTAGCCCTTCCCTTTGCCTTCCCTTCCCTTCCTTTGCCTTCCCTCCCCTCCCCTCCCCTCCCCTCTCCTCCCCTCCCTTCCCTTCCCTTCCCTTGGCCTGATTTCATAAATGAAGAAATGAAAGAAAAGTTAAAGGAAACTTACTGCCCACAGTGTGTACTGAATCCACAGAACAAGGAGAGTATCACTTCTACTATGAATTTTTGTTTGTCTCTTAACAGCTTTTGTCACAGCCTTGCACTCTTACATTATTTTTGGCTACTGAGTAACACCAGCCTTAACCAGGAGCCGGTAGTATCATCATCTAACACAACAAAATTTTAATGAGAGTGTTGAAAGACTGTAGAGGAAAAAAATACATGTGTGGAAACTCAATAGATGCGAATTCTATAGATCAAAAGTCCTTATCTGTCTAGGCTCTATTCTGCTTAGCCCTGTTTTAAAATCTGAAATGAAAGTAAAACAGACAGAAAGCCAATCATTAAAGAGGAGAAAAGCAGAAAAAGAAGCTAAATGGCCATTTTAAAAGAGTTAAAAGCAAAGTGGTAGTATGCCATAGACATGTATTAATTTTCATGTGCCAGTTAAAAAATAAACAAAAAAATAAAAATTTAAAAAGCAAACAAAATATAATGTTTTATAAATGGAAGTTTAAGGGGCCAGAGCTGTGGCATAGCAGATAAAGCCACTGTCTGCAGTGCTGTTATTCTATATGGGTGCCGGTTCCAATTCCAGCTGCTCCACTTCCTGTCCAACTCCCTACTAATGCACCCTGGGAAAGCAGTGAAAGATGGCTCAAGTGCTTGGGCCCTGGAATCTGTGTAGTAGGCCCAGAAGAAGCTCCTGGCTCCTGGCTTCAGATTGGCTCAGCTCTGACCATTGTGAACATTTGGGGAGTGAACCAAAGGATGAAAGACCTCTCTTTCTCACTCTGTAAACTCTGCTTTTCAAATAAATAAATAAATAAATAAATAAATAAATAAATAATTTTTTTGGAAATGAGAGTTTAAAACAGATGCAAATCAATCAATAACCAACTAGGGACAATGCTAGATTTCAGCAGGGGAGACAGGCAGAAGGAAGGTATTTTCAGCTCTATACAAGGAAAGAGAAAGACTACTTGTCTTTCATAACTTCACCTAATACTGGGACCCTCTAATATTTAATAGAGTTTTTTCCCTAAGTTTTTGTCAGTGGTAACCCATTATAAAGTTGTATTAGGTATCATGAAAATAAATAGCTATACAACAAAAATGACTAAACTGTCCAGTTATCAAAGGTCAAAATTTAAGGAAATGGAAACCCAACCTTTTATGTTAAACGACCAACAGGACAACTTCTTCAAAAAAATCTCACTTGGCTAATCCTCCGCCTGCAGTGCCAGCACCCAGGGTTCTAGTCCCGGTTAGGGCGCCGGCTCTGTCCCAGTTGCTCCTCTTCCAGTCCAGCTCTCTGCTGTGGCCCAGGAAGGCAGTGGAGGATGGCCCAAGTGCTTGGGCCCTGCACCCCATGGGAGACCAGGAGGAAGCACCTGGCTCCTGGCTTCGGATTGCGCAGTGTGCTGGCCTGGCCACAGCGCACCAGCCGTAGCGGCCATTTGGGGGGTGAACCAACGGCAAAGGAAGACCTTTCTCTCTTTCTCGGTTTAACTCTGCCTGTCAAAAAAAAAAAAAAAAAAAGAAAGAAAGAAAGAAAGAAATCAAACTGGGAAAAGGTAGTTATGGCTCTCTCTCATCTGGCAACTTGGCCATGGAAATTTGACATCCCCGCCTTTGCCCTCACAGAATGTATCTAAGATTTTTGTCCTTGCCTGCTTCTGATCCTGCCTGCCTCTCTCCTGGAGCAGTAACTATTAGCAATCTGCTAGTGAAGAAAACAAAGCCTGAGAAGGAGGTTTTAGACCCTTCCAAATCCACAAAATGCAAACTTTTGAGTAGTGACATTTTAATTTCCATTACAATCCACACAGTCTATCTCCTAGAGCAGTAACTGCATATTTGTGTGGGATTTTCTCAAATTAATAGTACGAGAAGTCCCCAACTTGCAAGAGTTGGGTTCCAAATATTCACTTACAAGTTAGATATCTGTAATGCTTTTATTTATTTTTAATTTTTTTCTTTTTATTTAAAGGTAGAGTTAGAGAGAGAAAGAGAGAGAGGTCTTCCAGCCACTAGTTCATTCTCTAAATGGCTACAACCGCCAGGTCTGGGCCAGGCCGAAGCCAGGAGCTTCATCTGAGTCCCACATATAGGTGCAGGGTCCCTAGCACTTGGGCCATCTTCTGCTGCTTTCCCAGGTGTATTATCAGAGAGCTGGATTGGTAGTACAGTAGCTGGGACTCGAACCAGTGCTCATATCGGATGCCAGTGCTGCAGGTGGCAGCTTAACCTGCTACACAATGCCAGCCCCTATATCTGTAACATTAATGTCTTTCCATCCACAAATCAATGTTTCATATGGAATTTAGATTTTTAGTTAGTCCACACTGAGTTTATTAACCTTAATGTACATTCAATACCTTATTGTGCATTTTAAAATAACTTTAAAAAAATATCTATTTTGTTTGAGAGTCAGAGATTTTTCCATCTACTAGTTTCACTTCCCAAATGATCACAATAGACGGCCCTGGGTTCAGCTGAAGCAGGGAATCAGGGAAGCAGGAACTGGGGCCCAGTCTCCCACGGGTGTGGAAGGGACTCAGGAACCTGAGCCATCACCTACTGCCTCCCACAGTGTTCATTAGTAGGAAGCTCGAACTAGAAAGAGGGCCATAACTTGAACTCGGGCATGTCCTACATGGCATCTTTGCTATGAGGTTAAATTTTCGCCCCATAAAATGTCTTTGAAAATACACTGCTCAGCTACAACTAATTATATAAATATTCAATTGATTATTTTCAAAACTATATCTTGAATTAAAATAGAGAGTATATAATGACATAGGAATGGAGATCTGAGTATATTCTGAACTGAACTTTTGTATTAACTGAGGATTTTAGGGACCAGTGACTTAAGTTCTTTATTAGATCTAATTTCATTTTAAAATGTAGAGCTCTTCTCTCTTAACACATATTATATAATTAGTACTAAAACCACAAAACATCAAGGTTGGAAAACACTTCAAAAATCATATTCAACATAATCTTAATTTGGACGTGGTGAAGCTGTGTCTGAGAGAGATGGAACACCTTGAATAAGGCATCCAACTAAGTAGTTCGAGAAGCGAAATTCTTTCCTAGTTTTCACTCTGTGTATTTTGCATTATAAGAATGTTTACCAGTAATTATTAAGATCACATTATTGTGTCAGAAATATGGTAAAAAGGAAATACTACCATAAATACTTTATCAGCATAATCTAGCAATATCCAGTAAATTAAGAATGTGCATACAGCATGACTCCAGCATGGGCACACAAATTAAGGCATTATTCATAATGGTAATAAATGAGAAACACCTAAACACTCATTAATAGGGAAAATGATAATTGTGGTATAATCATACAATGTAATGTCATGCTGTAGCTTAAATCAATAAACTAGATCTAATTTATTAATATAGATAAATCCCCGAAACGTAATGAAGAAGAAACCAAGTTGAAGAATCGTATGTTGAAATTCATGCAAGTTTTAACACACACATGAGTGTATTGTTTGCAGAAGCACACACAAATGACAGTACAGATGGTAAAGGGAAGGGTACACACCAGCTTCAGGGAGAGTAGACAACTCTGGGCTATGCGGGAGGGAATGGGATATAGAGGAAATTTTGTCTATATAATGTTGTATCTCTTTAAAAGCTTAATTCTGATAGGTTCATCACGGATATTGGTTATATTCTGCATGTTTAACTATACTTTAAAAAAAAGAAAGAAAATAATCTTATCCAAAAAGATGAGGATCTAAAGATGGAAGAGATTAGATTGAACACTTATTTGAGATAATTATGAGAAGCTTGGGAAAGAAAGAATTTGCATATGCACATGAAGAACAAAAAATTTCTTTGGGGGTAAAATGAATTAAATTGTAAGTATCAATGATAAAGGATAATTGAGACAGAAATCGTAAATAAAGGGGATCATGACCTTTGGGTCACATCGTTCTCCAATGTCACCAAGAGATGAAGGTGCTGACCCAAGCAGTTTGGTAGCTGTGTTTTTGTTTGTTTTTTTACAGGCAGAGTGGACAGTGAGAGAGAGAGACAGAGAGAAAGGTCTTCCTTCTTTTGCCATTGGTTCACCCTCCAATGGCCGCCGCGGCACATCGCGCTGACCCAAAGGCAGGAGCCAGGTGCTTCTCCTGGTCTCCCAAGCGGGTGCAGGGCCCAAAGACTTGCACCATCCTCCACTGCACTCCCAGGCCTTAGCAGAGAGCTGGCCTGGAAGAGGGGCAACCAGGACAGAATCCGGGGCCCCGACCGGGACTAGAACCCGGTGTGCCAGCGCCACAAGGTGGAGGATTAGCCTAGTGAGCCAAGGAGCCAGCTGCTAGCTGTTGTTTTGTTCTGGGGACAGGGAAAGGAGGAGAGAGGTTACGGAGAGGGATTGATTCTAAGAAGTACGCTGTCAAAGACGGCAAGAAAGATGGTATGGGAAACCATGTACATGTGACATAGAGATTGTTTCTAGTCACTTGATTTCTTCAGACTTCTCCTCAGTGCATTTGTAAGGATCAGTGACTGCATTCTCAACACATTTTGTGCAGTGTGAGGTTTTAAAATGTTCAACTAAAGGAATCTTTAGAAAAGCTTATTAAACATGGACGTGGTAACATGAGCCTTATCTTTGAATTTCTCTTTCACTTTAGTGTACCTGCTACTCATAAGACTAAATGTTTAAATGTGCTAGTTTACTTATTGTCCATTAGAAAATTTGCCGTGTTCATTATGAGTATTCCTTGTTAAAAAATAGAAAACAGTGTTTTCTCACAGAAAATAACCAAAAAAAAAATCAAAGCACAAAAATACAGAACTCCTATACAATTAGTTATTTTTTGGTCTAATTCAAAGAAGATATATTAGAAAAATATTCTGCCTCAATGACATGATCTTATACTCAGAGAACTCTAAATACACACACACACACACACACACACACACACACAGAGTTACAGACAATAAATGAATTTAGGAAAGTACAAAATCAACATATAAATCAGTTATGTTTCCATATACTAGCAATGAACAATGTGAAAAGGAAATTAATAACCCATGTATAATATCATAAAAATAAAATAAAATACTTAGGAATAAGTTTAACCAAAGAGGCAAACAGACTGGTACAATAAACCCACAAAATACAACTGAAAGAAATTTTAAAAGACCAAAACAGATAGACAGACATGTTGTATCCAAAAACTAGAATATTTAATAGTGTCAAAGCAAAAATACTACTGAAAGCAATAATCAGATTCAAGAGAATTCCTATCAACATCCAAATGATGTTTTGTGCAGAAATAGAAACATCTATCGTAAAATTCATATATAACTTCTTTTTTTATTTTATTTTTTTTTATTTGACAGAGTTAGACAGTGAGAGAGAGAGACAGAGAGAAAGGTCTTCTTTCCATTGGTTCACCCCTCAAATGGCCGTCACGGCTGGAACTACGCTGATCCGAAGCCAGGAGCCAGGTGCTTCCTCCAGGCCTCCCAAGCGGGTAAAGGAGCCCAAGCACTTGGGCCATCCTCCACTGCCTCCCCAGGCCACAGCAGAGAGCTGGACTGGAACAGGAGCAACCAGAACTAGAAACCAGCACCCATATGGCAGGCGGAGGATTAACCGAGCCACGGTGCCGGCCCCATATATAATTTCAAAATAACCCAGAATACCCCAAATACTTTAGAAAGGAACAAAGTTGTAGGACTACACATTTCCAAAGCTACAGGAATCAAATCAGTCAAGTACTGGTCTAAGGATAGACTTCAGAGTCCTATAGATGATTTAATGGTCCTGATTTTCAGCCAAGGTGCCAAGACCATAGCACAGGGAAAAAACAGTCTTTCTAAAAATAGTACTGGAACAACTGAATATCCACATGCAAAAGAAGGGGCCCTTACTTTACATCACAGGGTACATCAAAAAGTTCATGGAAAATAGGCATTATCTTTTAAAATTGCTTTCCTTTTAATTTAACTACTGAAGAGGTAGAGAGAGAGACAGAGAAAAAGAGAGAGTGGGGGCCCATTGGTTGGTTCACTCCCAACTGGGCCAAAGCAGGGAGGCAGGAATTCATTGCAGTCTTCCACGTGGGTGGCAAAGGCCTGACCACCACATGCCATCACTAGCTTCCTCCCAGGGCACATGTCATCATGAGCAGAGCTGGGACTTGAACCTCCGTATTCCAATATGGAACTCTGGTGTCGTAACTGCTAAGCCAAGTACCCTCCTCACATTATCTTTTAGTTGCATTTTCCATGAATTTTTAAGTAATCTTGAATGAAAAAAAATCCAATATAGATTAAAAAATTTAAATAAGTACTGTAACTAAAACTCTTGGAGAAAATACGGAAAAAATTTGTATGACCTTGGATTTAGCAATGGTTTCTTACATATAACAACAGAATCACCAGAGAAATGCAAAGCAAAACCACAATGAGATACCAGGACATACCTGGAAGAATGGCTTGTATCAAAAAGACAAAAGATAAAAAGTGTTGGTGAGGATGTAGAGAAAAGGAAACCCTTGTACACTGTTGGTAGGAATTTAAATTAGTATAGCTACTATGGAGAGCAGTAGGGAGGTTCATCAAAAAAATTAACACTAGAACCACCATATGATCATCAATCTCACTTCTGGGTAAACTTAAATGGCCAAGGGAAATTAAATCAGTGTGTCAAAGAGACATCTGCACTCTCATGTTCACTGCAGCTAAAACACGGAATCAACCTACATGCTTATCAATGGATGAATGGATACAGAAAATGTGACAGACATAAACAATGGAATGCTATTCACCCATAAAAAAAAAGGAAATCCTGTTATTTGGAGACAATATGGGAAAACATAAATGGTATCATACTAAACGAATAAGGCAGGCACAGAAAGACAGAAATTATATGATCTCATGTGGAATTTAACAAAAATGAGGTCACAGAATCAGAGAGTAAAAGGGTAGTTATCAGTGTTGAGGGGTTGGGGAGATGGGAGTCAAAGAATATGAAATTCCAGTGGAAGGGTTATGTTAAATAACTTGTTCTAATCATTTCACGACTCATTGATTAGCAAAACATCACACTGTACACCATAAGAATATACACATTTTCATTTGTCAGTAACCAAAAAAAAAAAAAAAAAAACCAGAAAATAAATCGTCTAAAAAATGCAATGAAATAACACCAAAATCATCAGCAACAAAAGAAAAAGTAGAAGCTCAGCGTTGTGGTGTAGCAGGCTAAGCCCCAGCCTACAGTGCTGGCATTCCATGTGGGAGCCAGTTCCAGTCCCAGCTGCTCCACTTCTGATCCAGCTCTCTGCTAATGCACCTGGGAATGCAGTAGAGGACGGCCCAAGTGCTTGAGCCCCTTCACCCACGTGGGAGACCAGGAAGAAATTCCTGGCTTCAGATGGGCCCAGCTCCAGCATCTGTTGCCATTAGGGGAGTGAGCCAGCAGATAGAAGATCTCTCTCCTCACTTTTTCTGTCTCTTCCTCTCTTGTGTAACCTCAACTTTCAAATAAAATAAATTTTTTAAAAAAGCACAAAAAAGGCCGGCGCCGTGGCTCAACAGGCTAATCCTCCGCCTTGCGGAGCCGGCACACCGGGTTCTAGTCCCGGTTTGGGCGCCGGAATCTGTCCCGGTTGCCCCTCTTCCAGGCCAGCTCTCTGCTGTGGCCTTGGAGTGCAGTGGAGGATGGCCCAGGTCCTTGGGCCCTGCACCCCATGGGAGACCAGGAAAAAGCACCTGGCACCTGGCTCCTGCCTTCGGATCAGCACGGTGCACCGGCCGCAGCACGCTGGCCGCGGCGGCCATTGGAGGGTGAACCAACGGCAAAGGAAGACCTTTCTATCTGTCTCTCTCTCTCTCTCACTGTCCACTCTGCCTGTCAAAAAAAAAAAAAAGCACACAAAAAAAGAGGGACTTCTGGTTAGCATGCTGTTGTATATATAGCAACTATTAAACACTGTTAAACTAATGTCGGGCATTTGGCATAGCACATCTCTTTTTTTTTTTTTAAGATTTATTATATTTATTTGAAAGAGTTACAGAGAGAGGCAGAGCAAGAGAGAGAAAAAGGGAGAGAGAGGGCTTCCATTCTGCTGGTTCACTCCTCAAATGGCTGCAATGGCCAGAGCTATGCCAATCCGAAGCCAGGAGCCAGGAGCTTCCCCCAGTTTCCCATGTGGGTGCAGGGGACCAAGGACTTCGGCCATCTTCTACTGCTTTCCCAGGCCATAGCAGAGAGTTGGATTGGAAGAGGAGCAGCCAGGACTCAAATCGGCGCCCATGCAGGATGCCGGGGTTTCAGGCTGGAGCTTTAACCTGCTGTGCCACAACGCCGGCTCTGGCATAGCAGCATCTTAACTGCACATAGCAGAGTGCCTGGGTTCTAATTTTTGATGCTCCACACACATGCTTCTCGCTGACGCATATTCTGGGAGGCAGCAGGTAATGGCTCAAGTACTTAGATCCCTGCTACCCACAAGGGAGATCCAGAATGAGTTTCCAGTTCCTGGCTTTGTCCAGGCCCAGTCCTGGCTGCTGTGGGCTGTTGCAAAATAAACCAACAGATGGACTATTTCTCAGCATCTGTGTCTCTGTATCTCTCTCTCCCATTTTAAAAAAAAGATTTATTTATTTTATTTGAAAGGCTAACTTACAGAAAGGGAAAGACACATACATACACACACACACAAACACACACACACACACAGAAATGTCTCTCTCTTCATCCAGGTCTCTCACGTGGGTGGCAGGGGCCCAAGTATTTGGGACATTTTTCACTACTTTTGCCAAGTGCATTAGCAGGGAGTTGGATTGGAAGTAGAACAGCTGGGACTGGAACCCATATGGGATGCTGGTGTCCCAAGCAATGGCTTAATCCACTGCACCACAATGCTGGCCCCCTACAGCTCTGTCTTTCAAATGAATAAATAAAATAAAGAAAGGTAAAGGGGCCTCTCCATTGTTAGGAGTTCATGAGAAAAGAATTTTTAAACTGGAATTAAAGTCAGAATAGATGAACTGAAAATGAATCACACTGCTATTTATAATGATAATTACAGCATGGTTTGCAATAGAAAACATCTGGAACGAATCCAAATGTCCATCAAAAAGGAATTGGTACAATTATGTACTTGACTGCTGTGAAACTAATATAACCAGAAACAGATCTATAGGTCAGCCTACTAGAGCATTGTTAAGCAACGTGTAAAACACAAAATGTATATGTGATATGTAAAATATGATTACATTTTAAAATAACATTAATAACACAAACATTAGGAAGGATGAAGGAAAAATCTAGAATGAGTCCAAACTACTTCCCCTGGCCATACAGCAGGCAAAGGTGGCTAGGAGTGATGACTTATTTCACTGGGGGCATCTACTTTCCATCTTGTGCATTACTGTGTTGTTTAAATATGTGCAAGCATATTTTTAATAAAAATTTAAAATAAGAAGCTAAATAATTTCATCTTTCATTCACAATTAAAATGAATACTACAGCAACCAAGTGAGATCACAAGATTTCTTTAAAAATGGTAACCTGGGGGCCAGTGTTGGGCATGACTGCTACCTGCAATGCCAGCATCCCATGTGGGAGCTGGTTCCCGTCCCGGTTGCTCCACCTTTTTTTTTTTTTTTAATTTTATTTATTTGTTTGAGAGGTAGAGTTACAGACTGAGAGGGAGACAGAGATAAAGGTCTTCCATCTGCTGGTTCACTCCTGAAACGGTTGCAATGGCCGGAGCCGGGCCGATCCAAAGCCAGGAGCCTCTTCTGGGTCTCCTACACAGGTGCAGGGGCCCAAGAACTTGCGCCATCTTCTACTGCTTTTCCAGGCCATAGCAAAGTGGTGGATTGGATGTAGAGCAGCCAGGACATGAACCAGCACACATACGGGATGCTGGTGCCACAGGCAGAGGCTTAGCACACTATGCCAAAACACCAGCCCCTGCCCCGCTTCTGATCCAGCTTCCTGCTAATGGTCTTGGGAAAGCAGTGGAAGACGGCCCAAGTGCTTAGGACCCCTACTACCCACATGGGTGACATGGGAGAAGCTCCTGGCTTTGGCTAGACCCAGCTCTGGCCATTGTGTCCATCTAGGGGGTGAACAAGAGGATGGAAAATCTCTGATCTCTGTCTCTCTACTCTCTGTAACTCTGAATTCCAAAATAAATAAATAAATCTTTTAAAAAAGAATCAATAACCAGAAATTCTAGGAAAATAATTTTCTACCACCATCTATATTTTTGTCAAGTATATAATTTCCTCTTTGTTGTTTCTCTTATTGCAGATAGTAATGTTGCAACAGAAGGAGCTTATGATATGTTTTCAACAATTTATAATGAGTATGTTTAATATTTTTTATTTTTAAATGAAATTTTATTTATTTGAGAGGCAAAGAAACATACAGAGCTTCCATGTACAAAAGCCTACAATGGCTGGAACTGCTTCAAGATAAAGTTGGGAGCTGGGAACTCAATTCAGATCTTCCATGTGGGTGGCAGGAAGACAACTACTTGAGCTGTTGCTTCCTAGGGTAGGTATTAGCAGGAGGCTGGAATCTGCAAAAGAACCAGGACTTGAAGCCAGGTACTCTGATAAGGCATGCAGGCATTCTACCTGGGCTCTTAACTGGCATGCCACAAGGCTACCTTGAACATATTTTATTTCTAAAAAAGCAAAAATCATGCCTTTAGAAATTTTCAATAATACATATTTTCAATGAATTTTCTGAAGTATCCTCATTCACAAAAAATTCATATTATCTTTTTTTTAAAAGATATATTTATTTGAAAGGGAAAGAGAGAGAGAGAGAAATGTGGAGAGGGAGAGAGAAATAATACAGAAATCTTCCCCCCGCTGGTTCACTCCTCAAATGGCTGCAAGGCCTGGAGCTGTGCCAGACCGAAGCCAGGAGCCCAGAATTTCTTCCAGCTCTCCCATGTGGGTGGCAGGGACTCAAGCACTTGGGTCATCTTTTGCTGCTTTCCCAGATGCATCAGCAGGGAGCTAGATCTGAAGTGGAGTGGCCAGGTCTTGAACCAGTGCCCATATGGGAAGCTGGCGTCACAGGCGCTGGCTTAACCCACTACACCACAATGGTAGCCCTACGTCTTATCTTTTGAGTGCACTTCCATGAACTTTTTGAAGTATGCATGGATATAAAGAAAATAGAGTACAAAAAAGATCCCAAAAACCACTAATCCTCAAAATTCATGAATTAATAGAAGTAATCTATAGAAACTACATACAATTATAAAATGTTTCTAAAAAATAGAAAATGAGTAAATGAAAAATTTTATTTTTTGATAATCTAACATTGCAAAGATTATTTCCCCTTGTATTAACTTACACATTATAGGAAATCATAATAGATGTCCTTTTAAAACTGTCTAAAATTTGATCTAGAATTACACTTTTTCTATAAAATTTCTGTTACGATTTTAGACCATATTTTCTCTGCTGTAACTACTCAGCTCTGTTTCACAGCATGAAAGAAGGCATAATGAATGAGGATGCTTCAATAAAACTTTATTTATGGACACTGAAATCTGAATTTCATCTAACTTCCCCACGTAAAATAGCCTCTAATTTCTCACAACCACTAAAAAATTGTCAGTCATTCTTAATTTCAAGGTTAAAAATTTTAATTCATTTTTAACAGATTCAATGTAGTTAGTAGGTATAATTCTAAGAATATGATGATATTCCCTTCTTCCCCACATTGACAGGTGTCACAGTTGTATCTTTACAAATGCTTCTGCTATTCTTTATTCAACACTCACTGGGAGAGGGCAGGGGCAGTGCTTGTTTTAATTACCACTCTGTCTCCAGGGCCAAACACAGTGTCTGGAGCATGGTAACTTTTCAATGACTACCTCATAAATGCATGAATGACTGAATCAATCAGTCAACAGAAGGGGTGATAAAAACCACAAAATGGTTAGGATGCAGTATAAAAAGGGACATGAAGTGTTTATGAATACAGGGAGGGCGGTAACCAGCCTTGCCCTTAGGAGTTGAGGGGCTCCAGAGATGTGATCTTTCCGTGGGGTCTTACAAGACAAGACAGGGAAGAGGAAAAAGCCATTCTGAGCAGACAGACAGCAGCATTCGAAAGCACAATGATGAAAGAGAAGTCCTGGATCCCAGGGAGTGGCAGGGAGTTCAGTGTGCTGGGGCGGACAATTCTCTGCCCCAGAGGCGAAGAGTGAGGCTGCAGGGCTGCCTGTGCCTGCCGCACTAGGCAATCTGGACTTGCACAGGACACTGGGGTCTTGAAAGCCACTGATGGACAATCAGATGTGTCTTTTGGAAGTCAACTCTGAAGGCACAGCAAGGAGGAGAGGGAGCTGCTAAGGAGCCATGGCAAGGACTTGGAGTGAGCGGAAAGTCTCAGTTCTCCATAATATTCAATTTACCAGGAGCTTCTATTCCCAAATGTACTATGTTAGTGAAGGTTAAGTCTCCCTAACTACTGGGCTGAAACATTGTTATCTTTATATCTGTGTAATGAATCATGTCATAGGGCTCAGAAGTAGAGACATTTCTGAGCTTGTCAGCTGCACGTCTCTGCAGACTTTTCCAATATAAGCATGTTATTTCATAGTTTTTAATTTGAATTATTTCCTTAATTTTTAAAATTTTGAAATAATAAGCCAGTCTTCCTATTTCACCAAGTGCTGCATATCAGTGGTCAATTTATTAATATTTCAGCCATCAAAAACTGTTTGCTAAATGAGGAATTGCAAATCTTTATTTTCTTTTTCCTTTTTTTGTTTAAGGATTTATTTATTTATTTATTTGAAAGGCAGAGGTACAAAGAGGCAGAGGCAGAGAGAGAGAGAGAGATCTCCCATTCACTTGTTCACTCCCCAAATGGCTGCAATGGCCAAAGCTGGGAGCTAGGAGCTTCTTCCAGGTCTCCCATGCAGGTGCAAGGGAGCAAGGACTTGGGCCATCTTCTACTGCTTTTCCCAGGCACACTAGCAGGGAGCTGGATCAGATGTGGAACAGTGGGACTTGAACTGGCACCCATATGGGATGCTGGCACTGCTGGCAGCGGTTTTTCCCACTACGCCACAGCACTGGCCCCTACACTTATTTCTCTTAAAATATAAGATGGTAATTTCACCAACAAGTTAGATAAAGCTTCAGTAAATGTAGATTTCTGGAGTGAGTGAATTATAAACCTGAAATAACCGTAAGTAGTTTCCATACATCTCCTTTTTATTTATTGAAACAGAGTGACAGAGAGAGAGACACACACACACAAAGAAAAAGATCTAACATCTTCTGATTCACTCTCCTAATGTTGCAATAGCTAGGGCTGGGGCAGGCCAAAGCCAGAAGCCAGGAATTCCATCTGGGTCTCCCACGTGGAGGGCAGGGATCCAAGTACTTGAGTCACCATCCGCTGCCTCCCGGGTGCATTAGTAGGACGCTGGATTGAAGTGTAGAATGAGTGGGGACTTCATCCAGGCACTCTGATAAGGAATGCTGGTGCCCAGAGCGATGGTGTAGGCTGCTTTCCCACAACATCCACCCATTTCCATACATTTCTGCGTCATACATGTGCATCTGGGATAGACTGCGCAGATACAGCTGAGCATCTGCACTACAATGAGACGACAACTTGACTCGCCTCTACTTTCCTCCCCACTCCCACTCCCAAACAAAAAATCCTCCACCTGGGTAGAGTGGGAAGAAGAGCAAAAAGAATTCAATATAATCCATTCTGGGCAAAATAAAGACTCGTCCTCCCACATGCTTTGCTACAAAGGTATGGAAACATGGGCAAACTAAGCAAAATTAGAAAAGAAAGTAGGATAGGTTGCCTTCATTTTTGCCTTTTTCCAAAACATTTCCTTCTTTATTTCACAATTTTTTTTTGTTGCAGAGACAGACAGAGTTGGTTCACTCTCCAAATACTCTCAACTGGCAAGGTGGGGCTGGGACTGAAACTCAATCCAGGTCTCCCATGCAGGTAGCAGGACCCCAGTTATTTGAACCATCACTGCTGTCTGGCAAGGTCTGTATTAGCAGGCAGCTAGGGTCAGGGGTCAAACACAGGTACTCTGATGCAGGATGTGGGCATCCTAACCAGTGTCTTCATTGCTAGACCATATGCTCATCATACGTCGATAGGTTTTAATACAATGTTTTTATCAAGGAATCCCACTGAACCAGCCTGTGCTCTCCCTTGCTTGCCTTAACACTGTCACTGTTTTATTCTGGCCAGGACTTGCTCCCTCATTTGCAATTAGCTTGAACTCACAGGATCTCAGAGTTGGGAGGGATCATGTGGCTTCCCCATGGTCTCAGAGAGCAGGCAGCTTCGATATTATTATAAACTGGTGTTTCCAGTGAGAAAGCTACCACAAGGAAGCAGTCTGCTGCCAGCCAGACTATGTTCTAATTTGTTAACAGATACTACTATGTAAGTATGATCAGTGGAAGTTTTATTAGCACAACAGGAACTAAATTTGAATTTGATCCTTTTATAAAGATTGGTAAACATTTTTTCTGACATATTGAAAAAATCTTGTTATACAAGGAATAAAGTAGTACATGTATTTCAAGATTTGAAATACTAAAGGTTAGAATTCTGTCACTCACAGAAGCATGCATAAACGCCATTATATTCACTCAGCAAATACAACAACAAAGAGCTATCAACTTGGATACTATCAATCAATAAATAAAACACGCAATATAAAATATCTAATGGTACTGTGTTGTGAGACATTCTAAACCTCAGTTGGAGATTATAAGTCTTCTGAAATTTGCACATGAAGTTCAAAGGTTAAATATAGTACACACTATAGGTGTACTCTATGCTTTCTCCGCATCTATTGGTAAATTCTAGATAACATTTGAGTGTGGAATAAGCCCAATATCAAAAGCAAAGCTGCTTATAGAAATTCAAGAATCGGGCCGGCGCCGTGGCTCAACAGGCTAATCCTCTGCCTTGCGGCGCCGGCACACCGGGTTCTAGTCCCGGTCGGGGCGCCGGATTCTGTCCCGGTTGCCCCTCTTCCAGGCCAGCCCTCTGCTGTGGCCCGGGAGTGCAGTGGAGGATGGCCCAGGTGCTTGGGCCCTGCACCCCATGGGAGACCAGGAAAAGCACCTGGCTCCTGGCTCCTGCCATCGGACGAGCGCGGTGCGCCGGCCGCAGCGCGCCGTCAGCGGCGGCCATTGGAGGGTGAACCAACGGCAACGGAAGACCTTTCTCTCTGTCTCTCTCTCTCACTGTCCACTCTGCCTGTCAAAAAAAAAAAAAAAAGAAAGAAATTCAAGAATCTAAGTCACTCCATGTATCTGACACTTTACATTATACCTAGGAATTGGAATGTACAGAAAAACAATTAAAAATACTTATTGAGTGTTTGATATGTGCTGGGAACTGTATCAAGTGCAATTGCAAACTATAGAACAAAGTACTATAAAGTTGCCAGATGAAACCACTAGTTTAAAGGAAGTAAAGACAATAATTTAGAGGTGGAAATTTTTTGAGAGATGGACTTTATTTTTAACTCAGTCTTTAAAAATTCCCTAAAATTTATTTGTTCCAAGCCTTCTCTTTTTTTCTCTCTATATAATAACATATATTATATATAAAACTTGGATGGATTTTATAAACAGAATATTGACAATGTATTTTTGATACTACTTGTTTTTATTATTTAGACCACTCATTTTTTCCCTAGGGTTCCTAGTGGACTAATTACCCATTATCCTGTGTACTATCCAATTTTCCTCCCAGTTTACCAAAATATAAATATTGAAGCTCTTGATTCTTTTAAAATGGGGTGAAAGCAGGCTCCCAGTAAATACTCATGTGATCCACACACAGAGTTGATCTGTTCAATTATTACACAAAAGCACACGAGTCAGTCTCTGCTAGTACACAGAACAGACAGAATGCCACATTCTTTTTTTTTTTTTGGACAGGCAGAGTGGACACTGAGAGAGACAGAGAGAGAGAGAAAGGTCTTCCTTTGCCATTGGTTCACCCCCCAATGGCCGCTACGGCTGGCACACTGCAGCTGGCGCACCGCGCTGATCCAAAGCCAGGAGCCAGGTGCTTCTCCTGGTCTCCCATGCGGGTGCAGGGCCCAAGCACTTGGGCCATCCTCCACTGCACTCCCGGGCTACAGCAGAGAGCTGGACTGGAAGAGGAGCAACCGGGACAGAATCCAGCACCCCGACTGGGACTAGAACCTGTTGTGCTGGGCTGGCACCGTGGCTCAACAGGCTAATCCTCCGCCTTGCGGCGCCGGCACACCGGGTTCTAGTCCCGGTTGGGGCGCCAGATTCTGTCCCGGTTGCCCCTCTTCCAGTCCAGCTCTCTGCTGTGGCCCAGGAGTGCAGTGGAGGATGGCCCAAGTGCTTGGGCCCTGCACCCCATGGGGAGACCAGGAGAAGCACCTGGCACCTGGCTCCTGCCATCAGATGAGCGTGGTGTGCTGGCTGCAGCGCGCCGACCGTGGCAGCCACTGGAGGGTGAACCAACGGCAAAGGAAGACCTTTCTCTCTGTCTCTCTCTCTCACTGTCCACTCTGCCTGTCAAAAAAAAAAAAAAAAAAAAAAAAAAAGAACCTGTTGTGCTGGTGCCATAGGCGGAGGATTAGCCTATTGAGCTGCGGCGCCGGCCAGAATGCCACATTCTAACATATCCATCCATCTCACCTGGCTCACAGGGAGAAGCAGTGTTCATATCAATATTTATTCATATCTTGACAGTGATGGAAATCCTCTCAAAATAATGTGGTATCATTGCTGCTTTATAGTTTGTTCCATAACAGGACAGATACGGGTTGATTAGAATTTTTTTATTCTATAGTTTTGTTTTATATCACTGGTACTCCCCCCCTCAATTCATATTTGAAACTCAAGGAAATAATTTCATAAAGATAAAGAAAGGATATCTCTTGATTACAAAGTAAGTCATGATCAATTAGTAATACTACTGCCAATAGTACTGTGACTTTTACAATGACAGCACTGTATTTCCCACACTTCACAGTCTGTTTCTGCCATGCTTCCAGTCCCCCCCCTGAATCATTCAGCATGTGTCTTCAGCCAATTTCTTGTTAATATCCACAGACCCCCATAGAAAAAGAAAAGCAAAAAAAAAAAAAAAAATATCCACAGACCCCTTCATCTTGTCAAGGAAAACTAGAAATTTAATGTTTTTCCAAGGTGTTCGCCAGCTAAGGGTCACTAGAAAATTTCATAAGCTTAATTGATTCAGTCAAGTAGCTCTTAAGTAAAATGCCAAAAAAAAAATAATAACCTTTACTGAACCATATCTACTTTTTGGAGGCAGCTTCTACTAAACATGTATTTATATTCACTGTTGTGATACATAAATTTGAAATAAGATTTTCTGTAAGATGAGAATGAAAATATCTATTTTATAGTTTTAGATCAGGATTCTTAATACAAAATGGAGTAGATAAATTAAAGAGGCTGAAATACAGATTTTAGAATAATGGACAAGAAATACTTGTTAATTAAACAACTTTTTTCCTTTCTTAAGATCTTAAGGTTCCAAAACCAAAAGGTTTGAGTGTAAAACTTGAACTACAACAGCAGCAAAGGCCCACAGGCAGGAACCGAAGAGAAAGGCAGGCTGGGAAGAGGTGAAGCGGGAGCTCCCATGGAGCAGATGGAGGCCAAGGAGAGCCGTGTGTCTCGGGAGACCAGGACGCATCCTCTGAAGCTCTTCTTGCAGAGACAGACGCGAGTGGAGGAAAAAGGGGCCAGTGCTCAAGCAATGAGTGTCGGGACGCACAGTATCATGACACTGTCCACACACTGTACTTGAAAAAAATAGCAGAATACACTGCTGGAAACCAAGTGCTTATGCTCCACCTGCTGCAGAATCTCCTTGCAGCTGTAAAGAAACCTAGACTTGTACTGAAGAAGAGACAATGACTAAAGAACTGTATAACACCTTGCAAGAATAAAGATGGAGAAAAAAAATTCCACCTTGAATATCCATAGAACAATAAGGGCTTGAAAAGGAGGTGGAAGAAGTGTATTTACAGACAGAAATGAATATTCGCTGAGATGGTGATTTACTGTTAGAAATGGCGCCGCGGCTCAATAGGCTAATCCTCTCTCTGCCTGTTGCGGTGGCACACTGGGTTCTAGTCCTGGTCAGGGCGCCGGATTCTGTCCTGGTTGCCCCTCTTCCAGGCCAGCTCTCTGCTGTGGCCTGGGAGTGCAGTGGAGGATGGCCCAAGTGCTTGGGCCCTGCACCCACATGGGAGACCAGGAGAAGCACCTGGCTCCTGCCTTCGAATCAGCGCGGTGCGCCAGCCACAGTGCACAGGCCGCGTAGGCCATTGGAGGGTGAACCAATGGCAAAGGAAGACCTTTCTCTCTGTCTCTCTCTCTCTGTCTCTCTCTCTCACTGTCCACTCTGCCTGTCAAAAAAAAAAAAAAAGAAATTTAAAAAATCAGCTTATAAAACAATATAAGGATTCTTCAAAAAGTTTGTGGAAATGAAATTAAAAAATGTTTCTTCAATTGCAAAAAAAGATTTAAAATTCATGCATATGAACAGAGTTCAATAAGTTCATGTAAGATGTATATTAAGGAAAAGTTATACAAGAATTTAAAAGTTTTGTGCCAAAATACACTTATATTTAATTTTTTCCATAAATTTTTTGAAATCCTCTTATATATAGATATAATAATATTAATTACTATTTAAAAATTATTTATCTCAGTGGGTTAAGACACTGCTTGGGACATCTACATCCCACATCAGAGTGCCTAGGATTGAGTCCTGCCTCTTCAGATGTAGCTTCCTGCTAATGTTCACCCTGAGAGGAGGCAGAAGGTGGTTCAAGTCCCTGGGGGTCCCCTTCTACTCACGTGGGAGACCTGGCTAGAATTCCTGGCTCCAGGCTTTGGCCTGGCCCAGATCAACCCATGCTATGGCAGGCATTTAGTGGAGGGGTTGTGTGTGAACCAGTAGATGGAGAAATTCTCTTTGTCTATCTCTGTCTCTTTCAAATAAATAAAAATAAAATAAAATAAAATAAAATAAAATAATTATTTTTCTAAAAAAAGCCCAGAAGGCTATAGATAAATATATATATGACTATAGAACATAATTTTATTTTCTTCTAATTATTCACATGTATTTTCTATTTATTAAAGCACAAAGCATGGATCACTTGTACAGTTGTGAAAAAGTATAGACGAAGAGTTGTTTTGGGTCAGAGGCTTCCCACCATTTTCCTGGGAAGGGGAGAACAGGTGAAGGAGAACGAAGAAGCTCTTAGCTTTCACACTCTCTTACTAACAAATCTTCTTGTGGGGAGTCTTCCTACTTCAGGATCGATTTTATAACATCTGAAACCAGGACACTTGCAATTTCAAAATGACATATGTTCATCATTACTTTAACTAAATGTTTAATTGTTCAGGTTAAAATATCACTATTGTGCCTGCTATACTGTAGAAAAGATAATGAATAATTTCTGTTCTACAGAAAATATTAAAATATTGCTTTTGGGCATCTTTAAGAATGAAGAAAATATTTATATAAGAACTTTTTTAGGGGCTGGCACTTTTGGCGTAATAAGCTAAGCCTCTGCCTGCGGCGCAGGTATCCCACATGGGCACTGGGTCATGTTCTGGCTGCTCCTCTTCTGATCCAGCTCTCTGCCATGGCCTGGGAAAGCAGTAGAAGAAGGCCAAGTATCTGGACCCTTGCACCTGCGTGGGAGTCCCAGAAGAAGCTCCTGGCTCCTGGCTCAGATCGGCGCAGCTCCAGCCATTGCGGTCATCTGAGGAGTGAGAAGGCAGATGGAAGACCTCTCTCTGTATCTCTCCCTCTCTCTATCTTTAACTCTACCACCAAATAAATAAATAAAATCTTAAAAAAAAAAAACTTTTTAAAACTGAAGATTATAAACTATTTTTAAACAAATTATTATCCTTAGTTTCCTACTATTATTAGCACTCAAACTATACAGCTTGAAGACTAGTGGTTTGTATAATTACATTATACAGCCATGTTGGAGGAGGCACACGCATCCACAAGCAGATGCAAAGTTCAGTATATAGCTGAGCGAATGAAACGTTTATATAGGATGGAAAGATAGACTTTAACCTTTCTACGTATGCATGAGGTAACCAAGATCTTTCTAGTCTGTCTGTAGCAGTAATTAGAAGCAGTAAACTCTCTCTTCCAACCCCTGCTCTTGGCCTACAGCATGCACAAGGGATCATTTATTGAGGAGAGGTGGGAAACTCCCCCTGGTAGGAAGAAGCTCTGGCATCAACAAGCCCATCAGCTCCCATCTCCTCACCTCCAAACTCAACAGGAGTCTTCACAGACTAAACCTTCCCCACCCTCTGCGAAGCAGCTCCTTACAAGGTTCTTGGTTTGGCTTGGGTGACTCTGTCCTCTAGGAGTTTGAGTTCCTTGCCCAAGCACCTCTGCTGGTTCCTCCCTCTCCTCCTCTCACTCTTCACACAAGCATTTTCTTCTTTCCACACTTTCTCTTGTTCATCTGATCCACTCTTGTGCTTTTAGAGCTCCTCCCATGCTCTTAATGCCTGTAACAAATTCTCACAAGCTGCTTTTTTTAAAGATTTATCAATTTATTTGAAAGGCAGAGTTACAGAGAGGCAGAGGCAGAGCGAGGTCTTCTCTCTGATGGCCCAAATGGCCATAATGGCTGGAGCTGGGATGAACGGATGCCAGGAGCAGGAGCCTCCTTTGGGTCTCCCACACGGGTGCAGGACCCAAGGACCTGGGCCATCCTCCACTGCCCCTCCAGACCACAGCAGAGAACTGGATTGGAAGTAGAGCAGCCGGGTCTTGAACCAGCACCCCAGGGGGACACTGGGATTGCAGGCGGCGGCTTCACCTGCTACAGCACATCACTGGCCCTGCCACTTTTCTTTTCCATTGAGGCTGTCCTAGTTCCAGAACCTGATTACCAGTTCAAGTTCTCATTCCCAGTCTCTCTCCTCCTTTAAGTTATTCTACAAGCCATTATTTAAATGACTTATTTATTTACTTCAAAGGTAGAATGACACAGATAGAGAGACAGAAAAACAGATCTTCTATCTACTAGTTCACTCCTGAAGTACTATAACAGCCAGGGCTGGGCCAGGCTGAAATTAGGAGCCAGGAATTCCATCCAGGTCTCCCACGTGGGTGACGGGAGCCCAAGTCCTTGGGCCATCATCCACTGCCTTCCCAGGTGCATTAGCCTACATCCCCTGTCAGAGTGCCTGAGATTCAGCTCTGCCTCAGCTTCTGATCCAGCTTCCTGCTAATGTGCCTGGGAGGCATCAGATGATGTATAAACCCCAAAGAACTGAAAACATGTTCTTACAGAAACCTGCCCATGTATTTCACAGCAGCACTATTTCTAAGAGCCAAAAAGTAAAACCAGCTAAAATATCCAGCACTGGTGAATAGATAAGAAGCACATGGTATGTCCATACAGTTGTATACCATTTAGCAAAAAAAAAAAAAAAAAAAAAAAAAAAAAAAAAAACCAGGTAATATATACTGATATATTCTACCACGGGGATAAATCTTGAAAACATGAGGCTAAGTAGAGAAGTCAGACACAAAAAGCTACATATTGTCTGATTCCATTTATACAAAATATTCAGAATAGGCAAATCCTTAGAGACAGAAAGTAAGTTAGCAGTTTGCAGGGATTTGGGTCATTGGGAATGCTGCCTAACAGGGAAATGATTCTGTTCTGGGAAGAATGAAAACGTCCTAAGATTAGTGGCCATGGCTGCAGCAACACTGTAAATATGCTAACAACCTGAACTGCTTATTTTCAAATGGTGAATTTTATTACAACTGAAACACTTTAAAAATAGTTATAAATTTGGCCCACAAACACAATTTGCATGTGTGGTGTAATGGAAAAGAGTTCTGATCTGGATCAGCATATCTAGGTTTGAGTCAATTCTGTTACCTCCCAGCTGTGGGATGGTTAGGATGTTGCTTAACTTCTCTAAGCCGTCGTGGCCTCAGTCTATAAACTGACTACAACAACCTCTCAAGGTTACTGTGAGATTCTTCAAGTCAGAAGAAATGATTATTTCAAATTAAAAAAACCTGAGTTTGTGTACACTTAAAGTGATTTGTGAAAAATTCCAAACTCTGTGTATAACCCGCAATTTCATTAAGTAGTCTGTAACTCCTCATCATTGATATATTATCTGATCAGCTTTAATTGTCAATATGAATGGTATCTTGGACTAATGTAGTACTTATCCTCTAGGCACTACTAGAACTATACAAAATCATTTAATTCTGTGAGGGTACTTCCAAAAGTTCATGGAAAAATAGAAATAAAAAATGAGTTTACTTTGGCACAGAAACTTTTTAAGTCCCTGGATGTGAGCAGGTCTTCAAGTTCATGGAAAATGTGTGTTATGAAAAACTATGCATGGGTTTAAAAAATGTTTGGATACAAATAAACCTCTCTTTTAGTTCCATCTTTGATGAACTTTCTGAAGGGCACTTGTAATCCTCACAATGAGACAGTCACAGATACAAGACTAGAACTGGGTTGAAGTCCAGGTTCTGCCGCTGACATTCGGCAAACACCTGATGTCTCTGAACTTCAGCGTATGCTCCTATAGTGTGTGTAAGTGTGGGCATATCTCCACCTGACAGTTTACAAAGGCTCACTGAGGGGCCGGCGCTGTGGCATTAGTGGGTAAAGCTGCTGCCTGCACTGCCGGCATCCCATATGGTTGCCAGTTCAGTTTCCTGCTGCTCCACTTCTGATCCAGCTCCCTGCTAATGTGCCTGGGAAAGCAGTGGAGGATGGCCCAAGTGTTTGGATCCCTGTACCCATGTGGAAGACCTGGAAGAAGCTCTGGCTCCCGGCTTCAGATAGGCTCCACTCTGGCTGTTGCAGCCATTTAGGGAGTGAAGCAGTGAATGGAAGATTCTCTCTCTCTCTCTCTCTCTCCCTGCATTTCTCTCTCTGCCGCACTGCAACGCTGCCTTTCGAACAAATAAATAAACCTTAAAAAAAAAAAAGCACACACTGCAAGATCTGGTACTGCACAAGCTCTCAATTATCAGCAAATGTTATGATTATTGCCCATCGTGTCAAGAAATAAGTTTCAATGGCTAGTCAGAGTTTACAAGATAAATTTGAAGCGTAGCCAGGAATGAACAGGTAGTCTGCATGGTAGTGTAGGTCGTTAGAATGGGGGATGATTCAGTACCTTCCTGCATTTCTCTAGCTCACATGGGTCTCTACAGCACTGCTTCAGTGCAAGGCTGTGGGAATGTCAGGTCCGCGGGCTGGGTGAGGCCCACAGAATCTTTTGGCCTGGCCCTGCCAAGGCCACCACAGGGTGAAGTCGAAATTCAATAAACCTACAGCAGGCTCATTTTAAGTTGATAATTATGTATGGCTCATGAATGATGGTATAAACATGCAAATGGCCTTTGAAGAAAGAGAATTTCCCACCCCTGCTTAGCCAAATAGTTTAATGTTCTGCTTATTAGTTAAGGGAAGGACATAGTCCTATTCGGCATTAGCACAGAACCTGGCACAAATAGATGCTCAGTAAATATTTACTGAATAAATAAATGAAAAAAGGGTTTGGAGTCACTGCTGCATCCATCAGGAAGCATCAATACAAACCTAAAGCATTAACTACACATTTCCAAATATCCACAGTCCTATGTAAGCAAAACATCGTGCATTTTCAGAGTTTTCATTTGGGTCCTATATGCTTTTTGGCATCAATACAAAGAAAGGCACAAATTATTTCAAAAGAGAATAAAGAATTGAAGCAAGAAGCACTCAATTTACATAACAAGTAAGCTTATGTTTAACTTCTGAATATGCATTTTATCTTTTCCTAATAGAGTGCCCTAGTAGATTTGTTTGAGGACAGGGATCCTGTGTAATTGATTTCAGTATCTCTTCACAGGGCCTAACTTCACACACTGCAGATACTTAATCTAAAAGAGAACTTCAGGGCCAGCGTTGTGGTGTAGGGAGTAAAGCCTCCGCATGCAACACTGGCATCCCATATAGGTGCCAATTCAAGTCCTGGCTGCTCCACTTCGGATCCAGCTCCCTGCTAATGTGTCTGGGAAAGCAGTGGAGGATGGCCCAAGTCCTTAGGTCCCTACACCCACGTGGGAGATCCAGAAGAATTTCCTGGCTCCTGGCTTTGTAATGGCCCAGCTCTGGCCATTGCAGCCATTTGGGGAGTGAACCAGCAGATGTAAGATCTCTCTCTCTGAGACTCTGCCTTTCAAATAAGCAAATAATTCTTTAAAAAATAAATCAAAGGGAATGTCAGCAAGTTCATGGAAAATTGAAAGATTCTTTTTGTTTAAAACATTTTTGAAACACATGTTTTTTTCATAATATACATTTCCATGAACTTTTTGAGGAACTCATCATTCTTTTTTATATAAACCTTAATGATCGGGGCTGGTACTCTGGTGTAGCTGGTAAAGTCACTGCCTGTAGTGCCAGCATCCCACATGGGTGCCGGTTTGAGTCCCGGCTGTTCCACTTCTGATCCAGCTCTGTGCCGTGGCGTAGGAAAGCAGTGAAAGATGTCCCTAGTCCTTGGGCCCCTTCAGCTGCATGGGAGACCCAGAAGAAGCTCCTGGCTTCTGGCATCAGATCAGCACAGCTCTGGCCGTTGCGGCCATCTGGGGAGTGAACCACTGGATGGAAGACCTCTCTCTCTGCGCCTCTCTCTCTCTCTCTCTCTCTCTCTGTGTGTAACTCTGACTTTCACATAAATAAATAAATCTTTAAAAAAATCTTAATGATCATATTTAGCCTATAGTGATAGGATTAAAATTTTTAAGTATCCAAACTAAAACTCTTCGATGGCAGCTATCTTACTTTAATAAAGAAAAAATTATGTATTTTATGTGTCTGTATATTTATCTCTGTAGATACATACACATCCATATACATGGCTTCTCAAAAAGAAAAGAGGCCAGTGCTGTGGTGTAATGGGTACAGCTGCTGCCGTGCAGGGCATCTGGTATGGGTGCCAGCTGGAGTCCCAGCTGCATCACTTCTGATCCAGCTCCCTGCTAGTGTGCCTGGGAAAGCAATGCAGGATGGGTAAGGTCTTGGGCCCCTGTACCCACATGGGAGACCTGAAAGAAGCTCCTGGCTTCAGACCAGCCCAGCTCCGGCCATTGTGGCCACTTGAGGAGTGAACTAGTGAACTAGTGGATGGAAGATTGATCTCTCTCTTCTGTCTCTCCCTCTCTCTTCTGTCTGTCTGTCTGTCTCTCTCTTTAACTCTGACTTTCAAATAAACAAATCTTTAAAAACAAGAAAAGCAAACATACAAAAAGAAATCACAAACTTGTCCTCACTTATGTTGCATATTTCCATTTAGATCTCTTCAATATTATTAGGTTTATTGACTTTATTTTAGATAAGCATGATGAAATAGATTTGCTTTCTTTTCTTCTCCTTTAAACATATTTCAGCACTATAAGAACTAAGACTGAACTTTAAGATACATGGTTCACGCCGGCGCTGTGGCTCAATAGGCTAATCCTCTGCCTTGCGGCGCCAGCACACCAGGTTCTAGTCCCGATCGGGGCGCCGGATTCTGTCCCGGTTGCCCCTCTTCCAGGCCAGCTCTCTGCTGTGGCCCAGGAGTGCAGTGGAGGATGGCCCAGGTGCTTGGGCCCTGCACCTCATGGGAGACCAGGAGAAGCATCTGGCTCCTGCCATCGGATCAGCACTGTGCGCTGGCCGCGGCAACCATTGGAGGGTGAACCAACAGCAAAAGGAAGACCTTTCTCTCTCTCACTATCCACTCTGCCTGTAAAAAAAAAAAAAAAAAAAAAAAAAAAAAAAGATACATGGTCCTTGTATTCCAAATGTCTACATTAGTGAAGATACAATGGTGAATGATAGACCCTACACACCTTTTTGTTCACTGGTTGCTAAGATACAAATCACTGGGAGTTTGCAGCAAAGCAGTAGAAGCCGAAATAGTAAGGAAAAGCTTCAAAGAGGAAGGCGACTTTACCCAGGGTCTTGTAGGCAAAGCAAAATCTGAGTAAGTTTACGGAGGTAAGCACAGCTGAAGTGCGGAGTAGTTGGGATGGTGCATATCCACTGCTGTGGATATGGTATGTTTCAGAGACTGACTTCAACAGAAAAGAAAGGAAGCAACTGAGAGCACAGGAAATAAACAGCCTAAGGACAACCAGAAAAGGTGTTGAAAGCCAGGCAGATGAGGTTAGATTTAAAGGAGAGGAAAGCAAGGAACCGTTGAAGCTCTCTGAACAGGGGAATGATATGTGGAAGTAGCATTTAAAGATGATTAATCAGGATGAGCTGGAAGACAGAGATGCAAAGAAGGGAAGCGATAGTGATAACCTAGGAACAAGGCAATAAGGGTATAAATTGGACAGGAGCACACGGTATCCGTGTGTTTTGGCAGCTATGTGATGGGCCTTGATGGAAAAGTTAAGAGCACCATAAACAAGCCAGATACTTAGATTAACTGAGGAATTGGTTACCAGGCAAAGGAGTTACACCACAGATAAAACAGAAATTTCAAACATCAGAAATACAAAGGCTTGTATTTTTCAGGTCTCCCTAGGAACAGCTTCACTGATGCACCTTATGAATTTGTTCTAGGCATCCCCTCCCTAACACACCAATTACACACCTGCTTTGCTAACACAACCCCATGAAAATCTGCTTATGTAAGAATTAGTCTGAGGGGCTGGTGCTGTGGCTCACTTGGTTAATCCTCCATCTGTGATGCTGGCATCCCATATGGGTGCCGGGTTCTAGTCCTGGTTGCTCCTCTTCCAGTCCAGCTCTCTGCTGTGGTCCAGAAGGGCAGTGGAGGATGGCCCAAGTGCTTGGGCCTCTGCACCTGCATGGGAGACCAGAAAGAAGCACCTGGCTCCTGCTTCGGATGGGCACAGCGCCGGCTGTAGCAGCCATTTGGGGAGTAAACCAATGGAAGGAAGACCTTTCTCTCTGTCTCTCTCTCACTGTCTATAACTCTACCTGTCAAAAAAATAAATAAAATCTTAAAAAAAAAAAAAAAAGAATTAGTCTGAGTTTTCAACACACAAGCAAAGTTAATGGAACCATTATAGGATCTGAACCCTGGAATCTCATATAGAGAAAATAGAAACATATTCTAGGGGCCGGCACTGTGTCGTAGCGAGTAAAGCCACCTCCTGCAGTGCCGGCAACCCATATGGGCTCCAGTTTAAGGGAGACCCAGAAGAAGCTCCTGGCTTTGGACTGGCACAGCTCTGGCCATTGTGGCCAATTAAGGAGTGAACCAGCGGATGGAAGACATCTCTCTGCTTCTCCTTCTCTCTCTGTGTAACTCTGACTTTCAATTAAATAAATTAATCTTTAAAAAAACACATAATCTCATTTATATTCAAATACATGTATATATTCTCTACTGTGTGGGTCACTCAAAACAAAACAAAAACACTTTGCCATATTGCTTTCCTGAGCTGTACTACCAACCTGGGAGGAAACTCAGAAGTGAAATGAAGAGGAAAATGTTACTAATGCTAAACTGGTCAGATTATATAATCATTTGGACTAATAATGATTAAATCTATAGCCAGCTTCTCCTCCTTGTGACCATGCCATTGAGATTAGGTAGGACATAGTGTGGTAAGAGAGTGCCATAAATAAGACCAATGAATTCCACTCATGTGCTCCCATGATGCTCTTTAAGAACTTACACTTTAACAACACTGCTTTTATTATCTAAACATTATATCATGTGTTATCTCTTCCAATATCCATTTTCTGGAGGAACCATTGACTGAGAATCAAAATACACATTAGATTATATGAGAGTCTTCAAAATGTTTATGGAAAATGTGTATTATGACAAAACTACAGATGAATGTCAAAATTTTTTGCACTTGGGCCAGCGCTGTGGCACAGTGGGTTAAAGTCCCAGCCTACAGGGCCAGCAACCCATATGGGCGCCGATTCAAGTTGCGGCTGCTCCACTTCTGATATAGCTCTCTGTTACAGCTTGGGAAAGCAGTTGAAGATGGCCCAAGCTCTTGGGGCCCTGCACCTGCATGGGAGACCCAGATGAAGCTCCTGGCTTCTGGCTTTGGATTGGCTCAGCTCCAGACACTGCTGCCATTTGAGGAGTGAACCAGTGGATGGAAGACCTCTCTGTCTTTCTCTGTCTCTACCTTTCTCTGTAACTCTGTCTTTCATATAGGTAAAATAAATCTTAAAAAAAAATTTTTTTTTGAGCCACAAGAAACTTGGTCTTTTGATTCCATTTTCCCAAAGACTTTTTGAAGTGTCTTTGTACTATCAATTCCAAACACGTTACCAAAGTCAAAAGTGAGAATTATAAGGAAGCTGGACATGCCACTCACTGTGTCCAAGAAAGAACTAGGGAGGGGCGTCAGCTCTAAGAACTGTGCCAAGGATGCCGACTCCTTCCCTCACATCCTCACATCTAACCTTTTCTTGCACCAAAACCAGTGCACTCTGTTCCTGAGCGACAGTGGGACACGGCGATGAACTGGGAGTTCATCTGCTCCTTCTTTCAGAACATGTGCTATTTGATGGTATTGATGGGATCTTCATATCTTCCAAATTTGGTAACATTAAAAAAAAAAAAAAGCTACTCCTTAGATCAGCCAGCTTAAGATGAGCTGGCCTGGTTGGTGACATCAAAATGCTTGAAAAAAATATTTTCTTAGACTATTCCAGTGACTGAGCAACTTGTGTGACTCTCACCAGTGAAACTAAGCTTTTAAAGACATTTCTCGGTACATAAGATACATTCCTAAGAAGAGACTTCTAAAAATAGCTCTTCAGTGTAACTCCCTCCTTATGCATCTGGGCAGACCCGCCACATTTCCTCCACAAAGCTTCCTTTTATGTTGGAACTGAAGACGCTCAATGCCAAGCCAAAGGAGAACAATCTAGAACTACAACTCCTTCACAGCAGATGGTTATTTTTATTAGTAATCTATACACATTGCCCAAGTGTGTTGGGGCATCCTTACATTTTTATCTCCACAATAAATACCGCATTGGAGGTTTTAAGTTCTGCATCCCCTCCCCCACCTTCTCTCTGCCAACACGTGGCCGTCTACAGAGCAGGCAGTGTGGTCTTTGTAGAACAGAGATAAGATGACCACCATAAACCAGAGAATGGAAGATTAAGCACATGTCAGCTAAATTTAAGTTTAAAGATTCCATCTGTATATGTAACCAACAGGCAGCCATAAATGGTTAAATAAGTATGCACAAATTAATAGGATACAGTTAGTAACTTCCACATTTCCCTTCAACCAGCGGTGCTGTGGCAGGCAGCCATGTAATCTGCAATAATCTGTCACAGTGAAGCACTACCCACTTCCTCTGCCCCACCCCCAGCAAGCTATGGCTGGGATACTTCTGGACTGATAATATTCAGATCATCATGTAAGCCCTGTGCATGACAGCTGAAACATACAGACTTTGTAATTTTAAATCTTTAACATTCATAAACCTTAAGGAATAAAGCACATGCTATATGGTATCACATTTCAAAGATTATTTGAAATTTTTAATTTGGTTTTTATGCCTTAGAAAGAATAGAGTGTCTTCCCACCCCCAAGTCAGTATTATCCACTGCAAAGCTTCTTGGATGCAAATGTGCCCCAGGTACAATTTCAGAACTTAACTCCACATTTAACATGTGAAATAGTAGTTGTTGAGATGTCAGGGTTACATATTAGTCTACATATTTCATTTAAACTTTGCTAGAAGAGCTTGGTGAAGTTGTTAAAGACAGCATTAAAACACCTCTCCCCAGCTATAAAATTAACTCGTATTATTTTTTTAAATTTAAACACTATAGTATGTCAAATAAAAAATTAGCTAGTTTCCTGTTTCATCTAATCTCATTTTATGGACTAGAGGAATTTCATATTATTATGAATTGTTAATTACCTCATGGCTAAGACATGTTACTTCTGAAAGAACCCTATGTACTAAAATGATACAAAAAAAGTACAAAATAAAGACAATGTGACCAAACTGATCACACTGTCTCTAATTCTGATGTAACATGCTAGAAACTGCTTTCCTATTTTCTCTTTCTGTGAAAGAAGAAAAATAGGAAGTAGTACGATTATTTTTAAAGACCTCTAACATGAGTAGAATCACTCTGAGTAGCTTAATTTTGTAATATAATTTTAAGGTAAGAATATCAGTCATTAACATAAACTGAATCCATTTAATCATGATGGCCTTTAGAATATTTCAAATATTTTGTTTAAAACACCCTTCTGACAAGATTTTAGTATTTTATTTGCAGCTCAGCATGTACCTTATTTATCCAGAAGAATGGAAAAGAATATTTTTTTTAAATTGCCACTAACACTTATTTGTAGAATATCACACTGCAGATTAAAATAAATAGAGCATATGAAGTCAATGACATTTGAGGCTGATGACTCCCCGGAGAACTTTGAACTAAGATCATAAATACTCACATGAAATTCAACAGAAAGTTTAAATTACTGCTGAACAATGTGAAGGTACAAACCATATTTATAAGGAAACAGGCAATGTAAAATGAAACACGAAATAAGCTTACTCATAGCAGATCATCTCAAATGCGTGTCCATCTCGTATTTCCAGTTCAACATACTAAGGACTTTAAAAATTCTCCATTTAGCTATAGCAACCAATAAGATTGCTCTAGATATGATTTTCTTTAAGAAGCTGCCTCTTATTCACAGGAAAAATAAAACTAATCTCAACTTAAGTTGTAAGAACACCACCAGTCTACCAGCACCTTCGACCCGAGACAGGAAGTTATTATAGACACTTCATTTTATAAGCGAGGCTTAAAGAGAGTACTTCCTGGTCAGACAGTTCACGTCCACTGGATTTTATACAGCTTCCATTCTAACATTCTGGAAGGAAGTTTCTAAACATTTTCCCCCAACTGCTTCCCTAGTCCCTCCTAAAAATTTAAACTTGTTCAAGCTAAACACATTTTACATGAAAACTATGACATCCTGCCAGTGCTTACCATTACAGGATCATGTAAATATCAGAGCTGGCTGTTATTGGTAAAAACATCAGCTTAACTTTTAATTATTTTACACTGACACACCTTCCACCCCCTTCCCTGTGTGCTAAAGGTTTCAGGAGACACAACATTAGAAGGAAAAGAAAGAATGTACTTGAAAGTGGACAACTCACCAACTCCTTGATGAGGAAGAAAACTCAAAAGACCATTCACATTATAATTTTCAAATTTAAAGTGACTTCTCTCTTCGGCTTACATATAAAAAACATCTTGCAGAAACCTTGTGTAATCCTAACAAGGAACTGCAGATGCACAGGGCAGGGCCTGGTGCGCTCATTACTATCAGGACTGCAAGTGCAGTTACTTCCTGTTACAACCCCCATTGGTTCCCACAGGTGCAAGTGCCTAGGGGTGGTGCCGACTGGCCCTTCCTTTTGTAAGTGATCCACTAGGGAGATTTAAGGTTGGCACAACCAATGAATTATTAGCACAGAAGTACCTTGGGCTAAAACGGAGTACTTCCCAAACTAGGTTGGCTGTGAATTGATGATCACCTCACTCAAAAGGGCTAGAGAAAAATTTGTTTCAACAGACTTTCATTATTTTTCTAAGATGCGTTATTATTCAGAATGTCTTTGACTTCACTCAACAAACACTTATGAACTGACTTGTCTAAGCATTAGGAAGACAATAAGGAACAAAATAGAGTCCCGGTGGTCATTCATAAATGACCTAGAATTCTGAGGATTTCATGTATGAAAAGACTTCCATAAAGGCACAGACTAAAGAAATTTGTACTGAAGCTCGGAAAATCCGCTGTAGTTAGTGCTCACTACTAAGAAGCATTAATAGTAAATGTACCTCTTTGAACCTAGAAGAATTTTTCCAGAGTCTGCTACACAAAAGTAGGTTTCCTCAGGTTTTCAGCATTTCAGGGAGGCCATGGTGGAGGCTACGGTAAGTTCCAGCAGGGAAAGGAAGAACTGCTCACCATGAGTCACCAGTGACTAAGTTCTTTTAATTCAGGCTTAAGACACAGTTCAAACTCAATTACTTGTACATGCAGAAAACTGATAACAACCCCAAATTAACATCAGGAGCTCGATTTGACCGATTTTCAGGGTCAATAGCAGCAACTAAGAAAAACAAATGAAATGTTTTGAAATAGATAGTGTTCCTGTGCTGAATTTTATTATTATTTTGGTCTTGGTAGTCTTTAATACC
The DNA here is from genome assembly GCA_949820135.1 of Sylvilagus floridanus. Lineage (NCBI taxonomy): Eukaryota > Metazoa > Chordata > Mammalia > Lagomorpha > Leporidae > Sylvilagus > Sylvilagus floridanus. The sequence continues at coordinate 169,189,123 of OX463233.1, read as the reverse complement.
TAAGAGCCATGTCAGCAAGCGTTCACTAGATTCTGTTACAATGGATGGTTTTCTTAGGCTTTAGCCAAGTGAGACATGATCATCTTGCAATGTATGTAGTGGTGTTTTTTGTTCGTTTGTTTTTGCTTTTTTATTTTTTTTAAATTTCTTTACATGAAAGGGAGAATGACAGAGAAAGATCATCTATCTACTGGTTCACTCCCTAGATAGCTGCAACAGCTAGGCCTGGCCAGGCCAAAACCAGACACTCCATCCTGGTCTCCAACGTGGGAGCAGGGACCCAGGCACGTGGGCCATCATTTGCCACCTTCTCAGGAACCTTTGCATAAAGCTGGATTGGAAGTGGAGCAGCCAGGATGTAAACTGGCAGTCTGTAGTCAACAACAAAAATCTAGTAAACTCAAGGCTGCTTAGGAAAGACATAAAACCCAGGGAGTAAAATGTACAGATAAGCTCTGCTCTTCTAAGCTATACTTAAACTTCCTTAAGATTCCTTTGTTTAACAAACTGGAGGACTTCCCAAGGCCAATGAGTAAACAAATAGCTTCAGCTGCAAATGACAGCAGATCTTATTAAATTTGTTGCTAATGCCTAGAGAAAGGAAAGTAAACTTTCACAGATCTGAAGTTAAAACCCATCAGATAAAACTGCCACCTGAGGAAATAAAATAACAAATTCCAAACAGTCAGGGTCAAAGGCCACCTACAGGAATGTTATCAATGTTGAAAGTGAACATACAGGGGCCAGTGCTGTGGTGTAGCAGGTAAAGTCGCCACCTGCAGTGCTGGTTCAAGTCCCAGTTGCTCCACTTTTTTTTTTTTTTTTTAAGATTTACTTATTTTATTCGAAAGGCCAAGTTACAGAGAGGCGGGCTGGGGTGGGGGAGGGGGTGTCTTCCATCTGCTGTTTCACTCCTCAAATGGATTCGAAGCCAGAAGCCTGGAGCTTCCTCTGGATCTCCCACGCAGGTGCAAGGGCCCAAAGGCCTTGAGCCATCTTCCATTGCTTCCCCAGGCGCATTAGCAGAGAACTGGATTGGAAGTGGAACAGCTTGAACTAGAACTGGCACCCGTATGGGATGCCAGCACTGCAGGCAGTGACCCCACTCTGTGCTACACCACAGAGCCAGCCCCTGGTCCACTTCTGATTCAGCTCTCTGCTATGGCCTGGGAAAGCAGTAGAAAATGGCCCAAGTCCTTGGGCCCCTGCACCGATGTGGGAGACCAGGAAGAAGCCCTTGGCTCTTGGCTTTGAATTGGCCCAGCTCCAGCTGTTGAGGCTATTTGGGGAATGTACCAGCGGGTGGAAGATCCCTCTCTGCCTCTGCCTCTCTGTACCTCTGACTTTCAAATGAAAAAAAAAATCTTAAAAAAGTAAAAAAATGAACATACAAGTTCTCATATGTTTGCTTTTACTGGCATCAAATTTACCAACTGTCAGGCTCTGAGGCAAATTGTTCCTTGAAGAGTTATCCCTGTTATAGTTATCTATATGTACAAATTTAATATTATTTTGAATTTGATGACCAGGTGATGACACCTGGTTAGTAAGACATTGTCCTTTTAAAGATGAAGATGAACATCCAGGAAAGCTAAGTATAAACACTATAATGCAGCGTCATAAAGAATATGATGTACAAAGAGAAAGTACAGAGGTTGTGCATTTGACCCAGCAGTTAAGATGAAACCTGGGACTCTTGGATTCCCTATCAGAGTGCCGGGGTTCAAGTTCCAGCTCCACTTCCAGCCCAGCTTCCTGCTAATGCAGACCCTAGGAGGCAGCAGCTGATGGTTCAAGTCGTTGGGTCCCTGGTGCCCATGAGGGTCGACCTGAATTGAGTTGCTGGCTTCTAGCTTCAGGCTGGCCCAGTCCCAGGCATGTGGGGAGTGAACCAGTGGATGGGAGCATTCTTTCTTTCTGTCTCTCATGTAAATGACATGAATAAATCAAATGGAAAAGTATAAGGTACGGAGGGGATTCAAAGGAGAGAGTACTAAGATGATCAGAGAAGGCCTCCCTCACAATAGATGGCATTAGGGGTGGGTGTCTGACCTCGCTGTTAAGGGTAGCTTGAGACGCCTCCATTGCACACTGGAGCATCGGATTCAGTCCTGACTCTGCTACTGATTCCAGTCTCCTAATACACGCCCTGGGAGACAGCAGTGATGACTCAAGTCTGCGGCCCTTGCTATCCATGCAGGAGACCCAGACTGAGTTCTGGGCCCTTGGCTTCAGTCTGGCCTACAGCTGGCTGTTGTGGGTATTGAGGGAGTAAGCCAGCAGATGGAAGATTTCTCTCTCTCTCTGTCTTTCTCTCTGTGTCTTTGTCTCTCTGCCTTTCAAATAAATAAGAATTACACAAACATGGCATTGCTTTAGAGGTAGATCTGGAAAATGAGGAAAAGAAGGCATGCTAGCCAAAAGAAAGGGCAGGAACAAAGACTGGGAGGCAAAAAGCAGTGCTTGGCTAGTAAGCAGGCTGGTCTTGAGGAGGTACGTGTGTGTGTGTGTGTGTGTGTGTGTGTGAGAGAGAGAGAGAGAGAGAGAGAGAGAGAGAGAGAGAATCCAACAGGAATATAAAAACAGCTTGACAAATCTGTGCTATAGATATGGGGAATTATTTAACGTTTTGAACACGCGAGTGACAGAATCTGAGCTGTGCTTCAGGGAGAACAGGAGAAAAAACACACCCAGGAGAGGTCAGGAAGACAAGGCGACGGGAGACTTGTCACTGCGGGCCTTCCCCAGCCCCTCTGGAAGGCCTATGTTCAGTCCTCCTGGGAGCACTGAGCGCTATGGAGTGGAAGGTGCACAGAGAAACCTGAACTAGGTCACTGTGGTCACGTTTGTCATTGTGTGACCCTGGGAAGTCACCCTGAGTCTCACTTTCCCTATGTGTCAATCTATTAATTATTCTTTTTGGAGTCAGGAGCCATGAGATTCAGCAAACGATTAGGGAGTAGAGCAAAAATAGTAATAAAATTTATCCCAAGTGATTAAAACAAGGAACAGCTTCCATTTATTAAGCACTGCCTATGTGTTTGTCACTCACATAAATCCCTTTATTTGGTTCCTCCAAGAATCCTGAGAGATAAATATTCTTATTTCCCAGATGAGAGAATTGGGAGTGTTCAAACTTAAGTAATCTTCCCAGGTCAGAGGGCTGCCATAGTGACAAAGCCAAAACAGGGACAGAGGCCTCGCTGAGTCCAAGGCCCTGTCTCCCTCACAGTGTCGGGCTGTTTTTATGTGGCAGAGGAATAATGCTAACACTTATTCTTCTGTTCCATTTGGAAACACTGTCTCTTTTTAGCACCATTTCATGTACTCAAAGTCCTCAGTGAGGATAACAAAAAAAAAGTGGTGACACAAAGGGAATGTAATTTTCTGATCATTAATTCACTCACTCAATTCACTGTTACTGAGCATTTTGCATGATGTCTGGTGCTGTGTTTGGGATGGGGGGGATACAAAAATGAACAAGACCCACCTCTGCCCAGTGGTAAATGACAAGCTCATGTAAACAGGGAACCGGGATACAATTTCAGAAGAGAATCTGACACAGGAGACAGAAGAGGCATATAGGGACATCAAATACATTACTATAATGTCATATCTCTGCTATAAGATCTTGACCTAGATCATTTTAAAACCATGTTCATGCAGCTTTAAAAAATATTTCTGTATGAACATACATACCCTTCAGGGTAAAGGCTGATGTTCACCCACAGAACGAGAAACTGGTCACAAACCATCATTCTGCTTAGTGTGTCTACTGACAAGACTAATTAGATTATTATTACTTTTTAAAGCTTTTATTTATTTATTTGAGAGGTAGAGCTACAGACAGAGAGAGAGGGACAGACAGAGAGAGAGGTCTTCCATCCATGCCGGTTCATTCCACAAATGGCTGGAGCCAGGCTGATCCAAAGCCAAGAGCCAGGAGCTTCCTCCCAGCCTCCCACGTGGGTGCTGGTGGAGTGAACCAGTGGATAGAAAGTCTCTCTCTCTCTCCCTCTCTCTCTATAAATCTGCCTTTCAAATAAATAAATACATCTTTAAAAAAAAAAAAAGTATCTGAACTGTCATAAGCCCTAATGGATATAAGGTAGTGTCGTAGTTGAACATATAAAAATAAATATTTACTGAATGGAATCCCAGTTTGATCTGATAAGAAAAAATTCTCTTGTTGTCTCTCAAAAAAAGTGGAAGAGGGTCAAGCATTTGGTCTAGAGGTTAAGATACCACTTAAGATGCTTGCATACGTTTTTGGAGTATCTGAGTTTGATACTTAGTCCTGGCTCCTGACTCCAGCCTCCTGTTCTTGCAGACCCTGGGAGACAGCAGTGATGGTTCATACAGTTGGGTTTCTGCCACCCACCTGGGAGACCTGGATTGAATTCCTAACTCCTGGCTTTGGCAGGCATCTGGGGAGTGAGCCAGTGGATTGGAACTCTTTCTCTTTCTCAAATAAATAAATAAGTAATTTAACAACCCAGTGGGAGTTCTGCCTCTTGCCAAGCAATGCTTTGAGCTGCCTTGAGACTCTACAGCAAGAAGGCCCGCCCCCACCCCTCGCTCTCAGACCTCCAGCACCGTCAGCCAGAATAAATCTCTTGTACTTAAAACAAAACAGAGGAAAGTAAAATTGAACTATTCCAATAAGTATTTCTATAATTAACTATAAAATTAACATCAAACATATACTGTGTGGGTTGATTTTGCTATTCATCATTTCATTGAGGCCACAGGTAAAGCCAAAGGGCCCAGCATGTAAAGTCTCATTTTTTGAAGCTAAAGCCGCACAGGTTATACTTTCTTATTTAATAGGAATAAGTTTTGCTAGCCGTAAAACTTTTATTCCAAGCCATCTCTTTCTTGCTCCTGGAATGTAAAAGGTATATGAGAGACAGCTGGCAATGGTAAGAGTGGCTTAAGTCATTCTGTTGCCAAGGAATTAGCCCTTTGACTTTCAAAATAGAAATAACTTTAACATATTTTAAATATACTTCAATATCTCTAACAAATGTCAAGTTGGACTTCTGTCCATTAGGTTGATCTACAAAATATTCAGCTAACTTTCACAATATACCTCTCAAACACTAATGTGTATCAATTTAATTTCTACTAGTAATAAAAACTCAAAATAGTTTTTTTTTTTTTCTTTTAAATTTGGGGCCTTTAGCTTGGCAATGAGTTAGATCACATTTTGGCCTATACATTGAAATAGATTATAACTAACATATAATTATAGAAAAATATCACTTATGTTTCTTTTACTGAGTCTAAGAAACAGTAACTTTTAATATATTCTCACAAATAATAAAGCAACCAATTAAACTCTCTATGCTGAAATGCAATTGTATAATATCTGGCAATTCCAAAAACTCTAATTCCAAAACTCCCTATTCTGATCGACAGAAATCCTTCATTGAAGACAAACGGGAAAGGAGTCTCTTAGGAGACTCAGAAAACACTTTGAGATGAGATCCTTTCTTTCGCTCGCTCTCTATGTCTCGTCATTTCTAGGGATGAGAAGAAACGAAGATTGGAGAAACAGATTACAAAGGAAAGAGGCTTTTGACTAAGACTATTAAGAAAAAGTACCCATGGTTAGTGTCCATTCATTCTCCTAGAACGCCTAGAGCAGCACATATGAATCCTGGCAAGCAATGAGGACATTTATTCAGGTTGGCTTAAACATTACACCGAATTAGACACCCAGGGAGTCTCTGAGATTACAATGGTGTGACTGTATAAGACGCAAGTGGTACAGAAAGTGTAAAATGGGTTATTGTGCTTCCTGGACAGCACTTACATCCTGCTACACTAGGATGGAGAGGAGCTTAAGAACCAAGAATTTGCATTCTGAGGTTGGTATTCATATGGGAATGTAAACCCCCATCACCGTAATCTGTTTTTAATTATATTTTTAATAGAAAGTAAACAGTTTAAATGAAGAAAGATAGAATGATTTGACATAGTTATACTTTCTCATCAGGATGGTGAGTTTTAGTTTTTGAAACAAATGAAAAAAAATTCCTATAGAATTCCTCCCCTCGCCCCTCCCCCAGGCATAAAGTTATCATAGGTCCTTCCTATGTGTAAAAATTCTATCACATCAAATTTCTTTTCATTGTTTCTGAATCAATACCATAAGACAATGCAGTTAAAATGATTGCTTTAGTGATCATTTAGGGGGAGTATCAGCACTTCCTTTTCTCACCAGGCAATAGAGTTAATGTTTTATCTTAATAAATGATCACTTGTTACTAGTCAGAAATGAGCTAACAAGTTTGGTGAAAGAACTTATCTGCTCAGACATTTCTACGACTTTGTAGAAGTACCGGGACTGAGAGCCTCAATTCTGCCACACATCATTTCAGACATTACAAGTACTCCGTGTTGAGTATACAGCCCTTTTAAGTGACCTCATGAGCTCACTGGCTCTGTTTTTATTTGAATTGAACCCAGCATCCTAGAAAAATATATCTGATGTAAAAAAATTATATTCAATAAACCTTAAGTTACAGTGCCTCCTATTTTCAGTGCGTGTTTGTGTTGTTTCTCTCATCTGCATAGCTCCTGTTTCTTAGGGAAAGACTAGCGGTCGGCAGAATTTTCATAACCACAGTTCCACACTCTCGGAAGCCAAGCGAGATCCGCTCTGCACCAGGTAAGGACAAATAAAGTCCGAACAGAGGTCCTGCTCTAGGGATGGTCACCCTCAGCATCTAGGAGCTCCAGGGGCCTTTCTACCTGTGCCTCCCAGTGCTGTCTTGTCGGAAATTAACACAGCATGTCTTCCTTGCCCTTGGTGGAAGCTACCCACTGCTCAACCCAGATTTCTAAGAAGACGCCAACCCTGAAACAAAGGACACACTTAAATAACTGTGATGTGACATGGTAACTACATTTCTCGTTGTTTTCCTGAAACCATCATCATCGAAACCAAAAAGAAATTGATCAGAGAGAAGAGAGAACACATAGAGAATGGGGGCAGGCACAGAACTGCCCGGTATAGCCCTGCGAGGCTGCGCATGGAGGGAAGGTGGCCAGGCAGCATGAGCTGTTCTCAGGTTTAATTTTCACAACCTTTAGGGTAAGAGGCTGCCCCCATGGCTTCCCACTACTTGTCCACGCACTTCGATGGGCAACACACCTCCCACCAGCACACACGGTATCTGGGTTCCATAGGCTTCTCTCTCTCCTTAGCTCACCGAGAATTAGGAAATGTAATTGGAGAGTGCCTCGTGCCCAGCGGTGCCAACACCTCCTTTTCAAACACAGTCTGTCCTCCCAAGTCCTCCGACGCAGAGAAGTGAGACAGCCTGGGACAGCTGCTTTCAGCGTGCCCGGGACACCAGCGCCTGCCACATCTAAGTTTCTGAGCTGCGCGTTGATTTCAATGTCAAAACACAGGAGTTCAGGAAAAGACAAGAATCTATCAACATCAACATAAGCAGCGATCCCCAGAGAACCCTTTCCCTTTCCGGGTCTCGTGGTGGGCTCAGAAGCCCCTCGCTTTGAAGGCTCCCACAGCAAACTCCGGGGAGGAACGGGAGGCCGGCGGGCAGCGCTACGCTCCCGATCTGTCCGGGATTTCTGTCCCTCTGCCGGACCCTGCAGCCCGACAGCCTCCCCCAGGGACCTTGACACAGTGCCGGCCCCAGAGTCCTCCAGCCTGGGGCGTGCGCAGTACCCCTGGAAGATCGCAGTACCCCGGGAAGATCGCTGGTTCAGACCCCACCAGTCAGACGCCCTGACCCAGACCAGGCTCCCCACCACCACTTTTCCAGCACAGCAGGCGGGACCCCTAGCTTCCTGCACTCCCCAAGCCCATCTCAGGGTCCCCGGCCCACAGGGGCTGCCCTGAGACCTCGTGGACCACTCTCTTCACAGTCGCTGTCCCTGCCCCGCTCCACGTCCCCTCCCCTCATCCCCGAGACAGCTCCCCTCTCTTTCTGTCCTGCCCATTCAAAGGGGTCTCCACCCCTCATCTCACCGTCCTGGGCCCTCTGGGGGTCATCTCCCCTCTCTCTCTGACCTGCACTTGGGGTTCCCAGCCCTCTCTCTGACCCGCGCACTCGGAGGTCCCCAGCCCTCACTCTGACCAGCACACTTGGGGTCCCCTGCCCTCTCTCTGACCCGCACACTCGGGGTCCCCTGCCCTCGCTCTCTGACCCTAACACTCTCGGTCCCCTGCACTCACTCTCTGACCCGCACACTCGGGGTCCCCTGCCCTCTCTCTGACCCGCACACTCGGGGTCCCCTGCCCTCTCTCTGACCCGCACACTCGGGGTCCCCTGCCCTCTCTCTGACCCGCACACTCGGGGTCCCCTGCCCTCTCTCTGACCCGCACACACTCGGGGTCCCCTGCCCTCTCTCTGACCCGCACACTTGGGGTCCCCTGCCCCCTCTCTCTGACCCGCGCACTCGGAGGTCCCCAGCCCTCTCTCTGACCCGAACACTCAGGATCCCCTGCCCTCGCTCTCTGACCCGCACACTCGGGGTCCCCTGCCCTCTCTCTGACCCGCACACACTCGGGGTGTCCCCTGCCATCTCTGACCCGCACACTCGGGGTCCCCTGCCCTCTCTCTGACCCGCACACTCTCGGTCCCCTGCCCTCTCTCTGACCCGCACACTCTTGGTCCCCTGCCCTCTCTCTGACCCGCACACTCTCGGTCCCCTACCCTCTCTCTCTGACCCGCACACTCGGGGTCCCCTGCCATCTCTGACCCCCACACTCGGGGTCCCCTGCCCTCTCTCTGACCCGCACACACTCGGGGTCCCCTGCCCCCTCTCTCTGACCCGCACACTCGGGGTGTCCCCTGCCATCTCTGACCCCCACACTCGGGGTCCCCTGCCCTCTCTCTGACCCGCACACACTCGGGGTGTCCCCTGCCATCTCTGACCCGCACACTCGGGATCCCCTGCCCTCTCTCTGACCCGCACACTCGGGGTCCCCTGCCCCCTCTCTCTGACCCGCACACTCGGGGTCCCCTGCCCTCTCTCTCTGACCCGCACACTCGGGGTCCCCTGCCCTCGCTCTGACCCGCACACTCGGGGTCCCCAGCCCTCGCTCTGACCCGCACACTTGGGGTCCCCAGCCCTCTCTCTGACCCGCACACTCGGGGTCCCCTGCCCTCTCTCTGACCCGCACACTCGGGGTCCCCTGCCCTCGCTCTGACCCGCACACTCTCGGTCCCCTGCCCTCTCTCTGACCCGCACACTCTCGGTCCCCTTCCCTCTCTGACCCGCACACTCGGGGTCCCCTTCCCTCTCTGACCCGCACACTCTCGGTCCCCTGCCCTCCCTCCGCCGTCCCGGTCCCAGTGGTCTCTCCTCAGTCCGCGCCGTCAGCTGCGCTCCCGGAACCCCCCGGGCTCGGGTCCTCGCGCTGTCACCGTCCCGCGCTCCGGGCTCTCACCTCAGCGCGGCTGTCACCACCCCGGGCCCGGCGCCGCCGCCGCCGCTCCTCTCCACACTTGTTCCCGAGTCGCTCCCCGCGGTTCGGACGCCTGCGAAGCCCCGGGTCAGGTGGCGGAGCGCCGGATCCGGCCGCGCGCAGCCTCTGGCCACCGTCTCCGCCTCGCGTCCCACTCTCCACGCAGGACCCGCTCGCCCCGCGCCACACCGACCCTCCCGCGGCCGCCGCTGCTGTCCGAGGTGCGGCTCCTGCCAGGGGTGGCCAATCGCACCCGACTGCGCCGAGCGCGCTCCGCCCCAATCTCAGTACGCCCGCCCCCTGGCCCCCCGACCACGCCCTCAGCTCCGCTCCGATAGGCTCTCTACTGACCTTCCCTGATCGCAGGGCGCAGGGCCGGGGCCGGACATAGGTACTTGATTGGAAGTGCCTGTAAAATCGACCGGTCGATGGGGCCCGAGGATTGGCGGAGCTGGCTGTGGGCGGGTCATAGGGGGCGGGGCTTCCTCAGACGCGGAAGACCTTGCAACTTTAGTTATCCAGGGGCCCGCCTGGGGTGCGGTCGGTGTTGTTTGTACGGCTCTGAGGTCAAAGTTCATAGCACCCCACCCCAAGCTTTTACATTTTTGGGGAGCCTCTGGGGAGGACCCTTTTCGTTTGCTAGCCATTCAGCCGTACTTTAACAGGGCGTTTATGCACGCAGGGCTTGTCAATCACATTTCCTGGGTTTCTGGCGGGGGAGTTGCCTGTCCTTGCATTGCGTCAGCAATCTACCGGTTTGATGCTGTCAGAGAAGAACCCTGCGTGCTGGTCAGTGTGCGTGCTGTGCACTGCGAAGCCGTCAGTGTAGACAGCAGCTCGGCTGGCACAGGCTCACAGGAGGACCGGGACTGGGCTGGCCGAGCCCTGTGAGCGTTAGCCCCGGGTCCGCCAGCCTCCTCATCACCGCCACGGACGGACCCCTGCTGACCCCGGCGGGAAGCCAGCGGCGGCCAAGGGTGAAAGTGCGTCAGGCCCCTCAGAGCCGCTCTTCATGGTGTTCGTTCGACAGCAGAAACCGGAAGCAGCTTTGTGCACACTGAACATTTACAGTCTTACAATGACACCTTCATGCTTGCTCCCATTGTGGGGCTAAGCCTTGGAAGATGTATGCAGCCCGGGCCGGCGCTGTGGCGTGGCGCGTGAAGCCACTGCCTGCGGTGCCAGCATGCCATGTGGACGCTGGTTCGAGTCCCGGCTGCTCCACTTCCAATCCAGCTCTGTGCTAGGGCCTGGGAAAGCAGCAGCAGATGGCCCAAGTCCCTGGGCCCCTGCACCCACGTAGGAGACCAGGAAGAAGCTCCTGGCTTCGGATTGGCCCAGCTCCGGCCATTGCAGCCATTTGGGGAGTGAACCAGCAGATGGAAGACCTCTGTCTGTCTCTGCCTCTCTCTAACTCAGACTTTCAAATAAATAAACAAATCTTTAAAAAATAATGTGTGCAGCCCTTAGCTCTCAGAAGCCTCCATCATGAACTCCTTTGGTCCTGCTGACACTGTTTTCAACAGTAAATGTCTTGCCCTGGGGTTTAGAAACCATGCGCTCTGGGGTCTGGCCTAGCAGTTAGGACTCCCATGTCCACGTACTTGGGTTGAATTCCTGGTACCGGCTCCTGATCCCAGCTTGCACCGTGTACTCCTTTTGTGTGGGTGTTGGGGTCTGCAGGGGCAAGAAGCCCGGAGGTGGGGCCGGGGGAGGGGGCCTTTCTGCCACTGAGCAGCGTGGCTGAGAACCCCTTTAGGAAAGAACCAAAGATTCCCAGGAGGGAGAACCTGGCTTTGAGTAAACTTGCGTTTCACTATACAAATCGAGGACGGCTCAGGCTGTGGGTCGTTCGCTCCATTAAGGAGTATTTACTTGTTAGGCACTCATCCTGCCCATTCTGCCGCTGGGAATCTGGGTATGAGAAATGAGGACACTGTTCAGCACCCAAGAGTTCCATTGTCTCTGTTGGTTACACAGAAAAAAATAAATGCATAAGCATTAACAGCTGCTGTTTGCAATCAAGGAGATGGAAATAAACCATAGGCAAAATAAACATCCCAGTATCTTGAAAGGAAACCAGTTAGCAGCAAAACTGACCTTTTGGGGGGCTTCATGATACCAGTGAACCCTGATTTCTAACCCGCGGATGCTTTTTCTGCCCTGCGATCATTGCTGCTGATAGAGACTCAGGTTGCTCAAGAGAGCTGATTACAAATAATTCAGGTAGGAGCCAGAAGCACAGCACAGGCTTCATCCTCTGGACGAGACAGTCCTGGATCCCAGTTTAAACGTGGACGGCAGAACCACAGTGAGCCCCGAATGCCCCTTGTTTAGAAGGAGTCTCTGAAGATCTGCGAACTCCTGGAAAGACACTGCCAACAATCCATTCTGGAAATTCTTGGGTTTTGTCGGGAGGAAAAAATCCCTCACAAAGAACAGATTTGAATGAAAACAAGGTAGCTGGTCGGCCCCAAGGCTCACAAGGTTAATCCTCCACCTGTGGTGCTGGCACCCCGGGTTCAAGCCGGATTCTGTCCCGGTTGCCCCTCTTCCAGTCCAGCTCTCTGCTGTGGCCCGGGAGGGCAGTGGAGGATGACCCAAGTGCTTGGACCCTGCACCCCATAGGAGACCAGGAGAAGCACCTGGCTCCTGGCTTCGGATCAGTGTGGTGCGCCGGCTGCAGCACGGCGGCCATTGGAAGGTGAACCGACGGCAAAGGAAGACCTTTCTCTCTCTCTCTCACTGTCCACTCTGCCTGTCAAAAATAAACAAGGTAGTCAACACGACATTCCCAAACCAACTCCACCCAGGCCACAAAGGACCACAGAACCAGAACCCGAGCTTCCTCCTGGCTCCCACATTTCTGTTCAGCTTTACCTTTTTTCTTTTTCTAGGATTTGTTTATTCGTTTGAGAGGCAGAGAGGAGAAGGGGAGATGGAGGGAGATTTTCCACCTGCTGGTTCACTCCCCAAATGGCCGCAACAGCCACTGCTGGGCCGATCCGAAGCCAGGAGCCAGGTGCTTCTTCCAGGTCTCCCATGCGGGTGCAGGGTCCCAAGGACTTGGGCCATCTTCTACTGCTTTCCCAGGCCATAGCAGAGAGCTGGATTGGAAGTGGAGCAGCCGTGTCTGGAACCGGCACTCGGGCCCCGGGCTGTGGCCGAACTCCTGGGTTCAGCTTCCCTGCTTGCTCCTTTCTCTGTGCAGACGTGGGAGCCGCCTGAAGAGCGGGGTCACTTTGCACAAACCATCAAACGTGGGAGCTGCATCCCTTTCTGGCTACGCACACTGGACAGCGTGTTCCCCAGCCCAGGGGCGCCTGCGTCCGCTGGCTGAGCCCCGTTGGTAAGGGTGCGCTCCCCCTCTCAGAGGGAGCCTCCCGTAACCCAGGCGCCCGTCTTCAGCCCGGGTCTTTCTCCCTGGACCCGGGCTCTTCCTGTGGGTCCGTGCCCAGCTGTAGTTGGTTGGAAAGCTACTGGGTCTGCGGAAACACCGTGAAACCGTTAGCATCGGCGGCCATGCGAGGCAGCTGTGCTCTGGAGGGCCTGGGTCTGGGGTCTACATAAAGCAGACTGGACGCTACCATGTTTTTAAAAGCAAGTGGCCGGTCTAGGTTTTTTTTTTTTTTTTTTTAACAGGCCTGCTGACCGTACCACGGGCTACCTGCATTTTAATCTTTATTTCAATTCTTAATAACGTTCCTCTTAGGGGAGGGGCCACCTCCCTTTTCCTGCATGACCACGTACTCTGGACGTGTAGACTTCCCGCCCTATTAGGAGGACGGTCCACCACGTCCACCTGCCGCCGCCAGGTCGCCGGCGACCCTCGCTTCGTTCTGGCCGCGGGCGCCGCCTGGCGGCTGTTTCCGGAAGCCTCCCGTTAACCATGGGGGTCCTGGCCGCGGCTAGGGCTGCCCGTGGATTTGCCTGACTCCAAAGAGCCGGCCCGCGCCCCTCCTCTGCCACCCGTCGAGGATTTCAAGACGGCGATGAAGATGCTGGGCGCACGGCGAAGGAGGCGTCTGTCGGCCTTTCCAGCCGTTCGAGAATGGCGGAGTCAGGCCGTCGTCGGGCAGCCCGCGACCCGGAAGTCGCCTTCGGTGCGAGGTCCCCGTTGCCGAGCGCGGGCGCGGGGGGCGGAGCTCGGCGGCGACGGGGAAGGGGTCGCCCGGGCTCCCGCTCTTCGAGTTGGGGGGCCGGTCGGGCGCGGTTCCGCGGACGTCCGGCCCGCAGGGCGGGTGGCCGCGGTCTCCTCCGGGCACGCTCCGCTGCGGTCAGAGGCGGCATGAGTGCCGCGGGGCTGCTGGCCCCGGCGCCGGCCCCGGCTGGAGCGCCGCCGGCCCCGGAGTACTATCCTGAGGAGGACGAGGAGCTGGAGAGCGCCGAGGAGGACGAACGCAGCTGTCGGGGCCGCGAGTCGGACGAAGGTGCGACCCCAGCCCGCCGGACAGCGCGGGGCGGGGGTGAGAGCGCTGGGGCGGGGGGCGGCGGGGCGGGGCGCGGCCTGGGCTGGGGGTCGCCGCCGCGGGTGTTGAGAGGGGCCTTGGACGTCGTCGGGGCGGGCGGGCGCTTAAGGCTGCGGCACCCCACCCCCCAGCCGTCCGTGGCGGCCCCTCGGCCCTCCCCGGGCCCGCGGAGTGCACTGAGCAACGTTGTTCGTGGCCGAGAGCCCGAGCGGGGGCTGCCGCCGGCCCGGGGCAGGGGCAGGGGCAGGGGCAGGGGCAGGGGCAGGGGCAGGGGCAGGGGGGCGCTGTGCCCCCGGGCCGCCCCGGGTGGGCTCTGCCGGGTCTCCGCCTCCCGGGGCAGCCGCGGGCGAGACGGACTTGGCGGCGTGGCTGCCCCGCTGTGTCTGCGGCGCCGAGTGCTGCTCCTGCTCGTGGTCCGCACGGCCCGGAGCGCTGGGTTTCAGGCCCAGGGCTAAGCCTTGTAAGATGCATGCAGCCCGGGCTGTTTTGGGGGGACCGGGGCGGGGGGGGGGGACGAGGGAAGAGAGGCGGCAGGGAGAGGCTGCCCCCGGTGGGATGCGGCTCGGCCTCCCGCGGGCCCGGTAGTGCAGCGGGCCGGCGCAGGGAACGCTCTAGAATGAAGGAGCTGGCTGCTTGTGCGGGACGCCAAGTTGGAGAAACTGCGTTTGCTGTGGGAAAGCTTGGAGGCCGGGGCAGCCGGCTTGGGGAGCGGAGTCGCTTGTGCTGCCTTTCCCGTCCACCAGGTGGAGCTGTGAGACCAAAATTGACAGCCCCCCCCCCCCCGCCCCCCATCACATGAGCTTGGTATTCGATTGTTCACTTTAGTTATCGCTTTGGGAAGATTTGTTATTGGAGTTCAGTGTGTTCTGTAGACTTCGCCTGTGATATGTGTGTGGAACTCAAAAAACTTTTGTGTGCCAAATAAGTGTTCCTTTCACTCTGTTTTCCGTGAACTTTTAGGAGTTCCTGAGCTGTGTCTGATGTGAAATGCGTGCAGGGCCCCGGCGGGGCAGTGCACATACAGGTTGAGCGTCTGTAATCCGACGATCCAAAATCCAGAACTTTCCGAGTTCCCATCATGCTCAGAAAGGTTCAGATTTTGGGCTTCTGGCTTAGGGGTGTAGAACTCGTAAAGTCCATGCAAATATCCCCAAATAAAACACAGTTCCCAGCACTTTTGGTCACAGGCGTTTGGATAAACAAAACTCGGCTTGCACTGGGTGTTTATTTGCGTTTGCAGAGACAGAGAGCTCTTCCTTGTTGGTTCACTACGCGGATGCCCACAGTGCCAGCGCTGGGCCACATGGAAGCCGGGAACTCGGTCTGCGTCTCCTGCATGCGTGACAGGGACCCGGCTACTTGAGCCGTCGCCTTCTGCCTCCTAGGGTGTGCCCTGGCAGGAAGCGGGGCCAGGAATTGAAGCCACGCACTGCAGGGACGTGAGCCCCTGCCTGGGTTGTACCGTGTTGTGTGTTTGGGAGCAGTAAGGCTTGGCTGCGTGCTGTGTCCGGTCTCAGGTCCCCGTCTCCGCTGAGCTGCCATTGTGGCCGCCTCTGCAGAGCAGCAGCGTTGACCATGGCTGCCGGTGTCTCGGGCACCCTGCTCTCTGGCTGGGCTGCAGATAGGCAAGCTCTTTGTGTAAGTTGGAAACGGCACTTGATTTTCTGAAGTAAGTATAGTCACTGTTTCTTGCTGGTGGCTTCATGCAGGCGTGTGGTAAGTAGGAGTTCATCTTACAGGAAGTGCTTGCCCTGTGTCAGCTGTGCGAGTCCTGATTTAACCAAGCCTTCTTGCGTGTTTCTCTTCAGACACTGAGGATGCTAGTGAGACTGACCTGGCCAAGCATGAGGAAGAGGACTACGTGGAAATGAAGGAGCAGTGAGTGTGGTTTGTCTTTCTTCTGTGGGACGTGGAACTAGTGATAGAATCTCGACCTGACCTCATGAATTACTTTGAACTCCGGTACTTCCAAAGACCATGCGTATGTGTGCTGTTCCCACCTCCAAATGAGTCATGTTTCATTCATCTTCCTCTTCTAAGACTTGAGGAGCCAGTGCCGTGGCTCACTTGGTTAATCCTCCGCCTGAGGCGCCGGCATCCCATATGGGCGCAGGGTTCTAGCCCCGGATGTTCCTCTTCCAGTCTAGCTCTCTGCTGTGGCCCGGGAGGGCAGTGGAGGATGGCCCAGGTGCTTGGGCCCTGCACCCCATGGGAGACCAGGAGGAAGCACCTGGCTCCTGGCTTTGGATTGGCGCAGTGCCAGCCATAGCAGCCATTTGGGGGGTGAACCAACGGCAGGAGGATCTTTATCTCTGTCTCCTCTCTCATTGTCTAATTCTGTCAGGAAAAAAAAAGGACTCTTGAGGGTAGACTAGAAAGAACTTTGAGGGAAATGATCACGGGAGAGAGAATAAGGGTTGTTAGGAAAATGGCTCAGGCTCAGTCTTATCTGTGGCACGATCTACACCTGATTTATATTCTGTACCCCGTTCCTGCCGCCATTGCTGAAAGCCAGGTAGCCACATGGCCCGAACTACCTGTGCCAAGCTCCACCCCCAACCTAATGGGATTGGCCAATTCCTACCTCACTGCCCACCCCCTGGAAAAGGTATATTAGACCCCCTTCCCAGACATGCGGCCCTTTTCCCTTCGCTGCCCCACCCCTCTGGTCTGTTGGGTTTCCCCCAATAAACCCTTTCCCTTACTCTGGTGTCTGGTGTGTTTTGTGACAGCCTAGTAGAAATAGATAACAAGGGTGTTTAAAACAGCAGATAACTTTATGGCATTGCTCTTCATTTTTTTTTTTTTTTTTTGATGTGAAAAATCAATGCTCAGGTTTCTTCAAGCACCTGGGTTCTCAGAAGGGCATGAATCCATGAGAGCCGACCGCATGCTGGACAGTATGTGAGAGCTTGGAGGCCGGGCTCTGTCCGCGTTCACACCCATCCTCAGCCCAGCCTTCTCATTGTCTTCACATTCAGCCACAGCCAAACATGGCCAGAGAAATGAAACCCTGCGCACTTTTATTGTAGGCTTAAATGGGAGATAGTGTTAAGTGTTTCAGTAAGTGTTTGATGAATGTAATTGGAAGATCTTGACTTCTTAAACTCTTTTTTTGGTAAAGGTTTATTTATTTGAAAGGCAGAGTTACAGTGAGAGAGGGAGAGAGATCTTCTGTCTGCTGGTTCACTCCGCAAATGGCCACAACAGCCAGGCCTGGGCCAGGCTGAAGCCAGGAATTTCTTCCCGGTCTACCACTGCTTTCCCAGGTGCATTAGCAGGGAGCTGGGATTGGAGGTGGAGCAGCCATGTCTCAAACTGCTGCCCATATGGGATGCTGGTGCTGTAGGCGGTGGCTTTAACCTGCTGAGCCACAGTACCGGCACCAACTTTTAAAATTCTTTAAGTTAGATCTACATTCTTTCCTTTCCAGTTTGTATTACCAAGTATTTTATGGCCATTATTTTTATGCTTTGGAATTCATTGGGGTAATTCAGTTAGGCCTGACCAATGCCGAGTAAAGGAGGATTACTTAATAATTCATATGCTCTCTCTGTATTCGCTCAAGGCTTTTAGCTGATTCATCTTGGAGCTGTTTGGGATCCATTTTCACATACCTGTTTTCACCATATGTGATCTCACTGAATCTGAATTTTTTTTTCTGTTTGCTTCTTCAATCTGTCGGTTTTTTTCTTTCAGAATAGACTTAGAATTCTAAGGTATTTGGCTGGCACCTGAAGTGTGGTAGAACATTTAATATCCTGGGTTCTGAATACTGACTTCTTGTGCACGGTTGACTTGTCTATTCTTTCTCGTGTACTTGATTTTTTTTTTTTTTTTTTAAGATTTATTTATTTATTTGAAAGGCAGAGCTACTCAGGCAGAGAGAGAGAGAGAGATCTTGCAACTTCCATCTGCTGGTTCATTCTGTAAATGGCCACAACAGCTGGAGCTGAGCCGATCAGGAGCCAGGAGATTCTTTTGGGTCTCCCATGTGGGTGCAGAGGCCCAAGCACTTGGGCCATCTTCTATTGCTTTCCCAAGCCATAGCAGAGAGCTGGATGGTATATGGAGCAGCCAGGTCTCAAACTGGGGCCCATATGCGATGCCAGCACTGTAGATGGTGACTTTACCTGCTGCACCACAGTGCCAGCCTCTTGATTTATTTTTTTTCTTACAGCGCCAGTCCCCCCTCCCCCCCATTTTTTTTTTAAGAGATATCTCAGGGCTGGTGCTGTCGCGTAGTGGGTGAAGCCGCCGTCTGCATTGTCGGCATTCCATGTGTGTGCTGGTGCGAGTCCCAGCTGCTCCACCTCTGATCCAGCTCTCTGCTGTGGCCTGGGAAGGTAGTTGAAGATTGCCTGGGTCCTCGCACCCCTGCACCTGCTTAGGAGAACCTGAGGGCCCTCCTGGATCCTGGCTTCTGATCTCGGTGCAGCTCTGTCCGTTGCGGCCGACTGGGGAGTGAACCAGTGGATGGAAGACCCCCCTCTCTCTCTCTCTCTCTCTCTGCCTCTCCTTCTCTCGCTCTTTAACTCTGTCTTTCAAATAAATCAATCTTTCATTTTAAAAAAAGAGATATCTTTTTTGTTGAATATACTTTCTTAAGATTTGTTAATGTAGAACTTACTTTTTTTAAGATTTATTTAATTGAGAGACAGAGTTAGGGGAGAGACAGATCTTCATCCACTGGTTCACTCCCCAGGTGACCATGTTGGCTGGGGCTGGGCCAGGCCGAAGCCAGGAGCCCAGAGCTACATCCACAGGTCTACCACATGGGTGCAAGGGCCCAAGGATTTGGGCCATGTTCTGCTACTTTGCCAGACACATTAGCAGAGAGCTGGATTGGAAGTGGAGCAGCTTGGACTCGAACCGATGCCTATATAGCATGCTAGTATTGCAGGCAGTAGATTGACCTGCTGCAGCACAGCTCAAGCCCTTAAATTGAATGCCCCGTGAGCATCGGGAGTGCATGAGGATTGGCCCTAAATGAGTCCGAGCTCCTGTGTGAATCCCAGGTTCTGCCTCTAGAGCTGGCTGGATCTACAGCCTGTGTTTGGCCATCAGAAGGCTTCTCTGTTCTTTCAGGCTGGAAGCCCTTGTCATGTGCAATTGGGAATGTTTTTCAGGTAGAAGCAGAAATACTGCTGAGCTTTGATGTGTGTGGGGAATCGCCATTCAGACAGACTAGCTGCTATGTGTAATTGCCTCTAGTGAAGAGTAAGGGAATAGCACACCTCATTTTTTTGCCTGGTGTGTGTGCTGTGCCCACTCGCCCAGATGGGCCTGCAAATCCTGCATTTTGTTGTTGTTTCTGAATCACTGTTATTTTTCTGATCCTGAAAGAGTAGTACATTTTAAAATGACGTGATCGCTTATTGATATAGTATGCATGAGGGTTATTTATATAGTTTGCTGTCTGTAGAAAACTCCTTTGGAATTTATAATCTAACTGCAGAGTTGATAGAGGAGTTGATTAATGCCATTTTCTATCTGTGTATGTGTGTGTGTTAAGCTTCTAGATCTAAAGTATGATGGCTCACACTCAGTTTCCTTGTATATTCTAACCTACCTCTGCTTATCGTTATTTATTATAATAGCTGTCTTCATATTTGAATGTCTTATTCTGATTTTTAAACTTTTATTTATTTGAGAGATAGAGGGAAAGAACTCCCACGCACTGGTTTACTCCCCAATATCAGGTGCCAGGGACCCATTCCAGGCCTCTCTTGTAGGTGGCAAGAACCCAGTTACTTGAGTCGTCACTTGCTGCCTCCCAGGGTCTGCGTTCGTAGGAAGCTGCAATGAAGAGTGGAGCCTAACTGGAATCCAGGCGCTCTGATATGGCATGCAGTCCTTTTTTGACCCCTGTACCGGTCCACTTTAAATGAGCCAGTCTCTTAAATGTTATGGTTGACGTTCCTGTAACATCCCGGGTCATTCCTGCGAGGACCATGTTTTAGAATGGAGATTGAGTGTTCTGCTTTTCAGCGTGGCTTTGCTTTCTTCACAGGATGTATCAGGACAAACTGGCTTCCCTCAAGAGGCAGTTGCAGCAGCTGCAGGAAGGTCAGTGTGTGACTGAACCCTTCACTGTTAGCTTCAGACCTTCGGTGTGTGAATCTCACTTCTCTGCGGCAGTGCCTTAAAAGGGGATCTGGCTGGTTTCAGCAATCTACTGCATGTTTTGCTATCTTCTCTCACTAAAGTGATTTTTTTTTTTATAGAAAGATTTATTTACTTTGAAATTCCGAGTTAGAGGGAGAGACAGAGAGATCTTCCATCTGCTGGTTCACTCCCCAGATGGCCCCAATCGCCAGGTCTGAGCCAGGTTGAAGCCAGGAGCTTCTTCTGGGTCTCCCATGTGTGTGGCAGGGACCCAAACACTTGGGCCAGCTTCTGCTTTTCCTAGGCCGTCACAGGGAGCTGGGTCAGAAGTGGAGCAGCTGGGACATGAACCAACTGCCTCCCATATGGGATGCCGGCATTGTGAGTAGCGGCTTTACCCTCCATGCCGCGGTGTCAACCTGCTATGTCGTGACCCTGGCCCCATTAATTATTAATTAATTTTATTTATTTATTTTTGACAGGCAGAGTGGACAGTGAGAGAGAGAGACAGAGAAAGGTCTTCATTTTGCCGCTGATCTGAAGCCAGGAGCTTCTCATGGTCTCCCATGGGGTGCAGGGCCCAAGCACTTGGGCCATCTTCCACCGCACTCCCGGGCCATAGCGGAGAGCTGGCCTGGAAGAGGGGCAACTGGGACAGAATCTGGGGCCCCGACTGGGACTGGAACCCGGGGTGCCGGCGCCGTAGGTGGAGGATTAGTCTATTGAGCTACGGTGCCGGCCCCATTATTTTATTTTTAAAATGAAACAGATTGGGGCCGGCGCTGTGGCTCAGCGGGTTAACGCCCTGGCCTGAAGCACCAGCATCCCATATGGGCGCCGGTTCCAGTCCTGGCTGCTCCACTTCCGATCCAGCTCTCTGCTATGGCTGGGAAAGCAGTAGAAGATGGCTCAAGTCCTTGGGCCCCTGCACTTGTGTGGGAGACCCGGAAGAAGCTTCTGGCTTCGGATTGGTGCAGTTCCAGCTGTTGTGACCAATTGGGGAGTGAACCATCGGATGGAAGACCTCTCTCCTCCTCTCTCTGTGTAACTCTGACTTTCAAATAAATAAATAAATCTTAAAGAAAATAAATAAAAGACAAACACTTTGAAAAAGGCAAAAAAAAAAAAAGCAGATTAATTCTTCAAATGAAATTTCATTTGGGGCTTTCTATAGAACATGAATTTATCACTGTGTCTAAAGCTAGATATTACGTAGCAAAGAATAGTTAAGTTTTACTACTCTGTCTCAACCAAATGTTAATAAACTGTGGATTGCCCATACTGTTTTTTCTCTTTTCTTGGTAAATTAAAAATGAACTAGATCTGGGGCCGGTGCTGTGATGTAGTGGGCTAAGCCTCCGCCTACATTGCCAGCGTCCCATATGGGTGCCAGTTTGAGTCTTGGCTGCTGCTCTGACCCAGCTCTCTGCTTATGGCCTGGGAAAGCAGTGGAAGGTGGCCCAAGTCCTCGGGCCCCTGCACCCACATGGGAGACCTGGAGGAGGCGCCTAACTCCTGGCTTTGGATTGGCCCAGTTTCTGTCCATTGCAGCCATATGGGAAGGTGAACCAGCAGATGGAGGACTTTCTTCTCCCTCTCTCTGTCTGTAACTCTGCCTCTCAAATAAATTAAAGAAATCTTTAAATAAAAAGTGGATCTTGTCTGTTGTTATTGGCTACTGAAGGCAGCGCAGGTGTGAGGGTTAAGAACATGGGCTGAGCTCAATGATTGGTTTGAACCCCAATGTCTCTAGAAATATGACCTTGGTCATATCCCTTTCTCTTTATCTTTAATCTGCAAAATGAAGAAAATAGGAGTGGGTGAATTTATGGGTGAGGAGTATTGGGCCCCCGTAAGAACTCAGGGCCATTAGCTGCTACCTTTAGTTCTTTGACTTCGTATTGTGGAGTCCCACATCTGTGAAACTGCTTTTCCTTTAGACATTTTAGTCCTAGATGATTCACTCCCTTAGCCTGGGTCAGGGACAGACATTATCAGAACAGGATTCCTTCTCAAATTGGGACTGTGATTCTTGGCTTTTTGGGTAAGAGCAGTAAAACAAGTAGGGATTCAATTAGAATCTAAACTAGAGCTGTCTAGAACTGGCATAGCCACAAGTAGCTATTTAAATTTAATTAAATAACAATAATTCACTTGCTTGGGGGGTCACATTAGTTTCAAGAGCTAATATAGCCACACGTGGCCGATGGCTACCACATTGGTGCACATGGAGTACATTTCTGCTGTTGGCTGAGCGTTCTGCTGCACAGCCTTGACCTGGAAGAAGGTTTTTCCTGTAAAGGGGCGCACACTGTCCAGCAGCCAGGGACTGATAGCAGTCAGTCTGGATCCTTCCACACCCCCTCATGGGAGAACCTTGGGCCACTGGGTTGGGGTGGACTCAAATTAGGTCCCACGTAGATGATTTTTGCTGCCTTGGCCAAGAACCAAGATCCAGTTAACTCTGCCCAGGTCGGGCTTTCCTGCGTCTGTCTTTTACTCTGGTGTTACTAAAATATCACTGTTGGTGCTCAAAGATAATGCTAAGAAACAGATTGATCCCTAAAGTAACTCTATTTTGTAAATTCTCAAATCAGGTACCTTACAGGAATATCAGAAGAGAATGAAAAAGCTAGATCAGCAGTACAAAGAAAGGATCCGGAACGCAGGTAAGCCTTGTCGAAACGCAGGTCACTCGCACACTGTGCGGCCCCAAAAGGGTGCCCCGGATGTGTTTCAGATTCTGCATTGAGGACGGAGTTTTCTGGAAGAGAGACTCGAGCTACAGAGGTGTAAAATTGATGTATCTATTTTTCTAGTTGCCCAGGAATGGTTCAGTAGTTGAGGATGTCATGGGTGGCCCTGGGCAGTCAGATTCTGCTCCCTTGTGCCCCAGCAGAAGTGCACCCACTTGCTCATGTGAGCGTGGCTGACTTAATGGGTGGTCAGGGGTGCTGATGTGAACAAGGTTTTACTCCCATTTCTGTTTTCCCGAGTATTCTCTGCTCTGGGGACAGGGTTGTCCTCTTGTAATCTCCCCAGGTATTGCAAGCATTAGGGGAAAGGGCATGCTTTTAGTCTGTTGCTCGTGGTAAATTATTCACTCAACGATTTGTTGAGTAAATGTGAGTTCCTGAGTTCTGCAGAAAGTAGATGTGACAGCTGTCTAAAGTGCATAAACCCGGGTTCTAGTTCATTACCAGCTTGCGTTTTGGAGTGCTACCAGGGTGCTGCGTGTTCTTGTCATGGGAGAAGTAATGTTGCTGGTTTTTGTTTGTTATCTAAGAAGCAGAGACAGACAGTAGTCCTCAAATGCCTGCAGTGGCCAAGCCTGGCCTGAGTTGAAGGCAGGAGCTGGGAGCTCTGTCCAGATCTCACCTGGGTGTCAGGAATCCAGTTACTTGAGCCGTCACTGCTGCCTCCTAGGGTCTGAGTTAGCAGAAAGTCGGAGTCAAGAGCCAGAGGTGCGTATCGAGTCCAGGCACTCTGATGTGGGATGTGGACATCCTGCATGGTGTTGTGACCACTAGGCCACGTGCCTGCCCCATAACAGATTTTCAAGTGAGGTCTCAGTACCACTCCTTTCACGTTGCCGAGTTCTGATTTAGAGACTCCCAAGATTCATCGGTATGGAAAGCTTAAGCTTTTGCTACCTTCTCCTGTGAGAAGTCCAGTGGACGTCAGCAGATAGAAAAGGAACCGAGGGTCTGGATGTGCTGGGAAAAGGGAGTTACAGCAGGCAGCCTTCGCCCCCGTCCTGCTTGCCTTGTCCCTGCTGCCTCCCCGCTGCGCTGAGTGCTGAAGCGTGTCCTGGAAACTGTTCCCCTCCGGGAGCTCCCCTTAGCAGGTCCAGGAGGGCCTTGTGTGGAGGAAGGCAGTCTTGGGGTTCAGCTCTGGCTTCCATCACTTTGGGTCTGTGCCTTTAAGGAGGATATTGGCTCTTGGGGCGTCACTTTGCCTGTCTGTAAAGGGGACTGCTGATGACTCAGGGACTTGATTTAAGATATAAATAAGGAAATGAAATTCATACGAGCCATTATTCTGAAGCTGGAGTAGCAGAGTGAGTATTGCATTATTCTTAGTTGTACTTACGGACTCATTCCTGGTCTGTGTGTTCTTTCTTAAATCTCTCCCCACCCCCACCCAGGTAAAAATGCAAAAGAACTCCTAAGTCAGTCACACTTGAGCTTTAAAAAGCGCGTTTTTGCAGAGATAACCCACCTGCTCTAGTTGTCTATGTCTGACTGTTGTAACTGAAACAGCAGCTGCCAGCGCTAAGAGCTGCCTGTCACTTTGGCTTACTGCTGCTGTGTGATTTCTCAGAAGGGCCCGGCCTCCCGGTGTCTGGCCTGTTAGTGTGTGCCACGGTGTGAAGCAGACATGGGAGTGAGAGTGTTGGGCTGAGTGTGCTTGCGCTCATGGGCCAAACCGTCGGGCGTCTGAGGGTTAAAAAATGACTGATTTGCCCCTTTCCTCAGTGTTGGTTTTCTACAACTGCTAATTGCTCTCTGGGCTCTTAATCTGGGGTGCCTAGCACTCGCAAAGTTCTGTGGAATATGTGTGAATATGCATGTGAGTGTACTCCTTACGGGGAATGGTTCTGTAGGATCTGTAAGACTTGGAAAAGGGGGCAGGGTAGACTGTAGCACCCACAAGTGGACAGTGAGAGAGAGACAGAGAGAAAGGTCTTCCTTTTGCCGTTGGTTCACCCTCCAATGGCTGCCTCGGCCGGTGGGCTGCGGCTGGCACTCTGCGCTGATCCGATGGCAGGAGCCAGGTGCTTCTCCTGGTATCCCATGGGGTGCAGGGCCCAAGCACTTGGGCCATCCTCCACTGCACTCCTGGGCCACAGCAGAGAGCTGGCCTGGAAGAGGGGCAACCGGGACAGAATCCGGCGCCCCGACAGGGACTAGAACCCGGTGTGCCGGCGCCGCAAGGCGGAGGATTAGCCTGTTGAGCCGCGGTACCGGCCAGCACATCTATCACTTTAAAGCCCTCAACCAGGTCGTTTCCCCCCCTACCCCACCATAGCAGGTCCAGAGGTGCATTGTGAGGAGGAGAGTCCTAGGTTCAGATCCTACTGCCATTACTTTAGGTCTTGGCCTTTAAGCAGAATACTGGTTTTTGGAGCTCAGTTTACCACGCGCCACAGATGTGCTGCAGACACAGTGTCACCCAGAAAAGACTGGCAGCCACAGACCTGTTGTGTTCCAAGTCCTGGGTTTTGGGGAGGCTTATGACCTACTGGTGGGAGCTGCTGAGTGAAGAGTGATTAATTGGCTGGCACACAGCAGGTGGTAAATAAGCCATTGATTACTGTTGGGTTGATATTGTGAGGTGTCTCTGAGGGGTTCATGCGTTGAAGGGGCCTCAGGGAGGGGACTGCATTGGAATGTGATCAGAGAGGCCAAGGGCAGTGCTGGCTGAGGCCCAGTGTGAGCAGAGTGCTGGGAGGGCTGGGAAGAAAGTCTCAGGGGAGCTGAAGGCTGTCCTTCCTTCCCACACGTACCCCTTCCCATGGGAGTTAAAAACGTCGGCCTTGACTCTGCTTTGGAAGTGACCACAGTGTTGCTTCCTACCTGCCATTCTGGTGCAGGGCGTGCGGACTGAGTGAGAGAGGAGCGAAACTTTGGCCAAGGTGGTATGGTTCCTGCTGCTTGCTTGTGCCCTTAGGGAGAGCTGCCAGAACTGGCTCTCTTCAGAGCCACAAATTAGGGAGACAGCAGTACCTCTGGCCTGCTTCCCCTTCTTGTATATCAGTACGTTACTGATGAAAACAGTTGCTTTGTGTAACGTCCTTTCAGAGGCAATTACTGCTTATAAATGGATCTTAGCATCACAGTCTAGAAAGTGACAGAACCTAGAAAATATAATTAGACTTTTTTTTTTATCTCTTGCAGAACTTTTCCTTCAGCTGGAAGTAAGTACCATGGATCTTTCTGAGACGGGACTCTTGCTCTCCTGGTGTGTCAGTTTTTCCTTCTATTACCAAATGAATTTGCAAGCCTTCAGCATCGTCCTGTGTGACTAACAGCTGTTCCACTCAGCTCAGCCGTCCTGTCTGTTCATTTGTTGTTTGGAGAGCCTCTGTTTATCACAGGTGATGGAGGACTGGTTACTCCTCACTGCTTCCTTGTTGACTTTTATCTCACATTAAAGCCATTTGGAGATAAGTCTGAACTATAATGGCCTAATTTGATACTGGTTCTCAAAGTGACTTAGTCTCTGAATTGGTTCCACAGTTTCATTTTACAGCTGGAGCTCTGTGGGCCAGTAGGAAAGGGGTGTTTTTATCTCCCCACTGCACAGACAGCTAAGTGCTGGAGTGCGTGTGTCTTAGCCTGCAGCCCGGAGACGACGGCCTACAGCTGGAGTGCTGGCCTGCAGGTGTGTGAGAGGAGCACTTTCTGAGAAGGCCATGCTTTGTTGTTGGAAACCATCTTAGTACTCAGAGTAGCTGACATCCCGTAGTCACTCAGGACCCGAAGGATCACAGGAGCCACACCCTGCTCCCTGTGAGTCCCCTTGTTCTTCACTTAGCACAGCGGTGAGATTTTAAAAATGTATGCTTAGGCAGTTAGTTTAATTTGGTCTCATTGTTTAAGTAGTTTGGAGTTGGGGTACCTAACAGGATCCACTGTGGTTACTCTTTTTTTTAAGGATTCATTTATTTATTTGAAAGGCAGAGTGGCAGAGGCAGAGAGAAAGAGAAGTCTTTCATCCGCTAATTCACTCCTCAAATGGCCACAACAGCTGAAGATGGGCTGATACAAAGCCAGAAGCCAGGAGCTTCTCCTGGGTCTGCCACTTGGGTGCAGGGGCCCAAGGACTTGAGCTATCTTGTACTGCTTTCCCAGGCCATAGCAGAGAGCTGGATCAGAAGTGGAGCAGCCAGGACTCGAACCGGTGCCCATATGGGATGTCGGCACTGCAGGTGGCAGCTTTACCCATTATGCCACAGCACCGGCCCCAACTGTGCTTTATCTTACTGTGTTAGGAATATTAGCTCCTGCTCTTTGACTTTAATATCTTTTTTTTTTTTTTTTTGACAGGCAGAGTTAGACAGTGAGAGAGAGACAGAGAGAAAGGTCTACCTTTTTCTGTTGGTTCATCCCCCAAGTGGCCGTGTGGCCGGCACACTGTGCCACTCCGAAGCCAGGAGCCAGGTGCTTCCTCCTGGTCTCCCAGGCGGGTGCAGGAGCCCAAGCACCTGGGCCATCCACCGCTGCCTTCCTGGGCCACAGCAGAGAGCTGGACTGGAAGAGGAGCAACCGGCACTAGAACTGGCGCCAATATGGGATGCTGGTGCCGTGGGCAGAGGATTAACCAAGTGAGCTGGCACCCCAACCAGTACTCGCAGGCGGAGGATTAGCCAAGTGAGCCTCGGTGCCGGCCTCGACTTTACTATCATATAATTAATTTTGAATTTAGATGTTTCATCTAAAAGGCACATACTACTTACCTTTGAAATTGTGTCATTATATGGGATTGTTTATTGTCTTTGAGAATCTGATAGTATGTTTTAACATCTAAGACTAGTAGAGGAGAAATGCCTTTATAGCAGCTGAGGTATACTTTAGCAAAAGCAAACGTTTTGTGGTTCAGTTTTATGCATTCTTTGGAAAAGTTGCTCAGGGATATCCTGTGTGTGTGTGAGTGAGAGAGAGAGATATAGAGAGACACTGAGACTGTATTTCTGATGTTTTGCTGTTGAGGACAAAGCCACACTTTGAGTTCATTCTTTGGCTCCCTAGACCGTATCCCTGTGGCCTGGCCTGTGTTTTTTCTTTTGCTCAGACTGAACAAGTAGAAAGAAATTACATTAAAGAAAAGAAGGCAGCAGTGAAAGAGTTTGAAGACAAGAAGGTTGAGCTGAAAGAGAACCTGATTGCTGAGCTAGAAGAAAAGAAGAAAATGATTGAAAATGAGAAGCTAACCATGGAACTGACTGGCGGTATGAAAGCCCCGTGCGGCTGAGTCCTCAGCACCCCGAGTGGGGTGCCTGGGGCTGTTCCAGTTCTTCTTTTACTCTTGGGAACACAGCAAGGGGAAGGAGGGCGCGCTATGACATCATGGATCAGAGTTCCAGTCCTGCTTTGCATTTATACATGTGCCCTTAGTCAAACTGCCAAACTTCCCTGAGCCTGCTTCCCCTTGTGCTATGGGGATGGGCATACCCTCTCTCAGGATTGTGGGTAGAGATATGAGTGCTTTGTACAGTGTCCTTGTGTCGACCAGGGGTGGCCCATGTCCAGCCTGGGGGCCGTGTAAGGCCTGTGAAATCATTTGGTCTGCCCTTGTCAAGGCAGCTGCAGGGGTGGACTCCGTTTATTATAGGAGGCTAATTTTTTTTAAAAGATTTATTTGAAAGGCAGAATTACAGAGAGGCTGAGAGAGATGGAGAGAATGAGCAGTCTTCCATTTGCTGGTTCACTCCCCAGA
Organism: Sylvilagus floridanus; assembly: GCA_949820135.1. Classification (NCBI taxonomy): domain Eukaryota; kingdom Metazoa; phylum Chordata; class Mammalia; order Lagomorpha; family Leporidae; genus Sylvilagus; species Sylvilagus floridanus. The sequence goes on along the minus strand of OX463233.1, from coordinate 169,160,656 downwards.
GGGCCAAAAGAGCTGGAGCTAGGCTCATCAGAAGCCAGGAAATTCTTCCTGGTCTCCCAAGTGGTTACAAGGTCCCAAGGACTGGGACTATCTTCTGCTGCCTTCCCAGGCACATTAGCTGGTAGCTGGATTGGAAGTGGAGCAGCCAGGACTTAACTGGTGCCCATATGGGTTGCTGGCACTAAAGGCGAATTTTAAGTTGATAACTTCGTGTGGTCCGTGAATGATGTTATAAATATTTAGGTAGAGATGGTGCTGTGGCGTAGCAAGTAAGGCTGCCTACTAAAGTGCTGGCATCCCATGTGGGTGTCAGTTGTGAATCCCTGTTGCTCCATTTCCCATCCAGTACCCTGCTAATGTGCCTGGGAAAGCAGTGGAAAATGGCCCAACTCCTTGGGCCCTTGCACTCATGAGGGAGTCCTGGAAGAAGCTCTTGGCTTCAGATCAGCCCAGCTCCAGCTGTTGCAGGCATTTGAGGAGTAATCCAAAGGATGGAAGACCTTTCTTTCTCTCGCTCTTCCTTTTAAATAAGTAAATTTTTAAAAATATTTAAAAAATAAATCCAGGTGGCCCTTGGCAGACGAAAGGTTCTCCACCCCTGGTGTAGACATAACAATAAATGGTAGACCCTTAGGAATAATTGCAAATTCTGACCTAATGCTTTACTTAATTCCTGGGTCAACTGCCATTTGTGTCTTAGGTATGTCCTGAACAACTTACCTAAGTCCGTATGTAGTGAATGAGAATCCCTGTTCCGTTCACTCTGCCTTAATTACAGAAAAGGTATTGTTTTCCTGTGACCTAGATGTGAGAAGAAGGGTTCTTGGCTGTGTCATCTATGCTTTTAGGTCTCTTCCCCCAGCCATTGCTGTGAACGTTACAGAAGGAGCTGATAGGATTCCAACAGGGTAGCTAAACTTCTCTATTTTCCTGTGAAGGTGGTGAAGTTATAGGAGATCCAGAACCAGTTCCTCTTTAGCTTTGCAGGACTTAGTAATCCATAATCCACATAGGGGAACTTAGCAGATGGTAGGCAAGTTTAAAGAAGCAATATAGGCCAGCTTTTCTGTTGCCGTTTGTAGACTGATGAATCCTAGAAGGATATGGGGAATTGGCTTCAACTAGCGATTGTGGAGTTGGCAAGGACTGTGAGGTGAGTCAGTGGTTTGTCATTGGGACGTGTAGGTGGCATGCCAAATTTAACTTTCTAATAATCACATTAGAAGGTTCTGAGGACCAGTTAAGATCTTTGTTTCACCTGTATATTCCTGGTGGCATGAACAAACCAGTTTGGCCTTCTCATCCCCATGACACAGCAGTGAGAACATGGTTGTATCTGGGGTAAGGGAGGTTTAACTCTTGGGGGGGAAAATCTATCCTCTGATAGCTTCTTCATTAAATAACTTGGCAAAAGGAGTGAGTTCCTTGAAGGCCTCTGAAGGCAGCTCAGAATATATATATATATATTTTTTTTTTGTGAGAAGGATGCTAAAATAGCATCTTCAGACAGCACCATCTTGTTCTTGTTGAAATGCTTTTTTAATTAGACTGATCGCACTGTGGTGCCTTGTCTGCCGCCAGTCTGCCTGCCTGTTTTCAGATCTGCACACTGTTTTCTTTGATGGTGGCTGTGACTGGCAGTGATGCCTCATGGCTCTCTGCTCAGGCCACCAGATGTTCGGAGCCTTCATTAGGCTGGTGGGAAACACTGTCGATTTATAGCTGCTCCCTTTCCATCTGCAGGGAGGAGTGTCATCAGCTCACCTGCGATTTGGCATCCTAATTATTGACAAGCAGTAGACATTGTTTGGCCAGGCAGTTTTAAAAACAGGATCTTTACTGGGACAAGAGGCATTCTGATTGACTTGAGGCTGAACCTGCCAGGGTAGATAGGACAAATGCAGGGAAATCATTTGTAACATGATAAAATAAATTACAGAAGTGTTTAAAGCTAGCCATGGACATTAGAGGTACTGATGTCCTTTCCCAAGCCATTTGGTACCCTTGGTATGGGAAGCACTGCCAAGGTAATGATAGAGTGTGGCAAGAGAAGGCACGGGAGCTAGAAGGATAATTAGCATTTCCACAGATGGTGCTGCTATGGTGTTGGATTCAAGGCTTGGTTTTGTTCCTCTAATTGAGTGACTGACTTCACCTTTGTGGATTGATTCCCAGTATTAATATTGCCCACCCCTGCTTGGAAAATCTTTTCTGGTTCAAGGTGAAGATCTCTTGAAAAACAAAGCAGCATAAGAGGCAGATGAGAATGTCACACTGGATGTGAGTGTTATCTGGTGACCTGTGCTGTCTGAGCAGGATTTACTCACCTCGCAGACCTCCTGTGGGGCACTTAGGAAAACTAGGTTGTACAGGTGGGCAGGTGGACTGTAAATAAAGAAGCTAGGATGAGCCGTAAGTCAGTATTCTCCAATTTTAATGTCTGTCTTTCTTTTTTATTTATTTATTTATTTATTTATTTTTATTATTTTTTGACAGGCAGAGTGGACAGTGAGAGAGAGAGAGAGAAAGGTCTTCCTTTTGCCGTTGGTTTACCCTCCAATGGCTGCCGCGGATGGCGCACTGCGGCCAGCGCACCGTGCTCATCCGATGGCAGGAGCCAGGTGCTAGGTGCTTTTTCCTGGTCTCCCGTGGGGTGCAGGGCCCAAGCACTTGGGCCATCCTCCACTGCACTCCCAGGCCACAGCAGAGAGCTGGCCTGGAAGAGGGGCAACCAGGACAGAATCTGGCGCCCCGACCGGGACTAGAACCTGGTGTGCCAGTGCCGCTAGGCGGAGGATGAGCTATTGAGCCGTGGCGCCAGCTCTGAGCGAAGATTTTGACAGGCTTGTTGTTGTTCAGGGATGTGTGATTGTTCTGCAGGAGCAGTGAGTTCTACATAATAGAAGCCAGTGTGTTGTGGATGCTGGAAGTCAAGGCAAGGAGAAGAGGCCCCACAAATACCTGGGGAGGGAGAATGGAGGTGACCTGGAATTTGTGTGGGTAGACTTGTCCTCAAGTGCTTTCCAAAAGTGACATTGTGGAATCCAGGCCATTAAATGGGGTTGATGGGGGGGGGGGGGCGCTCAGTTTTTCCTTTGAATGCCATCCCTTCATTATGGACCTAATTGAGATTGGTCCCTTCATTCTCACCCTGATTTGGTCTCCAAAGACCTTGATTCTTACCCCTCCTTCTCCAGCCACTGCTGAGTTGGTTTGTGATGATCTTGGTGAACCTGCCTTTTCTTGGGGTGTGCTGGGGCCTGCCCTGGGCTCCTGACCTAGAGCTGTTTCACACTGCGTGGCTTGCAGGAAATTGCCAGGCTGTGGCAGGGTTTCCTCAGCTGTGGCTTTTTTTCTGATACTAGTGTCATGTTTCTTAAGGATGCTCCTTTGAATCACTGCAGCTAAATTTTTTTCCAGTAGCTAAAAAATAGCTTGTTTTTTCTTCTTTAAAGATTTTGAAAGGCAGAGTTAGAGAGAGAGAGAGAGAATCAATCTTCGGGTTCATTCTCCAAATGACTGCAGCAGCCAGTGCTGAGCTGGGCTGAAGTCAGAAGTTGCACCCGAGTCTCCCATATGGGTGTAGGGGCCCAAGTGTTTGGGCCACATTCTTTGTTGCTTCCCCAGGCACATTAGCAGAGAGCTAGATTGGAAGTGGAACAGCCGGGTCTTGAAATGATGTCCATAGTCGCCGGTTTGAGACCCGGCTGCTCTACTTCCAATCCAGCTCTCTGCTATGGCCTGGGAAAGCAGTAGAAGATGGCCCAAGTCCTTGGGCCCCTGCACCCACATGGGAGACCCAGAAGAAGCTCCTGGCTCCTGGCTTTGGATCGGTGCAGCTCTGGCCGTTGCAGCCATCTGGGGAATGAATCAGCGGATGGAAAACCTCTCTCTCTCTCTCTCTCTCTCTCTCTCTCTCTCTCTCTGCCTCTCAACTTTCTATGTAACTCTGACTTTCAAATAAATAAGTCTTAAAAAAAAAAAAAAAAAAGAAATGGTGCCCGCAGGGGATGCCACCACAGAGGCCCCTTAATATTGTTTTAATTGACACAGTAATTTAATGTATTTCTGTAGTACAGTGTGGTATCTGGATTCATGTTTACATGGTATAATCAAATCCAGGTATGTAGCATGTTCATCACTGCATGCCTTTGTCATTTTGTGGTCAGAACATTGAAATTATTCAACACAACATTGTGCAAAAGAATGCCAACACTTACTCTTCGTCTGTAACTGGGAATTTGTACTCACTGACTAGTTCTTGAAGAGTCCTCATATGTGAACATGCGTGAACTTGTTTTGAAGTGAAGCTGCTACTGCAGTTGAACACTGTGGGCAGGTGAGCTGTTAGAAGTGAATGAAGAGGCCTAGGAAGAAGTACAAAACAGAGGCCAGCCAGTAAATGAGTAGTGACGTGTAAAGTGCAAGTGGTTAATTTTAGCAGGAAACTCTCTCCATAGGAACTGTTCTATAATAACTACCCAGCACTGATGCATCCCATTGTGTAGATGGCAGACCCAGGGCTTCCTGGGGGTATCTATCTATCAGGCGTCCTGAGGAGTAGAGAAATAGGATTTATACCATTGAAGGTCAGAAGTCTGAGATGGTTTGGGGAGGGGTTGTAGATGCAGTCTCATGGCTTATGTAGTGTTTTCTCTGTGAAACTCTCCCAGAATTGTCTTAAGGGTTTTATTTCAATGATTTCTACAACTAGCATCCCCACTGAAGTGAACCTCTGAAGCGCCTTCTGGATCAGAGAAACTTTTTAATTTTGGCCAGTTAGGGCCATCTGAGAGGATTGGGTGTTGCCTCCTCCAGGGCTGTCACATTCCAGGGTCTCAGCGTCAGTTCTAGAATTTTGGTTTTTGTCAGGACCCAGGTTGAGTGCCTTGGGATTCTTACTGATCAGGATCACCAACAGACTGATATCGAAAATCAGAATGCCAGCTCTTGCTTGTGGTGAGAAGCAGAACTTCTAGACACACTGAGACCTAGGTGGTCAGAAGGCCCCTTCCCTCTAAGGAAAACTTAGCTTTATAACCAGCTAGGCAAAGCTGGAATGGGAGAAAGGTGACTGAAGTGGTAATCTTTCTGTTTTGTCCTTCGACTTGGACACTTGCATGTTGGTCTCCCTGTCAGATTCCATCTTTTGCATGGGCCACTGGCCAGGACCGTTCTCTGCTGTCTTCTCTCCTCAGACAGTGGCAGAAACAAGCTGGTAAATTTTAAGGGTTTATGCAAACATAGTCTTTTGTATAAAATTCACCAACTTATTTTTGTGACTAATAAAACGAATGGATTTTTTGATCTATAGTTGGTACACTTAGGATTTTCAGAGTTCAACGGTGTAATTGGACTTGATGTCCCCACATCTTCTCAGCAGTACCTGTACTTGGGCCCCTTCCATGGTATATTGCCCACCCTCCCCACCCTCCATTCTTGGCAACCCTTGGAGCAGGGCACACATAACCATTCTCTTTGGTGTACAGAACTTTCCATGTGATCTGGGCTACATGCTTTCTCTCTGGTGCTCCCTTGGATAGGGTGAACCTCCTAAACATTTTGTTTTCCAAGTTAGGTTTGAATATTGCAAAGCCTTACCACTGACATCAGACCACCTTAGAGTCTGTAACTTTCACTCAGCTCGTAATGCCTTGACTTCTTAAAAGGATTTTACATAGCTTTTTTTTTTTTTCCTTTTAAAAAATATAATAAAAATTAGCATTGCTGAGATTCTGGGTATGCCAGGCACTATACTCAGGGCTTCACTTGTATCATCGTGCAACTCTCAAAGTACTCTGCTAGGGAGAGACTGATATTTCCATTCTCTACACGAGGGAGCGTGCAACATAGAGCATTTATGCAGGCTGCAGGTACAAATTTGTTAGTGTTCATTATGTCTGTGATGGTTATTTTACCTTTACTCGATTCATAGGGAAAAAATTCAGTTATTTCCTATTTTTGGGGAGCAAGATGCAGAAATATCTGTTGTTGTATGTTTCCTAAATAGCCTGAGATCCCGCACATTGCTGTAGTAGAATACCATAACCCTGCCTGTCTGCTCTGCTGAAAGTGTGCATCATTATCAGTGAGCTTTAGCTCATGATCAGGTGTGACTTCATCTTGTCATTCTGCAGAAGGTTTTGTGAGGCCCACACAGCGTGCCCCAGCTCTTGCTGGGTGGGGGCAGTCTGCTGCAGTGCAGTCTCAATGTTGTCCTGTAGTGTGGCACTTGGCATGGGAACAATGCTCTGGTTACTTGAAGATGGGCTGGGTCTCTGCCAATGGAAACTGTAACAAAGGGGAATATTGGATGGATGTTATGTGGGAGTTTGTCAGGTAGGATGAGGGGCAGGCAGAGGCTTGAAAGGATGGAAGTAGGTTGCCTGTGGGTAAGAAAGCTCACAGCTGGAGTACAGGGTGAGTGTCAATGAAGGAGAAATGAGGAAGTCCAGAAATGAGGCATGGCATTTGTAGAGTGGCAAGCCAGTGCTACGTTTAGTAAGAAGAGTGAATGAGAGGCAGGATATTCTAATTTGTATCTTAAGAAGGTCACTTGAGCACAGGTGGTCCTTGGGGTAGGTTAGTGAATAGATGAGGGCATAGTTTTGCAAGAACTGATGTCTAGTGAATTTGATGCTTGGGTGAAGGAAGTCACAGAGGACACTTTGGTTTGGAAGGATGAATAGATTAGATGGTCCTGAGATGCAGAAGAGGCAGCTGTGGGAGGGGAGGAAAGAGTTCTTTTGGAATGGAGAGAGGGTGTGGTGTTGGTTGTAGACTGCCATTCCAAGGTGGCTGGAGCGAGAATTAATGACTGGGATTTGGGGTCATGGTTATTTGAGGACCAGGCCAGCAGGAAAGAACCCTGAGGAGGTGACAGAGCAGAGATGTGTGCAGCCAAGGCTGGGAAGGCAGCGATTGTAAGGCAGGGAAGTCAGCTGCAGTTCAGACTACAGAGAGAAGTCAGGAAGAATGAGAACAGGCTTTTATTATGAGCCTTCAGTATGTCATTCTTGATGGTCAAGTAGCTACAAAAGGCTGTAAGAGGAGAAAAGGGTCTGAGTTTGTAAATGGAGACTGATTATACAAGTGTTAGCACGGAGGCCAGTGGCTCTGAAAGAGCCTTCTGTACCAGTGAGCTTCAGCACCCCTCCTGTCTGTGGGAACAGCAGACATCCGTGACCTGAGACGACCCCCAGGTGCCTTTCACTCGAGAGATGACTGCAATGTTAGACTGGGGGCTACGTTTCGAGAGGATTGTACACCTAGATCAACTGGTCTTGAATCTTATAAACATGGACTCTGAAATCTAATATGAACATCTGGCTCGGGCCATGTGTAGACCAAACATTCCCCAATGAAATGGTTCTGAATGAGTGACTCTGGGGTAGGTAATTCTTATAGTAGAGAAATTCTTACTGACTGGGAATTAGATTTGTCCATTCTGTTCTTTCCACAGATTCTATGGAAGTGAAACCCATCATGACCAGAAAGTTGCGGAGGCGACCAAATGATCCTGTCCCCATCCCAGACAAGAGGAGAAAACCTGCTCCTGATATCCATTTGGATCAAGTTTTAGTCACTTTTTTCTCTTTAGATTGTTGAATCATTTGCCTGTCCATTTGATAGAGTATACATGGCTGTCATCTTACAGAGCATAGCAACATTTGATTGGGAAGCACCTGTGAGTTGTCCATCCACAGGTTGGGGCTGGGCCATTTGATTATCACAGTCCGTAATTGCTAATTGCTGCTATTAATGGGAGAGATTTATAGAGAGCAGTTATTTGAAAAGGTACTTTGTGTTGGAAATCCAGCCGGGGCAACTGAAAACTTAATGTGCCTTAATTTTTCCACCTGTAAAATGAGGATAGTAATATCTGCCTTTATGTGCCTCAGTTACCTAAATCCCTAAAGTAGTGGATTGAAAACTGTTCTTAAAACAGATGAGATTTAATTCAGACATAAAGCAACTCTTTAATCATAAAAATGGGAATGATATGTGGGGGGAAGTGTGTGTGTATGTGCGTGTGCGTGTGTGTGTGTGTGTGTGTGTGTGTGTGTGTGTGTTTTAAGTAAAAGTCTTCAGATCTTTGGAACAAAAGCAGCCTGTAAATTCAGGATGAAATTCTTTACTATTTCCTGTGTTCTTGCTATTTTGCATACCTACTAAATCTCATTTTACCTTCTCATCATAATTTGTAAGGTTGGGGATGTAAATTGTTTTTAATAGCTGGACACCACAACATTTAGTAGGGAAACCAACTTTTCAGGAAGCAAAGTATTATAAAAGTATCATTCAACAAAGCTACATTTTGTAAGCTCTGTAATACTGCTGCCATTTTGTTGCATTCTATTTCTTTGCAAACCTTACTTTCAGACACATTCCTTTAACTCTCAACACCTCAGCTAAACTATTTGTTAACAGATGAACAGATCATGGAGGATCTGAGAACGTTAAATAAGGTACAATTTGATTTTTTCTTAAACTTCTTTGGGAGTCAAAGCTTGATGTGGTTTCCTGCTTCACTTTGTTCATGTATTGCTTTTACATCGTGATACCTCTGACACCTTCAGTTGCTTCTGAAATGATTTTCTCTAAGATTTTTTTGTTGTTTTTCCTACAGCTTAAGTCACCCAAGAGACCAGGTAAGTGCATGATGTTATTGGCATTTGCAATCTTTTTATTGTATTGTTGGAAAAGCATGCAAATACCTGTCAGTGAATTGTTGACATTTCAAAAAATAAAATACTTAGTGTGGGCCCAAAAGCAGTCATGATGAAAACTGAAGGGGACCTTAAGTGTGTCCCTCCTTTGACTATCATTTTTTTTTTTTTTACCTTGGTATGTCATTTTTGTCTTTTCTTTAGGATTTATTATAAAAGACTTGACTGGTAGAGGTTCTTTCTATGTGGGCATCAGGCGTAAGATTCAACTTGATATGCATTTTTTTGACAATGAAATATGAAGGGTTTTCCAGTAGGACTCACTTTCTGAAGTGAAGCCAGAGGCATCACTGTTCTGGTGACGTTGCCATGGCCTGATGCTGCTGCTGCATCCACGCTATAGGAGAAGCTGACCCAGTGTTCACAGTGGTTTCTTCAGGGCAGCACTTGAGGGCGTGCCAGTTTGCATACTGGAATAATTGCTTGGTAAGGCCTTAAGTGTTGGGGTCACTTCCCCATCCCTCTCCTCACTAAGTTTATTGCAAAAAGCAACTTGGTGTAGACATGGTCCTGAGTGCCGCAGTAGTCCACAGGGACGTCTTGAAGGGGAGAGGCTTTGAGTGTGCGACCCTACTGTAGTTCTAGAAATTGTCATTTTTTGAACGAGATTTTCATCGTTCCTGCCTTTTTTGGACCTCTGGTCACCAGGGATTTATTCTTACTCTGATTGTGTATAACTTACACATTTGACCTTAAAGCTTCCTGAGCCTCAGGTTGCTATTTTGCTCTGAAGGTTAAGTCTGTGACTTGACTACCTCGTTAGGTTGCCTGGAGGGTCAAATCAGATGTAGTATGCAAGAACCATGTTGAATTCCCATGCATTACTAACATTGTAGGAGCTTGAGGGTCATGATTCCACTGTATTCTGATGGCAGTTCAATTATAGCATGCTGGGTGGTGGGCTCAACACGTGTTTGGTACGTACTTAGTCATTCAAGTGTGTCTGGTTCCTCCAGCATCCCCATCCTCTCCTGAACACTTGCCTACTACACCTGCAGAGTCTCCTGCCCAGAGATTTGAAGCTCGGATCGAAGATGGCAAACTGTACTATGATAAAAGATGGTATGTTACGGGAACACCTGGATTACTTTTAGAGTCTAATAAGAACCAGTTGGAGAGGATCTGGGGCTTTCTACAGTTTGTGTGTGTGTGTGTGTTTCGTTTTTTAAGATTTACTTATTTATTTGAGAGGCAGAGAGAGAGATCTTCCATGCTCTGGTTCACTCCCCAAATGGCCACAATGGCCAGAGCTGGTCCAATCTGAAGCCCGAAGCCAGGAGCTTCTTCCAGGTTTCCTATGTGGGTACAGATGCCCAAGGACTTGGACCATCTTCTGCTGCTTTTTCCAGGTGCATTAGCAGGAAGCTGGATCAGAAGTAGAGTAGCAGGACTCAAACCTGTTCCCATATGGGATGCCGGCCCTGCGGGTGGTGGCTTTTAACTGCTGTGCCACAACACTGCCCCCATCTACAGTTGTTTTTCAGAGCATAACTGCAGAATAACTTCACAGTAGTACAAGTGGAACTCCATTTGAAAATGTTCCAGCAGTTACGTGATGGACACCTATGTTGGATCTCAGCAGTTTTTTAAAGTGTGTGTGTGTGTGTGTGTGTGTGTATTTAAAAAGATGTATTAATTTATTTTGAGGGAGTTATGGAGAGAAAGGGAAAAACAGATCTTCCACCTGCTGGTTCACTCCCCAGATGGCCTCATTGGCTGTAGAATATGTTTCTTTTTGCCTCCTCTGACCTCTGCCCCTGAGTGCTCAAGTTAATAGGTGTTCTGCACCTAAAAGGATTTTGTGATCACATCAGTTTGGGAAAAGACCATGTTAATTAAGATAAATGGCGGGGAGAGCCAGTGCTGTGGCATAGAAGGTTGAGCCGCTACCTGTGGTGCGAGCATCCTGTATGGGCGCCAATTCTTGTCCCAGCTGCTCCTCTTCTGATCCAGCTTCCTGCTAATGTGCCTGGGAAGGTAGTGGAAGATGGCCCCAGTCCTTGGGTCCCTGCCACCCCTGTGGGAGAACTAGAGGAGGTTCCTGGCTTCTGCCTGGCCCAACCCCGCTTTTGTGGCCATTTGGGAAGTGAACTAGTGGATGGAAGATTTTCTCTCTCCTCTTTCTCAGTATATCTGCCTTTCAAATACATCTTAAAACAACAAAAAGGTAAGTGGTTTTTGTTCTTATAGCCTTCTTTGGATCCTGTGATATGCTGAGGTGCTCTGTGAATTTCTAAGATTTTAGATATTTTTTTTATAGCTGTATCTTGTCTTCGTGCATCATCCTGCTATGCAAGTGTACCAGGAAGCTTACTTGGGGGAGTTGCATCCTAAAGCATTTCTACTTTAGAGTGAAGAGTGTTTTAGACCTTCAGACTGACAGCATTTTTTAACTAGAAAGGAAGTGGCAAAACAATATGAAAGAAACCTTAAGATCTCATACATTTATTCATTCAACAGACACTTACTGTCTGCTTCGTGTTAGGTATTCTGCTAGGTGTTAAATCACCCTGGGTCTCGCCATGTTTTCACAGCGATTTTAATTCTGTCACACTTCTTTCTGCTCTTTGGCCATACTCGGGCTTACTGTTCTGTGTAAGTCAAAGTGGACACATGATTACGTCCTGCCTTTCCCTTGGTTACATGGAGAATGTTTATGCTTTGCTCTGTCATCTCTGTAATTATCATTTTTAATGACTATATAGTGATTCTGAGTTTCAATATCTTTATTTAGCAAAAGTTCCAAAATTAGGGTAATGGTTATTTTGAAATTTTTAAAACTATTTTAAGGGAAAAAGTCCTCAAAATGTTGTTAGTTGGTTACCTTATATAGTATGTTAACAAAATACTTAGAGTTCTTGTCATGCCTGAAATAATTTTCTCCTATTAAGTTCCAGTCAGTGAGTTGGCTGGTAGGTGATGGAGTCTTGCTGTGTCTCTAAGCCTGATCATAGTGACCTCTGTCCCCACCCCACCCCCCTTTTTTTTTTTTTAAAGATTTATTTACTTAAAGTGTTACAGAGAGGAGGAGAGGCAGAAAGAGGTCCTTCATCTGCTGGTTCACTCCCTAATTGGCTGCAATGGCTGGAGCTGCACCAATCTGAAGCCAGCAGCCTCCTCCCGGTCTCCCTTGCGGGTATAGGGGCCTAAAGACTTGGGTCATCTTTTACTGCTTTCCCAGGCCATAGCAGAGAGCTGGATCAGAAGTGGAACAGCTGGGACTCGAACCGGCACCCATATGGGATGCTGGCACTGCAGGTGGCAGCTTTACCCATTATGCCACAGTGCCAGCCCTGACCTCTGTCCCTCTGATTTGGCTATTTGATGCTCTTAAAGTCTAACTACCACTGTATGTTAACGTTGCTTATCAGAGCACATCACCACTAGGTGGCAGGCCCTAACAGCTTAACACAGTGGGGCAAACTAAGATGAAAAATGTTTCTAATAATGAAAACCAAATAACCTTTAAAGATCAAGCCCACACATAGAACCATCTTTGGAAATGATGAGATTTATCACTAACATTTTTACGGATCTGTGAGTCTTAAAGCCATGTGATATTTCAAATGATGTTCATTTTGTAATTACGTTGCTTTGGATCTCCATCCCTCCCTCCTTCTATGCTTAATCCTTGGACTTTATGAGACGTGTCTTGAGGCTGAACATGCAGGAAAATAAAACTTTTTTTTAAAAGAAAGGCTGCCCATTGACTGGTGTTTCATAACGTAAATGAAGCAATCACATTTGATGTGTTAGAACTCCTAACCAATTCAAAAGAATTTTCACCATCTTTCTCATATTAGCAGCGGGCATTTAAAAAATAATGTATCTGGAAGCATTTTACTTTGTTGTTCCATGTATTTCAAGAATGTTGTTTTCTTATTTTGAATGTTTTTCTTTGGCTTTGATAGAGCTCATAATAAGTCATTGCAAGGTGGGTCCCTCCTTCCCCTGATGCTGATTGAAGGCTGTTGTGGGAGTCCTGGCCCGCACTGGCTGTTACAGAACCAGCTTTGTGCATCTCACCATGTTCTTAATGTCTGGATTTTATATCCTTGTCCAGGAGGCTCTGTTTTTCTTTCTTCCTTTTTAGCAGACATGACCTGTCACTGCGAGGTTGACTGAATTACTTTCTGCTGTCTCCAGTGGTGTGGAGTATTTTGGTGTGACATTATTTTTGACCAAACATGTTTCATTGAGTATTAACGTACTTCATTGAAATAAATGAGATTCAGGCTTCCCATCCTAGTGTGAACACTTATCAAGCTACATTTCATTTTGAAAGATAAGCATGTTCTTTTGCCTTGGTCTTACTTTGCTTTTAAGGCATTTCATATCATGCTGTAAGTTTGCCTCACATGTTGATTTGGGCTATTGACCCTTCTCAGAAAGTACTGTGGAAGTAGCTGATATTTTAAAATAACTAACTGATAGTGCTGGTGGAATATGTTTTTCCCCCTTTCACTTTACATCTGGGCTGCTAATGTGAATCAGAAGTGAAGTCATCCACTTGCTCAGATGGGCTTAACCCTCCAGTCTTCAGCTGGTGCAAAGACTGTTAGAACAGTGAGTATGTAGTCCGTACTACTTGAGGTTTATACTTGTCATGTGGTTTCATATGTTTTGGAAATGAAGTGTTAATATCAGAATTCCTAGTAGAATAAAAAATTAAATCTTTTCTCCTACCCCCATCCTGCACCACTTTTGGACCCACCTTTAAACAAATTGCTATGTTCGAAAATAGTGTTGGTAATTGTACTTCACTGGGTTTTAGAGAAGTCTCAAGTTTTAAGGGTTTAATTGTAGGAATACTCAGGTCGGAATTTCCATTAGTAATAAAGAAATGCAGTCAGTTTGACATTGGTGTGTATTTCTGAGGCTGTTTAAGTGTGTGTGTGTGTGTGTGTGTGTGTGTGTTCATTCTTCCAGCAGCTGTGTAAAACAGGTTAATTGGCAAAAAAGAAATAATGTCCATTTTTACTCATTTAGCTCTATTGATGTTTTTAAAGTTTTTTTATGGATTATTTTCTCTTTTATTCTTCATAATTTGAATAGTAAATTTGTCTGCTAAGGGTGTCATATCCTTTTGGTTTCATCTTAAAAGCCCCCCAAATGTGTACTTAATTTTCTGAAGTCTTGTAATAGGATTCAGATCACTTAGCAGGTTGAATATCCAGGGGTAATGGTTGCCCAGGAATGTTTTGTAGTTCATGAGCGTCCCCTGAAGGTTGTGGAGACTGGGTCAGGAGGGGCCCAGGAGCCTGTGACTTGGGAGTTGGCTGCTTTGGGAAGCTCACTGGCCAGCTCTCCTGAGGCTACTGCTCAGGGTTGATATATGATATTGTATTCTTTACTCCTGATATTCATTCTTTTTTTTTTTTTTTTTAAAGATTTTATTTGTTGAGGCTGGCACTGTGGCGCAGCGGGTTAAAGCCCTGGCCTGAAGCACTGGCATCCCATATGGGCGCCGGTTCTGGTCTCGGCTACTCCTCTTCCATCCAGCTCTGCTATGGCCTCGGAGAGTAGTGGAAGATGGCCCAAGTGCTTGGGCCCCTGCATCTGAGTGGGAAACCTGGAGGAAGCTCCTGGCTCCTGGCTTTGGATCGGCGCAGCTCTGGCCGTTGCAACCATCTGGGGAGTGAACCAGTGGATGGAAGACCTCGCTCTCTCTCTGCCTCTCTCTGTGTAACTCTGACTTTCAAATAAAATAAATAGATCTTAAAAAAAAAAAAAAAGATTTTATTTGTTTACTTGAAAGTCAGAGTTACACAGAGATCTTCTATCCGTTGGTTTACTCCCCAAATGGCCGCAGTGGCTGGAGCTGCACCAATCCAAAGCCAGGAACCACAAACTTCTTCTGGACTCCCACATGGGTTTCCCAGGCCATAACAGAGAGCTGGATTGGAAGTTTAGCGGCCAGGACTGAACTGGTGCCCATATAGGATGCCTGCACTGCAGGTGACAGCTTTACCTGCTGCAGCACAGCGCTGGCACCCCTGATGTTCATTCTTTGTCAGTCAAATGTATGGTGTTTGGATTCTAAGCACAGTTAAAGGAAAATGCAACCTGTCTTGTCAGAATTGCTTGCATGATCTTCCAGAGATAAAGGTTTTCTTGAACAGACCTTTATGACTTGAAATTTCTAAATATTTCGGTACTCTCAAGTACCATAATTTATCAGAAAATATTGTTCACTTTTTGATGTCCATAATACTCATTCTGTAAAATCGAAAGCTATGCAATAAAAGGGATGCCATTCTTAATTTACATTTTTACGAGTTTTTAATATTTAATAATTTTAATATATAAATCCAATTTTTTCTATATATATGTATGATGCACGTGTACCATCTAAGTTTTATTAGAAACACAGGAACACATCGGGCAGTTTTTTTCCTCCATTTAGCAGTATTTTGAGTGTGTTTCCATGCTAGTAATATATACCACAGTGTGGTCTTTCTCTGATTTAGAAAATGGTATCACAGTGACTTGAGGCTACTTGCATTTTGTCTGTGTTTCTGAATTTTTAATAACTCACAGTCCCCATAGAATAACTGAATGTCCTTTCTCTGTATTTTTATTCTCTCCATTATTCAAGACATTGCTGTTTACATAGGATAGTTGGCTTAGATATGGGAAAGAAACCAAAAAGTGTTACTGTGAACTAATTCAGCCTTTCTCATGCATTGTACCGTTTGGACCTTGGGATAGTACGTGATCAGCATAACGAAGGTCCTCTGGCCCAGTTCAACAACTCATGTCTGGCCAACAGCAACTTTCGTGCTTGCGTCTACACCAGTGTCGCTCTTCTGATTGCATTTATGGCTCACTGCCTTGTAGCAGTGTTTTTAGGAAGTGAATGGCCTTGAGTGTTCAGCCCTGAAGTGGCAGGTTAAAGAGCACCAGAGCCAAATTGGGGAAGCTTGTTGTGGGAATGAAGTGGGAAAACTTTTTTTTCTTTAAAGATTTTTTTTGAAAGGCACAGTGACAGAGAGGAAGAGACAGAGCTCTTCTGTCCACTGGTTCGCTCTCCAGACAGTTGAAACATCCAGGGCTGGGCCAGGCTGGGCCAGGCTGAAGCCAGGAGCCAGGAACTCCATCCTGGTCTCCCGTGTGAGTGGCAGGAACTTGAGCGATTGTCTCTTGCCTCCCCAGGAGGACTAGCAGCTGGATCAGAAGCAGAGCATCCTGGACTCGGCGCTCCCTATGGGATGCTGGTGTTGCAAGTAGTAGCACAACCTGCTGGGCCACCATGCCAGCACTCGTGGTATCTTGATAGTAGATTACTTCATTATAGCAGCAGAACAGCATCTGATTTCTTTCTCCAAACTCATACAGTGTAGTGCTTTGCTGGTAGGTGTGCTTGGTGGAATCTTCATATCACGTGTGTTTGGGTGGAAATTGTGCATGTGTTTTGCTGGATTTGTGTAGCCAATGCAACAGAGATTATATTCTTGATTGAACTGGGGCTGGCCCAGGCCAGAGCTGCCAGAAGCAGCTTAGCTGGTATCTCCTGCTCTCCTAATCCAGCAGCTGCTCTTTCATCCTGTTGTTTCATTCCAGCTTTTTTTGTTTTTTTAAAGATTAATTTATTTATTTGAAAGTCCGATTACACAGAGAGAACGAGAGAGAGAGAGAGAGAGAGAGAGAGAGAGAGAGAGAGAGGGAGAGGTCTTTCATCAACTGGTTCACTCTCCAGTGGCTGCAACAGCCAGAGCTGTGCTGATCTGAAGCCAGGAGCCAGGAGCCTCTTCCTGGTCTTCCACGTGGGTGCAGGGGCCCAAGGACTCTGGTCATCTTCCACTGCTTTCCCAGGCCATGTAGGGAGCCGGATCAGAAGTGGAGCAGCTGGGGCTCGAACTGGGGCCCATATGGGATGCCAGCACTGCAGGCGGCGGCTTTACCCGCTATTCCATAGTGCTGCCTCCTCATTCCAGCTTTGACCCAGGCCCTCTTGCTTCCATTCTCAGCCTTGAACTTCGATAGTTGAAAGTGGCCCTGTGCTGCAGGCCAAGGGAGTAGATGCAGGGCAGAAAGGGAAGCTGCTTTCTAGTCCACTGCATTCAAACTAAGTTCAGGCCAGATCAGATACCCTTTGGTGTATGGTGTTATATTTAGAACTTCACCTGGTTAGCATGACCAGCTAGGATTATTAGTGTGTCTGTCTCCTCCCCCACATATCTGTGACAGCAGGGACCTGATGGTCTCGTTCATTGTCTGTCTCCAGCTTTCAACAGAGTTGCATATGGCACATACATAGTGAGTGTTCTTGAATCAAAGACTAAAGTGAGGCTGAATTCAGCTTGTTTGTTAATAAGTTATTTGAACAAATGAAAAACACCGCAACAGTGTTCGAGCCCATTTCCCTTTTTTTTTTTTTGTCCAGCCAGTCGTCAATGTTTGGGTTGGGGCCAGAAGGTGAGAACAGAATGTTTACTTTAAAAGTTTTATTTGACATTTTAAACTGGATCACAGAATTCATGTAAGAAAACTAGAAAGTGAGTTTTCTGATTCTCACTTCAGCTTCTTTTCCTCTCTGCAGAAGGTCTAAGATATAGAATGTTATGATTAGGAGATCATCTGATCTATTCCAGGGATGGAAAGAAACCTTTAAATTGTGCTTTTCTGAGGTCCAGACTCTTTATCAAATATAAACGATTAAAACTTCTTTAGTTGTATTTTTTGTCATGATACGTGGTGCTTTCTTCTTTTCTGCTCTTTTAACTTTCTCCCTCCAGTGTTTAAGTTTGTGCTTTTTGTTTTTGGCAGGTATCACAAGAGCCAGGCCATCTATCTCGAGTCAAAGGACAACCAGAAACTGAGCTGTGTGATCAGCTCAGTTGGAGCCAACGAGGTAGGGACCATATTCTTCACCCTAAGGCAAGATGTGTTCTGTGACGTGTTGGAAGTGTGTCCCAGAAAGTGGAATGGAGGCAGGTCTCCTCTGTGGGTACGATTTGAAGTCAGCATTTTGAGGCAGAAATTACATGTAGTTGTAGTCATCCTTGGAAATCCCTTACCTCTGCCTGACTTCGGTATATGCAGATCTGTGTATTCCTTCTGGCATCTTTGAACTCCCTGTACCGTAATTGATTTGGGGACCACTGAGCTAGACTGCAAGGAAGAACAAAAGCAAGTCTGTGTGATGTCTGTACCTTCAATTCCTGCAGCTTTTTAAGGTAACTGTCTACTGAGAGTGGAGCTTGCCTGTGGGAGTGTACTCCATCTTGTTTACTTGTTTCCCTAGCTTTTCGTCTGTGTTAGTAGATTGGTTTCTTGCTGTGAAGATTTAGTGAGGCACCTGGCACAGGGTCCAGCACCAGGAAGTACTCGATAGATAGGTGCTGGCATGAGGCAACCCATACGGCACCCCACTCCTGCCATCTCTCAGATCGTAGGCCCTGCTGTGCTTCTACATGACGCGCTCCCAGGTTCGTGCTGTGTGGGTCGTGGTCTGCAGGGTGGCGTCTGGCTTCAAGTCAGCTGGCAGGGGTTTGCCTGAAGGTGACGGCACTGCTCGGGGGCTCTTTTTTGGATTCTTCATTAGGAGGATACCAGCAACTTGTATTGTTGATATTGATCTACAGTAACTTGTATTGTTAGAGTTAAAAAATGCTTACAACTTTAATAACTGGGTTGGCTTGATCTTTTATCCATCCACAAATGTCTGCAAAGAAATTGATTTTTATGTGTCTACCCTCTGTAACTTATTTGTGCCAATGCACAGTAAATCTAATGAAACTGGATTATGAAACAGCTTACGCTTCTATTCTCCCAGCTTCCTACATTGAAAATGCCCTCACATGTGACTGGTTTGCAGCATGATTATTTACTTAGCAGTTAGGGAGTGCCTTCCAGGTAAATGAGTGTCATTCTTCTCTGGGTCAGCATCTGTGGAAGTCACCTCCAGCCAAGTCAGAACCAAAGCAGGGGATCCAGTGGAGAATGCTGCTGGCCTCAGCCAGAAGGCCTTGTCGTTTCACAGTAGGGCCCAGCATCAGGCGGTTGGGCTGGCTCCACACAAGCACATGTTGCCTCTAGCACCAAAGCCGACTTCACAGTCCATGTGTCGTTCTCTGTGCCACCTTGAGAGAAAGGAAAATGCAACTTTTTCTTTGTTAAAGGGTGTCACTTTTTGACACAACAGAGTGAATGTCAGGTCTGACCAGTGGTGTCACTGAGATGTGTCTCTTGGAGGGTAGATGTCCTGGTGCATAGGTGGCATGCAACACTGGCAGTGGGGACAGAAAACCCCAGCTCACTTTCCAGATCAAAGCTGAAGTGACACTGGAGCATGGCCTTTGCATGACTCAGCTTGGCAAGGTCACTGGGTGGGTCTGAGCGTGATGGTGACGCCCACTTCGGCCCTTGGGATCAGCCTTCAGTTCGGAATGGTTCTGCAAGGCTCTTCAGAGGCTCAGCTGCATGTGAGGTCTTTGAGTCCGTGTATTTTACTTTAATTTCTTTCTTTTGTGAAATAATTGCATTTAATATGTTGAGATGGAACTGAGAATAAGTTTTTTTTTTTAATTTTAATTTTTTTAAAGATTTATTTATTTATTTGAGTTACACAGAGAGAGGAGGAGAGGCAGAGAGAGAGAGAGAGAGGTCTTCCATCTGCTGGTTCACTCCCCAGTTGGCTGCAGTGGCAGAAGCTGGGCCAGTCAAATGCTAGGAGCTTCCTTCGGGTCTCCCAAGGACTTGGGCCATCCTCTACTGCTTTCGCAGGCCACAGCAGAGAGCTGGATCGGAAGTGGAGCAGCCAGGACTTGAACTGGTGCCCATATGGGATGCCAGCACTGCAGGCAGCAGCTTTACCCGCTCGCTACCCAACAGAGCCGGCCCCTGAGAATAAGGTTTTTTTAAAACCTGAAAATCAGGTGGAGGAAGGAGGAGATATGTCTGTAAACTTGTGCTTGGTATATGGGTGAGGTGCAGACCTTTCAAAAAATTGGGAACTCATTAGTGGAGAAGAGCAAGCGGCTTGGTGAGGCTGCGGAATTCACCTGTGTACAAGTGTCTCGGTCTTGCACAGCTTTGGTTTC
This sequence comes from Sylvilagus floridanus, assembly GCA_949820135.1. NCBI lineage: Eukaryota > Metazoa > Chordata > Mammalia > Lagomorpha > Leporidae > Sylvilagus > Sylvilagus floridanus. The sequence continues at coordinate 169,140,882 of OX463233.1, read as the reverse complement.
TCCTTCTGTGAATGGGGTCACTGAAGACACTTTGGTTCCCAGGATTGTTCTGGGGGGGCAGCCCAGCCTCCTTAGCAGTGTCAGCATACAGGAAGAACTGGGGAACCCTTGCTCACGTGCGAGGCTCCTGCGGTGACAGCTGTCTTCCTCAGCTCTGACAGGCCACTGCTGCAAGCGTTCATTCTCAAGTCTATGGAAGAATGCTTCCTGCCCTGTCAGATGCGAGAGCTCGGATACCGTCTGGGAGAGGGGTGTGCTGAGGAGGGAAAGGACTTCTTAGCTCTTTGGCCTTCTCATGATCCTAATCGGGCTTTAGCTCACTTATCGGACATCATGTTATTGTTAGTATTTCTTTCCTTCTTTTTGGGTCCAAGCCATTAGCTTAATTGCTAGGAAATGTGAGTATTGCAGGGCTTTGTTATAGCAATCTATTGGGGCCAAGAAAACATTTCCAAAAATTTGGAGAAGTTAATGTTCAGTAACCTGTATCTCTTGAGTGTTGATGATGCTGTAATCAGACCACAGCTGAAAGAGTTCCTAAGATTAAGGGGAAACAGAAACCCAGCTTATTGTGTGTTCCATTTTCTTAACCCAAGGTGTGGGTGAGGTGGCTGGGAGCTAGGAGTTCAAGGCTGATGCCTGTCTCCCAGGAGAGCCCAGCACTGGGAAGTGCTTGTGACGCCCGCGCAGGATGAGACGCAGACAAGTGAGACTTGCCAGATTTGTGCCCGCATCAGGCTCATGCAGCTATGTTAATGCTTGGGAAGACTTGCTCTTCAGTACTTCTTAGCCTCTTTCATCTTGTTCCCTCTCCTGTCCCCACAGATCTGGGTGAGGAAGACAAGTGACAGCACCAAGATGAGGATCTACCTTGGCCAGCTTCAGCGCGGGCTCTTTGTGATCCGTCGGCGGTCAGCAGCTTGACTTTCTACAGTGCTCCTCTTCCCTTTTTCTGGAGTGGTTTTTATTTTTGTTTTATCTTGTTTTCTTAATAGAAATTTTTTTACCTTGCTGGGAATAGTTACTTGGCCTTGGAAATGGAGAACACTGTTGTGGATTCTGCAAGGCACTTTGCGGCTGGCTCCTCCATCTTTGGGTCGTTGTTTCCTGCCTTGACTTCTTCCAGCCATCAGTCACCATAGGACTCTCTTAGTTTCGGGAGTATTGGGAGTTTGATTTACTTTCCTTTTATTTTATTTTTTGCTTCTACCTTGTCTTTTTGAAAAGACCTTCTTTGAGCTTGAAGGGACAACTCTATTTTGTTAATTATCTTTGGATCTTTCTACCATGAATAAGAGCAGGAAGGAATACACTCTACAGTGCATTTTCATGTTTTGAATCTGATTAGTGGATCATGTAGCTACTTCCCTTGTCGAGCCCAATTCACTGTTTTCCCAGAAGCTTGGGGCAGAGGTCCTAGCAGAAGGAGATTAATTCTCCTGGCTCTCAGCCTTCTTGGAGAAATAAATGCCTTGTGCAACATCTGGCGCATACCATCCATTCCACTGGCTGAATGACAGAAATTTCCTGGTAGACTGTGTGTGCACTGAAGTTAATGGAGTTGGGGGGAGGGTACATTTCATTTTCATAATGTGCTGAAGTCACCATATTTTAAGTGTTATTTAATGCAGGTGCTTTATTCAAACACATTTGTTCTGGCTCAAGCTGGGACAAGAAGTCATTTCAGTAGTTTTCACTTCTAATTCTTTTCCCTCTCCTTTTCCCAAGAAGATAGAAATAGTCCATGCAACAGACTGATTCTCTGGATTATCTCTTGTAGGTGGGGAGGAAGATTGATAGTGCAATAATCAGTGATCTGTAGACTTACACATAGTTCACATTTCAGTCTTGTTGTGGATGCCATCAGTGCATCTGTTATTGGCCATTCTGTACTTGTGGGACCTTGTCTTGATGTGGGCGCTCACAGCCTCTCAAGAGTTCTGGTCCGGGTTGAAGGCAAGGAAAGCTCTGCCATGCCATCCAGTAAACCTGTGCTCTTCTTGATGAATTCTGAGGAAATGGCCTTCCTTGTACTCGAGTGCTCCTTGCTTTGGTCCCTTGATTGGAGAAATGATTCACTAGATGATGGGGTTTTCTATACTTTGGTTGCCATCTTGAGATGTTTAGAGAGTAGGGGTTCCAGTGCCTGGCAGCATCTCTGTGGGTCGTTAGTAGACCTGCCCATCCCAGGAAAATTTTCTTAAGTGGTTCTTGGTCTCAAGTGCTTCTCTTGTTGTTGTCTCTTAATGTGTTTATCCCAGAGCAAATGGAGGGGCTGTGATGATGAATAATTCACCTAAGATCTGACTTCTACAAAGGCCCACAAACCGTATGGACTCAGAGACTTGTACAGATATAGTTTTATTTTAATTTAAAATTATTTCTTTTTTTCTTTCCTTTTATTGGAGTCTTAATTAGAAAACAGGATAAAATGAAGGTATTTAGCAGAAGTTTCCCGGGCGTTCTGTGTTTCTCCCCTGTCCGCCTCTTCCCCACCCACACTGTTACCATGTTTATCACAGGGAACCACATCATGGAGAGCCGGGCCTTCACGTCTGATTTGTTCTTGATGGCCTGAGCTGTGAGGGAGCACTTCTCTTGTTAAATTGTCATGGGTGTGTGTAATGTCACATATCAGGTAGTTATTGGTATCATCTTGTGACCTGTGATGGTGATTTCTTTAGGTGATAGTTACTATGCTTTTGCCATTGAAGGTGTTAGGATTTAAAATATTTATTTATTTATTTATTTTTATCCACTTGAAAGGCAGAGCAACAGAGAGAGACAGACAGAGAGAGAGAGGCAGGGAGGGGCAGAGAGATCTTTCATCTGCTGGTCCATTGCTGAAATGCCTATGATAGCCAGAGCTGGGCCTAGCTGAAGCCAGGAGGCTGAAATTCCATCCAGGTCTTCCGTTTGGGTGACAGGTGCTCAAGCACTTGAGCCATCATCTGCCACCTCCCAGGATGTGCTAGTAGGAAACTGAATCAGAAGTGGAGAGTAGCCGAGACTTGAACTGGTGCTCCGATGGGTGTCCCAAGCAGCAAGTTAACCTGTTGTGCCACCACGCCTGCCTCTGTTTTTTAAACAAGTTGTTTTAGTGCTCATTTTCCTTGTCCTCCTGAACAGTACACCAAAGTTTGTTTCTATTAGAAAAGATAATCTTAGTAACCAGTGGAGGTGCCACACTGAAGCAGCAGGAAGTTGCCTTCTTGTCTTTCCTAGTCTGGTGGTGCCTTTGTGCTTTTGTGAAGTAAATGCTGATTTGAAGACAGGGTTGAGGCGCTTCTGCCTTCTCTCTTCTGTAACTTTTGAGGGTGTTTGAGACTGTGATTTAGAAATGGTCTCAACCCTACCACTGCCTTCTCTCAGAGGCAACCATTAGTTACGATCTAGTGAATGTGGGGAAAAATGTGAAGTGGACTCAAGACACTACATAATACATTATATTCTAAATCCTATTCTAAATCCTAGAATATTTAGTTTTTTTAATGTCATCCCACAGGTGAAAAATCAGCAGTTGACCCATTGTCACAGGTCTGTGAGGTGACCAGTGTAGAGGAAGCTCTCTTAGTTGATGGAGAAACTTGTGTGATGGAGAGAAGCTCCACAGAGGGGGAGAACAGACTTAGAAATTGCTAGAATTAGAAGAGGCTGACTTTTAGTCTTGGTGGCCATTGTTAATCCAAAAGTTCTGTCTCTTGCTAGACCCCAGGGCACCAACTGTTCTTCAAGTGATACTTTGGGAAAGATTGGTCCAGACGCATCCTGTGCATGTGTGATTTTTAATCCAGAACCTGCACACGTGGTGTCAGAGGCTTTTGCCTTAAGTGTTAGATAACAGTGTTTGCTATTCTCTCAACCCATGCTAGCCATCCTGTTTTTCAGATAGATTTCTGTTGCCATACCAAAGCCAGATGTTTCTCTTCATTTGGATAACAGTATTTAAGAATGTGTAACTACCTAACTTACTATTTTTTTTTTTTTAACTTTTGACCGGGGCCAGATTTCGATCTCAGAGGCTGCTCTGCCAATCAGGCTACATGTATTTGTGTACAGGATCCCGTGTTTAGGACTGAGTGGCTTTTCTAAGAGATATGGTGGGGCGGCGGTGGGGAGTGGTGTGAGACAGACTTGATTGCATTTTTTAACCTAACCCTGGGGAGGGAAAGGGAAATCCTATTTTCTACAATATTTTTGTTTTGTTTTTCTCCTGTCATTTCCTTTTAACCTTGAATTTTTACTAATTTCCTCCTGATTTATAATTTTTGTTCCTCATCTGGGAATTTGAAATCTTAGGGCTTAATGTTACACCAGTTTTTCCAAAGAGTTCAAACCACTTTAGTACTAGAACTTGATAAATCTGCAGCTGTTTCAAGCAGCTGGTGGGTTTTTTATATAGTGTCTTTAACTGGTACCATTAAATGTTCTGAAAGGTGAATGTAAAATGTGTAAAGTCTAGGGTTTTTTTTTTTTTTAAATAACAATAAACTTTCAAAGAGAAAACCATTGTGTAGTCTGTATTGTATCTGTTGACTTGAGAAGTAATCAAAGTGTATTTTAGGTTTTTCGATCCGTCGTTTATGGGGAAACAAAGTTGGAAGAGAATGGGAGGTTGCTCACCCAGGGAAGGGTGAGATAGAGAATGATGTCAGAAAGAGCAGCCTAGAGATGTTTACCTTGAAATGGAGTATACTCTCCTTTATTTGTTAGAGATGGCAAAAGAATCTAATTAAACATCAAGAAATTAAATTAAAATAAAATAAAATAAAATAAAAATAAATTGATACTGGCTGGAAAAAGTGTGACTGAAGATGCTGTTCATTTGATAGCAAAGAACACTGTTGACTGCTCTTACCCAGAAAAGGGATGGGATCTTTGCACTGCCTGGGGCAAGCTGACCAGACTGCTTGCTGCCCCAGGTGACTCACCTGGGGGAACTGTGACCCGGTTGTGGCACACCTGTTGGGAAGGACTGCTTTATGCTTTAGATAATGGGAGGGGTGGGTCCTATTTTTAATCTGTTACTGTAACATAACATATAGAAAATACACAATCTTGATTGTAGAAGTTGTTGAAATTTCTTAAGGTAGATGTGTCCATATAACTAGCATCCACTGGAAGAGGTGACGTTACCAGGGGCCTGCAGGCCCCTCTGGCTGTGTCCCAGTTACTACTCCTAACTAGTTGGGTCTTTTTAATTACCTTGCCTTTCAAGCTCTCAAGTTGCCAGGTCCTTTCATTTTTCTAGAAGAGCCAGATTTGACATGAGCTAGGAAATAACCTGGGATGCGAGAGCTGGCAGCAAAGGATGTGGTTAAATGGGGAGGAGGAAAAAGCAGATCAAGTAACCCACTCAGCCTCCTATCTGTCAAAGGCAAATGGAGCCTGCCCTTGATGTTGTCAGAATCCACCTTTCCTTATGGACTTTGTCTACGCCAGATACCTCACAGACCATGGGAGCCATTTTTCATGTAGTCCTCAAGATAGTCTGTGAAAGAGTACTAGTGCTCCCAAATTTAAGTCTGGCTTGTTAGTCTATAACCATTGACTTCCTTCTATAAAATCGAGCCCTCAAACTCTGCCTGGTACATAGTAAACATCTGTCAAATAAGGTTCATGTAAAAGGATGTATGAAGGCAAACTGGTGAATAATGTTGGCCCATGTTCCAGCTGCAGTCCTACCATGGTTTGGATCTTAGTGTGGCTGTCTCCAGGGATTATCTCTCCACCCACCCCAACCACCCCCTAGGTCCAAGGCATCCTGTCACCTGGAAAGAGGATGGAAACCTAATCCAACTGCAATATTTAGGGGGTCAGGCTACTGGGAGGTCGTTAGGTTCCTAGGGGCATGACTGAAAGGTAGTAGTGAGGAGATGGTTGGTTATAAAAGCCTGAATTGGGGGGGGCTGGCGCTGTGGCTCAGTGGGTTAATGCCCTGGCCTGAAGCGCCAGCATCCCATATGGGTGCCAGTTCTAGTCCCAGATGCTCCTCTTCTGATCCAGCTTTCTGCTATGGCCTGGGAAAGCAGTACAAGTTGATCCAAATCCATGGGCCCCTGCACCCACGTGGGAGACCCGGAAGAAGCTCCTGGCTTCGGATCGGCACAGCTCTGGCCATTGCGGCCAACTGGGGAGTGAACCATTGGATGGAAGACCTGTCTCTCTGCCTCGCCTCTCACTGTGTAACTTTGAATTTTGAATAAATAAATAAAATCTTTAAAAAAATGCCTGAGTCGGGCCCAGCTGCTCTTCCTTCCTCCTGGCCCCTCGGGGTTCCCCTGCACACGCTCCACCGCTGCCATCCTGGGTTTTCACCTGATGTCAACCAATTGGGGCCTACTCGATCCTGGATTGTGAACCTCTAACATCATGAGCTAAAATGAGCCCTCCTTCATAAGTAGTTTTGTCTTAGGTATTTTGTTAGAGTGCCAAAAAACTGAGTTATATAGGTACCTTTCTCTTGTATCATTTAAGTCTCACTAACACCCTAAGGACAGTATACTGTTTCCATTACCAGTTTTCAGAGAAGGAAACTGAAGTAGCACTTGGGCTCTTTAGTTACAGGAGGAGGTAGTTCAGTGACTTCTACAAGATGGTACAGTAAGTGGCTGAGTCTTTTGGGTTCCAAGCCAGGCTTCCTGTGACCACTACATTGTCCAGTCCTTTCCGTCCCTGCTTTGTTAAAATTCTGTTCAACGTGTCCTTTCACTCTTTCTCTGAATTTGCTTCCCTTTATGTGCTTTCACTTCTTGTATATTGTACTCATGGAGCAGATGCTGATGGTAGAAACAGTGTTTCTTGCTAAAACTCATTCTCCTGATAGGTAACTCCCAAGTTTCTCCTGTGGCAGTGTTGTTAGAACAGAGTCAGTTACCAGCCCAGAGAGGGGTTTCTGTTCCTGCTGTGTGAGGGTAATTGATCTGCAAAAGAAACAGCCATTTAGAATGTAAACAGTTTTTGGTCTTGGTGGACCTACTTTTTTCTGTAAGCAGCCTCAGAGCCTTTGGAGGAAAACATGTTTCCGTATTTTTCTAGAACACTTGCTTCCCATCTTGGTCGTCTGTGCAGTCAGAGGAGCAGTGGGAGCCATTGAACTGGTTTCTAAAAATGTAGGTGGAGAGCTGGACGTCCTACCTGGTAATGTATTCTGATGTCGGAGGACCTTTTCCTGCCGAGTCCCGCTCCTGTGGAGTCGCTGTAATGGGAGAATGTACCAGTTCCATGTCACCTGCTTCAAACTGCTGAGTTCCAGTCAGTGACCTGCTTAACAGACTAACCTGGGGTTTGCAGTGTTTGAGTTGAGGCAGGAATGAAACCCATCTCTGATCTCTTCTGTTCCGGGCACTGCAAGCACCAGCCTTGGTGATGCACAGAGTCCACCTTTCTTGCTTTCTAAAAGAAGGCACTGGGGAGGACGTTTAGAATAGCGATGAAGGTGCCAGTTGAGATCCCTGTGTCCTGTATCGGACTATCTGGATTTGATACCCAGTTCTGGCTCCTGAGTCCAGCTTCCTGCTAATGTAGACCCTGGGAAGCATCATTGATGGTTCCAGTAATTGGGTTCCTGCCCGCAATATGGGACACCTGGATTGAGTTTCTGGTGCCTGGTTTTATCCTGGCCTGTCTCAGCCGCCGTGGGCATTTGGAAAATGAACCAGTGGATGGGAGTTGTCTATTTCTTCGCTTCTTGAATAAGTGACTTTAGAAATAAGGAACGAGATGGAATGAACTGCAAATACAGGCACCAGAATCTCAGTACTCCCCTATTTCTCCAAAGTTAGGGACTCCGTGTGTCTGCTGCTCTGCAGGCTGATGCTTGTATGTGGTGTTTTCTCTCTCTAGTGATGCTCCAAGTAGGCAGCATTCCAGAACCAGCTTAGAAAGCAGTGGCTGGGTCCTGGAAATGATCAGTGTTGGCAGGCAGGAGTGTGGTGGCCCCAGTCTAGCAAGCCCCTACAGATGATCAAGAATCATCTTTATTCCACCAATGATTCTCTTAGCGGATCGTTTGTTTGCTGAGATGCAATCTAGTCTTGTGGCCAAGAGCAAAGGTTTTGGAACTAGGCTTTGAGTCTGACTTTGCTGCTTAACCAGGTTGGTGTGACCTCGGCAACTTCGTTCCTCTGAACCTCAAATACTGTCCACCTCAGTGATGGTTCTGAGTGCTTTGATTATATACGAGGTGCTTGAAAAAGTTTGTGAAAATGTGATTAAAAGCTTAACTTATTTTAGTACAAGAAAGTTTTGAAAGCCATGTATCTAAGGTTTCTTCAAAAAGTTCACGGGAAAATGTGTATTATATAAAAACCTGTGTGGATTTCAAAAAATCATTTGCACCAAAATAAACTTTTAGCACCATTTTCCATTAGCTTTTTTGAAACATGTTCATGTAGTACTTACTGTGTGCTAAACACTTGTATTTTACACATTAATTCATGAATCCTCATAATGACCCTACGATGTAAGTACTGTTGGCATTTTTATTTTGTCACTGAGGAAATCAAGAAACAAAGACATCACCTAACTTGCCCAGTGTCACACAGCCAGTAGATGGCAAGCCCGGACTCCGAGCTCCTGTGGTCTGTCCTGAGTCTGCTGCTTCTGGCTGAGCTGTACAGTGAGGTACACACAGTCCAGTGGGCTGGCCAGTCTAGAGAGACTGTCTCTGCTATTGCAATTGCTTTCGTCATTTGTCCACTTCCTGTCTTTGTTAATCTGAATGCCAAATCCCAAGAGAACTGCACAATTCCAGGGAGCAGATTTAGCATCAACAGACTGCCAAGGGAAGCTGCTGGCTTTAGTTATTATGCCAAACTTCGACTCCTACAGATGGGTGTGGGCCCAGTGTGCCCAAGTGAGAAGGATTTGGAAGCTCAAATTTGGGTCCAGTAGGAAATAGTGACAGATCAGTGATTTTTGTCTGCTCCAGACCTGGGGGTCGCGTTGCTCTGGCATCCCTGATTTGTTCTGATCCCTTCATCTTGAAGATGGAAACAGCTGGGGCCCAGAGAAGTTGAGTGACTTAGCCACAGTCAGGCAGCTAGTTGTAGTCAGTGCCACCCCTAGCTTGCGGTGGGACAGGCATTTGAGTGCCACCTTGTGCCAGGCTCCATGCTGGAAAGCATAGAGGACAGCCTTTTGTGTGTTCCTGGCTAATTTGTTGCCTCAGTGGGATGTCTTGGTCTTTGTCTGTGCCTGTGATGGAGGTGAGGGAGGTCCCGAGTTCTAATTCTGGCCTGACTTAGACACATTAATATTGGGACACTTGCTTAATCTCTGTGCCATGGTATTTGGTGCTCTCATGCCAATGTGCCAGGACTTTCCTGGTTTTAGCACTTAAAGTGTTGCACCCCAGGCAAAGTGGGACACTTGGTCACCCATCTCAGTGTCCTCTGTAAAAGGGGTTTGAGACTTTTTTTTTTTTTAATGGCTATTATTATTTTACCATTATTTTGTGTGTGTGTGTGTGTGTGTGTGTTTTATTTAACAGGTAGAGTTATAGATAGAGAGTGAGACAGGGAGAAAGGTCTTCCTTCTGTTGATTCACTCCCCAAATGGCCTCTACGGCTGGCACTGTGCCGATCCAAAGCCAGAAGCCAGGTACTTCCTCCTGGTCTCCCATGCGGGTGCAGGGACGCAAGTGCTTGGGCCATCCTCCACTGCCTTCCCGGGCCACAGCAGAGAGCAGGACTGGAAGATGAGCAACCGGGACTAGAACCTGGCGCCCATCCCAGCGACACAAGGCAGAGGATTAACCAAGTGAGCCACAGCGCCGGTCCCAAGAGACTTGTTTCTTTTCCATGAAGTTGTCTGAAGACTGAATGATTTATTACAGATGAAGTTCTTAGAAGGCGTGTTTGGGACTTAGTAAGTCCTCAGTCCATAATGGTTTTCTTGTTGTTTTTATTTTATTGTTGGAGCACAGATTTCCCGCCACAGAATGGGTTCCTGGTGAGCTTGACTCTCAATCAAAACAAGAAAGGATCTTTGCTGTGACTGATTATTGAGGATATTTTTACTTCCATGAACCTGAGGAATACGTTAGTCCTCACATTCAGTGCAAATACCGTTGAATCATCCTACAGGTTAGGTAGTGTTCTAGCTCCTTGGGGAGGTTCAGAAAGGTAGACAGGCCGTGAGCAGTCCCCATTACCAGGAAAGGGAATTCCAGACAGAGACAATGTCATGATCGAAAGCACAGAGGGGAATGAATGTGGGCTATGTTTAAAAAAAAAAAAAATCAAATAAGGGTGTGTGTTCAACAATACAGCTGGATGCGCAGGCTCTGAACTTTAAAATTGGTTTACTCACCTGCCAGTAGCCTCTTGTCCTGCCACGTTTAGGGCTCACCTTCCTTTTCCTTTCTGCCTCTCTCCTCTCTTCTTCCTTATCCCTGGCCTGTCTGCTCGTTCCCCCTCCCCTTTCTTCCGCTGGTGCGGTGGCTCGTGGCAGTCCTGCAGTGACGCTTTCCAATTTCACACTTACATGCTCCTGAAAGTATTCGCAAACTAACTCGTATGTAAAACCAATAAAGGGCGACAGCACACACTGCTGTCAGACAGTTGTTTTGTTTGACCCGCTTTCTTCCACTTTGATCGCTCCTCAACGTGGTGCACTGACCTTACCAGGAGAGGCTGCTTGCCGAAGTGCAAGTGTTGGTGCAGCTCTGTTGGCACATTGCGGGCAGGATAGGAATGAAAAGGGGCCCTCGGGAAGCAGTCAATAAGCTTATTTAATACAGATATGTGTTGGGGCCAGCACTGTGGCACAGCGGGTTAACGCCCTGGCCTGAAGTGCTGGCATCCCATATGGGTGCCGGTTCTAGTCCCGGCTGCTCCTCTTCCAATCCAGCTCTCTGCTATAGCCTGGGAAAGCAGTAGAAGGGCACCCAAGGACTTGGGCCCCTGCACCCGTGTGGGAGACCAGAGGAAGCTCCTGGCTCCTGGCTGCGGATCGGCACAGCTCCGGCTGTTCCGGCCATCTGGGGAGTGAACCATCGATGGAAGACCTCTCTCTCTCTCTCTCTCTCTCTCTCTCTCTCTCTGCGTCACTCTGACTTTCAAATAAATAAATCTTTTAAAAAAAAATACAGATGTGTGTTGTATTGCCACCTATTTTACAGTCAAGGAAAGTGAGACCTGGAAGAGGGAAGAGTGCTCAGCCCTGCACCGTATTCATACGTTGCCTGTTCCCATTAGCTTCCCTCACCCTAACAGGTGCTGTCGACTCTTGGTTGTCATCTGAGCTGACACCCTCCACTTTGTTCATCTGGAAACACACCAAGAAGGGGAGGAACTCGGCCGGCTAAAGGTAGCGCAGGAGCTGGAGCTCAGATCCCTCAAGCCGACAATCTTGAGTGGAGACAAATCCCAGGCCCAGGGCTCGAAGGCTGAACTTGAGACTTACATTTGAATTTCAGCTCTCCTGCTTGTCAACTGCATGACCCTGGGCAAATCACAAAACCTCTCTGGACTCCGGGTCATTCATGTTGAAAGCGGGAATGGTTAATGGCGGCTACCTTAGAGGTGTGTTGTGAGGATCAAACAGGGGCACGCAAGCAAAGCAGCACAAGGACTGACGTGCTTGAAATAGGCCGCGGGTCGCTCTGGTGCTTCAGAAAACAAGCTCCCGTGCCGAGTGAGCACTGTGACCACATGGGCTGTCTACCCCTGCCTCCTACCCACCTGCTCGGGTCCCATTGTGCCTTGAGGCTAAGCCCTCCCAGCCTTCCAAGGGCGCCTCACCCGACAGAAGCCGCCCATCACAAACCTTGACAAACTGAGGACAAGCAGATGTCTGGCCATCCCTTCTCCACCTCATTAACCCTCTCAATAGAGAAGAGTTTGAATTGCTTGGTGTATCGAGAAACCCACTGGACCACAAGCCAGGGAAGACAGCACTTGGGCCATCTGTTTTCTTTTGTCAACTTTCCAGGGACTAACACACTGTCTGTAGGTCCCCGTTAAGGGCTTCCTGAATGAATGAATGGTTGGCTGCTACATATTTTTCCAAGATCAAATACGGGTAAAGTCTAGAAAGAGGATTCCACACAGATGGCCACAGTTTGCTATCATCACTCTCTCCATGACTGCCTCTCAGAGATCATTTTGGTTTCTTAACCAAAATATCTCAAAATAATCTATTTATTATTAAAGCTAGGTATTTGAGTTTTACACATTGTAGACTAAATTCCCATTGTGGGAGTCATCTCCTCCTCCCCTTACAGCTCTCTCCTATTTGATTAGGCAAGTATTCAGTGTTGAGGTGATTATGACTGCAAACTCTAGTCATAGCTGAGCCATTCTGTAAACGATTTTGCTTTTTATTTCATAATTTTACCCCCCCACCCCAGGAATTAATTTTTAATATCTGTATTTTCTTTTTGTTGTTTGCTTAGTTTTCTATGAGTTTAAGATTGATTTGACCTCAAACCCTTCACGAAGTGTCTAAATTCCCCTAAGACATTCCCGTGTACCAGATTTTCCATCAATTTTGCCATCCTGAAAAGAAAGTCTCTTCCCTGTGGACCCTGACCTGCTCCACTGTGGACTGGGTGCCCTGCCGGCCTGGCACCCAGCTGTCACCCTGGGCACACTGTGGGGCCCAGCACTGTCTCCTTCACCACCATGCGGGAGCTTCCTTCTCCTTTCTGTAATCCAGAACTGCTGTGTCTTGTGTCTGTCTTCCTGTGTTCCCACATCTTCTAGTAATTGCCCACACATGAATGAACATACCTTAGCTCTTTCTTTTACTTCCTTAATATTGATGAGTATAACTACGTTTTCCTGTTCCCAGAATCGAGGCACATACACTTCCAGAATTAAAAGGTCCACTGAGTGCACAGCACTTAAATTATATTTCAGCCATCTCCCCGTCCTTCCCTCCAGTTCTAGTTTTCTTTATGCTGCCAAATCATATTCTCCATTGTTAGTCTCAAGAGTCAATGTGTGTGTGTGTGTGTGTGTGTGTGTGTGTGAGTGATGGAGAGGGAGGTACTTTCTAGCTTCTAAAATTTGATTTTTGCCTCTCCGATGTTCTCCATTGGTGGGTTTACTTCTAGCTTGGAAATCATTTGCCTTCAAACATTTTGAAAGCATTCTTTATTGCTTTCTGGCTTCTAGTATTACCCTTGAGAACTCTGAAGCCATTCTGATTATTGATTCTCGGAGCTGACTTTTTAACATCTCTGGAGGCTCGTGAAATTTCATGGTGATGGCTCGTTGTACTAAGCAGTTAGGGTTTTTTCTTCTTCTTCTTAATGTATTGCTCTCAAATTCTGGAGGGCGAGGAGAATGTATGTATGAGTGTATCTCACAGGTTCCCTGCCTCCTGGTGACCACATCTTGTGTAGTCTGCTCTCCTGTTGGGCCAGGGTTGACCTTTGTGACTAGTACCCCGAGGCAGAGTGGTAAACCACTTCTGAGATTGCCCCAGGATGTGCTTACTGGGGTTTCTCTGTCCTGTTCTCTCTCTCTTGAATCCCTTGCTTTGGGGCATGCTAGTTACCAGTTAGGCAGCCTGTGGGAGGCTCACAAGGCTAGGAGGTGAGGCCTCTGGCCAATATCCCACTCGCAGCTGAGGCTGGAACTAATGTGATGGCTGATCTTCTCCCCTCCTTTTTCCTATTCTTGCATTCAGGAACTCAAGTTACTGGAATTGTAGGCTTCCTTTGACAGTCTTCATCTCCTGTTTTCCACCTATTTTGTATCTCGACTCTATATTCTAGGAGATTTCTTCAACTTTATATTCTAATCCTTCTGATGAATTTTATTTTTGTAGGTAAATTTCTGAGAGCTGTTTTTATTTTTTGATTTTTAAACATCTCTCCTTTTTAAAAAAGTGTTGTCTTATTCCACCTGAATCAGGAGGGTTTTTGTTCTACCTTCTCTAGAGAAGAAACTTCCAGTCTTCTGCCAGGTTAGGATATGGACACTTTTGCTGCGGGAAGAAGGGGAGAAAGGCCCTGTCAGCTTCATCTTCTCCCTGCAGCAATTTTTTTCTTCCCACTGGGGCAGGTAATTTAACAATATATCATGAAGTAAGGCGGGGAGAGGAGAATTCATGCCCTCCCCCCAGCAGCCAGTTTGTGTTATGGATGTTTCCTGGAAGCTGAGTGTGAAGCCAGAGGCTGGGACGCATGCACTGTAGGAGTCCTAGGCCAACTCCCGGGGCTGCTTCGTTGTTCAGGAAGGAGGCTGCTGGGGATCTTGCTTGAGGGGTGATGTCGCTAGGTGATGTCGTCCTGCTTATTAATCATTTTCAATACTAATAATCCAATGGGTTCTCGCCATTTGTTCAGAGGATTCTGAATACTGGCTTGAATAGACGAGACAACGTGGTAAGTGTTTAAGGATTTTATTTAGTGAGAGAAATGCACAGGAAAGTGAGGGCTATAACTAGGAGACAAAGAAGTCAAGAAGCTAAGTTGGGTCCATACCAGGCAGAGAGCAGGCCAGGAGCCACGTGGAGCAAGCATGCGGGCAGGAGAGCAGAGAGGGGCTCTCTGAAGGCCGCACGCCCGCAGGGCAGCAAGGGCGCAACAGCGGTGCTGCGCAACCAGAAAGCAAGGCCCCACCATGCTCCACTCCCAAAGGGGAGTGGTTACGTAGTCTGATCCGCAGGTAGGCATCCAGGTGAGATCAGGCAGGGGCAGGAGCTCACACAGGGGGCGTGGTCTCCAGCTTACAAATCAAATCAATTTTATCCTACCTGGGTTTGCTCAGCGAGGTGTCACAGCGTTACCTTGGCTGTGTGCTCATGGAAAGCCTGAACCCCTGGCAGTGTCTCAGCCTGAATTTCAACCTGGTCCCCTGCCTTCACTTCCATTTCTGGAGGTTGCTGCTGCTGATCCACCAGTCTCAGCTTTTTCCGCTGTCAGCGTAGGCTCCCGTTATGTTTTCACAATTTACAGCCAGCGTCTACAATTTGCTTTGCTTTCCCCTTCAGTTCTGCACTGCATTCTCTTGGTTTGAATCTCTTTAAAAAAAGAAAAAAGAAAAAAAACTTTGTTTTAGTGGGATTTTAATGGGAAAAAGAAAAATGGGTGTATTTAACCAATATTTTTATTTCAACCCTTAACACCCACATCGCTCTGTGGGCCTTCTATCACTTGTTTGGCGCTTTCCATTTTCTGTTCTCTAACAAAACCTGAGGCTGAGAAATCTATAAAGAATAGAGGTTTATTTGGCTCATGGTTCTGGAAGTGAGAAGCCCAAGATCAGGCGATGCATCTCGTGAGGGCCCCACGGTGCGGTATAACATGGCTGAAAAGCAGACGGCAGAAGGTGTGTGTGGAAGCGAGAGCCTTGGGGCAGACTCGCTGACCGTGACCCTCTCCTGCAATTATGAGCGCCCCTCCTGCAAGGATCGACCCACTCACTCCCTTGAGCCTGCCATTAGTCCCTCTGAACAGTTCTGGCATCTCTCAGAGGCCCCACGGCCACAGTGGCAAACAAATTTCAGTGCGAATTTCATCAAAGGAATAGCAAGCTCCTGCTGGTGAAGACAATGAAGGGGACACTGGCTGTGTCACGGGCACTGTGATTCTGAGGTCACAGTCTAAGAAGAACCGCAGTGGGAACATGAGAGGTCGCTCTCAAATAATCAGCACAGCCTCACTTGCCGCAAAGCTGCCAATTCCCGCCTGAAGTCGTGTCGGCGGCCTTTAACTGCAGACACTGATTCCAGAGCCAAGCGGCAGGAATTAAGAGAAGGAATTTACGGCTGGCGCCTCGGCTCAATAGGCTAATCCTCCGCCTGCGGCGCCGGCACCCAGGGTTCTAGTCCCAGTCGGGGCGCCGGATTCTGTCCCAGCTGCCCCTCTTCCAGGCCAGCTCTCTGCTGTGGCCTGGGAGGGCAGTGGAGGATGGCCCAAGTGCACCCCATGGGAGACCAGGAGAAACACCTGGCTCCTGCCTTCGGATCAGCGTGGTGCACCGGCCGCAACACGCCAGCCGAGGTAGACTTTGGAGGGTGAACCAATGGAAAAGGAAGACCTTTCTCTCTGTCCCTCTCTCTCTCACTGTCTAACTCTGCCTGTCAAAAAAATAAATAAAAAAAGAAAGAATTTACATAGTCCCACCTTGAAGGTCTGAATGTGTCTATACAACTCGATGCCTGTGGGTTTGTATGCATGTATGTGTAGTACACACATCTCAAAAAATGAGCCACTTACAAACAGAACCCACCTTTGCATTGTGTGTGAATTGAGCATGAAGAATGCTTAGCCTGAAGTATATTTAAATATTCATGCCATCTTCAAAGCTGGTGAGAGGGCTAAGCCACCTGGAACACAGCTGTGATCATACGGAGAGGCATGCTGCAAAGTGAGGCTCATGTAGGCTGAAAGGAGCATTCAGATGACCCAGTCTGGCCTGGTCCTGCCACTGTGGTAAAAACCGTTTTGGATTTGTTGTATTCATTGTTAGTGAGCTTAAATCAATACTCAGAAAGCAGTAGGTCTTGCCAGCTTAAAGATAATTATATTTTGAGTTATTCAGCTTATGTAGGATAATGAATTCCTTTTGTTTACTACCTGTCCCTCCTTGTGTGATATGGTTTTGAGAATGGCACATCCATCTCTATTTTTCCATTTGTTCCCGTGGCAGGCATTACTAATCAGTCACAGCACTAATTCTCTGTAGGTTCAGATGTGAGATCTCAGAATCCTTTTCCATACAGCATTCCTGGCAGCCACTAGCAATTGACTGGGAAGTAGGAAAAGTAGATTGAAGTAAATGAAACCTATAAGCCATTTGTGTCTGGATCTTTAACCACCAACCTCAGTTGAACATTTTCCACTTCACATTACTCACATTACCCATGCTGATCTAGGCGTGGGTCTTCCGGAACAGACGAGGGTAGAATTTTGGTTTTTATAGCCTATAGTAATTTTTTTTGTTTTTTGTTTCGGTATCTCACATCGGATGATTGTCCTGAATTTCGATTTAAGTTCTAAGAGGCTAAGAACTTCTATGGTCAAACACTGTGCAGTCTCTTTATTGAGCTGAATCACATACTTTGATTTATCCTATTGCATGTTGTCATCTTTTTATTCTAAACCAGGGGTCAGCCCTTCTCCCTTTCTGCATGCAGCAACACCGCCCAGGTGGGTCCTAACCTGACTAAACCCTGGACATTTCTTCTTTGGGGGGGGTAAAGCAAAGTATCTCTGAATCAGGGTAGAACAAAGCAGCGTTTTCAAGAAGCGTTCATAAAGAAGAGATGAAAAAAGTCAAAGAACAGAAATATTCTTGGAAAGCTTTTTTGTTCTAAAGCAGGCCAAGTGCAGCTGCCTGTTTTTATAAATAAAATTTTCTCTATGCATTGTCTTAGACTGCTTCTCACTGTGTGGGCAGAACTGAGGAGTCGAGGCAGAGAATACCTGTCTGAGCCACAGACCTGAAACTGTTTACCACCTGGCTGTGTGGGAAAGGTGCCCTGGTCTGGTTCTAAATGATCACTCAAGCTTCTGTAACTCTCAGCTGTTCTCCAGTATTTTCTTCATTTAAATCCAACTCTTTTACTGCCCCACTTAATTATACTTTCCTCCAGCCTGCCTTTCTACTTTGTACTCACCAGGTGCCCCTGAGCACCATTCAGTGCTCTGTTACCATCCAGGTGTGTTAGTAATAACACTCCCCACTTTTTTTTTTGACAGGTAGAGTTAGAGAGAAAGGTCTTCCTTTTCCGTTGGTTCAACACCCCAAATGGCCGCTACGGCTGGCACACTGTGCTGATCCCGAGCCAGGAGCCAGGAGCCAGGAGCCAGGAGCCAGGTGCTTCCTCCTGGTCTCCCTTGCGGGTGCAGGGCCCAAGCACTTGGGCCATCCTCCACTGCACTCCCGGGTTACAGCAGAGAGCTGGACTGGAAGAGGAGGAACCAGGACACAATCCGGGACTAGAACCGGGGGTGCCAGCATGGCACCGGCCATCACTTCCCACTATTGTGGAGCACTTACTGTAGGCTAGGCCATACTAAGCACTCTATGCAAACTGAGTGAACCAAAGTAAGTGAATTGCTTGGTATAGTACCCACTATAGGGTAAAAATACTCAATTACTATTTTTATTTTTTACAGTAGCCCTATGAAGGAAAGAGTAATGTTAAAGGATTTAAGTTATTTACCTAGGGTAGCTGGAGCTGGTAAGAGGCAGAAGTAGATTCTAACTCGATTTTTGTGAATTCCAAAACTTGTAACAATTTCATTAAATCTTGTCTGCTGGGTCCGGCGCCGTGGCTCACTAGATTAATCCTCCACCTGCAGCGCCGGCATCCCAAATGGGTGCCGGGTTCTAGTCCCAGTTGCTCCTCTTCCAGTCCAGCTCTCTGCTGTGGCCCGGGAGTGCAGTGGAGGATGGCCCAAGTGCTTGGGCCCTGCACCCCATGGGAGACCAGGAGAAGCACCTGGCTCCTGGCTTCGGATCGGCACAGCGCTGGCTGTAGCAGCCATTTGGGGAGTGAACCAATTGAAGGAAGACCTTTCTCTCTGTCTCTCTCTCACTGTCTATAACTCCACATGTCAAATTAAAAAAAAAAAATCTTGTCTGCCTTTACAGCGTTTTCCTGACTTACTAGTCTAGTAACTTGCCTGGTAATTATTATTTTTTTATTTTATAGTTTTTTTTTATTTAATAAATGTGAATTTACAAAGTGCAACTTTTGTATTGTTGTGGCTTCCCCCCGCCCCCAACCTTCCTCCCTCCGCCTGGTAATTATAATAATGGATGTTATACAAATAATAAGTACAGTTGTCCCTCAGTATCCATGGTGATTTGTTCCAGGACTCTCCTTGGAAACTAAATTCCACAGACGCTTAAGTCCTTTATATACAATGGTGTATTTCTATATATATAACCTACACAATCCTTACCTAATACAATGTCGGTGCTCTGTAAATAGTTGTCATACCATATTGTTGGGGAAATAATGACAAGTGAAAATGTTGTTACGTTTCAATACAAACATTTTCCACTGAATATATGTATATTTCGGGCTGAGGTTGGGCTGGGGCAGAAGCCGAGAGCTGGGAACGTGGTCCAGGTCTCTGATGCAAGTGGCAGGGACCCAATCATCTTCTGCCTCCTGTGGTCCGTGTTAGCAGGAAGCTGGAGTCAGGAGCTGAGGCTGAGGATTGAATGCAGGTGTCCTGAGAGGGTAATGAGGTTGTCTTAACTGCTAGGCCAAATGTGTGCCCATTTCCTAAATTTTTTTTTTTTTTTTGGACAGGCAGAGTTAGACAGTGAGAGAGAGAGGGACAGAGAGAAAGGTCTTCCTTTTCCGTTGGTTCACCTCCCCCAAGCGGCTGCTACAGCTGGCGCAATGCAGCCAGCTCGCTGCGCCGATCCGAAGCCAGGAGCCAGATGCTTCCTCCTGGTCTCCCATGCAGGTGCAGGGCCCAAGCACTTCGGCCATCTTCCACTGCCTTCCCGGGCCACAGCAGAGAGCTGGACTGGAAGAGGAGCAACTGGGACAGAACTGGTGCCCCAACCAGGACTAGAACCCAGGGTGCTGGCACCACAGGCAGAGGATTAGCCTAGTGAGCCGCGGCGCCAGCCCCTAATATTTTTTGATCTCTGGATGTGGAACCTGTGGATGAGGAGGGCTGATTGTGTGTGTATAGTGTATATGTGTCTGTATATAGGCCTTGTGTGTGGTGTATTGTTTTATAGCCTCCTAACAAGTGGTCAGGTTAGATACTGTTGCCACTTCTCAGATGAAGAAACTGAGACCAAGTCAGTACTGGTGTACTGGGCATTGAATTATTGGTGTAATTCAGTGTGGGTGTGTTGGCCAACGCTTCCTGACTTTACCCGAGACGAGCTTCTTGTGAAGGAAGGTTTATTTCAGTTTACGGTTTTGAAGGTGAGCTGTCCAAATCGTGTGGCCGCTGATGGGGCAGAATACGGGGTGAGCCAGGAAGCAGAGCGGGCAGTAGGCCACGCTTGGCTTAAATAACCAATCCTCTTGTGAGAACTACCTTCAGAGAGCAAGCCTCCATGATCTAAGCACCTCCCACTGGGCTCATGCGGATGCCATAAGCAGATGAAGCCTCCATCCTTAATTTTTAAAACTTTTATTTATTAAAAGGCAGAGTTAGAGGCAGAGAGAGAGAGAGAGAAGCAGAGAGAGAGAGAGAGAGAGAGAAGCAGAGAGAGAGAGAGAGAGAGAGAGAGAAGAGAGAGATCTTCCATTCACTGGTTTACTCCTCAGTCGGCTGCAGTGGCCAATCCAAAGCCAGGAGCCAGAGCTTCTCCTAGGTCTCCCATGTGGGTGCAGGGGCCCAAGCACGTTGACCATCTTCTGCTGCTTTCCCAGGTGCAATAGCAGGGAGCTGGATCGGAAGTGGAGCAGCCAGGACTTGAACCAGCGCCCATATGAGATGCCTGCACTACAGGCAGTGGCTTTATCTGCTATACCACAGCACCAGCCCCTCTACCCTTAATCTTTAACCCTAATAGTTGCTATGATTCCAAGTAATTTATACACACTGTAGTTGTAAACAACCATCATATGTGGCTGAACTGACATTTATTCAGCGGTTTCTACAATGTGCGTTCAGAGTACTCGCCCTACACCAAGCACTGTTCTCAGTCCATGATATATATTTTCCCTATATTGAATTCCTTTTCTAAATGATTACAAGCTATCTAATTACCTAATCTTTTCTTTTCATTTAGTGGACTTGGTAACTGACATTTGGGATTGCATTTTCAAATTCCCAATGCATTTGAAAATATGTTTTCTTTTTCTAAAATATTTTATTTATTTATTTATTTTGATAGCTAGAGCTACATTCAGTGAAAGAGACAGAGAGAGAGGTCTTTCACTCCCCAGGTAGCTGCAACGTCTGGAGCTGAGCTGATCCAAAGCCAGAAGCCAGAAGCCAGGAGCAGGGGTCCACGTGCCTGGGCCATCTTCTACTGCATTCCTAGGCCATAGCAGAGAGCTGGATGGGAAGTGGCTCAGCCGGGACTCGAACCGGAGACCATATGGGATGATGGTACTAAAGGTGGAGGATTAACCTACTGCGCCACAGCACTGGCCCCCCAAATCTGTTTTTTAATATCTCAATTTCTCCATCTGTAAATAGGGAAGCGAATTCCTGAGTTTGCATCTTTTAATTCTCAAACTGTGTGAGATTTTGGTCATGAGGGTTTGCATTAAAGAGCGGTTGCAACACGACCCTCTGTGGGTTGGATCCAAACCAGAGAAGTTTTCTTTAGCTTATGTAATGAATTTTAAGGAATCTTACTAATTTAGAGTTTAAAATTGAGAGATTTTCCTGGCTGGCACTATGGCATAGTAGGTAAAGCCGCCACCTGTAGCACTGGCATCCCATATGGGCACTGGCTGCTCCACTTTTAATCCAGCTCTCCACTAAGGCCTGGGAAAGCAGTAGAAGATGGCCCAAGTCCTTAGGCCCCTGCACCTGTGTGGGAGACCCAGAGGAAGCTCTTGGCTCCTGGTTTCGGATCAGCGCAGCTCCGGCCGTTGTGGCCATCTGGGGAGTGAACCAGCGGATGGAAGACTGCTCTCTCTCTCTGCCTCTGCCTCTCTGTAACTCTGCCTTTCAAATAAAATAAATAAATCTTTAAAGAATATTGAGAGATTTTGAAGGTTTTTGTGAGTAGATCACCTTATTAGACTGGGCTTGCTGATCTGGAGTGCGGCGGAAGCTTTTCCCATTATGGCTCACATGGTCCTGCTGACCCGGCTCCGTCCCGCTTGTTATCCTCCCCACACTGATGCCCGCCCTTGCTGTTTAAAATGTCCCGTTTCAGTCACTGACTTCACCCTCTTGTGTTTGTCAGCGTTTAAATTTGAGCTTCCTCATCCATGCAGGAGAGGTTTCAGCTCAGTGTGAGAAAGGTCCTCACCAACATGATGAGCGGTGCCTTAGAACCATTTGAAATGAGTCGATGGAGCACCCTGCTTCTATGGATTTAGGTTTTTTAAATATGTATTTCTTTGAGAGAAGGAGAGAGATCGATTGATCTTCCATCTTCTGGCTCACTCCCCAAATGGCTGCAGCAGCTAAGGCTGGGCCCTAAAAAAACCATAATCTAGGAGCTCCATCCGGGTCTCCTGCATAGGTGGCAGGAAATCAAGTACTTCTGCTGTATTATTAGCAAGGAGCTGGATCAGAAGTGGAGTAACTGGGACTCCGACTGGCCCTCTGATACAAGATGTGGTCACCACAGGTGGTGGCTTAACCAGCTGCACTACAGTGCCCGCCTTGTCCATGTATTATTATTATTTTTTAAAGATTTATGGGGCCAGGCTATAGCATAGTGGGTAAAGTCACCGCCCGCAGTGCCATCATCACATATGGGCACTGGTTCGAGACCTGGCTGCTCTACTTCTGATCCAACTCTCTGCTATGGCCTGGGAAAACAGTAGAGGATGGCCCAAATCCTTGGGCTCCTGCTCCCATGTGGGAGACCCAGAAGAAGCTCTTGGCTCCTGGCTTGGATCAGCACAGCTCTGGACATTGCAGTCATCTAGGGAGTGAACCAGCAGTTAGAAGACCTCTCTCTCTTTCTCTCTCTCTCTTTCTGCCTTTGCCTCTTTGTAACTTTGCCTTTCAAATAATAAATAACTAAATCTTTAAAAAAAGATTTATTTATTTGAGTTGTAGACTTACAGTCAGGGAGTTGGAGAGACAGCCAGAACGGACTTCTATTTGCTGGTTCACTCCCCAGATGGCCACAGTGGCTGAAGCTGGGCCAATCTGAAGCCAGGAACCAGGAGCTTCTTCTGGCCCTACCGTTGCCAGTGCAGGAGCCCAAGCACTTGAGCCATTTTCTGTTTTTTTGGGCTATAACAGTGAGCTGGATTGGAAGTGGAGAATCTGGGACTTGAATCTGTACCCAAAGGGGATGGGCTTAGTCTATTACACCGTAGCACCAGTCCCATTGTCCATTCATTTTAAAGGAACTTATCTTCAAGTCAGAACAGGATATTTTAAATATGAAAAAAAAAGAAAAGCTATTTTTAACATACACAAACCTTGATGTATACTGTGAGGCTCTCTATTTATTGAGAGTAAAATGCTCCCTCTATAAGGTTATGGAGGAGTTATATATATGAATTCCCACACGTGAACGCCATCAGGACTTTGGACAGCACCGCCATCCTTTTGCATGAGTTTGATCTTCTGCAAGAAGGGGGACGTGCGGTCGCGGTCGAGGGAGAACATTCTGAGAAAAACATTGTTCATCAGTTTTATAGCTGTGTGAACGGCAGTGTCCTTACCCAAACGCAGATGGCACAAGTTAATTACTGGCCTTGGCCTCTGGATACATTCAAGAAACATGAGAAGCAAATAAGCAAGGCTGCTGCTGGTGGAGCACCACATACTATTTTATTTTCTATTTATTTATTTTTTTTTAATATATTTTTTTATTTATTTTTTTTTTTGACAGGCAGAGTGGACAGTGAGAGAGAGAGACAGAGAGAAAGGTCTTCCTTTGCCATTGGTTCACCCCCCCAATGGCTGCCGCGGCCGGCGCACTGTGGCTGGTGCACCGCGCTCATCCGATGGCAGGAGCCAGGAGCCTGGTGCTTCCTCCTGGTCTCCCATGGGGTGCAGGGCCCAAGCACTTGGGCCATCCTCCACTGCACTCCCGGGCCACAGCAGAGAGCTGGACTGGAAGAGGGGCAACCGGGACAGAATCCGGCGCCCCGACCGGGACTAGAACCCGGTGTGTCGGCGCCGCAAGGTGGAGGATTAGCCTAGTGAGCCACGGCGCTGGCCAACACCACATACTATTTTGCAGTAAAATTTTTTTGGTAAGTAGCAGTACATTCTAAATAATCGTAAAGGTATTGTTTAGAAATATATAAAGTGTGACAGTATATCATTATCAAATATTATGTATTGTACCTAATTACATGTGCTATAATTTTGTACAACTTGCAGTGCAGTAGGTTTGATTAACCAGCATATAGTACAAGCACGAAGTAATGTGTTACAGCATTATCATGGCTGTGACATCATTAGGCAATAGGAATTTGCAGCTCCATTCTAATTATGGCCTACATTGTTATGTGGCACATGTCCATGCTTTATTTGGCATACTGTCTTAAAGTCTAATTTTGGGCTGTGTTTTTTAAAAAATTTTTTTCTTCCTATGAAGGATACTAGGAAGTGAAAAAAAAATGGGTGATTCTGCAAACATGTCAATTCTTCAGGACAATTTAATTATTCCCTTTGTGTCTCTTTTGGTTTATTTACTGCTTACTCTCAAGGACTGAAAGCTGGCAGGGGGTTATTCCAAAGCACTTGCTCTTTGCTTTCTGCACTGAGGTATCCTTAGAGCTTGGATCATTGCCTGTGGTCAGTTATTCTCCAAGTATGCAAGCCTGCCTTTCCCTGGTGATCTTTACCATTGCTCCTATCAATCACAAACAAGCTGATGCTAATGGGAAAAGCGTGGGTTTGATCCCTTCCTGGAAAGTGTTTTGCTTGGGTTCTCTGAAATAACCGGCGTCTACTCCCCCTTGGCCAGTTTTGTCCATAAGGGGAATGAGTGAAACGAGAATCAGATCTAGCGCCCTCCCCTACTCTTCAACATACACACACTCCCACACGGACTGCAATTCCCAGTGTACTCCCCACAAAATACACATCTGAGGGGGCTGTTTAGCCTGATGCTCCTGGTTCGGATGCCTCTGTCCCGTGTCACAGTACTTGAGTTTGATACCTTGTCCCAGTCCCCGACTCCAGCTTTCTGCTAGCGCAGACCCTGAGAGGCGGCGATGATGGCTCAAGTAGCTGTGTTCTTGCTGCCCACGTGGGAGAAGTGGATTGTGTGCCTAGCTCTCAGTTTCTGCCTGACCCAGACGAAACAGCATCCACAACAACAAAAGACACAGTCCATGTCACACACTAACGTCAATCTCTGAGTCCAGGACTTGCTTGAACATCTTATTTAACAACTGTTCTTTGGCAGCAAGCAGGACAGAAGTTAGATCTTGTAGGGCCAAGCCCCAGTCTCCGCTGACCCCATCACTCCGCGTTAGTATCATTTTTCCTTTGCGCTCTTAGCACTTGTTCTCTGTACTACTCGCTTGTCGAGTAATCATGCATATCTCTTGCTCGTGTTTAACCTTTGCAGTGTAGGTGTCTATATCTCCCTACTAGATTGTATGCAAATTGAGTACAAAGAAAGGTAGATATCGGCATGTGCTTTCTGCATAGTAAGTCTTTCTCAGTTTGGGTTGCTTTGAGACCCAAATTGGAGACCAGTTAATTTATTTGGGAGGTGGTCCTTTGTAATTTGGTGAGGGACTAGAAAAGTGAGATGGACCAAGGAAAGAGAATCCAAAAAGGTGTGACAGAGAGTGAGTCACCTCTGTGGGCCACCAGACACAACCATGTAGGGGACCTTCTGAGACAGCTGTTTGATGGAAATATAATGCAAGCTGCACGTGTAATACTCAAGAGTTCCAGAAGCCACATTAAAAAAGCTTAACAGATGAAATAATTAATTTTAATCATATATTTCATTTAGCCCAATGTAAACTAATATTATGACCTCAATGTGTAATCATTATAAAAATTACAAAATTACAAATTACATTCATTTTTCGTATGATGTCTTTGAGACCTGTCTTACGCTACACTTGTCAATTTGTGCTAGCCCCATTGTAAGCACTCATGTGGCTGGTGGCAACCATACCCATACGAGACAAGACAAAACAGCTTCAAGAGACTGTACAGAACAGTTCAGAGTTGTCTCATAATAGAGAGACTATTTGTTGATCTGTTCCTATTTATAATTGGCTGATGTTACTCTTGGGAATATAACCATGTACAGGAAATAGCTACAGGTGATCTTTGGGAACATGGGCAGGGCACCTAGAATTTCTGCTGTGTCCCAAATAATGTGTTAGTTGATTGAAAAATGTCTGGATTTTTCCCATGGCAGCCTTTTCGCTTTAGGTTTTGTTCTCAAAATTAAAGATTGCCATACGTGTGCAGGTTAAGCGCTAGACTCTAGGAGGCATCACTCACCCAGTCTTTCTAGATTGCGGTATGCATGGCACCCCTATAGTTGTGCAGTGCCCAACCTGCCCAACTCCCCAGACAAGGACTGTCAAGCCTCTTACCTCTTGACTGTTACTGTCCTCATCACTTCAGGGAAAGAGTAAAGGATTGTTACAGCAGACATATTCTCTTGGGCTTAACTACAGCGTTCTGTCTTTTAAGGGTCACTAGATATCTTGAGCACCTGACACCATTTCCTTGCAAGCCAGCATCATGAGTAACCAGCAGAAGCCAGCACCTCCAGGGCCCCGTCATCATTCTGAAGGAGTCAGCTTCAAGCCTGCTTCTGATTTTAGCTTGCAGTCTGCAAAGGGGACCAGTGAGGCTTTGCCGAGTACCCTTACACGCATGACTTGGAAGTGGGTCTCCCAGGCTGGTAAAAGGCTTGTCTGTGGTCCAGAGCTTTCTTACCATTGGTAGACTCCCCCTGCCCAAAACTCCTTTCTCTGCTGGGCTTCGCTCACCACAAAACTCACCAGGTTCCTGAACTGTGAGAGTCCGGGTGTGTGAGTTGAGTTGTGCAGTCACAGAGGGGCCCTGCGTTGACTCCACTCCTTTTTCATTTATGCCTCTGTAGTGGGTGACAAGCCATACAAGTAGAACCAAATCAGTCTGATTGGTAGCATCTAGGAAAAATATTTAAAGCAGTTTAGGGGAAGGAAGTCATAGAACTAATTGGATACAGAATTAGAAAGCCACTCAGAGATGGTTCCAGTCATTTCCTGCTCCAGATGATGACTTGGAGAATCTGAGGCACCAAGGAGCTCAGTCAAGGTCATACAGTGGGTTAGTGGCAGAGGACCACATCCCGTGAAGAGATGACTCAGTGAGCGTGTGTGGGGTGAGCTGCTGTGTTTGTATAACATCCACGTGTCTGTGGAGTGCGCTAAGCTGGGGAGAAGCGGATGACCCAATTGTAATCAATCAAAGCATCCTGCTCCCCTAGCCACAGTGATTTGTTCAGTGGTTGCTGTGTGATTGAATCCAGACCAATCAAAGCCAGGGAGACTCAGTTCTGGGACTATTTTAGTCATAATGTCACCGCCAGGGAAGAACAAGCCTAGGAATGAAGCCAGTATGGAGGGAAGCAGGCCTGGGAGCTGGAGAGAGCAAGGGCGAGCCTCAGCGCTGACCCTTGCCCCTGTGTATATTCAGGTATATGTGAAGCCAATGTGTGTCCCCATTTTTTTTTTTTTTTTTTTGGTTATAAGAGCTGATAATCATCTCTTTTCAAAAACTACTTAGGTTTTTATTATGTGCCTGAAAAACCAAATGACAAGTAAACTAGCTTTGGAGCACCAATGGTACAACCTGCAGATTAGATTAGTTTTCTAAACATCTATTGTTAGGATGTTCACTCTTTTGTGAGTCCTCCTCAGCCACCAGCTCACATTTGATTAGATGAAACTAACATGATTGTTCTTTTTGCCAGTGATTGCTTTAGACGCGAGCACGTAGTG
The DNA here is from genome assembly GCA_949820135.1 of Sylvilagus floridanus. Taxonomy (NCBI): domain Eukaryota; kingdom Metazoa; phylum Chordata; class Mammalia; order Lagomorpha; family Leporidae; genus Sylvilagus; species Sylvilagus floridanus. The sequence continues at coordinate 169,113,366 of OX463233.1, read as the reverse complement.
CGACCCTAGTGAGAGCTGGAAGGATGTTTGCTGTGTGGGTTCTGGGATAGGTTTTCTTTCCTGTTCTTCCCTGCTTTTTACATGGTTTTGTGAGGATGTGATGGCTGCTCTGTAGCAGTCATCTTGGGACCATGAGGAGCCAAGTCAGAAAATAAGAGATAGCACTACAGGGTGGTAAAACAGAGAGATGGAAGAAGCCCGCATCTGTGATGGTAAGGACGCCGAACTACTAAACTTTGTTATTTCCAAATTCTTAAAAAATTCAAATGCTTAAATTTTATTATTTTTTTTTTTAAAGATTTTATTTATTTATTTGAGAGGTAGAGTTACAGACAGTGAGAGGGAGAGACGGAGAGAAAGGTCTTCTGTCTGTTGGTTCACTTCCCAAATGGCTGCAACAGTCGGAGCAGTGCTGATCTGAAGCCAGGAGCTTCTTCTGGGTCTCCCACACAGGTGCAGGGGCCCAGGCACTTGGGCCATCTTCTGCTGCTTTTCCAGGCCACAGCAGAGAGCTGCATCAGAAGAGGAGCAGCCGGGACTTGAACCGGCGCCCATATGGAATGCTGGCACCGCAGGCAGAGGATTAACCTACTGCGCCGTGGCTCTGGCCCCAAATGCTATAATTTTTAAAGCCACTTTTCATTTAGGATTCTGTTACTTGCAAATTTCCTCTGGAATCTGTGCTTCTCTAGAATCTTGTTTGAAGACTAGCATATAGGCTAAGTTTTACATTAGCACAAGTTTTCTTAACCTTGGCGGTACTGATATTTTGGGCTGCAGTCCCTCACTGGGGGGCCTGTCGTGTGCACCAGGGTTCAGCAGCCTTCCCGTCCTGTCTCTGCTTGATGCAGTCATACCCTGTCCCCAGCCACGAAAACTAAAGATGTCTCCAGATGTCGCGAATGACCTTGGGGTGGGGAGTAGGACCAACATTGAGATTCAGTAGATTGAGAATACTTAAATTACTAGAATTACTTCCCAACTATGGTAGCAACATAGATTTACTACATTGAGATGGTTAATTTTATGTGTCAATTTGACTGGGCTAAGGGAAGCCCAGAGAGTGGTTAAACCTGACTCTGGGAGTGTCTGTGAGGCTGTTTCTGGAGAAGGTTAGCATCTCAGCCTGGGGACTGCCCCAGGAAGATGTGTTCTGCCCAGCGTGGTAGACTCATGCGACCCTTTGAAGAGTCAAATAGGGTGGATGGTGGAGGAAGGCCAGCTTTGCTGTCGCTGTTTGAGCTAGGACATGCAACTGCTCCGGTCCTGGCTCGTGGCCTTTGAACTGGGACTGAATTCCACCACTAACTTTCCTTGTTCTCTGGCTCATAAGTGGCAGACCGAGGGACTTGGCCCCTGTAATCACGTGAGCAATTGCTAGAATAAATCTCCACGTATACATACATACAAACTTACACGTTTTCTCCTTTTGGTTCTGTTTCTTTGGAGAACTCTGAGTAGTACATATACTGCTGAGATGATCTTGAGGTGTCATTGGAAACAAGTGAGTTATAGCAGACGTGAAGGGTTGGAGAAGGGTTCTTTTTTTTTTTTTTTTTTTCTTTTGACAGGCAGAGTGGACAGTGAGAGAGAGAGACAGAGAGAAAGGTCTTCCTTTGCCATTGGTTCACCCTCCAATGGCTGCTGTGGCTGGCACACTGCTGCCGCCGGTGCACTGTGCTGATCCGAAGCCAGGAGCCAAGTGCTTATCCTGGTCCCCCATGGGGTGCAGGGCCCAAGCACTTGGGCCATCCTCCACTGCATTCCTGGGCCACAGCAGAGAGCTGGCCTGGAAGAGGGGTAACTGGGACAGAATCTGGCGCCCCAACAGGGACTGGAACCCGGTGTGCCGATGGCGCAGGCGGAGGATTAGCCTATTGAGCTGCGGCGCTGGCCAAGGAACTGGAGTTCTTGTGCATTTTGCTGGTGGAAATATAAGTGTGCGGCTGCAGCAGAGAACACGTCGATGGCTCTTCCGAAAGTTAGACATAGAATTTCCATGACTCAGCAGGAAGAATGGAAAGCAGTGACCCACATGGATGTTTGCACAGGAATGTTCATAGCAGCGCTCATCCCAGTAACCAAAAGGTGGAAGCAGCCCAAGTGTGCATCAGGAATGAACGGACAAGCCCAATGTGACATGTGCCTGCCACGGAATATTATTCAGCCCTAAAAAGGGATGAAATTGTGATGTATCCTACAATGTGGAAGAGCCTTGAAAACATTGTGCTAGGTGAAATGAGCCAGTCACAAAAGGATAGATATTATTCCACATAAAATGTCTGTAATAACCACTAGACTCCTAAAGCTGTGCCTATGAAATTTGTATTTATTAAATAAAAGCTTTCTAAAAAGAATGTCTGTAATAGACAAATTCATAGAGACAGAAAGTGGAGAGGCGCAGGTCTTTGGGGGGACAGTTTGAATGCTGCTCGGGACGCCCACATCCCTACTGGAGTGTCTGCATTTGAGTCCCAGCTCAGCTTTGCGCTCTAGCTCCCTGCTAATGAGCAGCAGGTGGTAGCCCAGGGACCTTGGTCCCTGCCACCCACACAGGAGGCCAAGATTGAGTTCCCATCATGTGTGTGGATACACTGATGCTCAGAGGAAGCATATAGTCAGTATTGCAGGAAACCCACCAAGTCTGATTTCATATATGTCCCATGCTGTTAACCACTGCACTTGGTTTTTTTTTTGTTGAGATTGGGAACCAAAATGCTGAAGTTTGAGTTGAAATCCTAGATTGAGAGTGTGCCTAGCTAACCACTAACAAGGGAGAAATGAAGTTGTTAGCAGCTCCCCAGCACCTCTGGCCTTTCTCACTATGTGGTTTTCCCACCGAAGATGTATTTCTGTTTGAACAGTGTCGTGAGAGCAGAGAAGCACTCGTCCCAGGAGAAGAGCTGGAGCACATGGCTCTTCTGGGGCCCAGATGCTCCTCAGAGCATCAGAGGTGAACTCACAGCTCCCTGCTGGGCTCAGACAGCTCTATCTGAATTTTCTCATCTGTCTTCCTGCCTTATCAGGGGGTGGATTATGGCAGTTGATGATTTAATCTGTATAATCTCTAGACAAAACATGTCTGCACTTTGCTGCCAGGAAAATGTTAATTTATTCTGCTTCTGGAACTAGAGAGGTAAATGAAGTGATTGAAGATGCAGTGTGTGTGTGTGTGTGTGTGTGTGTGTGTGTACACACAAGTGCATGTACTTGTAGCTGTGTGAAAAGAAGCAAACAGGCCTGAAATCAAGGAGTTTGAAGTGGAAGGTTCATAAATCTCCATTAGGGATTTGCAATCCCCCAAACAAGACTTGTATGCAAAACTTGGTGTCTATGGCACTGTTGCTTTCCTGGTGAGCACACAATGTGGTTAGTGTTGATCGGAATCTCAAAGGGATGGTAGAGAATGTCAGAGTGCCTTTGGTGGCGCCTGTTGCCTATTGCGTCTTTCTCCTGGAAGAGTGCAGTCATCTTAGGTATAAGAGATCCTTGATATTTGAGAAACACCTTTATTTGGGTGCTCGCTGAGGGCAGAGAACAATAATGGGATTTGTTATTATTTCAAGCTTGTTGAGTTTGAAGCTTGAAAAAAAAACAAGCCACACTGAAATAAACATGGCAAGCCCAGCCCAAGCATCCCAGTCTGCTCCTTCCTGCCTCTCTCTCCTCTTAGTTTCTTTCAAGCCTTCTGTTCTGCCCTGTGAGCCTCCGTCCACCTTTACGTGCCACCGGCCTGCAGCAGCACGGGGAGAGTGGAGACTGTTTTTGCTTGATGCAGCTTGTGTACGGTATGCAGTAGTAACTCAGTAAGTGATGGCTTCAGAAACCACCGCCATCCAAATCTGAGGAATTACAGTTTGTTCAGACATAGAACAAAAGGAGATTCCTCTTCTCTCATAACCTAGGCAGAAAAAAAAAAATAGAAAAAGCTCAGAAATCACACATCTTGGATGTTGCCTTGCGGAGTCTTAAGGACTGAAGAATAGACTTTTAGAATGGACACATGCATGGCCAGCAATTACAGGTTCGCAGAGGGAGAAGAACCCAGGAAAGAGAACAGGCCATATCCTCCAGGAAGGTAGGAGGAAAGCCATAGAAGCCAGGAGAAGAGAGAGGGCCAAGGAAAGAGTGGTTCATCAGTCTCCAGTAGCTGTTGTCTCGCTTGATGCCACAAACCAAGAAGGACACAGCATTGCTTCAATACAAGTATTCCAGCCAAAAATGCATGTTAAGAATCTAATCATGACAAAGCATCAGATGAACCCATATTGAGGAGCCTCCTAGAAAACAGACTGGGTTTGGCCTTGCCGCTGCTGCTTACAACACCGACATCTCTTATGGGTGCCCATTTGAGTCCTGGCTGCTCCGCTTCCAATCCAGCTCCCTGCTACAGTGCATGGGAAGCAACAGAAGATGGTACAAGTGCTTAGGCTCCTCCCACCCACGTGGGAGACCCAGATGAGGCTCCTGGCTCTAGCCTGCCCCAGGCCGGGCTGTTGTCACCATTTGGGGAGTAAACCAGTGGGAAGATCTCTCTCTCTCTCTCTCTCTCTTTTTCTCTCTGTCTCTCTCTCTTTTTCTCTCTGTCTTTCCCTCTGCCTTTCATATAAATAGTTTTTTTTTTTTTTTTAAAAGCACTTGGGCCGTACTTTTCAAATATATTTATATTTTGGGGCAGGCATTTAGTATTGAAGTACTAGGTGTTATACCTGACTCTGGATCCCGACTCTAGCTTATTGACTCTTGGAGCCAGCAGTGATGGCTCTGGTACTGGGGTTCTTGCCACCCAAGTGGGAGACCTAAATTGGCTTCTGGCTTCTGGCTTCAGCCCAGTCCAGTCCCGGCCATTGTGGACATTTTGGGGAGTGAACCAGCAAATGGGTGCACCCTTTCTGTCTCTCTGCTTCTCAAATAAATAAATACATAAAATCTTGAAATACTAAGGAATATAAAAGACTAAAGGAGATGTGACAGTTAAATAAAATGTGTGGTTCTGGATTTGATCTTAGATCAGGAAAAAATTGCCATAGAAGACAATATGGGAACAGTTAACAAACTTTTTTAATGGGCTGTTAGGTAGTAGTGTCGCATCAATATTATTTGTCTTGAATTTGATAACTGTACTGTTTATATAATTGAAAGTCTTTGTTCTTAGGATTCATGTGTTGAAGTATTTCGGGGTTGCGGGGCAGGGGGCGCGGCCATGGTTCGGCCAGGCCAGGCCTGGGGGCTCCGCAGGCGCGGGTGCCCCCGCCTGAGCTGCGCAGAACGGAGTCGCGCGGAGCCGAGCCCGCAAACTAACCCAAGCCAGGGCCTGCGGAGCCAGCCGGTGGGTGTCCCGGGGATGGCAGCGCAGGGAGTGACCCAGCGCATGCACGTGGCTCCAGCCACCGCCATGGCGGACAGCGACCCCGCGGAGTGCACGGGTGCACGGCGGTGGCGGCTCCAGTCCCCGGGACAGGGTGGCGCCAAGGACGGGCAAAGAAGATGGCGCCCAGAGGAAGTAAGATGGGCGGAACTCGAAAACTAATTGGCTACGCAACATCAGGGAAGGAAACAAGACTAGTAACAAGTGTATAGACATATGGCTAGTCCTATAGAAATCCCCCCGTAAAGTGACCCTTTAAGTGATTGGTTGGTCCTTAGCCCTGCCCCAATGACTCTGCAGTTTTGTGCTATAAAAGGTACGCATGGACTAACGGAGTCCTTGCTAGACTTGGCTCCCAACTGCGTCTGATTGTCTCCGGGAACGGGCGAGCGGCGCACTCACCTTTCCTCGGATCCAGTCCATCCTTGTACGGGTGGACTCAGACCCTGCACAGGGTGAGAAGCTATAATGTCTTCCACTTACCTTTATGCTATGGTCTGAATTTTGTATCTTCCCAAAGTTATAATACTGGAACCTAAACTTCACTGAGGAGGGTTTTGTAGGTGATAGGTTGGGAGGGCAGAATGGGATTAGTGTCCCCGCAGAGATCCCCAGCCCTTCTGCCATGTGAAGTTACAGGGTGGGGATGACTGGGAGGAAGCTGGCCCTCGTCACACACTAAATCTGCTGGAGTGTTGGTCTTGGACTTCCAGGTCTCTAGAACTGAGAAATTAAGTTCTGTTGCTTCTAAGTTACCTGGTTTACATAGAGCACTTCAAAAAGTTATTGGAAAAATGAAATTAGAAGATAAATTTATATTGGTGCAAATATTTTTTAAAAATGTATGCATAGGGCTGGCGCCACGGCGCCTCCTCCGCCTGCATCGCCAGCACAACGGGTCCTAGTCCTGGTCGGGGCACCGGATTCTGTCCCGGTTGCCCCTCTTCCAGGCCAGCTCTCTGCTGTGGTCCGGGAGTGCAGTGGAGGATGGCCCAGGTGCTTGGGCCCTGCACCCCATGGGAGACCAGGAGAAGCACCTGGCTCCTGGCTTCGGATTAGTGAGATGCGGTGGCCATTGGAGGGTGAACCAACGGCAAAGGAAGACATTTCTCTCTGTCTCTCTCTTTCTCACTGTCCACTCTGCCTGTCAAAAAATAAAATAAACAAAATCTATGTATAGTGTTTTTTTCATCATATATGTTTTTCATGAACTTTTTGAATACCCCTCAAATAAGGCAGATGAAAAAAAGTAATTGGTGAATCTGGATGAAGGATATATGGGCATTATTCTTACAACTTTTCTATAGGCTTGAGACATTTCAAAGTAAAATGTTCTCAAAAAAAAAAAAAGTGGTAAATACAAAAGTTCTGATCTTATGAATGCTAAAGTGTACAGAATGACCACTGGATTTAGCAGTATGGATTTGTCCTTGAACTCATGACACTTAGTTTAATAAATGTGCTGTGCCAGTAGGAAACCCATAAATTTGAGTTCGGGGGAGAAATAGGGAGCAACATGGATATAAGTTGCACTTTGGGCAAACCAGTTCTAGGGGATTGGAGAAGGCAAGGCCACAGTGCCTGGAAGTGAGAGGGAGGAGAGGGGACAGAAATAGAAACAGAGAGGGCAGATGGCTCCGTCAAGAGGGTGGGGTGGCAGCCATGGAAGTCAGCTGCTAGTGGAGACGTGGGGCCAAGGCAGAACCACGGGGGCGTGAGAAAGGTTCTGAAGAGTTTGTTACCTCTGGGCAGGATGTGGACTGATGGACAAGGAGCCCTGGGAGCATGAATGTTCTACGGTGAGGAGCAGGGACAGGCACCTGGGGGAGGCAGTGGTATTTGGGAAAGGTGAGACGTTTTGAGGCAAGGACTGTGTGCAGACCAGTGGGTGACGCAGGGACAGCCGAGAAGGCAGAGGGGGTAGATTTGGGAGAACCTCTTTTGCCAAGCTGAGCACTTTGCCTTTTGCCTGAAAGAGGTTCATCCTTTTATCTGGTATCTCAGCCCAAAGGTGGCAGGGTTGGAACTGCAACCCTTTCTCATCGCTTCTGCAGGCATAGGGAAATATATTTCCCAAGTCTCCCCAGATTCTCACGCTGTAAGCCACGGTACCATCCTTGCCACCCTGTCCTTTCAGCCCCCAAGCCCATCAGCAAAGCCTGTGAGGTTAAGCTTCCCCATATGTGTCAATACCTGTTCCATTTGTGATCACCTGTTCATGACAGATCTCCATCTAGAATGTAAGTGCTGTGAAGTCCAGGACCACGTCTTTTCTGGTCACTGTTATAACCCCATCATATGTCTCCATACCTGGGCCATAGTCATCAGTCTGTGTCAGTTAGCTGAATGAATGAATGAATGAATGAGTGAAAAGTTCAGAGACTGAGCAGACTCTAGCAACTTTGCATCCAGTTAAACTGAAACCAAAACCATTGAAAAGAGAGGTGATTCTTACCTGTGTTTAAAGATCTGCAGAACGAATGATTTCACACAAACCCGTAGGCCCCTCGCTGTCGCCCTTTGGCATGAAATGTGCAAGCTGTGACCAGAAATCGATTCAAGCTCAAAGGGAGAGCACATTTCTGAAATGATTGCTGATGTGTGCTGTGACATAGCAGCCCAGCGTGGTGCCACAGAACTGGGAATGACCAAAGCAAATGGCACTGGGCTTTTTGCTTAAGAAATAAGAAAATTCGACCATAAGTAGGGTCTTGAAACAAATTTCATTCGTGTTCAGTTGTTTAGAAGATGCTTGGATTTAGGTGTGATCTGAATGGGCTTTCTAGGTGGGTCCATCTTCAGGATTTAATACTGGGCCATGTCAAGGTTTGGCACATCAGTACAGTTTTCTGGCTTCTGGCTCATAGGTAGTTTCTGAGTCTCAGCCATTCTCAGGCAAGTCCATAAATTCCAAGACTCCTGTTGCTGGAAGGTCCTAAAAAATTATTCTGTCCAGAGAAGATTTTATTTAGTAAACATTTATTGAGGGTTGACTCTCTGTCACGCATCCTGGGTTAGCAAAGAAGAACCAGATTTAGTCTCCAGTTTCAAAGTTGCTCCCCAAGGCAGAGAACAAATCTCAGTCTGTTGTTTTTTCCTTACACAATGCCTGACTCAGTTGTCGGGCAGGAATATTTGCCGTTTCTTCGACTATTCAGTGGTAGAATTGCCATTCTGTCTTTGGGAACTTTTCCATTATACGCATCTTGGGAGAGGTAGAGGCCTCCTCCTCCTGCAGGAGCTCCGAAGGTGAGGTAATGACCTTCCCAGATCCTTTGCAGCCCAGGTATAAACATGACCTAGACTTGGGCAGTCAGATGCACACGTAGGAGACTTTGTAAGTGAGAGTGGAGTTACGCACGAGTACGGGCAGTGGGAGATGTATTTTGAAGGTGGCAGGAGCGGAACTGGGTTGTTAGATGGCAGTAATGGAGCCAACGGGAGCACTCAGTGCCTGGTGCCGGCTGGCACTGAGGTTGCAGCGGAAGCCCCCTCCAGCTTGGGTTGCCATTCTGTCCTCCCTGAACTGCTGTCTTGCTGCCTGAGTTTGGCAGATCCTGGCTGCTGGCAGCCTTGCGTTTGGCCTAACCATTTGCTTTGCCTGGCTCTCTAACCTTCCTGGTCATTTTTGTGAGCTCCCAGCCATCCCAGGAATACTAAAAGATATATCAGAGTTGGTTTCTTTTGCCTGCAGTGCAAACTCTTGGTCCAATAACCCAGGAAGAACATGAAGGTCACATTTTTACTTGTCAGTAATTCAATTTAATTTTGTATTTGGCGCTCCCTGTTATGTCGGGTGGTAGATACTTAACCTACATCACGATAGCATTCCTTCTTCCCACCCACTTATTTTATAGGAACAGTTAAAGGTAATTGTTAGTGTTATGAAAGCACAGAAAATTGAAGAGTCGAGGGAAATGCCACAGACAATCCCACCATTCTAATTCAACAAGTTTTACTTGGATTTTCACCTTTTTAATGTGTATTTTCTTGTAAATTCATGAATATATTTAATATAAACCATTCTTTATGCTATGGAAAGCATTTTAATTTTATTTTATTGCATTAACCAACATTTCCCCTGTGATTTCTGCATTCACAGTGACAAGTTTTACTATAAAAATGTTGTTCTAAAAGTTTATATTTTTATTTAAAAATTAAAGCATATAGAAGTTACAAAACTATTGTAGTAAACATCTGTCCTCTCCTCTTAGATCATTTGTTAACATTTTGTTAGATTTTATTTCTATCTTTGAAAATAATTTGAAGAAATGACACTTAAACCTCTTCGTAGTTCAGCATGCATTTTCCTGAGTCTAAGGACTTTCTGTCACATAACTACAATACCATTACCATGGTTAAGAAAATTAACAGGGGTCAGCGCCATGGCATAGTAGGCCAGACCTCTGCCTGTGGCGCTGGCATACCATATGGACGCAAGTTCAAGTCCCTAATGGCCTGGGAAAGCAGTGGAATGTGGTCCAAGTGCTTGGGTCCCTGTACCCGTGTGGAAGACCTGAAAGAAGCTCCTGGTTCCTGGCTTTGGATCAGCCCAGCTCCGGCCTTTGAGGCCATTTAGGGAGTGAACCAGTGGGTGGAAGATCTTTCTCTCTCCATCTCTCTATCTGTAACTCTGCCTCGCAAATAAATAAATGAATCTTAAAAAACCCAATAATTTCATAGTATCATCTAGTCCATATTCAGAATTACCCAGTGTGTTCCATAATGCCTAGGTTTTTGTGCCTGACTCTTCCTTTGTTAGGTTCCTAGGGGCTTGAATAGTACCAAGTTTGGGGGAATGTATTTCCTGTGCCTGGACCATTGCTGTTTCCCCAGTTAGTTCCTGGCTGGCTTCTGGGTGGTCCATGCATTCAGATTCCTCTCTAGAGTTTCTGTTGATGGCGGCCCCTAGTGCGGTAGGGGCAGGTGTTTCTGTTGATGGTGGCCCCTAGTGCGGTAGGGGCAGGTACTCACTAACGCCTACCCTGTGCCCTCCTTCCTTCCTTTCATATCTAGTCTTAAAGACAGGAAACCCTGGCCTGACTCATTGCTTGGTTTTCCTCTAGCCCAAATCCCTTTAAGGTTCAGGCTTTTGAAACGTAAAAGCCTTTCTTTGTATAAGGTCCTGTCATCAGCAAGTAAAGACAATTTCACTTTCTCCTTTACCATTTACTCCCTTCTCTTACCTAATTGCTTGGCAAAGAGTCCCAGTGCTGTATTACACAGAAGTGGTCCAAGTGAGCATCTCTGTCTTTTTCTTGCATTTTTTCAATTAAAAGTAAAATAAAACCATAAAAGAACGTTTTCTCCAGCTTTCAGCCACTTGTGATCTGACCACTCGAATAGAGACGTGTTGTTGGACCACACAGCGTGCAGTTGGCCAGCAAAAGGAACATGAGTTAATCTTTGAAAACGCTATAGTGCCTTATTTGTTCTCTGCAGACATCAGCGTATGTATTTAGCTCTCATGTCTCAGGATGGCCAAGCTGGCTGTTAAAATAGTAAAACACTTCTGAACTAGACCACTGATCCTGTCATCCTAAATCCTGTACTACTTTTTTTGTGTGTGTGAGTATAGTTTCTTCGTGTTTCTCAAATATATGTTTTTAGATATAATTCACACATTGGCAAGTTATTACCAGTTGGTCATAAAAAGCTGTTGTCCTGTTCCCCCATCTCCTAGGCTACTCTACCTCTCCCCAGGGCCACTTCAGGTCGGTGGGTAAAGGCCTGGGCGGGCAGGGCACCTTTAGGACCCCGTCTACATCTGTCGTGATGGGTCAGTGCCAGAACTGCAGGCTGCTGAATGCTTTGGATATCTCTGTGGAGCAAATATACGTCGAATCGCAATTTCCCTCTTGCTTCAACCCTTCCCTGGCGCCTGTTTCCACGCAGAATGAAGTTCCAGCCACTTCACGCAACACAGAAAGCATCACGGTCCCTGGTCTTTGGTTTCCTCACGAGCTGCTGCTTCTTGTTTCCCCATGTGCTTTGTGCCCCGTGCCCTGCTCCCTCTGTTCCATCCAGACTGGACTTTTGGGTACCTTATAGGTTCCATGCTCCTGTTGGATTTTGGGTCTTTTCACAGTTGTTCCCTCACTAATCACCATCAACCTTTAGGTCCTGGATCCTAGGTTATGTGACATTTCTTCTTGGACCTTCCAGGTCTAGGCTGAGGCTTCCTGTAGCTCTGAATTTCCTTTGTTGTAGAATTTATCACACAGTGTCTTACTACCGCTGCTGTCCTGTTGGGACTCTCACCCCTAGGAGGCTAGCGGCAATTCTTTTCTTCCTCATCATTTGACCCTAAGTGTCTAACAGCATACTAAATGTTCACTGGAAGAATTAATGAAGTTTACGTGCATCTCCATGTGTGTATGTGTGTGTTATGTACACAAGACGCACACATGAGGAAGAGGTGGAGTGAATGAAGATGGGAAACCAGGAGGAGGGAGGAGCTGGGGCTTGGCTAAAGTTGGAATGATGTCGTCTACTGTTTCTAAATGGGAGCACTGGTGCCAGTGTGTAGGAGGAGATATTGCAAACTCTGATAGCCTGGTGGAAGGATGCTAGCAGAACCAGTACCAGCTGGGTCAGGAGATTGTTTTACAGAAAATTTACATCCTAGGTACCTCATTATGGCACCTCAGGCTGGTTAAGGATGAAAGTTTAGAGAAAAACTTGGGTTTCTATACCTTTACAGTATGAAGAAAGCAAGAAAATAAGCATGGGAAATCTACCTCTCATGCCCTGACCAAAAGAACAAAGAGACTCCTCTTCCTTGCATTTTCTTCCTTGTGAGCTAAGAGAGAAGAGAATAGGGGAATGAGGTTTTGTGGTAAAGCTGTTTCCTTCCTGATTGAAGATATCTGGCCATTTGGAGTGTGCAACTATTGACTGGATGGCTACAGTTCTTTCCTGTAGAGAGAAAGCAGAGAGAAAAATAACATTCCAAGGGGTTTGCCGTCTCTGCCAAGGCCCTGCAACATGAGACTAAACCGGTCATGCAGGAGAGTACACCCAGGCTGAGTCAAAGACACTCGTGTTGTTAGAGGATGGCAGGGCAGCTGTTCTGCTAGTGAACAGATCGTCCCAGGTGTTTGCTGGTAATTCTGTGACAGAAGCTACCTAGAACGTTATCGTGTAAGCCAGATTGTGAATGTATCACGTACACACATGTGTACGTAAAGTCCTTAGTTCAAACTTAAGAGCATAGCACCGTCTAGTAGGCCTATGTCAGCCACACGTGGAGTTTACATTTTTCTAGTAGCTAGTTACATTATAAACGTAAAAACAGAATAATTCATTTTAATACTTTCTTTAACTTATAATATCAAAACTGAAATGTTATTGCAACATGTAATCAATATAAAAATCATGAGATAGTATATACTTCCCCCCCCCATATTTAGTGATTGAATCCAGGGTGTATTTTATACTTACAGCACCTGTTAATTCTGACCAAGTGTTCAGTAGCCCCCTGTAACTGGTGGTTGCTGTGTTGGACAGCACAGAATGTAGGACAATGCCTTTTAAACGTTTTTGACCAGCATAAAGAATGTATGTTTAGTTGCATCTCAGTATATACACATATATTCATAAAGAAGCAACATTTTATGTCACAATTACTCTGTCATGCTATAGATAACACACTCTGATATTTTCTATTCTGTTTCATTGCATTAAAAAAAAAATCCTGGTCATGACCCACTAACCCACTAAATTGACTTAATGGTTATGCAGGGTGAAGGTCTGCAGTTTGAAAACCACTGATGGAAAGCAGGAGGGGCTGCCCCTGGAATGAGAGGTTAAGGGGACAGGTTCTAATGTTCGTGCTTAGCACAAAACCTCGTGTGGCCCAGATGACCTCAGATTGCACCAAATCTTCACAATGTCACAAGGCAAGAATTAACTTCTCTTGTTTCTCTTTGTATTTTGATTATGACCTTTCCCCTCCCTGAGACACTGGGGCCAACTTCTTTTTTTTTTTTCTTTTTTTTTTAACTTTTATTTAGAATATAAATTTCCAAGGTACATCTTATGGATTACAATGCCCCCCCCCATAACTTCCCTCCCACCTGCAACCCTCCCCTTATCCGCTCCCTCTCCCCTTTCATTCACATCAAGATTCATTTTCAATTCTCTTTGTATACAGGAGATCAGTTTAGTATATGTTAAGTAACGATTTCAACAGTTTGCACCCACATAGAAACCCAAGGTGAAAAATACTGTTGGAGTACTAGTTATAGCATTAAATCACAATGTACAGCACATTAAGGACAGAGATCCTACATGATATTTTTCTAAAAAATTGATTAATTGTCTATGCAATTTCCAATTTAACACCAAGTTTTTTTTTTTTTTTCATTTTCAATTATCTTTATATACAGGAGATCGATTCAGTATATACTAAGTAAAGATTTCATCAGTTTGCACCCACAAAGAAACACAAGGTATAAAAATACTGTTTCAGTACTAGTTATAGCATTACTTCACATTGGATGACACATTAAGGACAGATCCCACATGAGACGTAAGTACACAGGGACTCCTGAAGTTGATTTAACAATTTGACACTCTTGTTTACGGCATCAGTAATCTCCCCAGGCTCTAGTCATGAGTTGCCGAGGCTATGGAAGCCTTTAGGGTTTGCCGACTTCGATCTTATTCCGACAGGGTCATAGTCAAAGTGGAAGTTCTCTCCTCCCTTCAGAGAAAGATACCTCCTTCTTTGGTGGCCCCGTTCTTTCCACTGGAATCTCACTCGCAGAGATCTTTCATTTAGGTCTTCTTCTTCTTTTTTTTTCCCCAGAGTGTCTTGGCTTTCCATGTGGGGCCAAATTCTTAAGAATATGGGGCTGGTGCCGTGGCTCACTAGGTTAATTCTCCGCCTGCAGCGCCGGCATCCCATATGGGCGCCGGGTTCTAGTCCCGGCTGCTCTTCTTCCAGTCCAGCTCTCCTCTGTGGCCTGAGAGGGCAGTGGAGGATGGCCCAAGTGCTTGGGCCCCTACACCCACATGGGAGACTGGGAGGAAGCACCTGGCTCCTGGCTTCAGATCGGCTTAGCTCCGGCTGTAGCTGCCATTTGGGGAGTGAACCAGCGAAAGCAAGACCTTTCTCCCTGTCTCTCTCTCTCACTGTCTAACTCTATCTGTCAAATAAACAAACAAACAAACAAAAAGAGTGGCAGAATAAAATTTTCCTCTCTCATAATTGAATCAAAATAAGTTTGTGTGTGTGTGACAAATACAGCGAATTGAATTAATATTATTTTTGTGTGTGTGTATGTTTGTGTGTGTGTGAAATCTTATAGGATCTATGAAATGGCCTTGGCATGAGGGCTATGCTCAAATTGTTTACAGCATAAAATGTTTATTTTCTTCCAAAGTAAAGTTAAGAAAACACATTAGTATGTTTAGAATGGTGGAGGAAAGGAAAAGCCCTTTCTTACAGTATTGTAGGTCCAGAAGTGGTTAGGAGATTATATACCATTTTAACAAAGGGCAGTAAATTTGTGGGGGAGTGACAAGGCAAACTGAAAGGGGTTTAGGTTCTAGGGTTGGTAAATTGTGGGAAGGTAACTATATGGAGGAAACTTACAGAAGCCAAGGTTATTATCCAAAGAATGCTAGTAATAGCTAACATTGATTGAGTGCTTACTAGTGCTGGTTCCAGGTTAAGCACTCTCCAGGACCACATTTACTCTTCAAAATCAGCCTTATGATATAGGAGCTAGTATTAGCTTATTTTATAGATAAAGAACTGAGGCTTAGAGACTCAGTTAACTTGCCCAAGATAGACCCCAGGTGATGAATCCAGAAATTGTAGCTTCAGTTTATTTTTTTTTAAAGATTTGTTTTATTTATTTCAAAGTCAGAGTTACACAGAAAGAGAAAGAGAGGCAGAGAGAGGGAGAGAGGTCCTCCATCCGCTGGCATACCCCCCAGTTGGCCACTACAGCAGGAGCTGCTCAGATCCAAAGCCATGAGCCAGGAGCCTCCTCTGGGTCTTCCCACATGGGTGCAGGGGCCCAAGAACTTGGTCCATCTTCCTAGCTTCAGGTTAAGTTCTTAACCATTTTATATAACAAAGTAGGGTAAAAAGCTTTCAAAAGCAGCCATATGAACTCAGAAGCCTAACCACTTTGGGTGGAAATGTTAAATTCAGCAAAAACCTTATGCGCCCCAACAGCAACAGAAGATAGTAGTAGTTTAGAGCCAATGCAATTGTAATGACAACAATTCATATGTGCGGTGTGTAGTTCTTGTACGCTTTGTAAATGTTGGCTTATGTGGCCAGGTTTATCAGTAGTCCCATTTCACAGAAAGAGAACCAAGGTGTGGAGTAGTAAAGCACCTTGCCCAGTATCACCGAGCTAGTGACTGGCAGCTGAGATTTCACTCCAGGTGATCTCAGTCTGTGAGTTTTACTGTTGTGGCAATCTACCGCTCAGCACAGCAAGAACAAGCTGTTTATAGGATTGACTATAAGTGAAGGCCCTGGTATTTTAAGACTGGGAATATAAAGGTGTTAGTGAGAACCAATGTGAACAAGGATTTGAAGGTTTGAAAAAAATTCAGATTCAAATTCAGAGGGTCCAGAAATGCTGTGATTTCAGGGCTGGAGGTTGGGGAGAAGATACCTAGATGCTTGGCTTAGCCTGAAATGGCAAAGTGGCGCTCACGTGAGAATGTTGACATCTGCTGTAGACTGAAACCTATCTCCAAGGTGATGGTGTTTGGGAGGTGATGAGATCATCAGATACCACCCTCAGGAACGGGATTAATGCCCATATAAAAAGAGGCTCCCCTTTCTCCTTCCACGCGAGGGCACAGTCTTTGCCCTTTCCATCCTTCTGCCTCGTGAGGACTCCGTGTTTTCCATTTGTCTTCTCGACAAGGTGAGGATGAAGAGATTGGGGCCATCTTTGAAACAGAGAGGCCTGTTCTTACTTAGTCTCAGGCATGTTGTTCAAGCAGCAAAATGCACTGAGACAAAATCCCATCTAAAAATTTAAGGCATATCCTGTGGCTCATGTGGGAGGTCTAAAGGATTTGGGGCAGAGGAATGGAGAGATTGTGGCCATGTGTGTTAGAAAGCACAGGGCATCCGTTGGTGCAGTGAGGAAGAGGAGGCAGGGAGACCTCCCTCTGACACGCTGGCCAGAGGGGAGAGCATGGTGGGGATTTGAGAAATATTTCAGAGGCAGAAAATTTGGCTTAGCAAGTGACTAATTTTAGGGACAATGGAAAGAGAGGATCCCAAAATGAAGTAAGATCTCAGATGAGTGGCTGGTTCGTGAATCTGGGGAAAGTGACAAAAATGAAATATATCACCTTAAAAAATGAAAATAATACAATATGCCTTTGAAGCAGGATAAATGGAGGAAAATTCTTCAGTTAAGGGACATAAGATCCCTATATATAACCCACTTTTATTTATGGCATGAAATGTGTTTTTACAAAAATGTATGTGGGGCTAGTCCTGTGGCACAGCTGGTAAAGCTGCTGCCTGTGGTGCTGGCATCCCATATGGGCGTGGGTTGTAGTCCCGGCTGTTCCACTTCCCATCCAGCTCTCTGCTGTGGCCTGGGAAAGCAGTAGAAGATGGCTCAAGTCCTTGGGCCCCTGCACCACCTGGGAGACCCGGAAGAAGCTCCTGGCTCCTGGCTTCAGATCGGCACAGTTCTGGCCTTTGCAGTCAAATGGGGAGTGAAGCAGCGGATGGAAGATCTCTGTCTCTCTCTCTCTCTGCCTTTGCCTCTCTGTAACTCTGCCTTTCAAACAGATAATAAATCTTTTTAAAAAAGTATGTGTAGGAATAGGAATTTAGACTAGTAAATAAAATTCCAATTAAGATGTCCATGTCCCATATCAGAGTACCTAGGTTTGATACCCAGGTCCAGTTCCTGATTGTGACTTGTCAGTAATGTTGAAGTGGGAAACAGAACTGATGATTCAGTAACTGGCTTCCGTCCACCTCTGTGAGACATGTGGCTGAGTTTCTGGTTCCCAGCTTCACATTGGCTCAGTTCTGGCTGTTGCAGGCATCGGAGGAGTCATCTAGTGAGTGAGAGCCCTCTCTCAGAGTTTATCTGTCTCTCTGCCTCTCAAATAAATAGTTTAAGATGTGTGTGTATTAATCTGGCATCATATTGTATATAATTTTCCTCACAATACATACATCATCTTCCCAAGCCAATTCATATGCATCCATGACGTCACTATCAATGGCTGTATAGTATTCTGTGTGTATGTAGAGAAGTTCATTTAACCACCTGACTGTTGATGGAAATTTTGGTGGCTTATAGTTTTTTTTTTTTAATTGTAACCAACCACGTAAGGAATGACTTTGCATATCTTTGGGTTTTTGTTCCAATCATTTATAGGATAAAATCTTCAGAGTAGCTTTACTAGGTCAAAGGGTAAACACATTTAAAATTTTGATAAGTTCTTCTAAATTGCCAGATGGTCAGATTTTTAGGAAAGGGTAATGAGTTCTTCTTTGGTCAAGTAAGGTCAAGGTGCCGAAGATCTGAGGTCACTGCCAATGCTCCCTAATCAATTAGTAACACAGGTAGGTCTCTCAGTAGAAGTGACAGTTGGAGATGTGCCAAATCAGTATGAAAACTCCAAGCCTCATCGTGATTAAAGACAATAAACTATGATTCAAATATTCACAAAGACATACTAATCACATTAATTATAAAGGCTCTCATGTACTGTGAAAGTATATACAAAACATAAAAACATAATTCCCTCTTCAGTGTACCCATAAAACGAATCCATTGGCTATGACAAATATTAATTACATATTTAAGCAATAATTTTTCTTGCCTCTTTAAATTTAGAAATACTTTTGCAGGATTGTTCTGATTCCTGAGATCTCTTCATAGCATCTGCAGGTGTCAGTGCCGGTCAGCTAAAGACCACCAGGAGCACTCTGGCAGTTGAACAGTTTGGGATTGTTACTCATTGCAGTGAGGGAAAGCAGG
This sequence comes from Sylvilagus floridanus, assembly GCA_949820135.1. Taxonomy (NCBI): domain Eukaryota; kingdom Metazoa; phylum Chordata; class Mammalia; order Lagomorpha; family Leporidae; genus Sylvilagus; species Sylvilagus floridanus. The sequence continues at coordinate 169,095,003 of OX463233.1, read as the reverse complement.
TGCCAGGGGAGCCATGGGGCATCTTGGTGAGAGGGACTGAGAAAGGATTTGTTACAGGATTTGGACTTGAGAAAGTAGGGCTTTGCTCTGGATTGGACACTGGCAAGGAGTGGGAGTAAATACAATTGCATATCTTAATAAATCTTATCTCAAATGAGAGAAGATTGGGGCAGGACCCAGGCTGTAATTGGGGAAGAGGCAGCAGCTGTTCGTGTTTGCCAGGATTGGGGATATTTGGTCCTTTCTGTGGTTGAACACGTCATATTTTGTCTGTGTTCCAGAATGCTTGTTTTTGACCTGCTCCTTCGTGACCTCAGAGTGCCCTTGCCTGATGTTGATTTTCTTTGAAATTGTTTATGTTCAGCAGGAGAATACCAGGTCCTAGCTGGGAATTCCAGAGGATCTAACACCAGGGCCAAGCTGATACTATTAGGCCAGGTCCTGGATGTTAGGGCAGCTCTCCTCTTCCTCACAAAAAACAAGTTCCCACTGGCTTTGCCTGGATGATCCTCACTGATCCTTCACGTTTCAGCTTCAACCTGATTTCCTAAGGATAGTCTTTCCTCCGAAAAGAAACAGGTCAGGTCTTCTGCCGACATAGCCCTCAACATCTTTTGACGCGCTCGTCTCAGTTGTAATTGCCTGACTGTGCCATCAGTCGCCCAACAGCAGTCTTGCCAGCTCACTGTAAACTCCAGGAGAGCAGGGACCATGTCCATCTTTTTCTTAGTATCCTCAGCGCCTCACAGAGCAATGAATGGTATAGGTGCTCAGTGTTAGTATTGGATGAGCGAACTGAATGAACACAAGACGAGGAGCTAGCTCCTTGTGACTCATGGATGTCGGTGTCCCGCAGCCCAGACCGGTGCTTGACACACAGTAGGTACTCAGTAGATACTTGCATAACAGGTCATGAAGATTTTATGGCAACTTGATTAGGCCACAGGATGCCCAGAGAGCTGGTTAAATATTATTTCTGAGTTTGTCTGTGAGTGTTTCTGGAAGAGATTAACATTTAAATTGGTGGATTGAATAAGGTAAGGGTGGGCATCAGCTAATCCCCTAAGGCCTGAATAGAGCGAAAGGCAGAGGAAGGTTGGATTCACTCTACCTGAGGGGCTGGCCTGGGACGTTCACTTCTCTCTCCCTCTGTGCTGCTGCACCTCGGGCCTCCAGACCTGGGCTGGGGTCTGTCCAGCTCTCAGGTCTTCTAATGATGCCTCCAGCTTTCCTGGGTCTCCACTGTGCGGGTGACAGGTGGTGGGACTTCTCAGCCTCCACTGTGTGAGCAAATTTCCTATAGCAGTTCTCTGCATGTGTATATCTGTGTCTGTGTCTAAATCTAGAAAAAATATATAATAGGTTTTATTTCTCTGGATAATATATGACCTAATTCTTTTCCATTCTATTTATTTATTTATTTATTTATTTTTTGACAGGCAGAGTGGACAGTGAGAGAGAGAGACAGAGAGAAAGGTCTTCCTTTGCCATTGGTTCACCCTCCAATGGCTGCCGCGGACGGCTCGCTGAGGCCGGCGCACCGCGCTGATCCAATGGCAGGAGCCAGGTGCTAGGTGCTTTTCCTGGTCTCCCATGTGGTGCAGGGCCCAAGCACTTAGGCCATCCTCCACTGCACTCCTGGGCCACAGCAGAGGGCTGGCCTGGAAGAGGGGCAACCGGGACAGAATCCGGCGCACCGACCGGGACTAGAACCCGGTGTGCCGGCGCCGCAAGGTGGAGGATTAGCCTGTTGAGCCACGGCGCCGGCCAATTCTTTTCCATTCTTATCATTGTGTCTGAGAAAGCTTTCCAGTGGCTCCAGTGATCCCAAATAATCGAGGATGCTTGATGTGAATGTAGTTAGTGGTGAAAGTTTTGGCATGTGCAGTGGAAAGACGGGGCCATCAAAGAAGGAGGTACCTTTCTCTGAAGGGACGAGAGAACTTCCACTTTGATTATGGCCTTGCTAAATAAGGTCAGAGTTTGTGAACTCAAGAGGCTTCCATAGCCTTGGCAGCTCATGACAAGAGCCTCAGGTGATTACTGATGATAAATAAGAGTGTCAATTGTTAAATCAACAATGGGAGTCACTGTGCACTTACTCCCCATGTAGGATCTCTGTCCTTAATGTGTTGTATTATGAGAATTAACAGTAAAACTACTACTAAAACAGTACTTTATACTTTGTGTGTCTGTGTGGGTATAATCTGTTGAATTCTTTCCTTAGTATATACTATGTTGATCTTCTGTATCTAAAGATAATTAAAAATGAACCTTAATGAAGAATGGGATGGGAGAGGGAATAGGAGATGGGATGGTTTGTGGGTGGGAGGGTGGTTATGAGGGGGAAAAACTGCTATAATCCAGAAGTTGTACTTTTGAAATCTATATTTATTAAATAAAAGTTGTCTTAAAAAAAACACAACTGAGTCAATTCGCATTCAAGTTGAAATAAATTGTGTAATAAATTAAAAAAAAAAGTTTAGACATATGGAGAAGTTAGCTGAAAACCATTTTGGAATGTAAGATTTGACCCAAATTTCCTCCTCTTTGCTCCATACACCTCTTTATCTCCTCAGAAGCTCTGCACAGTCTCAGACCAAATAAAGACTCCCTAGAACCCAAGCATGGCTGTCAGAGCCCGGCACACTTCCTTGTTGGGAAGCCATAAACACAATTACCAGATCATTAAGGATTTTCAAAGAGGTGCTTTGAAGCAACGTGTGTGGAATCGCCTGGTTGGGTGTGAGCTGTGTCCTGCACACACCAGTGCCTCCCTGTTGGCAGCCATCTAGGAGAAGACAGAGTATTGTGAATGACACGGCTCAGTGGCAGGCGTGGGGAAAGCCGACAGGGACAGCCAGGCTCCACTCACGGCCATGATGCTCCTTGGCTGTTGTCCCCTGGGATGATACACCAGCTCGGGCTTGCCGGGCCTGTTTCCCCACTTATGAAATAGCGTCGTGGAGGGTTGGTGGTGTCTTAGGTGTTCGTCACTACGACTGAAATACCTGCGAGAGGCCACTCTGGAAGGGATTTATTTCAGCCAAATGCTCTGGAGGTTCGCAGTCCGAGACCAAGTAGCCCCATGAGTCTGGTGTCTGATGCGGGTGGAGGCTGGCAGTGGGGGGACGTGTAGGGCACACACCAGTGCTGAGCCAGAGAGCAGGCAGACACAGAGCTTGGCTTACACACTCCATCCTCTCAGAAACCTGCCTTCCAAGGGCATGTCCCCAGTGACCAAAGGACGAACCGCCAGGGTACATTTGTGCCAAGGGTCGTTTGGATATTTATAACACCACCCGCGGACCATACAACATTACCAGCCTAAAAATTCACCTGCTGTAGATTTGTTGAATTTCACGTCCTGCCTGCAGCTGCCTTGACTGAGCCAGAGAAGGCCAGACCAAATGATTTTGAAGGCCTTCTACGACTCGTGGGCTGGACATTCCCCTGCCTTGCGCTAGGCCCACCTTGCAGATACTAAAATTGAATCAAACCCCCACCCTTAATTTATCAGCTGCTAACATGAATACATTAACTATTAACATAAGACCTTGGAGTTTAAATATCTATAGGAGGGGAGAAATCAAATCTTGTCTCAAACCTCTACCCCTTGAACTAGTTTGCTAGGACCCCCCATAACACAGTCCACAGACTGGGTGGTTTAAGCAGTGGGAACTTATTTTCCCACAGTTCTGAGATCAAGGTGTCGGCAGGATTGATTCCTCCGGAGGACCCAGAGGGAAGGATCAGCCAGGCCTCTCTCCCTGGCTGGTGGATGCCGGCTCCCGCCTGTGTTCTCCCATCGTAGTCCTTCTGTGGTGTCCAGACTCCTTTTTATAAAGACTCCCGTCATACTGGATTAGGGCCCACTCTAAAATGACCTCATCTTCAAACAGTGCCACCTGGGGGTTAGGACTTTCAGCATATGAATTTGGGGAGGGGCACAGTTCCAACCCAAAACACCCTCCCGTCTCCAGAGCCTAGGCAGTTCCTCTCATAAAATAAGTGTATTTCCCCATCCCTTGCGACTGTGTGGACCTTTTGACTGGCTCTGGCCAATGGGACATTAGTAGACGTGAAGTAAGCAGAATTCTGAAACGTGCCCCTGTGTTTCTTTTATTCTAGTTCCTCTACAGATGCGTTTAGCCTGAGAAAAATCCCCAGGCTCGTCTGACACAGCGTGAGAGGCCTGAACTATGGAACCAAGCTGTCCCAGTCATCCCAGCTAAGGCTATCCAAGATCAGCAGGGGCCAGCCAGCCCCTATACATGTGAGTGAGTCCAACCAAGATCAGCAGAGGTACCCAGATAACCTGCAGCTGACCACAGGCATATGAACAAGGCAGTGAAATCAGGTGAACCCAGCCCAGAGCAGCTGAACGCAACATCACTGCTGCTTGTTACACAGCCTTACTGGGTGGAACACTGGACTGAGCCAAGATTAGTAATACTTGAATCGAGAGGACCTTTGAAGGAGTGCACAGCACTTTGGGTAAGTAGCCATGACATTACAGTGTTTCACAAAACCTTGAGTTCTTTTTTTTAAAGATTGATTTATTTATTTTTTAGAAAACTTTTATTTAATAAATATAAATTTGAAAAGTACAACTTCTGGATTATAGCGGTTTCCCTCCCCACCCCATAACCTCCCTCCCACCTACAAACCTTCCCATCTCCCACTCCCTCTCCCATCCCATTCTTCATTAAGATTCATTTTTAATTATCTTTATATACAGAAGATCAACTTAGTATATACTAAGGAAAGAATTCAACAGATTACACCCACACGGACATACAAAGTAGTCTGCTTTAGTAGTAGTTTTACCATTAATTCACATAAGGACAACACATTAAGGACAGAGATCCTACATGGGGAGTAAGTGCACAGTGACTCCCATTGTTGATTTAACAATTGACACTCTTATTTATGATGTCAGTAATCACCTGAGGCTCTTGTCATGAGCTGCTAAGGCTATGGGAGCCTCTTGAGTTCACAAACTGACCTTATTTAGACAAGGCCATAATCAAAGTGGAAGTTCTCTCGTCCCTTCAGAGAAAGGTACCTCCTTCTTTGATGGCCTGTTCTTTCCACTGGGATCTCACTCACAGAGATCTTCCATTTAGGTCATTTTTTGCCACTATGTCTTGGCTTTCCATGCCTGAGAAGCTCTCATGGACTTTTTAGCCAGACCCGAATGTCTTAGGGTCTTATTCTGAGGGCAGAGTGATGTTTAGGGCACTTGGCATTCTATGAGTTTGCTGTGTATCTGGCTTCCCATGTTAGATCGTTCTCTCCTTTTTAATTGTATCAATTATTATTAGCAGACACTGAAAACCTTGAGTTCTGTATAAAAGTCAGGGGTCACCAGTACAGAATAACATAACTATGTAATGATATGGGTGAAAGTGTTAGCATGAATAAAGCTGACAGATCAGGCACTTGCTATAATGTATAAACTTGAGCCTACACTTGTGCACAATCACCATTCAGTGTTACATAGTATCTCTTTTGGGTGGAATCTGTTTTATAAGTTTTCAAAAAATATTGATTATGTCTTTGAAAGGTAGAGTTACAGAGAGGAATACACACACACACACACACACACACACACACGGAGAGAGATCGATCGATCTTACATTCTTTGGTTTACTTTGCAAATGGCTGCAATGGCTAGGCCAGGGCTGGGCAAAGCTGAAGCCAAGAGCCTGGAACTCCATCCAGGTCTCCCACATGAGTGGCAGGGGCCCAGGCACTTGGGCCATCGCCTGCTCCCTTCTCAAGTGTATTGGGAGGGAGTTGAATCAAAAGTGGAGCAGCCGGGACTTGAACTGGCACTTGTGTGGGATGCTGGTGTCACAGGTGGCATCTTAACCCATGGTGCCCCTTTGTGGATTCTTAGGAACTGCTCACAGGAAAAATGAGGCTCAGAGAATCAAAATGACTTGCTCCAGGTCACATGGATAGCAAGTGGCAGAGCCTTTATCAGATGAGATATTTGTAATTTTGCTAACATGAGAAAACATGGTATTTTCACGTCTTCTCCTAAGGAAGCTTTTGACTTTATGTTTAATTTAAATATTTAATTTTTATTTAAAGGGTAGGGTTTCAGGGAGAAGGAGAGAGATCTTCATCCACTGCTTCACTCCCCAAATGGGTGCAATGGCTGAGTCTGGGCCAGGTCGAAGCCAGGAGCCTGGAACTCCAACCGGGTGTCCCTTGTGGGTTCAGGGGCCTGAGCACTAGGGCCATCTTCTCCTGCTTTCTCAGGAGTGTCAGCAGGGAGCTGGATGGGGGGAATAGCCTGCAGGACGTGCACCAGCATTCATTTGGGATGCCTTGTCACAAGCAGCACCTTAACCTGCTGTGCCACAACACTGGCCCTTGACTTTTTAAACATGAGTGAACCGAGATGAGTACTTTTCTGGAAATCCTCTGTTTGCATTTGCAGATCAAAATGGGCGCAGAGTAGAGGATTGGGAATTCATTCATTCATTCAGCAAATGTTGATTGTGGCCCTGCTCTGCCTCAGGTACTGTCCCAGGCACTCTTATTTCCAGTTCTGCTGGCTCCCCCCACCCCTTGTTGTCCCATTGTTTTTTCTCATCAATCCCTTCTCTTTCATTGTCCTCTGTGAATGTTGACAAAAAGGGTAAAAATCCTTGCTTGTCAGGGGCGTCTGTACAAGACTGATGCTACAATGGTAATTGCCGTGGGTACACCTAGACACCTATGCTTTGTAGAGAGATTCCGAGTGTGCTCATCAGCCTAAATACAATGCTGCAGTTTTGCAGGGACCTGAATCAGGAGCCATGTATTACATGTCTTCAGAGGTCACAGTTACTTCCAACCTTTTCCATTCATGCATCCATTTCGTTGGTTACTCTGTTATCCACGTGAATTACCCTCTGTGTGACTATACTGAATCTATGGTGGGCATCATTCATTCCATCTCATTAAGAATGATTGTAGCGCCCCCAATGATGTAGGACTTACTGTATGCCAACACTGCCCTAAACGCTTCGCACATATTAGCTCTGCATATATTGTCTCTGCAACAACCCTGTGGGTATGTACTCTTGTCGTCTTCCTTTACAGATGGGGAAACTTTGACATAGGGAGGTCCTGTGGATGGTGACAGAGTGGGGGATTGAGTTCCGGCATTTGGATGCAGGGTTTCCTCATCACTGTCCTTCTCTGGACCACTGTTGGGTGAGTCTGCACTGCCACTCTGGAGCGTGCTAGGTGGTGAGACTGATGGGATCTGGAAGAGGGTACTTTGTTCAAGATAAAACCACTACATATCATAGTCCAGAATTTGAATCCAGACCCACTCCAGTAAAGGACTCCCTGTCAATCCCACAACCTTTTCAGTCTCACCTTTCTTTTAAAAGTGACCCTCAACAGAGCTTTAGTTATTGCCCATTTTTGGATGAGAAGATCATCAGGGAGAGGAGGAGCAAGGACATCCAAAGGCATTTCATTCAAGCCTCAATTTACTCATCTGTGAAATGGGAACAAACCAGACAAATATTATAACATTAGGTGCTAACTTTTTTGAGCACTTAGTATGTGTGAGCATTTTGCTGAATACTTTGGCACTTGCATGTTCTCATTTAATTCTTTTTTAAAGTTTTATTTGAAAAGCAGGGGAGGGAGGGAGGGAGGGAGGGGGAGAGAGAGAGAGAGAGAGAGAGAGAGAGAGAGAGAGAGAGAGAGAGAGAAGGAAGGAAGGAAGGACGGCAGGAGAAGGAAGAATTATTCATCGGCTGGTTTGCTCCCTAAATGCCTGCAACAACAATGGCTGGGCCGGGCCAAAGTCAGGATCCTGGAGCTCAATTTGAGTCCCACGTGGGTGACAGGGACTCAAGCCGTCACCTGCTGCCTCCTAGAGTGCACTTTACAGGAAGCTGGAATCAGAGTGGAGCTGGGATTTGAACACAGGCCCTCCAATATGGGATGTGGGTGTCTTGAGTGTTGTCTTACTGACTGTGCCAAACACCTACTCTTCTCATTGAATTCTGAAAGCAGCATTATGAGTAAGCCACGCTCGTAGTAGTTCAAGAAGTTGTCCAAAGCCACACAGCTAATAAGTAGGAGGCAGAGTCTGTAATCAAATCCAGGCTTCTGAGTGTTGAACACTTGACACTAATACAGCACCAGTGGTTCTCACAGGGCAATACTGCCCTCTACAACTCCTTCCAGAAATTTGTGGGGGTTATTTTGGTAGAATGTTAGGGAGAGGGGGCAATGCTGTGGTGCAGCAGGTAAATCCCTGGCCTGCAGCGCCACCATCCTGAATGGGACCTGGTTTGAGTCCACTTCCCATCCAGTTTTCTGCTCTGGCCTGGGAAAGCAGTAGAAGATGGCCCAAGTGCTTGGGCCCCTGCACCCTCGTGGGAGACCTGGAAGAAGCTCCTGGCTACTGGCTTCGGATCAGCTCAGCTCAGCTCTGGCCATTGCAACCATTTGGGGAGTGAACCAGTGGATGGAAGACCTCTCTTTCTTTCTGGGTCTATATCTCTCTGTAACTCTGTCTTTCAAATAAATAAAATAACTCTTTAAAAAAAAAGAATGATAGGGAGAACACAACATTGGTAGGCTTTGCTTTAGGGGACTAGGTGAGCTAAACGTGCAGCAGTGTGTGTGGAAGACTTGCTCTGTGCACTGCTTGACTTCTCAGTGTCTTGCTGGACATTCATGTAGTGAAAAATCTGCTTATGGTCATCTGAGTCTGTTTCACACGTAAACGAAGAGTGTATTTTCCAAAGTTTTACTATACTCAGCTTTTGCTTCCAGTGTGAAATGAGATTTGCTGTCATTTATTAAAAAAGAAAAAATGCTGTCCAGAGTTGTACTTAATTTCTTTACAGATCACACCACCAAGGACAACACTGTTCAGTCCCATCCCCAGTGGGAACACCCACACCACACACCACACGCTTGAACCAGCTTGCATCTGTAGCTCTTCTGCAAAAGCTATTTTTGTCCAGGTGCCACCATCACACTATCTCACTGTGTCTTATAGGGTTTACGTACGAAGTTGTTGTGAATATTACATATGTATGTTGGATGGAAAAGGGGAAAACATGATATATGTATTAGAAAAGCATGGGTAGAATGAATCATTTTTTCTATTTCTTCGTTCTCACCGTAATGAAAATCCACACAGCACCCTTTGCCGAATGGCTTCGCAGTGCTCCCCACCAGAGTGGGTAGAGAATATTTCTCTGCCTTGTTGATTCTGGCCTTGGCCGTGAGACTTGTTTGGCCAATGGGATATGGACAGAGTGGAAATGTGCTGGTCCTGAGCCTGTCCCTCAAGAGGCATCGTGTGCCGCCATTAGTCCTCTCGTGCTTCTGTCAATTGCTATGAGAAATACACGCTCAGTAGGAAGAGAAAGGGGATATCCTTGGAACAGACTTGAACCCTGATGTCCAGTCCACAGAACCAGCAGAACCACGGGCAACCACAGAGCCAGGAGCAAAAGTAACACCTACTTATTCCTGTAAGTCACTGCAATTTTGAGCGTGTTAGAAACTGTCGGATACAAGGGGCTATGGAATCTGATAGGTTTGATGAACCCTGCATTCTACCATTCCTCCTGTAAGCAAAGCAATTAGCTTAAGTCTTGGCACGCACAGTCATCTCTTCATAAACAGGCGTGCTTCTGTTAGCATCGTGGAACAGCTACATGATATTCTGCTGTCATGTTAAGGAGGAGCCCGGATGCCTGGCTTTCCCAAGCTTAGGCTTAGGCTTTGAAATCGCTGCAATTACTGTTGAACTCTTCCCACCACCAGGGTAAGTGCTGGTGGTTTGGGAGGATGTAAATTCCCAGAGCGGTCAGGTCAGAGATAATTGATGAGTCCTCTGCCTTGAAAGGGGATCCAGCGCCATGGAAACAACAAGCACGTTTAGCTTTGTAGCCGTGGATTATAATTACCAAGTTATTAACCGGAGCGCTATGCGAAAGATTGATGGTTCTTGCTCAATGTAATGTGTCCTTTAAATGCTAAATAATAAGTTAAATGCAAGGAATAAATAAGTTCGATGGCTTATTTATGGTGTAATTATGGGGTATTTTCAGCCCATAAACTAGGGTGTCTCTAGAAATGCAATGCTGGGTAGGGGAAAGAGCCCTGAATTAGGAATCAGGAGACCTGGATTCTCTGCCGCCTGCCAGCCAGTGACCTTGGACAGGTTCCACCATTGCTCTGAGAGGAAGGGGAGATAAAAATACTCTTAGAGTAGCTGTGAGGAGTAGCGTGATTACACACGGTGTTGAGAACAGTGGCCTTACATAATGAGTGATTACAAAACGTTAACTCTTCTTTCATCGTCATATTTGAAACGAGAGATTTGTATAGTAGGAGATTCTCTGCTCGTGTTTTTGGTCAATAAGTAGTTGGTGGAATTTGCCAAATATCATCCATGAATTCTTAGTTTTTTTTTTTTTTTAAATGCCCTTTCATTGTCTTTTTTACTTAAAAAATAATCAGAAACTTGGGTGAGTATAGGCAAGAATGAGGATGAAAATAAAAATCTCCCATCTACTTCCACCTTCTAAATATAACGACTGTTAACATTTTTTAATGTAGATTCCCAGCCTTTTTGATAAGCCCATGTATAGAATTTCTCTTTTGAATTCTGGAATTGGAGTCCTGCTTTACATGCTGATTTGCCACCTACTTTTGAGATGTTTCCAATGTCATTAAATATTCTCCTAAAACATACTTTTTAATGGCTGCAGTGCAGGGCGTTCTCGAGCAAAAGTGTCTAAATGGAAGAGTTATTCAGGCAAGCCCACTTAGCCTATTCACTGAAATTACACTTTCAGACTTTCTGAAATCTTCATCTCAAATTGGTCTTAAATGGGCCAGGGCTTGGCTTTAAGATTCCCCTCCACCGCCTCCTTCCTCCCCCAGCTGCCCCTAAGCTCTCTGTCAAGTAGTTAATGATTGTACCAGGCACTTATTCGGTAGGGGAGCTCTCGGTTTAAAGGGTCTCCGTGGTGAGCCATTTTGTAAAAGGAAAGAATGTCATTCAAATAATCACCCTCTAATTTATCTGCTCAGTAGATTTTATTTTTCTCTAAATTGAGAGTTTTTTCTTAAAGGGAGGTCCAGCTACAGGTAAAATTTCCCACTAGTCTTGTTAACCCACCTTACTTATGCCAAGTGTCTCCTTTTCTCTAAATAACAAGAAGAATTACTTTGTGTCCCCTCTTCTGCTCCCTCTCCCATGATCTAGTTTATTGACTTTACTGGAAATAGTTGAGATCCATTTGAAAGAGTTACACAGAGAGATAGAGAGTGAGAGGTCTTCCATCCGCTCCCAGACGGAGCTGCGCTGATCCAAAGCCAGGAGCCAGGAGCTTCTTCCGGGTCTCCCATATGAGTGCAGGGGCCCAAGGACTTGGGCCATCTTCTACTGCTATCCCAGGCCATGGCAGAGAGCTGGGTCGGAAGAGGAGCAGCAGGGAGTAGAACTGGTGCCCACATAGGATGTCAGCACTTCAGGCCAGGGCTTTAACCCACTGCGCCACAGCGCCAGCCCTGAAAAATTAATAGTTTTATTCTTACTTTAATGTGGACTGGAAATACCTGTATATCTTTGTATCAGCCTCAGGTCTCCCATATGGGTGACAGGAACCCAGTTACTTGATCTGTATTAGTAGGAAGCTGGTGCTCAGTATCAAACCCTGCTCTGATGTAGGACCCAGGCACTGGCCACCCTTGCTCTCCTCCAACTCATTCTCCACACAGAGGAAAGCCATTTTTTTCAAAATGTAAATTAAAGAACTCGCCTCATTCACACCTGAGAATGCAGTCCACTCAAAAAACGTAGAACAAAGGAATGAAGAAGGAAACACAGTGTATCTTTTCTTCTTCTTTTTTTTTTTTTTTAGATTTATTTTATTTATTTGAAAGAGTTACAAAGAGAGGTAGAAACAAAGAGAGAGGTCTTCCATCCGCTGGCTCACTCCCCAGATGGCCGCAACGGCCGGAGCTGCGCCGATCCAAAGCCAGGAGGCAGGATCTTGTTCCAGGTCTCCCACGTGGGTGCAGGGGTCCAAGGATTCGGGCCATCTTGTATTGCTATCCCAGGCCACAACAGAGAGCTGGATCGGAAGAGGAGCAGCCAGGACTAGAACTGGCGCCCATATGGGATGTGGGTGCTTCAGGTCAGGGCGTTAACCCGCTGCACCACAGTGCCAGCCCCAATCTTTTCTTTTCTTTTCTTTTCTTTTCTTTTCTTTTCTTTTCTTTTCTTTTCTTTTCTTTTCTTTTCTTTTCTTTTCTTTTCTTTCTTTCTTTCTTTCTTTCTTTCTTTCTTTCTTTCTTTCTTTCTTTCTTTCTTTCCTCCTTCCTTCCTTCCTTCCTTCCTTCCTTCCTTCCTTCCTTCCTTCCTTCCTTCCTTTCTTTCTTTCAGATTTATTTGTTTATTTGAAAGCCAAATTTACAGAGATGCAGAGGCAGAGAGAGGAGGGTTGGGGAGAAGGAGAGATCTTTCATCCTGTGGTTCATTGCCCAAACAGCTGCAATGGCCAGAGCTGGGCCAATCCGAAGCCAGGAACCAAGACCTTCCTCTGGGTCTCCAACATGGTGCAGGGGCCTAAGCACTTGGGCCATCCTCTGCTGCTTTTCCAGGTACATTAGCAGGGAGCGAGATCGGAAGTTGAGCAGCCGGGACTGACCGGGACTCATTTGGGATGCCTGCACTGCAGACAGTGGCTTAACCCGTTATACCACAATCAATCATTTTGACCAGGAGGAATTGCTTGAGCCTGGGTTACATGACCTTTGGCTGAGGATGGAGCCCTAACTTTATACCACATTGACTGAAAATGGGTAGATAGTATTCTCTAGACATAATTCAGGATACTTTGCCAGAAGAGTGAATGAATGCAGGTTGACACCTTGATCCTACCTGGGGACATGGCCCTGAGCACCAGTGTGGAACATTCAAGGATGTGTGCAGGAAAGAGGACAAGGAGGTAGAAAAGGAGAGAGGTGAGTAGATTGTGCACGTGGCATGATAGTGAGCAGCCATTTGGGGTGACAGTAGTCCTGGTCCTGGGTGGAAGTCATGCTTGGCTTCCCTCCTTGCTCCCTGTTTCCTTCATGACTTCTGTGTTGGTGTAGTTTGCTGTCCGTGTGATCAGGAGCAAGTGTACACAGCAGTTTCAACTTGGGGCAAACTGGGGCCAGAGTTGTGGCATAGTGGGTAAAGCTACGCCTGTGACGCTGACATCCCATATCAGCATCAGTTCATGCCCTGGCTGCTCCACTTCTGATTATTCTCCCTGCTAATGACTTGGGGAAAATGGTGGAAGATGGCCCAAGCGCTTGGGCCCCTGCCACCCACCTGGGAGACCCAGATGAAGCTCCTGGCTCCTGGCTTCTGTCTAGCCCAGCCATGGTGATTGCAGCCATCTTGGTAATGAACCAATGATGGAAGATCTCTCTCTCTCTGTCTCTCCCTCTCTCTCTGTAGCTCTGGCTTACAAATAAATAAATAAATCGTTAAAAGAAAAAGCTTTGGGCAAGGGGATGGAAACTGGTCTTCTATTTCATTCTGAGATCACTTCTCCTCACTTTGAAATGAAAACTCACTGCTCTTTTCTAATCATAAAAGTAAAACTTACTCATAAAAAGGAAAATACAGAAAGCACTTCGGAGGTACAAAATAATTATGAAGTTTCTGGAGAAATACACATTAAAATTGTGCAATATTGTGTTACTCAAAGGTCACCCCTTTAACATTTTGATTTATATCCATTCTGTTTGCTATGCAAGAGAATATACTGGATGTGTAAAATGCACATGCATACGCACTTTTTTAAAAAGATATTTTCATTTATTTATTTGATTGGTAGAGTTACAGACGGTGAGAGGGAAAGACAGAGAGAAAGGTCTTTCCTCCGCTGATTCACTCCCCAAATGGCCACAACGGCAGGAGCTGCGCTGATCCAATACCAGGAGCCAGGTGCCTCTTCCTGATCTCCCATGTGGGTGCAGGGGCCCAAGGACTTGGGCCATCTTCTACTGCTTTCCCAGGCCATAGCAGAGGCTAGATTGGAAGAGGAGCATCCGGGACTAGAACCAGCACCCATATGGGATGCCGGCGCCTCAGGTGGAGAATTAACCTACTGTACCATGGCGCTGGCCCCCATATGTACTTTTTTTAAAAACAAAATTTTGGATCTTACTTATAATAATCCTTAAAAGTCACTTTCCCCACTTAAAATATCTTAGCATAGTGGATGCACCTGGGTTTGATCCTGGGTTCTGGCTCCTGGCCAGCTTCCTGCTAATGCAGATCTTGGGAAGCAGTGGTGATGGCTCAGGTTCTCGAAGGGGAGGCCAGGATTGTGTTCTCTGCACCTGACTTGGGCTTCTGCTCCAACTCAGTCCCAGCTGTCATGGGTATTTGGGGAGTGAACCAGCAGATGCGAGTTCTGTGTGCCTGTTTCTCTCTCTGCCTCTCAAATAAAGAAATAATTTTTAAAGTCAGGCATTTTTCTATTCATTAAATGGTTTTGGAAAATTTGAGTTTTAATGACTTCCTAACTTTCTAGTATATGTATGTGGTCTAGTCAACCAATTTCTTCTTATTAGGTGTAATTTTTTATGGTATAAATAATATTGGGACGGCTGTGTGCCCAAACACAGGTCTTTTAGTGTGTCTGAAGCAGTGTTGTGGAGTTTGTGACACATCACCAGGTGGTCCGAGGTCTCGACTGCCTTGTTGTTCCACTTGCATCTAAGTTGGGACAGGTAAGGTGGGCAGGGGCAGACATCCCCTTCCAAAGCCCACAAGGTCTTGCATGTTCTAGCGTGATGTCCCTCCTGTCCTCTGACATGTCCAGTCCTCTCATCCTGTGGGTCCTCAGGAACTTCTTTCACGTGTATTGTACCGCGTTCAGATGTTCCTGTGCAAGTGACAGAAACTTGATTCACATGCACTTAGACACAGATGGCTCCTTCATTCTTTGTAAATCCCAATGGAACTCTCTGGTCCTGTTGCTATGGGAGACTAGGGATGTGTTGTTGGGGAAGCTGGTGAACTCCCTGCTCTCCTGGACCTGGGGGCCAGCCCTGGGCTGTCCAGTAGGGCAGCTACTGATTTCCTGTGGCCAGTGAAACCTGTGCTCATTAAAATGTCATAAAATCCTTCCTCATTCCCAGTAGCCCCACGTCCAGTGGTCCATTGTTTGTCCCCATTCACTTTTATTTTGGGATTTGGGGAGCTGTGATGTCACCTAGTTTTGTTGTAGATGTTGTCTGTTTCTTGGTTTGTTGTTGTTTGAAGTCAGGTTCCTTGGAAGCAGATTCTGAGATGGGCACTCTTGCGCGCCTGGTTACCTGGGAAAGCCTCTGAGAAGAAGAGGCAGCAGAGAGCAGAGGCAGGGACTGAGCTAAGAGCTGGTCCTAAAGAGAGTTAGCATGGAATGGAAC
The DNA here is from genome assembly GCA_949820135.1 of Sylvilagus floridanus. Lineage (NCBI taxonomy): Eukaryota > Metazoa > Chordata > Mammalia > Lagomorpha > Leporidae > Sylvilagus > Sylvilagus floridanus. The sequence goes on along the minus strand of OX463233.1, from coordinate 169,079,535 downwards.
ACTGAGCTTCGACTGGCGGAGCCCACAGAGAGCTCGGAGTGCCACCATTTGTCCCACACAGGTTGGAGCGCAGCCTTTTCATTCCATGCCAGTCACTGGCAGTGGGCTGCTCCCTGAGAGGTACAACATCCCAGACGAGGGGCTCCCATTTACGGAGGTCGACTCTCCAGAGAGGGGCAGCTGTGAGCTAGGAGGGTGGGGAACAGGTGCATCAGACCAGTAAAAGAGTGCTGAGGGGTACCAGTAGCCTCCAGCTCCCTTCTCTACTTTATCCTAGCCGTTCTGTTTGTCTGGGGAGAGTTGGCGCAAGTATAGGACCATGTCTATTCCTAGAATCTGAGTTATTCTTTTTTCATTTTTTAAAATTTTTTAAATTTTTGACAGGCAGAGTGGACAGTGAGAGAGAGAGAGACAGAGAGAAAGGTCTTCCTTTGCCATTGGTTCACCCTCCAATGGCTGCCGCGGCTGGCACATCGTGCTGATCCGAAGGCAGGAGCCAGGTGCTTCTCCTGGTCTCCCATGGGGTGCAGGGCCCAAGCACTTGGGCCATCCTCCACTGCACTCCCGGGCCACAGCAGAGAGCTGGCCTGGAAGAGGGGGAACTGGGACAGAATCCTGCGCCCTGACCAGGACTAGAACCCGGTGTGCCGGCGCCGCAGGCGGAGGATTAGCCTGTTGAGCCACGCCGCCGGCCCTGAGTTATTCTTTATTGTGTGTGCTTTCTTCTTCCAGCAAGCACCCAATGCCTTCATTCATGTAGAACCCTGGTCTAAGAGAAGCAGAGTCCTGCAATTATAAGTTAGGGGTTATGTGATGGTTTCCTTGAGGCAAGAATTTGTCTTTTTAGCGGCAAGTCCCCAGTGCCTTGCAAAGTGCACGTGGCAGGGATAACTAATTCAATGTAGAGGCACTGAGAGGAAAGAAGTCCCCTGTCTCTTTCCTGGGGTAAATCTCTGCCAGGTCCTGTGGCTTTGGAGGAACCATTCAGGTACAAAGATGGGCTCCTTTTAATCACTAAAAACTCAGTCCATCACCCAGTTAAAGTCTCCTTTCCCTCCTTCCTTTGGAGGGAGTATGGGTAGATTTTTCACTGGTTCCACAGCCTGTTTTCTTCTTCATTGCAGGCTGCAGTGTTTGGCCCCTCAGGGACAGAGGGGGTGGGTGGAGAGGAGAACTGGGGGTGAATGGGAGCAGTGTGGGAAGCTGTTGTGCCACGGGTACGGTTGCCATCCGAGATCACTATGCCCTGGGCAGAGTGGAAGTCAACACCAGCTCTGCCGTGGGGCACTTTGGTGGGTTCCAGGAGAGCTTCCCCTAGGGTCTCCAATTAAGAGCTCTTTATGCTCCCAGCCCCCTGGCTATACCTTTTTTCCTTCACCTCTCCAAGTGATGCTCTTAGGCAGGAATATCTTTAAGATGATGCCAGCCAACTCCCTTCTGTGTGAGAAGTGGCCAAGAAAGTCCTTCCTTCCGTCCCCTCCTCCTCATCAGTGGGGGCAACTCGCTGTCAGTGACATCTGCCTTTTATTCTGCTCCCAAAGCATGGAAAACTCCAGACGTGGATGGCCCCTTGTCCCACGGGACTTCTGTTGAGGTTCCAACAATGCCCCTACTTCACAGATACCAAGAGGCGTATTCCAAATTATTCTGCGAGTCCTTCCCTGCTTGGCTTTAGGGACATACTCTCTCAAGCAAAGCCTCCCAACAAATGCCCACAGAGACTTCACCCTTCCCCACTCCCCAGTCTCATTTTTGTAGCCCAGACATGTGAAACAGGTTATTGCCTGCCAATCCAGTCTAATGGTCCCTTGGCATGTCCTGTGTAGGTGGTGTCACACCTTACTTTAGCACTGATCCAACTCCAAGAAAGAAGGTTATTTTAATATGCCATTCTTTAGCCATCCGGGACATATTTGCTGGGTAGCTAATTTTTACAGGATTATGGTTTTCTTTTTAAATGAGAGAAGCTAATCTTCTTTGTTCTCTGTTGAGCCAATGTGGGGTGCAGTTTGACCATTGTCCTGGGATTAATCTGTTAGGAAAACTTTAAGGACTTGATCAGGGTCAGCTCCCCAGTTGCCTGGTGTGTAGAACCCACTAGAGATAAAAATAGGGATTAGTTTGCATGATGCTTCCTGGGAGGGCAGGATCAATACACCAGTTCCTAGTCTCTCAAATTAAGTCAGAGACGCTTACTGGAGGGACTTGTGGGTATCCTGACAGATGGGGGCTTTGGGAACCATGAAATAAAATCAAATTGAAGAAAAAGGGGAGTGGGACTTGATGACTCGGACCAACATGAAGTTTCTAACGTGTCCTCTGGATCCGAAAGTAGGGAATCAAACAGATATGTTTACACCCACATCGGTAGCAGCACTGTGCAGAGAAGCCAAAAGGTGGAAAAAACCCACATGTCCATTCATGGAAATGGATAAACACATGTGGTAGATCTGCAATGGAATATTATTCAGCTTTGAGAAGGATTGGTGTGCTGACCCCTGCTATGACATGGATGGACCTTGAAAATACTGTGCTGAGTGAGACAAGCAAACCACACAAGGCAGCTGCTGTGCGATTCCACTTACACGAGGTACCTGGGATAGGCAACTTCATAGACACCAAAAGGAGGGCAAATGTTGGCTACTCTGATTCGATCAGTTCACATTGTATACACGTATTGATAAGTCACACTGCAGCCCGTAAATATGTTCTTTTTCTTTTGTAAGATTTTTATTTCTATTCTGTAGTCGGATGGCGGTGATGGTTACACATTAGTGAGAATGTACTAATGCCACTAAATTGGATACCAAAAATGATTTAAATGGTAAATTTTATTTTATGCTTATTTTCCCACAATAAAAATCATTTCCTTTGGACCCGCCCATCTAATTGTCCCCTAGGAAACCGGGTCTTAGAACAGGTGAGTAATTGAGGGGAGAGCTTGCAGGTGGCTGACGTGGGAGAGCCCTGACCACAAGGAGCTGACCCCAAAAGAGCCATCAAAGGGTGGCCCCCTGTTCCCAGGCGCACTGCGATGCTCGGTTTTCTCTGAGATGGGAAGCAGCACGCTGTATCAGCATCTGCACCCCCAGTGAGCAGGAGCCCTTGCTGAATGTGGATGTTGGGTAAGATGCGTCTGTGGGCTGATTAATGCCCCTAATTTAAATAATTCAGATGCTAAGGGAAATTCTCATGGGGACACCTTGACTCCTGGTGGAATTCTTTTATATTATTTTAAAGGACATCACCAGGCCACAAGAGGGCAATGCTTAACACCAAAGGAATGCATTGCTAATGGGACCATATCTAGGGAAGATTGGGCATATGCTATTTGGGGTAGGTGGGGGCTTTCCCTTAAATTATATGTATTTCTTCTACCCTAGCCCTAAATGTGGCAGTGTGTGTGTGTGTGTGTGTGTGTGTGTGTGTGTGTGTGTGAGAGAGAGAGAGAGAGAGAGAGAGAGAGAGAGAGAGAGAGAGAGAGAGATTTGAAGGCACAGGGCAAAGGCAGCGAGAGAGGCTGAAGAACAGGAAAGAACAGACCAGAGCTGTCTGTGTGGTGTCTTTAATGAGGAAGAGTGACACAGCTGGGGTTTTCTGTGACAGTGTCTCTGTTTGAACTCACCTGGGCAGAACTCATCTTTCAAAGCCTGTGCTGCCCGTCCCGCTCTCCCTAGAATAGCAACAGCAGGTCAGGCCACCTCCAGTTCCTTGGTGATGAGATTATCCTAGCCAGACTCAGGTGCTGCTTAACTGAGTTAGCTACAGAATAATTTAAAGCCTTGGCACTCTGGATTTGATATCAGCTGAAGGAATGACAGGCTAAAGGCTGATTTATGTTTTATTTGACTTGCTAGGGCAAAAGGAAGAATTGAGCACGTGGGTCTTGGAAAAACTTGGTATGAAGGCATCTTGGAGGAGGGTTTTATAGTCCCTGAATCTTATAATGTTACTGGCTCTGCCCTTGTCACTTGGACAATATTTTTATATCCATTCTGGTTACTGCTAATAACATTTTTTGTTCAATATATAAAGTGCTCCATGCAAGGGCACTAGGTGCCTCTGAAGATCTATTCATTCAGCCATCCATGTAAATTCTTTTCACCCCCCCATCCATGTAAATTCACCTGTCCTTCCACTCACATATCCATCCATCCATCCATCTTCCTTCCACTCACTCGCCCATCCACTCATCTATCTACCTTCCATCTACCCACCCACTCATCCATTCTCCCCCCCCACTCTACCCGCATTTATTTATCCACTCTTTTTTTTTTTTTTTTTTTGACTGGCAGAGTGGACAGTGAGAGAGAGAGAGACAGAGAAAGGTCTTCCTTTTTTGCCGTTGGTTCACCCTCCAATGGCCGCCATGGCCGGCACACCGTGCTGATCCAAAGGCAGGAGCCAGGTGCTTCTCCTGGTCTCCCGTGGGGTGCAGGGCCCAAGCACTTGGGCCATCTTCCACTGCACTCCCAGGCCATAGCAGAGAGCTGGCCTGGAAGAGGAGCAACTGGGACAGAATCTGGTGCCCCGACTAGGACTAGAAACCCGGTGTGCTGGCGCCGCTAGGTGGAGGATTAGCCTATTGAGCCGCGGCGCCGGCCTATTTATCCACTCTTACACTCATCCTCCAATCCCCTACCTAACCCACTCACCTTCTTCAAATCTCTCCAGCCTAGTAGTCTCCCATTTTAAAAAAAAAGAGATTTGTTGTTGTTTGAAAGGCAGAGTGATAGAGAGAAAGGGAGTGAGAAAGAAATCTTCCATCCTCTGGTTCACTTCCCAAATGGCCACAATGGTCAGGGCGGGGCCAAGCTGAGAACAGGAGCCAGGAGTTCCATCCAGGTCTCCCACCTGAGTGGTGGGGGCCCAAGCAGCTGGGTCTCGAACCGGCTCTCTGATATGGGATGCTGGGGCTGCAGCTGCAGCTTAGCTCACTGCACCACCTTGCTCCCCCCCCCCCCCCCCCAGTTTTCTTCACTACTTGTCTGTAATAGCCTGCTTACTGATCTCCTTGCCTGCAGCCTTTTTCATCTCACTGTATTATTTTTTTTAAATCCTCACTGTAGCCTGGGTGATCCTTCTACACTTCACTTTCCTCATTTGAAATAATCAAGGGAATAAAATTTGCTTCTCTGGATTATTAAGTGGGATCATCATTTAGTGATTCAGCCACTATTTATGCAGCACCTACCTCATGTATCAGTCTCCAGTTCAGGAACTGGGGGATCCAGCAGCAAACAAGACAGGCGGGTTCCTGCCATGTGGAACTTTGATTCTAGTTGAAGAGATGGGTACTATCTACATGATTAGATAAATACATGACGCAATTTAGAGTAGTGGTAAATGTTTAGAAGAAAAGTGATGATTACATGAAGTGCTTAGCACCATGTCTGACACATAGAAGTGTGTAACTAGCAGTAGTTATGACATTAACAACGATTGGTATTATGTTGTGAGTCTCCTAAAACCTTTCAATAATAATTATAATTATTGAGCACTTAATATGAAGCAACCATTATTCTAAGCGCTATAATCTCACAATAACCCTTTAAAATAAATGTGCTTTTTCCTTCATTTTATTTAATTTATTTTCATTTTATGTGAAAAGGAGAGAGACAGAGGGCACACAAAGAGATCTGCTAGCTCACTCCCCAAATGTGTACAGCAGCCAGGACTGGGCCCTGCTGAAGGCGAGAGTCCAGAACTGATTCTGGATCTCCCATGTGGATGACAGGGGTACTTGACCCACCACTGCTGCCTCCCTGGGTGTGCATTGTTAGCGGGAAGCTGGATTGAAGCAGAGTAACTGGGACTTGAACTCCAGGCCTCGTGGTGACTCAGCCACTGTGCCGCATGTCCGCCCACCTCATTGTAGATGTGGGAGATGAGCACAGTCCCTCACTGTCTTCAAGGAAACGTCTTACTGCTCCCTTGGGTACCTGGCCTGTTGTGCTCTGGCTCTGCCTATCTCTCCAGCCTCAATTCTCACTGACCTCTTTGATATCCTTTTACCTCCCCTTCCTCCATGAGTTTTCCTTGACTACTCCTCTCGCCATTCCTTACCCCTTCCTGGACAGGGTTGTGTGCCCTGTCCCTGCGTTGCCAAAGCTCGCCCATCATGGGTCTCGCCCCAGGTACTGAAGTCGTCTCCTAAGTGTCTGCTGCCTCAGAGAGAATGGGGGTTCTCTGAGCCTGGGGTTCTCACCTCCATTCTCCCTAACCTCGGTGTCCAGCTCAGTGCTGGGAACGTAGTAGGTGCCCACTTGATGAGTGTCTGAAGATGTCGTGGGGTAGCCCTTTGTCTCTCCGAGGAAAGCCTCCTCTCCTAGGGAGGTTGTGTAGGACACAGGGCAGCTTTCCTGGCACCGCTATGGATAAGGAACCCCAGGAAGTGGTTCTACTTCTGACCTGCCACAGGCTGTGCGGCTCAGAGCTGCGAACTCAGCCTCCTGGTGCTTCTGCCAGATGCCACCAGCAAACACAAGGGTGATGGGAAAGTGTTTGACAGATAGACAGGACCAAACAAACAAGCAGTCAGTTTGTAGCACTGATAAAAGCATATTTGGCTAGGTGTCCATTTAATGTCCTAGCTTGATGTGTCTGCTTGGGGGAGAGGAAGGGCGGAATCTAGATTTTTTTTTTTTTTCAGAATCTGGATTTATAATCCAGAAATGGATTCTAAGGTGAAAGAAAAAAGGCTTCCCTCGAAAGGGACCCACCTACTTGACCTTTCAACAAGACAGTTTTTCTGCAGGAGCTGAGGATGCTAAGAACCTGGATACTGCAACCTCGTTATCTGATTTGAATCCTCCTAATGCGCTGACCTGTGTGAGACCCTCTCTGATCCTCAGTGCCACCATCTGTAAAATGCAGAGCTAGAATGTCTTGGTGCATATGCTTCCAGTGGGGATTTAAATTAGAAATCAGTGTTTGTGATGTGCTTTGGCAGTTTCTGTCACACATCAAGCTCATAGTAAGTCATAGCTGTCACCATTTGTGCATGAAACATGATCTCGGTTGCAACAATGTTTCGTTTTATATTCACCTTTTTGGACCATATTTGTTTTGTATAAAAGAAGCATCCTGGCGGCTCAGGCGAAAAGGGTAACATTAAAGTAGCCATGTGTCTGGTCAGCTAGTATGGGGCACATGGTGGGAAGAGCAGGACAGTGAGGCCAGCTGGGTCTTCTTGATCTCTTTCCAAAATCAAGTTTTATTTTTTGTGGGGTTTGAGCTTAATGAGAACTGGGGAAGTGATGAGTGTGGGAGCACTTCTGGTTGGAAGGAGATCTTGCTGCCCAGGGTCAGTGGGCTTCTCCCCCTGAGCCTGGTCAGGGGTCCAGAAGAGCCTCTGAACTGTTGGTGCAGGAAGCAAAGGTGAGCAGCTGGCCGGGGGGGGGTGGGGTGGGGGTGGGGCGGGGGCTGGGGCTGGGGCTTCAGTTTGTATTACATTAGTCAGCTCAGGCTGCTGTAACGAAACACCCCAGAGCGGGGCTTAAGCAACAGAGATTTGTTTCTCCCAATCTTGGAGGCCCACAGTCTAAGGTGAAGGTGCCCACAGAGTCTGTTTTTCCCAAGGCCTCTGCCCTTGGTGTGCAGACGGCTACCTTGCTCTGTCCTTACATGGCCATTTCTCTGTGTGCATACATCTCCGGTGCTGCTTCCTTTTCTTAAAAAGACTGCAGTCCTGTTGGATGGACTATGTACCCCAATGGCCTCGTTTAACCATTTAACTCCATGCAGTTATCTCAAGGACCCTATATCCAGGGGTGGGCATTTGGCACAGTGGTTAAGTCACCATTTGGGATTCACACATCCCACATTAGAAGGCCTGGTTTGAGTCCTGGGTCCTCTGCTTCTGGCTCAGTTTCCTGTTATTATTATTTATTAATTAATTTATTTTTTGACAGGCAGAGTGGACAGTGAGAGAGAGAGAGAGAGAGAGAGAGAGAGAAAGGTCTTCCTTTGCCATTGGTTCACCCTCCAATGGCCGCTGTGGCACACCGTGCGCTGATCCGAAGGCAGGAGCCAGGTGCTTCTGGTCTCCCATGGGGTGCAGGGCCCAAGCACTTGGGCCATCCTCCACTGCACTCCCGGGCCACAGCAGAGAGCTGGCCTGGAAGAGGGGCAACCAGGACAGAATCCGGTGCTCTGATCGGGACTAGAACTCGGTGTGCCGGTGCCGCTAGGCAGAGGATTAGCCTATTGAGCCACGGCGCTGGCCTTAGTTTCCTGTTAATGTACCCCTGGGAGGTAGTCAGTGATATAGCTCACGTACTTGGGTCCCTGCCACTGATTTGGGAGACCTGGATTGAGTTCCTGGCTCCTGGCCTCAACCTGGTCCAGCACTGGCTGTTGTGGGCATTTGGGGAGGGAACCAGCAAATGGAAGATAGCTCTCTTTGACTCTCTGTTTTTGTCTCTGTCCCTCTGACTTTCAGATAATATGAAAAAAGGACCCTATTTTCAAATACAGTCACATTGAGGGTCAGGGCTTCAATGTATGAATTTGGGGAGTGGGAGTGTGTAGAATTCGGTTCATAAAAATACTTTTGTGCTTGGCGCCTTGCAAGTATCAGGGTATCTTGATTGCTGTAAAGTCCCCAGTGCTTATCCTAGTCCCTGCTACGCATGGAGTGTTCCTTAAGTACTTGTGCAATGGGATCGTCTACAGTGTAGCTGTGGTGAGCCATCCACTGATCTCACTCATTTGCACCTCTTCCGGGGTCAGGAGATCCAAATCAGCAGCCTTCTCACTTGTCTTCCTCCCCCGCCCCACCTCCACCCGGTCCTGGCCACAAGGAATTCCTTCATTCTGTGCCAAATGCTGCTTCCCTGTTTTCTGCCCTGTGTGCATGCCGCTGTCTCTGCCCGAAACACTCGCCTTCCCTGCTTCTTTCTTCTCTTTGCTGGCTAACTCCTACTCATCCTTCAAGGTCAATGCCAGGGAGGCTTCAGGCTGTCCAGGCCAGGCTCTTACCACCCGTCTTCCTGCACCAAGACTGGCATCACACTTTGTAGTTGACAGGTGTCTAATCTGCTCTCCCTCTAGTTCTGCGAGCAGCCTGAGAGCGGGGACCCCTTGATTGCTGAGAGATCTCCAGCACCCAGGACAGCGCCTAGGGCCTTGCACTATATGATCAAGGACAGAATAGGATCCAAAAGGTGAATGAATGAGTAGAACATGCATCCTGCAACCCAGGCTGTCCAACAGAAGTTCTATCTTAGCTGAACCAGGTCAACCGAAGCCCTGTCCTACCTTGTGTTTTTGTATAATGCTGGACACATAATTAGTGGCCCAGGCATTCTGCTGACTAACTAGTGCAGTTTTTAGGTGAAAAATTTAGTCCAGTAACACAGAGATGATAAAAACCCATCAGAGGCTTGAGTTCCTCTGGTAGACAGCCTGAAAGCCCAAATTCTCTCAGATCACTGTAAGTCCCAATAGCAGTACATTCTTACTTTTCTCTGATGTGTGCCTTAAGAGGTGGGACGGTCTACACAGTGTGGTCTTGGAGGTCCTGAATGGAGCCCCGGGGGCTCAAGGGTATTGTGCTGCTGTATATATATCTGACGTCTGAAGTGTCACCACTCAAGTTTGACTAGCAGGGAACAGCCATATTTCCCTGAGAGAACACCATTTCCTTTTCTTTCTAAGTTGGGATACGATCTACATGTCACCAAACCCACCCTTTAAAAGTGTTTTTTAGTGCATTCACAAAGTTGTGCCACCAACATCACTATCTAATTCTCGAACATTTTCTTTTCTTTTTTTTTCTAAAGATTTATTTATTTGAGAGGTAGAGTTACAGGCAGAGAGAAGCAGAGACAGAGAGAGAGATCTTCCATCCACTGGTTCACTCCCTAGATGGCAGAAATGGCTGGAGCTGAGCCAATCCGAAGCCAGGAGCCAGGAGCTTCTTCCGGGTCTCCCACATGGGTGCAGGGGCCCAAGGACTTGGGCCATCTTCTACTGCTTTCCCAGGCCATTCCAGAGAGCTGGATCAGAAGAAGAGCAGCTGGGACTAGAACTGATGCCCATGTGGGATGCTGATGCTTCAGGCCAGGGCTTTAACTTTTTGTGCCACAGCACTGGCCCCTTGAACATTTTCATTACCCTGAAAAAACCCCCACAGCTATTAGCAGTCACTGTCCAGTCGACTTTCTATTCATCTACTTTCTGTCTCTGTGGTTTGTCTGTTGTGGATATTTTGGATAACTGGAATCATAAAATGAGTGGATTTTTGTTATAGGCTTCTTTCGCTTAGCATATCTTCAAGGCTCCTCCACCAGGCAGCATGCATCCATGCCTCATTCCTTTTTATGCCTTAATAATATTCTATTGCACAGATAAAGGATTAATAACCAGAATCTACAAAGAGATCAAGAAACTCTACAACAACAAAACAAACAACCCACTTAAGAGATGGGAAAAGGACCTCAATAGACATTTTTCAAAAGAAGAAATCCAAATGGCCAACAGACACATGAAAAAATTTTCAGGATCACTAGCAATCAGGGAAATGCAAATCAAAACCACAATGAGGTCAGAATGGCTCACATTCAGAAATCTACCATCAGGCTGTCAAACAGAAGTTCCTCTTCTGGAACTGGCAAGGATGTGGGGAAAAAGGGACACTAACCCACTGTTGGTGGAAATGCAAACTGGTTAAGCCACTATGGAGGTCAGTTTGGAGATTCCTCAGAAACCTGAATATAACCCTACCATACAACCCAGCCATACCACTCCTTGGAATTTACCCAAAGGAAATTAAATTGGCAAACAAAAAAGCCATTTGCACCTTGATGTTTATTGCAGCTCAATTCACAATAGCTAAGACCTGGAATCAACCTAAATGCCCATCAACAGAATACTGGATAAAGAAATTATGGGACATTTACGTTATAGAATACTTTACAGCAGTAAAAAACAATGAAATCCGGTCATTTGCAACAAAATGGAGGAATATGGAAAACATCATGCTGAGTGAAATAAGCCAGTCCCAAAGAGACAAATATCATATATTCTCCCTGATCAGTGACAACTAACTGAGCACCAAAAAGGAAACCTGTTGAAGTGAAATGGACACTACGAGAAACAGTGACTTGATCAGCCCTTGTCCTGAATGTTGATGAATAACTTAATACTTTATCCCTTTTAGTATTTTTTTTGTTCTACTCAATACTATTGGTTGAACTCTTTAATTAACACACAATTATTCTTAGGTGTTTAAATTTAACTGAAAAGTGATCCCTGTTAAATATAAGAATGGGAATAAGAGAGGTAGGAGATGTACAATTTAGGACATGCTCAATCTGACTTGCCCCAAACGGTAGAGTTGGAAACGTGCCAGGGGATTCCAATTCAGTCTCATCAAGGTGGCATATACCAATGCCATCTCACTAGTCAAAGTGATCAGTTTCAGTTCACAATTGATCACACTGATAGGTCTAAGAGTCAAAGGGATCACATAAACAAGACTAGCGTCTGCTAATACTAACTGATAGAATTAAAAAGGAGAGAACGATCCAACATGGGAAGCAGGATACACAGCAGACTCATAAAATGGCAGATGTCCTAAATAGCACTCTGGCCTCAGAGTCAGCCCTTAAGGCATTTGGATCTGGCTGAAGAGCCCATGAGAGTATTTTAGGCATGGAAAGCCAAGACACTCTGGCAAAAACAAACAAACAAACAAACAAACAAAAACACCTAAATGAAAGATCTCTGTGAGTGAGATCCCAGTACAAAGAACGGGCCATCAAAGAAGGAGCCACTTTTCTCTGAAGGGAAGAGAGAACTTCCACTTTCACTATGACCTTGTCTAAATAAGATCAGATTCGGAGAGCTCAAAAGGCTTCCATAGCCTTGGCAGCTCATGACAAGAGCCAAGGGTGATTACTGACACCATAAACAAGAGTGTCAATTTATTAAGTCAACAACAGGAGTCACTGTGCACTTACTCCTCATGTAGGATCTCTGTCCTTAATGTGTTGTCCAATGTGAAGTAATGCTATAACTAGTACTCAAACAGTACTTTATACTTTGTTTATCTGTGTGGGTGCAAACTGTTGAAATCTTTACTTAATTTATACTAAATTGATCTTCTGTATATAAAGAGAACTGAAAATGAATCTTGATGTGAATGGAATGGGAGAGGGAGCTTGAGATGGGAGGGTTGCAGGTGGGAGGAAAATTATGGGGGGAAAAAGCCACTGTAATCCATAAGCTGTACTTCGGAAATTTATATTTGTTAAATAAAAGTTAAAAAGATAATATTGTGTTGCAGAGATAGACTACATTTTGTCTGTCCACTCATGAGTTTGATAGTTGTTTGGGTTGGTTCCACCACCTTTTGCTTTTGAAAGAAGAGGAGTGAAGTGATGTGCACAAACTAAACTTCCCTCATTGCCCGATGTTGCATGTGTCCTGCTTCTTGGTCAGGGTTTGTGTCTGTTCTGCTCATGTTGTATCTGATGAGGATGGTGCCTGGACAGAGGCCGTGTCCCAGGAGTAGATGTTGAAGGAAGAGCAAACCCATCAGTATGTATTTGTGATAGGTGGTGCTAGGCACTCTTCCATGCCTCCCTTCAGTCCTTACAAGAAAATGATGACATTTGAGGTTAGCAGTTACCAAGGTAGCCCATGTGATATTTCTGTTGGACAGCCTCGCTGAAAGCCATGGCTTTTTTTTTTTTTTAAAGATTTATTTATTTATTTGATAGAGAGAGAGAGAGGTCTTCCATCTGCTAGTTCACCCTCCAAGTGGCCACAACAGCCAGAGCTGAGCCGATCCAAGTCGCGAGCCAGGAGCTTCTTCTGGGTCTCCTACATAGGTACAGGGGCCCAAGGATTTGAGCCATCTTCCATTGCCTTCCCAGGCCACAGCAGAGAGCTGGATTGGAAGAGGAGCATCTGGGACTAGAACTGGTGCCCATATGGGATGCTGGCGCGTTAGGCCAGGGCTTTAACCTGTTGCGCCAGAGTGTCAGCCCCTGTTTATTTATTTGAAAGGTAGAGTTGCAGAGAGAAAGAAAGGGAGAAGGGAGATAGAAAGAAAGAGATCTGCCATCTACTGGTTCACTCCCCAAATGGCTATAACTTCCAGGGCTGGGCCAGACCAAAGCCAAGAGCCGGGAGCTTTATCCAGGTCTCCCATGTGAGTGCAGGGTCCAAAGCACTTGGGCCATCTTCTGCTGCTTTCCCAGGTGCATTATTGAGGAGCTGGATTGGAAGTGGAGTAGCTGGGACTTGAACCAACAGCCATATGGGATACTGGTGTTGCAGGTGGCCTAACCCACTTTACCACAGTGCCAGCCCCAACTGTGGTATTCTTGGGAGTGTGGACTATCTCTTCTCCTTCACTGTCTGCAGACCCCAGCACATAGTAGGAGCATGTTTGCTGAATATGTTCCCATGAAGTGTTTGGCTTCACTGTGACTTGGCTTCTGGCAGCTTTCTCTGCAAAATGTGGCTAGGAAGAAACTAGTTTAATTCAGACTCATCATTTGATTGATCCTGCCTTGGCTGAGGTTTGACTCGAAGCAGCCCCTTTTCCAAAGGCCATGGCACGAGGAGGGTGGGTTGGAAACAGTCGAGGCAGATGCTCAGTGCTGTCGCACTGTGTCCCATAAGGGCACCTTGGAAACCCAGATGGTGGCGTCCGGAGGGACACCCTCAGGACAGACTTGCCTCCAGCAGGCGAGTGGTCCTGGCTGCAGAAGAGAGAATCTATTCCAGAGGAAGTCAGAGAGAGCAGAATTTTTCCCAGGGAGCAGTGCTGCCCCAGGCACTCTCAGAAAAAGCTGGAGAAGCAGCAGATGGGGAATGTTGGCTTGGGTATGATGGTTCTCATTCAATTAAAATATCCAGTGGGGAAGTAATTGGAACAAGGCATTGAGGGGTGGACTTCTGATAAGTTAAACCCAGCTGGGTGAGCAGAAAGATCAAAGTAACATTATCATTATGGGTAGAGAAGAAATGGCCATGAATTTTTTTTCCACTTAAAAAACTTAAAAACATATATTTTCCCTTCTTAATTCTTTTCAAGAGTTGATATTGACTCATTTGACAAGTCTAGGAACCATTTATAATTGCTATTAAAGGGAATCTTTAAGATAACTACTAAAAGTCAGTACAGTTTCCCTGCTTAGGCTTCTTAGTTTTCTTTTATTTTTTTTCCCAAAAGGTTGATTACTTGATTTGAAAGGCAGTGTGACAGAAGGAGAGATAGAAAGATCTGTCTGCTGGTTCACTCCCCAAATGTCTGCAACAGGTAGGTCTGGGTCAGTCTGATGCTGCGAGCTAGGAACTCCATGCCGATCTCAAGGGTGATCCTAACCCAAGTACTTGAGCCATCATTCACTGCCTTCCAAGGCAAATTCCCAGGGAGCTGGATTGGAAGTGGAGTCTCTGAGACTGAAGCCAGCACTCCAGCATAGAATGTGTGCGTCCCAAGTGATGGCTGAGCACACTGTGCCACAATGCCTGGCCACGGTTTCTTAGCTGTTATGACTTCAGTCTTGTGTCGGGCCTGTTGTGCCTGCCCAATTTCCTGCACAGTGGGGTGGGTGTCCCTGAGTGACTGTGGTCATGCGAGAGAGAAGGAGCGAGTGTTCACTCTGCCCCTGAGAGAGGGAATCCAGTGATTCAGTGGGTCTTGTTTTGCTCAGGAATCCTTCGGCTGCAAGGAACAGAAACCTGCTTGGACTTGTTCAGGGAAAAGTACATACAGAACAAGACTGTGAAATCTCATGGGCTCCTGGGGCATCGTGGGACTGGATTGTTGTCAAGCGGCCATGTTTCTGCCTCCCTCCACGATGCCCGTTTCTTGTGCCTGCCTCTATCTATCTGGGATTCTCCTTTTATTCCTGTATTTTCACCTCCCTTGATTTCAGGCTGGATTTGGCTTGCTGTGGAGTCAGCACCTGGCCTAAGAATGAAACTTTTTGTGCTCAAAACTCATCACTCTCTCACGATCATTTCTCTTTGTGGTGGGAGTGAATCAGCAGGGAGGGAGATCTCAATTCTTGGGTGGGAGATAGGGGGCTTCTCATCCCCCCCCCCCCGCCCCGCCCCAGCTTAAAAGTTGTATCAGGTCTAAGGTCCTAGTTTTTGTCACAAGTCCTTTACATGGAAGTAAATTTTCCCCAGGAAAGCCCCTGCTGAGAGCTGTGGAGTACGATGTGGCATTCAGAAGTAGACTTTATCTGGGTAATGTTCACTATTTATTGCTCCTCAACATAAAGTTTTCTCTTCTTTTTTCTAATAGAGTTTGACTTTTGCTCACACATTCTCTCCATCCTCCAGTTTTGAGGGTAGATCTAGAGCAAGGTCAGCAAGCTGTTTTCAGAAAAAGGCCAGAGAGTAAATACTTTAAGCCTTGGAGGTGGAGGGCAGATGGTCTGTCTCACAAGTAGCCATTGGGACAGCTCTGCTGTGGTGGGGTGAGAGCAGGCAGGGATGATGTGTAAATGAACAAGTGTGGCTGTGCTCCCGAGACACTTTAGTTACAAAACCAGGCCAGGGAGCTGAATTTGGCCTGTGGACTGCAGTTTAGCAACCCCATCTCAATTCATTTTAACCAGAGTTTCTCACCCTTGGTACACCTGCCATTTTGGACAGGGCAGTTCTTTGTTGTGGAGCTGTTCTCTGCACTGTAAGATGTTTGTAGTATCTCTGACCTCTGCTTACCAGATGCCAGTAGCTCCCCCACCCACAGTGTGACAACCCCAAATGTCTCCAGACCTCACTAGATGTCCCAGGGAGCTTCTCTCTGGTGACTGTCGTTGGTGCAGGCATGCTCATGTGACCCCAGCTGGTCCAGACGGACTGAAGGGGAGGGCACGCAGCCCATGATTTAGGTAGAGTGTCTTTGTCCCTCTCCTCTTGGAACATTAGCATCAAGTGCCAGGGGCAGCCATCGTATAGCTGTGCCAGGAATCAGACTCAGAATGGAGCCTGTACCGTGGATGGCAGGGCATGGGGACAGCAAGAGCCTGGGACCTTGCTGAGTCGCCGAATCCTGCTTACCTACAGCCTTCTTGTTGGGTGACAGATGGTTTCAGATGGAGTTTGTTGGGGGCATTCAGCGAGGTAATTTGTTAAGGAGTGTCAAAGGATTTTACCAGTTATTATTGTTACTATTAGAGAGAAAGAAAACTTCCATCTGAACCATCTGGTTCACTCCTCAAATGCCCGCAATAGCCTGTGTTGGGCCAGGCTGGAGCCAGGAGCTAGGAACTCCATCTGTGTCTCTCATACGGGTGGCAGGGACCTAACTACTTGAGCTAACACGTCTGCCTTCCCAGGTGTGCGCTAGTAGGAAGCTGGAATTGGGAGCTAAAGCTACAACTCAAACCCAGGCACCCTGGTGTGGAATGCAAACGGACCAACCAGCATCTTAACTGCCACACTGAATACCTGCCCTGGGTTTCCGTGTTTGTGCATCACGGCTGGGTATCAACCTTGAGGCAAAAGGGGGCAGCAGGAGCTAGAGTTGGGGGCAGATCCTCTTGGCAAAGGTATGAATGGGGAGACACTGATTGGTGTCTCAGTACGTTTCTTTTGGCTCTACAGCAGCCTTTAGGAATTTATCTTATTGCTCAGCCCCATGTATATGTGGTGGTGCAACACTTACTGGTGCGTCACTCACTGGGGCTGGCGTCCTGTGCAAACTTGCTCAGTGGTATGTTTATTTTTAGAGGAGTTTGCATTGCCTGATTGGTTACAGAGAATATTTAAAATGGTATCTTCCTAGGAAAGAGATTTGATCAGAAAACAGTGGCAGTGTTTGGCCTGATACATGGGCATTAGATCCTAAACTGCAAAATGCAGTAGCTGCAAAGATAACAGGAAGCCAATTTCTGTTGAGTTCAAAGCAGAGTTCCTCTTAGGATCATGCCCTTGCTGTTTCCAAGCCTGTTCCTTATCCTCCCCACCTTTTCTCTTGCCTCCTCCTATAGCTCTTAGCTGATACTGAGATAGCCAAAAAAAAAAAATGTAGAACATAATAAGAAGTACACTTTCAAGAAGGTTTTCACTGCAAGACATTGAGTGGTTTTGGAGCGGCTGCTGGTCTTAGGCTGCAGAACCTAGCCCCGAGCTTGCACATCACTCCCCAGTTCACTCATCTGTGAAATGTGTTGAACTACATGCATTTAGCTGTGCGCTCATGACGTTCGAGTGGAATAGTGTAAGGGAAAGAGAGAATGGATTGGAATGGGACTGTCTAATCAGAGCCAGGCTTGTTAGTAGTGGGTGTTTGAGGCCTGAACGTTTCTCTCTTCCCCTTTCGCTGGTATCCAGTGGTATCCTAATTCATTTCATGTTCTTGAGGGGTTTTGTTGGCCCCTATCTGTTTTTTAGATTTAAGAGTCAGATACATAAAGAACACACTCCCATCCACTGGTCTATTCCCCAGATGCCTACAGGGGCCAGGGCTTGGCTGGGGCTGAATCTGGGAGTTTGAAACTCAATCTTGTTCTCTCACTTGGGTGGCAGGAACTTGAGTACTGTGTCCATCACTGTTGCTTCCCAGGGCCTTCATTGGCAGGAAGCTGGAATCAGGAGCCCGAGCCAGTAATTGAACTCAGTACTCTGATGTGGGATGTGAGCATCTTAACCAGCCTTCTTTTTTTTTTTTTGACGGGCAGAGTAGACAATGAGAGAGAGAGACAGAGAGAAAGGTCTTCCTTTGCCATTGGTTCACCCTCCAATGGCCGCTGTGGCTGGCGTGCTGCGGCCGGCGCACCGCGCTGAGCCGAAGCCAGGAGCCAGGTGCTTCTCCTGGTCTCCCATGGGGTGCAGGGCCCAAGCACTTGGGCCGTCCTCCACTGCATTCCCGGGCCACAGCAGAGAGCTGGCCTGGAAGAGGGGCAACCGGGACAGAATCCAGTGCCCCGACCGGGACTAGAACTCGGTGTGCCGGCGCCACAGGCGGAGGATTAGCCTAGTGAGCCGTGGCGCCGGCCAACCAGCCTTCTTACCACTAGGCCAATGCCTACCCTTCTAGGGGTTTATTGGTTGTTACTGAGGTTCTCTCAGTTTGAACAAAGATATGGAGCTGCATTTTTTTGGCAGACATCAGCGATGCCAGATGAGCATAGGTACTAGTCTCAGAGCCAGGTGGTCAGAGGCACCTCCAGGGAGTTTCTCAGTTCTTTTTTCTTCTTTTTAAAGATTTTACTTATTTATTTGAGAGGTAGAGTTACAAAAAGTGAGAGGGAGAGACAGAGAGAGAGGTCTTCCATCTGTTAGTTCACTCTCCAGATGGCCGCAATTCCTGGAGCTGCATGATCCGAAGCCAGGAGCCAGGAGTTTCTTCCAGGTCTCCCACGTGGGTGCAGGAGCCCAAGGACTTGGGCCATCTTCTGCTGCTTTCCCAGGCCAGAGCAGAGAGCTGGATCGGAAGAGGGGCAGCCGGGAGTAGAACCGGTGCCCATGTGGGATGCCGGCGCTGCAGGCAGAGGATTAACCTCCTGCGCCATAGTGCCGGCCGTGGTTTCTCAATTCTCAGGACCATCTGCTGCCAGGCTTGGAATACCATGGGGCCAAAAGAAAAGGAGAAGACGAGCAGCTGGTCCTCCAGGAACAGCCCCCTCCATGCTGGGAGTAGTGGGGTGGGCACGCACACCCTGCGTGTGCACCCCTTCCCTGTCGTCGGTTAGCTGTGTGCCCCTTGGGTGAGTTAGCCTTCTCCAGCCTTCATAGGTAAGACAGGGATAACCACCGGCCTCCTCGCAAAGGGTGTTGGAGAGAATCATGTGGCTACGTAATGAGCGTATGACCTGCTGCACTTCTTGCTCTTGTTACTTGGTGCTGGCTCCTTCTGTCTCTCCTAAGCGAAACTCTGGGGATTTCACTGCTCTATGGAGTCATTCATTCACCCAGGTTTTGGCTCACTGAGATGCTGTTCCGTCTCTTCACTTAATCCCTCTGAAGGGGAGAAACTCTGGATCCAGGTGCTGTGCAGAGCCTGATGGGTAACTGTGTGCACTTTGGTGCCAGGCTGTGTTCAAGCCCTTGTTAACTACGTTAGCCAAGTTGCCTGATCTCTCGTTAACTTTCATTTCCTCCTTTGTCCACGAGGGGCAGCATCAGTATTGGCCTAGGAGGGTTCATTGAGGTGACACTCGTGAAACCCTTGGCCACATGCCTGGCCCTCTGGGTGTGCAGAGTGATGGTGGCTGTGACTGTCCAGTTAGCCTGTGTTGAATCTTCTTTCCGTTTCTGGGAGCTTCGACCCCTTTTTTTGTTTTTCCAAGTCAAAGCACCACTTATTCATCTCTCCATTGAGCATGTCTACTGTGTGGAAATACAGAAAGGAGCTCAACAACACAGTCTCTGTCCTTCAAGGGCTTACATTTCAGTGGGTAACTCAAGTTCTGAACAAATAATTCCAGGTGGTGTAGGTGCACTGAAAGAGAACTGAATGTGAGGGGAGCAAATTCCAAGGGAAACTAAATGTGTGTGTGTGTGTGTGTGTGTGTGTGTGTACACAAATGTCCTACATGGGAATGTACACCTGAGCTGAAGGTGAAGCTGAAGGGAGAGTAAGGTTCATTCAGGGATGGCGAGGACAGCAGGGCTGAGGAGAGAGCATGCCACCTAGCGGGAGCAGCTTGTGTAGAAGTCCAGAGGCTGCAGAGACCATGGCGTGTTCCTGACTAATGTGTACAAATACTTACACAGCTGGCAAACCTGGCTATAGAAAGGAAATGATTTTTTTTTCCCAGAACTTCCCCCAAAGAAGACCCTGGGATTAGGATTTTTGTTTTTTGGGTGTTTTGTTTGTTTGTTTTTTGACAGGCAGAGTGGACAGTGAGAGAGAGAGAGAGAGAGAGAGAGAGAGAAAGGTCTTCCTTTTTCCATTGGTTCACCCCCCAATGGCCGCCGCGGCTGGCGCACTGCGGCCAGCGCACCGTGCTGATCCGAAGCCAGGAGCCAGGTGCCTCTCCCGGTCTCCCATGCGGGTGCAGGGCCCAAGGATTTGGGCCATCCTCCTTTTATTTAATAAATATAAATTTCAAAAGTACAACTTTTGGATTACAGCAGCTTCCCCCCCCCCCCATAACCTCCCTCCCACTTGCAACCATCCTATCTCCCACACCCTCTCCCATCTCATTCTTCATTAAGATTCATTTTCAATTATCTTCATATATAGAAGATCAACTTGGTAGATACTAAGTAAAGATTTCAACAGTTTGCACCCACACAGATAAACAAAGTATAAAGTACTGTTTGAGTACTAATTTTACTGTTAATTTGCATAGTATAATACATTAAGGACAGAGATCCTACATGGGGAGTAAGTGCACAGTGACTCCTGTTGTTAATTTAACAATTGACAGTCTTATTTATGATGTCGGTAATCACCCGTGGCTCTTGTCATGAGCTGCCAAGGCTATGGAAGCCTCTTGAGTTCACAAACTCTGACCTTATTTAGACAAAGCCATAATCAAAGTGGAAGTTCTCTCCTCCCTTCAGAGAGAGGTACCTCCTTCTTTGATGGCCCGTTCTTTCTGCTGGGATCTCACTCACAGAGATCTTTCATTTAGGGTTTTTTGTTTGTTTGTTTTTTTGCCACAGTATCTTGGCTTTCCATGCCTGAGAAACTCTCATGGGCTTTTTAGCCCGATCTGAATGCCTTAAGGGCTGATTCTGAGGGCAGAATGCTGTTTAGGGCATCTGCCATTCTATGAGTCTGCTGTATATCCTGCTTGGGATTAGGATTTGAATGCAAGAATTTTTTCTAGCAAGGGGTCCTAGAAAGTACTCATAGCACCATGGAGAGAGTGAGATAAGGAAGAGGCCAGTGCAGGATGAATTAGCGAGCAGATTAGCACCCTGCCCAGTGGAAGAACTTTATGACCCAGTGTCAACATGCACCTCAGTTATCCATCTAAAAGGCAGCAGAGCTGTGGTTTTGGTACCCCGTCTTGCATCAGTTGTGTGAGGGCTGTTCATCCCTTGACAACTTCTGTCCCGCCCTGCAGATAAAGTGAGCTCTGGTTGCCACAGCCAGTCACTGGAATGGAAGCAGGTGCTGCCTGTTGGAAGCTGGGCCAATGTGGTAAAGACAAGGGGATTGGGCAGGGCACCAACGCATCTGCCACACACTTCAGCTCTTTGAGGATTGAGGCTGATCCCGAGTGGGCCAGGTTCAGCCTGGGAACGCCCTAGGCCCTAGGGAGCTGTTGGGAAAGATCTTGGATTCTTTCCTTTGGGGGGAGGGGCACTGTTGTGTGTGTGTGTGTGTGTGTGTGTGTGTGTGTTTAATTTTTGACAGAGTGGACAGTGAGAGAGAGAGAGACAGAGAGAAAGGTCTTCCTTTGCGGTTGGTTCACCCTCCAATGGCCGCTGTGGCCGGCACACTGCGCTGATCCGATGGCAGGAGCCAGGTGCTTCTCCTGGTCTCCCATGGGGTGCAGGGCCCAAGCACTCAGGCCATCCTCCACTATTGGGTTTTATGCAGAAGTGAGGCTTGATCAGACCTCCAGCTTTGGAAGATCTCTGGTCATCGTTGGAGAATGGACTATTGTGTCCAAAGAGTAAGTTCAGATCTTTTGGGATGCGATTGCAGTTTTCTAAGCAGGAAATGATGGTGGCTTAGAGCCAGGGGGTGGGGATGGAGGGAACTGAGTAAGTTGGAGAGAGGTTTAGGAGACCAAATAGACCAGATTTAGTGAGAGTCTGCATCTGGGGAGGTGGCAGCCCATTTCCATAATATCTTCCGTATGGTAAATTAGACGCAGGTGTCCCTGAGACTTGGCAAGTGGGGCTGTAATTTCCCTGTGCCCCCCACTGCCACCCCTTACCTGATACAGCTCTGTCATCTGCTGCAATCTCACTGCCCACTCTTCATGGTACCTTCCAGGCTGTCGGGGCCAGCATAAAATAAATTGCCCCTACTTCTCTCCTCGCCAGCTTCCCTTCTGTCTTGCCCACCCTGCTGTGCCTAGCAAGGGTTGGCTGCAAGCGCCAGCTTTGGAACCAGCATTAGTGTTAAGGAATGTGAAAGCAGCCGGGCCAGGGAGCAAGGGGCGGGCTGAGCATTCCATTTACCATCTGTGGCTCAGGCGAGAGCCAGTGCCATCTCTGTGTGATGCAGAGAAATGCATTTCAGCTGAGCTTGCAGTAGGACGTCCTCTGTAGGCTCCTGAGTGTCTTGTGGGGTCACTCTCATCTTTGACAGCAGGGCTAGGAGGCCAAGTTTTGAGATGAAGGGTTGGGGGAGAGGAATGTAGACGTCTGCTTTATCCCCAAATTCAGCCCCTCTGTTGGGCTCTACCAGGGACAGAATGCTGCCACACTGAGGTTGGCAGCTCAAGAAAGGTGCCAGCTTTGGGGAAATATAGCATCATTGTTATAAAGCCCTTTTCAGCCATAAACACTTGATGAAGTTCAGATCTTAAAATCATTAGAATGTGAAGGTGTTATTCAATAAATATCCATTTCTGGAAAATTCCCCTTCTGAATAAAGCCAATCCCCATCCTAACTCACTGCAATAATCACAAGAACACTAAGGCTCTGCCTTTGGCCTCAGAGGATTGGTCCATAAGTAGACTCCTGACCCAAGCTGGACCAAATAGAATGCTTCGCTGGGAGTCTGGATTTAGAACTAAGAAAGAGGGGCCGGCGCTGTGGCTCACTTGGCTAATCCTCCGCCTGCAGTGCTGGAGGCGTGCCAGGTTCTAGTCCCGGTTGCTCCTCTTCCAGTCCAGCTCTCTGCTGTGGCCCGGGAGGGCAGTGGAGGATGGCCCAAGTGCTTGGATGCCTGTACCTGCATGGGAGACCAGGAGGAGGCACCTGGCTCCTGGCTGCAGATCAGTGTAGTGCCAGTCATGGTAGCCATTTGGGGAATGAACCAATGGAGGGAAGACCTTTCTCTCTGTCTCTCTCTCTCTCACTGTCTATATCTCTACCTGTCAAATTAAAAAAAAAAAAAAAAAAGAAAAAAATAACTAAGAAAGAAAGGTTACAACGTTTCCAGTGTCTAAAATTACAATATACAGTGGATGGCAGGTGGCCCTGTTTCTCCAGTGAAGATAAGGGGAAAGAGAGAAACTAGTCTGGAGGGAGAAAGAGGAAAGTGTGGGAAAACAAGACGGAGTGGAAGGAAAAATACATGATTGCTTCAAAGGTCCAGATCTTTACTAGTCACTAACTATGAACCACCTCAATATTCTTTTTTTAAAATTTGTCATTTTTGCCTATTCTTAGTCGAGTGTCTTTTAAATAAATAAATAAAAATAAAATTTCTGCTAACAGGCTTCTTACTTTTAGAGCCCTTTGGAGGGTTAAAGAGAAAGTTTGTGTCGATCTCTGATCCTGGAAATTCTTACGGTCTTTATAGATTCTCCCAGCAGCAGGTGCCCCTGGGTGAGTAATGATAATTTTTAAAGGGAGATGTGGAATAAAGTCTATGAAATTCTCCATGGGATAGTACAGGGTATTCAGAGGTGAAGGTCAGAATCCTCAGAAACCCCCACAGTCTGTCTTTTGGGGAGCAATATATTTCTTCCAAATGTTCAGGGGCCTCAGGGATTTTTCTTTCTCCTTAGCCACACTCATTCCCTAGAGAGTCTCCTTGGGTTCCATGGTTGTAAATTCTGTCCACATGTTGATGACTGATAAATCCAGCCAGAATTTCCCCCTCACTTCTACACTCAGATGCCCAGTGGCCCACTCAGCATCTGACAGGCACCTCACTGTTAGCGTGGCCCAGAACAAATTCTTGATCCACCTGATTGATAGCTGCTCTTCCCCTAGTGTTCTCCATCTCAGGAAGCAGGACCACTCCTGACACAGCTGCCCCTCCCTGTGTGGACTTCTCTCCTTGACTCACAACACATGTCCAGTCCATAGCAAATCTTCCCTGCTCCAGCTTCTGAGCAGGTCTCAAATCCCACTTGTCACTCTCCTCATCACTGGCCCACGTCACCTTCAGTCCATGCTTGGACCTCTGCAGTAGCCACCTTGGCAGTCCCTGTGCCTTGGCTCTTACGCTCTGCATTCTGTTCTCCATACCTGGTGAATGCAGTGTGTGTGTGTTGGCGGGGGGGGGGTGTCCTGTGATTTGAATGCACTTTTATTTTTTAAGCAATTTTATTGAGATGTAAAGCACATGTCTTGCAGTCACCCCTTTAAAGTGTACAATTCAGTAGATTTTGGTCTAATCAGAGTTGCACAACCATCATCACCGTCTAATTTTAGGACATTTTTGCCATGCTAAAAAGAAACTGTGCCCATTACCAATCACTCTGTACTCTCTGCAGCACCCCTGACAACCACTAGTCTATTTTCTGTGCCTGTATATTTATATGAAATGGCTTTTCTGATCATTTCCTATAAATGGAATCGTACCATATGTGACCTGTGAGCTTTTGTGTCTGGCTTTGTTCACTAGGTTTAGTGTTCTCGGGGTTCATCCAAATCGTAGCATGTCTCAGTATGCCATTCCCTTTTAGACCTGAATAATATTTGACTGTATGCATAGGGCGCATTTTGTTGGTCCACTCATCAGCTGATGAACATTTGGGTTGTCTCCACTTCTCCCCTGTTGTGAATAATGCTGCTGTGAACAGCTTAAGTAAGAATTCAGGTGTGAGCGTTTGGCCTTGCAGTTAAGACACCTGCGTTCAGCATCAGACTGCCTGGACATGATGCTCAGCTTTGCTTCCAACACCAGCGTCCAGCTAACGCAGACCATGGGCGGCAACGGCGATGGCTCAAGTAGTTGAGTTCCTACCTTCTATGAGGGAGACCTGGGTTGAGTTCCAGGCTCCAGGCTTCAGCCTCAGCTGGGGGTCACAGCAGGCCATCTGGGGACTCAACCAGCAGATGGGAGCTCTCTTGTCTCTCTGGGTCTCTTTGCCATTAATTTTTTTTTTCTAAATAGTATGTCAAAGCGATTCACTCCTGTGCTCAAATTTTCCTATGACTTCGAAGCTCACCATGGCACAATCCTTGTCTGACCCAGTTCCTACCTCCCAGTCTGACTCCCCTCCTCTCATTCTCTGACTGCCTCTTCTCTGGTCACTGGGGCCTCTTTGCTATGATTTGGACACACCATGCTTGGAAGATTCTTTCCCCAAGGATTCCTGGAATTCTCTCCCTCTCTTCTCTAACATCCCTGATCAAATAGCACCTCCTCAAAGAGGCCCATCCTCCTTCATTCCGGAAACCTCTCTTTCTTCATAGCATTTTTTCAACATGATACTGTAGTATTAATGTGTGTTTTACTGTGTTTCTCCTCCCAGAAGGTAAATATACAGAAGAGCCTTTTCCTCTGTGAATCCCCTGTGTTTGACACATTGCATGGTGCCTATCAGGAGCTCAGCAAATCTTTGTTGAATGAATAAATGAATGAATAAAATTGTGGACCTGGGAGGTCACCTTTGTCAGCCCCTTTAGATGAGGCCCAGGGAGGGGAGGGCAAGCTGAAGTTCTCCTGGGTAGTTAGGCCTCCTGGTTCTAGTGCTGCATTTGTTTTCAGAACTCTCCCTCCCCAGGACATTTGGATATTTAAGCCGATTCTAGTCTCCTCTGCTTGGGAAATCTTTTTCCTGCGTCCAGGAAGCAATTCAGTGTCTCAGAGCCTCAGATTGGGCACGTTTTCCGTACCTCTTGGATTCCCTTTCCCACCATTTCCCAAGGCATCCTACCCTCCCTTCCTCAAGAACTTGTAGTTTCTTTCTTTTCTTTCTTTCTTTTTTTTTTTTTTTTTTAAAGGCAGAGTGGACAGTGAGAGAGAGAGAGACAGAGAGAAAGGTCTTCCTTTACTGTTGGTTCACCCTCCAATGGCCACTGTGGTCGGCACACTGCAGCCGGCAGCCAGCGCGCTGTGCTGATCCGAAGCAGGATCCAGGTGCTTCTCCTGGTCTCCCATGGGGTACAGGGCCCAAGCACTTGGGCCATCCTCCACTGCACTCCCGGGCCAGAGCAGAGAGCTGGACTGGAAGAGGGGCAACCGGGACAGAATCCAGTGCCCCAACCGGGACTAGAACCTGGTGTGCCGGCGCCACAGGCAGAGGATTAGCCTAGTGAGCCATGTCGCCAGTATGAACTTGTAGTGTCTTGAGCCCTGGATGTTCCCTCCTGTTTCTCTGCCTTTGCCCTCCTGTTCCCTGTGTCTGAAACACTCTTCTGCCACCGTCTACAGCGGGCCCACTTGCACTCAGTGTTCATGACGCAGCTGGACCTCTGTTACTCTCAGAAGCCTTCCCTGCCGTGCCCTTCCATCTCCGTGAGATGGCATCCATTGTCCTCAAATCCCCAGTTATAGGCGTTGCTTTACTGAGATGAACTGAGTCTCCTCTAGACTGTAGATTGCATGAGTCTTGTCATTTTCAAGCCTGCATCCCTGCCCTCTGAACAGTGCCTGGCACGTGGAGAGCACTCAGCATTCGTGGGCATATGCGAAGGAGGTCCCACACCACACCCATAGCCCTCCTGCCTTGCGCTATGCTCCAGCCAACTTCCAACTTCCAGAGTTTGAGCCAGGAGCTGGAGAATTAGAATTGCCCATGAGTGACAGGCCAGAGTGTCAAGGAACGTTTAATACTCTGGCTGTTGTCCAGGGACTCTTGGGAGCTGGGCTATAAATATCCTAAATTCTTCACTTCTTCTATGAGGTATTTCAGCTGAGACTTAGGGATGACAGGAGGGAAAAGATGTGTCTTGTAGCTTTCCCCAGAGTTTGTTCATGAGATTGAGCTCCTGTTGTGCTGTGGTTAGTGTGCTTAATAGTGTGTTTGCTGTATCTTCCCTACTTCCATCCTGGTGTTTTCTCCACTTCTTAAATACAGCACCAGCCCTCAATTCCTTATCCAATACAGTGGAATTAGCAGAACTCCAACACCCTAGCCCCTGGCCCCAGCAAGCACAGGTTTCTTTTTTCTTCAAGGCTGATGAAACCCAGCCTGAATGTATCACCCAACCACCCAAACTCATAAAGCCAATTAGTTATATTGATGAGCAATGTTTATGGGTTCTTGCAGATCAATTCATAAATATTATAAATTACAACAATTTCTAAATAATGCCCTGTGACTAATGGCTTTGGTTGTAGTGGATTTTACCACTTTGTTGAGTACCTAATTGTCCTCAGCCTCGCTGAGTGTTTCTGTGACCTCCAACAGCACAATGGTGAATCAGAACGGAACAGCTTCAAGGTCACAGGACCTGCGTTTCCAGCTCCTGCAGTCAGTGATGAGGATCCTGGGACTGACTAGTGGTACAGTCTCTTTTTTGTAATGTAGGGCTGTCCTCCATGAATTTAGAAAACATCGTGTATTCAGACTTCTGTCTGTGGCTCAGATGTCTCATTCATTCATTCAGGAGGTATTTATGGAGTTCTTTATAACACAGTCCAGCACTCTGTTGGTACTTGGAGGATAGTGCTTTGTAAGGATAGCTAGGTTGTGTTTTAGAAACAAGTTAATTTTGAAATCCCAGACACTTAACCCAAAAAAGGTGGTTTTTTTTTTTTTTTTTTTTTTTTAATTCTTCTTCATTATGCTACACATCCAGTGTGGATCAACAGAGGGCACTCTTCCATACAGTCACTCAAGGCTCAGGCTGATGGAACACTGGCTAACACTACAGTGGGGGAATTTGACAACTGGAGAGTTGCTATGCTGACTTTTCTATGCTGCAGCCCACAAGTGACGTGGATCAGCCCATGAGCCAGAATTAGTCACATGGCCCCAATTAACTGCTGTCCTTTGAGAGTTTGCATGGAGCTTACCTTGTGGGAGAAATTAGGATAAAACAGATTATTTCATAGATAATTAATAGTAACTGGGATGAAGGTGTAACAGAGAATTCAGGGTCCTATGAGAGTCTGAAACAGGAGACACTGTGCCTTGTAGGTGATCTGGGACAGCTTCCAAAGGGTGGGTTATTTCAGAAGAGACCTGAAGGGAGGCAAAGGAACTGGCCAGGTAAAGAGAGGGAATGAGGTGCACAGCTGTCTCACAAAGACAGATCCCACCAGGTTCTACTTTTGAAGAACTGACAGTGTGGCTAGAGAGACCAGAAATATACAGAAATAAAGGGCCAGCATTATGGTGTAGTGGGTGAAACTGCTGCCTGTGTCACTGGCATACCATATGAGCATGGATTTGAGGCCCAGCTGCTTCACTTCTGATCCAACTCCCTGCTCCCTCTCCCAGCTCACTTCTGATCCTTCCTGCTGCCTGAGGAAGCAGCGGAAGGTGACCCAAGTGCTTGGTCTCCTGTACCTATGTGGGAGATCCAGAAGAAGCTCCTGGCTCCTGGCTTCAGCCTGACCCAGCCCTGGCTGTTCTGGCCATCTGGGGAGTAAACCAGCAGATTAAAGATCTCTCTCTATCTCTCTGTGTTTCTTCCTCTTTCTCTTTCAAATACTTAAAACAAGAAAAAAAGAGAAATGTACAGAAATAATAGTAATACCAGCTGATCTACAATGATGGCCTGTGTGGTTGGCCATGTGCTTCCTGTGCAGTATCTCATTTAATCCCGCTCACAACAGGTTTGGAAGCACACTGTGCGGCAAGCATCCAGGCAGGACTTGAACTTGCATGAGCTAAAACCTGGGCTCTTGACCATAGTCGCTTTATTCCCTCTGGGATGACTGCTCAGTGACTGAATGACGTAGCTCAAAGGCTCAGTGACTGCCAGGGTATAAGAAAAAGATTGTTCACTTATAGGCTGATCTTCTGTCTTGCTGGTGAGTGACTGAATCACTCTGGACTTCAGTTCATCATTCAAATGGAAGCAATTGGCCGATCAGAGTTTTTCAAAAATGCTTTAATGTGGTGAAATACTTTTTTAATGCAATCTAATGTGTAAAACAGAGAGGAGTGGTTGATAGCCTGGGGAGGATCCCCAAACCTCACCTTCTCCTTTAGCAGCATCTGGGGTGGGGTAAATGTTCAGTGAACTGCTGGACCAGCTAGAGAGACTTCCAGCCCTCCAGTGTGCCCAGTCTTGCCAGCGTGATGATTAGGCGTGGCTGTTTGATGATAAGGATGCACTCCTTTCCTATCCCTGTGGTAGAGAGGATTACACCCTTCTACCAGGATGTCCATGTCTTAATCCCTGAAACCTGTGAATATGCTACTTTACATGGCAAGAGAGATTTTGCAGACAAAATAAAGTTAAGGATCTTGAGACGGGAGGATTATACTGGATTATCTACGTAGGCCCAGTGTCGTCTCAAGGGTCCTTTTGAGGGGGACAAGTTAGTCAGAGAAGGAGCTACAAGGATGGAATCAGAGGTCGGGGGGTGGGGGAGAGCCTGAAGATGCTATGCTGCTGGATTTTATGATGGGAAAGATGAAGTAGGAAACCATGAGCCAGGAAATACGGAACACAGATTCCTCCCCAGCTGCTGCAGAAGGAACACAGCTCTGCTCACACCTCGACTTTTTGCTATTCTTTTTTTTTTTTTTTTTGACAGGCAGAGATAGACAGTGAGAGAGAGAGAGAGAGAGAGAGAGAGAGAGAAAGAAAGGTCTTCCTTTTTCCATTGGTTCACCCCACAATGGCCACTGCGGCCGGCGCGCTGCGCCTATCCGAAGCCAGGAGCCAGGTGCTTCTACTGGTCTCCCATGCGGGTGCAGGGCCCAAGGACCTGGGCCATCCTCCACTGCACTCCCGGGCCACAGCAGAGAGCTGGCCTGGAAGAGGGGCAACTGGGACAGAATCCGGCGCCCCAACCGGGACTAGAACCTGGTGTGCTGGTGCCACAGGCAGAGGATTAGCCTAGTGAACCATGGCGCCGGCCTCACACCTCGACTTTGATCTTGTAAAACTCCCTTTGGACTTTTCACCTCCAGACCTATGAGATAAATTTGGTAAAGACACTGAACTATAGCTGGCGCTGTGGTTCACTAGGCTAATCCTCTGCCTTTCGGCACTGGCACACTGGGTTCTAGTCCCGGTTGGGGTGCCGGATTCTGTCCCGGTTGCCCCTCTTCCAGGCCAGCTCTCTGCTGTGGCCTGGGAGTGCAGTGGAGGATGGCCCAAGTGCTTGGGCCCTGCACCCCATGGGAGACCAGGAGAAGCACCTGGCTCCTGGCTTCGGATCAGTGCGGTGCACCGGCCGCAGCATGCCGGCCGTGGCGGCCATTGGAGGGTGAACCAACGGCAAAGGAAGACCTTTCTCTCTGTGTTTCTCTCACTATCCACTCTGCCTGTCCAAAAAAAAAAAAAAAAAAAAAAGACACTGAACTATGGTAGTTTGTTCCAGCAGGAACAGGAAGCTCATGCATCCCTCGGAGATAAGAATGTACCCCATTTTACAGCTTGTTTGCATCTCGCACGTAAGGGCCACACACCTTTGATGGTTGGGTCCCCTCGTTGAGGGCCACCCTCTGTTGCATCTGACACTCCAGACATTCCTGTGTCTGCTCAGACACTGTGCTGTCCATTTAGTCAAAATGAGGGAATTAGGCTCAGAGGTTACACGAGTAGCTCAAGGTCACATGGGGAGAAATTTTGTGTAGGGGGAAGAATTTGAAGCAAGTCCAAGTGTGTTTGACTCTAAAACCATCACTTTACTCTTTTGCCTTCAGGAGGTACCATTTGCAGAGGGTTCTGGGAAAGCAGCCAGACCCTAAGCTTGCAAACAGTGCCTCTTAACAAAGTCAGACTCCCAAGGCCCAGTAGCCGGTGTGGGACATCCGTGTCTGGACGAGTGAGGAAGGGGAGTGGAGTTCGGCACTCTGTTTAATTCCATCCAGGCAGCGTGCTCCTTGGGCAGCTCAATTTTCTTCCCTGAAAATGGAGAGGATCAAACCTCCCCAGGGTTCCTTCTGGAACAATTACTGAGTCCTTGTCTGTCCAACGTGCAGGACTCCCTCTATGACAGGCAGACACAGGGAGAACAGATGGATTGCTCCTTGCTGAAGCGCAGAACCAGGCATATCAGGAAATGCTGCAAACCAGTCTGGCTCTGGTGAGTGTGACGTCCCAGTGTGTGTCTGTTCCTGAGATCTGCAAAATGGACTGAGCAAACAGAGACAGTGCAGACACACTGACAGCAGAAGTCACTATGCCCTTTTCAAATCTGCTTTGCTAATTTAATTTGGTAAGTGGTATGCAATATTATCTTTAATATTTTTTATACCATAGATGCTTATTTTGCCAATACTGATAAATACTAAAGAGAATCAAGAAGAGCAGTCAATTGAAATCCTACCAACCAGACCAAAACATGGCGAGCCTTTTTTATGATATATATATATATATATATATATATATGACAGGCAGCGTGGACAGAGAGAGAGAGAGAGAAAGGTCTTCCTTTTTCCATTGGTTCACCCCCCAATGGCCACTGCGGCTGGTACACCGCGCTGATCCGAAGCCAGGAGCCAGGTACTTCTGGTCTCCCATGCAGGTGCAGGGCCCAAGCACTTGGACCATCCTCCACTGCACTCCCAGGCCACAGCAGAGAGCTGGACTGGAAGAGGAGCAACTGGGACAGAATCCAGCACTCTGACCAGGACTAGAACCCAGTGTGCTGGTGCCGCAGGTGAAGGATTAGCCTATTGAGCCATGACGCTGGCCAAAATAGCCACAACAGCCAGGGCTGGGCCAGGCTTCCTCCTGGTCTCCCATGCAGGTGCAGGGCCCAAGCACTTGGGCCATCCTCTACTGTACTCCCGGGCCACAACAGAGAGCTGGACTGGAAGAGGGGTGACTGAGACAGAATCCGGCACCCCAACCAGGACTAGAACCCGGAGTGCCAGTGCTGCAGGCGGAGGATTAGCCAAGTGAGCCGCAGCACCGGCTGTATATTTCTTTTTCCTGTGACTCGTACCTTGATGAGGACATCTAATTTAGAGTCCATATTTTTCCACTTAATATTGTGCCATGGATATTTCCCAATATGATTTTTAAAAATCATTTTAAATGAGAGATAGGCATTGGGGTGGAAAGAGCTTTATGTCCAACATCATGCAGACAGATTTGGAATTCCTGCCCCACCTCTTGTGCAGGTCTGTGACCGCTGTGATGACTTAACCCAGGGGTCTCAACTTATGCAGCCCTCTGAATTCAGAATCCACTGCACAACACAGTCTGTTCCCCAGGACCATTGGATACTATCTGGAGATGATTTTAGTTCTTCCAGCTTAGAGTGGGGAGGACTACTATTTGGGGCTTCTAGTAGGTAGAGACCAGAGATGCTACTAAATATTCTGCAGAACACAGCTAAGCCCCCAACAACTAAGAGTTATCTGGTGCCAGATGTCAAAAATCTGAGGCTCACACTGACTTAACTTCTCTGAGCTGGAGTTGCCCATTTGTTAGATGGGGGACCACTTGTTACTGCCACACATTGAGTGAGTGGATGAAATGACTCTCTCTGGAATGTACTTGGCAGAGTATTAGGCACAAAACACAGTACTCCATAAATGTCAGCTGTTATTATTAATTGTTAATATAGTAGCAGTATTTAAAATATACACCAGATCCTTAGCTAGACACAGGAGATGTGGAAGAAAGTACTATGTACACACAATCTTTAATTTTTACTTTGAACCACTCATTTTAAGAAACAAGATTTTGTTTAGCTCAGGAAACAGATGTACTTGGGAATCTTGGGGACACGGGGAATAAAACATAGCCAGGCCTCATGGGAACTAGCAGCTTCAGAGTGTCCCTCTTCTTCTCAGCATGCCCATTTTTTTTTTTTTATCATTCTCTGTTTTCCTGTTAGGTTGTTTCCAGAATTCCACCATTATGATGAAATGTGGTCTCTGTTGAGTGGCCTTCTGTATCTGTGGCTGCCAACCCGGCTCTAAAGGGCTTAATTACTTTATTGTTCATTGCAGACAAATGACAGAGAGAGAGAGGGGTGGGGGGAGAGAGAAGGAGAGGGAGAGAGAGAGAGAGAGATGGGCTGATTCTGGTTGTGAACCAGAAAAAGGGATTGGCTTTCTCTGGGTCCTGTGTCCATCCTGGTCCAGTCTGCTGTGACTGTGGCAGGCAAGGTCACCTGAATCAAATATGGATGCCTAGACCTGCTCCATCAAAGCTTGTGCTCTCTCTCAGGAGAGGGTCGTGGTAGTGGGAGATGAGAGAGAGCCCCTCCATATACCCCTACCCTTGGGAGAGTTAAGTGTCATTGGGGAACATCACCCAGGGCTATAGAGAGGCTTAGAATCGCTCTTTGGTTGGGATCTTTGGACTTGGAAAGAAACCAGGTGATTGATCACTCAGGCCAGCCACTTCTCTCTTGGGGAAACAGGCCCAGGTCAGAAAGCTGTTATGTGGCAGATCTTGGAAGAGAAGACGACCCTTCACTCTTAATTTACCACACCAGTATCTCTTTCTTTGTTCCTGATGCTCTTCCTGACCTCCTTTTGAAAATGGGCCCTTGGAGAATTTACCCCGAGGTCAGCTTATGCCTTTTGTGGCTCCGGGAGATCTGGTCATTTTGCTTCAGGGAAATTTGAGGTTGCAGGTCCGAACCACATTGCTTCTTCCCGTGTCATCTTCTTCCTCCCCCTCCCTTTCTTTTCCTTCTTGTTCCCTTTCTTCCTTTCCTTGGAAGCATACTGCACATTGTACCTTTTATTTTTACCTCTTTATTTTCATTTCATTTGAAAGAGAGAGAGGGAGACAGAGAGAAAGAAAGAAAGAAATCTGCCATTCTCTGGTTCATTCCCCAAATGCCTTCAACAAACAGGGCTTAGCTGGATCAAATCCAGTAGCCAGGAACTCAATCCAGGTCTCCTGTATAAGTGGCAGAAACCCAAGTAATTGAGCCACCATCTGCCATAGTGCTTTTTAAACTTAACAGTATATTAGGGAAATGTCATTACATGCTAATACATAAAACTATATCATAGCATCAATTTTTTTTAAAAAAAATATATATATATTTGAAAGTTACAGAGAGAGAGAGAGAGAGAGAGAGAGAGAGGCAGAGTTACAGAGAGAGAGAAAGAGAGAATCTTCCATCCGCTCATTCACTCCCAAGATGGACACAGTGGCCAGCACTGGGCCAGGATGAGGCCAGGAGCCTGGAACTTCATCTGGGTCTCCCACATGGGTGGCAGGGGCCCAAACACTTGGGCCGTCTTCTGCTGCTCTTCCCAGGCCATTGGCAGAGAGCTGGATCGGAAGTGGAGCAGCTGGGACACAAACCAGCACCCACATGGGATTCCGGCATTACAGACTTTACCCTCTACACCACAACCTCGACACTGACATCACTTTTTAAAGACTGTGTTTCCTCGTATATCAGAACATGAGTTACATAGCAAATCCCTTGCCAGTGAACATTTAGGTTGTGTCCAGAACTTCACCAGTATGATGAAAAGAGTTTTGATGAATGTCCTTGCAGCTAATTTGTCACTGAGACCTAATTTTAGAAGAGGAACTTCTGGGCTGAAGGTCTGCCCATTTAGAAAGCATACAGGCAGTCTTTCTAAAAGAAGATACCAAGCCCCATGACTTCATGACCCAGAGCCAGGGAACTCTTTGGGGATTGGACATAGCCATTGGCTGCTGCTTCCACCATGCGCACTTGCTGTGGGCTTCTCCCAAGCAGATGTTGCTTCAAAGGTCAGCCGACTGCATCCCATCATTAGCCTGTCAGGTCCCTGCTGCTGGGCAGAGGGGCAGATGGCGCCAAATCTTTCTCAATGGGCAGGCACCAGAACGCAGTCAGTTCCCAACAGAGATGTAGGTCCAGAACAAATGGTTCATTTATAGGTCAGTACTTCTTTTAGCCCAATGTACCTTTTCCCATTGAGCTTCATCTTCTGGGCTCACACCTGGATTCTCTTCTAAACACTGTTTGAATCATGAGCAAGAGGTCAAGTACAACACATTTGATTTCTCTTGGCTTGAGATATTCATGGACGGGCTTGGCTTCTGCTTTTGTAGCCTTGGGTTTGTAGCCTGGACAAAGGTGGAGACCCGTGAAGGTGAAGTGTGAAATGCTGTCCCCACACTCAGGCCGTGGGGAGCTCCTGCTCAGCAGCAAGCCTTAACCAGTGATGTGTGCAGACTTTAAAATGCTGGAGAGGCTGGCGCTATGGCTCACTAGGCTAATCCTCCGCCTGCGGCGCCCGCACACCGGGATCTAGTCCCAGTCAGGGCGCCGGATTCTGTCCCGGTTGCTCCTCTTCCAGTCCAGCTCTCTGCTGTGGCCCGAGAGTGCAGTGGAGGATGGCCCAAGTGCTTGGGCCCTGCACCCCATGGGAGACCAGGTGAAGCACCTGGCTCCTGGCTTTGGATTGGTGCAGCGCCAGCTGTAGCGGCTATTTCGGAAGTGAACCAATGGAAAAGGAAGACCTTTCTCTCTGTCTCTCTCACTGTCCACTCTGCCTGTCAAAAAAAAAAAAAAAATGCTGGAGAGATGCTACTAACAGGTGGAAGGGCGACTTTTCCTGGCCTGATATCACAAGAGAGACTGATAAGAGTTTCCAGGAAAGGCTCCTCCATGCTGTAATCCACCCATCCATCCATCCGTCTACCCACCATGCAACCGTTAACTCAGCAAGTATGTATTGAATGTTTTTGAGCCCAGCACTGTTATAAATACTGAGAATGCAGTGGTCTGTACCTCAGAGAAAATCCTTATGGGAAGCAGACTCGGAACTGGAAGCTAACATGCAGTGGGCTTATTAGGGGGAGCTCTTGGATCAGCACCTGTGGACGGAAGGGACCAATGCAGGGCTCGGCAGAAGAGGGCATTGGACTGTGAGGCATTGCACATGGAGGCCTCAGCCAGCCCTCCAGGGAGCTCTGAAATCGATCATCTAGGACTGGCCTAGTGTAGGAGCAAGAGGATCATGCCGGGCCGTGATTGGATGGGCAGCCTGGGAAAACAGCTCTTTAGCCAAGGTGATTCCTGATGAGGGGACGTGTGCCCTTAGCTGGAAAATAAGTCATTCTGTCCTGAAGGAGGGTACCATGGAGTCCAACACAGCCCCCGTGGAGCTCACAGTTCAGCGAACA
The DNA here is from genome assembly GCA_949820135.1 of Sylvilagus floridanus. Lineage (NCBI taxonomy): Eukaryota > Metazoa > Chordata > Mammalia > Lagomorpha > Leporidae > Sylvilagus > Sylvilagus floridanus. Next base: position 169,043,567 of record OX463233.1, on the reverse strand, counting down.
GAGTGTCCTGGGCTTGAGACAAGGGCTTGGGTTTAGGTAGGTTATTCAGAAGTTGATCCCAGAAAGCAAGAACAAGCCAGTGGGGAGAATGAGAGAGAATACACTCAGAGAGAGAGAGAGACAGAGAGACAGAGAGAGAAAGGAAGGAAGGAGGGAGGGAAAGAAGGAAGGAAGGAAGAAGGGAGTGAGGGAGGGAGGGAGGGAGGGAGGAGGGAAGCAGCCAAAGCGAGGCTGTTTGCCTGAGCTCACTTTCTCTTGGCTGCCGTGTCCCACCCTCCTTTCCGTGAGTTCTCTGCAGCTCCATTTCACAGCTCACTCAGTGCTACCCTAGCACATTTACTTCCTCGCTGCACCCCACCCCACACTCTATTGGAGCTGGACTTCCAGAGGCCACTAAAGATCTCGCAGACACAACTTTGCATTCTCCCTTCCCTCCTTTCTCAACTTTCTCATCCTGCAACACGTTCCGTCTTCTGCTTCTCAAGCTTCTCCCTGCCCCTGGTTATCATGACACCGTTCTTCTCTGTGGCCTCTCTTCATTCTTCTTTCTGTTTTAAAACTCTCTTCACCACGTCTCTTCCAAGAGCAAGTGCTCTTCTAGGCTGGCTTCTTCTTTTTTTTTTTTTAACAGGCAGAGTTATAGACAGAGAGAGACAGAGAGAAAGGTCTTTCTTCCGTTGGTTCACTCTCCAAAAGGCCACTACTGCCGGTGCTGCGCCAATCTGAAGGCAGGAGGCAGGTGCTTCCTCCCGGTCTCCCATGTGGATGCAGGGCCCAAGCACTTGGGTCATCTTCCACTGCCCTCCCAGGCCACAGCAGAGAGCTGGACAGGAAGAGGGGCAACTGGGACTAGAACCGGTGCCCATATGGGATGCCGGTGCTGTAGGCGGAGGATTAACCACGTGAGCCATGATGCTGGTCCCCTTTTTTTTAAAAAAAAAAAATATTTATTTATTTGAAAGTCAGAGTTACACAGAGAAAGGAGAGGGAGGGAGGGAGGGAGGGAGGGAGAGAGAGAGAGAGAGAGAGAGAGAGAGAGAGAGGTCTTCTATCTGATGGTTCACTCCCCAGATGGCCTCAATGGCTGGAGCTTTGCAAATCTGAAGCCAGGAGCCAGGAGCCCCTTCCAGGTCTCCCACATGGGTGCAGGGGCCCAAGGACTTGGGCCATCTTCCACTGCTTTTCCAGGCTACAGCAGAGAGCTGGATTGGAAGTGGAACAGCCAGGTCTCGAACCAGAGCCCATATGGGATGCCGGCGCTTCAGGTCAGGGCGTTAACCCGCTGCGCCACAGCTCCTGTCCAAGCTGGATTCTTATAACTCACTCTCTGCTGGCTGGAGAGTAGTGATTCTCAAATCTGGTTGTACCTTAAGGGGCACCTAAGGAGAATGCCACTGTGGCACAGTGGGTTAAGCTGCCATTTGCAGCGCCGGCATCCCAGTTCAAGTCTTGGCTGCTTCGCTTCCAATCTTGTTTCCTGCTAATGTGCTGGGAAAGCAGTGGAAGACGGCCCAAGTGCTTGTGCCTCTGCCACCCACATGGGAGACTCGGATGAAGCTCTTAGCTCCTGGCTTCAGCCTGGCCCAGCCCTGGGCATTGCAGCCATTTGGGGAGTAAACTAGCAGATAGAAGATCTCTCTCTCTCCCTCCCTCCCTCCCTCTCTTCCTCCCTCCCTCCCTCCCTTTCTCTTTGTAATTGTTCAAATAAATAAATGAATCTTAAAAGAAAAAGTTACCTAGGATATTAAAAAAGTACCAGTGCCCCCGGGGGATTTTTAGGAGAGGGAAACCGCTCTGTTGCGATGCTGTAATGGTACACACATGTCACTATGCATTTGTCAGATCCGTGGAATGTGTAACACCAAGTGTGGGTTTTGGGTGATAACAATGTGGTGGTTCATCGACCATAACAAATGCAACGACTCTGGTGTGGGGTGTTGATGGTGTGTATGTGTGCGGGTGAGTGCTGGGGGGTTGGGGGGGTGTAGGCTGCAGGAACTGTCTCTACTGTCCTGTTTAGTGAAGCTAAAACTTCTCTTAAAAATAAGTCTATTTATTGAAAAAATGCCGATGCCCAAGAGATTCTGACTTGGTGCTGCCAGGGAGGTACCAGGACATCAGTGTTTTTAAAGGCTCTCCAATTTATTCCAAGGTGCAACTTGGTTTGGGAAATACTGGATAGGACTTTCTCCGTGGGGGTCTTTTCTCTCTGTCCAGTTTCACACTTGATCACTTTTTTTTTTTTGACAGAGTTAGACCTTGAGAGAGACAGAGAGAAAGGTCTTCCTTCTGTTGGTTCACCCCTGCAAATCGCTGCCATGGCCGGTACTGCGCTGATCCAAAGCCAGGAGCCAGGTGCTCCTCCTGGTCTCCCATGCAGGTGCAGGGCCCAAGCACTTGGGCCATCCTCCACCGCCTTCCCGGGCCACAGCAGAGAGCTGGACAGGAAGAGGGGCAACTGGGACAGAATTTGGTGCCCCAACCAGGACTAGAACCCGGGGTGCCGGCACCGCAGGCAGAGGATTAGCCTAGTGGGCCGCGGCACCAGCCCACACTTGAACACTTTTAAGCAGAAAATCTTGAACTTTAATTTTTGTACTCTGCCCTTTTCCAGGGTTGTCAGGTTTACAGCCCCTACTTGGTGTGTCAGAGATCACAGCAAACTCACCTTGTTCATTTTTCCAGATTCTGCTCCTGTTCTCCCTGTTTCTGATCAGTTTATCCCCCTTGCCTTGGCTGTTTGGGTTTTATAAACCTCAGAATCCCTTTTTCTTAGTTTATTATTTATTTGGCTAGGCTGAGGCCAGGGGCCAGGAACTTCATTTGGGTCTCCCCGATGGGTTGTAGGGACCGAAGCAGTTGGCTCATCTGCTGCTGCTGATACCAGGCCATTAGCAAGGCCATTAGCATTGTAAGTAGAGCAGCTGGGACATGAACTGGTGCCCAAATGGGATCCTGGTGTTGCAGGAGGCGGCTTTACCTGTTCCACCACAACGCCGGCCCTGCCAGGTCATTTCTAAACAGCAGACGTTGATTTGGCTCACGGTTCCAGAGGCTGGGAAGTGCAAGAGCATGGTGCATGCATCTGCCAGTGTCTGGTGAGGGCCTTCTCGCCGCATCGTAACAGGACATAGGCGTTGCGCTAGTTTGGGTCTCTGGTCCTCTGTTACAAAGCCACTAATGCCTTCACAGGGGCCTCATCCTCTTGACCTCATCCAACCCTGATCACAAGACCCCCATCCCCCGCCCCATCGACTTTGGAGATTAGGTTTCCAACACATGAATTGCAGGGACATCCACTTCAGAGCACCCTGCGTGAAGGGTTCTGAGTGCACATCTCCAGGGCTGGAACTCCTCATCCATTCCCCACCTCTGCACAGACTTTTGTAGCAGCGAAGCTCAGTCTTCAGCAAATATCAGCTCCTTTGTAAGGCCACCTTTGTTTATTTTTTTTTCTTATTGCACAGCTGACTCATGTGAATTGTAGAAAATAAATTTAAAAATACAGAGAAGCATAAAGGAGAAAATAAAAAGCACTCACAATACCATCCCCTTCCAGCTACTATTAATGTTTCGGTCTATAAAAATAAATGTAAAAAAGAGAAAGTTTATATTCTGGCTTGCTCTTTATGTGAATTTTCCCACTGGAACATGACATCTTGAATATTCCTCCATCATAAGCACTATTCCAAATAATTTAAAATAATTTCTATTTTAAAAATAATTTTGTCTACAGAAGCAGGATCTTTTCATTGTGCTAGAGTCAGGCAAGAAGCAGGAAACCCCTTGCCTTCCTCCTCCTTCCCGTTCTTCTTGCTGGGGGAAAGAATTTGAGGTTTCCAAGAAGGCATTTGTTGGTGTTCCTTATGCTTATTTTTTTGGATCCATATCTTTCTTTTCTTAACACTGAGTTACATAAACCGCTCAGTGCTCGGGGCATGCAGGGATTTTAAGCTGACTTATTGGGGCTGTTCCTCCCCCTCTGTCATCACCTGCCCGAGGCTCAGCACTTTAGTAATTCCTATGTGTTTCTTAATAGCTAACACAGTCTCTTCAAGGGGGTCTGATGGTTGAGAACTCTCTTTCCATCGTATCTACAATCACTTTTGTCCTTAACCTGGTTCGGAGCTTTCTTTAGGGAGCTAGTGGAAAAAAAAATCATAAAACAAAGAAAACACAAATAAAAACACAGATAGCCTTGTATATCTTTGTCCCTTTTTACAAAATTTGTTTTGAGAGGCAGAGAGATGAGAGAGACTGAGAAAACAGAGCTCCCAGCTGCTAGTTCATTCCCCAAATGCCTGCAATAGCTAGGGCTGGGCCAGGGTGGAACCTGGGAGCTGGGAACTCCATCCAGGAACTCCACCACTTGAACCATCATGGCTGTTTCCCAGGCTGGAGTTGAGTGGAACCCAGGTACTCTGATGTGGGACGTGGGCTCCTTAACCACTGGGCCAAATGCCTGCCCTCTTCTCTCTCTCTTTTTTTTTTTTGACAGGCAGAGTGGACAGTGAGAGAGAGAGACAGAGAGAAAGGTCTTCCTTTGCCGTTGGTTCACCCTCCAATGGCTGCCGCGGTCGGCGCGCTGCGGCGGGCGCACCGCGCTCATCCGATGGCAGGAGCCAGGTGCCAGGTGCTTTTTCCTGGTCTCCCATGGGGTGCAGGGCCCAAGGCGGAGGATTAGCCTGTTGAGCCACGGCGCCGGCCCCTCCTGTCTCTTTTGACATGCTTCTACTTTCCACCAAGGACAGTCTTTGGCTGCCCTTGGACACAGGAGAAGGTCAACAGCATGGCCGTGCAGCCAGGTCCCCTTGGTTCCTTAAGAAAATTTCTCTCTCCCTCTCTCTTTTTAAATAATTTTACTTATTTTCATTTTATTAGAGAGAAAGGGAAAGAGGGGAAGAGAGAGAGAGAGAAAAAGGGAAATCTCCCATCCACTGGTTGACTCCAGATGCTTACAATGTGCAGTGTTGATTCAGTTGAAGTCAGGAGGAAATTAAATCTGGGTCTCCCATGTGGGTATCAGGGACCCAAGTACTTGAGCCTCCATCTGCTGCCTCCCAGAGTCTGCATTAACAGGGAACTGGATCTGAAGCAGAGGAACGGGGATTCAAACCAGGCACCCTAAGAGATGAGTTAACTGTTGTGCCAAATGCCCACCCCAAGCACGCTTCTTCTCTGGCCTCGGTCTTCTCCTCTGTGAAATGGGGATAATCACGTGCCTCATGGTGTTGCTGTGAGGGTTAAATGAGTGATCTGTGTGAAGTGCTTACAGCAGGACTGGTGTGTGCTGCCACCAGGTCTCCACTGAGAAGGGGAAAGAGGCAAGACTGTCCGGTTCTGCGGCTCTCAACCTGGAAGACTCTCCTAGGCATGCGGTCTGTGTTTCTGCTTGTATCTTTGATTTAGAACTGATTTCAGGGATTAGTATCACTTGCCTGCCTGTGACTGCAGGACCAAGAAACAGAAATGAAGATGGGTAGGGGGGCCAGTACCATGGCTCACTTGGCTAATCCTCCGCCTTCTGCGCCGGCATCCCGCATGGGTGCTGGGTTCTAGTCCCGGTTGCTCCTCTTCCAGTCCAGCTCTCTGCTGTGGCCTGGGAAGGCAGTGGAGGATGGCCCAGGTGCTTGGGCCCTGCACCCACATGGGAGACCAGAAAGAAGCACCTGGCTCCTGGCTTCGGATCAGAGCAGCACACCAGCTGTGGCGGCCATTTTGGAGGGTGAACCAACGGAAGGAAGACCTTTCTCTGTCTCTCTCTCTCACTGTCTAACTCTTCCTGTCAAATTAAAAAAAGAAAAGAAAAGAAAAGAAAAGATGGGTAGGGACAACACAGGGCTCAGAAGCTGGGCCAGGGCAGCACACACAGCCAGTGGTGTGGAGTGCTGGCCCCAACCCGTAGTAACTGGGTAAACCTGGGACAGGCTGTTTAAGCCTCGTTTTCTCATCTGCAGGATGGGGTCTCAGTACGGAGAGATAAGGAACAACGTGTCCTACTTCTGTTGTTCTAGCTCTTGCTGCCGCTACCTTTCCCTTCTTTCATCCTTATACCAACCCTGAGTCTGACATTCACCCCATCCTGCAGATGAGGACAGGGAGGCCCAGAGGGGAGCCACTCCATCAGATCCACACAGAGAGTGGCAGGGCTGGGGTTGGAAAATAAGCAGGCTCCAGAGCTTGGGATCTGACCACGTTTCAGACTGATGAAATGAGTATGAACGAGTCTGCTGTTTACTGAGTCTCTGTTTGTTGCTGCCTTCTGTCCTTGAATCCTTAGAGCAAGCATGACTGAGTGATCAGCCCCCAAAAGTCACCCAGTAGACATGCAAGGACCCTCTTTCCTCGAATGGGAGCCTGCTGTGTTTTGTAGCAGGGAGTCCTTACCCCTGCCTCCATGTTAGGCTCATGCAAGAACTCCTGAAAAGTAGAAGGATGCGAGGAACACCAGAGATTCTGCTTCCATTTGTCTGGGGTGGGAGCCACACAGGGGGAGTTTGTGGTTTTTTGTTTGTTTCTTTGTTTTTTGTTTTTTTTGACAGGCAGAGATAGTCAGTGAGAGAGAGACAGAGAGAAAGGTCTTCCTTCCGTTGGTTCACCCTCCAAAATGGCCGCCACAGCTGGCGTACTACGCCAATCTGAAGCCTGGTGCTTCTCCTGGTCTCCCATGGGGTGCAGGGCCCAAGCACTTGGGCCATCCTCCACTGCACTCCCGGGCCACAGCAGAGAGCTGCCCTGGAAGAGGGGCAACCGGGACAGAATCCGGCGCCCCGACTGGGACTAGAACCCGGGGTGCTGGCGCCACAGGCAGAGAATTAGCCAAGTGAGCCGCAGCGCTGGCCAGCAGGGGGAGTTTTAAAAACACCTTGCATGACTCCAGTCTGCATGCAGGATGGAGGGCCTCACTGGCTGGAGTTTTCCTCCCCTTCCAGCATGGTTCTCCCCTTTTATTGCACAGTGGAAGTATCTGGGAAATTCTAGATTCTGAACTCAGTCATTTATAGTGGAGCTTGAACGTCACTTGTAGTCACTGAGCCAGTTAGTGTCCGGAGAACCTCTCCAGGTGTCAGAGGAGACGTTAACCCAGTGAATCCTGGAGTGCCCAAGTCATCCCAGGCTGCTGCGCATTTTTCATCACCAGTCACGGTCAGGTCAGATACAGCAAACCAGGAAGCTTGGCCACCCTATTGAATCTGTCCCCAGGCCTGTCTTTCTTTCTGACTTCCTTCACTTCTTTTACATAACTGCAACGTTTGTACACAGAGTACTGTACATGCTGTTTGTAAGTGATCATTGCAAAATACTTCCATAACCTTCAGTTTATTTTCTTCTGTAAAATTTGGATTTTTTTTTTTTGGTTTGCACCTTACAGATAGGGAGAACCTGGTTCAGGGAGGTTGTAAGTTTTCCGTGGTCAGCGGTCACTGCTCTAGATGGGAAATCTGACCTTCTGGTTCCCAGGCCGCTGCCCACTGCATGGCTACTATCAGGCTGTGTGGAATGATAGAAAGTGTCCCCACCGAGGCTTGAGGCTCATTGGCTTTGACACACTTTGCATCCCTCAGCAGAACGGGGACCTGCCAGCCTTCCCTCCTGCAGGAGCCGAGTCTCACTGTGGATTCTCTTCCCCCAGGGCCTGTGGGAGCTCTGAGTTAGAAAAAGCCAAGACGGTCGCTGGTAGCTGGGTGCTGTTCACTTGGAACATCTACCTTTGGGACCCCAAGACCAGCTGCACCCAGGAACGTACATCGAGGCACAGCCAGAGTCGCCCGAACAGCCTCTTACCCTCTGGGGAAAGGTCTGGACAGTGCTGACCAGGTTGGTGAGATGTCATCTGAGGTCACGGGTGCATGCAAGGAGGCTGCATAATGTGGTGTTCACGGCACAGCTGTGGGGAGGGAGGTGGACGGTAGGATGACCTGGTTTCTCAACTGGAGACAGCCACCTTTTTCCTTTTTTTTTTTTTTAAAGATATATTTATTTATTTGAAAGGCAGAGTTACAGAGAGGCAGAGGCAGAGAGAGACAGAGAGAGAGGTTTTCCATCTGCTGGTTCACTCCCCCAGATAGCTGCAATGGCCAGAGCTGGGCTGATCTGAAGCCAGGAGCCAGGAACTTCCTCCAGGTATCCCATGTGGGTGCAGGGGCCCAAAGACTTGGGCCATCTTCCACTGCTTTCCCAGGCCACAGCAGAGAGCTGGATCGGAAGTGGAGCAGCCAGGACTCAAACCAGTGCCCATATGGGATGCCAGCACTGCACGTGGTGACTTTACCCACTACGCCACAGCACTAGCCCCATTTACTTTTTTTTTTTTTGAAGAGTGACAGAGGGAGAGAGAGACTCTTCATCCACTGTTTCACTGCTGTAATGGCCACAACGTCTGGGGCTGCTCCAGGCTGAAGCCGCAAGCCTCTAACTCCATCTGGGTCTCCCACATGGGTACAGGGGCCCAACCACTTGGCATCTTCTGCTGCTTTCCCAAGCCCGTTAGCAGGGAGCTGAATTGGAAATGGAGCAACTGGGACTCTACTGGTATGGGATGCCAGGATACAGGATGCTTCACCAGCTGCACCACAATACCAGCCCCTGATTTCTTTTTTCTTTTTTTGACAGGCAGAGTGGACAATGAGAGAGAGAGAGAGAGAGAGAGAGAGAGAGAGAGAGAGGTCTTCCTTTGCCATTGGTTCACCCTCCAATGGCCGCCTCGGCTGGCGCATTGCAGCTGGCGCACCGTGCTGATCCGAAGGCAGGAGCCAGGTGCTTCTCCTGGTCTCCCATGTAGGTGCAGGGTCCAAGCACTTGGGCCATCCTCCACTGCACTTCCTGGCCATAGCAGAGAGCTGGCCTGGAAGAGGGGCAACCGGGACAGAATCCAGCGCCCCAACCGGGACTAGAACCCAGTGTGCCGGTGCCGCAGGCGGAGGATTAGCCTATTGAACTGATTTCTCTTTTTTATTTTATTTTTATTTTTTAAAATTTTACTTATTTGAGAGGTAGAGTTATAGAAAGAGAGAGGAAGAAGCAGAGAGAGAGGTCTTCCATCTACTGGTTCATTCCCCAAATGCCCGCAACAGCTGAAGCTGGACTCTGATCTGAAGCCAGGATCCTGGAGCTTCTTCCTGGTCTCCCATGCAGGTGCAGGGGCCTAAGCACTTGGTCCATTTTCTACTGCTTTCCCAGAACATCTCAGAGAGCTGAATTGGAAGAAGGGCAGCCAAAACAGGAACTGGCACCCTTATGGGATGCTGGTGCCACAGGCGTAGGCTTAACTCATTACACCACAGTGCCAGCCTCTCCTTTTGCTTTTTTAAAGCTCCAGAAGAGTGACTGATGGATCCTCCCTGGGGTAGGAGAGGGACCCTCCCTGCCCTGGAGCTGTGCAGGGAACTTTGTGTATTTGAAATCTCAGTCTGGGGATTCCCATAGTGCAGGAACCAAATTTAGGAGGTACAAGGACCGACTTCAAAACTATTAATTGATGTGTAGTGAGGTTATGTGCATTGTAACTCTGAGTCCCATGAGGACAAGGGCTTTTATTGATTTTGTTCACTGCTGTAGCCTCACACCTAGGATAGCCCCTGGCATTTAGTAGGTGCCCAATTAATAGATGAATGAATCTCTCAGCACACATGTGCTGCTACCAGAAAGAGGAACTTGAACGGTGGCTTTTAGGATGGATACAGTTTAGGAAGACGTCGGTGAGGCTTGGGGGTACTGGGTCTTCCAGGTGAGGAGTACACGGGTGAAGGCTAAATGGCCAGATAAGGCAGGCCTATAGCAACCAGAAGCTAACACTTGGTGAGCGCTCACCATGGCATTTGTGACGGGCACCCTGCCAAGCTTTTTCCTGTACAGACTGAGCATCCATGATCTGAAAACTCGAAATCCAAAATGCTCCAAAATCCTAAATATTTCAAGCACCAACGTGACATCACAAGAAAATTCCACACCTGGCCTCATGTGACAGGTTGCGGTTAAAACAGAGGCACAGTGGCAGGTGTTCAGCCTCACTGAAAAGACTCCAGTCGGGACACCCTTGTCCCATGTCGGAGAGCCTGGTTGTGAGTCCTGGCTCTGTGCCCTGTTCCAGTTTCCTGCTAGTGCAGACCTTGGGAGTCAGCAGGTGATTGTGCGAGTTATTGAGTTTCTACCATCTGAGACCTGGATTGAGTTCCTGGCTCCCAGCCCTGGCTTGTCTTATAAGCCTCAGACACTACAGGCATTTGGAAAGTGAACCAACAGTTGGAGGGTCTCTCTTTGTTTCCTTTTCTGTTTCTCAAATAAGTAAAAGCAAAAATAATGCAGGCACACGAAAATATTGTGTAGCTTTACCTTCAGGCTATGTTCATATGTCGTAGGCTAAGCTAGTCTAAAATTAATGTTTCGGGTCCTTGCCTTTTACTCAGAATTCTAAGCACAGGCTCCAACATAGCATGCAGCATGGTGAGATTTAAAAATTATTTAGAAAATGAGAAGGATACACAGGAACATGAAGGCTTTATTAAGGGAGAGTGGGCCAAGAAGGGTAACCCGGGGAGCCCGGGAGCTCCAAATTGATCATTTCCAGGGGTTGTTGGTTACCTTAAACGGAGAGTGCAGGCGAGAGAGTGCATGTGGGTGAGAGTGAGGCAGGCAAGAGAAGGAGGGGCCCCTGCTCTCCAGGCCTCCGATTCACTTCCAAAAGGGGAGTGGTTACATAGTCTGATTGACAGGTGGGTGCATATAGGTGAGATTATGTGGGGGCGAGGGGGCGTGGCCTCCAGCTCTTGAACCTAGTCTTTCCTTGATCTGTCCCGTATCATATAGGGTGTACAGGAAATATAAGTTATCATGATTAGATCTTGGGTCCCCAAGATCTCCCCAAGAGATCTCATTATGTGCACGTAAATATTCCAAAATCGAAAACACTCCCGGTCCCAAGCATTTTGGAGATGGCAGTCCACCTGCATTTACTCATTAAATCCTCATAATAACCTTTATCATCCATCTGTCATTTTACAGATGGGGACTGGTTCCCAGAGCAGTGAAGTGGTGCACCAAGGACAGGCTGTAGCCTTCACTCAGCTGTTTCCCAGGGTCCTGAAAAGCCTTGGGCTCTGAGGCCCACGTGGGTTCCATGGCAGTTAGAGCCTGTGTCCTGGCCTGCCCAAGACCTGCTGCTGCCTCCGCTTGGACGGCAGAGTCTTGGCCGGCGTCTTTTCCGGCCTCTGACATGTGACTGCCCACTCAGTACACCCTACCCCTGCTCCCGTTTTTAACCAAGCTGCTGTTTTCACCGGTTTCCGTTTTTAGCTCCTTGGACTGGAACGCCGTGTTCAATGCGCTGTAAACCTCAGTGTCAGTTTGATTATACAAGAGGCGTGTGTGGGCTCCTGCTCTCTAATAACCCTCTGGATCCCTGGCCCCCTTTCTTCCAAGGCCCTCAGAGCCTTTCCTATGCGATGTCCTGTTTAAGCTTCCAGTGCTCCAGGGAGGCAGCTGGTGGCTATTATGTGGAAGGGCTTCTGAACTAGTCAGTCCTCTTCAAAGGGAGTGGGTTCTACTCACCTCTGCCTTAAATGCCAGAGAAACAGCATCACCGGAGAGTGAAGAGCTGTGGTAGAGGGAGCTGGTCTTTAACGAATGCCTGCTATGTGTTTCCCATCCTGTGAGCCCTGGGTGGTACATGTGTGAATTATCCTTTTATTTTTTATTTATTTTTTAATGGATGGGAAAAAGGCTCAGAGAGGCCAAGTGACTTGTTTCAGGTCACAGGGCTCCTAAGTGATGGATTCGACATGGGTTTACCTCCAAAGCCTGTGATCTACTTCTCCATTGTATTATTAAGTAGCACATTTTAGACATAAAGGCATAGGTAGATCTCCATTGTTCGTTTCTTTATAGCTTTATATAAGTTTCACAGGCTGGAAGGATTATTTCTCATCAGTTATGACCATCCCTCATCCTCTGAAAATAGATTGGGACAGGCATTGGGGTGCAGCAGACTAAGCCAACACTTGGGATTCCTGCATCCCTTGTGGAAGTGCTGGTCCTGTACCTGCTACTGCACACTTCCAGTCCAGCTTCCGGCTAATGGACTTGGGAGACAGCAGATGATGCCCAACAGCCAGGTTCTAGCCACCCACATGGGACAGCTAGGTGGAGTTCCTGGCTCCTAGCTTCAGCCTGGTCCAGCCCTGGCTGTTGTGAGCTTTTGGGGATGGAACCACCAGATGGAACCCTCACAAGACATATTGAACATAGGAAGTACTCGCTGGCTTTTCCTTCTATTCACACAATTCATTCATTCATTCATTCAGCAAGTATTTACTGCTCTCTCTTCTGTGTTAGATATTGTGGGCATGCACGTAGGGGACAAAGCCACAATCCCACTCACAGTCCCTTTTCTCCAGAGCCCTGGTATCAGCTAGAGCCTCTGTGTGGTCTGGAACAAATAAACTCACCTCCGTGAACATCAGTGTCTTTATCTGTAGAATGGGGATGATAATGATTCCTGTTTCAGAAGTTGTGGTGAGGTGGTGTGTGTGGGGAGCAAAACTGTGCAACCCAAGGAACGGATCAACGTCCGGGACCGACTCAAAGGCACTGTGAGGAGTATGTGGAGAGATGTTTTTTTTTTTTGGGGGGGGGTGCAAAAGGATGTGCTTAGTTTAATGTTGCTGGCACAGTTCTATGAAGGTGGTGACTTCCACAGTTAGGCTGGCCAGAGGATAATGTACACGCCCTCTACTTAGGCTGTCTTCGGGATGCTGGGAAGTTGAGTCAGTGGAACACTTACTTGGTATGCAGAGGCACGGCACAGACACTTGGACTCAAGTTCTAGCCCTGCCACAAGACGGCTGTGTGACACCGGACAGCTGATGCAGCTCTTTGGACCCTGTTTCTGCTTTTGTAAGCAAGAAATGATAACATCTGCAGGGCTTTGTTAGGGTGAAGAATGAGGTATAGAGAGCACTTAGTGCAGTGCCTGGTAACTTCTGGTGCCCAGTACAAGTTATCACTATGCCATATGGAGTGTTGATTGAGATTCCAAAACATAAAAAAAAAAATTCTTAAAATCCAAGGGTTGGATCATCAGGTACAGTCGGGTCCAGGTGTTCACATGATGTCATGACCTAGCCCTTCTCCATACTCCTCTTAGCTCTGCTTTCATTCATGGTGGCTCTCTAGGAGGTCCCTCTCCTGCTGGAGAGAAGATGGTCTCTGACAGCTCAGGAGTCAGATGGTACCACACATCCAGTGGAACAACATCTCCCCTACAGCTATAGCAAAACTCAGGGACATCAATCCCACTGGACCCCTGCTTGGGTCACATGTCCATCCTTGAACCACTCAGTGGGGCTATCTATAGGTAGACAAAAACAAATGTATCAGCTAGGTTTTGGCCATGGCCCTCCCTCATGCTGGGGATGAGGGTACCATTTTTGAGTAAGCCACAGGGACTAGGAGTGGGAGAGGGTAGTTACCCCAAAAGAAAATCTGGGGTCTGTTACTAAAGAAAAGGAATGGGTGCTAGACCAATGTGTTAGGCTGGTTCTCCCAAAAGCACACTAAAGATGATGAGAATTTGTGCACAAGTAATTTATTTATTAGGAAATGCTTCTAGGAGAAACTGATAGCCAGGAAGCAGGATAAAGAAAGGGGGAAAGACAAGAAAGGATGTGATTCGTGTGAGATCCCAGTCTTACCCTGATCCTTCTGGGTTCTCCAGAGTACAAGTCACACCTCAGAGCAAGTCCCACATGCAGGCAAGGAGCTGGGTGTTTGTGCCCAAGAAGCAGTCAGTTGCCATGGGCTTCCCTCAGTGTATAGATTCTCAAGGACTTCCAGGTCTCCAAAGAGGGGATGCAGCTCTAGTCGCCCAAGGACAGTGCTCTGAAGAAGGTCATGGGATGGAGTTGTAGCCGTAAAACACACAGGAGCTTGGGCATGTGCAGAGATGGTAAAAGGGATCCAAGGGAACCTGGATGGGACCAGCAATGGCCTCTAGAGTGGGAAAAATCACAGCCATTTGGGACAGAAGGAGATGAAAGAGGAGTGAAGAAGATGAGGCAAGAAAAAGGGCAAGACTGGGAACAGTGAGGAGGTGGGGCAGGTGGAAGGGTCTTCTGTCCTCACTGAGATGGAGGAGACAGTGAGAAGCAGCACGCAGTCCCCTCCATTCCCTGCCCCTCCGTTGACACTCCCCATCTTCACAGTGTTCCTTGCAGTCTTCAGCAACATGCTGCAATCTCCCTGTGCAGAGAAAAGTGAGTGAAGAGTACAGCTGCACAGGCCCCTGCTAGATGGATGAGATCGGCATGAGGCTGCTGGGCCCTGAGAGCTCTGTGTGCCTGGCCGTTCCAAGGCTGACCCTCCAGCAGGTGGCGATGCAGAGGCTTAGAAGTGCCTTGGGCGTGGTTGGCTTCTAACCGTCCCCTCCTTACCTACTTTCACCCCTCCAGTGACTTCTCTGTCTATGAGCAGCAGCTATGACCTTTGCTGTAGTAGCTTTCAATTGTCATTATCGTCCTCAAGTCATCTGGCGTTGGAGCTTCCTGCAGATGGAGCCGAGTGACAGCAAGGGAAGCCAGTGTATGTGTCAGCCGAGCCAGCAGCTCTATCCTGTGTCGTGGCCACTTTCTCTGCTAATTATTTTGAGGGTAATGAGGTGGTTTAGGCCAGAACTGCTAAAATAGCGAGAGTCATTTATTGAGCCTGTGCTGCGTGTCAGGCTCCATGTTAAGTGCTCCACACGTATCATCTGCTGGCGTCACATCCAACAGTTACAGGAACTGGCACATTAGGACTCACTGGGTACAAGCAATAGAAACCTGAGCCAAACTGGCGCAAGGGGAAAATGATTCTCTTGTCTCATGACATGGCAAGTCCAGGGGAACTAGGGATAGCTGGATCCAGGTATTTAAACCACATCACCAGCCTCTCCCCGTCTTTCTGTTCTGCTTTCTTCCATTGGCTTGACTCTTAAGCAGCTCCTCTTGATAAAAAGGACTTCCTTCCCTTGGTGATGAGGAGTGAACTACCCACTCACCATTAGAGCGGTGCCAGCGGCTACCTTAGCTCACCTATTGGGAAGAGAAGTTCTCTCTCCTAGTGACTCAGAACATACATCTGTTTTCAGTTTGGATCCTGTGTTAGTCTCTGAACCAATCCCTGGAGCTGGGAGTGAGATACTCTGATTGGCCAAGCCTTGGTCATATGCGCTTGTCTGGGTCTGAGTCTTGTAGTTAGCTTTCTCCGAAATACATGGACTGAGAGGAGGACTACACATTATTTCCAGAAGAGGGGAACTGAGTCCCAGGAAGAAGGGGTAAAAGATGAGAGGCCCTTTAGTATTTATGTTGTTTCTTGTCTCCATTTGCAGGTTCGCCAAGTGGAGGAACTTAGGTGCATGACTTTAGATGGTTGGTAAACTTCTGCTGCCCCTCATGTGAAAATAATTTCTTAAGACAACACATCTAGCAAGTGGTGGAGTAGTGATTGGGAACCAGTTCAGTCTGATTCCAGGGTATGAGCTTTTGACCACCATCCCAGGGTTCCGCATTGATGAGAGAAGGTGTGACCCACCGTAGCAGTCTCTGAAATGCTCTGCGACATGAACAAGTGCCCCGAATGAACAAGGCATGATCAGTTCATTAGCAACAAGTCATTTATTAGACCAGGAGTTGGAGGCATGGTTTCTACCTCTATAGCTGCCGGTTTCAGATGACTCTGGGCAAGAAATAGAACTCTGGAGCTCAGTTTTGTCATATAGATAAAGGGCAGAATGGCATCCACTCTGTGAGCTTCCCAGGGCAACTAAGTAAGTGGGAAAATTACTCTGCAGAGACATTCCTTTGGCTTGGTATGACTTTTCCTCCAGGTCGAATTGGATGTCCCCTCTTCTGTGCGACTGCAGTGATGTATTTATCAGTCTGGTTTTTCTCTCGAGGGCACGGACAGACTTCATCCATCCGTTCTTTCATTGTTTCAGTAAGGGTTTTGAATGCTGACCACGTGTTAGCCTTGTGTTATGCACTGTTGATTCATCTGATGCCTGCCTACAATAGGTGCTGGCAAGTTTTCATTAAGCAGAACCTTCTTGTCGTCCTCCCAATTCAGTGGTGAGTATTGCTCTTGATGACTTCATGCCTTCTGGTTCTTTCTACTTTTAGCCAAACCACTATAGATGTGACCTGATCTTCATGGAACAACTTTTAAAAAAAGCCTCACATGTGGATTTTGCGAGAGGAAAACCTGAAGTCATCATTAAAAGATTGTACTTGGTGGTTTGAGCAGTCGTGGGGACAGAGTTGCTGGGAGTGCCTCTGGGGCCCAGTATCCCTGGATGGTTATGTAACTCAGTCAGAATCTAGGGCTCTATTGAAAATTTGTCCCAAAAAGTTGGATGTTCTCATTAGTCAGTCTTGACTCTAGCCAACCTAGGCCCAGGACTTGTCCTTTATGCTAATGTGGTTATATGGGGACAGCAGGAGGAGTACTGTTTGGGGAGCCAGAGATCATGTGTTTTGGCCTTATTTTTTTTAAGATTTATTTATTTTATTTGAAAGAGTTACACAGAGAGAGAAGGAGAGGGAGAGAGGGAGAGAGGGAGAGAGAGAGAGAGAGAGAGAGAGAGAGAGAGAGAGAGAATCTTCCATCTGCTGGTTCATTCCCCAATTGGCTGTGATGGCCAGAGCTGCGCCAGTCTGAAGCCAGGAGCTAGGAGCTTCCTCCGGGTCTCCCATGTGGGTGCAGGGGCCCAAGGACTTGGGCCATCCTCTACTGCCTCTCCAGGCCACAGCAGAAAGCTGGATCGGAAGTGGAGGAGCCGGGACTTGAACTGGCACCCACATGGGATGCTGGTACTGTAGCTGGCAGCTTTACCCACTACTCTACAGCACTGGACTCATGTGTTCTAGTCTTGATTGTACTGTTTCCTCACTGGAGTATCCTTGGGCAAGTAGTCTCCTCTCTCTGTGCCTCAGTTTCTGCATCTGTAAAATCATCAACATGATCATGATTAGCTTATTGAGTACTTACTGTGTGCAAGACACTCTGCTAATCTCTTTATCTGTATCAACTCCATGAACTATGCACCATGATCAGCTTACATGATAGATCTGACACCTGAGGGGCAGAAGAAATTTACCAGCCATCTGAAGTCATGTACCTAAGTTCCTAATGACTGAAACACACTGTCTGAAACAAGCAAGGGAACCTGGGAAGATGAACTCTAAGTCTCCCCACCCACTCCCTGCCAACCAGAAGAGGGAGGGTTCCTTGAGTAAATGCCTGACTCCACTCTCAGTCCTTGGTGTTCTGAGGAGCTGGCACAACACCCCAAACAGATAGAGGAGGTGGAATGGGACTCAGGTCTGACCAATCAGAGCGTTCCGTCTCCCTGGCTCTCAGTGATTGGTTCAGAAGTGAGCAAGTGATCCAGGCCAGGTGGACTCATCTGAAAGTATTGGGAAAGAGAAACCCCTTGGGCTGATAGATGGTAAAGCCTGGGTGGCTGGGGTCATCTTGTCACCACACTGAGAAAGCCTATCTAAGAATGTAGCTCTGTGCTGAGGATCAGAGACTGATAAGTGGAGGGGGACAGAATCCTGGCAAAGAGGATCCAGCTATGCCAGAAATTAGTTCCACCATAGTGTTTTCTGTTCCATGAGATAATAAACAGTGTCTCTCCTGATTAAATCAACGTTAGCTTGATTCTCTGTTGCTTTAAATGAAGAGGATAGGTGGAGGGAGGAGACCCAGGCGAGGCATCGTTACATATGAAGCAAGAGTCCACTCCTATAGGGTATTCTGGTGGATAATGAGGAATTTGGGCTTCTGCCATTGGGTAGGGACTTTTGCACCATCTTTTGATATATACTTTCCTTCACATTGTCTCTTCCCAAATTGAGAGTCTGTGATTCAAGTGAATGTCCCAGTTTTAGTAGGCCATCTTCTGCTAAGCCAAGAGGTAGTGTGGTCAGATAGTTAAGTGCCTAGGTTTGGAGTAGTCAATGGACTTGCTTAGGTTCTGGTCTTAGCTGTAACATATGTTTAAATTATTATTGAAACATTCACTCTGCTAATGTTTGTTGAGTGTCTGCCATATGACACATGCAAGTCTAGCCACTAGGGGATACCATTGTGAATAAAATGGACAAAAGGTTGCCCCATATGGAGACATAAACTAACCAAAGCATATAGCTATGCCAGGATGGTTGTAAATCCCAGTGGAAAAATCAAGAAAAGTGGGGACCAAAATGGCTGGTGGTGGTGCTGGAATGTGGGTTGTATTTTATTTTTGAGAGGAAGTGGAGGGAGGTAGGAGGGGAAGTGAGAGAGAGAAATTCCTGCACTGGCCAAAGCTAGGTCAGGCTGGAGCCAGGAGCTAGGAACTCAATCCAGATCTCCTATGCAGGTAACAGGGACCCGATTACTTGAGCAATGACTACTGCTCCTCAGGGTCTGCGTTATTAGGAAGCTGGATTCCAGATAGAGCCAGGTATTCAGCCCAGGCACTCTGATATGGAATGTGGGTGTCCAGCCAGCTCCTTAACTGGCTAAACATTCACCACTGGATTGCATTTTAGCATGGTCGTCAGGGAAGGGCTCCCTGGGGAGGGAACATTCCAATGAGGAGCTGAAGGAAGTGAGGTCATTTATTTTGGGTGTCATTATTTAACTTCTCTGGATCTTGCCATGTTTCATTAAATCTAAGATTCCATTGTTAACTGGAAGATGTACAATTATGTGGAGTCATTCTAAGAAAGAAAATATGTAACCAATTAAACTATGACACAATACTGTCTTAAAATAAGTGGCATTTATATATATATATATATATATATATATATATATATATATATAAGCGTTCTTTTAGGTTTTAGTTATGTGAATTTATATATCTTATATATGAGAACTAAGAAAAACAAATTGTTTAAGAGATTCCTAAACCTACTGTACATTTAGAACCCCGTCCTTCTGAATAATTTATGGTTGAATTTCATCTCTGTCTATGCGTTTTTCACACGGTATTATTTGTGCCTGTAGTGACCTTCTGCTTGGTCAACTTAGCTAACTTGCAGTGACATTTCCCAAGATTCCTTTCCCTCTGTGATTCTGGGGTAGGCTTAGCCACAAGAGCAATCTGGGTAGGGCTTGAATTGCTGAAGTGAAGCGGCGGCCTCCACGCACATGTTCAGGTCAGGTATAGGGTCAGACACTGTTACCATGCGCACATGGTCATGGTCTGCTGGTTCCTCTCGATGCCAGGCAGCAGCAACCAGATGCACAGCTCCCCCAGCTCTTTGCGGACCCCCTGGGCTACTCATGAATTAGGCCCTGTGTTGACGGCTTCCAGCTTCTCCCAGAAGCTTCTTGTGTTGCACGTTGGGAGGTGGTAAGGGATAGACAGGGGTTCCTGTGCATCTTCATGGGTTCTAGTACATCCTTGCTCATTTCTACTGTGCATCTGTTTTCCCCTCTGTCCTCAAGTCCAGTACTCGATCCAGAAAAAAAGTCCTGTGTAAATTATTTCTCTAGTTCTTGAAGTTGTGTGAGATAAAATTCTGTTTTCTTACCACTGATGGTTGTGCTCCTCTGACTGAATTCAGATGAAGGCATGTTTTGGTGCCTGGAAAATGGGTCCTGCCATAAGAAAGCAATGTGGCAATGATGTTGAAACTAGGTACAAATGAAAGATGGGATTTGAAGCCTGATAGTCCCTGGGGAAGTTGCTGGTGAAGGCTTAGGGAGGGGAGGAAATGTTAGTAGGCTCTGGAGGAGGAGAGGAGTCCCTTGTTCTGTAACGCTGGCAAGTATTGCCTGTGGCCATGCGAAGGCAGAAGGCACATATAACTCTTGGATTTAGCTGGGGGGATTTCTTGGAAGCATGTTCAAAGACTCAATTGATTGCTATAGCCAAATATGGTAAGATAAATATATAAATAAATGTGTTAGAAGAGGATGGTTTAATTTGGAAGAAATACAAAGGAAGCTGAACTTGCTGGGTTTACAGATGGCAAAGAACACTCAAAAAGTCCCTGAAACCAAAGTCAAGTCCAGAGTGGACAGTTGAGAGAGAAACAGAGAGAAAGGTCTTCCTTTGCCATTGGTTCACCCTCCAATGGCTGCTGCGGCTGGTGCACCACTCTGATCCGATGGCAGGAGCCAGGTGCTTCTCCTGGTCTCCCATGGGGTGCAGGGCCCAAGCACTTGGGCCATCCTCCACTGCACTCCCTGGCCACAGCAGAGAGCTGGCCTGGAAGAGGGGCAACCGGGACAGAATCCGGCGCCCTGACCGGGACTAGAACCCGGTATGCCGGCACTGCAAGGTGGAGGAGCCGTGGTGCCGGCTCTCAGAGTGGAATTTTAAGTTTCTTTAGCGGCCAGCTGTGGCATAGCAGGTAAAGCCGCAGCCTGCAGTGCCAACATCCCATATGGGTACCAGTTCGAGCGCCGGCTGCTGCACTTCCAATCCAGCTCTCTGCTGTGGCCTGGAAAAGCAGTGGAGGATGGCCCAAGTCCTTGGTCCCCTGCACCCATGTGGGAGACCTGGAAGGGGCTCCTGGCTCCTGTCTTCAGATCAGCGCAGCGTTGACTGTTGTGGCCAATTTAGGAGTGAACCAGCGGATAGAAGACCTTTCTCTCTTTCTCTCTCTCTCTCTCACTCTCTCTCTCTTTCCCTCTCCCTCTCCTCTCTCTATGTAACTCTGTCTTTCAAGTAAATAAAATATGTCTTAAAAAAAAAAGATCCTTTCTTGAGTGTCCAGCATTGTGGTGTATTGGGTTGAGCCAACACCTGTGATACCAGCATCCCATATGGGCTCCAGTTTGTGCTCAAGCTGCTCCACTTCTGCCCCCGCTCCCTGCTAATGTGCCCCAGAAGGGCGGCAGAAGGTGACTGAATTGCTTGGGCCCATGCTACACATGTGGGAGACCCAGAAGAAACCACCGGCTTTGTCCTGGCCCAGCCCCAGCCATCTGGGGAGTAAATCAGAAGATGGAAGATCTTTTGAGTACTTCTTAGTGTTCTTATCAATTTTTTGAGATCTGCTTCTTGCATCTCTTCTGTCTCATCATCTTTGTAATCTTGAATTGGGGTGTCTTTTTCATTTGGGAATGCCATAGTGTCTTCCTTGTTCTTATTACCTCGGTTTTTGCGTTTGTTGTTTGGCATATTGGTTTCTTCACTGTGGTGTTTTTTTCTTGTTATACTATAACTCTAGATTAAGTGGACTGTCTGCTTTTGATGGAGCCTTAGAGGCTTGAGATGGGTGTGGCCTGAGAGCTCTGTTTGGTTCCTCAGGGTTGAGGGTGTGTCAAAGGAGACACTCCCAGGTTAGGCGTGGTAAATCTCTGTTACTTTTTTTTTTTTTGGTTCAAAAGGGAAGTAATTCCACACAGCTGAATGGAATTGGGGGTGGTTAGCAGGCAAATGATATACCCACAGGAGCCAGAGATCGGAAGCTCTTTCCCAAGGACCACAGAGGGAATCTCTGCGGCCTTCAGTGTGGGTTCAAATTCTCCTGCAGTCTCACCACTGGGCTACCAAGGCTACCGAACTGTAGCGTCTCTGGAGAGTATTCACGTGGTGAATTCCGTGAGTTCTCTCCCCAACCGTCTCTTTTTTCACAGTCTCAGTTCATTAGCACCACACATTATTAGGTTCTAATCTCCTGTTATTTCACCCCCACGCCCAGAGTCAGGTTTTTCTGCTAGGCTCAGGGCCGGTGCAGACCTGAGGTCGCCCTGCTTATGACGTATGTCCAAAGTGGCGCCTGCTCTTTGTCTTGCTCACCTTTGGGAGGTGGGCGGAGAGAGAAACTCGTGTCCGTATCGGTCACTTTTTTCTTTCTCTGTCTCTTCTAGTTAGCCTGGTGAACTTTTCCCCACAGGGTTTCAAGCCTTTTTCGCTCTAGTCTCCTCTTTCGGCTTCCCTGCTGGTTTCTGGGCTATTGAGGTTCGGCTCACCTGGCATTCCAGCGCTGGTGCGTTGAGTCTGCTGCTGGTGTCCCGAACTGCGGGCTCCCACGCTCTCCTCAAAGGTCCACTGTGAATCACTAGTTCTGGAAGAGTTTCCTCTGCTGTTTCTTCCCCTACTCTTCCTTGAACCCGCAGTATCTCCACTTTTATTAAACTGTCTCTCCCCGGACTATCGGTGTGCTGCCTTCCTATTCCGCCATCTTGCCCTAATCCCGAAGAAGATGGAAGATCTTTTGCCTCCCCACCGTCTCTCCATCTCGCTTCATCCTTGGCAGGGGATTAATATTTGTTGCATGTGGGATGGATGTGTACAATCTATGCCAGAGCACAGATTTCCTTCCAAAAAAAAATAAATAGATCTTAAAAATAAAAAAAGATCCTTTGTTGAGACCCCAAGAAGATCAAAGCACCTTTTGAAGAGTCAAAAGGCTATCTGGAATCTTAAGGGTGTGTCTTGTAAATCTTCCCTTTCAAACTATAGGGCATACAAAGATACTAAATGTCCCTCTGCAGTATCCTAGGGGTCAAGGTGTGGAAAGATTTGTTTTGTGGTTGTGAGTTTGTTCAATGGAGTGAACCCTAATGAGATTAATAGGAAACCCACAATGTTTTAAAGATAATTGTAATGGTGGAAATAACAGTGGGACAAAGATAGTGTAAAGCATAAAGAGGTATTTGAATTCCTAAATCACTGTAGGCAGAAACAGGCTAAGAAAACTGCTCAGTTGCGAATGTTGGCCATTCCTTATGGGACAGGGAAGATGACTCAGAGGGCAGAGGTGAAAGCCCAGGGTGTAGAGCCAAGAGCTGTACGGAGTCACTTCCAGGCACTTGGGCTGGGCTCTAATCAAGGTCTGACAACACATGCTCAGTTTTGTTTCAGAGTCACTGTAGATCCTCACCTGCCGTCTACCTGCCTCCTTTTTTTAAAGATTTGTTTATTTATTTGAAAGGCAGAGTTACAGAGAGGCAGGGGCAGAGAGAGAGAGGTTTTCCATCCTTTGGTTTACTCCCCAGATGGCTGCAATGGCGGGAGCTGCGCCAATCCAAAGCCAGGAGCCAGGAGCTTCTTCTGGGTCTCCCATGTGGGTGCAGGGGCCCAAGGACTTGGGCCATCTTCTACTGCTTTGCAGGCCATAGCAGAGAGCGGGATCGGAAGAGGAGCAACCAGGACTCGAACCAGTGCCCATATGAGATGCTGGCACTGCAGGCGGCAGCTTTACCTGCTATGCCACTGCACTGGCCCCTACCTGCCTCCTTTTAAAGTGCCTGATGGCATTATGCCTGTCCTACCATTGTAGGTTGGGCATGTTGGAAGGAGTCACACTTTGTCTTTGGAGTTCACATGCCTTCAGCTCAAACTGTATTGAAGGAGTTCTATTTGTGGAATATCCACCAAGGTTCCCGGCCATCTGACTTGATTTAGACCACAGCGTCCTGGAGCTGAGCTTGGTGCTGGTCTGGGTGAGCTTTCTGGGGTCCTTGGCAGGGCATGAATATTTGCTGCAGATGGGATGGATGTGTGCAGTTTATGCCAGAGCACACACTGTAGTTGTTTTAAAATATGTCCACACTTTCTTTCATACTCTTCTAATCAATAAATAGAAAAATACTTCCGTAATTCCCAATCTTCATTCTGAGTAGACTCTTAGGACCACCGTGATTAACGTAATGTGGTGGGAAAGATACTGTGTGACTTCCAAGACTAGGGAAGAACAGGAAGACTGTGCATGCTCTGCCAGTTTCTACTGGGACACTCGCTCCGGGAGTCCTGCAGCCACTATGAGGACACGTGCTGCCCGGCAGGGACACAGGGAAGAGCCCCGGTTTCCCGGCCCTCAGTTGCTCGGTGCTTCCCAGCCCTGCTCCGATATTTTACTGACGAAGCCTTTGGGAGGACACAGACTCTAGTGACTGCAACTGCATGGGAGACTCCCGGCGAAAGCTTGGTCAGCTCACAGTCATCCGTGGAATCAATGATCACTATTATTTTAGGTCACTGTTTGGGGAGGCTTTTTATGCAGCGATAAACAACCAGGTCACGTTATAGACAAACGTATTACAGTATCAAGAGGAGGGTTGATGCATCGTTTCTCGAGAGAGGGCTTGGAGTGGTTGATTTTAGGTTCAACTTGACTGGATTAAGGAACACCTAGAGACCCAGTGAAGCATTGTTTCAGTGCGTCTGTGAGGATGTCTCCAGAGGCGATTGGCGTGTGAGTCTGAGTGGAGTAGGTGACAGAGAGCCCGTTTGTTGTGGGTGAGCACCATTGAATCAGTGAGACAGGTGGAGAGTACATAGAGAAACTGCGGAAAGTAAATTGGTGTCTTCGGAGAGAGCGGGGATAGAGCCTTCTCTGCTGTCTTGGACATCAGAGCTCCAGGCTCCCAAGCCTTTCGTCTCCAGGATTTACTGCAGCCCCCCCGGGTTCTGACTCAATCTGAGAGTTCCACCAGTGGCTTCCCTGATTCTGAAGCCTTTGGACCTGGCGTAAGCCACGCTGCTGGCATCCCGAGACCTCCAGCCCACAGAAAGCCTGTTGTGGGACTTTTTAGCTGCCATCCCCATTCGAGTCCGTCTCCTGATAAGCCCCCTCTCGTTTATCTACGTGCATAGCCTATCGGTTCCGTCTCTCTGAGCCCTGACTAGTGTCCTGATAGTGACTTGCCGCGCTCGCAACAAGCCTCTGACACACGTTCCGCACATTTTAATGCTGCTGCTTTCTTGGTCTTACCAGAAAGGGTCAAAGGAGGGTTCTCAGACAGCAGCCATGATTCACGGTCCTTGCTCTTGTGGTCCTGATGCAGTTTTCTGGCTGCAGTGTTGAGAGGTGCAGTTGTCCAGAGGCCGCAGGGAAACCTCCCAAGGCTGCCCGTCTGCAGGTGGTATTTATCACATCACCACCGTGGTCTGGCCTCGTGATGATGAGAGGTCATCGATTCCATGACCCGCCCCTGCTCACCGATGTAGCACTGCATTTTGGAATGATGATCTCAGCCATCAAGAGGGAGGTAACCAAGTGTATTTGGGGGCGGAGTAAGCCCCAGCACAGTCCCAGACCCAGGGCAGGCTGTCCGTCAGCAGTGGCTGCCAGCACAGAGGTGTGCTGGTACATGGACTCGCTTAAGGAGTGGATGCAGCGCAAGTCAGAGTCCACAGCTGGAAACCACAGGAAAAGGAAGCGAGAGCCAGCATGGAGAGAGGAGGCCCGGGGGGATGGCTGTGCTAATGTAGCGCCAGGACCTCGTGAAATGCAGTGCGTCAGAAATGCCTTGGTTACTCGGGTGAGGAAATCAATTAAACTTTGCATCCAGGAGTGGGGCTGCTCTAGCCAGGAAACAATGCCAGCTTTGCTGGAGAAGGTGGCTAGCCTCCCACAGCCCCAGGAAAGCCAGGGCCTTCCAGGGAGGTCTGCTGTGCTCCCCGGGGCCTGGACCCCTCTAGAACAGGGTGCTTAACATCTCACGTGGCTCTCCTAGAGGAGGGGCTTTGTTCCAGGCCTCCATAGCTCTCAGCAAGAGCAGAGAGAGAGAGATGGAGAGTGAAGAGTTGCATTAAAGAAGGACTATGAGGATATACATTTTCTTTTTTCAAATTTATAGCAGCAGAATGCTTTGATCAAATTAAATCTAACATGGGAAACATTTTTTTAAAAAAGGTTCATTTGTTTATTTGAAAGACAGAGTTATAGAAAAAGAGGGAGAGACAGAGAGAAAGAGATCTTCCATCGGCTGGTTTACTCTCCAGATGGCTGTACTGGCCAGGACTGCACTAGGCTGAAGCCAGGAATCTCCGTCTGGATCTCCCATGTGGGTGGCAGGGGCCCAAGCACTTGAGCCATCTTCGCTGCTTTCCCAGGTGCATTTGCAGGAAGCTGAATCAGAAGTGGAGCAGCCAGGAATTGAACCAGAGCTCGTGTGGAATGCTGGCATTGCAGGTGGCAGCTTAGCTACTGTGCCACAGTTCCAGCCCAGCAGATCTTTTTTTTTTTTTTTTTTGGACAGGCAGAGTGGACAGTGAGAGAGAGAGAGAGAAAGGTCTTCCTTTTTCCATTGGTTCACTCCCCAGTGGCTGCTGCGGCCGGTGCACTGCGCTGATCCAAAGCCAGGAGCCAGGTGCCAGGTGCTTCTCCTGGTCTCCTATGTGGGTGCAGGGCCCAAGGACCTGGGCCATCCTCCACTGTACTCTCAGGCCACAGCAGAGAGCTGGACTGGAAGAGGAGCAACCGGGACAGAATCCGGTGCCCTGACCGGGACTAGAACCTGCGGTGCCGGAGCCACAGGCAGAGGATTAGCCTAGTGAGCCGCGGTGCCTGCCAGCCCAGCAGAAAAGAATTCCTGGTGGGGCTGGCACTGTGGTGCAGCAGGTTAATCTTCCATCTGCAGCACTGGCATCCCATATGGGTGCTAGTTTTATTCCTGGCTGCTCCTCTTGTGATCCAGCTCTCTACTGTGGCCTGGGAAAGCAGTGGAAGACGGCCCAAGCACTTGGACCCCTGTACCTGCATGGGAAACCTGGAAGAAACTCCTGGCTCCTGGCTTCAGATCAGCCCAGCTCTGACCATTGCAGCCAGTTGGGGAATGAACCAGTGGATGCAAGACCTTTGTCTCTGTCTCTCCCTCTCACTGTCTGTAACTCTACCTGTCAAATAAATACATAAAAATCTTTAAAACAACAACAACTACAACAACAAACCAACCTCCTGGTACCAGCGCTTCAGGTAGCATTTTAGAAATGCCGAAGAAAGCAAGAGAGACGTGGATACTTGTTATGATCCAGCAGTTCCACCTGTTGGTAGAACTCTAGAGAATTGCTTCTCAAATGTTAATATGAAGATGAAGAGCCTGATTAAAATGTAGACCCTTAATAAAATTGCTATCCGAGGAGGATGCATGGCACAGTGGTTAAGCTGCCGCTTGGGATGCCTGCATCCCACATCAGTGGGCCTGGTTTGAATTCTGGCTCTGCTTCCGAGCCAGCTTCCTGCTATTGTGCACTTAGATCCCTGCCACCTACGTGGGAAACCTGGTTGGAGTTCAAGGGTCCTGGCTTTGGCCTGACCCAGCCCTGGCTGTTGTGGGCATTTGGTGAATGACCAACAGATGGAAGATCTCTGTGTGTCTATGTCTGTCTGTCTGTTTCTCTCTGTCACTCTGACTTTCCAAAAAGCTTCTAAAATGGGAATCCCATTAAGTGTAGGTTCTGATTCAACAGCACTGGCAGGGGAACTGAGGCTCTGTGTTTCCAGCCAGTTCCTGGGTGCTGCTGCTGCTGGTCCAACGAGCACATTTTGAGTCTCATAACCCACAGACTGCTTTCTAAATATTTTCTTATTTATTTATTTTCTCCCTCCCTCCCTCCCTCCCTCCCTCCCTCTCTCCTTCTCTCTCTCTCTTTCATTCTTTCTGTCTTTCGGCTGTGACTGACTGTAAGAAATGTATCCTACATTGCAGTCCAGCGCATGCTTATCTATAATTGAAACAAAAGTTGCTTGCTCTTACTATACGATGCACTCTAATATTTTATGTTCTCTTATGCAAAAATAAGGCAGTGCTGACCACAAAGCCACCAGAATGATTTCATTGTTCACCGATGGGTCTCATGCCACACTTCAAGAAACTGAACCTAGAGAAATTCCTGTACAATATACACCAGGAGACACCAAGTTTCACTGAGGCGTTGTTTGTAAAAACAACAAACTGTGGAAAGAATAAAGCAAAATCAAGCCAGTAACTAGAAAAGTCTATCCACCAGAGAGCTTGTCAGTAGATCTGTGATCCGTGCACACAGTTCTTCTACTGTAACAGTGAATGACTCCAAACCACATGAGTCAGCATGTATCTCAAAATAAAAATCCACGTTGCCAAAGGATATGTGGCTGAAGGAAATTGTTTGTGTACAGTTTAGAAACAAGCCAAAGAATCCTCTTTGTTACTGAGAAATACATGCATATGTAGTCAAGTTATAAAAGCTCATAAGGGAACTCAGCAAAGTGTTTGCCTATTGAGGGAAAAGGGAATAGGGGTGCCTTTGGGTCTTCATTAGTATATGTAAAGCTTAATTTCCCAAGATGGATGATGAGTGAGTTCACGGTGCTCATTATATTCATCTGTATCCTTTTCTTGCAGGCTTAAGGTGTTTCAAAATAAGCTTAGAAAAGAAAGAAAAAGAAAAAGGAAACTCTAGGTTGAAGTTTATAGAGGGTCATGGAAATGGAGTATTATGAAAAAATGATGCATTGATTGCAAAATTTTTACACTGAAATAGACCTTTTAATTCCACTTTCCATGAACTTTTTTTAAAAAAATTGTTTATTTGAAAGGTAGAGTCACAGCAAGAGGGAGGGGGGGGGAGTGCTTCCATTTGGTGGTTCCCCCTCTAAATGGCCACAGTGGTCAGAGCTGGGCCAGGCTGAAGCCAAGAGCCTGGAGCTTCATCTGAGTCTCCCATGTGGGTGGCAGAGGACAAATAGTTGGGGCATAATCACTGCTTTTCCAGGTGTATTCACAGGAAACTGGATTGAAAGGGGGAGCAGCCGGGACTTGAACTGGTGCTCACATGTGGGATGCTGGCACTGCAGGCAGTGTTTAACCACTTCGCCACAACACTGACCCCTCTGCAAAGTGTTTGAAGTGCCTTTGTGTTGGTTTCCTAGGGATGCCGTAACAAATTACGAAAAACTTGGAGGTTTAAAGCAATGGAAATTTGTCCTTCCATGGTTCTGACATCCGGAAGTATGAAATTAAGGTGTTCGTAGGGTGGGTTCCTGCTGGAGGCTCCGAGCGGTAACTGGTTCCACAATGCTGTCTGCTGGTTTCTGGTGCCTGCTGGCAACCTGTGGCATTGCTGGGTGAGGGTCTTCACAATTTCAGCCTCCCTCCATGTGCACCCAGTCTTCTCTCTGTGTCTCCAATCTCCTTTTCCCCTATAAGGACAATAGTCGTTGGATCTAGGGTGCATCCTAAATCCAGTATGATCTCATTTAGAAATCCTTAGCATCTGCAATGACCCTATTTCCAAATATGTTTGCATTCACAGGCACTAAGGTTTGCATACACAGGTACTAAGGGTTAGGACTGGAGCTATGTTTTTAAAAGGTAAAGTTGGCCGGCGCCGTGGCTCAGCAGGCTAATCCTCCACCTTGCAGCGCTGGCACACCGGGTTCTAGTCCTGGTTGGGGCGCCAGATTCTGTCCCGGTTGCCCCTCTTCCAGGCCAGCTCTCTGCTGTGGCCCGGGAGTGCAGTGGAGGATGGCCCAGGTGCTTGGGCCCTGCACCCCAAGGGAGACCAGGAGAAGCACCTGGCTCCTGCCATCGGATGAGTGTGGTGCGCCGGCTGCAGCGCGCCGGCTGTGGCGGCGGCCATTGGAGGGTGAACCAACGGCAAAGGAAGACCTTTCTCTCTGTCTCTCTCTCTCACTGTCCACTCTGCCTGTCAAAAAAAAAAAAAAAGGTAAAGTTCAACCTATGGCTGTGTAGAGCTCTGCCCGTTCAGTCCTCTCCTCTCAGTGTTATTATGATTTATTGCTTCTTGCAGTTTCTCAGCTTCAGCAGAATGAACATTTTGGGTTGTACAGTTCTTTGTCGTGAGAGGCTTTCCTTGTGCCTTGAGGATGTCTGCTGGTACCTCTGCCTCCTACCCGTTAGATACCAGTTGCACCCTTATCCAGTTGTAGAAGCCAAAAATGTTTCCTTGGAGTAGGAACTCAAGGTAAAATATAAAATACCCAGTTAAATATTAACTTACCTTGTAACTCCACTTTCCATGAACTTTTTAAAGATAAACAATGAGTACTTTTTATTGGTATTTTGCAAATATTCTGTGAGCCATACTTATATTAAAAAATCATTCCTCCTTCATACCGCACATCCCATTGTTGTTTTGTTTTGCCCAATCTGGCTGTGTCACTGGGAAGCCAGGTTACCCCTGGTTTAGCTCCACTGGTTGAGACACATCCTTACAAATTCATACTCACTAGGTGGTTATTCTTTTTTTTTTTTTTCTTTTTTAGAATTTTCTTTCTTTCTTTTTTTTTTTTGACAGGCAGAGTGGACAGTGAGAGAGAGAGACAGAGAGAAAGGTCTTCCTTTGCCGTTGGTTCACCCTCCAATGGCTGCCGCGGATGGCGTGCTGCGGCCGGCGCACCGCGCTCATCCGATGGCAGGAGCCAGGTGCTAGGTGCTTTTCCCTGGTCTCCCATGGGGTGCAGGGCCCAAGCACTTGGGCCATCCTCCACTGCACTCCTGGGCCACAGCAGAGGGCTGGCCTGGAAGAGGGGCAACCGGGACAGAATCCGGCGCCCCGACCAGGACTAGAACCCGGTGTGCCGGCGTCGCAAGGCGGAGGATTAGCCTGTTGAGCCACAGCTCCGGCTTCTAGGTGGTTATTCTATACTTGCTGCCAGACCATGTCTGTGCACGGTTTGCTGCATTTACCCCTTGTAGTGACCCTGAGAAACAGGTGCTGTAATTATCCTGAGCAAGTAACTAGAAGAAGAGTCGGGTTTTGAACCCAGATCTGTGTTTGTATAGATACTGTGAGTTGGGTAGGTAGGGAGTGGGGACTGCTGGGCACATAGTGAACACGTTATGTGCTCAGGGGACAACGATGCTGATGTTGAGAATGTCAGGGGGAGAGGTGGATTGGAAAGAAGGAGAGCTGCTAAAGTGGAGTGGCTTGAGGAGAAGGTGGAAGGGCATAAGAGGAGTAGCTTACTGAAGAAGGGGTAACGTGAGTGTTCCTGGGATGGGGGATCGTTTTCCGAGAAGAGAACCAGCTGAGTTGTGGGCTGTGGTAAGATCACGAGATGACTGTGTCTGGCAGTCCTGATTCAGAATGTTGCTCTCGCCTCCCTGCGTGGCCTTGGGCAGATGTTGTGACAAACAATATCTGACGTTTACTGTGTGCTTGGTGTGTGTCAGGTGCTGCCGTAAGAGCCAGCCCTACGTTTTCCCAGTTGCTCCTCAGATGATACCCTCAGAGTGGATCACCTTACAAATGAGAATGCTGAGGCTTAGGGAAGGTTCAGGAACTTGTCCCATATTGTAGGGCGGTTCTCCCTCCATTGCTCACAAGTATTTCT
Source organism: Sylvilagus floridanus (assembly GCA_949820135.1). Taxonomy (NCBI): domain Eukaryota; kingdom Metazoa; phylum Chordata; class Mammalia; order Lagomorpha; family Leporidae; genus Sylvilagus; species Sylvilagus floridanus. The sequence goes on along the minus strand of OX463233.1, from coordinate 169,012,518 downwards.
CAAGAATTGCTGTAGCATGAGCTGGGAATGCAGTATCTGGAGACAGGGGAGGGAGTGGTTGGCACAGCCTGGACTCTAGTGCTGGCATGTTTTTCAATGCCTCGGGAGTTAAGTTTCCCCTGAGTTATAAAGCCTGGGGCTGGGGAGGGCTGTTTTCTGGGGTCTTTCAGATCCAGTACAAATGGGGCATACACAGGTAAGACTCCACCTGGCCTGGGCAACTTCCTGAATCTTGGGCCATCAGCTCGCCGTGAATGCTGGGGTTCTTTGTCCTAGCTGCCAATGTATAAGTAAAAATTCACTTCCTGTAATGTGTGTGTGTCCTGTCTCACTGGACTCAGGCAAGGGTGACCGGTACACAATGAACCTGCTTTATCATGAGCTGGTAAGGGTGAGCTGGGCCTCGCTGGGCTGGCTGGACTCCTGGGTTCACATTTTGAAATCGCTGTCATCTGTTGTCTTCCATCAGTACATCTTCAGGTCTCGGTTTTCTTCTTGCCCGAGCAGTTATTCCACCCTTGCCTCTTGGGTTCATTCTGCAGAGAGAATGAGTGAGAGTTTGTGCATAGGACCTTGCTTCGGAACACCTGCCGTTTATTATGAAAGGAGGCGAAGTCTCACCCACCTTCCTGACAGGCTCTCTGGGTTTCCCAGGGATCGTGTCTCATCTGTCTTTTGTTCACTTCCTGTTGTGATTGCATGCAGTAAGCATGCGACATGTGACAGCATGCAGCTTTGACTAAGACAGATGCAATTCCTGTTAGAGTATTTCACCACCAAGCCCAGCACCCATTGTAGACCCTCAAGCACTACTTGCTGAATGCATGAATGCATGCCCAGCACCCATTGTAGACCCTCAAGCACTACTTGCTGAATGAATGCATGAATGAATGCATGCCCAGCACCCATTGTAGACCCTCAAGCACTACTTGCTGAATGCATGAATGCATGCCCAGCACCCATTGTAGTCCCTCAAGCACTACTTGCTGAATGCATGAATGCATGCCCAGCACCCATTGTAGACCCTCAAGCACTACTTGCTGAATGCATGAATGCATGCCCAGCACCCATTGTAGACCCTCAAGCACTACTTGCTGAATGCATGAATGCATGAATGAATGCATGCCCAGCACCCATTGTAGACCCTCAAGCACTACTTGCTGAATGAATGCATGCATGCCCAGCACCCATTGTAGACCCTCAAGCACTACTTGCTGAATGAATGAATGCATGAATGAATGCATGCATGCAGAGAGCAAATGAGCCCGGCCTTTCCCACTGAGATGTGGATGCAGCTGTTAGAATTGCCAAGGCTTGTCCTGAAATAATGGATGAGCATTGTCTTCCAAGAAGGGTGACTTCATCTGTCTGAAGGAGGGGATAATAATATATTCCTTGCCAGGCTGTTGGGTGGCTTAATTAACTAATATTTATAAAGTGCTTCTAAAGCCACAGATGAAAAGCTAGGTAAAAATGCCTGGCGTTATGGTTTTAATAATTTACTGTACCTCTGCACTGGGCCTTTCAGATGTTTTTCTTCAAACAGGAGGAAGTAGCACGTAGTTTTGAGATAATTAAACCCTAGATAAAGATCATCTACTTCTTGATTAGAACAAAAATAGGCCCTTTCTCCTCTTTGCTGGGCTGTTCCACTTTCCTGCTACTCAGGTAAGCTGCCTGTGTTTGGGAGCATCTGCTGTTGAGACAGGAGCTTTCTCTCTGTGTATCTGTCATTTAAAGGAGGTATATTTCAGCTGGACTCGTCCCAGGACCTCATCCAGGCCTATGATAGTTAGAAGGGCCACAAGGGCATTTGCATAATTCACTGTTGATTTGAATATAATTTGCATAGCACATCTTGCTCTATGCTGTCATACATTACTTGATTTCAAAAGCTTTGTCATTTCTGTTTATATAACCATGGAAGTAGCAAAGATCGTACAAGGGACTCATTTCCCCAGAGCATTTTAGCCTTAGGAGGAAGGGACATTTTTAACACCTTCTACGTGCTTACAAACGAATTTCATTTAATGCACTGTTTTTCAAGTTTGGCGGCATGTTGGAATTGCCTAGAGAGCTCCTGATGCCTGGGCCCCATCCCCAGAGATTACGATGCGATGGGTCTGGCGGTCGTGGGGCTCAGGCTCTTAACATCCTCCAAGGTGATTCAGACATTCTGCATAGATGGAAAACTACATTTTTTTTTTTTTTGACAAGCAGAGTTAGACATTGAGAGAGAAAGGTCTTCCTTTTGCCGTTGGTTCACCCCCCAAGTGGCTGCTATGGCCAAAGACAGGAGCCAGGTGCTTCTCCTGGTCTCCCATGGGGTGCAGGGCCCAAGCACTTGGGCCATCCTCCACTGCATTCCCGGGCCACAGCAGAGAGCTGGACAGGAAGAGGAGCAACCGGGACAGAATCCGGTGCCCCGACCAGGACTAGAACCCGGGTGCTGGCGCCGCAGGTGGAGGATTAGCCTAGTGAGCCACGGCGCTGGCGGAAAGCTGCATTTTAAAACATCTATTTATTTGAACGGGTGGGACTCTGACCTCAGAATCAACCCATAAGACTTCCTGGTCGAGCTGAAAGGCCTGCAAGAACATTTCAGGCATGGAAAATAAGACTCTGACAAAGAAAAAAATCCTACACGGAGGATCTCTGTGAGACCTCAGAGGAAAAGAAGGGTCGTCAAAGACGGAGACACTCTCCTCTGAAGGGGGAGGGGCACATCCTCTTTGCTGATGGCCGTGTCCAAATACCGACGGAGTCTGTGGTCACAAAGGCTTCCATAGCCATGGCAGCCCATGGCAAGAGCCTCGGATCATCATTGACATCATAAAAAAGTGTTAATTGTTAAAGGAACAACAGTAGTCACTGTGCACTTGCTCCCCAGGTAGGACCTCTGTCCCTATTGAATTATAATATGAGAATCGACTGCAAATTCTCCCCTCAAACTGTACTCTATAGATTGTGTGTGGCTGTGGGGGCAAATTGTTGAAATCTATGATTAGCATAAAGTTGGTCCTCTGTATATAAAGTCATACTAAAAATGATCCATAATGAAGAAGGAGATGGGAGAGGGAATGGGAGGTGGGATGGGAGCGGGGTGGGGGATATGGGGGAAAGAACCACTGTATTCTTAAAGTTGTATCTATGTAAAAAGGCATTCATTAAATAAAATATATGTATATTACATTATTATATATTATATAATATATATTTATATTATAATGTATATTATATATTTATATGTATAAATATGTATTATTTAATGAATGCCTTTTTACATAGATGCAACTTTAGGAATATAGTGGTTCTTTATATATATATAAAGAAAGGGTAGGGGAGAGAGAGGGAGAGAGAGAGAGAGAGAGAGAGATAGAGATGTCTTCCATCTACTGGTGCACTCACCAAATGCCCACAACACCCACGGCCGGGCCAGGTCAAAGCCAGGAGTCAGGGACTCCATCTGGGTCTCCCATGTGGTGGCAGGAACCCAGGTCTTTGAGACATCGTTTGCTACCTCCTGCAGTAATGGAAGTGGGAGTGGGACTTGATCCCAGGTACTCGGATATGATATGTGTATATCCAAGAAACAACTTGACCCACTGTACCACATGCCTGTCCCCTAACAACTACATATTTAATCTTCATCAACAAACCCGTGAAGTAGTACTCCCCACCTCGTGTTAAAGGTGTGGAAACTAGGGGCCTATATTGTGGCTCAGTAGATAAAGCCACTGCCTGTGACACCGACATCCCAGATGGACACTGGCTCAAATCCCAGGTGCTCCACTTGCAGTCCAGCTCAAGCAGCTTAAGTACTTGAGCCCCTGCCATCCACATGGGAGACTGGGAAGAAACTCCTGGCTTTGGTCTGGCCCAGCCCTGGCCATTGTGGCCAATTGGGGAGTGAACCATCAGATGGAAGACTTCTCTTTCTCTCTCTCTCTCTCTCTCTGCCTCTCCTCTCTCTGTGTAACTCTTTCAAATATATAAATACAATCTCTAAAAAAGAAAAAAGTCACCTGGAAAATGCAAAGGAATGCGTGGAGCAAGTAGAGCCAAGGAGTGAACTTCCTGGCAACACAGAGCGAGGCTTTCTGGCTTTGTGGGGCAACTCTTGCCCTCTTTCTCTCTCCTTCCCTCAAATGTTCATTGACCTCTGTGCCACACACAGAAGACAGACAAAGGCTGCTACTGAGCGTCCCCCACTGGACAGCCATACTCCCGCTTTGAATTAACCTGTGGAAATTAGGATGTGCTTTTTGCTTCCTGGAAGGTGATCTGAAGGCAATGAGAGAAAATAGTTCCAGCAAGCCAAAGGAAAGCAGGATGCCTGATTTAAAAATATTATTTGAGGCTGGCGCCGTGGCTCAATAGGCTAATCCTCCGCCTTGCAGCGCCGGCACACCGGGTTCTAGTTCCGGTCAGGGCGCTGGATTCTGTCCCGGTTGCCCCTCTTCCAGTCCAGCTCTCTGCTGTGGCCAGGGAGTGCAGTGGAGGATGGCCCAAGTGCTTGGGCCCTGCACCCCATGGGAGACCAGGAGAAGCACCTGCCTCCTGGCTTCGGATCAGCACGATGCGCCGGCCACGGTGGCCATTGGAGGGTGAACCAATGGAAAAAGGAAGACCTTTCTCTCTGTCTCTCTCACTGTCCACTCTGCCTGTCAAAAAAATAAAAATAAAATAAAATAAATAAAAATATTATTTGAAAGAGTTTTTTTCCCGCTTGTCATCTGGGAGGTGGCAAGAGGAAGAGAATTTTATCCTATTCAGCCGGCCAAATATGGCCACAAGTCGTGAGTGGCGTGGTGCCATGCCATTCAAGTATAAATTCATTCCTCCAGTACCTTCTGAGCCGCTGTCAGGAGCCTGGCACTATTGTAGAGATGTGGATGCATTAAAAAAAATAAGGCAGAGCCTCACTTTCTCCCTGGTGACCCTCCTGATGAAGCAGCGAGGAAAGCCTGGACCTGGAGGAGCAGTGGTGCAGGCAGAGGGAGCCGTCAGCACCGAGCCTGCGCTGGGAACAGCAGTGCGGCTCACAGCGGGCAAGTGCACAGGGTCAGGGCGGTGGGGAAAGGACACCTCACATCCTGCTCCGTGGCCCTGATGAGGCATTGGACTGCTGCCCTGAATGAGCTGGGAAGCCGCCCGGCGGTTCTGAGCAGAGAAGGATCCGTCTGGCTGCTCTGGGAGAGCAGACCAAGCCTGGAGCTGAGTGGGCTGTGGAAACAGTGCAGGTGGGAGATGATGAAGGTTTGAACCACGCTGGCACAGAGATGGTGAGAAGTGGCTGCCCCCAACATCTCCTTGGAAAGTAGAGCCTTCAGGACTTGCCTACGCATTCAGTGTGTTGGGTGAGCTACACGCAGGAATCAGGGAGAATTTCTGTTTATTTGGCTTGAATGATGTAAGGTGCTGCCTCCCATGATGGGCAAGACAGAGGGAGAAATAGTCCATTTTCAGCTAAATTTGAAAACATCACCTATTGTGTTTTCTCTCTTAGCAAATTCACAGTAGCACATTAAAGGTTCTGAGATGTCCAGCTGTTCAGTGTTCTAAATTCTGATGGATGTGCTTTTGTTCTTTCTACCTCCCAATACTTCCCCATTTTAAGTGTCTTCCTGTTCCACAAAACTGGTATTTCTGCCTCCGGTTTAACACAAGCGTTATCTCCACACCAAGTCAGAGAGCTAACAGGAAAATCTGATGCCACGCTCCTGCCTAAAATCCTCAATGGCTCCCCATTGCCCTCAGGGTGAATACCAGATGGTTTTCCACATGCTCTATGGTGTGGCTTCTGCCTGCCCGTTCAGATGCGCTTTTACTCTGTGTTTTAGTTTAACACAATATTGCCTTTCTATCTGCAGTACCACCCAACTTCTATTCAATCTGCATGAACTTGGATAGCACCACACTTGGAAGAATCTCCTGACTTCTGTCTGAGTTAAGCATCTCTGTTTTTTTGTTCTCATGTTCTCTCTAGTTAGCATTTGTCACATGACATTTTCATTTATTTCTTTCTTTCCTGCCAAGGGCTGAGCTCCATGAAGTGATCGTTGTAATCCCCAGCGCCTGGCGCAGTTCCAGGCACAGAGTAATAATGTGTGGGGAATCTTCCTTGGGTGAATGGCTAAGTGAGTGACTGTAGCTCCATGGGTCCTTATCAGACACAAACTGCTGCCAGTTCTCTAGTATTCTGCTGCTGCTTCTTTTTAAAAAAGATTTGTTTATTTTATTTGGAAGATAGAGTTATGGAGAGGCAGAGAGGCAAAGAGAGAGAGAGAGAGAGAAAGAGAGAGAGAGAGAGAGATCCATCTGCTGGTTCATCCTCCAGTGGCTGCAACAGCCAGGGATGGGCTGATCTGAAGCCAGGAGCCAGGAGCTTCTTCTGGACCTCCCAAGTGGGTGCAGGGTCCCAAGCAATTGGGCCATCTTCTACTGCTCTCCCAGGTCATAGCAGAGAGCTGGATTGGAAGTCGAGTAGCCAGGACTCAAACCAGCACCCATATAGGATGCAGGCACTGCAGGCAGCAGCTTTACTCACTATGCCACAGCATCAGCCCCAGTATTCTGCTTCTTAGATTGGATGTCAGCATCCTGGTCTTAGGGTCTTCAAACTGTCACAGAGTTGGAAGGAGGCTGGAAAGTCATTGAATCCCGTGTCTGTCGTCTGAGATGTACTCTGAGGCCATCAGTGGTTGTAGATGGAGAGGCCAGAGGTCTTGGGCAATGATCCAGACATTGATTCCACTCAGTAAAGCTGTGCTGGGAATCCAGAGATGGCTCAGACAGGGTTCCTCTCTTGGGGCGCTTGCAGCCAGAGAGAGAGAGAGCTGCACAAATAAGGTTCAGGGAAGAAAGTGCTGAAATAGAGATTTTTGGAATTTCTTTTGGAGCACGAGAGAGGGAACATAGCCCCAAGCCAGGGAGTTAAAACAACTCTGGGACTTAAAGGGCTTAACCTGGGCCGTGAGGGGCAACTAGAAACTTGCCAACCAGGAGTCTAGGAATGGAGCAGTAGGTGCTCAGGACAGAGTAAAGGCCTGGAGGTGAGAACGTTGCTGGTGTGTGCATGACCAGTGTGTCATGTGCTTACGGCGTCCAGGAAGGGTGACACTTAGTCTACATTGGTTAGGATGCTTCGGACTGTGAGTAAAGGGAGGCTCTGCCAGCAAGATCTTCTTGATTCAAAGATCAAGAAAAGCACTACGTGGCCTCGGAAGAAGCCGTTAGGGAAGGGGTTCCTGAGTGACTAATTCAGCACCTGATGACGTCACCAAGAGTCCAGGCTTTTTCGGTTTTTTGGCACTGCCCTCCCAGCAAACAAATTTGAGGCTGTGTCTTTCCCGTGTTGATGTTTATTTTCTTTAGCAGTGAGGGAAGTATTCCCCAGGAGCTTTATCCAGCCCTCCCTCCCAAGTCGCACTGGCCAGGATTGTGTCTCCATGACGTAAACCCAAGCAAGTTCCTGGAGAGGGCATGTGCCCAGCCTGCTGAAGCAGGCCAGTCACGAGTCACGGCTGCAGCCAGCATGGCTTTTTATTTTATTTGAAAGGCAGAGTTACAGAGAGAGAGAGAGAGAGAGAGAGAGAGAGAGAGAGAGAGAGAGAATCTTCCATCTGCTATTTCACCCCCCAAATGGCTATAATGGCTGAGGCTGGGTCAGGCCAAAGCCAAGAGCCTGGAACTCCATCTGGATTCTCCCGCGTGGGTGTCAAGGGCCCATTCACTTAGACCATCTTCTGCTGCTTTCCCAGGTCATTAGCAGGGAACTGGATCAGAAGTGGAGCAGCCAGGACTTGAACCAGCACCCAAACGGGATGCTGGTGTTTCAGGTGGTGGCTTAACCTGCTGTGCCACAACACCAGCCCTCAAAATAGTTCATTTTAAAGGATAGGTATTTGCCTAGCAGTTAAGATACCAGTTATGATACTTATTCCCTTGTCCTATATTGGAGTACCTGTGTTCAAATCCCAGTTCCACTCTAGATTTCAACTTTCTGTGAATGTAGACTCTGGGAGGCAGCAGGGATGGTTCAAGTCATAGGGTCCCTGTCTCCCATTTAGGAAACCTTGAGTTTACAGCTCCTGGCTTTGGCCTAGTCCAGCCTTGGCCATTGCAGGCATGTGAGGAGTGAATCAGTAGATGGGAGCTCTCTCTGTCAGTGAGTCTGTCTGTCACTTTCTTTATCTCTCAAATAAATACAAATAAAACATTTATAAGACTGCCAACCAGCTCCCTCAATTGCATAAGGCCAATTCCTTTGACATATTTATAGATATAAGTATGTAATTATTTACATTTTAGACAGTCATAATCCTTAGATTTTAAGTATATGTTATCTACAGTTATATAAAATATATGCATTAAGTATATTTTATTTTTAACCTGTGTGATGGTGTATCTGTCTGTCTCCTCGTACTTTGCTTCTGCTATTAACCCCTGATTGAGACAGAAGGGTTTTCATCGGAACAGCAGCAGCAGTAGCAACAGCAGCAACAAATACTTCCTGAATGCTTTTTAAATGTCAAGACGGCCCAGGATACTTGTCTCCTTTAATCCTTGTAATAGTTCTATGAGCCAGGACTGTCATCCCCATCTTGCCTAGGAGGAACACAGGTATACAGAAGTTAAGTCACTTGACTGTCAGCGTAGAGCTAGAGAGTGGCAGAGCCAGGGAAGCTGTCTGGATTTGTCAGACTCCGAAGTTTGGGCTTAACATTTTTTTTCTATTATTTATTTGAAAGGAGAGTGAACGAGAGATACTTTAAGAAAGAGAGAGAGGTTTCTTCCAGAAATGCTCTCAACAGCCAGGGCTGGGCCAGTCTGAAGCCAGGAGCCAGCAACTTCATCCCCTATGTGGGTGGCCATGCTCAAGTATTTGAATCATCATCTCTTGCTTCCCAGGGCATGCATTAGCAGTAAACAGAGTGGGAAGTGGAGCCAGGACTCTAACCAGGGGCTCCAATAATGGGAGGTGAGCCTCCCAAGCATCATCTAACCCCTGCACCAAGTGCCCACCCCAGAAGCTTGGGCTTTAAGGGGTTGCACTGTCCTATTTCCCTGCGGGACAAACCCAGCCAGATTCAACATTAGGACTGTATTTTACAGACATGCTGAAGCATGAACGCTGGGGTTCCCTCTGACTGCTGACGACGATTGTTCTTGCTTTGGAGGCAGGGTGCACTTCGAAGGTCATGGTCTCTTCCAGCAAGCACGGTATTGTCACTGACTCATGAAAGACACCCCCTCCCTGGCCTCCTTCAGGAAGCCACTCGTGTCCCAAAGGTGCCATTCTTGGAATGAAGAGCTGACATCACTGTCCCTAGGACAGGGTGATTTCTTGGGCCCTGCACATTCCTTCTGTGCTGGTCCATCCTACCAGACTTGGTGTTTTTTTTTTTTTCCAGCGACTGAGCAAGGTTCGGGGATGGTAACCCTGGTTTAAAGTCAACCAATTCAGAGAAGGAGCCTGTGGCTCCTTGTGCTCAAAGCAGGGTGTGTGCACTACTGGTTATACACAGGCTGGCTTTAGGTCATGGACTGCATAATGATGTTGTCAACAACTGACCACGTGTACAGTGGTGGCCCTGCAGGATTGTGATGGAGTCGAGAGGTTCCTGTTACCTAGTGACGTTGCAGCCATTGCAACATGGCACAATGCACTACTCATGTGTTCGTGGTGGTGTGAGACAGACTCCACTGCTAGTCATACATGCACTTATGTGCAGTGCATAGTACGTGGTGATGACAATGAGTGACTGACTGCTCCTGGTTCGTGTACTTACCATACTCAAAAAAATAATTGTTTGAAAGCCAGGGAGAGAGGGAGAGGGAGAGGGAGAAGGAGAGGGAGAGAGGGAGAAAGACCTTCCCAGATGCCTATAACAGCTGGGACTTGGCCAGGCTGAAACCAGGAGCCATGGTACTCTACCCAGGACTCTCACCCGGGTGGAAGGTACCCAACTACATGAACCACCATACACCACCTTCCAGAGGGCACATTAGGCAGGAAGCTGGAATCAGGAACAGAGCTAGGATGTGAGCCTAGTCACTGTACTATCCTTTCCATGTGTACTTTACAGGGTATTCCTCCTATTCTTTTTTTAAAGATTTTATTTATTTATTTGAAAGGTAGAGTTACAGACAGTGAGAGGGAGAGACAGAGATAGAGGTCTTCCATCTGCTGGTTCACTCCCTAGGTGGCCATAATGGCTGGAGCTGCGCCGATCCGAAGCCAGGAGCCAGGAGCTTCTTCCGGGTCCCCAACATGGGTGCAAGGGCCCAAGGACTTAGGCCATCTTCTACTGCTTCCCCAGGCCACAACAGAGAGCTGGATTGGAAGAGGAGTACCCAGGACTGGAACCCTGCCCTTAAAGGGATGCTGGCGACGCAGGCGGAGGATTAACCTACTGCGCCACGGTGCTGGCCCCTCCTTCTATTCTTACTATCAAACCAACATGCCTTTGGTAGGCTGGCAGCAGCATCATACAGCCCTTGCATCAGGAGCCCACATGGGGGCCGACGCCATGGCTCACTTGGTTAATCTTCCGCCTGTGGCGCCGCCAGCATCCCATATGGGCTCCGGGTTCTAGTCCTGGTTACTCCTCTTCCAGTCCAGCTCTCTGCTGTGGCCCGGGAAGGCAGTAGAGGATGGCCCAAGTGCTTGGGCCCTGCACCCGCATGGTAGACCAGGAGGAAGCACCTGGCTCCTGGCTTCGGATCGGCCACTTTGGGGGTGAACCAACAGAAAAAGGAAGACCTTTCTCTCTGTCTGTCTCTCTCTCTCACTGTCTACAACTCTACCTGTCAAATAAACAAATTTAAAAAAAACAAAAAACCAAAAACCTAGTACCAACAAATGCTGTGGTTTTAAAAAAAAAAAAAGAGCCCACATAGAGTGATTGAGGTTTGTGTAAGTGCACTCTATGATGTTTGCACAACAGAATTGCTTCACGATGCAAATAATAGCAAGAGACAATGGTTTTCCTTGTATGAGTTACCTGTAATATGTGTGTTAGAATTTTCCTAAGTAAGAATATGTGGATCAATTTAAAGAAATATACAATGATACAGGTGGATCAGTCTTTTTTTTTTTTTTTTTTTTGACAGGCAGAGTGGACAGTGAGAGAGAGAGACAGAGAGAGAAAGGTTTTCCTTTTGCCGTTGGTTCACCCTCCAATGGCTGCTGCGGTCGGCGCGCTGCGGCCGGCGCACCGCGCTCATCCGATGGCAGGAGCCAGGTGCTAGGTGCTAGGTGCTTTTTCCTGGTCTCCCATGGGGTGCAGGGCCCAAGCACTTGGGCCATCCTCCACTGCACTCCTGGGCCACAGCAGAGGGCTGGCCTGGAAGAGGGGCAACCGGGACAGAATCCGGCGCCCCGACCGGGACTAGAACCCGGTGTGCCGGCGCCGCTAGGCGGAGGATTAGCCTGTTGAGCCACGGTGCTGGCCAGGTGGATCAGTCTTAATTGAGATGTACTTTAAGTATAAAATACCAACTGGGTTAAAAGGTTTAGTCTGGGCCTGGCACTGTGGCATAGCGGGCTAAGCTACCACCTGCAGTGCCAGCATCCTATATGGGCGCCGGTTCTAGTCCTGGCTGCTCCTCTTCTGATCCAGCTCTCTTCTGTGGCCTGGGAAAGCAATAGAGGATGGCCCAAGTCCTTGGGCCCCTGCACCCATGTGGGAGACCAGGAAGAAACTCCTGGCTCCTGTCTACGGATTGGTGCAGCCCCAGCTGTTGTGGCCATCTGTGGAGTGAACCAGTGGATGAAAGACCTCTCTTCTTCTTTTTTTCTTTTTTTTTTTGGGGGGGGGGTACAGGCAGAGTGGACAGTGAGAGAGAGACAGAGAGAAAGGTCTTCCTTTGCCGTTGGTTCACCCTCCAATGGCCGCCGCAGCCGGTATGCTGCGGCCAGTGCACCGTGCTGATCCGAAGGCAGGAGCCAGGTGCTTCTCCTGGTCTCCCATGGGGTGCAGGGCCCAAGCACCTGGGCCATCCTCCACTGCACTCCCGGGCCACAGCAGAGAACTGGCCTGGAAGAGGGGCAACCGGGACAGAATCTGGCGCCCCGACTGGGACTAGAACTCAGTGTGCCGGCGCCGCAAGGCGGAGGATAAGCCTATTGAGCCGTGGCGCTGGCTCTCTTTCTTTCTTGCTCACTCTCTGCATCTCTCTCTCTCTCTTGTATAACTCTGACTTTCAAGTAAATAAATTAACCTTTAGAAAAAATAAAAAAGGTTTAGTCTTTCATTTGTCATTCTTTATGTTGTAACATGTGGATATAGAGGACGTCAGAAAGTTTGCAGATAATGAAATAAAAAGATAAGTATATTTTGGCCCCCAAATTTTGAAACCCATGCATAGTTTTTCCATAGCATGTGTTTTCCATGAACCTTTCAAAGATCTCATATGATATTTGGGATATATACTGGGTTAAGTCAAATATGTTATTAAAATTAATTTTAGCAGTTTCTTTTTATTTCTCTAATCAGTCCAGTAGAAAACCTAAAATTACAGATGTAGTTCATAATCAGTTTCTGCTGGGCAATGTCAGTAGCTAGATTCTGAGGTCCACCGGGGCAGAGACGTTAGCTTCTGGCTCCTGCCTGTGCCTTCAGCGTCTAACACAACAGCTAGTGTTTAGCAAGTGCTTTGTAAATTTTTAGTAAACCACGTGAGACATGTGTATGACATAAAGGCTCATAGATTTCTCCAACAATTGACTCAGTATCTAACTATCCTTGCGATTTCTTGTGCTTTGCTCATTTCTTCTGCAAATCTTCAGGTATTCTCCCTTTCTCTTTCTCTTGTTTAAAGTGTCTCAGGTAATGATTTAATTTAGATTTAACAAGCCAGTTTTTATAGGGCAATTAAATGCCCCTTTATGATTTAAAGCCTATTTATTCGGATTAACTGCCATTAAATGGTTTTTATCTCACCTCTTTAGGATAATATTGTTTAAAAATATTTCCGATTATTTAAGATCTCATTTTATACCCACAGATACTTAAATACTTTAAGATAATTAAAAAATTTCCTTGGTCATTTGCAAATAGATTTATCATGAAAGAATAAGAAGATACAATTTACTAAGAAGCAAAATAACCAAAATACATTTAAGAATTTTATACACAATTAATATAAAGGGGTGAGCAAGTAGTCAGATAAAGTTGAGTAAACATTGAGCTCACATATGTTATTATACTTTAAAAAAAAAGATGTATTTCTTTATTTAAAGGCAGAGTGACAGAGAAAGAGGGAGGTAGGAAGAGGGGGGGAAGGAGGTGAGAGAGAAAGAGAGAGAGAGAGAGATCTTTCAAACATCGGTTTATTCCTTAAATGGCCACAACATCCAGGGCTGGACTAGGCTGAAGCCCGGAGTCAGGAGCCCCATCTGGATCTCCCAGGTGATTGGCAGGTGCCCAGGCACTTGGGCTGTCTTCTGTGCCTCCCCAGGAACATTAGCAGGGAGCTGGGTTGGAAATGGAGAGGCCCGTAATTGAACTGGCACTTTTATATGGGATGCTCGTGTCTCTACCTGCTGCACTACACATTGGCCCTACTATACTTTTTAGTAACAGGATTGCTGAGGTATAATTCACATACAATTCAGTGGTGTTGAGTACCTTCATAGATTTGTGCAACATTCACGTTTTCCAGTTCCAGAATATTTCTGTTATCTCTAAAAGGAGTCCCATTAGCAACCTATTAGCAGTTGGTCCCAGGTCTTTCCTGTTCCCATCTCCTGGCAACTGCTAGACTGCTAATGTGCTTTCTGTTTTTTTTTTTTTTTTATTTGTTTGTTTTTGGTTTTTTGTTTTTTGCTTTTTCTGGGCATTTCATGTAAATGGAATCATACAACTTGTGGCCTTTTGTGTCTTATTTAGTATCATGCGTTCAGGGTTCATCTATGTTATAGCAAAGATCATTTCTTTATTACTTTTTGTGGCTGAATACTATTCTATTGTGTGGATAAGCCGCCTTCTGTTTATCAGTTCATTCGCTGATGAACTTTGGGGTTGTTGAAGAGAAATGCTCTTTCAAAATTTGGTAGTTTTTGGCCTAAGCCTTACATAATATATTCATGTACTAATAATGATTACTGATATTTCCTGAGCACTTATTATGTACTAGGGTTTTAAGTGCTTTACGTGGTTAGCTCATTTCATGCTCACAGCAACCCTATGAGAGAGGTTTCATGGTTACCCCTATTTTTCTCACTAATAAGTTATAAAATAGATTAAGCAACCCCTCCCAAGACAAAGGGTACATTTTTCCAACCCAGAAAGTCTGGTTTCAAAGCCTAAACTTTATTTTTTATTTTAAAAAACCATCCATGGGGCTGGCATTGTAGTATAGTGGGTTAAGCCACCACCTGCAGTGCCAGCATCCCATATGGGTGATGGTGTGAGTCCCAGATGCCTCACTTCTGATCCAGCTCCTTGCTAATGTGCTTGCGAGAGCACATTAGATGGAAGATGGCCCAAGAAGTTGGGCCCCTGCAACCCAGGTAGGAGATACAGAAGAAGGTCCTGGCTCCTGGCTTTGGTCTGGCCCTGCCCTGGCTGTTGCGGCCATATAGAATTGAACCAGTGGATGGAAGATATCTTTCTGTCCCTGTCTCATGCTCTCTCTAACTCTGCCTTTCAAATAAACAAAATAAATATTTTTAAAAAATCATCCACATAATAAAATTTGATTTTGGGAGGGAGAATACAGTTTTATGGATTTTATCACATATGAATTTGTGAAGCCACCACCACAATAAGATAAAGAACCATCCCATAATCCCTAAATGCTTTCTTGTACTCTTTTGTCCCCATCCCTAACCCCTAGCAACCACAGATCTATTCTCCATCCTGTATTTTTTTTTTTTTTTGAGCATATCATGTAAGTGGAATTATGCAGTATGTATCTTTTGGGACTGATTTATTTCACTCAAGGTGATATCTTTGAGATTCATCCAGGTTGTTTCGCATGATAGTAGTTCTGGACATACCAGTTTGTTTATCCATCCACCTTCTCAGAAGTTAAATTTTAATTGAGTTATAATATTCAAACAAGAGCGTATGAATTTTATGTGTATAGGTAAAGACTTTTCACACAGTGAACACACCTGTCTGATCACCTCCGGATTAAGGACTTGATCATGGTCAGTGCCCTCCATGTTCAATGCTCCTCTATTCCAGGTAAATTACTTCGATCACCATGGCTTAATTTGGTGTTTTTGAAGTTTATAGAAATAGAATCACTACTCGTTTGACCTAGCTTCTTTTGGCCAATATGTTTATGAATCCTATTCACGTAGCATTGGTTTATTCTGTCTCATTGCTCTATAGTATCCCATTTAAAATCTATCACAACATATTTATCCACGTTACTGATGATGGGCAGTTGGGTTGTTTCCAGTTTGGGGCTGTTTTGAGAAGTGGAACTGTTGGAGGACTGGATGTGTGTATGCGTGTTCAGCTCTGGTAGATGAAGCCAAACACTTTTCCAAAGTGAGTATGCCAGTTTTTCAGTGGAGTAGCAGGATATGAGGGTTCCAGGGGCTACCCATCTTGAACCTTACTTGGTAATACCATTTACAAAGAGTTCAGCTGTTTAAGCATGTCCTTAGTGTCTAACAACATTGAGTGTCTTATGTTTCTGGATAATGTAAATCTCTCTCTTCGTGAAGTACCTCTTCAAGCCCTCTGCTTATTTAAAAATGAGTTATCTGTCTTTTCCTGTTGATTTATATATTTGAATATCTATATTCTGAACATCAGGCTTTTGGTAGCTCTGGATATTGCAAATATTTCCCCCTACTCTGTGGTTTACACTTTCACTGTAGTTGATGTTTTTCTAAGTTGTAGTGAAACACAAATGATGTAAAATTAGTTATTCGAGCCATTTTAAAATGTACAATTCACTGGTTTTACTGCTATTAACAATGCTGTATAGGTATCACCACCATCTTATTCCAGAACGTTTTATTACTCCAAGAGGAAACTATGAGGACTTCAAAAAATTTCATGGAAAATGTGTATTATGAACAAAGCGTGCATTGGTTTAAATTTTTTTAGCACCAAATTCTTTTCATTTCATTTTCCATGAAGGTTTTGAAGTACCCTCATGTGTACCCAGTTAAGCAGTCACTCCCATTCTTTTGTCTGTTCAGATCCAGGCAACCAATAATCTGCTTTCTGTCTCTATGGATTTATCTGTTCGGGTTGTTTTGTATAAAGGAATCATACAATATGCGGCCTTTCTTTGGCTTCTTCCACTTAGCATAATGTGTTCGAGGTTTAGAGGCTTGTATTGTAGCATTTATCAGCATTTTAGTCCTTTTTATAAGTTGTTAGAAAACTACAAATAAAAACCTTAATAAGATACCACTTCACACCTACTGGGTAGCCATAATAATGATAATGATAAAGAAAATAGTAAGTTTTTGTGAGGCTCTGGAAGAATTGCAGCTCTTATGCATCAGGGTGGTGGCAGACACTGTGCAAGAAGGTGGTGGTTCCTCAATATAGTGTGGATGAATCTGGTGAACAGCAGTTCTTAATTTTAATGAAATAACATTTCTGAAGCACCCCACTTTTTCGGTGGTTTTTATGTCTTGTTGAAAAAGATCTTCGCTTTCCAGGTTTGTCTTTCAGAAGCTTTATTGTTATAATTATTACATTGTTATAATATTACATTGTTATAATATTACATATATAATATTGCATTCTACCTCCACCTGGAATTGTTCCACTGTAGTGTGATGCAGGATCCTTTTTTCATTCCCATGTGGATTTCCAGTGATAAAGTACCAGGTTTTGAAAATGCTCTCTCTCCCTGTTGCATTGCAGAGTCCTTATCATAAATCAAGTAACCATATATTCTTAGTCTGTGTCTGGACTCCATGTTCTTTTCTCCTTATCTGTTTATTCTTACACCATTATCCTCACTGCCTTCATTGCTGTAACTTTGTGATAGGTCTTAATATCTAACTGTAAATTGTCTAAATTAGTTCATTATTGAAATCGTCTTGGATGTTCTTGGCCCTCCTGATTTCTGTATAATTATAGAACCAGCTTATGAATCACAACAAAAAAGAAACCTGTTTGGATTTTGATTGGAGTTTTGTGAAGTCTAAGGAGAACAATTATTTTTTCAATACTGAGTCTTCCAATCCATGAACAGTATTTCATCTTGCATTTATTTAGATCTTGTGTCAGTCAGGTCCCAATGAAGAGACAGGAACCAGATCAGGTACTTGGACTGGGGAAATTTAGTATAAGAATTTATTAACTAACACAACTATTAAAAAGGGTAGGGTAGGGTAGGGTAGGGTAGGGCTGGGCAGGGCCGGGCCCTACGGGGTATAAAAGGAGCAACTGCAGACAGCAGCAGTTAGGTCAGAAGGATAGCAAAGAAGTGGAGATACTTGGAAACTTAAAAGGGTTCCTCCTTCCTTGGCAGTGATGAGATTCGGACCTCTTTGGAGAAGATGTGGCCGCCATGAAACTTGTAGTCCACTAGTGGTGCAGAAATAGGAGTGTGTGTGGGCCTTAGCCAACTGGTCTACCATTGAGTTCTGGCATGAGTTGCTAGAGGACATGTATTAAACAGCTGGTCTGCAGGATTTCTGACCTGGTCACTAAAAGTGGTGATCATTTAAGTCCTCAGCTCATTCTCAACCTCAGAGAGATAATTTTCAATATTTCTGAATTATGTACAATGTCAGCTCTATTTTTTTAGCTACTCTTTATTAAAAGTATTCCAAGTTTGCTGAAATTACTCTATAATAAATTGGATTTTAAAAAATACCTGTCCTCATCTGTTGAGATGATTCTTTGCTTTTTTTATCCTTTATTCTGTTAATGTGGAGAATTATACCAATTTCTTTTCAAATATGAAGCTAACTTTGTACTCTTGGAGTGAACCAAAGTTGGCTATGGAACAGAATCCTTGTTATATATTTCTGCACTTGATTCAATAATGTTTTGTTTGGGATTTTTGTGTCTGGGTCTCTGAGAGATATTGGCCTATAATTTCCTTTCGTTGTAGTCTCCTTGTCAGGTTTTGGTATGTTCATGTTTGTATCAAGATTGTGCTGACTTTAGGAAAAAAATCTCATATTTTTCTATTTCCTCTTAAAAGTTTTGTATGATGCATATTATTTCTTTACTATATACTTGGAAGATGTCACCAGTAAAGATATCTGAGCCTGGAGATTTCTTTGTAGAAAAGTTAATTATAGATTCAATGTCTTTAACAGATATGGAAATATTCAGAGGTTTTGTTTCTTGTTGTGTCAACTTCTGTAGGACGTGTTTTTCTAGTTTGTATGCTTCATCTAAATTGTCAAATTCTATCCACATAAAGTTGTTTGCAATGTTCTGTTATTATCTCTCCAATACCTATAGGATCTTCCTTGGCATTTATCAATTTCATTAGCCATTTTGAAGAATCAATTTTGGACTTTGTTGATTTTTTTTCTATTGTAGGTTTGCTTTCTATTTTATTGATTTCTACTTTATCATTATTATTTTCTTCCTTCTATTTCTTTGAGCTTGATTTATTGTTCTTTTCTAACTTCTTGAGATAGTATTTATAACATTGATTTCCATCCTCTCTTCTTTTTCGGTTTATTTATTTAAAGCTATAAGTTTTTGTTTAACCAGAGTCTTAGCTATATACCACAATTTTTGATGTATTGTTTTTATAATAATTCATTTAAAATGTTTCCTAATTTCCTATTTAATTTATTATTAATTTCATGCAGTTTTTTAAAAAAGATTTATTTATTTATTTGAAAGTCAGAGTTGCACAGTTATACCAAAGAGAGGTGAGGCAGAGGGAGAGAGAGAGAGAGAGAGAGAGAGAGAGAGAGAGAGAGTCTTCCATCTGATGATTCACTCCTCAATTGGCCGCAACAGCTGGAGCTGTGCTCATCTGAAGCCAGGAGCCAGGAGCTTCATCTGGGTCTCCCACGTGGGTGCAGGGGCCCAAGCACTTGGGCATCTTCCACTGCTTTCTCAGGCCATAGCAGAGAGCTGGATCAGAAGCGGAGCAGCCGGGTCTGGAACTGGCGCTTCAGGCCAGGGCGTTAGTCCGCTTTGCCACAGTGCTAGCCCCTCTATTACAATCTTAACTTCCGTTTTTTTTGTATTTCAAGATTCTAAAGTTTTCTGTTTTATTCTGTTTTTATAAATTTAAATTCTCTGATGAAATTTTCAACCTTGTCATTTATTTTCTTAGTCATATTAGCTTTAGTCATTTTAGATAACTGGCTCACCTGTGCAGTTTTTTCTTATATACCAGCTAGTTTTTTCTTAGTGTGGGTTTGTAGTATACCTTGTAATTTTGATGGATATCAAACATTGTGGTAAAAACTATAAAGGCTGCATGTGATATTATCTTTTTCCACGGAGGGTTCTCCTTGTCCTCTGGTGGGCAGCTAGAATGGAGGTAAATCACCTCTACCTGTTTAGAGACCAAGTTGAGTAAGGGCTGGTTGTGATCTTTGTAATGCTCAGCCTAACTGTGGTGCATGCCAGTCCCTTGGGGAGCAGAGATATTCACATAGGCACCTCCTCATCAATGACCCTGAGCTCCACTTTTGTGCCCCAATCATAGGGAGAAGGCCAAAAAATCCATTCAACTTTTAATTTTTTTTCTTCACTGCTAAACTATTTGCCTTAAATATGAAGGTACTTCAATTTCTGGAAGATAGAATTAAAAAATAAGTTTATTTTGGTGCAAAAAAATTTGGAATCCATG
Source organism: Sylvilagus floridanus (assembly GCA_949820135.1). Classification (NCBI taxonomy): domain Eukaryota; kingdom Metazoa; phylum Chordata; class Mammalia; order Lagomorpha; family Leporidae; genus Sylvilagus; species Sylvilagus floridanus. The sequence goes on along the minus strand of OX463233.1, from coordinate 168,992,748 downwards.
TAAAAAAATTTGTATTCCAAGCTTTTTCATGAACTGTTTGAAGACCCCCTCATGCAGGGGTTTCACTATTTTTTTTCACACTGAAATGGATTTGTTTAAAACCCGGTTTCCAAGTTTCCATAAACTTTGTGAAATACCCTTGCATAGCATTCCTAAGGGGGGAAAATTGGTGATGCTTTTGATCAATTGTTATTCCTACTTTTTTTTTGGTAGGGGATATTTTGGACCTTCAACTCCCGTCTCCTTTGACATCCTAAAATGCTCATTTTTGTCTTCTCTGATGCAATTCCCATCGTTCTGATGGCTTTTGTGCCTCTTAGTGGCTGCATCCCATTCTGCTCCTCAGCCTCTCACTCTGTGACGCTTGTACCCAAAGGGACAAAGTGCTACCCAGAATGTCAGGCTCACCCCTTGGACTCACCTGTTTTCCAGGGGTTTTGTGTCTCAAGTCCTTGCTGTCCCCAGCGCTTCCAGGCTTACTGTGTGTTTGTGTTCTATCCCACCTTTGTGGTTATTCTTGGTGGGAACATTGGTCCGCCTTAACCCGTGTCATCACAGCTGTACTTGAAAGTTTCCCAATTCAGTTTTTCTTGTGAATGACTTCACTAACGCACTTTGATTCTTGTCCCTGGTGGTCCCCACGTTTTGCTACTGCCTCTCAGAGCTGCTGCAGCTGTGACACATTTGTGTGTTTGATATCCTTGCGGTCTTCTATGGTTGTGTGGCGGCCCCATGGTTCACCCTGTAAGACCCAGTGCCATCTTTCCCCTTTCACCACTGGGAAACGTGCTCACAACGTAGAGTGGGGTAGAGAGATTTCTCCAAGGAGACCTTTCTTAGCTCCTCAGCCAGTCTTCCTTTGTAAACTCTCATTAGTGTCCTACTTTTTTTTTTCCTAGTAGTTTTCACAAGAGTATTTTTCCATTGATTAGCAAAATTGGCTGTTAAGTTATCCATTCCTATCCAGACTTTAGAGTGGACTGTGAAGACAGTGACTTTGTCAGTCTTGCATCACCAGTGTCTGCCGCAGTGCCACATGTGCAGTTATTGAATGAGAGCCCAGTGAAATGAAGTCAGTGTATCAGAGACATTCATGTCTATATTCATTGCAGCTTTAGTCACAATAACCAAGACATGGGATCAACCTAAGTGTCTATCAGTGGATGAATGATTAAAGGAAACGTGGTCTGCGTACATAATGGACTAATACTCAGCCCTAACAAGAAAATCCTCCCATTTGTGACAACATGGATAAACCTAGAGAACATTATGTTCAATGAGATAAGCCAGGTACAAAAAGCCCGGTACCTGCATGATTTTCCACTTATTTGTGGAATCTAAAAGAGTTGAACTCATAGAAGCAGTAATTACAATAGTGTTTACCATGGTTGGCGGTTGTTGGGGGTGGGAGACTGGGGAGATGTTGGTCAAAGCTACAACATTTCAGGAGGAGTAAGTTCAAGAGATCTGTTATACAACATAGTGCCTGCAGTTAATCACAATGCGTTGTATACTTCAGAATAACCAAAAGTGTAGATTTTAAGTATTCTTACCACAAGAAAATGGTACATGAGTAATGCACATTAGTTAGCTTGATTTAGCTATTTCACAAAAGTATATGTATTTCAGAATACCCCATTGTATACCATAAATAAATGCAATGTTTATTAAGTTAAAAAATTTTTTTTAAAAATTTGAACATTATGTTGATGTAAGAGGAGAAGGTGATGAGAACTAAAGTCCATTAAAATTTTTCTATTTTTCATCGGTTTGCCATTTTGCAGAGTTACCATGGCTCAGAGAAATTATGCTATTTTCTCAATGTTACATAGTTGGTGTCAGATCCGAAATTCAAGCCCAGGCCTAACTGGTTCAAAAGTACTTGTTGATTATGTGAATTCGTAAATACTCTCACACTTTCATGGTTTCCTTTCTCTGTTGACTCTTCAGTCTGATACTTAGAGAATTCTAGGTTAGTGTCCTAGCCTACTCATGTTGGTATAACAAAATATCACAAATTGGGTGAACCATAGACACCAGAAATATATTTCTAACAGTTCTGGAGACTAGGAATTCCGAGATCAAGGTGCCGGCAGTCACCGGTGGCTGCCAGGGCCTGCTTTCTGGTTTGTAGATGGCACCTTCTCACTGTGTCCTCAGGGTGCGGAGGGCACCAGCAGCTCTCTGGAGATTCCTTCACAGGGACACTAATCCCGTTCACGAGGGCTCCACCCTCATGAGCTACTCTCCCCCAAGAGGCCACACCGCCCCTCACCTCTGTGTGGGCAATGGAAGAGACACAGATACTCAGTCCACAGCAGTTAGGTCAAGAGATTTTCCTGGTTGAAAAAGAAGGAGAAAACAAAGAGCAGCTGGCTACTTCTTTGTGTTACCTGAAAGACAAAGCGCCATGCCTTCTGTTTCAGGGTTGGAGAATTACGTGGGTCAGTGTGGGTGGTGTGGGCTTCAGTGGTGACTGCAGAGCCCGCGTCAGCCTGGACACTGTGCTGTGAAGGTGGCCTGCGGCTGGTTCCCGGGTTGCATGGACTTGCAGCGAACCTCAGCCCCTACCAGGGACCCCACTGCGGCACCACATGTACTGTCTGTCTCCCTGTATCTTACGGAGGCGTGGCCTCCACATCTCAGGATCATTCATGGCCCCATGGCCTGCATCTCCCTGCACGCGGACAACTTCCCCCGTGGAAGAGAGTGTGGGCACGTGTCGTACCTGCTTAGCCAGTAGTCAAACCTGTTAGCCATCACCAAGTGTTCTTTTATTTCCAATGAAATGTTCTTGAATTTTCAGTGTGGTTGATAACCACACATACATATTGTTTAAATCTGATTCACTGAATCTACTCACTCTGTTAGAAAAACATAAAACCTGTAACCAGACACAGGTGGGCAGGACTGCCAACTGAGGCAATCAACTGGTTGTTTCTGGGTTTAAATCCTCAGTTAGACCAGATGAATAAACTTCAAATTTGATTTCTCAACTCGACTGTAATTTCTGAAACAGTTGGTTCCTAAACATCTTGTTTCCCTCAGATGATCCAGTCAGGGTAGTAGGGGCATTAATTTGTTTGGTGAACATTTGGTAACTTCTATTAGAGATACTCACTGTTAGCAGTAACTGCTTAGTGAATACCCACTGTTCAACTGTGCACTAAGCTAGGCACGTTAGCTCTGGTCATCACAGTGCCCCTGGGTGTAGGTAGTATTATTTCCATTATGTGGATTGGGAAATAAAGACTCAGGCATGAAGCAGCTTACCTTAGGAAGTGTCAGATTCAGAATTTGAACCCTTTTATGCCCTAAAGATTGCTTATTAACATATACATGTTTAAAGTGTCAAGCCTGGAACACAGAAGGGACTTAATAAATGTTTGCTTTTTCCAGACTGGGATCACACAGCGAGCTTCCCAGGAAAGAACTGCGAAGTACTATCATGTGGCTTCGTTGTGTCTTTGCAGGGAACGTGAGCAGGATCTCCACTTCGGCCCGTTGGAAAATCCCAAAAGTTCCGAGTCACTGCAGCTTCCGAGTGTCAGGTGAAGATCGTACCCTACTATTTGTCCAAATATTTTCTGGTTGCAAATGTTATTGGTCTGACAGTTTATTTCCCAAGACACATTAGTTCTAAACTGATGTGATAAGAAATTCTCATCCTAAGGAAATTGGCCTTGTGAATGGCTTTCCCTTGGGAAGGATATGCTGTACTTAGGGCTGTACTAATTAGATGAAGAAGTGGCAAATACGATTAGTGAGCTTGGTTGGTGATTTTCCAATAATGGTGTTTGGGGCCTATTATTGGTTTAACTGTAATTGAGCTTAAGATGATCTGAAAATGTCTAAACTAGTGTGAAAGTCACTCACAGCTTTGACTCCAGTAGGGATACTCATGAATCGGGTGGACCAATGGTCACTGGGTGTGCTGTGACGGGGGGACACACTCCAGGACAGCCATGACTTATCTCAAAAATACGCTTCCTTTTTACCCTGCTACTGGTGGGAGCAGACGGCTTCTTCGTCAGCTTCTGTCTCCCCCAGACCCCACCCCCATTGATATTTTAGCTTATTCTGTACTGTCTAGTGTTCTTACTTCTCATACAAGTATAGTTATTGGGTGCATGTTAGAATAATGTTTGTTATTCAGGATAATTAACTCTAGCTGCTGTAACAAATACCTGAGGGCTCAGCGGTTGCACAGCACAGTTTATATTTTGCTCCTGATGCACGCTGGCAGGGACTGTCTTCTGTCTCCCAGCTGGTACCCAGGCATCCAGGTTTCCAGGTTTCTTCCATCCTGTGGTGCCATCATCTCAACACATAACTGCTGGGAGATAATTCTCAATGAATTTCTTGTGTCCTTGTATGGTCCAGGCCTTCCAAGCTCAAGGGTTTTGTTCAGGGTTGGCTGAATAGCAAACAGAAGATAGAGGACCTCTTGTTCACACATTGTGAGACAATAGAGTCCCCTTCTCTTCTGGGAGGAGATTTGCTTTGCCCCCAACATTTGCTTACTTTCCAGGGCAAGGAGTCATCTTTCACCACAGGGCAGGATGGGAAGTTCACCCACCTCCTGGTAGAATCTCACATCTCATACATGTAGTGCTCTCCTGTGGTGCAACCCCTGGCACACATGGACAACATCTTGTGCCGCATTGGGACGTGGAGAGCAGGTGGTCTCCTTGCTCCTTCTGCTGTGATAAAGTCTGTGCCCCTCTGACCTAGGGCTCTGGCAGCTTCCTTAATCTGTGTGTGTGTATGTGTGTGTGTTGTCAAGGTGTGTGTGGTGTGCTTGGTATACGTTTATATGTATGATGTGTTTGTGTTTACGTGGTATATTCATATATGTGTGTGCATATAAATGATGTGTATGATGTATGTGTGTGTGATGTGTGTATGGCATGTGATGTTTATGTGATATTTGTGTATGTTTGAGAGGTATGTGATATGTTGTTGTGTATATGAAGTTTGTGTATATTTTATGTGTGGTATATGTGTGTGTTTGAAGTTTGTGTGTAATGTATGTATATGATATGTCTATGAATGATATATGTAGTATAGTTGTGTGTGTGATGTATATGTGTGCTACCTGTGTTTGGTTTATGTACATGTGATATTTATTTATGTTTAGGATGTGTGATAGTATGTTTATGTGATGCATATGTGTTTGGTGTCAAGTTTGTGTATGTTTTGTGTGTGTGGTGTATGTGTGGTATGTGTGATGCGTGTAGGGTTCATGTGAAGTGTATGATATGTATGTGTGCTGTGTGTGTTTATTTTATATGTATGTGATGTTTGCACGGTGGGAAATATGTGATTGTATATATTGTGATTATGATTCATATGTGTTTGGTTTGCATGTATATAATGTTTGTGTATGTTTTGTGTGTGCATGTGTGGTGGGTGTGTATGTGTAAACATTGGTGTGTGTGTGATGTATATGTGTGCTATGTGTGTTTGGCTTATGTGTGTGTGATATTCATGTTAGGGATGTGTGTGATGGGTGTGTTGTATGTGTGTTTAGACTGGAAGTGGAGCTGCTGAGATTCGAATCAGTGCCCATTGGGATGTGAACAATGCAGACAGTGGTTCAACCCACTTTGCCACAATGCCGGCCCCCACATCTTTTCAGTGACTATTTTTCCCCCTTTAGTTTAATAGAGCGACACATTTACTCCTAAACACCAAATAAACGTGGCATAAGAAGTGAGATTTTGATGTTACAATAAGGTAACACTGTTACACAACAGTTTCTAGTCAGAAACTATCAAGTGGAACGAATTTGAATTGTATGCATGTGGGTTTGGATGAAATGAAAAACCTTTTCTTTGCATGCGTGGAATCAGTGAGAGACACGAAGGGCGGCGTCTTCCCCAAGTCCCCGACCACCGGGCACATGTGCTCTTCATGAGCTTCTCTTTGTCCTTACGTTCTTTTATTTTTATTTTTCAATGCCAGGAATTGGCAACGTTCTTCTGTAAATAGCCAGATAGTAAATGTTTAGGCTTTGCAGGCCACAGGGCCTGTTCTGCGATTACCCAGCTCTGTACTTGTAGTGCCAAAGCAGCCGCAGACAGTTTGTGAATGAGTGGACAGGTCGTATTTGGGACACGAGCTGCAGGTTTCCAACCTCTGTTCTTGCATAACTTTTCATTTTTATACGCAATATGCACGTAAGATATGCATGAACCCTGTCCCTCCCCACCAAAGTTGAAAAGTTTGTAAAGAAATAGTGCAGGAATAAGAATTCACCTTTCAAGAAATCACTCCTGGCCGGTTGCCCCTCTTCCCGTCCAGCTCTCTGCTGTGGCCCGGGAGTGCAGTGGAGGATGGCCCAAGTGCTTGGGCCCTGCACCTGCATGGGGGACCAGGAGAAGCACCTGGCTCCTGGCTTCAGATCAGCGCGATGCGCCGCCTGCAGCGCGCCGGGAGCGGCGGCCATTGGAGGGTGAACCAACGGCAAGGGAAGACCTCTCTCCCTGTCTCTCTCTGTCACTGTCCACTCTGCCTGTCAAAAAAAAAAAAAAAAAAAAAAGAAAGAAATCACTCCCTTGTACTCTCCTGCCAGCTTCCATTCATTGTCAGGTTTTCTCTTCCTTCTGTGGCAAGCTCATAGACTCTCACCTCATTCCATCATACTTTATGGACAAACTTCACTTATCTACTCTGATTTTGTTTATTACTTACATAAGCTGAACCTCATTGTCCAATAGATACATTTTTCTATGTGTGAAAATTGAGTGTCTTTGGTTGGGAGAGAATGCATCATAATTTGTTGTTTCCAAATGAATAAAAAAAGGTACATTTTCATCTACGAGCTTTTCGGTTGGGCCAGGAGGAAGCCCATAGCTTGACAAGCATGTGGTAGGGCTTTCATTGTCAGGAAGATTAGAATTTGAGAAGTGCGGGAGAGGTGTACAGAAGAGAGGCATGTGCCACCTGCTCCGCTGGTTCAGAGATATCTCTGCCGTCACCAAGCAGAGCTGCCTCTCTCGTCCGGGGATCTTTCTCACTCTGATCATTCAAATAGGACAAGGGTCTCACTCCACGCTGCTCTCCAGTGACACCAGCCTGCACATTTCCCCCTTCCTGAGGGTCTGTTACGGGTTGTAAGGAAAGCAGTTCCGGATTGTAACAGAGAATTTTAATGCCATTTGTGGGGAAAGAAAGTGCTGGTTACAGGTCAGCTAATGGCGAGGGAAAACACAACTTTCCTCTTTGTGTTATTAGACCTCATTAGAAGTGGCACTTGGTTCCTATATGATTATCGATATAATTCTTCAACTAAAAGTATACTGGGAATTTGCAAATTCATTATTTGAAGGATGTCTAGGTCGAATCACAACTTCCCTCACAAGCCCACTGAGGTTCACAGATGTTTGTGAGCACCTGTGTTGTGCCATGGGCACTGGGGCTCCATCGCATCCGAACAAGACACTGTTGCTGTTTTCAAGAAGCCAATGGTTTGGTGAATAACTCCTCGCTCTGACTTTACAAGCGTGGCTGTTCAGCGGCTCGGATGCGTATTTGCTGACTGTGAAAGGTAGTAAGCCGTCCTTCAGGTTCAGGTGTAGCCAGGGGCTCAGAGGATGACAGCAGACTCAGTCTCTCACTGTCCTTCTCTCCGCTATTTTTTCTACATTGGACTTTTCCTCATGGTGACCCTGGCCTCCTGTACTTAAGCTTAAAAAATGTCCAAGGTTGAATCAACCATTCTGCCTAGGGAGAGAGAAATGTTTTTGATCAGATGGGAGTCACAGATTATTATAGGCTGAGTAATGCCCCCTGCAGCTCTGTCTGTTGAAGCTGTAACCCCAGTACCTCAGAAAGTGACTGTAGTTGGCAATAGGGGCTTTAAAGAGGTCATCCAGGTTATATGAGACCATTCAAGACGATCCCAGTCCAAGTTGGGGTCCTTATAGAAGTAGTTGATTTGGACAGACGGGCACAGAAGGAAGATGGTGTGAAGACGCGGGGAGAAGATGGCCACCTGCTAGCCAGGGAGAGAGGACTCCGGAGCAGTCAGCCTCGCCAATACCTTCGTTCTAGATTTCTTGTCTCCAGAACTGTGAGAGTAAGTTTCACTGCGGAAGCCACCCACCTGGGTGCTTTGACAGGGCAATCCCAGCAAACTAGTACTGAGATTTAGCCCTGGGATCGCGGGGCTGTGTTTGGTCCCACCTTGAGTAGAAGAGAGGTGGTTCCTCAAAGGAAACCCTCCAGGATGCCTGGTAGGGGTTGAGGGGGATTGACATTGTTCACCGCTGTGTTAGATTCATCGTAATGATTGAACATTCATTGTGTGTTAGGGTTTGAGAGCATTTTATAGTTAATACAACTATAGTTGATATTATTATTCCCCCCACTTTACAAGTGAGGAAACTGGGGCACACATGGGTTAAGTGACTTAGCCAAGATCATGCAGTCAGTAAGGAGCAGAGCTAATTCACTCATTGTCTGACTCTAGTCTCTCAGCTTTTTAACCCCATGCCTTTTTGAGAGGCAACGACTCCAGCTTTAGATTCTTTTGTTCTTCTCCTGCCAAAATTGGAAAAGCTTTGACTTGAGGCATGGGAAGGGTGTGTGTTCATATGTTAATTGAGGAAACTTGGCAGTCTGTAGAATTCATTATTTCATTTTTAGAACTATTTCTGGGGGCCAGCACCATGGTGCAGCAGGTTAATGCCCTGGCCTGAAGCGCCGGCATCCCATGTGGGCACCAGTTCGATACTTAGCTGCTCCACTTCTGATCCAGCTCTCTGCTATGGCCTGGGAAAACAGTAGAAGATGGCCCAAGTCCTTGGGCCCCTGCACCTGTGTGGGAGACCCGGAAGAAGCTCCTGGTTCCTGGCTTCGGATCAGTGCAGCAGCCAATTGGGGAGTGAACCATCAGATGGAAGACCTCTCTCTCTCTCTCTCTCTCTCTCTCTCTCTCTCTCTCTGCCTTTCCTCTCTGTGTAACTCTGACTTTCAAATAAAATAAAAAAAAATCATTTTTAAAAAAAAACTGTTTCTGCTATGCAGCTAATAAAAGGGTTAACATCCAGAATCTATAAAGAGCTCAAGAAATTCAACAACAAAATAAACAATCCAGTTAAAGTGGGCAAAAGACTTGAACAAGCAATTTTTAAGAGAAGAAATTCAGATGGCCAAAAAAATACTCAGGATCACTAGCCATCAGGGAAATGCAAATCAAAACCACAATGAGGTTTCACCTCACTCCGGTTATAATGGCTCTCATACAGAAATTAAAAAGCAACAAATTCTGGTGAGGATGTGGTGAAAAAAGATACGCTGGTCCACTGCTGGTGGGAATGTAAACTGGTGCAACCACTGTGGAAGACAGTATGGAGACACCTCAGAACTCTAACTATAGACCTATCGTGCGATCCAGCCATCCCACTCCTGGGAATTTACCCAAACCAAAAGAAATCAACATGTGAAAGAGTTGTCTGGACTCCCATGTTCATTGCAACACAATTCACAACAGCTAAAATATGGAATCAACCCAGATGTCCATCAACTGTTGACGGGATAAAGGAATTATGGTATATATACACTATGCAGTACTACTGAGCTGTAAAAAAAAAAAAAAAAAAAAAGTGAAATCCTGTCTTTTGCAACAAAATGGACACAACTGGAAACCATTATACTTAATGAAATAAGCCAGTCCCAAAAAGATAGATACCATGTTTTTGCTGATCTGAGGTAACTAATAGAGTACCTAAAATGTAATGTATTGGAGTGAAATTAACATTTTGAGATTTGGTGATTGTTTATAGCCCTTGTCTCTTCTGTTGAGGAACAGTGTTTTTTTCTTCATATTATTTGTTGAACTCTTTTACTTAGTGTAGAGTTAACTTTACTATAATTAAGTAAACTGAAATTATATCTTTTTAAAAATTAAGAGTGGTAATGGGAGAGGGAGGAGAAGAAGGGTTGGAGTGTGGGCGGCAGGGAGGGTAAGGTGGGACGTATCACTGTATTCCTAAATCTGTATATATGAAATACATGAGGCTTGTATAACTTCAATAAAATTTTTTAAAAAAAGAACTGTTTCTGATGTATGCAAACCTTTGACTGCCTTAAATTAATTAGCAGTGCAGAACTTGAAGTCATTACGGTTTTGCCTCAAAGTGTGTTATCTCTCACCACCCAGCCCTGACCCCAGAACTCCAAATACTCAGCAAGATGACGAGATGGAGAAATTCCATAGTACCTCTTTTTTCTTTTATGTTTGCGGTTTTCTGTCACAGGATTAATGCTGTGGGCTAATTTCTATAGCTGAGCAGGGGACCTATCACAAGTTTTATAAACAGAATTTCTAGTTTGAACCATGCACGCTGATATTTGAATGTTTTCCGTTGGAAACAAATCCTGAAAACTCATACGTGGTCATCATGTTTTTTCCAAGTGGGTCTGATGTTTCTGTTGAAACCATCTGGTGACCCTGTTTGTAAATCCTGATAATTTTGTGGCAAGACTCATTAGTTGCAAGAAAGGGCAATTCATGCAAGCTGGTTGAAAAAACAAAATTCGGGGGGAGGGGGTCCTTGTTATTGAGTATTTATCACCAGAGTCCTTGCAGCTGTGAAGCTGTGAAGAGAAGAAAAAATGGCCATGAAATTTTTTTCAATAATTATTCAATTTCACTTATTAACACTTTTGATGATTAAATGATCCTCTTTTCTCAACAGTAACATGAATCCTTTTCTACCACATTAACTTCCTGTGAGTCAGTCTCTCAAGGGCCCCCTGAATTGTGAATGCCCATCACTTGTCCTTGAATGGACTGCTGTTTCTTACAACCGGTAGGTCCCATCAGAGACCATCAGCCTCTCACTGACTGTCTGACCCTGGAGCATACACAGTGTAATCCGACAGCAAATGTTCGGTTGGAACTCCTGCCCTAGATGCAGGATTCCATGAAGTTGATAAAAGTGGTGGTGAGGCTGGCACCTGTGGCGCCGGCACCCCCGGTTCTAGTCCCGGTCGGGGCACCAGATTCTGTCCCAGTTGCCCCTCTTCCAGTCCAGCTTGCTGCTGTGGCCCGGGAGTGCAGTGGAGGATGGTCCAAGTCCTTGGGCCCTGCACCCGCATGGGAGACCAGGAGGAAGCACCTGGCTCCTGGCTTTGGATTAGTGCAGTACACCGGCCGCAGCGGCCATTGGAGAGTGAACCAACAGAAAAGGAAGACCTTTCTCTCTCTGTCTCTTTCTCTCACTGTCCACTCCACCTGTCAAAGAAAAAAAAGTGGTAGTGAAAGATCCTTGAGGAGTAGACAGAATGCAGACGACCCACAAGAATCTGGCAGTGCCGGTATTTAGTTGGAACCCATGGGCTCTGAGCCATAGCGTTGACCGGTTCTGACTGGCCAATGCCCGTCTGGTACTGGTTTTCAACATTCTAAGTATCCTTCCAAGTATAGGTAACAGTTGAAGAAAAAAAAAGGTGACAAGGAAAATGACACAGTGAGCACTTCAAAAGAGAAGGATTTAAATATCAAAAGATTCAGGAGTGCCTTAGGAAAAATGGGTAAAACCCTTGAATATTTTTTAAAATCACCTTTTTGCTATCATGCTATGAAAGCCCAACCTGAAGCGAAGAATTTTGTCAGAAAAATTACACCCAAAAATTCACTACTTAATTCATTTTTCTGTTCTCTATCAGAACTCGTGCATGGTTGAAATGGTAACCTAAATCTTGTTATTTTGATAAGCTTTAGTTTTATTTTTTTAGAGATAATGTTCCCAACCAGGCTCCTTCCCTTCTCCTCAATTTGCCGTGAAAATGTGGGCTCCATATTCAGAGTGACATTAAATGTCTTCTGCCAGGACTGACTCTCCTCCCAGGAATGGAAATCAGAAGGCTGGTGAGGAAAGTCCCCCCTTCCCTTCCTCCTTTTCCCATGCGCTGCACAGCCTCCTACCTCGGGCCATGGCAGCTCCATTTCTTTGCTTCTCTCTTTTCACCTCTGCTCTCTGATCACTCAGGGCAGACTTTCCACAACATTCATGTTTCATTCCACCAGCTGCTCCTTGCAACCATAGGTTGTTGGATCCAGGTGACTCATGAGCCTCAGACACCTACCTATGCCACAGGCTGGTCAAGGACTGGACTTGAGAAAACAGGACACGAACTGGACCACTGACTTTGACACGCAAGAATCTCAGAGGAAGATGATTAGCCTTGGCCTGATACCTTGATGAACTGATAGCAAAATGACGACATCAGGAGGTTCCTGAGGTCATGGTGGGTGAAGAGAAAGCTTCAGGAGCGAAACTGATTAACCAGCAGGAGCAGGGTGTTGGCTTAAGTTCTTGACTCCTCACCCAGTGCTCTTCTGGCGTGTCACATACTCTGAGCAGCAGCCCCTACTCACCCTTCTGGTGACAAGAGCCCAACGTTGAATCCATGTCACGTAGGTAGAACTGATCCTAAACTTAGATCTAGGGTCATCAGGTGACCCAGTCCTGGCCAATTAGCTCATTACATACCCTTGACTGTAATCATTAATTATGGGAGGGGCACAGTTGCCCAACTTGGACGACTAAACATCAGGTGAAGGACTTTTGTTTAAATTTTTAGGGAAAAAATAACCCAAGAAGATGTGTTCCTAAAGCTACCGATACCCATCCTGTTGAAATGAATCAACCAGGAGGAGATCAGGAACAAGAGGTGGAAAATGAACAGGTCCCACTGGCTGTGTTTGAGTTGTTGGATCCCACTTTGTCTGAAAGTAGCTACCCCAGACTTGCAGGCAACATTTCTCTTTGTTTCTGTTGATTTGAATTGGGTTTTAAGTCACTTGTTACCAAAAGAGCCATAACTAATACAACATGCTTATTTGGTGATGCCAATAATAATCCTTTTAAGCATCCTAAAATACCTTCCCAGCCACAGCTACTGTGCCTTCCGATTCTCACAGCAACCATGTGCTGCAGACAGGGCAAGGATTATCATTGTGGTGAAGACTGCTGCCACATCTAGGCAGCTACAGCCGTGTTTTCTCAAGCACTTGGAAAACACAGGGAGGGAAGATTGCCTCCTGAGAGCTAAATCTTGAAGTCAATATATTATAGATCAAAGCAGAGCAATGCAAAGTCACCTTAAAGAGACAGGATGGCTCCCAGGCCTGCAAGACTTGGCTGTCATGCAATCGAATGTATTAACATATTTCAAGAAAACTGTGTCCATCACGACCCACTGTGGAATCCTAGAGGACAGTGACTTGCAAAGACACTTTGTCCAGCAGAGAGGGAGTCTTGGCCTTTGAATATTTTCTGTTCTATTGGGCAGGCTGGATTTAGAGAAGCGTTTTCAGTTTCAAGTCTTATAAAAACAGCTTGATAACTGTGGTCAATTAAAGGTGGCTGAATCTTCTTTGACATTCCTTCTATTAATAAGTAGTTTCTTTTTCCCTTCCTTTTGGATTTTGGCTCATTCTGTGACTTACTTAAAAAAAAAAAAAAAACAGGATGAAGAGGAAGTGATGCTGTGTAATTTCCAGTGCTAGGCAGCAAAAGGTATGAGCCTTCTACTGTTTCACATTTGAGTTGCAAAAGATTTGCACCCCAGTCATAGCGTGGAACCCAATCGGCATGCTACGGGAAGCATAAGCCAAGTGCAGTGGCTGCAGTTAGCGCCAACGGCCAGTCACGCGAGTGGACTATTTTGGGCACTCCAGCCAAATGAAGCCCCAGAGGACTGCAGCCCAAGCCAGTGCTTGTGAGGCAGGATAGCATCCCCGCTAAGCCTCGTCAACTCACAGAATCATGACAAATAACAAGTGGTTTAAGGCATGAAGTTTTGGGGGTGAATTGTAACACTGCAACAGAGAACTGAAACGACCATGGTTTAAACAGCAGAGAGATGTGATCTCCTTCTTTAAGGGGAAATCTGGATATGGACGTTTCAGGCTGGCATAGCAGGTCACCTGTTATCAGTGATCCGTGCTCTTTTTTTCCTTTCTGTGCCACAATCCTTAGCCCATTGGCTTTTTGTCTTCCTCTTGGTTATGAGCTCAAGGTTGCAAGATGGCTGCCGCAGCTCCAGTTGTCACATTCATGTATAAAACAGAAAGATTACTAGTGAGCTTTTCTCTTACCTCTTTTTTTTTAGAAGTAATTTCTTCTTCTTCTTCTTCTTCTTCTTCTTCTTCTTCTTCTTCTTCTTCTTCTTCTTCTTCTCCTTCTCCTTCTCCTTCTCCTTCTCCTTCTCCTTCTTCTTCTTCTTCTTCTTTACTTAATTGAGAGGCAGAATTACAGACAGAAAGAGACAGATCTTCCATCAGAAAGAGACAGATCTTCCATCCATTGGTTCACTCCCTAAATGGCCACAGTGGCTGGAGCTGGGCCAGTCAGAAGCCAGGAGCTCAGAGTCTCTTCTGGGTCTTCCACATGAGTTCAGGGACCCAAGCACTTGAGCCATCTTCCACTGCTTTCCCAGGCTGTTGGCAGAGAGCTGGATCAGAAGTGAAGCAGACCTGGTGCCCATATGGGACGCCAGCACCTCTGGCAGAGGTAGAACCTACTGTGCCACAGCACTGGCCCCTTACCTTTGTCTTTTTTTTTTTTCCGGAAGCCAGAAACCCTTAGAGTTACTTGCCATTGAGTCTGCATGGCCAGATGTAGATTTCTTAGTTACCTGAATTACCAGGAAAGTGAGGGTATGTTTATACAGTGTCTATAGTGTGGAGCAGCTGTGGGAAAAGGGATTGACAATGGCTTTTGGCAGCAACCAAACATCTGTATCATAGGATGGGTGCAGCTGCTGCTGCCAATTCATTGGTGCTGACTCTGATCCCGTCTGTACCATCTTTCCATGAGAAGCTTACTCTGCCTCCCAGGCTAGTGCCGCTGGACAGTCAAGGAATGCACCCATCTCCCTCTGTCCCCATGTTGTTCTTCCAACAAACAAGATCGTCAGTTATTTCCTCAGGCTTGGGATTGGCCTTTTGAACCAATCTCCACAATAGTGATTTCTCTTTGTAAATGAATAAACTGCCCTCTGGTTTTTTCATCAATTTCATAATCTGGCTAATGGGCATCTACCCCCAAAAAGTGATACAATCTGAGTGTGTTGAAAAAAAGTAAAATTTCCATATTTGTAAGGATCTGGGTAGCATCTCTTAATCTTTATGTAGTTATATGAATGTTTTGTGGAGAGAGCTTGCTGGTTTTTTCTTCTGGTGGAGACACTACTGACAGCTAAGAGGACTCATCTGGAATTGCTACAGGGATGGGGAGGAGGAACGGAGCTCTGTGGCACTTTGTTCTGCTCCCTGCCCTCTTGAACACACAGAAATTCTGGTGACTTCAGGCTCATGGAGATGCTGGGCTACATGGCCCAGATCTTTGATTCTTCCTCATTTTAAAGAATCTGACCAAAAAGGTTGGTGTGATGGTTAACTACATCAGCTCAGGCTCCCTCTCAGCTCTACCGTTTATTGGCCAAATGCTTTCCTCTCTCTGAGATTCCATTTCCTCATCTGTAGAATGGAGACAACATTCAGACCTGTGTCTTGCAAGGCTGCCTTCAGGAATGGTGGCTTTGGTGAATGCAGAGTGCTTGGTACAGTGTGCGGCTAGGGCTGGTGCTCACTAAGAAAGACCTGATTTGATTTTTACAGACCTGTGTCACTACTGGAGGTCAGAAAACCCAGTCACCCAGAGCCAAGCAGTCTTCATCCTTAAAAGCCCTATTCATACATTCTGTAATTATTCAGTGAGTGTCAGCGGTGCACAAAACACCACTCTCAGCACTGAGGAGGATAAAGAGAAGGAATGTAAGACGTGCTCTGGGGGACCAGGGAAGTTATAACCTGGCTGCAGAGGCAATATATAAAAACATGAAATGGTTAAGTAAGCGTGCAGGGCATATCAAGATGATGGAGAGGCCGGGAGTGCATTGAAGGCTGCTTCAGTGCCGCCTGTCTTGTCCTGGTGTAGCAGAAATAGCAGTGGACTTGGAGTCAGACAGGCTTCCTGGAACCCTCTGCCCCAGGCTGGGTTAGAGTCCACCCACTGCCCCTCTTTGGTGGTGGTCACCCTGCTGGAGCATAGTTGTCTGTCTACTGGTCAGTTTCTGCTATTAGATTGGGAGTAATGATGAGAAGGCATCCATTCATTCATTCATTGAGCAAATGTTTACGGGGCATGTGCTCTGTGCCAGACACTGCTCTTGGCAAAGAGGACAGGACAGTCATGGCCTATGCCTTTGAAAACCTAAAGACGTAGGTTGCGTCATGTGATGGTAAATCCTGGAAAGCAACACAAGGCAGGATAAGGAATGCTGCAGATGTGGGAATGCCCCGCCCACACCCTCCTCCGGGGAAGGACTTGCTGTCCACCTGCAGGGAGTGTGGTCAGCAGATAGCCTCCACCTGTTGTCTGCTTCAGGGTCTGCATCAGCTGCAGAGGGCTTGCTCAAGGTCACGTCTGTCCCAGGGCAGTCCAGTGAGTAATAGAGGCAGGAGTGCAAAGGCCCAGTCATTCAGGATGACGTGGGACAGTGACAGGCAATGCTCACCACAGAGCTCTTCACCAGGGCGGGTGGGCTTTGTGCGGCTTGTCAAGCTTGTCACAGTGCACGTGCCCTGCCCTGCCCCTCCTCCTTCCTTTTGTAGGAGCTGATCCCTGGAAAACTTTTATTTTTTTTAAATTTGACAGGCAGAGGTAACAGAGAGTGAGGGAGAGACACACAGAGAGAGATCTTCCATTCCCTGACTGACTCTTGACTCTCCAAGTGTCCACAACAGCTGGGGCTGTGCCAGGCTGAAGCCTCGAATCAGGAGCTTCTTCTGGGTCTCCCAGGTGGGTGACAGGGGCCCAAGGACTTGGGCCATCTTCTGCTGCCCTCCCAGGAGCATCAGCAGGGAGCTGGATCAGAAGTGGAGCAGCTGAGACACGCACCAGCGCCCCTATGGGAAACTGGTGCTGCAGGTGGTGGCTTAACCAGCTACTCCACAATGCCGGCCCCCCTAGGAAACCTCTCACACCCTGTGCTCCATCTCTGAGTTTGCCTCATGAGAACCCAACGTGTAACAAGAGGATGGAGCATGATGGTAGGAGAGGGGTTTGCCATGGTGCGTAAGGGGTTTGGGCAAGGCCTCTCTGAGAAGGGGACATCTGAGCAGAGAGCAGGAGGCGAGGAAGTCAGCCTCGCAAAGATCTTCAGGAGCTGTGTTCCAGGCAGCAGGAACTGCAGGCCCCAAAGCCCCGAGGCAGGAAGGCATTTGGCACATTTGAGCACCATCTGCAGGGCAGCCCAGTGGGCTGGAGCGAGTGGCAGAGGCTGACTGTAAACGCGGCTGCAGGGGCAGCCAGGAAACTGTGTGTACAGAAGCAGCTCTGCCTGGGCTCCCCAGTGTCAGCCTGTGGCAGGCGATCAGTGCCTGCCAAACCCGGGGTGGGCATTCGACCCAGAGGTTAAGACGCTGGTTAGGATGCTTGTGTCCCACACTGGAGTGCCCAGGTTTGGCTTCTGGCTCCAGCTTCCTGCGAATGCAGACCCTAGGAAACAGCCGTGATGGCTCAGGGATGGGTTCCTGAAGCCTTTGTAAGAGACCTCGATAGCATCCTGGCTCCCCTGGACAGCTCAGCCCTGGACACTGTAGGCATGGGCATTAGGGAAGTGAACCAGCAGGTGGATCTCTCTCTCTCTCTCTTTCTCTTTCTCTTTCTCTCTCTCTCTCTTGCTCTCTCCCTCTCTGTTTCTCTCTCTCTCTCTCTCTCTCTTTTTCTCTCTCTTGCTCTCTCTCCCTGCTGCTCAAATAAATACATTAAAGATTATTTTAATGTCTGTCAAACCCAGCCTCGATTTCCCAGTTATCAGCAGACGTGACTTACAGCTCCTGCTGCCATACCATTTTCACTTCTTGCAACCCCTCCTCCCTGTTTTCTCTCTCCGGGGACGTGGAGCACACATGATCCCGCCCCCAGCCTCCCAGCACGTGGTTCCCCGCTGGAAATGTGCATGAACTTGGCAGCTCATCCCCTCATCCTGGAGACCCTGAGCTGAGAAGTGGCAGAGCTGGGAGGGAGCGTTTGATTACTCTCCTCGGATAATAAATAAACCTGATGAAGGTGTCCCCGAACCCGTGGGGCCGGGTACTCCTTGGTGGGCCTTATTGCTTTGATAAAAACTGCAATATCTGAAAATTGTCTCGGGTGCCAGAGAACTCCCATTTTATGACGCGCACGTGCCTGAGATAAACTGCTTCTGCTGCCTTGTTATATATAATTCAGATCCTTATGGTTGCTGGTGGGATGCACACCACTCTCCTGTAATGATTTATTCATCGGGGGAGGCAGTGTGCACCCACTGGGTCCTGCTCAGCCTGTCTGACAGCTTGCAAGGCAGAGACAGAATTTACCTTGGGAGGGAGGGGCCCCTTTGGGCTCTTTGGCTTTCCTGGGAAGCAGGCCTGGCTGGGTAAGAGCCAGTTAACAGCACGAGGCGTTTGCCAAGGCAATCGCTGGCTGACCTAGGGGCCTGGCAAGTGTGATTGGAACATTCCTTCCTGCTACTTGGGGTGTAGAGTGCCCTTATCACCATTTTACTGATGAGGAAATGAGGTGCAGAGCAGTAATGAGCCTGGCCCAAGGCCACGCAGCTGCACAGTGCTGGGGCTTACCTGTCAGAAGGGGAAGACTTGCCCACTTGCCCATGTGCACCTCAAGCGTTCATGGACTCACGGCCTGTTTGGCACCACCTAGTGAGGTGTAGGCAGTTTGCTTCCCCATCTTACAGACAGGGAAAGAAGGCTCACAGGGGGCCGGCGCTGCGGCTCAACAGGCTAATCTTCTGCCTTGCATCGTCAGCACACCGGGTTCTAATCCTGGTCGGGGCGCCGGATTCCGTCCCGGTTGCCCCTCTTCCAGGCCAGCTCTCTGCTGTGGCCCAGGAGTGCAGTGGATGGAGGCCCAAGTCCTTGGGTCCTGCACCCCATGGGAGACCAGGAGAAGCACCTGGCTCCTGCCATCAATCAGCATGGTACGCCAGCTGCAGAGCGCTGGCCACGGCGGCCATTGGAGGGTGAACCAACGGCAAAGGAAGACCTTTCTCTCTGTCTCTCTCTCTCGCTGTCCACTCTGCCTGTCAAAAAAAAAAAAAAGGCTCAGAGGGATGAAGGGACTGACCAGGTTTACTCTTCTGGAAATCAAACGCTGAGCTTTGAACCGAGAGAGCACAGTATCCCTCCGATGCTGTGTTAATTAATTCATTTCCCTCTTCATGTCTCAGTGTCTTTCATTTGCCAGCTGGGGATACTATTAGTATCTACCCTGTAGGATGGTTGTGGGGTTAAACAGCGAGCTAACGCAGGTAAGGTATCTGGCACATAGGAAAATGCAGTGAAGTCCAGCCACAATAATATTTTATCATTGACTTACTCATTCTTTCGCTCCACAAAGACTTGTAGGTAGTCTGTGACACATCAGGCATTTTCCTAGGTGCACTGTGCCTCTGAGATTATTTTCATCCTCACCACTGCCTTCACATCACAGATGGGGAAACAGCTGTAAGAGATGAAATAAATTGATGGTAGCCTCCCAGCCAGGAGGTGAGTGCCATTTTTCTGGGTCAGCATTCATTCATCTGATGTATTTTCATTAAGAATATATTATGTGTGGTCCAGGTGCCATGTACATTTCTGTTGACTGTGTGAATGATGGAATTCAAAGGTGGACAAAGCTGGTTCCTGTTTTTAAAATATTTACGGTATCTTTATCATATAAGGGGACTTCAACAAGTTCATGGAAAATGTGTATTATGATAAAACTATGCACAGATTTCAAACTTATTTGCACCAAAATAAACTTATCCTTTAATCCTGTTTTTACATACTTCTTGAGGCCCCCTTGTATTTCATGAATTCTAAGGCGCACCTTTTTCCTCCACCTATTAACCTCTCTGAAATTGGAATGTGTTTTGTAATCGATGGTGTTATAAAATCACCATAGGCCAGTGGTTGCGAGGACAAATTTGTCCTTGTGAGAAAGAAAACAGTAGAGCCACATTTCAAGAATTCCTATATCTGTAAGGCTCTTAATGGAACACAGGGCAATATCTTGTAAACACAGACCTCGGCAACCATGGCTTCAAAAATTATTTCGAAGACCTGGACTTTGCATTGCAGACATTTTTGGAATGTCTCAGTCAGCGTGTTTTGCTTTTGTTTTCTCTGTTTAAAAAGAAGATGTACAGAGGGATATGATATGTGTTAAAAATTGATGTCTAAGTAAACCTAAAAGTGCTTCACAAATAAGTAGAAGTAAAAATTGTGAGTGATAGGAAAGCACAGATGATGCCCTGGGAGATCCCCAGGAGACGGAAAATGTCCTTCTGCATAAAAACACGCCCAGGAGTGTTTACAGCAGTATTACTCACAGTAGCCAACCCCCGTGTCCGTCAGCTACCCCTGGACCCTGCAGGGGGATGAAGTACAGACGTGTGCTGTGATGTGGGTGCACCTTGGCAACGCCGTGCGAAGTGAGAGGCCAGTCACCAAGGTCCACGAAGCGTGAGTCCATTCACGTGAAAATCCCTAACAGGGGAATCTACAGAGACAGAAGGTGGATTAGTGGTTGCTTATGGCTGGGTGAATGGGAAGAACAGGGAAATCAAAGGGAGATGATAACCAGTAGGCACAGGGTTTCGTTAAGAGTTGATGAAAATGTCCTAAAAATTGTGGTGATGGTTGCCACAGTCTGAGAATACACTAGGACCCATTGAACTGTCCGCTTTAAAAGAGTGAGTTGCATGGTATGTGAATTTTGTAAAAAGATTTATTTATTTATTTATTTGAAAGTCAGTTACACAGAGAGAGGAGAGGGACAGGCAGAGAGAGAGAGAGAGAGAGAGAGAAAGAGAGAGGTCTTCTATCTGCTGGTTCACTCCCCAGTTGGCCGCCATGGCTGGAGCTGTGCCGATCTAAAACCAGGAGCCAGGAGCTTCTTCTGGGTCTCCCACATCGGGTGCAGGGGCCCAAGTTCTTAGGCCATCGTCTACTGCTTTCCCAGTCCACAGCAGAGAGCTGGATTGGAAGTGGAGCAGCCAGGTCTCGAACCAGTGCCCACATGGGATGCTGGTGCTTCAGGCCAGGGCGTTAACCTGCTGCGCCACAGCACCGGCCCCATGGTCTGTGAGTTTATCTGAATAAGCTTTTTTTTCCCCTTTCAGAAGGAAAGAAGTACATGAGGGTCTTTCTTAGGGTTGCACATCGTAAGGGTGGTGACTCTGGTTGATGACATGTGCTCTGTGTTACGTCAGGAGGAAGGGTTGACTGTGGAGGCCTCCGGGCTGGTCTGGAGGAGGAGGGGAGTCTTCCTAGAGGTGGGGGGTGTGAGAGTGAGAGGGAGTGAGAGTGACCCAGGCAGGGCGTGCTACGTGTGCAGAGGCTGGGAGGTGAGAGTCTGTCCTTTGCTTTAAGGATGTAGCCTTGTCCTAGAGCAGGTGCCTGCCCTCACTCCCTGGGATTCTGAGGGGTTTGGAAATGAGTGAAGTTGTGGACCGACATTGAGGACATAGCATCCATGCCCATTCTCCCAGGTTGGCCTCAACAAACAGTTCATCACATGTATTCCGCGTGAGAAAAGAGAGGGAGATTGGAGAGGTTTAAAAGCGGGGCATTGCGACGATGTCTACACTGGCAGGAGGAGAACAAAGGACACAACTACTCAGGGGGGCAATTAACTGGCAAGAGGCTTCGCTTCCCACCCAGCCAACCCCCAGCGCGGCTGGGCCGTGTTCGTGGTGAGCCCAGCCACCTCCTCACAGGGATGTTCACCAGCACGGCGGTGTAACGAACAGCACATCACAGTCTCAGTCTACCGGGGTGGGGGGAGGCTGCTGATTCTAGGTCCCCAGGTGCTCGTGTGTGACAACTGAGCACTGACCTGGATGTCGGCACACCTGCCTCTAAGACCCTAGACCGTGGGCACATCCCTGGAAGGCCTCCTTTTCCCACCGTGTAGAGTGGGAATGAGGATAAGAGACCTGACCTCTCAGGATTGGGGTGATGAGAAAGGCTTGGCACAGTGTGTACCACGTGAATAGTAGCGTTAGTGAGGATCATTTTATTATGGAGCAAATAAAATAGATGCCCTTGAAGGCTATTAAGTGACATCAGGAGATAATCAAAATCTATTGTTAACTAAGGAAAGGCAATTGAATAGGGACTTCATTTTTTTGTGTGTGTGTATATATATATATAATTTCTATTTTTTTCCCTTGGTCCTTTTGAAACTTTTCCTAAAAATTTTAAATGAACAAGAATGAATGTTGTAACTAGTGTGAGGGAACTTTTTTGTTTTTTAGAGTGATGCATGGAAGACATGCATGGTACCATAGGAACACAAAGTATGCCCCAGCCCCATCTCCCACCGACCCGCAAGGACCCTTTCTGGAAGCTTCCCTGAATAACAAGGCTCCAACTTGCAGTCATTTGGATGCGACTTGCAAAACAGGGCAGACGGTGTGAGCCAAAAATAGAAAGACGAGAGTCTGTGGCTGTTCTGTTTCTCCCGGGTCTGATGAGGCGCTTTCGTTAATAGGAATCAAAAACTGTCTAAAACCAGACAGGGCCCCCCAGGGTGGAGTGCCTGCTGATTGGGTGGAGTGGCCCAAGCCTTAACTACTCAGCTGGTTGGGTTCAGGGAGCCAGGGCTCACCATTCTGGATCTCCTCCGGGCCTTCATTCCTCCCAGGAAATCCCATCTCGAAAGGGTGTGTGTCCCCAGGGCGGCCATGGTCTATGGTGACAGCCCCAGCGATGAGTGACACTTCAAAGCTCATACTTTATGAGACAGAGCTGTCACGGCCCCAGGGAGAAACTTTCTCTCTTCCAAACTGCTCAGGGAGAAACCAGCCCGAGACCAGTGAGTGCATCCGCTTTTCCGTCCCCACTGCTGCCAGGCTGACTCGTTCTATCGTCAGTTTTTGAATCTCTTTCTTCCTCTGAGTTGAAATAGAACGTAGCACACACAGCATGGATCTCAAGGGAACAGCCTGGTGGATTTTACCTAGGAGGGTCCAGAGTTGCTGAGGTTACACAGGTAATAGGAGGCAGCTTCAGAACTTGAACTCAGGCCCAGCCGGCCCCTGACTCCTGTGGGAAGCACCCAGTGTGCCAGCGAGCTGAAACCCTTGCTCTGGTTAGGTTGGTGGCGTGTGGAGAGTTTAGGTGATAACAGGGTTTCAACACCGTGTTTGTAGCTCCTGAAGGCTGGTGCGACAGTTCCATCTGGTGAGTTCACTGGTTTCTCACCGGAGACCTGGGGGAGGGCAGGGCCAGCAGAGATTCCTTCGGTTTACAAGTGAGAGGTGTGGAGTGCCAAGGCTCACTGAGCTGCCCTTTGACCCCTGGCTCCCTGCTAACGCTGCCGACACTCCGATGGTACTATACGGCAGCTTCAGAGTTTCCACACCTATTGCCTGGTTGTGGGCATTTGCATACTTGAAAATCAAAACCGGAGGCGGGTGTTTGGCACAGTGGCTGAAATGCTTCAAGACACCCTCATGCCGTATTGACGTGCCTGGGTTTGAGTAGGAGACTCCACTCTCCATTCCACCTTCCTGCCCCTGTGCATCCCGGGAGGCAGCAGGTGATACGTTCTTTGGTCCCTGCCACACACATGGGAGAGCTGGACTGAGTTCTGAGCTCCCAGCTTTGCCCTGGCCCAGTCCTGGCTGTTGCAGGCATTTGGAGAGAAAAACACTGGATAGGAGATCTCTCCTCTGTCTCTTTGCCTTTTAAATAAAATAAATCAAAACTGAAAACCAAAAAGCTTGACCCAATCCTAAGCACTATTATCAGTGAATTCATGGTTTAATATTCACTTGACAAATATTTATTGAGTACCTACTATATAGTAGATGCTAATTTTAGTCACTGGGAACACATCAGTGCACTGAGAGAAAGCCCCTGATTACATAGATGAGGAAGACACACAATGGATGAATTAGTAAATTTATACAACATCAGGTGTTGATATGTGATGCAAAGTAAAAATAAAGCAGACCCAGTTGAGAGAGACCATCAAGGTAACACAACCACTATATTTACAAATTTTTATGCTGTGCATAAGATCAAAATATAGCTGTTAGAGTGAACATGTTCATTCAGGTGCCATCTGGATTTGCCCGAGACACTGGGATCACACACAACATATAATGCCATTTGGAAAACCTTCAATCAGGCCCACAGGAAGCTGGATCAGGTGGGCCCACCCTCCTTACTGAGCCGGAAGCAGGTCCTCAGGGGTGTGTGATTTGCTGGAAGGTGCTGGCACCAGGCCCTCTGTCAGTTTCCAACTGGATACAAATTCTACCACTGAAAGAGTTCGAACCTTCAGTGGATCTAATTTCCCTCCAAACTGCTCATCCACACCCAGCTGAGCCTCTGGGTGTGCACTGGTGGCCTCCCAGCATCCTTGGAGGGCAGGAAGCAGCACCATTGATCACCATCCTCTTCTCTCCCTTGTCCAGGCTGAGCCACTGCCGGGGATGCAAGGGCTGATGCTTCGCTGGGGAGATAGTATCTCTTCAGCCATCACTCCTTAATGAGCTCCCAGTCCCTGGAGATGGTGATAAGCTTATCTCCTTCTACAGATGTCCCTGCCTACCTCTTGTAGGTGGGGTCACCAGGAGCCAGAATCCCACCCACCTCTTCAAGATGTAAACCAGAGCAGCAGCCCCCTGCCTCCCCAAATAGCCGGGGCATTTGTAACGCGTGGCATCTTTGAAGGAGTGCTCCCTTCAAGGAAGTTGTCTTGTTTGACCTCAAAACACCTTCCTGGCACGTGGAGCATCCAGGGCTGATTTTGTTTTGCTGAGTTTTCAGTTGGGCGATATGAATGCTGGGTCAAGTGAACTGCTTACGGCTGCACGGCACAGGTGGAGAATGGCCTTGAGTAGCTCAGGGATCCTGAGTCCCAGACACATCAAGATGTGGATGCTTGGCACACTGTGTTTGCTCTCAGCAAACCATTGCTGTGTGTCTCAGGTTCACCACCTGTAAGATAGGAGTGCTGGCAAAAGGAGCTACTATGCAGGGATATCATGGCATTTAAAGGAGCAGATGGATTATAGGCAAGGCAACGTTTGGTACCTCATAAATACTCCATAAGTAGTTGTCTTGTTAGTATTATGATGATTCATTTCCTGGAAGGGAAATTCAGCACACCTCTTACTCTGAAAACCACAAGGTAAACTTGGCAGACAGGGTTAACCGGACAGGACATGAAGCAGGTTAGTGGTCCACTCATCAGTATCAGCATTACCTGGGAGCTTATTAGACGTGCAGAGGGACAGGCCCTACCCCAGCTCTGCTGGATCAGAACCTGCATTTTAACAGGATCCCCAGGTGATGCACAGATACCTGATCATTTGTAGAAGCACAGTCGAAGGTGATTCTTGTCTGCTTTCCCTGTGTATCAGGGTCCCCTGGGAGAAGCTTTAAAACGTTCAGGTGCCTAGGGCCCATCCCCGCAGATTTAGATGTCCTCGGGCTGGAGTAGATTCTGGCCATCGGTCATCGATGTTTTAAACGCCCACCAGGTAATTCTGATGCATTGCAAGGTGTGAGACTCCCAGGGGGTGACGGGGCGACTTGCTCTGGAGTTGGACAGCATGAAGTTGGGGGCCTGATTGGGCAACTGTTTGCAAGTTGCTTGGCCTATCTGGCTTCAGTCTCCTCATCTGTGAAATGGAGCTGAGAATATCTGCTTCACAGAGCTGTTTGCAAGCAATCAGAAGAAGTGCTGCCACTTCCGACACTCAGGAGCCCAGAAAACTGCATATATGGTGCAGGGGGCGTTAGCCTCTATACGGGGGAGCTCATATTCCTTCTCCCCCCTTCCCTCCCTCCTCTCTCCTCCCCTCCCCCCTGCACTTTCTTGCCTGCTTGCCTTTCTTCCTTCTCTGTCTCTTTCTTCCCTTTTATTCTAAGTGCACCATGCCATAACTAATTTAGAAAAGGAAAAGCAGTGCCTTGTAGTTGAGAAAATGATGTATTCCGGCTCAAGGTACTTCTAATATGATCAAATATTTATATTAATGTGTCATAAAACTGGCTCTCCCTTCCCTTGCTTGGAATCATTAGTGGGCGCATATGTAACATCTTATTTTCCTATCTTCTTCTTTGCCTTTCTCTCTTCTAACAAGGCCCAGTTTCTCAAGACTGAGAGAAAACATTTCTTCTTGAATAATAATAATAAAAGTAGCAGGTGATATGTATTCAGTGCTCCTCTGTACCAGCCCTGTTACACATTAACTCAGTGACTCCAAACCCAGCCTTTGGAGGTAGGTGCTGTCGCTTCCAGGGGGCAGATGGAGACACTGAGGCACACGCTGGATTCCCGCGTGTCCATTCTGACTCCGAATCCCTCGCTCCTGACTCCTCTCTGCAGCTGCTTCTCTGTGGCTTGCTGCTTGAGCTTTGCTGCTATCAAATAGCTACCAGGGTTTCTGTGGCTTCTTACTGGGAAAAGACACCTAGTCAAAGCCTTTGCGGCTTGCAGTAAATAGGTAGACCAAGAACTCTGGATTTCTGCGGTTCACATCTTGGGTGATGACGCAGGTTTACCCAGGAGTGACTGCATACAGGAAATCCATCTTCATTGTGTTAGGCTTTGCCACTGCAAACCCTGGCACAGCAAGGGCAGATGGAAGGGCCCTGGAGGAGGGCCTGGGAGAGCCAGTCCCTGGGCAGCCAGGCTGGCTGTCTTAGGAGCTGGGCTGCGTGGTTGCCAGACCCTCACTCCCTGGTGTCTTCCTTCTCTGCCCTGCAGCTTCAGTGTCGACTCTTCCTAACTGGGATGTGCGCTATCCCCTGACAAGGTCAATGTCAAGGTCAGCCTGTGGTGAAGCTGCCTGACCCACAGCTGCTGCAAGAGCCAACATGTGCCCAAGTGTTCACAGATAGACTCAGAGACACACACGGCACATGTAAACTGGTAGACACATACACAGATTCAGACATAGACAAATACAGGCACACACACATACATACACAGAGACACATACGTACACATGTACACACAGAGGAGACACACAAACACACACAAACACACACACACACCCCTCTACCCATTGGTTCCATTCCTTTTTTTTTTTTTTAAGATTTGTTTATTTGGGGCCAGCACTGTGGCGTAGGGGGTAAAGCCGCTACCTGCAGTACCCACATCCCGTATGGGCACCGATTGGAGTCCTGGCTGCTCCACTTCCAATCCAGCTCTCTGCTATGGCCTGGGAAGGCAGTATAAGATGGCCCAAGTGCTTGGGCCCCTGCACGCACATGGGAGACCTGGAAGAAGCTCCTGGCTTCAGATTGGCCCAGCTCCAGCTGTTGCATCCATCTGGGGGAGTGAACCAGTGGATGGAAGAGCTCGCTCTCTCTCTCTCTCTCTCTCTCTCTAACTCTGACTTTCAAATAAATAAATAAATCTTTAAAAAACAAGATTTGTTTATTTGGAAGGGAGAAGGTGGGAGGAGAAGTCTTCCATCCACTGCTTCACACCCCAGATGGCCGCAATGGCTGGACTGGGCCAGGCCTTAGCCAGGAGCTAGGAGCTTCATCCAGGTCTCCCATGTGGGTGCAGGGGCCCAAGCTCTTGGGCCATCTTCCACTGCTTTCCCTGGCCATAGCAGAGAGCTGGATCGGAAGTGGAGCAGCCGGGACTAGAACTGGCACCCATATGGGATGCCGGTGCCGCAGGCAGAGGATTAACCTGCTGCGCCACAGAGCTGGCCCCATGCAGGCAGAGGTTTAACCTTCTATGCCCCTCCATTTTTTTTTTTAAGGATTTATGTATTTATTTGAAAGTCATAGTTACAGAGAGAGAGAAGGAGTGGCAAAGAGACAGAGAGAGGTTTTCTATCCACTGGTTCATTCTCCAGAAGGCTGCAATGGCTGGAGCTGTGCTGATCCAAAGCTAGGAGCCAGGAGCTTTTTCCAGGTTTCCCACGTGAGTGCACTTGGGCCATCTTCTACAGCTTTCCCAGACCATAGCAGAGAGCTGGATCTGAAGTGGAGCAGCCGGGACTTGACCTGGTGGCCGTATGGGATGCCGACACTGCAAGCAGCGGCTTTACCCGCTACGCCACAGTGACGTCCACCTCCCCTCCTCCTGTTTGTTTTAAAAATCTCAATATCCTCAGCCCTTAGTTTTAGGTCCTGGCACACAGTAGGTGCTCAACAAATGTTCATTTGATGAATAAGTGCATTAAAGATTCAATTATTCTCTCCTTCCTTGTCCCTGGATGTCTTGGCATTTGTTGTCTTGGCTGGCCTGGGTACAATATGGAAAGAGAAAAAGAGGGGAGTCCTCTCTTCCTCTATTTGTTAGCATGAATTGTCATGTCCTCAGCAGGCCGGCTCCTGCCAGCTTCTTTCGTCTCATTCCCCAGCACCCCTGATGTGTCCCTCGCCCCTCTCGGGGGTGCTTTGCCAAGTCACAGGATTCTGTGAGGCTCGTCTCTAATGTGGAGGCAGCGTAGACAGCTGTGGCTTCAAACAGTACTCTCTCTATGATTTCTGAGAGTCCTTGGAACTCATTCGTGGAGCTCCAAGGAGTGCCTAGGATTCCTGGCTCTGTCTTATTATTTGGGGGTGTAGGGGCAGGGAACCTAGAAGGGAGAGGAGACTTGCCAGAGGTCCAGAATGACAGAATTGGAACCGAGAACTCAGGTCTCTGAATCTCAAATCCAGGGCTTTCTCCCTTTCATAATGCTGTGTTGATAAATGAATGCCATGTAATTAGTTGATACAATGAACAATTAAATCAGACATTCTCCCCAGCCTTCCCCATCCATCAAGCCCTCATTGCTGGCAGCTCTGGCAGGTGCTTAAATACCAGTGGTTCCTGGAGTACAGGATTCTTCCTTGTAGGTTGGTATTTTCCTGATGATTATAAATGGCAGTGATTATAGCAGAGTCCTGTTGTCTGGGCCACTGAGCACCAGTCATAAGACTGAGAGTGCTCATCCTCTAGCTCGCAAACTGGAATCGAGATCGCCCAAAGCAGAGGCTGTTTGTCCTGACTCTTGCAACCTGCTGTGTTCAGAATGCTCGGGTCTGTGACACGTGAGCAGCTCGTCCTTCAATCTCTGTATCTTATTTAATGACCCCACCATCTCCCAAGCCAGA
Organism: Sylvilagus floridanus; assembly: GCA_949820135.1. Taxonomy (NCBI): domain Eukaryota; kingdom Metazoa; phylum Chordata; class Mammalia; order Lagomorpha; family Leporidae; genus Sylvilagus; species Sylvilagus floridanus. The sequence continues at coordinate 168,963,590 of OX463233.1, read as the reverse complement.
AACCAGGGCATAAGCTGACACTTCTCTCTCTGTTCACCCCCTCAGCATGATCTGTCCTCAGGGCCTGTCCCTTCTCACAGTGTATCCGGACCATCCACTTCTGTTATCTTCGCTGTCACCACTTTTGCCAGTCAGGTCACCATTATCTGTCACCTAGAGAGTGGCCACAGCCTCTTCCAAACAGATGGATGGATAACCTGCTGAGGTGTTAGCTATGGAGTGCTTGGTTTTCGCCCTTCCCCATCCTAGTGTGGGCCAGAAACGAGGTATATTGGTCAGGATAGGCTGTGTTATGCTGCTGCAACTGACAGCCTGTGGGTTCAAGACAAAAGTTTATTTCACACTCATGCGAAGTCGGCTACAGGTCTCAATGATGTCTTGGGGCATCTGTGATTAGCTTGGCTGTCCTGGCTGCTTTGGTTTCGATGGATCCATCGCACTAATACATGCACAAGAGAGAAGGAGAGAGAGATGAAGTGCTCACCAGTTCTGAAGAGCTTCTGTCCAGAGCAGCATCAATCACTGTCGCTTTCATTTTATTGGCCACAACAAGTCAGATGACCGGGCCCAATTCTAAAGAGCAGGGAAGCAATTACAAGAAGGGCTGGGAATACATAAAGAAATACCAGCACTGGTGTCTCATCATTTCCCCAGGGGACGGATGGCACAAGAGGAGCCGAAAATAGGGAAGCAGTGGATCAGATATTTCATATTATTTATCTGAAGAGGGAGGGAGAGAGGGAGAAGGAAGAAGAAGGAGGAAGAGGAGGAAGAAAGGAAACGACAAAGGAGGAGGAAGAGAAGGAGCGAGGGACAGAGAAAGGGAGTGAGGGAGGCACAGAGTTTTAGGTAAGTCTGTTTGTTGCACCTCCTTGAGTGCAGGGGGCGCTATGTGCAGTACGGAGAACAAGGCAAGGGGCACTTGCGTCTTGTCGTCTTGTCGGTCCTTCCTGCTGCTTTAGTTATTAGCATCCGTGCTCCCTTTAACGGTGGGAGAGCTGAAGTCAGGATGACGGGGGAAGTCTTGGGTGGAGGGAGGGCGGCCCCAGAAGGGGCTCCCAGTTGTGGGGAGAGCTGTAGGGAGGAAAGAATGCAAAGAGGGGTGGAGAGAGGAGCGAAGGCTGGTCCCAGGACCAGGGGGCTTGTGCAACAGAGGAATTATTGGCGCACTCAGTGAGTGAGGACCAAAGGATGCAGTTCTTCCCAGGGCTGGACAGGAAACCAGCTCAAGGCCAGGAGGGAACTGGCTACTTCCAGGGTTAAATGAGCACAGGCAGGGCTGGGGCAGACAAAGACTAAAAGGAGCAGCCCCTTCCCCACCCAGAATGCTGGGCTGGTGCTCCCTGGAGTGGAGCATGCAGGAGGAGGGGGATGCAGGAGGAGGAAACAGGCACCTGAACACAGCTGAGAATGTTCGCTGCACCAGGGGAAACAGGCCAGGGGTCGTGCATTCACTGGGTTCCAGAAAACAGGGTGGTTTATTCCTTGGATGCTGTAGCCTCTCTTGGCGCCTTCACTATGCGACACCTGCGCTACTCAGACTGCGATCTATGGACCAGTGACAGCAAACTGCTACCGATCCACAAGGAAGAAGGAATCGGGAGACAGTAGATGGAAACTTTTACAGCAATTTGACATCGCCATGACATTCCACCGAATGTTCGTTGTGTTTTACAAAAGTATAGGTGTGTGACAGATTGGGGGAAAATGGTCCTCATTGGCGGATCATTGCAGCAGCACTCTGCTGGGTTCCCAAGTGGCTTGTCTCACTCCATGCAGGGCCCCCTCTCACATGTGCACTGATTAAAATGCAAGGGGGATCGTGCTGCCCGTCGTCTTCTACCCACCGGTGATTTTCTAAGCCCTTTCAGGGGAAGACCAAGTTCCCTGTGAAGGCCACAGTCTGCGTCTCCCAGCCCTCCCCAGACTGCCCCTCTCTCCCTCCTCCCCACCCCTCTCTGCTGGCCACACTCCTTTCTCAGAGCCTCACACACACTAAGCTCCTTCCCACCTCAGAGCCTTTGCTTGTGCCGTGTCTTGCTGGAGTTAATTCCTGTTCTGCCTTGCGGTCAGAGTCCAAGAATCCTCTTCTCAGGGAGGATCTCTCCACCCTCGGGACTGGCGGAGGCCCCTGCTTACCTGTGAGCTACCTGTAACGTGTCTCCCTTCCCCACAGGTGTATGGCCTCCTTGGTGACGGGAACTCTGTCTCCTTAGTTCGCCACCATAGCTCACAGGCCTATCCGAGCCCTGTCCTAAGTCCTCAGTAAATATTTGTCAATTGAATGAATGAGTGAGTGGGTGGGTGAATGCACCATCCGGAGTTCCCCTGGGACAGGTGTGTGAGATTGGGAAGTAAGTCTTTTGGAGGCCGGGTCTTTATTTAGTAAAATGGTTCCCAGGCCTCCTTCCTCTTGCCTAGAACCTGGCAGCCTGTCCCAAGCTCCTGCTGATAAATCATTTTATTGGCACAGTTGGACAGGAAAGGACAGAGTGAGTAATGGGAGTTGGGCACCGTGTCGCGGACAAGGGCCTGAGTTGACATGGTAACAACAGGCCGACCGATGAGGCCCACGCCATAGTCTGGCCCCTAGACATGTCTGAGAACAGGCCCCAGGTCATTTTTCCTGTGTGCTGGGGAGCGTGAAAGGCCAGGGAGCGGGGAGGGCGGTGGGCAGCTGGTGGACCCCGGCTTTTCCCTGCCATGGAACAGCCTGGAAGCAGCTTCATAGCATGTTGGTAGCACCCTGTGTTTCTGTGTGTAGGAATGCTTGCTGTGCCTTATTCTCTAGATAATCTATATTTATGTATTTTTAATTAAATCATCAGTTTGAATTTTTAAGTTACACCATACTTTTCTATATTTTAATTAAAACATTTAAAAATTATTTATTTACGTGAGAGGGCATAGACACAGAGCTCTTGCTGAAAACAGCTGGGGCTGAAGCTGCGAGCAGGGAACTCAACCCAGGACTCCCACGTGGATTACAGGCGCCTGATTACTGGGTCGTCACCCCTGCCTCCAGGGTCGTGCGTGAGCTGGAGCTGGGTATCCAATCCGGGTACCCTGAGTCGGGACCCAGCATCTTAAGTAAACACCCCCACTTTTGCACAATGTTTTCTACTTACAAAAGTAATGAGAGCTCTTAACCTGAGTTATAAAGGTGGTCATGTGTGCAGTGGTTAGACACAAAGGCCTAGGAACCCAGACACCTGGGTTCAAAATCTGGCTCCGTGCCCCATCAGTTTTAGAAATATGATGATGTCACCTAACTGTGCTTTCGTTTCCTTGCACATCGAATGGAGATGATGTGGTGCCTACCTAGTGGAGTTGCTCTGAGGATGATGACATAATACGTGTCAGGCATGTAGAGCATAGTCAACAATACTATCTGGTTTGATAAGAACAGTTAAACAACTTAGAAAGAACTAAAGAAGACAAGTCGCTGTCTTCGAGCCCAGTTTTCATTTTCTGAGCTAAAGGTTCCAGCTGCATGTGCTAAGGTGTACGAGCCCCGCAGACATCGGCAGGTGTGGGCTGGGAGGAGAGTGAGGCAAAGGGGGGACGTAGTGTGCCTTCTCCAGGGGCGGCCCTGCAGCTCATGCACCTGGCAGTGAGCACCTCCTCCGGTGTTGTGTACCACGCGCCTCCTGCATCTCCCTCTGCCACAAGTGAGGAGACCTCTGCCTCTGCTTACGGCAGACAATGTATTTTGGACCAAGCCTCCCACCACACAGACTCAATGGAATAGGAATATATTTTGTCTGCAACGTGGTGTCCGATTCCCATTGCTCATTTTTTCATATGCTGGTGTATGCATATATGTACATAGCTACATGATACATTCATATGCATACACCAGCCCCTCAAAGCATCAGAGAGCTACCTAGTATTGAAATCCCATCAGTATGTCTCATTGCTGGGGGCCTAGGAAAATGAGACCGGTATCTGGCGAGTCGAATGGTGATGAAGGACTAAGAGGCTGAGTAGCAACCTTAACCCCGTCACAGTCAGGGACGTAGGGAGTGAGATTCAGGCTTGCTAAGCAAAGGAGCTTTGGTGAACCCTCCTTACTTTTGCTTAGAACAATGAGGGCTATGTCCTATAGGTGGGGATGAAATGGAAGTAGAACAGATTCTGGAATAGACTACAGCTCATTATTTTTTTTTAAATTTATTTATTTATTTGGAAGTCAGAGTTACACCAGGGAGAAGGAGAGGCAGAGAGATAGAGATCTTCCATACGCTAGTTCACTCCCCAATTAGCCACAACAGCTGGGGCTGGACCAATCTGAAGCCAGGAGCCAGGAGCTTCTTCCAGGTCTCCCACGTGGGTTCCATGCTTTCTCAGGCCACAGCAGAGAGCTGGATTGGAAGAGGAGCAGCCGGGACTCAAACCGGTGCCCACATGGGATGCCAGCATTGCAGGTGCCGGCCCCTACAGCTCATTATTTTTTTTTACAGGCAGAGTGGACAGTGAGAGAGAGAGAGAGAGAGAGAGAGACAAAGACAAAGACAGAGAGAAAGGTCTTCCTTTGCTATTGGTTCACCCTCCAATGGCAGCCGCGACCAGTGTGCTGCAGCCGGCACACCACGCTGATCCAAAGGCAGGAGCCAGGTGCTTCTCCTGGTCTCCCATGGGGTGCAGGGCCCAAGCACTTGGGCCATCCTCCACTGCACTCCCTGGCCACAGCAGAGAGCTGGACTGGAAGAGGGTCAATCAGGACAGAATCCAGCACCCTAACCGGGGCTAGAACCCGGTGTGCCAGCGCTGCTAGGCGGAGGATTAGCCTATTGAGCCACGGCGCCGGCCCCTACAGTACATTATTGACTCATTGCAATCTCTGAATTTGAACTTCAGTAACTCCAGATAACTAGTTCCTGCAGGGGACTTCCAGAAGGGAAACGTGTATAAATTCTCCCTGCAGAAAAATTACTTACACAAGCAAGCTTGTAAATGCAATGTTTGGTATGCGACAAAACAATATTCAGGCACATAAGGAGATGAGACAAAATAAATGACAAATAGCAAAAACAACAGACTAATGGAACATACCCTCAAGTCCTTCAAGTATTGGAGTTATTGGACAACAATTTCATAATAACTTTGCTTGACAGTCATAAGGAAATAAGAGTTTGGATAGAAAACTAGAAGCAATAAAAATCAATTGGAAGTTCTAGAAATGGAAATGTGACTGCAGTTAAGAATTCAGTAGATAGGGTTTTTAAAAATTATTTATTTTATTTGAAAGGAAGGGAGGGAGTGGAGAGAAGGAGGGAGAGAGAGAGAGAGAGAGAGAGAGAGAGAGAGAGAGACTGAGAAACTCCCATCTGGGTCTCATGGGCGTCGGAGACTCAAGTACTTGAGCCATCATCTCCTTCCTTCCAGAATGTTCATTAGCAGAAGCTGGATTGAAGCAGTGTGAGTAGCTGGGACTTGATCAGCCACTCCTCCAGGGGACTCAGGCATCCCAAGCAGTGACTTAATCACTGTCCCAAATGCCTGTCCCTCAAGAGACAGGCTTAGCCGCAGGTCAGACATAGTTTGAAGAGAGACTTGGTGGGTTGGAAGATAAGTCAGAAGAAAATATTCAGAATCAAGAATGGAGAAAGGTAGAAAATTCAGAAGAGAGGACAGAGACTTGGAACACGTAGTGAGAGGGTCTCTAATTGAAGTCCCAGAGGAAGGGAAGAATATGGCAGGTTTTTACAGAGTTCATTGTTGCAAATGTTCTAGAACTGCTAAAAGACTTCAAATCACAGATTTATGATATCCTACAAACCCCAAGCAGAATAAATATAAAGAAATCAATACTTCAGCACATTCGGAGAAGAAAAATTGTAGAAAACTAAAACAAAGAGAAATATTTCTTCTTACTGGGCCACAGGTTGGATGAAATATCCCATCAACCAGATCACCCCATAGAGGAAGCTTGGGAGCCACCTGTAACCACAAAATGCTGCTCACTGTGCCTTGGTTGCCTTCTTTTACGGTCTTGGAAGAGGCAAAAGTACGAGATGAAAGTTGAGGGTGGTAGGATCAGGTTATACTTTTCTCAGTAGACCTCTCAGGTAGGTGTCTGTCCTCAAAGTTAGGTGGGGGCCGGTGCTGTGGCTCACTTGGTTAATCCTCTGCCTGCGGTGCTGCCATCCCATATGGGAGCCGGGTTCTAGTCCCGGTTGCTCCTCTTCCAGTCCAGCTCTCTGCTGTGGCCCGGGAGGGCAGTGGAAGATGGCCCAAGTGCTTGGGCCCTGCACCCGCATGGGAGACCAGGAGGAAGCACCTGGCTCCTGGCTTTGGATTGACACAGCGCCAGCCATAGCAGCCATTTGGGGAGTGAACTAACAGAAGGAAGACCTTTCTCTCTGTCTCTCTCTCTCACTCTCTATAGCTCTACCTGTCAAATAATAATAAAAAAAGTTAGGTGGCTCTTCTTTGAACCAAAGATACTTAGTATCTCTTGGGTATCACCTTTGGGCCCTTATCACTATTTTGGAGCATCTGTTCACTCATTTGACATTTATTTGGTGAGGCTGCACCATGGTACCAGGGACTAGGAATACATCCCTGACCATAATAGACTGACACCCCCATTACATTCTAATGGGGGCAAGAGGACATTAAACAAACAAAATATTTCATATGTCAGATGGTTAGAAGTGATGTAGGGAACAGCGAGCCACTTTTAATAGAGTAATCAGAGACCCTCCTTACTGAGAAAGTAGTCTTTGAGCCAAGATCTAAAGGAAGTGAGAGAGTGGGCCAGGCAAACATTTGGGAGAAGAGCACGACTCCCACTTTTTGTTCTGTTACAAATACACAGTTTAATTAAGTATTGAAAATCACAGGCAAAATACAAGAGTGAGAGAAGTTATTTCCTGTGAACACTAAGTCAAGTGCTTTGAACAGACTTGAAAACATGGATTTGATTAAGAAATGCTGTCAAATTAGGGGATTAAAAACTAAGAAATTGGCCCAAAGCATCACAAATCTGCAAGATTGCTATGCTCAGGTTACTTCACATATGCCTTTAAAATGTTCCACTCTAAAGAAATTGGAATTGGATATCAAAAGTAGTATATTATGGTTTTGATTTATGCAATAAAGAGGAAAGATAATTCCATTAGGGTTCCCATGCTCCCAGAAAAAACCTTCTCCCTACATCAAAAGATGAGTGAACAAATAGCATTGCTTTGTTTTAGGTTAAAGGAAAACATTTAAGGAATAAATTCACTATGTTTTATGACTCTTCACTTTGACTTTCCTGAATTACCTGCCAACTACTAGATCTGTTATTGGTAGCAGGCCAATTTGCTGAACATGAATGGGCTGAAAACCATTTTTCCGAAAATCAGTGTGCCAAATTGGCATTCCCCCTCCCTGCCTAAATCCATCTAGTTTTTTTTTTTTTTCTGCCCTTTGGAGCTCACTGCAGAGAACAGGAAGAAGAGAGGAGGAATCTCTGAAAAGGGGGAAATGGTGTGAAGTAGATGAACCACATTCAGGAAACGTCCCCCAGGTTCGGGCCAGAACTTACTGACAGACCTTGAGCAAGCCATTGTACCTCTTGGAACCTTATTTGCTTCATCTGTAACATGGAAACAACAATTAGACCTATCTGATAGAGTTCTCATAAGGATTAAATGAGGCTGTCCTTACAAGGTTCTTAGTACACCTCAGACAATCTTCACTGCAAGGAAGTGAAGCATCTGTAATTATTGTACCGCTGACATTCATTGAAACTTGCTGCAATCTCCTTTGGTGGTAGATCATCCCTTAAAACCCCTCAAGTAGATAAATCGTAGTGGATTTAAAGAAGAAGAGGGTACACTACTAACGAGAGCAGAATAAATCCCAGAAGGAGATAGGAACAGGTTGGCCTCAGGTGGTGTATGTAAAGATCATCTGTGGGATGTAGAAGTCTCACGTGCTATTCAGCCAGCTAGGCCTCATGCTGAACAAAGGAAGGTCAACCACTGATGTCACCAGTGCTGGCTGAGATTGGGACTTGGTGGCAGAGAACCAGGCACCAAGAGTCTGGAAGTAGACCTAGAGAATGGTGCAGTTGGCACCATCTCCAGATGTACCATTGTGGATTTAGAGAGATGGGTGTAGAGACCATGTTCAGGATGTTGAACTCCTAGGTGCACCCCACCTTGGCCCCGGGATTTCCCTGTGGTCTGTGGACTTAGAGGATGCCCTCTGCATTACCGTCTCCCAAACTTGATTCTGCAGATTCCTTGAAATGCTGATGGATGTTCCATGTAAAAGGTTCCTATGTCAAAGAAATCTTGGCAGTGTAACATGCTATAGGAGCAATGATTTGGGGCCTGTACCGTGGTTCAGAAGGCTAATCCTCTGCCTGCAGCGCCGACAATCCGGGTTCTAGTCCCAGTTGGGGCACCAGTTCTGTCCCAGTTGCTCTTCTTCCAGTCCAGCTCTGCTATGGCCCAGGAAGGCAGTGGAGGATGGCCCAAGTGCTTGGGCCCCTGCACCCACATGGGAGACCAGGAGGAAGCACCTGGCTCCTGGCTTCGGATTGGATTCCTGGATTTGTAGCGGCCATTTGAAGGGTGAACCAATGGAAGGAAGACCTTTCTCTGTCTCTCACTGTCTAACTCTGCCTGTCAAATCAGTCAATCAAACAAACAAACAAAGAAAAAAAAGGAACAATGATTTTTTTTTTTGACAGGCAGAGTTAGACAGCGAGAGAGAGAGACAGAGAGAAAAGTCTTCCTTCCGTTGGAGGAACAATGATTATAGCTAATCTTTCTGGAGGGGAGGCCATTGTGTGTAGGAAACCTAGTATTTCCCAGAGACTATATCACTTAATTGTCTCCGTGTTTCAGCAAGTGACTCTGATAAGATACTGTTATTAACCCCATTTCACATGCAAGGAAATGGAATGTTGAGAAATGGTGTCCAGAGAAATGAGTTAACTTACCCAAGATTGCACAGCAGATGAACTGAAGAACTAGGATTTGAATCTAGGTATTTTTAAAAAGATTTATTTATTTATTTGAAAGAGTTACACAGAAGGAGAGGCAGAGAGAGAGAGAGAGAGAGAGAGAGAGAGAGAAAGGTCTTTCATCTGCTGGTTCACTCCCCAGATGGCCACAGTGGCTGGAGCTGTGCTGATCTGAAGCAAGGAGCCAGGAGCTTCTTTTGGGTCTCCCACGCGGGTGCAGGGGCCAGAGGACTTGGGCCATGTTTTACTGCTTTCCCAGGCTGTACCAAAGAGCTGGATTGGAACAGGTACAGCTGGGACTAGAACCGGCGCCCATGTGGGATGCTGGCACTGGAGGGCAGGGCGTTAACCCACTTCCCCCACAGCACCAGCCCCGAATTCTCAACAGTTCTCCACAATTCTGCTGTTCTTAGCTTGAACTAAGGGTTTTTTCCAAAGTCTCTGACTTAGAATGGACTGGCAGGCAATGTATCCAATAGCCCAAGCAGGAATGTTTCCAGCTGAGCAGAGGCCTTTGTTTTGAAACTCAGAAGTAGGACATGCAGGTGAATGTCAAGCACACTCACCTCCTGTTGTCATCTCCTGTTGATTTGAAAGATGGTGGCCGTTTCTGTCTCCCAGCCAACCCATGATCCTCTTCCATATCCAACCCAGATTTGGCAAACCAAAGGTTCTGAAAAGTCCCTTTTTAATCTTCCCCTAACTCAGTTTGTTTCATCTTACTTTCCCTTGAGAATCCCTTCTTTGCCCCCTCTGTTCTCTCAAAAACAGTTATTAACACCCATAGGAAGAGTGTTGCCTGAAACATCGTTTGTTTCCTCTTTGTAGGGGAGGCATTGAAAGCTATGTGTGATGTATTCCCCACGTGAGGAAAAAACTCACTTCATCGTGCATCCCCTGCTGGTAGAGAATAGGGCAAGGCTTCTTGCTTTTCATAAAGGGCAACGTAAAATAAACAGAGCCCATACTCGGTAAAATCTTCCAGAAGATATTGTTCTAGGGATTAGATAGTTGGAATTTCACAACAGGGAGGGCTTTGTCGGGAAATGGCAAATCATGATTTATTGATGGGCCCTAAAATTTTCAATGTGTCATAAAAGGGGACTTGAGAAGAAGGAACCTCTTAAGAGTCTTGGATGACATTTGCTTGAAATTGGCTTATGGTATTTTCCTATCTCCTTTTCAGACCTGGTCCTGGATGACTACGTGAGTAATATCTTCTTTCGAAGGCTTTTCATTCTCTATATCGTTTTCTTAGTCCTTGGCCAGATTGCCTAGGGGGTTGTATTCATCTCTAATCCATGGATAAGCAAGCGTGTCTCTCCCTGAGACTGTAAGCACTGCAAAGCATGCAGGGTAATGATAGTGTCAGGCAGTGCTACAGACTTTAAATAGCTATCATTGTAAATACAGAAACTGTAAGGTCCAAGAATCTAAGCTCCTGGAACATTCCAGAACGGAAGGTACACTTTGGGGAATTTTTGTAAGCACTCAACACCTCCCATCAGTGTCAAGGGGTAAGTGGGAGGTGGTATGGCAGGAGGAGCAGTTGATCACGAAGCTATGTGGTTTTCTCTCTAGGCACACAGATAGACTATGTTTCCCAGTGTCCATTGTAGCTGGTGTCACCGTGTAGCTGAGGTCTAGCCAGCAGAATGGGAGCAAATTATATGGGCTGCCTGGCCCACAGTAACTTTTGCACATAATCCTTGTCTTTTGCCCATACTTGGCGACCTCAGAAGCCTCTTTATTGTCAAGGATGGAAAAGCCAGGGGATGGAAAGGTCCTCCTGGGTTCTTGAGTAAATGTTTGGAAGGCGCTTCCCATTCTTAATACCTGCTTTGTAGTTTCTTGAGTGAGAAATAAACTTAAGATGTGTTTGAGCCATTGTGCCTTTTGGGGATTGTCATTCTCATGGCTGGAGGTCTGGATAGGGAATTTGCACTTGGTGGTGAGCAGTTGCAACTAACACACCAGATGGAATAAGATATACAACATGATGTCATATGAGTAGGTAAAGTTAGACTTACAAAAAGAGATGGTTGAAATTGTGCTTACAGTCTTTGTGGAAAAGGTGAACTTTGAGCCTTCAAAAACCAGTAGGGAGAAGAAAAAGCAGTCGGCCAGCTAAGAGTACCTTGCAGGGGTAGGCTTTGTGGCCTAGCAGTGAAGCCACCCTGTGGAGTGCCCACACACCATATTGGAGTGTGTGGTTTGAGTCCTGCTCCCCCTCCAGCACCTTGTTAATGTGTACCTGAAGGCAGCGGGTGAGGGCTTAGGTCCTTGGGTCCCTGCCACCCACATGGGAGACTCAGAAGGAAGTCTGGGTCCCGGCTTTGGCCTGGCTTGGTCCTGGATGTTTTGGGCATTTGGGGAGTGAACCAGCAGATGAAAAATCTCTCTTTGTCTCTCTCTCCACCCCCCCATCTCTCTCCATTTCAATATAATAAATAAATAAACTTTAAAAAAGACCGCATTGTGATTATGATTGTGGGTGTTGGGGCTTCACAGGTCTGGTTACCAATCCAGTTGTGTGATCTTAGACAAATCATTGAACCCCATTAAGCCTCCCTTTCCTTGTCTGTAAAATGCAGACAGTAATACTTATGATACATTTTGTAATGAGGATTAAGTTAAAAGGTATGTAAAGCACTTAATTCAGTGATGGGCAATTAATACGTGCTCAATAAAGGGGATAACATTATTATTTTGAGTCGGCGCCATGGCTCACTAGGCTAATCCTCCGCCTGTGGCGCCAGCACCCCAGGTTCTAGTCCCGGTTGGGGCGTCAGATTCTGTCCCAGTTGCTCCTCTTCCAGTCCAGCTCTCTGCTGTGGCCCGGGAAGGCAGTGGAGGATGGCCCAAGTGCTTGGGCTCCTGCACCTGCATGGGAGACCAGGAGAAGCACCTGGCTCCTGGCTTCAGATCAGCACAGCACGCCGGCTGTGGCAGCCATTTGGGGGGTGAACCAATGGAAGGAAGACCTTTTTCTCTGTCTTTCTCTCTCTCTCACTGTCTAACTCAGCCTGTCAAAAAAATTATTATTTTGTAAGGATGTGTAAATGACAGGCTCCTGTTACGTATGCACAGCGTTGTACTGGAGTATCTATCTGCCCTCTAGATCCACTTGCTCTTTCTCCTTCTACTCTGGGAGGCTAAACTCAGTGGGCAGCAACAGCCAAGTCCCTGACCTTCTGGCTTCCTGCTGGGTTCAGCTAAGGAAAAGTCAAGGGACAGGAGTTTAGAGGGAGGAGGGAGAGCCCAGGCGTTCCCTCTGCCTCTTGTACTAAGGAAGCTTGTTGTTCTGATGCTTTGTTTTGACATCCAAGGCCCTTGCTGACCCTGAGGAGGCTGCCACTCCCAGGACAGCTGATTCCTAGAGGGGACACTGCAGGGGCACCCCTTTCACGAGCAGGTCAGCCAGCCTGAAGCCGATAGCCCCAAGCACTGCCTTTACTGGCCTTGCACGTTCTGGGCCAATGTCTGGCCTGCCCTAACCACTCAAGGGCCCTGCACCAGAGAGCTAGAGTCCGCCCCGGTGCTAGGGCCTGCTGAAGTTACCCACCCCACCCAGTCTTTTTTTTTTTTTTTTTTTGACAGGCAGAGTGGACAGTGAGAGAGAGAGACAGAGAGAAAGGTCTTCCTTTTGCCTTTGGTTCACCCTCCAATGGCCACCGCGGTTGGCGCGCTGCCGCCTGCGCACCGCACTCATCCGATGGCAGGAGCCAGGTGCCAGGTGCTTTTCCTGGTCTCCCATGGGGTGCAGGGTCCAAGCACTTGGGCATCCTCCACTGCACTCCCGGGCCACAGCAGAGAGCTGGCCTGGAAGAGGGGTGACCGGGACAGAATCCGGCGCCCCAACCGGGACTAGAACCCGGTGTGCTGGCGCCGCAAGGCGGAGGATTAGCCTGTTGAGCCGTGGCGCCAGCCACCCTACCCAGTCTTAACGCTGCTTCCCCTGCCTCAGCCGTTCCTTCCTGTGGAAACCCTTGTTTCCTGCTCACTCTCTCTGCCTCCTGATTGGCTCTGATGTGTGTGCGGGGGATGCCCCTTTCTCAGCAACTGGAACAACTTTATCTCTTCAATGGCAGTTGTCTCCTGATCTGTTGGCCTCACCGTACCTGAAGAATAGTGAGACCTTCCTTTTGAAACAGCCCACTGTGCTATAGTTTGATAATGACCGTGCCCGTCCACCTATGGCCACATTGCCCATTAGGCTGCTCCTCTACTGAGTCATGGCTATTCCATTTTTTAATAAAGGTTTTTAAAGTTTATTTATTTGAGGAGGCAGAGTTACAGAGAGAGGGAGACATACAGAGAGAGGTCTTCGATCCACTGGCTCATTCCCCAAATGACTGCAACAGCCGGAGCTGAGCCAGTCCAAAACTGGGAGCCAGGAGCTTCTTTGGGGTCTCCCACCTGGGTGCAGGGGTCATCTTCCACTGCTCTCCCAGGCCATAAGCAGAGAGCTGGATTGGAATTGGAGGAGCAGCATCCATACGGCAGACAGAGACTTAATCTACTATTCCTCAGTGCCAGCCCCAGAATCCTGGCTGTTGTCAGCCTCCAGTCTCGCCACTCACTCCAGGGCCACAACATTTTTTCTCATCCCTTCGAACTTCATGGTGGTCACCTCTTCCTGCTGTTGCTAGTCCCTGAGTGTCTTGCCACTCCTTTGCTAGTTCTACTAGCCACTCCCATTCCTCTATAAATAATCCTGTCATTAAACATTCTTCAGATAACCCTTCAAGGATGCCAGCCCAGTCCTTGATTGATAACCATTATGAAGTTTCCAAACCATTTTAAGTCCTTTATCTCTGAGGTTCATAATATCCCCAATGAAGTGGGTGGGGTCATCCTCATGTTACCAATGAGGAAACTCATGTTCTGAGGGGTTATCCGATCTGCTCCATCCTTTGCCTCCAACTTTGGTACGTTTTCCCAATGTCTGTCACTGACTGGGTCTTGTTTCACTGCTGTGTGTCCAACTGCAGTGCCTGGCATGTAGTACTTGTTCAGTTAACATTTTCTTGAACAGAATAAAACAAAATAGCCAGAAAGCAAGATGGTGAAGGAATGGGACAGAAATGGGCAACGTCTTCCCCCATGTAGGGAGCCTGAGATTACTCCTTGCACAGTGCCTGGGATATAGTATGTGTTCGTCATATATGTGTTGAAGGTTTGTTATATTAATACTGTTGTGGAGCTAGCCATTCCTGGGCACCACAGCCATGGCCTCTGAGCTTTGAGTGTTTGGTGAGTTTTGTTTCCAAGAGGAAATTGTCCAGACACAGGCATTATTTGCTTCCCAGGCTGACCAGACCATATCCTGCCCTTTTTACCCCACTACTCTCCAGAACAGGGAATTTGGTCAGAGCAGGTCGGGCTAGCTTCACCTCTGCCAAGCTTTCTGCCTGCTCCCTGACTTCCACACCCTGTTAAAAATAAAGGTCGGCTTACAGATGTTAAACACCTGGATCCATGTGAGGCCCTGCTCCGATGGCTAACAGGATTGAGGTCATTACCATCTAAGCTGTCCGTGGGATGCGTACTCCTGTGGGGGCATCTGTATTTGCTTCTGCCTGTGAAGCTCAAAATCATACAGTGCTCTATTAATAGCCACTTGCCCATTCCTCCCCCCTCCCCCAATCAGAGTGGTGGAGGGATGGACATCAACCTCATCTCATTATTTATTTCTGTTAAAAAGCGGGAATTTCTAAGGTAACACACATCAGGAAGCCTTCTCCCTGTGCTACCTGGGTGACATTTCACATTCTGTTGAGCAGAAACTCCCTCAACGCTATCGGCTGCTCCACCTGATTAATGACATCTCCTTCAGCCTGGGTCTGTGTGCCTTTCCTGTCTCTCCGGTCCCCCGCTGAGCTGCCTCGCTGGCCTCTCACCATGATGACAGTTGACACAGAATGACTTTATTGCAGGTTTCAAGGGCATTCCCTCTTTGTTACCACCTCTAGCCTTAAGAAAGAAAGAAACGTTTTAATTAGAAAATATAAACTGGAATTACACCTGGGGTTAGACTATGGGTAGAACTCATGCCTGGTAGTACCTGTGGATGCTGTGAGAGCCTAGAGAATTTATTTGTAGCATCTTAAATCTTTTAACCTTGAATACAGTATTCTTTTTTGTTTTAGAGAAAGTTCCCAAAGCCAGGAGCCAGGAACTCAGTCCAGGTCTTCCACATGAGTGGCAGGGACCCAATTACTTGAGCCATCATCTGGTGCCTCTCTGGGTGCTCATTAGCAGGAAGCTGGAATCAGGAGTGGAGCTGGGACTCCAGCGCTGGCTCTGTGATATGGGATTCAGGCATCTGAACTGGCAGCTTAACCACACTAGGCAAGATGCCCACCGCATAAATGCATCATTCTTAACAGCAAAGGCAGGGCAGGCACCCAAGTTTCCAATTGAGAGAGCTATAGGCAGCACCATCGTTTGGAAAAGTCCAAGCCTTCAGTTGCCCAAGCTCCCTCTTGGTGCCTCTGGGGTTGTGTAGTGTAGTATGACTGTACACAACTCTGGACAGATGTGATCTGCGGGCAACAAACATGAACTTCGTTCAAATGTTCTTTTTTCCACCAGTGGCAGCAGATTTTCTTTCAGCATCTACCCAGCGGAGCACTTCCACATATGGCACCGACCTCCATCCCTCTGTGAGTGCCCTGAGGATATTTAGATGCATAGCAAAATAAAACACAGTCCGCACCCTCAGGGAGTTCACAGTCTCCCAGGGGAAGCAGATTATTTACAACTAATCAAAATACAGTGTGATGAGGAGTGGAGGGACATAGTTTTCTCCTTCCACTCCCTCCTCCCTGTGGCACGTATTAAGGCTAATCTAACAGTTAGAGATAGATGTTTCTTTATATAATAATGCACACAAGGCATGAGCTAGTAGGGGGTTAATCTTGGCAATGTGAATTGCTTTTTTGGTAATCCACTGTGTGGGTGGAGAGAGAGAATACCTCTTCTTCTTTCCTCAAAGGCCCTGGGCTCCCTTTCTACTCCCCAAAGTCTGCCACAACAGTGGAACAAAAGGAGGATCCAAATGGCTGGAAAGATTGTGCTTGAAACTGAATGCAAGAAGGATGAGCTCAGGCTCAAATAAGGAGGCCCTAAGAGGGAGATGAAGTGGAGAATGCGGGTCTAAGTGGAAGAGGCTTCTAAGTTGGATAATGCCCCAGGGATATGATTTCTTATAATCCAGAAAAAATATCTGTGCCCAGTGCAGTAGTTAGTAGATATCAGCATCAGGTTATAATCAAATAAAAAAGACTTCCAACATCTGCCTGTTTTTGGAGTCTGTAGAGATTGGAAGTACCACCCAAATAGCAAGTAAAGGACTATTTGTTTAATTTTTCTGGATTTAGTATGGGAGGTTGACTGGCTGTGCATGTTTTTTATGGGCTTTATAGTCACATACGTTTTGATAAAGGACATTATTATGGGGTTGCAGCGCTACAGTCAGTATTGTCCAACGTAAGTCTATCCAGCAGCTACTTTGCGTGAGGTGCTGTCCAAGGTGCTGAAGATTTGCTTGTTACAAAATAGAAATCCCTGCACTTTTGGAGCTCCTATTCCGAGGGAGGACACATAGTGGAAGCACAGAGGAGATCTTGATTGTTAATGCCTGAAGGAGGAGGGGAAGTAAGGCTCTCCAATGCAAGAACATTTGAGTTGGACCTCGGAGGATGAGGAAGTCATTGCCATGGGGGAATGGGGCACAAGAAGCTGAAAGATTAAAGGCCCTTGGGCCGCTGTGAAATGTGTCCAGACTGTGGGTAGTGGGATGCGTGATGAACTGGATACACATGGGCTGAATTGGGCCTGCAGTCAATTTTGCTGGCAGTGAGCACAGAATTCTTTAAAAATCTGAATTTATATGTTCTTAGAGGGGCTTGCCTCTCGTTCATCATGGCCCTACCACTTCTTGACCCACCAGACCATTTCTCTTGAATATAACAAGTACATCTAGTGGCCTCAGAAGGCATTTTGGGTTTCCCTTTTTAAAGTTTTTTTTTTTTTAATTAGAAACACTTGAAGTATAACCCAAATAAAGCAAACAACACAAAGCATCATTGCATGATTCAGGAAATTGTTGCACCCTGAACATATTCATGTAAGCAGCATTCAAACTAAGAAATGGATCATTGCTAGATCTCCTCAGTATTCATCATTAACCCCTTTGGATCACTACCATCACTGAAGGTATCCCCTCCATGTCTTCTAGCAAAATACTAAAACTCTTGCACTTATGATGGGGTTACATCCCAATAAACACATCCTAAGTTGAATATGTTGTAAGTAAAAAATGCATTAGATACGCCTAACCTACACAACATTGTAACTCAACACCACAGTACCCTGAGAAAAATCTGTTAATTAACCCCATGATCACACAGCTGACTGTGATTTACAGTTTGCATTGCCTAGGAAGAGACCAAACTAAAATTTTGAAATGTTACTTAACTAATATTCTTTTATTTATCTTCTATTAAATGCAGATTACTTTTGTACTATCATAGAATAGAAAAACTGCAAGTAGAACCATCATAGATTGGGGCCTGTATATTATTTTACTTGGTTTTAACTTTTACATAAATTGGATTGCACACTAGTAGCTTTGTGTCTGGCATCTTTCACTCAGCATTGTAATTGTCATAGTCATCCATATGGTTGCCTGTAGTTTTTGTGTGTTCATTCTCATACTCCATCATATGACTACACTGCAATATTTTTATCCATTCTATTCTATCTTGATGGGCAATCTTGGTGGCTCCAGCATGGGGCCCATGTAAGTAGTGATTCCATGGGCGTTCTTTTATTTATTTATTTGACAGATAGAGTTAGATAGACAGAGAGAGAGAGAGAGAGATAAAGGTCTTCCTTCTGTTGGTTCACCCCCCAAATGGCTGCTATGGCTGGAGCTATGCCAATCCAAAGCCAGGAACAAGATCCTTCCTCCTGGTCTCCCATGTGGGTGCAGAAGCCCAAGCACTTGGGCCATCCTCCATTGCCCTCCCGGGCCACAGCAGAGAGCTGCACTGGAAGAGGAGCAACCAGGACTAGAACCCAGCACACATGTGGGATGCTGGTGCCGCAAGCAGAGGATTAACCAAGTGAGCCACAACGCCAGCCCCCCCATGAACATTCTTGTACGTATCTTTTAGTGAACACACTTGCAGATTCCTATTGATCATATAGTATTCTTGGGCCATCGAGTATCTGTGTGTTTAATTGACCAATAGTTTTTCTAAATACTTGTACAAATTTACATTTCCACCATCAACACAGAATAGCTGCAGTTTTCCATATCTTCACCGCAGCTAAAGTTTTGATTGCATGATGGAGAATGAGAAAAAGAAAACTGGAGAGATTGTAGTAACATGCTGTTTCACAATTTTAAGAAAGGGTGTTGCTGCATTTATTTATTTACATTCATTTGTTCAACAAATGCTTATTGAAGGTTTGTTACATATCTGGCACTATGTTAGGTGCTGGGGATATATCTGTAAATGCTGGGCAGAGTTCCTGTCCTCAGGGGGTTTATAGTCCATTGGAAAAGGACGCATTCATTGTCAGAAGGATTGCAGTGTGGTGTCAGGCCCTTGTTTTCTGATTTCCATTCAAATCATAGCCTGCAAATGGATTTCCTGTAGGCTCTGTCCAATTTCTTTCTGGCCACAATCTGCCAGACCCCAGCTAATTTGACTGGCTTCCTTGGGGATTATTGATTGCTTGGACATCTGGATGCATTTAGATTCCAAAACTCCAATGTCACTCCTGGAGGTCAATTAGTGTGTGAACTGGATCTTTGTAGCTTGGTAATGATTTCAGATTTCTGATTTATCATCTCCATTTCTCTTGCTGAAGGCAGCCATAAAAGATGAGGTGTGCACCTCAGTAACTGCGGAGTCCTCATTAAATTCACACTCCTCCTTGTGGATTAACTAAACCATTTTCTCTATCTCTCCACACACCTCACTTCCATGACTCTGTGGTAAAAGGCTTTTCTTACCTGAATTATTGTATCCTTTCTCTTGAGATGCTAAATGTCGGGTCTCCCATAGCACTCAGGCATGGAAAATCACGATTCCACTGGCAGAAAGGTAGACCGGAGAGCAAAGTCATCCTCCATGGCTGATGGCAGGGAAACTGTCTATAATGAGTCAAAGCAAATGTTGGGATGGGACCTGGACCACACTGGGAAGGGCTTACATTATCGTGTAATGTGAGTGAGTAGTAAAGTGAGAAACTACCATTTGATAGATACTTGTGCTAAGCACAGCAGTATATTGGTGAGCAACATACTGATTTCTGCCCTTGTAAAGCTTAGAGTCTAATGAGGCAAACAAATGTGTCAATAAAAAATACACTTCAGTAAATTAATACTAAGTATATTAATATTATTAACAGAGAGTTCCAAGGGGCTGAGATTGTAGGGAAAGAACATCTACCCGACACTTGGGACAAAGAAGGCTTCCTGCAAGAAGGGGCACCAAGCTGAGCCCTGAGGAAGCTGCAGGAGTGTGCGAAGGTCGGGAAAAGCATCACAAGTAAGGGGCACATCGTAGGCAAGGGTCTGTAAGAACGAGATCCTGGTGAATTTTGAGAGACAGGAATAAGTTCTGCATAACTGGGAGGGTCAGATGAGTAGAGATCACGCTTCAGAGATGGGCACAGACCACGTGAGACTTTTAGGCCAGAGGAGGAAACTTGAGAAACCATTGTATCTGTAGTTTGGCAAAGAGGTGACTCTGTAAGTGCTGCAGCTGTTCCATAGTTGTGAGAGGAGTCAGAAATAATCCTTTCAGGCCGGCGCCATGGCTCAACAGGCTAATCCTCCGCCTTGTGGCGCCAGCACACCGGGTTCTAGTCCTGGTCGGGGCACCGGATTCTGTCCCTGTTGCCCCTCTTCCAGGCCAGCCCTCTGCTGTGTCCCGGAGTGCAGTGGAGGATGGCCCAGGTGCTTGGGCCCTGCACCCCATGGGGAGACCAGGAAAAGCACCTGGCTCCTGGCTCCTGCCATCGGACGACCGTGGCGGCCATTGGAGGGTGAACCAACGGCAAAAGGAAGACCTTTCTCTCTGTCTCTCTCTCTCTCACTGTCCACTCTGCCTGTAAAAAAAAAAAAAAAAAAAAAAAAAAGAAATAATCCTTTCAGGTTTTTTCTTGCTTAGAAGTTTGGTGTTTTGGCAGATACTCTTGGTGCTCCATCTGTATGCCCTTGGCATTCACCTGTCTGCATGCTTAGCCCATGGCTTCCGACAGCCAGCCCCTAGGGCTGATTCTGGTAACTGGAACTCAATGTGTCTGTGTCCAGGAAGTGCCAGTGAGGTAATGCTCCTTGGGATTAGCTCTCAGGCAATAACTGAGGGGAGCTGGAGGATAACTACCTCAGCTCCCTTGTTATCCCAGATGAGGTCCCTCCAATTGCCCACAGTGGTAACCTCCTCAACAACACACTTTGATTATTATCTCATTTCCCATCATTGTCTCTCTTACTTCTGCTGTGTCAGGTACTGTAATGTTCTGAGTCTGGAAAAAGCCACATCCAGTGGCTAGATAATGTGGGGTTACAAGGTTTAGCCATCCCAACTAAACTTGGGCCACTTCTCAAGATCCGTGCCAGCTCCAGAGCTCCTTTGCAGGGTTAGCGAGGCTGTAGCTGAACCTGCATTGTGGCGTAGCCTCCCCTCTGCCCATCCTTGCTTCCTTCCCCTTCCTACCATTTGTGTTGATTCCAAGAGAATCCCTCATTTAAATTTTTTTAAAATATTTATTTTATTTATTTGAGAGAGTTACAGAGAGAGGTAGAGACAGAGAGGTCTTCCATCTGCTGGTTCACTCCCCAGATGACCACAATGGCTGGAGCTGCACCCATCCGAAGCCAGGGGCCAGGAGCTTCTTCCGGGTCTCCCATGTGGGTGCAGGGGCCCAGGGACTTGAGCCATCTTCTGCTGCTATCCCAGGCCATAGCAGAGAGCTGGATCAGAAGAGGAGCAGCCGGGACTAGAACCGGTGCCCATATGGGATGCCAACGCACAGGCCAGGGCTTTAACCCACTGCACCACAGCGCTGGCCCCTAAACTGTTTTTAATTTAATTGAGACAGACATGCACACACACACACACACAGAGATGTTTTCCATTTACTGGTTCACTCCCCAAATGCCTACAATTGCTGGGCTGGGCCAGGCTGAAGCCAAGAGCCAGAAACTCAATCCAAGTCTCCCATGTAGGTGGTAGGAACCCAACTAGTTGAGCCATCACTGCTGCCTCCCAGGGTGTGCATTAGCTGGAAGCAGGAATTGGGAGTAGAGCCTGGGTGCAAACCCAGGTATTCTGATCGGGGATGCAGATACCCCAACTGGCATCTTAACCAGCAGGCCAAATGTCCACCCCTCCAAGGACACTCAGTAAGAGACATCCTATAAGCTACCTCCACCTCAGAATCTGCTTTCTGGTGAACCCCACCCATGACAACTATTTTCCTAGGGTCACCTCTGAGATGAACTACATGAATACTTGTCTCTCTGGCTTTTTCTAGGAAAGTCAAACCCAAGGCAATAATTCATCTTGCTAATAAGTTGGGTAAACAAAGTTGGCTCAGTCTCTTTGTAGGTTAGGAGGGAAAGGATAAAGGCCCCGTGGCTTTGGGAGGATGTCATTAGTACAGGGGATATTTCTTTGGATGTGGCCATGGGTTAAGTACCAACTGTTCCTATACCACAGACTCGATTGTTGGAGTCTCAACCATTATTACATGATAACTCCATTCTGCATCTTCTCTAAAACAAATCACGTAGGGGAAACCACTCAATCCCAGGTTGAGGCTGCATTTTGGGGTGTCTGCCCTTCTGACTTTCACTGAGGAGCTCACATTGGAAACCTCTGTGTGTTTTTTCTGCCCACCATTTTGTGTGGCATATGTAGACAATCACCATAACTTCCAGTACTCCTGTCTCTCCTACTCTGGGGGATGTCTGCTGTAGCGCATGTTATGGGTGCCCTACACTTCATCACCCTCAGTCTATCTGAATTCACCTGCAGCTCTGGGCCGTGTCCACCTGCACGTCTTCTCTGGCACCAGGAAGAAGGGTGGTGAGAATTAACACCCACGGAGGGCAGTACTGAGTCACGAGGCGAGGGGAGTGGGAATCCTTGGATAAATGTCCCCGTATTCACATGTTCCGTGGGACGATTTTGAGGTGTTTCCCATGATTTCTCGGTACATTTGTAATAGAATTGAGTCCTAGTTGCCCACGGTGGAGCTCAGCTCATTAGCTCACACTTTGTTGGCTCTTAGCTTTCCTTGTCTCATTTTCCCAACTTCCCTATTGGTGCTTCCTGGTCCCCTCCCAAATTAACCATGTGTATCTTAGTCTGGGGGAACCCAAACAAAGCCACCAGCTTGTCTTCAAAGAATGATTCTTCAACTCCACACAACCTCTGCTTTTTAATAGACCATCTCAACCATAACGTCTACGTGTAATGAAGACCTGCCTTACTTTTTCGGGGTGTAGTTTGATAAACAGAAAAAATTTTTTTGGATAACAAAAAAGACTACCAGCAGCCCCAGTTTAAACCCATGGGTCAAAATCCCAGACTTTGGACTGGGTAGTGGACCCTGTGAAGATCTCTCTATCCCCAGACCCATTTCCCAGCCCAGGAGGAAGAGAACAAAGCCCGGGGTTTGGGCCTGACCACGCATGTGTTGGGAAGGATGCTTCTGGCCACGCGTGGGTTCGGCAGGAAGTCTGAACACACAGTCACTGGCCTGCCTTCCCCTGTGCACTTGGTGGGGCTGCTTTTGCATTCCGTGTCACAAATTTAGGAAGGCCCGTCTGCCTGTTTGATTAATGAGCCCTCTCTACAAAAGCAACAGAGATAAATGTCCTCTAGGAGCTGGCAAAGAGAAATGAAGAAATAGGATGGCTAATTTTCAGCCATTATTTTAGAGTCTGAACTCCTTCCCTGCATCAATTTAGCTATTATTTCAAAAACTAATTAATCTTCACTGAGGCAGCTCCGAGGGACCCGTGTTTAGATAATTAACAACCCATGGATTATGAAAAGTCTCCCTTGCAGATTTGGCTGTAGCATTCGGGTAGAAGAACACTCTCAGTATTATTCCGTTTAAACCCTCTTCTATCCATCCTTCACTTCCTGACAATTAAGAGCAAATAATTAACCGAGATGGATTTTTGCCTGCTCACTTGCTGCTCAAATAATGTTCTACCTTCCTCTTTGTTCTTAAACCACCTCCATCTGATCATTTTTGACCAGCCTTTTAGATAATTGCGTTGAACCAGGTAACGTAGGCCTCATTTGCATTTAACTCCCATCAAGAACATTTGGGTTTTCACCTGTTGGGGGCGAGGAACTCCCAGGGCTCCACTAGAGTGCAGCTCCTGTTTCCCCTTGGCTCTCATGACATTCAGACATAGCTCTGTTTGCAAAATCATTTCTCCTGCAAGATTGAGGAAGAGTTTAGGCTAGACATGAAAGATAATTTTGTGACTGAATGGTTGAGATACCCTAGAATAGGTTGGCAAGAGCGATGAGATTTCTCTGAAGTTTCAAGACCGTTCCCTCCTGGAAATTTCACTCATTGAAGAAATCGGGTTCCACTGTGTTCTGGGCACTATAGAAATTTCTGTAAAGATGGTGGTGATGGAAGCAAGTGATATTCCTACCCTCGTGAAACTTCTAGTCCAGAGAGGAGGCTAGACATAATTGAATGATCTTTCAAATTAAAAAAAAAAAAAAAGGAAAGAAACTTTCTGGAGATTGAGAATGATATGGAGGCATTTAACCAGAAGAGCTGAGTTATGGCAGAAGTGGTGGCGAGAGGTTGGAAGGCTCTTCTGAATGAGGAACACTGGCGTGCAGAGCTGGAGGGTGAGCACGTGTTAATTGTTGCAGGAAGAGCATTGCATCCAGGGAGAACAGCCCATGCCAGACACTGCGGTTCTCCTGAAGCCTAGGTGGACAGAAGTCTAGAACAACGACCAACAGATTTGGAGTAGAGAGAATGGAAGTGAGAGGTTCTATATATATATATTTGACAGGCAGAGTGGACAGTGAGAGACAGAGAGAAAGGTCTTCCTTTGCCGTTGGTTCACCCTCCAATGGCCGCCGCAGCTGGCGCGCTGTGGCTGGCGCACCGCGCTGATCCAATGGCAGGAGTCAGGTGCTTCTCCTGGTCTCCCATGGGGTGCAGGGCCCAAGGACTTGGGCCTCCATCCACTGCACTCCCGGGCCACAGCAGATAGCTGGCCTGGAAGAGGGGCAACCAGGACAGAATCCGGCGCCCTGACCGGGACTAGAACCCAGTGTGCTGGCGCTGCAAGGCGGAGGATTAGCCTGTTGAGCCGCGGCACTGGCCATCAATATATTTTTATCTTTAATGTTTGTGTGGATTTTCCCTCATTTTTGAAAGGCAGGGTTACAGAGAGGCAAAGGCAGAGGGGGTGGTGGTGGGAGAAAGTCTTCCATCCACTGGTTTACTCCCCAGGTGGCTGCAACAGCAGGAGCTGTGCCGATCCGAAGCCAGGATCTAGGCGCTTCCTCTGGGTCTCCCACAGAGGTGCAGGGGCCCAAGCACTTGGGCATCTTCCACTGTTTTCCCAGGCCATAGCAGAGAGCTGGATCGGAAGTGGAGCAGCCAGGACTTGAACTGGCGCCCATGTGGGATGCCGGCACTGCAGCTGGTGGCTTTATCTGCTACAGCACAGCACTGGCCCCAGGTTTTACCTCATTTTAAAACGAATGCTCAGGATAGCAACAGCTAGTAAAGGGGTGGGGGAGGGAGTGTGGAACACGGTCTTATGAAGTTCAACCAGCTGAGAATTATCTCTGGAGCTTCAGAATCCTAACCCTCTGCAGACGAACTGGGCCTGGAGACTGCAGCTCAGAGAAGTCAAGTGACTTGGTGAAAGTCACACAGCTGATGAGGGGGAATAGTCCTATCAGGAGCCTGCATATGACTGAGGAGACTCAGGGAGGTTTTAAAGTGTCCTGCTACAAGTATTTTCTACTTGAATAGCTAATTTCAAATATGTCAGAAAAAAAACACAGCTGGTTTCAGTCTTTTTGGACTTTTGATCTCACGAATTGTTTTGCTTATGAGAATATTTGGGGGAAAAGTGAGTTGTTTAAAAAGTAAGTTAATAACTATACAGTCGATACACAAATATGGCAAAAATTGCAATGTGTGCGCCATACCATGGCGACAGGTAACCCTCTGCCCTAAGTAGTGTAGGGTGAACCAGTAGGGACAAGAGATTTCCCACCAGCCCCAGAGAGTCCCTGCAGGGCTTCTGATTCCCAGGCTGTAAGAGCTTCCAGTGTTCTCGCATCCCTGGATTTTCTTCTCTGTGGAAATATCTGCTGGGTTTATCCCTCTTTACACTCCTGGGGAAGAAAGTAAAAGGTTACTGATTTCATGTAATCCTAAAATAATAGCCACGACTATAAGTTGGGTTACAGCAAGGGAGAGATTTGTGAAGGGGGCTGTCATACAATTAAGAGAGTGGGCAGTCATTAATGAGCATGCACTTTGGAAGCAGACCAAGGCACTCTGGCAGATAACCTGTGTGCACAGAGCATGCTTACTAAGGAGCTGGTCATGTACTTGTTACTTGGCCTCCTTTCTCTAGGGAGCTGCTTCAGGAAAATCGGCTGCCCCTCCCCGGGAGCTCTCAGGCCCAGCTGGAGGGTGGGTGAGCAGACACTGGAACAGGCGATTCCTGGTGACTGGCAGACACAGGTTTTTTGTTGAAAAAAAATTTTTTTTGACAGGCAGAGTGGACAGTGAGAGAGAGACAGAGAGGAAGGTCTTCCTTTTCCATTGGTTCACCCTCCAATGGCCACTGCGGTGTGCGCACCCGAAGGCAGGAGCCAGGTGCTTCTCCTGGTCTTCCATAGGGTGCAGGGCCCAAGCACCTGGGCCATCCTCCACTGCACTCCCGGGCCACAGCAGAGAGCTGGACTGGAAGAGGGGCAACCAGGACAGAATCTGGCACCCTGACAGGGACTAGAACCTGGTGTGCCGGCGCCGCAGGCGGAGGATTAGCCTAGTGAGCCTCGGCGCCGGCCAAAAACAGTTTCTACTCAGAGCAGGCCTAGTCAAGACCAAGTGACCCATTGGAAATATAGGTGCAGTGCCTGTCACCCATAACACTTGGGCCCATGGAAAGCTTTTAATTTCTTTTAAAACCAGGGGGAAAAAACCCTATGATTATAATCCAACCTGGCTTATATTTGTCCTTAAATGAACAGTCATACACATATTTTTTGAAGTGAAGGGACTCATGCTTGAGACCCGTAAAAGTCATCATACGGCCCCGGCTGCAGTGGACGTCAGTATTTTAGTCTTCCCACAATTTGTCCTGCCTTCTTCTGGTTATAGAAATTTTGGGAAAGCACCCCCTTCCACGCTTTCAGTCGTGTGAGACTCCTGTGCGTTCTTATCAGTTCTGACTCCAGGAATGGCTCAGCCCATCAGAGACATGCATCCCTTGTCCTCTGTGGTTCATTTCAGAGCGAGTGAGTCGCTGACGTCATCCAATCAGAGCCAAGAAGACTTGGTTCTGGGACTGTAGGAGGTGAGGATCAGAATGGAAGCCTCGAGACTGGTCCGCGATCTCTGCCACTACCAGGGAGAGTGTGAAGAAGAAACCGGAAGCAGAAGAGTTTCTGAGTCTCCAGCCCTAGGAGTTCGGGAACTTGAGCTTTAGATCTAGAACACCTCCCAGAGCCGGGCTTTCTGGTGGAGAGTCTGGTTGGTTCATCCTCAGACCGGCTCCTTCTCTGGTGCAATCACCTGTGGCCAAAGGGTTTAGAGAGCAGAGAGTGAAGTCATGCAAACATGACTGCCAGAGCTCAGTGCCGCCTGAGTGTCCTAACTGGGAGTGGCCAGCATAGGCCGTTTGCTAGGAAGGGCTTTTGTTAGGCGGGGCGTCTGCGGAATGTGACTTGAGTGGAGGACTTCAAGAAGCTTGGATTTAGTTCAGAGCCTCTCAAACTGTGTTTAGGGATCCTCGGGTCAGTGGGGGTGTTTGAAATGATTTTGTGGGCAAGGCTGTTTGAAAATTGCTAGCTTACACAACCTCAAGCAGCCTGTTTTCTTGCAGGATGTCTCATCCTTTTAATGTTTTTATGTATTATGGAACGCCAAGAGAGGGAGAAACAGGAGGTGTAATATTTCTCAGACTTGTATGGCCACTAAACTAGGAATTTTAAGGAATTTCTAGCTTTGAAGAAAGCCATTATTTTGAGTCATACAGTTAAACTGCTGGTCAAGTTTTTTACACTGAGAGCATGAGATGATATAAAATGGAAAACATTTTAAAATTGAAAAACCTTAAAAATGCTCTTTTTCTTTAAAATTTTTTTTACTTTAGTCTTCAGAAACTTTTATTTATCTGTTTTCATTTTATTTGCAAAGCAGAAAAGCACAGAGACCTCCCATTTGCTGTGTCGCTTCCTAACTGCTGGGCAGCCAGAACTCACTCCAGGTCTGCTGCATAGACGCAGGGACACCACCGCGTGAACTAGCACCTCTTGCCTCCCACGAAGCGTGCTAGCAGGAAGCTGCAATTGCAGTGAAACTGTGACCCAAACCCAAGCACCCCTAACTGCTGCACCAGATGCCTTCCCCCCCTTTCCTAATTAAGCTTGCATCTAGGAAATGAGATTTGGTCAAATTCATAGTTTTTTTTTTTTTTTTGACAGGCAGTTAGAAAGTGATAGACACACACACACACACAGAGAGAGAGAGAGAGAGAGAGAGAGAGAGAGAGAGCGAGAGCTCTTCCTTTTCCGTTGGTTCACCCCACAAGTGGCCGCCATGGCTGGTGCTCTGCACCCATCCGAAGCCAGGAGCCAGGTGCTTCCTCCTGGTCTCCCATGCGGGTGCAGGGCCCAAGCACTTGGGCCATCCTCCACTGCACTCCCGGGCCACAGCAGAGAGCTGGCCTGGAAGAGGAGCAACCGGGACAGAACCGGTGCCCCAACCGGGACTAGAACCTGGAGTGCTAGTGCCGCAGGCGGAGGATTAGCCTAATGAGCCACGGCGCCGGCCATAGTTTTTCCTAAGAGACCTGAAATCTTGTACCCACTCCACCAGTACTAAAAATAACAAAAAGCCACCTTTAATGCTGATGCTATGCCCCAGAACTGCGCTCTCCTTTAATGCTCATCACAATATAAGGAAGTGAGTGCTACGACCAGTCCTGTTTTATAGCTTTGGAAACTGAGGCACAGAGAGATTAAAGTAACTGGAGTGTGGTGGAAATCTAGGTGGTCTGGCTCCAGCATCCGGCTCTCAGTGCCTGCTCTAATACCAAAGTTATTTGAACATGGTGTTAGACAAGTGTCTTCTCTTACTGAGTCTTAGTGTCTTGATCTGTGAATCGAGGGCGTTAGACTGGAGACTCATAAAGCCATCCAGCTCTATGTAAAATTTCTATGATGTCATGATTGGATCTGTCTCAACCTCACCTTTGAAAAGTTGCCATTGACAAAATGCTTACTTCTTCTGCAAGGTGAAGTGATCTAAAACGAGGAGGAGAGTGCGGGTAGAGCCCACAGCTGCTTATAGACATGGGTAGCAGCGCTGAATGGAGGTCTCACGACTGCGAAATGACCTGCAGGTGAACTAAGAGAGCCTGTAAAAGGAGGCCTCTGGAGCGGTTTCCATTGATTGCCAATCTGAATTTAGCTGAGATCTCAGATACCCAGACAGGCGTCAGTGGCTGCCCCAGGAGCCCGTGTGTGCTTCCTGGAGTGTGCAGCAGGTGGGTGTTGCAGCCAGACTCAGCACTTCACTGATTTGCCATCCATCAACCCGAGGCAGAGGGGCTTTGAGTCACCGCATGTCCTCTTGGCTCCACATTGCTCACACGGGCGATATCAGGTGCCAGAGCTGGGGCTTCCTTCAAAAGCGGGAGGACATGACGGAGGAGGCCACATCAAGAAAACCTCAGTAATGCCAGGTGTGTCAGCTGCTTCCCACTCTCCACCTCGTGGGGGCTTCAAGCTGCCCCTGAGAGGTGGGTAATATCAAAAACAGCTGAAAAGATGGAGCCTGGGTGAGGGCAGGGGCAGATGCCTTAAGGACATGATTTCATCTCGCTGTTTCATTGAGGTGCACACAGCTACAGTGTCTGTACATTCTGATTGACTTGAAACAGTCCTCACTCACACCTGTTGTTCTGACCTTTATTATATTTTATTTTTATTTGACAGAGTTAGACAGAGAGAGAGAGAGAGAGAGAGAAAGGTCTTCTTTCCATTGGTTTACCCCCAAATGGCCACTATGGCTGGAGCCATGCCGATCCGAAGCCAGGAGCCAAGTACTTCCTCCTGGTCTCCGATGTGGGTGCAGGGCCCAAGCACTCGGGCCATCCTCCACTGCCCTCCTGGGCCACAGCAGAGAGCTGGACTGCAATAGGAGCAACTGGCACTAGAACCCGGCACCCATATGGGATGCTGGCGCCGCAGGTGGAGGATTAACCAAGTGAGCCATGGCGCCGGCCCTTACCTTTTTGATAATATCATCCCATTTCACTCCCCCTAATGTCATTTGGCAGAGTAAATTAAATAGCCACCTTAGTTATGGTCAGACTTTCTGCGTTGAATTCTGGCACTGTTATTAAGAGCTATGTACTACTTGCCTCAATTTCTCCACATAAAATAGGGCCAATAAGATAAGTATGTCTCACTATATAAATTATTTCTATCCAAGTGCAAGAATGATATATCAGAATATCAGATAGATCAGAATATATAGTATTGTAGCTTATCATCCTTTGTTTTCCCACCTGTAAAATGGCAGCAATAGTATCGCACATTTTTGGCACATATAAGGTACTCAGTGAGTAGTTATTATTACTGTCAATCTTGCTGAATAAGAGATCTTTCCCAGGCTGCCTTTGGGACAGATTGGAATATTTCAGGTAATCTGTACCCAGTGTTTTTGTTTGCATGTTTACTTTTTGCTTGCTTCACTGGTGAATGCTTGTATGTCAGGAAGAGTCATTGCTAGCCTCTGGGTCTTGGAAACGGTGCTGGAGAAACACGAGTTAAGGGTGAAGGGCACTCTCCAAGGTCCTGAAGCATTATTTGTGTTGAGTCTCTAGGGTGCATTTTGTGGTAGACAAATAGATGGTGTATTTAATGAATACCATGGACCTACAGTGGAAAAAATGAGTCAAAAATATTAGCAGGTGTTACCAACTGTTGAGTGATTACAGAATTGTAAAGTCACAGGAAGTCTTTGGGACAGAATTGCTATGTGCTTGAACAGAAATGATAAGAAAGAAGCTGTGTACTCAGGAGAAGTTTCCCTACACTCTCCTCCTGGCTTCAGATCACTTCGTCTTCTAGAAGAGGTAAATATTTTGTCAACGGCAACTTTCTCAAAGTGAGGTTGAGACAGGTCCAATCATGAAATCATAGAAATTTTAGAGAGAGCTGGATAGCCTTAAGAGCCTCCAGTCCAAAGCCCTCAATTCACAGATCATTCTTGGGCATGATTACTATTTGAGAGAAGGAACCACATTTCTCTCTACTATAAGGTGAATTGTGCCCGTTAGGATTATCAATAAGCTATTTAGGTCCATGAAGGGGGAACTCACCTAAGAGTGGGTTGAATTAAATGATAGTCATAAGTTAAATGGTAAAGCAGGAATAATTTCATTTTAATACTCTCTTCATCCCATCATTTGTATGAGCCTCACAAACTGGATTCAAGGTTATACCTGCATGTGGCCTTGAAGCCCACTCTCTGGATCTGCCTGCAGAGCTCTGTCGTGGGATCTACACAGTTAGGTGAAACTATACAGGTGAAAGTCATCTATAGGTGCTTATAACAGGAAGCCAGGAGGTAGATGAATACTGGCATTGGCACAGTGAATGAGCTGGCCACGGCCAGTGTATCTGTTTTCCTCAGCCTTTCTCTTATGCTTGTTATCTCAAGCTCATGTAATAACAGCTTGAGTTTCAGACACATCTTAAATGTTAAAGGAGTTAAAAAAAAGGGACAGGGAAATGGACGGCAAAGGCACCCCACCAGCTGCTTCTCTCTCCTCTTTCCAGAAGTACAAGTGCTTTCTAATGATGGCCGTCTCGATGGACTTTGCCTGCAACAGTTGACTGTGCCTGTGTTATATGAGCATCCCCAGCTGTACCAGAATCTGGGAAGAGGGAATAAGATAGCCATGACCCACTGAGACCAATCTCAGTCCATTGCTAGGAGTTTGCACTTCGCTTTTCCAAATAAAATTCAGTTCTGTTACCAATAAAAAAGGGGAATGACTATTGCTGAAGCAATTAACAATATCTACCATTGTCCTTTCTCTTTACGATCTGATCTTATATTCTTGGGAAGTTAATTTCTATATTTATTTCTACTTTGAGAACCTTGAAATTTGTGTATTACTGCTTAGAAAATGTTTAAATGAGTAAATGCCTGAGCAGGTACCCTCTGAATTATCAAATGGGTCAAGTAATTGTCTCATTCATTCTTAATATATATTTTGGTTTGAGGCTAAGATTTTTAATGAAAACACACCTTCCTTTGAAGATGTGATCCAATAGTGAGGACTTCAGCTAACAGCAAGTATCTGAGGGAAAATATAACTTTTCATAGATCACTGGAGTGAGCAGTGCTCTTTGGTTAAGATTTTTGTTGCTTTTCAGTTTTGTGGGGAAAGTCTGGGCATATCAGCCCTGGATAATAATATATTTTATAATTTGATAATAATAACCTACAGGTAGAATTTATTGAAATCTTGCCATCTGCTCAGCATTCTACCAGGACTTTAAAATTGTAGACTTGGGGTGGGTGTTTAGCTAATGTCCCGCATCAGCGTGCCTGGGTTTATTTCCTGATTCTGACTCCTGATTCCAGCTTCCTGCCAAAACAGGATCTGAGGAAAAGCAGTGATGAACTGAATAATTGGGTTGCTGCCACCCATTTGGGAGACCTGAATTGCATTCCTGGGGACTGTCATAGGCATTTGGGATTCAATGAGATTTCTCTCTTCCTGCCTGTCTCCCAAATACTAAATAAATAAACTAATTTTAAATACACAATGATCAACTCATTTGACCCTTGCGACAGACCCCATGAGATAGATACCATTATAGTTCCTATTTCATGGGGGGGGAATTAAGATCCAGAGAGATTTATAATACACCTGAGTTTGTACATAATACAAGTAAGGTATCTTGGATTCAAATTCAGAATGCCTGCTTCCAGAGAGCCCATTCATATCTCTTAGAGAAAACAGTCTTTTTAATACTATTAGCTGTCCTTGATCAACAGTCTATTTATGCAAGACTAGCGCCTACTATGGAACATGTATTCATGTAGACATGTTACATACACGTTCTTACCTGGTTTTCACAATCCTATGTGGTAACTATAATTCTTTTATTTTTGATTAACATGTAATACTTGCACATTTTATGGATTATAGAACAATATTCCAGCAAACATATGCAGCATAAGCTGATTCAATAGTGTAATTAGCATGGTTAACAGTTAAATTTCCTTATTTTTTCCTTATGTTTGGAACCTCCAGACTCCTCTCTGCCAGTTCATATCAGCGTAAGCTGTAATTACTCAGCAGTGCTGTGGAACTCTGCAGCTTGCTGATTCTGTTGGGCTGTGTTCGGATGCCCACTCCCCCACTCTTTCCCAGATGTGGGCAATCACTACTGTAAATTCAGATAAACTTTAAAAAATTTCCATATGAGAGAGAACAAGCATCGTTTGTTTTTCTGCGTTTGGCTCATTTCATTTGACATAAGGAGTTCCAGCTGCATCCATTTTGCTCAAAGCAGCAAGGTTTCATTTTGTTATGACTGTATAATATTTCATTGCATATCCTTAATTTAGAGATAAAGACATAAATACCTCAAGAGGTTACATGACATGGCCCTGGATCACAGAAGGGGCAAACAGGTTTTTGCCTTATGTCGCTCTATTTCCTGAGATCAGTTCTTTTCAAATCCCTCATTCTAGAGAAGCCATTCAACAGGAATAGGACAGAGAAATCTCATCCATGATGATTAGATGTGGGGAAGTTTATGCGGGAATATATATATGTGTGTGTGTATATATATATATATATATATATATATATATATAGCAACATCTACAGCTGCTATAAACAAGAGCCCCAGTGGCCTGCTCACACAAGAGAGATGCTTATTTCTCTCTTATGTAACTGGCAGAATTGGTGGTCTGAAGCTGGCTTCCATTTATGGATTCAAAGCAGCTGTTCTTGTGATTTCTGATCCAACAGAAAGAAGAAAGAGTATGTGAAGGGAAGACATAGGCAGTATAAAAGGTACACGTAGCATTGGTTTCTCCTGTTTAACATGTCACTGGCCAGAATGTGGTCAATGCAAGGGAGGCTACAAGATGTCTAGATGGTTGGCCAAAGAGTGTGGTAAAGGAAGACAAGGGGGTGGCATTATGGCACCATGGGTTAAGCCACTGCCTGCAGTGCCAGCATCCCACATAGGCACTGGTTTGAGTCCTGGCTGCTTCACTTCTGATCTAGCTCCCTGCTAATGCACCCAGGAAAGCAGCAGAAGATGGCTCAAGTTCTTGGGTACCTGCTTCCATGTGGGAGACCCAGATGGAGTTCCAGGCTCCTAGCTTCAGCCTGGCACAGCCCTAACCACTGTGGCCATTTGGGGAGTGAACCAGCAGATTGAAGGTGTGTGTGTGTGTGTGTGTCCGCCCCTCTGTCTATAACTCTGCCTTTCAAGTAAACAAAATA
The DNA here is from genome assembly GCA_949820135.1 of Sylvilagus floridanus. Lineage (NCBI taxonomy): Eukaryota > Metazoa > Chordata > Mammalia > Lagomorpha > Leporidae > Sylvilagus > Sylvilagus floridanus. The sequence goes on along the minus strand of OX463233.1, from coordinate 168,929,802 downwards.
AATCCAGAGAAAGAAAAGGAAAGAGGGAATGATGGGAATGGGTAGATCCCCAGTGGTCTGTGCCATACCACAGGTGAGGAAGTGGAGGCTTGGAGGGGTCAGGATTGGCCACTGCCACCCAGTTGATGGCAAACACAGAGCTTGCGCCTTTGGAAGAGGATTAGATTGGGGAAGGACTCAGGAGCCGGGACGATAGTTTGGTAAGCCAGACAGAGGTGCAGAGAAAGTAAAAGCCCCCGAGTGGCAAAATAATTGCCCGCAGAGAAAGAATCAGGTACCTAAAGGAGCCAGTCTTAGAGTGGAGAGATGGGAACTCATTTGTGCTTTTGGAATGAATGATGGCGACTTGAGGCACTGACAGGAAGCCAAGTGTCAGGATCCTACAACTGTAGGTAACACCATTCCCCATCTGTGCAATAGAAATTACCCAGTGTGCCGGCTCTGCTAACATTTACTGCCCTGCTGCAGGTTGGATTCCTAGGAGCAGGAGACAGTGAGATGGGGATTTTAGATGTTTATTTGGGAAAGCTTTGGGGATCAATACTTGTGGGGGAAAGAGTAGGAATCAGGATTACAAAGAGAAGGCAATGAGCTGCCATGGAGTCTCAACATCCTTGGGAGTCCTGAAGTTGGGATGATACTCTGTGCTTTTCTCTGAAGTCACCTCAGTAAGAAGCCTGTGCCTCTGTATCCTCGTTTAATCAGTAACTGTGGGGCGTGAGGTGCACGGCAAACCAACCGCTGCTTGAGATGACCACATCCTACATCAGAGTGCCTGAGTTAGAATCCCAGTGTTGCTTCCAGTCCACATTCCTGTGATGTGCACCCTGGGAGACAGCAGCTGATGGCTCGAGTACTTGGGATCCCTGCCTCCAGTGTGGTAGACCCATAATGAGTTCCTAACTCCTGGCTTCAGCCCAGCCCATTCCCACCTGCGGCAAGCATTTGGAGTAAACCAGTGGATGGCAGTGTCCCTGCCCCTCTCCTGACCACCCTACCCCGCCTCTTGCTTTGCCTTTTAAGTAAATGTTTTAAAAATCAGTAATTGAAGGCCGGCGCCGTGGCTCAACAGGCTAATCCTCCGCCTTGTGGCGCCGGCACACCGGGTTCTAGTCCCGGTCGGGGCACCGGATTCTGTCCCGGTTGCCCCTCTTCCAGGCCAGCCCTCTGCTGTGGCCCAGGAGTGCAGTGGAGGATGGCCCAGGTGCTTGGGCCCTGCACCCCATGGGGAGACCAGGAAAAGCACCTGGCTCCTGGCTCCTGCCATCGGACGAGCGCGGTGCGCCGGCCGCAGCGCGCCGACCGCGGCGGCCATTGGAGGGTGAACCAACGGCAAAGGAAGACCTTTCTCTCTGTCTCTCTCTCTCACTGTCCACTCTGCCTGTAAAAAAAAAAAAAAAATCAGTAATTGATTGCAGGCTGCCTTGGGCAGAGGTCATGACCTTGGATGAGGTCTCTCTCTTCATCTGAGGCCAGGAGGAGCTGACTGAAGAGGGCTCTACACAGCAGTTGGGATAACAAGTGCTGCATTGCAGAAGTGGGGGGTCCGGCAGCCCCGAACAGCATCTAGCACATCCCTCAGTCAGGCTCGCCTGCCATCTCTCCGTCCTTGTGAATCTTTGTGTCTCTTCAAGAGTTCCCCCCACCCTCCTTTTTTTCAAATACCAAATATTTTTGGATTGTTAAGAAGTCAGCCCCTCCTGGGGTCTGTTGGCAGCAGCAGAGAGCAGTAATGGGCCGGACAGCAGCAAAACTGATTGGGACAAGTCAAAGGCTCCCCACCAAGGAAGCAGAAGAAGCAGAGGGAGGCAAGGCCAAGTTCCCTTTTCTCATTTAATTTAAGGCAGCTTCTGCCTGGGGCAGGGAGCTGAGAAGGAAGATGGGTCTCTGAAGTTGGACTTGCAAACCTCACAATTTTGCCCAAGGCCAGCCCTACCTCACTTAGTCCCTCTTCCTTTTATTTGAATTTCTAATATTCTATTTATCAAGATGGCTCCCTGTTCAGGTGAGTGAAAGATCACAGTTTGATCAGATTTCAAGTTTGGGTTTTTTTTCTCCCTCCTTCAGCTCGCACATCTGAGGGCAGCAGCTAAAAAGTGATTTTTGAAGACTTCTCGTTGGCAAAGAAATCAATGACGAGAAGCTCTCCTTTCTGCCGCCTCCCTCTGTGTGGCCTTCAGTTCTCCCTTCCCCAGTCTTCTTCTAGAACAGTTCTGTCTGAGGCCATCCTCCACTGTCAGAGGCTGCCTTGTCAAGGATCGGGGTCCTGCTGGGTGAACCAAGGAGGTGGAGTGACTCTCCCACAGGCCTGGTAATGAGCTCAGCTGGGGGAAGGGGCAGAATCAAAGACTTGCACCAGGGAGGCAAACTCTCCAGGCAGAGCCATCTGTCTAGGACACGGTTCTTACGAGAACAAACTTCTTGGCACTCTGCAGGGAACAAGTCCTCAGAAGAGGTGTGGTGAGGGTGGTGACACCTCCAGGGGCAGATCAGAGAGGGATGAACTTGGGAGAAGAAGAGCTCAGGCATCCCATGTGCTCTGCTTTCCAGGCTGTGTGCAGCTGTGTTATCTTGGGCCGGTCACTTTGTATCTCTGAGTCTTAATTTCTTATTTATGAAATGGGTGAATAGTATCCTCAGGTTTTAGAGAGGTAAAGCAGTGAGCTAATTGGCCCGGGACATAGGCCATGCTAAATTGAAGAGGCTTGACCAAAGTATCTGAAAGTGGAATGTTAAAAGGTTCTCAGAATCTTTAAAAAAAATTAAGATGTATTTATTTATTTGAGAGTCAGAGTTACAGAGAGGGAGAGACAGAGAGAGAGAAAGAGAGACATCTTCCATCTACTGGTTCACTCCCCAGATGGCCAAGCCTAAACCAGGAGCCAGGAGCTTCTTCCAGGTTTCCCACATATGTGGCAGGGGCCAAAGTGCTCCAAGGCCATTAGCAGGGAGCTGGATCCAAAGTGGAGCAACTGGGACGTGAACCGTTACCTGTATGGGATGCCGGCTTGGCAGGTGGCAGCTTTACCTGCTATGCCACAACACTGATCTCTCTCAGAATCTTAAATAGCACCAATGACTATCTTATCTTTCCTTTTGTCGTTCATTAGCTGTGTATTTATTCTGGGACTGTTCCATGCTCCCCTCTATAGACTACCTCCACTCCAACTCATAGCTTCTGCTCAACTAAATGTCAGCATGTGTAAGACTTGCAAGGCCTCTCGGCTTCATCTTTCAGCTTCCTTTCCCATATACAGATTCCTTCTTCTGTGGCTATTTTTGTTCACATTGATGACAGAATCTATCAGCTCATCTTTATGTACCAAGTTGTGGTGGAACGAGAAGGCCATGCCAAGATGGCTGCTGGCAAGCCAGCATCAGTTACTCAGGAATGGCTTTGAAACCCACCTGGCAACGGAGTCTGCCTGGCAACAGGCTGTGATTGGTTGGCTTTGAAACCCACATGACAAATGGAGCCTACCTGGCAACAGGTTATGATTGGATGGCTTTGGAAACTGCCTGGCAACAGGCTGTGATTGGTTGGGGCATAGACCACCCCTTGACTGGATTGGCTGGTCTTGGCTATATAAGCTGTTGTACTAACAAATAAACAAGTCTGAGGGCTGCTCGCCTCAAGCCTGCTTTCATCTGACTCCAGGGATCTGTGTGGTGACTCCCCGCCTTTTTCCCCCACCACGCTCCTCTTCTCAGAAAGAATCCATTGCTCATTGTTGAGAAATCAACTGCAACACCAAGTCTGCAGATTAGCTGGTATTAAATTAGGTGATTATACCTAAGCCAGTGAGATATCCATGGAAGGGATACATTTCACATGCCTCACATAGAACCTAATTACTTGTGACTCCATGGTCAGAAGAGTCTGAGGCAAGGCCTCGACCCTGTGCACATATTAGCTAGATCTATTAGTGAATAAATATTTTTATCAAAATTCCTTAAGCCCCAGACCAGTGCACTAATTGCAAAGAACCCTGACTTTGGGTTCAGGACATGGTTACAAGTCCTGGCACCAACCCATCTGATTGGAGTCTTTTGCTGAGTCTCTGTGTTTACGTTTGTACAAGAGGGATTGATCTTGACCACAGCATCAGTGACAGCCCCTTGCATGGTCTCCACCACCCCCTTCACAGAACCACCTCCTGCACATGACCAGATGAATCAAAGCAAAGCTGCCCAAACTAGCAGATATGAAGTATGAGTGTGAAGTCAGTTTAACGTCTCATGAAGCTCCTGGTTTGGTTTTCTTTGATTCTACCTCATCAAAGATGTTTGATGAAAGTAGACAAGTTTGATGGAATGCTCTCCGTGAAGGGTACGGGGTTAGAGATAAGAGGAAGTGGCTAGGTATGATAGATTACATTTTTCAAAGATAGCCACAGCAATATCTCCAGCAAGATCTAGTACCTTACCAGTCATCCATCAGGAGTCTTTGTCCCTCCCCCTTGAGCCTGGGTAGACCTTTGAGATTACTTTGAGCAAGAATATCGTGAATGTGGTGTCATGATTTCCTGTGCTAACTCCTAGAAATGCTACACAGCTTCCTTGTTTTCTGAGGTTGTTCCTTTCGGGGCAGGGGCACCACGCTGTAAAGAAACAAACACAAGCAGCATGTGTAAAGGTCGATGTGGAGAGAAAGAGCTAAGACCCACAACACCCTGCCTGTCATGTAAGTGAGCTGCCTTGAAAGCAGACTGTCCACCCCCTCCCCCACTTTAACCTGATGCCAAGTGGAGCAGAGAGTGGTCATCCCTGCCAAACCCTGACCAAACCAAAAATTTGTGAGAAAATTAATGAATGATGTTGTTTTAGGCCACCAGATTGGGGGTGACTAACAGGTACAGCATTGGATCAATACTGTTATGAACTTTCATGGTTCTTTGTGTCAACATGGGCAAAGAGGGTTTGAGGTAAAGCAGAGAGAGGGAAAGGCAGAAAACGCACGAGGCAGTTGATGGGCTGAGAAGGAAGGGAGTACCCTAACCCTAATAACGGCTGAGCGTTTGCTACGCACCAGGCCTTGAGGCCTCCTGAGCAGCCGGGACTGTTGTCTCCTTCTGACAGCTGAGGACACTGATGCCTAGAGAGCTTAGGTCTCTCACCCCAGCTCACAAAGCCAGTGTGCTGTGGGGCTCACATCTGAACCCTCATTGTCTTCTCAACCATGACTGGATGGCGGACCAAATTCATCCTCGGCCACAGTCCTATTCTTGAGTCCCCATTGCGATGAATTCAGTCGTGTTGACAAGAGCTGGTGTTGTGTCGTAGTGGGTAAAGCTGCTGCCTGCAGTGCCAGCATCCTGTATGGGCACCAATTTGTGTCCTGGCTGCTCCACTTGTGATGCAGCTCCCTGCTAATGGTCTGAGAAAGCAGCCAAATACTGGGGTCCCTGCACCCATATGGGTCTTGATGTATGTAAGGATCTTAATGTAAATTTCAGTTTTTTTTTTCTCTAAAACAAGCACTTAGCAAAATATGCCAAATTTTGGTGGGAAGAGAGATTGTCCTAAGACAAGACCTGTGGAAATAAATCTTTATGTACTTAAAGTTACACAGGAAATAGAATAAAGTCAATGCCAAACTTGAAAAAAAAAATAAGCAAGAATTTTCACAACCAAAAGCCACAGGCCCCAATGCAAAGAAAAGGTGAAATGTGACCCAGAATGTAAATTTCTTTTTCTCCACCTGATATGGTGTGAGAACCCCCACCACACACACGCACACACAATGTAACACATGTCTAATCATGCACAGGCACAGATCACATGTCCTCGCATATACAAACACACAGTCACACACATAGACCCATACTCAAAGACACACTCACTTGTAAAGATGGATGTACATAGACATCTACAGTCCTTTTTATAGATGCATGCCAGAGTCACACACATAATTACACACACACACACACCCACTCATACATGGTTTTGTGAACATACAGTTGAACACATGGTGTAACCACACACAGATATGCACGTATCACTATGATTCTGTGAGTACTGCATTTTTCAGCAGTCTCTGCTCAGAAAATTCTATCAGATTCTTGGCTCTGTGGCTAATCTGTGTGGGTGTGGATCCTGCTTCCACTTACCAGCTTTGTCTCCATGGTCAAGTTACTTAATCTCTGGGCCTCAAACTCCTCATCCATCAAGTGTTTACTTCATAGAGTTGCAGTAGGGCTCAAGTGAGTCATCACATGTCCTGCTTGGATGAGGGTCTGGCACTCAGAGGCTCTCCACGAACGCCAGTGATCGCTTAGGCTATGAGTTTGACAAATGGCAGCATCTTCACCCATGTTATTTGCTATCATCCGACACTCCCTCTTATTGCATTCGGTGTGCTAGACTGCATGCCGGTGAATTACTTGTGTTATCTCATTTACAAATCAAAATACTTGCATGAGGTAGGTACTGTTATCTTGATAGAGAAGGAAATTGAAACTTTAAGAGAATAAAAAAAAAAAAAGAAAAAAAAAAGAAACTTTAAGAGGTTTGATAATTTACCCTGTGTCATGGATCTGATAAGTAACTAAACTGGGAGTTGGGTCCTTGGTCTGTTGAATTTAAGCTCCACCCCCCCCCTTTTTTTTTTGACAGGCAGAGTTAGACAGAGAGAGAGACAGACAGACAGACAGAGAGAAAGGTCTTCCTTCCGGTGGTTCATCCCCCAAATGGCCACTATGCAACCTCACGAGGTACCCTGAGCCACTCTTGGACTCCTGATCCCAAGAAACTGAGATAGCAAAGGTGTGTTGTTGGCTACAGAGTTTTGAGTTACTTTGTTATGTAGCTATAGGTAACTCATACATCTGGGAATGCCTGAAGGTGGGAGGGAGATGTATAGAAAAGAGTCTGAAGTCAGAGCCTTGTCCCCATTGCAGTGGTAGGAAGAGACAGGAATACCAGTGATTCAGAACTGGGGTTGGGTGGGTAGGTGGAGAGAAAAGGAAGAGGAGGAGCAGAAGGAAGAGGAAATTGGAGGAAAGGGAGAAATAGTGGGATGCTGGAGCGAGGGGAGGAAGCTGGTCAGACATGTTATATACAGTAGGTAAGTCTGGAATAAGAGATCGAGAAATGTGGGTCTGTAGGACAGACTAATCACTTTGCATTTTTCACATGGATGTTTGCTAAGTATATTGTTTGGTGTTTATTTAGAGGAGAACCTGAACATTGTGTGGGCAAAGCCCTCTCCTCTACTGACCTATGCAGTTAGCACTGGCTCCAAACTTGCATCCACACTGAGCATTACTACTGTGCCCTGCAGTTGAGGGATCAGCCCTCATAGGAAGGCATCTGGAAACCGTCTATTAATACCGAGTACGTCTCTTGGGGAGACCTCCCAGGGCTTCCCCCAGTAACTTAGAGTTTGTTTTACAACTGTAGATGCTGCTACCCCACAGAGGAGTTCTGGCAAATACTATTTTCTTCCTCGTTGTTACATTTCCAGCCATACTTTGGAGTCCCATGTAGAGGAGAGCCCTGGGCAGCTGCCTGGCTGCTCTGCCAGTTACTCAAGTCCAGAAAGAGGGAGTGCGGGGAGAAGTCAGTTGATTGTTGATCTCCTGAGGTCTCTGACAACCTTGGACAGAGCAGTCCAGTGGGAGAGGGGCGGCTGCTAGATGAAGGGAGGCGTGGACATCCGCTGAGGATGTGTGTTCGCTGAGTGTGAAGATGGTTTTTTGGAGAATTTGATAGATTGAGGAAAGAGCGGGATGAAGGGCTCTCATTTTTCTTTTGTCGTAGGAAAGATCTGCAAATGTTACCAAGAAGAGAAGGAACAGTTTAGGGTCAAAGAGAGGAAGGAGGAGGCAGAAATGAGAAGTAGTAAGAATGCCTGCAAGGTTGACCTTCAGGCTTGGCCGTACTTGGCTCTGCATCCAAGCTCTGCCTCTTCCTAGCTGTGGGCAAGTTGCCTGGCCTTCCTGGGCCTACGTTTTCTCAAGCATAGAATGGAAATAGCCATGCTCATCTTACAGGATTTCTGTAAGGATTAACTATTATAATGTTTGTACTCTAATAATTATATAATGTTTGCAGAGCACCTGGCGCTTAGTAACACTCAAAGTGCTGCTAACGTTAAAAAGAAAATCAGGAGTGAGGCTGGGGGAAGACACAGTGAAGCAGTGCTTAGGATTTGCACCTGGGAAGTCTGGGAACTTTTTGGCCTGTGAAGTTGAAAGGAGATGCTGCTGGGGGCAGGGGCTTCTGGGAAATGTGTTTTGTTCTGTTTTATAAAAAGAGAACAGAGAAGATCAATTCCTCTTTTGGATACCATTGGATGCTGTTACGTGAGCTGTGATGCCTGGAGTTGTAGCAGCTGTTTTGCCACCCTGTGGGCGGTCAAGCCTGAGGATAAAGGTCAATAGAAGACAATGGGGTGGAAAGGTGGACATGTCTTTTATGTCACCATCAAGCTGCTGAACACATGAATCCAAATTCCTTATCGTTTAGCCCATCTCTAACTGGGTATTCTGTTCATTGCAGTCCAATACATTATTGTAATTGTTAAAATATCCCCTAAGGGGAGCCGGCGCTCACTTGGCTAATTCTCCGCGTATGGCACCAGCATCCCATATGGGTGCCGGGTTCTAGTCCTGGTTGCTCCTCTTCCAGTCCAGCTCTCTGCTGTGGTTGGGGAAGGCAGTGGAGGATGGCCCAAGTGCTTGGGCCTCTGCACCCACATGGGAGACCAGGAGAAGCACCTGGCCCCTGGCTTCAGATTGGTGCAGCGCACCAGCCTTGGCAGCCATTTGGGGGGTGAACCAATGGAAGGAAGACCTTTCTCTCTGCCTCTCCCTCTCACTGTCTAATTCTGCCTGTCTAATAAAAAAAATCCCCTAAGGAAGACACGACATTCGCAGCAGTAAGAGGGCTGGAAGAAGGAGTGTGCTCCAGGAAACAAATAGCGTGGCCGTGGGGTAGGGTGGAAACAGAAAAGATTCCGATTACAGCAGAAATACAACATGGAAGTGAGAAATTGTTCCTTGAGGGTGGCATTTTTTTAGAGGCATGCTTTAGTATTGCGTGGGGCAGAGGCCTCTCCTCTTTGACCTAAGCAATTAGCCCCTGTACCTGTGTTCCTTGCTGGCTGATGTAAAAAGTGGTGAGTGACAAGGGCAGAGAAACTGGTAGGGAACAAGCCTTGGAGGGCTTTGAACACCAAGCTTGACGGATATCCTGGATATTGCAAGGAGCCACTGAAAAATTCTAAACATTAGAGCTCTCTGGGCATCAAGAATTAGAGCAGTGATGGGGTGAGACTGATTTTTTACCACTTATAAATTGTCTGTTTCTACATGGAACTTGAATTCTTTGTTCTTCCTTCAGGGCGAGATCCTTACCCATCCTAGATGAATGAGCTCCTTCCTCTTCTCGCTCTGTCTAGGTCAGACATAAATAGGGGCCCTGGTTTTATTATGAGGACAGGCCAGAACACGTGTTAATCTTCTGCAGTGTGATATTCCTCATGTACTTTCATTTAGCAGCCTTGTCTCTTATTAAATCTAATTAGTTTCTCTCCTGCTAAGAGATTGAGAGCCTCCTCAAAATGAAAACGTGTGAAGTCGGATTTAGCAGAGGACCTTGTCCAGGGTTTTCTGCCACTCCCTGTAGCGGTTCTTAGTGTTGGCACTCAAGCTTGGCACCCACCCCACCCCCACACTCCATTGTCAATTATTTGCAGGGTAACAGACTCTTTAGAAGTCAAAGGACCTCAGAGTGCATACAATGTCTTCATTTTGCAGCTGAGAAAATTGAGTCCCAGTAAGGGCCAATTCCGTGTTGTAGACCAGGAGCAAAGGTGGGACTAGAACACAGATCTTCTGACTCCCATCCCATTGTCTTAATGGCTTAATAACAAGGTGAATATCAACTGTACTCAGTTGAATACGGTCAACGCATGAAAATATTCACTAATGAACTGTCCACTTTAAAAATTAATTCCCATGCAAATAAGTCTTTTCATTGCACACTGGTCTGTCCCTACCCATCTGGTCAGCGTCTCAGGCAGCCTCTCCCTCAATCAGCAGATGTTGCTGCCATCCAGCAGTGGTAAGGGGGTAGAATGCAAAACGGCCGCAAAGCAAAACTGCACATTTTGTAAAAGACGAACTCTTTCACGAAGCTGATGGGTGCGATGCCGGGAAACTGCTCAAATCTCACGCAAAACCATTGGCCCTGAGCATCCTTGACAGAGTTAGGCAGCTGGGGAGAGAGAAACCCCCGCCCGGATGACCCCATGGTGGGTATGCAGAAGGGGAGTGATGAAAATGGCAGAGGATGAAAAGCGACTCTTGGGAAAATTGATGAAGCTCATCGTAATGAAGTTGCTGTAAAAGTTAAATATGAGGTAATGCATCTCCACAATATGTTGGGATATAATTTGGTTAGAAGAATTATGCTCTGTCTTAAATAAATCAATGATACGTTCTTGGTCTCAAGAATTAGAACATGGAATTATAGCAGCTTAATTATAACAAATTTGCCTTGATATGAGACATAAACATATTTTCATAATGTAAAATTTTATTCTTGAGATAAAGTCCTAATCAAACCTTTCTTCCTACTATTTCTATCAAATAGGATTTGATTTAGCTGCAGGAATCACAAAGACAAGTACAGGAGTTAAAATTTAAAAAAAAATCATGAAACGGAGGGAGGGCGGTTTCCACTCTCCGTTAGCTCAGCAATCAGCAGTTCCAGGGTAGTGCTGCTGCACGTCTCCTGGATCTCCGTTAAGGTTCCAGGGTGGCTGTTGCTGTCCCAGCACTAACGTCTGCGTTCTGTTAAAGAAGGGGGTAGGGAGAAGACTGTGGTTGTCTTGTCTGGCCCTTTTTAAAAATATATTTATAAAAGTTTAACTGATACATAGAATTGTACATATTTATGGGACTTCCTGTGATGTTTCAATACATGTCTCCGTTGTAATGCTCCAATCAAGGAAAACATTTATCTCCTTAAACGTGTATCATTTCTTTATGGTAAAACCATTTAAAATCCTTTCTTCTAGTTTTTTTTTTTTTTTTTTGACAGGTAGAGTGGACAGTGAGAGAGAGAGACAGAGAGAAAGGTCTTCCTTTGCCATTGGTTCACCCTCCAATGGCCAACACGGTTGGCGCGCTGCGGCCGGTGCACCGTGCTGATTCGATGGCAGGAGCCAGGTGCTTCTCCTGGTCCCCCATGCAGGTGCAGGGCCCAAGCACTTGGGCCATCCTCCACTGCACTCCTGGGCCACAGCAGAGAGCTGGCCTGGAAGAGGGGCGACCAGGACAGAATCCGGTGCACCGACTGGGACTAGAACCTGGTGTGCCGGCGCCGCAAGGCAGAGGATTAGCCTAGTGAGCCGCGGCTCCGGCCTCTTCTAGCTTTGAAAAATATGTACAGTGTATTAGCTGTAGTCACCCTACTGTGCAATAGAACACCAGAACTACTTTCTCCTGTTACTTAGTTTCCATTAATGAACCGTTTCTCATCACTTCTTTTTCCTTACCTTCCCCAGCCTCTGGTAACCACCATTCTGCTCTCAACTTCTATGAGAGCAACTTTTCAGATTCCACATGAGTGAGGTCATGTAGCACTTGTCTTTCTGTGCCTGGTTTATTTAACTTCTTAACATATTGATCTCCGTTTCCATCAATGTTGTCACGAATGACAGAACGTCATCCTTTTTATGGTTAAATAGTGTTCTATGGGTTTCAAATTTTTTTTTGCACCACAATAAACTCAGCTTTTTTTTTTTTTTTAAAGATTTTTATTTATTGGGGCCAGCACCATGGCATCGCAGGTAAAGCCGCCACCTGCAGTGCTGTCATCCCATATGGCACTGGTTCGTGTCCCAGCTGTTCTACTTCTGATCCTGCTCTCTGTTATGGCCTGGGAAAGCAGTAGAAGATGGCCCCTGCACCCAAGTGGGATACCTGGAAGAAGTTCCTGGCTTTTGGCTTCAGATCAGACCAGCTCCAACCATTGCAGCCATCTGGGGAGTGATCCAGCGGATGGAAGACCTTCTCTCTCTCGCTCTCTCTCTGCCTCTCTGTAACTCTGCCTTCAAATAAATAAATAAATCTTTTTAAAAAGATTTTTATTTATTTATTTAAGAGTTAGAGTTACAGACTGAGAGGGGGGAGAGACAGAGCAAAAGGTCTTCCATCTGCTGGTTCACTCCCCAGATCGCTGCAACGGCTGGAGCTGGTCTAATCTGAAGCCAGGAGCCAGGAACTTCTTCTGGGTCTCCTACACGGGTGCAGGGGCCCAAGCACTTTGGGACATCTTCTTTTTTTAAAGAAAGCTTTCATTTAATAAATATAAATTTCATAGGTACAGATTTAGGAATATAGAGGTTCTGTCCCCTGTACCTGCCCTCCCACCCCCACTCCCATCCCACCTCCTACTCCCTCTTCCATCCCATTCTTCACTAAGATTCATTTTAAATTATCTTTATATACAGAAGACTAACTCTGTACTAAGTAAATATTTCAACAGTTTGCACCCACACAGACACACAAAGTATAAAGTACTGTTTGAAGAGACATTTTACCACTAATTTTCATAGTACCACTCATTATGGACAGAAGTCCTACATGGGGAGTAAGTGCACAGTGACTCCTGTCGTTGATTTAACAATTGACACTCTTATGGGCCATCTTCTACTGCTTTCCCAGGCCATAGCAGAGAGCTAGATCGAAGAGGAGCAGCCAGGACTAGAATTGGTGGTGCCCACATGGGATGCCGGTGCCGAAGGCGGAGGATTAACCTATTATGCCACAACGCTGGCCCTAAACTCATGTTTTAGTTCCATTTTCTATGAACTTTTTTGAAGTATTTTTATATTTATTCCCTTATTTCTTTAGGATATATTCATAGATATTGGTAAGAAGAGTAGAAGGGGGTGGTACTGGTGTTGTTTCTCCCTCTCACTGTCTGTAACCCTTCCTCTCAAATATAAAGAAAGAGTGGATGGGCCGGAGCCGTGGCTCACTAGGCTAATCCTCCGCCTTGCGGCACCGGCACACCGGGTTCTAGTCCCAGTCGGAGCGCCGGATTCTGTCCCAGTTGCCCCTCTTCCAGGCTAGCTCTCTGCTGTGGCCTGGGAGTGCAGTGGAGGATGGCCCAAGTGCTTGGGCCCTGCACCCCATGGGAGACCAGGAGAAGCACTGGCTCCTGCCATCAGATTAGTGCAGTGCGCCAGCCGTGGCGGCCATTGGAGGGTGAACCAACAGTAAAGGAAGACCTTTCTCTCTCTCTGTCTCTCTCTCTCTCACTGTCCACTCTGCCTGTCAAAAAAAGAGTGGATGGACACTGTTTAGGCTTTTGATGCACGACATCCTATGGCCCGTCTCAAAAATGTTGTGCCTTTTTATACCCCAGTGTCCAGGGCGAAAGGTGCCTGTTTCATTGATTTGGAAGAGTGACTGTAACAGCTTTGAGTGTTGTCTGCATTCCTTGATTTCCATCTCCAAGTCCAGATGCACCTGACTTTCGGTAGTTAGAGCTTGAGTTCAGACACATCTGCATCAGGTGTGGAATAAAAGATAGTGGGGAGGGAGAGTTTATCTGCAAGGGTCATTTCCAAGTACGGCAGGCATGTAGCGTTCTCACTTGCTTTTGTCTAAACTTTGGGTGTCTGCGCGTTAGGTTTCCTTGAAACCTTGTCTCACATCCGCCGAGCAAATAGATGAGGCACACCAGATGACAGAAAAACTAATGGGGCACTTGCTCAACACACGATGTCAGCAGGCTGCTCAGCTTTCTCTGTGACAATGGCCAAGTCAGCTCCACTCTGCTCATCACAGTGTAAGGGGAGAGGGTAGCAGGCAAAGTGAAGCCATTAATGGAGGACTGCTGACAGGACAGATGACAGAGAGACACTGAGAACAGGACTTGTGGGTTCATTTGCTGGCAGCAGATGTATGACTTTGGGAAAGTGAAGGAGCTACCTACATCAAGAGGGACGAAGGTTTGGCTGCTTGAGACAATAGGGAACGCACTGATATTGCGTGTGGGGATAGAGGTGGCACCGCCTCAAAGGACAGGGACTGCCTTAAAGATCCATGAGATGTTTGGGAGAAGATGGATTCTCACATTATAGCGTCACTGTTTGTTTTGCTTATGTTCTTTGTGTTTCCACAATAACGATGGTTTCTAAGGAGGAAAGAAGAAGCAGCACAGGCCATTTTAAGTAGAGATCCAATACTATCAAGCATTCATGCTAAAGTTTGTTTTTTTACTCGTTATTTATTTTTGTAAAGATTTTATGTATTTGAAAGGTGGGGAGGAGAGAGAGAGAGAGAATGAATCTTCCATCTTCTAGATCACTCTGCAGATGGCTGCAAAGACCAGAGCTGGGCTGGTCCAAAGCCAGGAGTTTCTTCTCGGTCTCCCATGTGCATTCAGGGGCCGAAGCACTTGGGACGTACTCCACTGCTTTCCCAGGTGTGTTAATAGGGAGCTGGATCATAAGTGAAGCAGCTAGGACATGAACCGGCCCCTGTATGGAATGCCAGCACTGCAGGTAGTGGCTTAACCTGCTACACCACAGTGTCGACCCCCACTCTAAATTTTAGCACAGTCCTGGATGTGTTTGTGTGTGTGCGTACACAGGCAACCTCATATACCCACACATACTTTGTGTTTCTCCGTAGCCCTGCATTAATTAAGATATCTTGGCTTCATAGAACCTAAATCAAAGTGACTTAATAAGGCCATTTATTATCATACTTTATCATCCAAACCATGCAATTTTTGTTCTGGAAAAAAAATGTTACAACAGACAATATACTAGCACAAGTGTAAAGTGGAACAATTCTAGGAAAACCAGGATGTGTAATCACCAGAATTATCCTACGTATTAAGACATCCCTAGCTAGGAGAACCTTAGGGTTACTGATGGGGCTCAAAGACACTGGGTCTCTCAAAGTCTCAGTGGCTAACTTCTGTCCTTATACTTTTCCCTTCAAGCTCAGAGATGGCTTCAGCAGCTTCACACATCAAAACATAAACCTTACTCAATGACCTTGACCTTGTAAGAGGAAAGAATTCATTTCCCAGAAGCCAAGAGCCTTGAAGACGCCTCATCTCATTCATTGGTCCTACATGTATCCCAGTGCTTCCACCAATCATTGTCATGGGCAATGGAAATACTGTGATTGGTTTTGACCAATGAAAATTCACCCCTCCTATGGTGCATTTAGCTATTGGGAGGGCGAATAAAATCGGGCTTCTGTTTGAAAGGAGGAAACAGTGAGGCATTCTGGGACATGCACTCAGGAGGGCCTATCCCTTGCCCATGCTGGCCTGATTTCCTATCTGACTTCAACTTCGAGGCAGACATATTACTTGATGGAATTTATAAACCTTTTGCAAATAACAAAGACTGTTCAGTATCTGTGCATATAATGATTTGCTGTTAAAAGAACCTTCGTGCACTTTATCTCCCTAGATCCCCACAACAGCCCTGTGAGATAAGCAGTGTAAGTCTTAAGATCCCTGTGTCTCAGCAGCCAGCGTGCACAGCGATGCCAAAGGCTGTCTCCAATGTGGAGGAAAACTGGGACTCAGAATAGTTCAATAAATTGTTCCTGGCCCAGAGCTACTAATTGTCCAAGGGAGGATTAGAACTCAGATCTGTCTGAACACAAAGTCCATTATCATCCTATGCTACACTGATCTCAAATGTCTAAACTTTTTTCTGTGGGGGCCCTGGAAGATAGGTATAGGAAGTAAAAGATTAAATATTTTTAATTTGGTTAAAAATTGATGAGATTGGTTGGGATTGTGAACCATTCCTGGAATCCTATATTTTTTCTCCTCATGAATACAGGCTACTGCAGGGAAGTGCCAGAGAATGATATTATCAGACAAACAGCTTGACTCTATTTTAATTTATTACACATTTAGAGGACTGAAGGAAGGAAGGAAGAAAGGAAGGGGGGAAAACAATGATTGGATCCTGGTATTTTAAAAATGGTTATTCATAATTTTCCCAACAATGTGGTTATTTTTACTACATGCTATAACCAATTTCCAAGTATTAGAGGGTGCCCACCTACATGGTTGAGAACCGATGCTCTACAAATACCAGTGGATCTGGTGAAAGGAAGAGAGTGCACGTAAGTGGAGAAAAACTTCCATTTCTTCAAAATCACTCCATCTTGTTGGGAGCAGCCCCTACTCACAGTCAGCTGCCACCCACCAACTCCCTTCATCTCCTTCTACATCCCACCACCCCCATTTCTCTTCTTCCAATTAAGCCTACTTGGGGCTCATTGCGAACAAGGGGCTGTGTGTGAGTGCTTCCTAATGATTTCATTTTCAACATGTCATGAGTCAGGAGGCAGCTGGGAGCAGAGCAGCTCAGCTAAGAGCAGCCCTAGCTAATTAGGTTTCCGACTGCCTTCTTCCTCTACCCACCCTCTGCCAGCCTGCCGCCCTGTCACGCCCTCTGTTGGATTGCATTCTACTGGCTGTCTTGGTTAATTTAAAGATCTCATGCAGAACTGCACCATCTTCTACAGTTATTAAAGTGTTCTCTGCTTGAGCTGATAATGCCAGAAGTAATTAACAAATTCTTCATCCCCTGAGGGTATCTCTTCAATGGATGACCTCCTAGTGGTCAGGGAGAGTGGACACCACCCTAAGGGCATTTGGCTGATAAAACTACTGGAGGACGCATTAGCATTTAGTTTAGGGGGCTAAAACATGCCAAACTTCTTGCAAAGTCAGCTCTGTACAACCAAGAGTTATTCTTCTCGTTATGCCAACAGGGGCCTGTTGAAAACTGCTGCAAAGGGCAGAGAGCAGGAGGGTCATCTGGCTTCAATTACCTTCACTTACGAAACCTCGGTCCTGTACCCGTAGCCTTCCCCATCCTCCCCCAGCTTCTGGTCTAGGCAGGGAGGTGGGAGGAAGGGAGTTCTACTTGTCTGAAGATGCCCAGGGCGCTCACGGCTCATTCTGTTTCTGTTTTGTTTCTGGGCCTCTAGGACCTAACCCAATATTAGGTGCATGATAGTTGCTCAGCTATCCAACGTTGACTTGAGGTGTGCATGTCATTTCCTAACCATGGAACGACCCCTGACTTCAATGAAATTTTAGAATGTTAGAGTCCAGTGAGGAAGACAGAAAGAATTTACCATAGGGATTCGGATAGACAAGGTATGGAGGATGGATGGAAAGGCAACAGCAGAATGAGATAAATGAGATGTAGTAACAGGGAAGCAGCCCCTCTTCCTGTATCTGGGGAAACAGAGGGAGAAGCTGGGGCTCACGGAGCTGGGGCCTCGGGTTTCTGATAAGGGGACAGACACCCTTGCTTTGTGCTGATGCCAGAGAAACAGCATAAATGGGCTGACCTTGGGAGTGCTGAATGCAAATGGAGATGGGAATCCTTCTCTGAAGTGGGGTAGGGCAAGGACAGGATGCTGGGGTATGCGATGAGGGTCTTGGAGGCATTGCTTTGCCGAAGAGCTGCTTAGAAGGACAGAATGCTAACAGAAAGGAGAGCCAAGTCCCATCTCCCGCCTCCAGCCTTCTCAGCCTCCCTTCATTGATTGAACCAACAAAGAAACCCAGTGGACAAAGATCAAATGTAGGTTGCAGAACTAGCACCCCAGAATAGTGAAGGGTAGATTTAGAGTTGAGCTGAGAGTTGAAAAGTAGGAAGTGACGTAGTCAATTTTGTGTTAGGTTTTTGGAACCCAGAGGTGAACCAGACAGATGCAATCTATGCTCCTGGAGCTGACACCCTAACCAGAACTTATAGTGCCGGGGACATGACCTGAATAATTACAAATTCAGTTTACTGGTTGCCATTGTAGTAAGTATTTTAAAACAGAAACACAGGGCAATGGTGAGATCACGTAACAGGGGAACATGAATTTGTCTGGAATCCGAGAGGTGAAGATAGATAAATATTTAAGAGGCAGCCTGACGAGTGAGCAAGAGGACTTACCAAAGGAAGAGGGAGGGGCAGAGGAGGCAGAGCTTATGAAGGGGATGGTGGAGGACTGAGGAGGGCCAGGGCTCGTGGGCAGAGGCTGTTGTGAAGAACATGTTCCCCTGGCTCAGGGTCCCCGTTCCACTTCCTCTGCAAGATCTCCCTTTGAGCTCAGGGCCAACAGTCAATGCGTCCTTTCCCACTGACCTCAACCTTGACCTCCTCTGGCCGTCAGATCTGCAGCTGCCTGTGGTCGTCCACTACTGTGTGGTCCTTGTGTTGAACAGCAGCTTTCTGTGTGCTACCACACACCCCAGCTCCTCTTCTCTTTGCTGAAAGCAGAGCCTTTACTCCATAGATGATTGACCTAACCCAAGTTGTGGTAAAGGTTGCAAATCAAATCACCCTTGAGTTATCGCTTCTCACCTCCCAAATGGAAAGATACATAAAAATGGATAGCAGCCAGTGAGGGTACAAGTGTGAAGTGGACACTCTTATATCGAGATGTGGGAGGGCAAATTCACACAAGAGCTAGAGCAGGGAATTAGGTCAAATAAATCCAAAAGTTTTACACACCTGCACAGTCCCTAATATTGAAATTTCACTTCCAGAAACTTAATCAAGAAAATTACAATGATGCGGCCAAAGACAAAGCTATGATGTTGTTCATGACAGCTTTCTTTATAATCAAGCATCTGTCATTTAATGGGAGGGACCTGTTCTGAGAAATGGGTCACTAGGGGATTTCATCATTGTGCAAACATCATAGAGTACACGTGAGCAAACTTAGATAGGATAGCCTACTGCACAATGAGGCTGTGTGGTATGTGTGATCTGTTGACTGAACTGTTATGCAGCGCATGACACACTAAACTAGGTGTTTTCACAATTGGAGATTGGGCACACACACACACACTGGGTTTTGTTGGCACCTTCAAGACGAAGTATACTGATTGTCCTGTAAACTCAGACAGACGTGAGCCCAAAGTCTGGACTCCCCAGACTTACCAGCTTTCCTGCTCTGGAAAAACCCGGGGATTCTCTACACGTTAATTCCCTTGTCCAAAGCGCAGGGCTGTGTCTTCCTGGCTGGGGCTGTTGTGAGGGTGCATATAATGCTGTGGTTGCAGGTGAGGGGTGAAGCTTCCGCTTTTTGGGGCTTTGGGGATTTTGAAGTTCTCGGATTCACCTGTCACCCCAGACTCTGTTCAGATCAAGACTTGGCCTTCACTCTCCTAAGAAACAAGAGAACCGTAGTGTTGTGGGTAGCTTTGGAAGCCACAAAGCCTGAGATCTTGAGGAGAACAGGAGTTAAGGAAGATTGACCAGGGAATAATTTATCCCCCAGACTGCCTGAACTCCACACTGGAGGAGAGTTAAACATTTAAGTGTGCGTGGATCTCTTGGACAGTGCCTCTCTGGGGTCAGAGCTCTGGAGAGGTGTTGGGACCAGGACCCCACTTTTAGTCTAGATTCCGTGGAGGTCTCATTGTCCCGGTAAAGCTTAGCTCTCTAGGTTCAAATCCCAGCTGCAGCTCTTAATGACTGTGTGTGTTATTCAGGGTTCTCCAGAGAAACAGATCCAATAGTCTGGAGAAAGGGAGAAGGAGAGGGAGATAGGGAGAGAGAGAGAGAGAGAGAGAGAGAGAGAGAGAGAGAGAGAGAGAGAGAGAGAGAGAGATCTAAGGGATTTGGCTCATGTGATTGTGGAGACTGAGAGGTCCCAGCATCCTCCCTGAGAGCTGGCGACCCAGCAGAGCAGGTGGTGTGATTCAGTCCTAGTCTGAAGAGTCTGAAGGTCATGGAACTTGGGCGTCTGCTGGTGGCAGCCCTGGAGTCCGGTGGCCTGAGAACCGGGATTTTGAATGTCCAAGGGCAGAAGACAATGTCCTCGCTCGGTAGAGAGAGCGAATTTGTTCTTCCTCCACTGTTTTGTTGTCCCTGAGCCGTGAGTGGATCGGAAGCTGCCTGTCCACGCTGAAGAGGGGGAGGTCTCCTGTCCTCGGTCTGCTGGCTCATATGCCATCCTTTCCTGAAACAACATTACAGACATGTCCGAAAATAACATTTTACCAGCTATCTGGCCATCCCTTAGCCCAGACAAGCTGACGTGGGAAGTGAGCCATATCACACTGTGTGTCTTTTGTTCCTCAGTTTCCACATCTATGACAGGGGATATTAGTAGATCTTCTTTCACAGCTGTTGGTGGGAATGAATAAAACACATCTCATAAAGTCCTTAGCATGGTGACTCCCAAGGCTGAATAGATTATAGAAACAAGAGCCAAAGGAGAATACAGGCCTCATGGGGATGTTCACAATGTCATTGTGCTATATGAGGGAGAGGGGGCACAGATATGGTGCGGTGTGGGCAGCTATGTGAAATACAGAGAGCACTGCCTTCCCAGTTGACATGGGAGAGATCATAGTTGACATGGGGGATCACAGTCCCTGGCTCCTGAGTAGGACTCAGAGATGAGCAGGAGAAAGAGAGGGAGGTAGGAGATCTGCAAGGCTCCCCTGTGCTAGGCAGGGCTGCAGCCGAGGACACAGGGGCTAGAGGAGGTGTGTTCCATCCCAGCAGTGTGGAAGGTGACACCGTGTTGTTACAGGTTACATCTCAGTGGACACCATCGAAGACACAGATTGACAAAAACAGACCTGGCCACCCCTTCCCAAGATGGTTTAGGGACACACCCCCTGGCATTTGGCAGGTTCCCCGCAGAGCGAGAAGGAGAAACAAAATCCAACATATAACTCTATTTAACCTGAAATCAATGGGAAAAATAAAAATCAGTCCAGTGATGTATTTGACCTGACATTGGCAACATTTAGTGCTCTGGTTCAGACAGTTTAGACATTCAAGACAGACACTGAGTTCAGTGGAAACACACACACATGCAGGCTCACACACTGACGTGTTGCCACCCCTGGGAAGGCGCCAGGAAATTCATTGCCACTACACTTGCAAAGGAGCTTTGCATGTGGCAAGTGCTCTGTAAATAGGAAATAATTAACACATGCTACATAATAATAATATAAAAAGTCTAAATCCGCCCATGCAATGGCCAGCGTTTCAAGCTGACAGGAGGGATGGGGACTGAGAATCCATCTACACTCGGTTCTTTCCCTCCTTCCTCCTGACTCTGTCCCCTTTATTGGGCAGCACCTCCTGCTTGCCAAGTCTCGAAAGCAGAGCACAGCAAACCGCAGTGGACTCCGAGTACATGCCACGCCGTAAATACTTCCAGTGGGAAGGGAGATTTATGGTGTTATAAATGCCAGCGGCAGGCCCAGTTTGTGTTAATAGCCTTATTAGTTACATTGCTGTAAAATCCAGATCTCCACACTGTTTAACAGCTACAGTTCTGCTCAGCAGCATTAATTCAATACATCGAGGCCCTTGACATAAATCTTAAAGCCCCTGAGACCTGATTAGGAAGTTGCTCCTGGTGGGTTAGAGATGGACAGATGGAGTGAGGCCAACGGAGTTTCCAGCAGGAACGATGAATTCCGTAATGCAGCTGTCACCCTGGCTGTCACTGCGGGTCATTTCCTACCTGTCATCCCAAATGGACTCAACCTTGACCTTGGACGTGTGAGGGCCAAGGAGGATTGCTGACACTCCAGGGGCAGGGAATTCAAAGTCTTCATTAGCTTTCGTACAGATTAGGAAGAGGTGCCCCCTGCAGGTGCATGGCTTTGTGGGTGAGTGGTATCCCTTAGGAAAAGGCCAGAGGAGCTGCAGGTCTCTTTCAGCCTCCCTCACTCCTCACCCTCAGCTGGGGAGCCTCATACCCTAAGAACCCACACAGCCAAACATGATGGTCTACAATTCAACTACCAGGAAAGAAGTGAGAACCTATCTGTTAGAAAACTGGGAATTGCAGAGTTAAAAACAAGTGAGAATGGGGCCGGTGCCGTGGCGCACTTGGTTAATCCTCTGCCTGCGGCGCCGGCATCCCATATGGCTGCTGTTTCTAGTCCTGGTTGCTCCTCTTCCAGTCCAGCTCTCTGCTGTGGCCCAGGAAGGCAGTGCAGGATGGCCCAAGTGCTTGGGCCCTGCACCCACATGGGAGACCTGGAGGAAGCACCTGGCTCCTGGCTTCGGATCAGTGTAGCTCCTGCCATTTGGGGAGTTGTGACCATTTGGGGAGTGAACCAATGGAAGGCAGAACTTTCTCTCTGTCTCTCTCTCTCTCACTGTCTGTAACTCTACCTGTCAAATAAATAAAATCTTAAAAAAAAAACAAGTGAGATGAAACAATAAATTGTTAGGTATATATATGTAAAAAGGATGAAAGAAAAAAATCGATGGAATGATCAATCCCACGTTTTGGATCCTGGTTACGTTATCAGAAAGGTAGGAGGTGAAATGAGAAGAGATCTTAGGTAGAAGAAATTATTGCTAGCATTTAGATTCTTGGTGTGGGTGGTGAGTTCATGGTGTTTATTATGTTATTTAAAAATAATAAATAAGAAGCTAGTGCCATGGTATAGCAGTTCAAGCCACTGCCTACAATGCCGAAATCCCATATGGGTGCTGATTTGAGTCCCAACTGTTCCACTTCTGGTCCAGCTCTATGCTAATGGCCTGGGAAGGGCAGCAGAAGACAGCCCTTAGAGATCCAGATGAGACCTGTGTCAAGCTCCCGGCTTTGGGCTGGTCCATCCCTGTCCATTGTAGCCATCTAGGGAGTGAGCCAGTGGATGGAAGATTCTTTCTCTCTCTCTCTCACTTTCTTTTTTTTTAATTTATTTTTCAGTTCTAGAGAACTGAAGGATGTTCAGTAAGAAAAGGAGTGGGTAGTGGTAAGAAATAAGGCTGGGGAGGTGGGCAGAGGAGGAGTAGCAGAAGGCACTGTAGACCTGTCCTTAGGACAGTGAAGGGGCTTAAGCCTTGGAGTGACAGGGCCTGGCTTAAGGAGAATAGATTGTAGGAAGGCAGAATGGGAGACCTGAGGTCAGGTAGAGGACTGTTGGAGTCATCCAAGAAAGGGACGGACATGGTGACAGTGGAGATGCAGGGGCAGGGTGAATGGAGAAGACATGTAGGTGAGCACCATGGTGGGACCCCCTGCCCTGGGCTGAAACTGAAGTGAATCACCTTCTCCCTTTACCTGGATGCAGCCCACCTCCAGACAGCGGAAACATCCCTCCATGTCTTCCTTTTCTTTCTGTGGTTGCCCCCGACCCCCAACTCCCTGTGCCTGAGTGGTTACAGTAATCCAGTATCTGGTCTCTCTGTCTTTGGTTCTCCTTTCTGCTCCATCGTGCATGCTGTCACTCAAAGTTAAGTATTCTGAAACACAGCTTTACGTCTTGTCAGCCTTCTGTGGATAACAACAGAAGCATGCTGGGCCCCCCTGATCCTTGCGGGAGAAAATGAAGTCTTTCAGATGGCATTTTAGGTATTGCCCAGTGTGGTCTTCCTGCTGTTTCATATGATCACACCTGCCAGCTAGGAAGATACGACTGAGGACTGGGGGATTCCTGACTGATGATGATAATGTGGAAGTAGCACACTGTGACCATAGCTGTAAAACTAATTGAATTTGCTTTTGACTTGGCGAGGTGGACATGGAGATGTGCCTCCCAGATCCTCCTTCCAGGGAGGACTTGCTGCCCATCCTTGGGGGAATGTGTGGTCAGCAGATGGCCTCCAGCTCTCAGCAACTTGGACAGCTACAGAGATCTCCCTCCCCCAGGGTCATGCCCTTTGGGGCAGTTGATATCCAGTTACTGAGCAAGACAAGGGTATGAAGGCTTGGCTGTCTTGGTGCTGTGTAGCTGGCTGGCTCTGTGACACCTGCATCACGGTGTGCATCCGATCCTACTGCCTCCTCCTTCCCTTCCATATTTTCAGGACACCTTTTTTGGATATAATTCATAGACCTTGTAATTAACCCTTCATTATATGCAACTGAACAAATAGTTTTTAGTACATTCACAGTTATATGACTCTCTTCACAATTTCTAAAATTATTTTATTTGTTTTGAAGGCAGTATACAGGGAGATAGAGAGGGAGAGACAGAGACAAAGAGAGATCTTCCATCCACTGGTTCTTTCCTCAGATGGCCGTGATGGCCAGGCCTGGGCCAGGAGCCAGGAGCCAGGAGATTCTACTGGGTCTTCCGCAAGGGTGCAGGGGCTCAAGGACTTGGGTCATCCTCTGCTGCTTTCCCAAGCACATTAGCAGGGAGCTGGATCAGAAGTGGAGCAGCTGAGACTCGAACCCACACCCACATGGGATGCTGGCATTGTTGTGGCCTTACCCACTAAGCCACAACTCCGGCCACATCACAATTTTGGAACAGTTTAACTACCCCTTTAAAAAAAGCCCTACTTTTTAGCATTTACTCTTCATTTCCTCCCAAACTCTGAGCCACTGAAACCACGAATCTACTTTTCATCTCCAAAGATTTGCCCACTGTGAAATTAGAATTGTGTAACATGGAGTCTTCTGTGGCTGACTTATTTTCCCCGGCATAGAGGTTTCAATGTTTATTGATGTCCTATAGCACGTGTTAATAGTTTACTCCTTGTTGAATACTGCTCTACCATGTGGATACACCACATGACTCACCTGTTCATAGTTCATACATTGATGGACATTTGGGTTCTTTCTACCTTTTTAGCTGCCGTGAATAGGGCTGCTATGAACATTCATGGACACATTTTCCTGTTCCTAATAAACACGTTGCAACCCAAACTTCATCTTGGTGTCTCTTTCAGAGAATCCAACCCATGAGTCTTGGCAACTCCCCCTGTAGGAATTTATCCTACAGATACACTTGCACAGTTCAAAATGACAGGTGTACAGCATTATTGACAGCAGCACTTTGCACTGAACGTTGGAAACAATGGGATTAGCAGATTAGCCCTGCATGGTCAGAGAGGTTAAGCGACCTGTTGAGTGGCACCCCGAGTGAGTGATGGACCCAGGTCTGTGGCTCCAGATCAAGTCTTCTTTCTTCCCCCTTTCTTCCCTCCCTCTCCACTGGATTCTAAGTGGGATATTTCTATACACACTCCACAAATGAGCTGTATTCAGGTTAGAAATAGCCCATGAATGTGTTTAGTTTGGCCCATACAAATTTGCAATATTTAGAAACCTGGAGATTTCAGAATGAAAATGCAGATTACGAGCTTTTTTGGAAACAGAAGGACACAGTCTACCAACATTTGACTCCTGTGCTTCCAAGGCAAGGCTGGCCCAGGCTGAGTCATGGTCACGCTGTTAGTATGAGGCTCACAGTCTCTACCTCTCCCTTTTAGGCACATTCAGCCAACTTCATTCACTTTTGTTCCCTGCCTGGCTCTTCCAGGTATTTGAGGTTGCAATCTTTGAAGTCTCAGTGTCTCTGTCATTTGGGGTTCATGCAGTCCTGGGAGGCACTTCGAGCTGATGTCCTAACCTTCATGCTAGGGAAGGCCCACTCCTTAGTTTTCCTTTGTTGATTCTTTTGCATTCTTGGGAAAGGGGGATGGGCCGAGAGAGGAAAGAAGAAGAGGAAGAAGAAGCAAAGAAAGGAGGGATAGGGGTTGGGGAAGAGAGAGAAAGAGAGTGAGTGAGGTGATGCGTCTTCCTATCTGAGCTGCCATAGGATAACACCAGGGACTGGGGGCTGAAGCAACAGCAGTTCATCCCCTCACAATTCTGGAGGCTGGAACGTCCAAGGCTAGGGTTCTGGCAGAGTCTGGTTCCTGGAGAAGGCTCCCTACTGGGCATGTAGACAGCTGCTTCTCTGGTATTTCTCACCAGCCTTACGGTGAGTTTAGGGGGGGACCCCCACTCTTATGACCTCCTTTGGCTCTTATTACCCCCACACAGGCTTTGTCTCCAGACTAGGGCTAAGGTTTCACTGTTTGAATTTGGAGGACAATTTTGCTCTCAACAGATGGATCCCTTGTTGGGTTCCTATAGCAAACCAATGTCTAGTTCCAAGTGGTTCCTATGACCCTTCTGCCTATGGATTTCGTAATAAACCCTAATATCCTTCCTTGTAATAACCCTCTCTTGTGTGTAAGCCAGGGCTCCTGCTATTTGCCACCATGGATGACAGCTGTGGGATGACAGGTGCTAGGGCATGGTGGCTGTGAACACGGATCTAGGAGTCAGCCGGGTTCTGCCACTCAGTGGCTTGTACCCTCAAACAAATGACTCAAACTCCAAAATTTTCAGTTGCCTCCTCTCTCAAGTGGGGAGGAGATAGTAATTCATAGACTGGGTTATTGTGAGCATTTAATGATATGATGTGCGTCAGGTCCCAGCAGAGTGCCTTTGTAAGTACTTAATAGATGATTGGTTTTATAATAATGGTAATTACTGCGCTATCATTATTCAGTGAACCATCAGGGCCAGATGATTTCTAAGATTTCTCCTAGTTCTGATATTCTCATTCCCTGGTTTTAACCTAGTCTTAGAATGAGGTTTTAGGAATGTTTGACATGGTCCTGAAATTGTAAAACTGTGTCTAACACTTTGTGGGAAAGTATTTTTTATTTTTTCCTGGCTAAAGGGACCCAGAGCTTACATCAGATTCTTAAAAGGGTTTATGGCCTCTCCATATAGTTATGGATCTGTCTTCTAGAAAACAAGAATTCCACAGTGTTTCAGGGTGACCCCGAGAAAGGGAAGTTGATCCCCTGGGGAGCAGGTCGGTGCTAAGACAGATTTCCGTTGAAAGCTTTAGCGTAACTTCCAGAAAAGCGCAGCAATCTAAGACCCACAATGAACTTTATCAAAGCAATTTAGCAAGAATGTGGCTATCTGCTAGCAGCATGCAGCCTCACGGGGAAATAGAATTTGATGGGGGTAGTGAGGCTGCTGTGTCCTTGGGAAAGGTCAACCTGATGTAGGAACGAGCCTTGCGGATGAATGAGCGAGAGGTCTGGAGCATTCCAGAATGAGGTCATGGGCTTGACCTCTTGTCCGGGTTCACGTGCGATTGCAAGGACTTTTGCTGCAACCCGTACCCTGGAAATCACAGACTGGAGGTATCATGCCTGAATTATGTCCTCAATATCCCGTTATTATCAGGCTATGCAGCTCTGATTTAAAGCTGTGTTTCTGAGACTGGGACACTTGTGGCCCTTGCAGAGATATGACAATGAGCTAGAGAGTCTTGGGACCAGCATTATGGCATAGCAGTTTAAACCATTGCCTGCAACACCAACATTCCATATCAGAGTGCAGGTTCAAGTCCTGGCTTCTCTGCTTCCAATCCAGCTCCCTGCTAATGCACCTGGGAAAAAACAGAAGATGGCCCAAGTCCTTGGGCCACTGCCACCCACATGGGAGAGCCAGATGGAACTCCAGGCTCCTTGCTTTGGCCTGGCCCAGCCCTGTCTGTTGTGGCCATTTGACGAGTGAACTGGTGGATGGAACGCTTTTTTTTTTTTTTTCTCTCCTCTATCTCCCACTCTGTCACTCTGCCTTTCAAATAAATAAAATAAATATTTTTAAAAAGTGAACTAGAAGAGCCAGAAAACCTCATGTTAAACAGGAAGAACTTCCTGGGACTAACAACCTTAAGATGTTTTTGGAGGGGAGACTTTATTAAACATTAAAAAACAATTAAAGTATACATGACTGTATTAAGCAATGATACGAGTTATTGGGGGATATTTTGTAGTTCAAATTTTGAGTTCACTTCAGAATGGAGTGTTACCTAATTTTTTCTTCTCTTCTGTTTATAGATACATTTGGTGAAAAAAAGAAAAAAACCCTGGGCATACCCTCAATTTCAGGGTGAAGTCTTCATACTTCTCTCTTTGTATCTATTTTGTTAGTTTTATTTATTTATTTGAGAGAGCGCAAGAGTGACAGAGACAGAAAGACTAAGAGCTCTGGTTCACTGATTAACTCCCCAGATACAATAGCCAGGTCAGGGCTGGGCTGAAGCTGGGAGCCGGCAATGCAATCTAGGTTTCCAACATGGGTAGCAGGAACCCATCCCTTGAGCCATCACCCCTGCCTCCTGGGGTCTGTATTAGCAGGAAGCTGGACTCAGGAGATACAGCTGAGAATCAGACTCAGATACTCTGATGTGAGATGTGTGTGTGTTGATCAGAATCCTAAACATTAGGCTAAAAACCCACCCCTTCCTAGTTAGCATAGGTACAAGACCCTTTACAGTTTGACCCATGAAGAAAGATTCCCCCAAACTGCCGTAACTTTATAGCCCTCAAGCTGAGCCATGCAGCAAAAAGGAACATTTTCCCAGTGGTTTCAATAAAAGTTTTATGGTTGGTGTTCATTGACAGTAACTTGGTCACATGCACATCCCAAAGCAGATTATTGGGATTCTGATTGGTCAAACATGGATCTGGGAGTGGGGGTCATAAACTTAAGGTGTGATGAATATCAAGGCCAAAGAATGCATGGCTGGGTGGAAGGAATCCCTTAAAGAAAATCAGGATGCCGTTGTACGTGGTGGGCAGCTCCAACCGTTGATGCTCATTTGCTCTAGACAATATTCTCAGTCCCAAAGCCTACACTTTCTTTATCTACACTCCTTTTGTCCCTGTTATAGAGGCAGGTGCTGAGGTCAGAGGAGGGCAGGGACATCCTGAAAGTCACCTCTTATGCTAGCATAGAGGTGGGCTTGGGATTCAGGTCTCCTGAGTTCAGCCAAGGCTGCGCTGTTAAATTATGCGGGAGACCGAGGAATGCATTATGTTGGCAAGCGTGGGGAATGGTCACGGTGCCTGCCATCATAATTCTGCTTATTACCTTGCAGACGTTAAGAATAACAAGAGGATAAACAGCAATGAAAATGGATAGGATGGCTAATGCTGGGCAGCAGCCTTAAACCAAAAAATTGGGGCTGCTAATGCGCCTTAGCAGGTGGGTTTTAGGATATGTGCTTGGGGAGTGGGCGAGAGGTGCCTGGGAAACGTGTGAGTCTGGCACATCACAACCTCCCTGTAGATGTCCTCTCCCTTGCAGCTCTAAATTGGCTTCCCCTAGAGCCCTTTCTTTCTTTCTTTCTTTCTTTCTTTCTTTCTTTCTTTCTTTCTTTCTTTCTTTCTTTCTTTCTTTCTTTTTTTTTAATTTTTTTGACAGGCAGAGTGGACAGTGAGAGAGAGAGACAAAGGTCTTCCTTTTTCCGTTGATTCACCCCCAAGTGGCCACTGTGGCCAGTGCGTTGCAGCCAGCGCACTGCGCCAATCCAAAGCCAGGAGCCAGGTGCTTCCTCCTGGTCTCCCATGGGGTGCAGGGCTCAAGCACTTGAGCCATCCTCCACTGCACTCTCGGGCCACAGCAGAGAGCTGGACTGGGAGAGGAGCAACCGAGACAAACAGTGCCCCAGCTGGGACTAGAACCCGGGGTGCCGGCCATCCTCCACTGCACTCCCGGGCCACAGGTGGAGGATTAGCCTAGTGAGCCGTGGCACCAGCCCCTAGAGCCCTTTCAGTTGGTGTTTTCCTGCACACAGCTCATACTCTTGGACCTGGAGACAAGGTACGTTCCTCCGAGCTCTGCTGGCTACTTCTGAGTCTTTCTTCTCTCCCAGTGAGGCTCCCATCATCTGTCCCACACCTATTACCCTACCTTTATGCAATCTCTCTGCATCTCAATATTACTCTCCCTCAATGCTTGATGACGTAATGGCTCACTTACCATCCACGCTTGGATGTCTAACAAGCCAGTCACACTTACCAAGGTCAAAGCTGTACCTCCCCCATCTCAGCTAAAGGCAACTCCATGCCTTCAGTGGCTTGAAACAGGAGCTCCAATCCCTTTCTTTTGCAACCCATCACAATCCTACAGGCTCCATCTTGATGCAATGGAATACTACACAGCAATAAAAAACAACAGGATATGAACATATGCAATATGAATAAACCTCAGAGACATGACGATGACTGAAAGAAGCCAGGTGCAAAAATATTACACACACACACACACACACACACACACACACACGTGGGTTTCATGTGTTCAAGAACGTATGAAACAAAGTCAGAAGAGCAGTTAACACTGGGTGGGTGAGTAGAATTGATTTAGAAAGGGTATTATGGGCCAGCGCCGTGATTCAATAAGCTAATCCTCCACCTGCAGCACCGGCACACCAGGTTCTAGTCCCAGTCGGGGCGCCGGATTCTGTCCCTGCTGCCCCTCTTCCAATCCAGCTCTCTGCTATGGCCCGGGAGTGCAGTGGAGGATGGCCCAAGTGCTTGGACCCTGCACCCCATGGGAGACTAGGAGAAGCACCTGGCTCCTGGCTTCGGATCAGCGCAGTGTGCCGGCCACAGCGGCCATTGAGAGGTGAACCAACGGCAAAAGGAAGACCTTTCTCTCTGTCCCTTTCTCTCTCACTGTCCACTCTGCCTGTCAAAAAATGAATAAATAAAGAGAGAAAGGGTATTATGGAAACTTCTGGGCTGCTGAAATTGTCACTTAAGGCACTCACTGTGGTTGTTATGAGTAAAAACAAATGTGAAATTTCATTGAGCTGTACCCTGAAGGTTTGAGTATTTTACAGTGTGTATTTTTTACTTCAGTAATAAAATATGTGCAAGTCTGGAATTTAAGCCTAGCCCTTAATCATCCTGTCTGGTCCTCCACGTTTCTTTTCCCTGTGCAGTAACTGGGAGAATTTTCTTCCCTTCCCCCCTCCACATTCAAAATATAAGTTCACTGTTGTCCACTCTGCTCTCAGAAATATCCAGCATTTTCCCCCTATGCTGCTCCATCTCCACTTCTCCATACTTCAAGTCATTATATCTGTCTCCTGGACCCGAAGTGGCTTCATTCTTTTTGATGACTGCATTGTATTCCATCGCACACAGTATAGAGTGAGTTGAATGGTAGCCTCCAAGGTATGTCCATATCCTAATCTTGGGATCACTGTTTTTTAAATTAATTAATTATTTATTTTTGACAGGCAGATTTAGACAGTGAGAGAGAGAGAGACAGAGAGAAAGGTCTTCCTTCCATTGGTTCACTCCCTAATGGCCGCTATGGCTGGCGCTGCACCATTCCAAAGCCAGGAGCCAGGTGCTTCCTCCTGGTCTCCCATGGGGTGCAGGGCCCAAGCACTTGGGCCATCCTCCACTGCACTCCTGGGCCACAGCAGAGGGCTGGCCTGGAAGAGGGGCAACCAGGACAGAATCCGGCGCCCCGACCGGGACTAGAGCCTGGTGTGCCGGTGCCGCAGGCAGAGGATTAGCCTGTTGAGCCTCGGTGCTGGCCGGGCATTTCTTCTTACAAGAGCAGTCATTCCATCATTAGGGCTCCACACACATGACCTCATCTACCCCAATTATCTCCCAAAGCTTCAAGTCTAAATGCATCACCTCGGTGGTGAGGACTTCAAAGTGTGGATTTTGGAGGAGCACCAACATGTGGCCCATTAGAAACTGAAATGTGGCACCTTAACTGGATAAAAGATCTTTGCAGATGAGACTCGATTAAAGATCCTGAAAGGAGGAGTTCATCCCGGATTATCCCCTGGGTCCTAAATTGCTATCATATGTATTTAGTAAAAAGTGTGTGTGTGTGTGTGTGTGTGTGTGTGTGTGTGTGTGAGAGAGAGAGAGAGAGAGAGAGAGAGAGAAAGAGAGAGAGAGAGGCAGGCAGTTAGCTCCTATTTGCTGGTTCACTCCCCAGATGCCTGCCGTGGCTAGTGCTTGGCCTGGGGCCAGAGCCAGGAACTCAGTCCAGGTCCCCTACATGGGTGGCAAGAATCCCATTATTTGAGCCATCACCTGCTTCCTCCCAAGGTCTACACTGGTGTGAAGCTGGAACCAGGAGCTGGTGCCAGCTATCGAACCCGGGCACTCCGTTGTGAGACATAGACATCATACTGGCGACTTAACTGCCCAGCCAAGTACCGGCCACCATCGTGTAGATTTTTATAAGGAGGAGGCAGAGAGGGATTTTACGCAGACAGAAACACCCAGAGGAAGAAGTACCTGTTTAGACAAAGTAGGGAGAGACATGGCCACAAGCTAAGGAAGGATGACAGTTCCAGACGCTGTAAGAGGCAAGGAATGGAATCGCCCTGGAGCCCCTGGACGGAGCATGGCTGTGCTAACCCTTGACCCAGTCTTCTGGCCTCCAGAACTTTGAGAGAATGAATTTTTGTTGTTTTCAGCAGCCCAATTTGTAGTAATTTGTGATGGAAACTCTAAAAGAATAATACTCTGTTCAGTAACATACATGGCCACCCCCTGTCAATGGATCCTTAAGTTGCTTCCAGTTTTCCTCTGTTTTGGACCATGGTGCGGTGAATATTCTTGTGCATTTATTTTTCACAGCTACATACACTTTCCTACGGTAGAAAGTCTTAGAAATTGAATTGCACACACAGTTAAAATTTCAATAACTGTTGGGGACAGGGCAGTTTCTAGAAAGTTGCTCCTATCCTTTGCACTTCACATGCATTTGATTGTTACTACTAGCCCCTTTCACAGATTAGGAAATTGAGGTGCAAAGAGGTTAAATCAGAAGCCGAAGTCAACCCTTTGGGAAATGGATGTTGGGATGTAAATACTGATTTTCTGTTTAAGATGATGAATGTAAATCACTTTTGCACTTGCTGTGGTTTGAGTGAATCCCTCTAAGTTCAAATGTTGAAACTTAATCCCCAGTGCCAGTGTTGGGAGGCAGGGCCATTAGATCATGTGGGCTCTGCCATCATGGATGGATTAATGTCCTTACCATGGGATAGAATAGCTATTGTGAGAATGGGATGTTATAAAATTAAGTTTGGTCCCATCTTGCTGTCTTGCTCTTGCGCTCTGCTGCACTTCTGCCTTCTGGAAAGGTGTGACACAGCAAGAGTGCCCCCAGCAGATGCCACTTGCTTCGTCCTGGACTTCTCAGCTTCCAGAAGCTTGAGACCTAACCTTTGTTTGTTATAAATTACTCAGTCTGTTGGAACTCAGGATAGATCAAAACACGTCTCTACTTGGTACTGAGTCAATGCTGGCCAAATATTGCTATTGTTATCATATGTTTTGAGTATTTTCTCAAGCTGTGTTATAAAAGCAGTATTGTGTATGATTAAATCAGTAGTTATTTATTGAGTGACTACTACGTGTTTTACATTGAACTTGATTCGGGATGTGCAGCCATGAATATGTAGATATGACATCTCCTACCATCTCAAAGCTAATATTCCATCATAAAAACAGATTTTGGTGATGTTATTATGGGGAATAAATACTAAATTGGTAAGGCATTTGGGAACCTCATGGTTCCTTGATTCCGTGCCTAGTAGGTGAGGCCAATCTCGCTCTCTGCACTGGCTTCTGTCACTCTTCAAACGTCCATATTAAGCAGGACGGTCATGAGAAATGGTGATTTGTCAGTACTAGGCCCTGGGGGCCTTTACTGGGGTCTAAATCAAATTTAGAAGCTGAAGAGCCAGCCTTGAGTTTAGTGTGGATTTCACAGGTCAGTGAGGCTGAACGGCAGCTCCCCTGCTGGTGATAAATATGTTGGGGTCTCTGGGTGGCTCTGCCAAGGCCACTGTCAGCTCAGTGTCTTCATTTCCCCGGGCTGGGAAGCCCACCTGCCACCAGAGTCTCCAAGAGAACTTCCTGGGGATGCTGAGTGTCTGCTCCAGACCTGGGTAGTGGGTGATCTGGGCTTCCTCTCTCCTGAGAAGTAGAAAAGATAGGAAATGAAGGTGTTCCTAAAAGCAGGGGCCCTGTATTACCACCCCCATGCACCTGTGCCAAAGATTGTACTCAACACTAGGAAAAACTTCTTAGATGGTCAAGTTCGTAGCGGAAAGACACCTTGCGTAATAGAACAGAGACACAGTTTATGGATGTAGGACTATCCATAGCACTTTCTCCACCCCTCACTCTCTTGGATTATTTCTGGCATTGCTCATTTAGTATCATTCCCTTCCCCCCGACCCCAGGCTCTAGTGCAGAGTGGGTTCATTGGTGGATGAAGAACTGGAGAAAAGAATGGTGGGATGGGATTTTCTTCTGAAAAGACATAGACTGACTTGCTGGAGAGAAAAGGGAACAGGGTTGCATGAGAGCAAGAGTGAGAGGAAACACTCCCTCACGTGAGACGCTCCTGGGTAGGGGGCTTGAAGGTTGGGGTTGGGTTAGGAGTGGCGAATATGCCAGGGGAATTGGTGCATGAGACGAGGGAGTCCTTTAAGCATTTCTGTACACCTTGAGTTTGATACCTTTTTAATGTTGACCTGGAGACTGCAAAGAACTGGACTTGCACGCTCTTGGTTGCTGGGCTAGGTTTTTTTAAATTCCACAGTGCTCTGAACTAGGCCACATGGGAACCTGAGTTTGATTAGGGTTACAGGCATGCTCTTGAATCATTCTGGCTTCCAGTAACTGCTGGCCTTGACCCTGCTGAGATCCCACTGTGATTATTGGCAGTCTTGACCCTTTTGCACAATCATACCAACTTATTAAGTGCCAGGCAATGTGGTAAGATTTTTAAAATCCATTTATTTATTTGGGAGGGAGGGGGTAGGGTGATAGATAGAGTGCCCCCATCTTCCAAACACCCACAATGGTCAGGGTGGGCTGGGGCGAAAGCTGGGTGCCAAGAACACAATCTGGGTCGCCCATTTTGGTGGCGCAAATGCTAACACTTGAGCCATCACTGCTGTTCCCAGAATCTGCATTAGGAAGCTGAAGTCAGGATCCAGGCACCATGATGTGGGACGCAGGCGTCCTGTCTACCAGGCCAAACGCCCTCTCCACGTACGAAAGTTTTTTCGGATATAATATCTTATTTATTGTTCACGACAATATTGTGAGGTATATATGATCATTTCCATTTTACAGACAAAGAAATGGATGAAAGAGAGGGCAAGCAGCTCGCCCAAGGTCACACAGCTCACATATGGTGGACACAGGGTGTGCACCAAGCAGTGCGATTCTAGTCCCAGTGCTGTCAGCCTCTCTTCTGAGGAGCCGTCCAGGCTCTCACATCTTAGTTCCATGGAATCCTAGTATCTGTCATGAAGCTAAAAGATAATAAATTACCTTCCTTCCTGCAGCTAATTTGAGGTCTCACGTGAGTATTTCTTAGAGCCTTTTCCTCCCCAGGGTGCACACAGCCACACACATCGATCCTACCATTTGGCTTATGGTAAATGCCAGCTGTTGTGTATCACTTGGGCCTCCCACATCGCTCTGCCCTGGAGACTGTGTTCTCGAGTCCCCTCTTCCTTTGATGATGAAGTTCCCTTCAGGATCTGAACCATCCCTCTCTGCAACTGGGCTTCTATTGCTGGCTTTACCTCCCTTTCAGATGATATTTGAAAAAATACCAACTATGAATTTGATTCAGATATTTTTTGTCTGTCCTGTATTTCAATGAGATGTAAATAAATACTTGGGGGAAGAAATATCACTCATTTCCCCAAGTGGAAGCCTATAAATCCCATCTCTGACCCTGCTGGGTTCCCCCATGAGATTTTAAATAAGTTATATATCACACTGTAAGCAGCGTTCAAGTGGTGTTATTAATAATGCATGTATTGTTGTAAATAACAACTAGGATCAATGGTGGATTTAGCCCCTATAAATAAAAGCTGTGCTGGACACTCGTGTTCCCAGCATCCAAACCCCCTTCTTCCTTGGTGGCAGAACCCCGTTTTTGTGACATTTGTGGTATACACACTCTTAGGCTGTGCGTTAAGGCTACTCAAAGTCAGTCATGACGATCAATCTCACATTTCACTTGCCTCCCTTGCAGCTAGACGTGACACAAATCAGATCAGTGGGAACTCAAGGACGTCTCCTGTGAGTGTTCCTGGGGAAGGGGGAAAGATGGCTAACATCATATTCTCTTCCCTTTCTTGACGTGGAAGGTGATTGTGATGTCCACTGAAGTGGCCATCTGGAAAGAGTGAAGTGACAGTATGATGTGCTAAGAATGGCCCTAGTCCCTGATGACAGAATCCACTTACTTCTGGGCATCTTGTTAAGAGATGAAAACAAGCCCTACCTTTTTTTTCTTTTTGTCTAAGTCACTGTTAGTTCAGTGTTCTTTTATTGCAGCCAAGTGCATTCTAAGTCAGTGTAGAAGTGATTTCTTATTCTTTTTTGTTGACATTTAATATGCTCCTTTTAGGAAATTTTTAAAGTGTATTTTGATTTTGAGAAACAGAGAAAGAGAAATCTCTCATCTGCGAGTTCACTCTCCAGATCCCCAAAACAGCCATGGTTGGGGCACGCTGAAGCTAGGGTTCCATAACTCAATCCAGTCTCCCACATGGGTGGCAGGGATCCAAGTCCTTGAGCCATCGTGTGCCACCTTGTATGGTGTACAATAGCAAGAAGTTGGATTGGAAATGTGGTAGATGGAACTTGAACCAGGCGCTCTGATATGGGATGCAGGTGTCCCAGGCAGCGTCTTAACTGCCGTACCACATTCCACCCCTAGAAACATTTATAGAAGGTGGGAAAGTGAGAGACTATGATCCATAAGTAATCACTGTTGATATTCTTTTCACCTTTTCTATGATTTAAAAGTATTTAGCTAATTTTTACCAAAAATTTACTTAACATGGCAGTATCATGTTGAATATTTTACTCGCATTGTCTCCTTTTACCCTCACAACAACCTAGGAGGTGGGAATCATTATAATTCAGAAAGATATGCGCTTATTCCTTCTGAATTTCCTTCTCCCTATTAAAGTTAACTGTTGTTATTGATTTGGTCTTATGTTTCCAGATTTTTTTCCTAAGCAATTACATACACACTTAGAAGGCTTTGTATTTTGCATACTAATTAGATCACACTAAGCATATAAGTCCTTCAGCTTGCTTTTTGCCCTTAATTCATCTGGGAGATTTTTCTTGTCTTTTCAAACAGCTCTATCTTTAAATTCTTAATGTCTCTGTAGTATGCAAAGGAACCCTACTTAAGCATAGCTGTTCAAAGGTGGAGGAGACTGCTTGGTGGGAGGGAGAGGAAGTAGGAGGCATCATTATGCTCTTAAATATGTATATATGAAATTTGCTCACCTTATATAAATTCAAAAAAGTGTTAACCTTGCTGTCCATGGAGGAAGCAAGTAGAACCAAGTTAGCTCTTGGAAAGAGGAGTTGAAATCAGAGGATTGGTTGGGCTGTGGTGGCCTTTGAAGACCACACCTACCCTGAGATCCTATGATTCACTGGCTGGGTGAGAAGCTGTCTCTTTTTCCTCTCTTTGATGTAAGGTTGCTTGGTTACTTAATGGTGGTTAACCAAGTTGTGTGGAAAAATCATGATTAGGCCAGTGATGCTATATTGATGACCAGTTTGATAATGTAATGGAAAATTAGATGACATTTCCATTTCTAATGGAAAATTATGATGCCACACAACTTTGTGAACTTCCATTCCACTTCCTGGATCATACTCTTGTGGTCAGAGCAAGACACCCTCCTCCTAGGGACAGCTGTTAGTGGAGCAGCGTCCATGGGATGGTAGGCAGAAGAGTGACCTCCCAAAGATGTCCACATCCTAATTCTCAGGACCTGTGAAAATGCTAGCATATTGCATGGCAAAGGAGAATTAAGGTAACAGTTGGAATTAAGCTTGCTAACTAGGTGACTTAAAGAGATTAGCTTGGGCTCCCCAGCTGGGCCCAACATAGCCACCTGGGTCTTTAAATATGGAAACTATGGAAGAGGCAGGAAGATGAGGCTGTTTCAGAGTGGTGCAGGATGAGAAAGACTTGCCCTGCCATTGTTGCCTTTGAAGACGGAGGGCATGGCTTCCGGCCGTGGGAGCGGTCAGCCTCTGGACGTGGGATAAGGCCAGCAAGTGGACCTTCCTTCGAGTCCCCAGAAAGGAATGCCGAGATCTTGGTTTTTACCTACTGAGACCCATTTAGGACAAATGGCCTTCAGAAGTGTAAGATTGCATTCATGTCATGGAGCCACGAAGTCTGAGGTCATTTGTCACAGCAGCAACCAGAATCTAATACAGCAGATAAAGAACTTGTGGATTCAAGCAACGATATACATTTTGTGGCAAAGAAAGAGGATTTTTCAGTTTTCAAGATATATGAGAATAGTGGTGAAAAGCACAATTTACTAGGTGTGTGAGCATGAGTAAGTCAGTTCATTTCCGTGAGGCTCAGTTACCTCATAAGCAAAATAGGGCGTCGGTTACACCTGGCTCAGCGGTTTGTGACCTTGGCTGCACCCTAGCATCACCTGGAGGCCTCTTCTCTGCAGCAGTGGGTGGGCCCCTTCAAAGACCAGCTAAAAATAAACCTTTGGGGGTGGGTCCCACATCTGTGACCGGGAAAGAAACCCCCAGATGATTCCAGGTGTTAGAGCCGAGAACCACTGAGCGGGCCCAGGTTGCAGGGAGGGGTTAACCAATCGCCATAATCACGCGAAGGAGCTTCTACACATCCTGATGCCCAGGTCATATCTCAGACCAGTGAAATGAGGCTTTTCGGGAATGAGACTCAGGCGTCAATATTTTCTGCAGCCCCTAGGTACTACTTGTCTTAGAAGTCTCTTATGAAACGAAGTGTGATAATGTGTAATCTAGGTTGACAATTTCTGGTGTAGACACAGTGAATAAGAAGCACTCGTCATAGAAGGGTTCGCTCACAATTATATTATTGCTTTTTTCATTCTTTGTGGAGCAATATAGCAACTGTGGTGGATCGTAGGAGCTCTGGAATGAGCCAGCCCTGGCTGGGATTACTGAGTCACCCTGACGCTTTGGTTGTAAGACCTGAGCAAGTATTTCTCTCTGAGCCTTAGCTTTATTGTCTATAAAGTGGAGATAAAAATCTATTCCTTACAGTGATTGGACAAGAGGATATTTGTAACATTGTGTATTGGGGCAGGAAAGCAGCAGGTACCAAAAGTGCCTCTGGCAGTAATTACTGTGTTTACTGCGGATCTGGAGTTGGGTGGCATCTTGGTTTCACTTCTTCAGCCAAGTCAGCTGACTTCTCTGTTAAAAGGAAATTCCTTAGACCGATTAAATTTAGTCAAGTTTATTTAAACAAAACAAAAACAATTCACGAATCAGGCAGCTTTCAGGACCAGAGCAGGTTCTGAGGACTCGGAACAATGTGATCCGACAGCATTTATAGAAAAGCACAGTGAAGTGTAGAAAACGACTTAACTGGCTGCAAACCAGTTAACCAACCAATTGGTTACAGCTTAACCAGTTAATTATTTATAGCATAATCCGTTAACTGGCCACAATAAACCACAACCAGCCATACCTCAGGAATGACGATTAAACCTGATTCTGGCTCGGTCATTTGAGCACAATGAAGAATGCTCACTCCGGGGCCAGCGCTGTGGTGCAGTGGGTTAACGCCCTGGCCTGAAGTGCCGGCATCCCATATGGGCTCCGGTTCAAGACCTGGCTGCTCCACTTCCTGTCCAGCTCTCTGCCATGGCCTGGGAAAGCAGTGGAAGATGGCCCAAGTCCTTGGGCCCCTGTACCCATGTGGGAGACCCAGAAGAAGCTCCTGGCTTCAGATAGGCATAGCTCTGGCCATTGCAGCCATCTGGGGAGTGAACCATCAGATGGAAGACCTCTCCTCTCTCTGTGTAACTCTTTCAAATAAATAAATAAATCTTTAAAAAAATGCTCAGTCCAAATCCATGGCCAAGATAAGCATCAGTTTCCTCCTCTGTGAGATGGGCACCCCTTGTGTGTGATAATATGCACAAAACCCCACAGTGTATGCATTGAATAGACAGTAACTTGAATGATTGATGACACTGGAGAGGTTCATACACCTGCAGTGGTTTCTCTGTCAAACACACCTCAGATTAAAGCTGGCTTGAGAGCCTGGTTACATCTTGCTGAAGGATGTGACTGTTTGGTCTGAATGGTGTTTATGTGCATTTTAAACCTAGTCTCCATTTCTTTAAAATCGGAGACATGCACAGAAATACCTGGATGTCCAATTTCCCTTGAAATATGGGGAGATCAGGCAGTCACTGTTCCCAAATCCACAGGGCCTATTTTGGAAAGCTCAATAGTAGCATTTAGATGACATCAGCCCTCCGTCAGACTCAATGTCCCTTTTTATCAGAGGAAAAATTTTACAACACCATCTTTACCATCTTGAAATGAATTTCACAGATAATATAATCTATATATATACACATAACTTCAAAAAATCAATATAATGTCCTAACAGTATTGTAATAGAGAATAAAGTGAAAGTAGTCTATAATAAGATAGCATATATTTCAATATGCAAATGATTGCCTATGACTGTCCCATAAAACATAATGATATAGCCAGATAATTGCTTCTATATATAATCACTGTGACTGCCGCAGCTACGAAAGCAAATTTGTACAGATGTGTTGTGTCACCTACAAAAAATCCTATGCAGAGCGCTGCCATCAGTGACCTGGTTTTCTGTAACAGTGCACAACTTTTACTAAAGTTCTTAACAAAGAAAAACCCTTGCTCAATGTACCCAGTAGTTCCATTACTTTAAAATCCAATGTTTACTTAAACCATGGAAATCAGGGTTTTTTAATCTTATATGTACAAATAGTGTTGGGTTCAGATGATTATAAGAAATTTATTTTTCATGGATACCAACGTTTGGCAGGACATGTGTGTGAGTGCATTGGCCTAGGGACAATCGAAACACCTCCCACAGTTTCCCAGATCTCCCCCTAGGGGGAAGCACTGTCCCCATGGCAAGGGTTTTTACGGAACTTCTTGTGGAAACTGTTTAACCAGATCTTCTATTTCCACTTACCAAGTGCCTGTAGTAGGACGTTGCTTTTTTTTTTTTTTTTTATGGTGTTTTGGATTATGTTTGTAATGGTGAAGGAATGTCTCTGGTGAGAACTATTTCAGTTAAGTAGTCAGCTAAGGGAGTTCAGGTTTATTATACCCAGCAAGTAAATCCATAAAAATATGAAATCTGGCAAAAATAATTATTTACTCAGAAATTATTTAACAATCATGATAGCATTGACTGTTCTTATTGAGTACCTAGGATGTGCCAAGAATTGTGCCAATTGCTTTCTAAGTATGTTCTTAAAATCAACACATTTTCTTAGCTTAGGTACTGCAAGGATTAGTCATACACACACACACACACACACACACACACACACACACAAATGTGATTCAACACAGCTGTATAGGGAGTCCCATGTGAAGAACCAAGGCAGAGAAGGGAAAAGACATGAACATTAAATATTTTAGATGCAGATTTGAAATACAGATAGTAATTTTTGGGGTACAATGTGAAAACCCAATGTTCGTATATGATGTGCAATGATCAGATCAGGAGAACTGGCGTACTCATCACCTCAGACATGCATCATTCTTTTTTGGTGGGAACATTCAAAATCCTTCCTACTAAGTATTTTGAAATACACAATTAACCATAGTTACCAAACTGTGCTATAGAACATTAGAAGTTTTCCCTCCTATCCTGCTGCATTCTTGTACCATTGATTATCCTCTTCCTACACCCGCCCCTCACCCCTACACACCTCCCCACCCTCTGGTGACCACGACTCTGCTTCCTACTTCCATGAGATCAGCCTTCTAGCTTCCAAATATAACAGAGAACACGCATGCTTGTCTTTCTGTGCCTGACTTATTTTCTCTTCATACCATATCCTCAGTGCCATACTTATTGCTGCAAATGACAGAATTTCATTCTTTTTTATAGCTGAATAATATTTTATCATGTGTATATACCACATTTTCTTTTTCCATTAAGATGTGAATGAGTACCTAGGTTGATTCCAAATTTTGACTATTGTGAATAGTATTGCAATAAACATGTGAGTACAGATGTCTCTTTAACATAATGATTTCGACTCCTTTGGATATATACCCAGTAGTAGGATTGCTGAGTCATATGGCAGTTTATATTTAGATTTTTGAGGCATCTCCCTACTATTTTCCATAATGGTTGTACTAATTTATATACCAACCAACAGTTTATAAAAATTCCCCTTTCCCTCCTTGCCAGCATTTGTTAATTTTCTTCTTGATAATAGTGACTCTAACTGGGGTGAGGTGGTGTCCCACTGTGGTTGTCATTTGCATTTCCCTGATGATTAATGTTGTTGGGCATTTATTCATATACTCGTTGGCCGTTTGAGAAATGCATAATGAGGTCATTGAGGATTTTTTGACTTTACAGTGGTGCCAGAATGATGCACATTCAATAGAAACAAACTTGGAATTTTGAACTGGGACCTATTCCCAGGCTAGCTATCTGCAGTACAATGCCTTCTTGTGACGCTGGGCAGCAGCCGTAGCTTCCAGTCAGTTCCCCATCCTGAGGGTGGACAACTGATGCTCTCTCGTGGGCTCTGTTGCCAGGCTAGGATGTTCCTCTCCACCCTTGCCCCATAGCACGCTCCTCCTTGCACTCTGTTCCAGCCACCAGAGAAGTCTCTCCAACCTCCCCACTGGATCAGTTCCTCCTAGTATTGACCCTCTGAATACCAGTACCATACTCAGGCACATTACAACCAAGATTCAACATGTGTAAGATTCTTAGACGAATATCCACATCTGATCTGTCTGGCCCATCACTTTATTCCCAGCACCTACTGCAGTGTCGAGCACAGTTACCATATGATGAAGGTCTGCGTGGTGGAAACCTTGATTCTAGATTTCTCTGTGCCTGTAAGCACACATGTATGTGAGCATATGACATACAGGAGGCTGGACTCTTCCTACCTCCCCAGAGGCAAGAACATAAAACCAGGTATCCCATGGTAACCTGAGCCCAGCACGGGGAAGTGAATGGTCTAGGTTCCAGTTTTGTCTCTGCACTTAAGAGCCATGTGCTATTGGAAAAGTCATTTCAGGCCAGCGCCATGGCTCAATAGGGTAATCCTCCGCCTTGCGGCACCGAAACACCAGGTTCTAGTCCCGGTTGGGGCGCCAGATTCTGTCCCGGTTGCCCCTCTTCCAGGCCAGCTCTCTGCTGTGGCCCGGGAGTGCAGTGGAGGATGGCCCAGGTCCTTGGGCCCTGCACCCCATGGGAGACCAGGAGAAGCCCTGGCTCCTGCCATCAGATCAGCACAGTGCGCCGGCCGCTACGCGCCGGCTGCAGTGGCCATTGGAGGGTGAACGAACAGCAAAAAGGAAGACCTTTCTCTCTGTCTCTCTCTCTCTCACTGTCCGCTCTGCCTGTAAAGAAAAAAAAAGAAAGAAAAAAAAAAAAGAAAGAAAAAGTCATTTCAGACTCAGAGACTGCATTATCCTCATCTGCAGAATGGGTTGATGATGCCTCCTACACGGTATCTTTGTGAGATGGAGACACACGAATGTTTATGGAGCATTTGCCAGGTGCTCATCTCAGAGTAAGCCTGCGAAGACAGTAGAATTGACAACGTCGTCCTATTTGACAGATGATGAAATTGAGGCCCAAGGTCAGACAGTGAGGCATGGAGCCAGAATTTAGGCTTTCTGGCTCCAGAGGCTGTGTGTTTAATTGCTGTGTTAAATGGTCAGGTGGCATCAACATGTTTAGGCCTGGTTCAGGGAAGCACTTAGCACAGTGCCTGGCACGTAGAATACAGGCTAAATGGGGTGTAACCTTCTTATTATCTCTGTGGCCAAAACATGGGGCCAGCGAGGCCTTCTCTGGCACTGACTCATGGCCTGGCTCAGTCAGGGAGAAGGAGAGGGACTCAGGAGTGAACCTCGGCCTTGGAGGTGCTTGGCATACTTCTGGAAGCTTCTCAGTCCCATGCAGATAGACATTTCGACAGACATCTTTATCACCAGCACGGAAAGAGCCCCCTCTGTGCCAGCGATTAGAGCTCAGAGACTGACGTTAGAGTGGACAGTGAGAGAGAGAGAGAGAGAGACAGAGAGAAAGGTCTTCCTTTGCCGTTGGTTCACCCTCCAATGGCCGCTGCGGCCGGTGCACCGCGCTGATCTGATGGCAGGAACCAGGTGCTTCTCCTGGTCTCCCATGCAGGTGCAGGGCCCAAGCACTTGGGCCATCCTCCACTGCACTCCCGGGCCACAGCAGAGAGCTGGCTTGGAAGAGGAGCAACCGGGACAGAATCCGGCGCCCCGACCAGGATTAGAACCCGGTGTTCCGGCGCCACAAGGCGGAGGATTAGCCTAGTGAGCCACGGCGCCGGCCCCCAGTGGCACTTCTGAAATGCTTTTCTCACTGTTCACCATTGCAGCAGACGCTTATTGCGCAGCCACTGCATGCATAGCACAGTTGTAAGGAACACTGCCCTGCCCTCCAGGAGAGTACAGTCACACAAGGCACGCTTGGGATCCCAGCAAACCTGGTTTGAGTCCCAGATCTATTACTTGCCAGCTAAACGCCTTCAGATGCATCATCACCTAACCTCAAAAAACCTCAGCGTCCTCAGTTGTAAAATAGAGATAATGCTAATCCCTCTTCAAAGGCTTGTTATGAGCTAATGAGTATAAAGTGCTCAATATGGACAGAACAGGATTGTTAAATACGTGTTAGCAGTTAAAATAGTGGTGATGATGGTAGGAATGATAATGATGGTGGTGGTGATGCTGACAAGTGATGACGATGGTGATGGTGATGGTGAGGATGTGGCAAATATACTATGTTAAGCCCCAGTTGCTTTATACCAGGTTTGTAAAAGTATAGTTACATGGATTCAGAAAGACCCAGGTTCAAAAGTGAGCAATGCCATGGTTTCACTTGTTAGCTGTGGATCAGACCCTCAGCCGCTCTGAGCCTTTAGGTTTACCATGTGTTGGGGTTTCAAATGATGAGCCAAAACACGGACATCTTCGTCCAAAGAGGGCCGCTGCATAGCTCCAGCCGGTACTTTTAATTATTTAGCCCAGGGTCCAACTAGTAACATAAGAATTAGGAATGTACAGCTGGACGAATAATTGTGAAAAGAATAAC
This sequence comes from Sylvilagus floridanus, assembly GCA_949820135.1. Taxonomy (NCBI): domain Eukaryota; kingdom Metazoa; phylum Chordata; class Mammalia; order Lagomorpha; family Leporidae; genus Sylvilagus; species Sylvilagus floridanus. Next base: position 168,885,004 of record OX463233.1, on the reverse strand, counting down.
AAACAGGCACCAGCTAGGGAGGTAAGCGTCATGTGACATACTTATGGTGGGAAGCAAAAGTTCAAGCTGCTACTGGCGGTCATGTTGCTCCTGGCTCATCTTCTATGTCCTTGGAGTATGATGAGGAGTTTTCCTAAAAGCAATAGCTAATAATAACCCAAGCCTTCTGCCTCCTGCAGCCGCATCCCATTTAGGAAGACATACCTTCACAAGGCCTGCTTAGGCCGAAGCAGGACCACAGCCATGGCCAATACTTAGGGGGCTGTGGCCTCACTGTGAACACTTAGGCGGTACCTGCTACAGCCACGTATAAATTGGTGATGATTGTCTACCCATACTCACTGAGTTGTTTCACATCCAGATGATGATGTGGGAGAGCCCTCGGTAGTGGGGCTGATACTCAGTAGACGTCTGCTTTGGTTTGAGTTTGGTTTGTCTCCACCAAAGCTCATATCAAGGCGCTGTGATACTGTTGGGAGACGGGGCCTGGTGAGAGGTGTTTGGGTTGTGGGAGCAGAGGCCTCATGGCTGGAGTGGAGCTTCTCTTGCGGGTTGGCTCAGCGACTGGGAGAGCTCAGCCCCCTTCTTTCTTCTGTATCGAAGTGCCGGCTGGTCCCTTCACCTTCCGCCATGAGCTGAACAGTGCCTGGCGCTCACGAGAAACCCAGCAGATGTGCCTCCCACCTGGTCTTGAACTCCCCAGCCCGCAGAACCATGAGCTAAAGCTACCTCTGTGTTAGATAAATTACCCAGCATCGGGTCTCCGTCACAGCAGACGGCGCTGTTAAGTGGCGCTTTCCCCTCTCCCTTTCTTCCTCCTAGAACCCCTCATCACTCTGAGGGAGCAGCCCGCTCGCAGAACTGCGCCCTGCAGTGTCACTGCCTTGGCCTCGGGGCTCTCTTATCCACAGAAGGGAAATCCCCCCAGCCTCTGGGGAAAAGCCGTCTCGGGCAGCTCACAGCGGAGCACACGCATCCAAGCCCTGGCTACAGAGTGGGGAGCCAGACAAGGGCTGAGACGAAGGCAGGGACCCAGCTCTCCCCCACCACTGGCGCCCAGGTAGCCCTTCAGACCTGGTGGACCTCTTTCTCCGTAGCCTCTCTCTTCTTCATGGTTCCATGGTACAAGATGTCATATTCCTGGCTCCTGAGCCTGCACATCTTCAGTGTAGACAGCCAGCAAGGTGTGACGCGCTCCTCCAGATCTGTTTTGTGGGAGGGAGTGTCTGATTGGTCCAGTTTGAGGGAGGTGTCCTTTGCTGTCCAGTCACCATTGACTGGGGATATGGGATGAGGTGGGGTTCAGATAGTATAAAAATGACTGCCGAAGGTTTCACTGGGGTATGGAGCCGCAGAACCATGAGCTAAAGCTCATGGTGTGGAGCCGGGGTGTTCCTATGGAAGGAAGCTGTACACCAAGCAAGTTGCTTCCTATAGCTTGGCTAGGATTTCTTGCACACTTCTCCTGAGTCAGGCTCTGTGTGTGTTATTATTATGTAATCCTCCCATTGTCCTCTGGGTAAGGAAAAGACTGCAGATTGGTGCCTCCTCACACGGGGCACAAAAATGTTAGGAAGAGAGGTGCAGAACAGAGAGGAAGCAGGGTACGAATCTACAACCAGACCGAATTTATTCAGAGAAAGTAAATCCGCAGAGGTGACCAGCTGCCAGTGTGAACACTGATGGAGCATGAGGCAGGAGGCCCCGATCCCAGGGCCCAGGCCTTCTTGTATCTTAGGTGGGCTCGGGGTGGGGGGCAGCAGGCAAACATGAATTCCTCCTTATGATTTTTCAAGTGGCCGCCAAGCCTCAGAATCTGGGGAACAATGTGGGGGTGGGGTGTAAAGACAGTAGGGTGTGAGACCGAATTGAGATTCAGAGACAAGAGATAAATTGTGATATTATCTCTCTTTTGAGCAATGAGCAATGGCTTAGGCTTATGTCTTGGTTCCGTCGCTCTGAACAAGGGTTTGCCTTTATCTGCAAACCAGGGCTCAGGGCAATAATGCGATGAGCCCCAATTTGCCCAAGTGGAAGTGGCAGAGCCTTCACCCAGCCTCCTGTCTGGCTGTAGCTTCCCCATGGAGCCGCTTCCACGTGATTGTGTTCTTGGTGTTTGAATTGTGGAGGACACGAGGCCCCATGGCTTGGTGGAACTCCGATTGCCTGGCAATGATTGCTATAGAGTTAGGGCACCTGGGTTTTGATCACTTAGCATTAGCTATGCTGGTCATACCCCATATTCCATAACTGTGTTGAGAAATGCAATTTGTAGCATCCCAGGTGGAAAATTTCTGATTCTCTCTGACTGTGGATGCCAAGAAGAATTGGTCTCTATCCTGGTGGAAACATAAACATCAATTCTGAGAATGAAGGGAGGAAAATGAGGTCTTGAGAACTGATGGAAAGCTGGCTGTTTGGCATCGTGAAATTAACCAGGACTCTCCCTGTTGCTGCCTTCTTGGGTTCTGTCCACAGGTTTCTGAGACACATGTTTTAATTCTCTTGTCATTTCATTTGACCTGGAAAAGAATATAGATTGCTAGGTGCTTGGGCTGTAGAATTTCCACACAGAGAGAATTGACCTGAAGGGAGATGATGTGGCTGTTCACTCACCGACCACACGGTTTCATGGCAGTTGATGGACATGCCCAGGGCGTTGGCTGGCACACAGCAGGTACTCAGTACCCATTCGTTTTCTTCCTCTCCGAGCCTGCTGAGTTTGGGAGGTTATTTGTTGCTACTGCCAGCCAGCAGAGGGCACAACGAATGCTACGGCTGCTAACTGGTAAGAGACCATTCTAGGAAGAAGGAAGTAGTACAGAATAATGAAATGTTATGCTGTGTAGTATACTGATATTCACCCAGCCATCATATAGTGAAAACCCAGTGGATATCTGATCCCTGGCTAGAAGCTAGTAGGGATGTGATGAACTATGTTAGTCTCTAAACTCCGGGTATAGTAAAGCCGAACCTTCCGTTCGCAGTGTTAAGGGGTCACAGATGCTCCAGAGGTTTAGCTACCACTTGTGAAGCACTCAGTGTGTGCCAAGCATTGTGCTAAGCACTTTTCATTTGTTATCTCACTTAATCTGCTCAGCAGTCCCAGTACGTAGGCAGGCGTCTTACAGGAGAGGAAATCGAGGCTTATCAAAAGAGACGAAGTATATACATTTTTGAATGGCAGAATGGGGATTTAAACCCAGGTCTGAATGACTTCAAAGTACATGTGTTTCACTTCTATCAACAAGTCGTCGGCAACAGGGACGCTCAGGAGTGCTGGGAGTGACTCTTCCTTATCTTGATACTTCAAGTACCTCTGGGTGTTTGGTATTGAACTAGGTGCCTCTCGGCAAGGAGATTTAGGATGCTGTGAGTGATCTCAGGTTCGTAAGAACGTATGTGAAGCAGAGCAACAGGGACGTTACCCTCTCCCCATACACACACCTACTTTAGGTCCTTAGAGTAAAAGGAACAGGATGGATGCTCCAGGTGGGAGAAATGCAGTCCTATGCATCCCTCCCTAATAAATAAAATCTGCTGCACTCCGGTCCCTGCTGTTTGCACATGAATTAGATATTGAAGAGCCTGAATCATGCTTCACATTCATCAGGATATTAGTTATTTATCTGTTTATTTATACCAACTTTATTTCCCAAAATATTCAAGGTGGCTTGCAAGGGTGCATGAAAAACAGCAGAATAGAGTAAATGAAAATTAAGATAAATACCATGGAGGAGGGAAGCAATCCAGAAAAATCAGATGGATTCAGGAAAGAGACGACACGAATTACAGGGAAATAGGACTATTGCACCCTCTAAGCTTCCTGAAGCCGGTGCAAAGTGGGAAACACGTCATTGAAAGAATGCATGGAGTTCCTAAGGCAAAAAAATATAGTCGCTCAGGAGACACAGCTACTGTTGATGTTTAAGATCAGAATGGTGATTTTTTTTTTCTCCTGGAACTTTGGAGAAGATACTGTATAAATTAGGAACATTATCCTCAATGATATTCTAAATAGTAAGCATTGATTTCATTTGCTGTTTCATTTGACTATCGAGCAAAGTGCAGCACTAAAGAACAAGATGTCCCCAGGAGAGGACATGATATGATAGATAGGGTAAGATGCAAATAATCTGCTCCGTGATGTCACAGGATGCTATTAAGATTACATCGTTAGAAATATAAAGAAGAGCTAAGGAGATTATTATAATGATGAAGCTTACACACGTAGTAAACATCTAGGTTAAGTTTCGAAAGTGGATTTAATCTTGAATAGCAGTCCCAATCAATTAGTAGCGACTTATTTCAATCAATGGGATGAGAAGAAGCATTTGAGGTTGTGACTGGGGTGCAGGTGTGCTGTAATTGATTAGTTATGTCTACTCTGGGCAAGTAGTATTATTCATACTAAGTGTTTGCTGTCCCAGGATTGGACAGTTGTTAATGATACTAGCTTGGAAGATGGCCGTAGGTCACATTATTCACAGTAGCCCCTTTGCTTTGTGAAGTGTTGTTCCCAATTGATCTCATGCAGATAAGTATGGCTTATTTTGGTGTATGTCCCAAAGTAACCAAATGTAATGTTTCATTACGTGCTAGAAGGGAGTCAATAAATCCATCCTTGTATCTGCATCTCATTTTGCCTTCAGCTGTCTGGGAACACAAGGAAATACCAGGCCACTGAACTTCTTCCTGTCACAACACAACGCTGGGAGAAGGGTTATCAGCAGAGTGCTTTGGGCAAGGGAGGTGGCTTGGAAGAGAATGTGTTTTTGGAACTTTGATGCCTCCAAAATGGGAGGTATTCCTCATTCTCCAAGGTCTCCAGAGTTCTCCACCATTGCAGATGACCAGAATTGTGTGTTCAGCACCCTGGCTTTCTCAAATTGTCTACAGCAACAGCTAGGAGGAAAAACCATGGTACCTAAGTACCAAAGGCCATCCTAATGGACTATCATCTATTTTACATATTTATTCTATCATTAATTAGTTCAACAAACATTTCCTGAGCATCTATCATATGAACATAAATAACTTTTCTACTCTCAAGATTTTAGAGCCTAATGGAGTGCGCGCACACACACACACACACACACACAATTTCCAGAGTAGAATGGCAGGTGCTATAGTAAGGATATGTTTAGGATACAAATGAGATCATCATGAAAATAATGGCAATTACTGAATAATGCTTATTGTGTGCCAGGTACAGTATGTGGTGCTTCCATGCATTATCTTATATTCATAACAATCTATGATATAGTAAAAAAATAAGACTAAGAAAAGGAGAGAGAGGAGGAAGAGGGGTGGGAAGAATTACTATGTTCCTAAAATTGTAATTATGAAATGCATGCAAATAAATAAATAAACAATCTATGACAGGTAGTCGCTATTATTGACCTTATTCCCCAGACAAGACAATGGAAACTTATGAGTAGAGGTACGCAAGGTGTCAAGTAGAAGAGCCCAGAGTTGAAGACAGCCGTCTTTAGACACAGTGGTGGGACAAGCATGGGGTAACTGCTATAGGCGTTCCTGTTCACAAAGGGAGAATATGAGGCACACTGGTGCATAGTAACACTGACATCCAGCTGTGGACAGAATGGCAGTTCCTTGGTTTAGTCCCAAGGAGTAGGAATAATTCTCCATGGCTTTTGGCTCCACCTGCTCGATTCTTGGTTCCACGGTCTGAAGCGTTCTTCCTCTTCAGGAAAAGGTCACGTGTGTCCACATGTGTAGTTGTCTCAGCCTGCCTCCTGTTGTAGAATGTGGTGGTCTCAGGGTTTCTTTTCATTTTGGACTCTCTCTGTCCCTTTCCATTGAAGATCTCAGTGTTTCTTCAAATACAGTTCTCCTAGAAACTTCACGTGTCTCCCGGGAACCTTATCCACTTTAACCTGCTGGCCTATGTGCATTAACCATTATGCCACAATGAAAAGGGAACAAGTTCACTTGGAAGGATGAAAGTGTTAGGCAGAAAGCCGCAGAGAAAAATGAGATGCAAGCTGTCTTTTTGAGATGGCTGGAGTCACTGCAGCCATTTTATAATCACGAGGGAGATAGAGAATTACAGAGGAGCTGGTTCCAGAATTCTTACGTGGTTATACCAGTGAAACAACACTGAAGCCATCTCCTCTTGCACTTATTTTCCATGAAAGAAACCAACCACCCTGTCAATCAGCCAACCTATTTTTTTAAGCCCATTCAGGATACAAGCTGAAAGCATATTAACTATTCATACTGTACTACTATTTTGATCTTGGCACGCCCTGGCTGCTTGGATGTCTCGTGCCCAGATAATATCTGTTTGCTCTCCAAGACTCAGATCTGTGGTGGAATGAGAAGGCCATGCCAAGATGGCCACTGGCAAGCGAGCGTCAGTTACTCACGAATGGCTTTGAAACCCACATGGCAAACGGAGCCTGCCTGGCAACAGGCTGTGATTGGATGGCTTTGAAACCCACATGGCAAATGGAGCCTGCCTGGCAACAGGCTGTGATTGGATGGCTTTGGAAACTGCCTGGCAACAGGCTGTGATTGGTTGGGGCATAGACCGCCCCTTGACCGGATTGGCTGGCCTTGGCTACATAAGCTGTTGTACCAACTGAAATAAACGAGTCTGCGGGCAGCTTGCCTCAAGCCCGCTTTCTCACCCGACTCCTGGGGTCTGTGTGGTAACTCTGGGCCTCTTGCCTCCACCAAGCTCCTCCTCTCAGAAAGGAATCCAGTGCAACATTGTTGAGAAATCAACTGCAACATCCATCCACCTTTTTCATGAGCCATCTTGTCTTTTCTAAGGCTGAGCAGGCCAGGGGCACATTCTGTGGGCTCCCACTGCTCTTCGGCTCACCTGACTTACAGCACTTAACATTTAGCACCTCAGATCCTTTCTGTAGACAGCCGGGGAGTGGAGTCCTTATAGAGCATTGTAATAGAGATGGCCCATCTGTGGCATCTCTTCTGAGCTGTAGACCAGGCCATGTACTTTTCACTTCTGTTCCCAAGTCCATCGTGCGGCACACGAGAGAATCTTAGTGTTTCACCGTCAGGACCAAGACATGAGCATTCTCTCTGGTTGCCCAGGACACCTGGACAAAAAGCAGGATCTGAGCCCCCGGTGGCTGAACCAATGTCACTGTCTGCTCCTGGGCTCATAATGTGATAAGAACACTCATTTGCCTGCCGTTTCTCATAGTTGGGATCATTCCAGTAATATGTTGTTTTACTTTATTATATGTGATTAATAAATATGCAATATAAAAACCATTTAAAAAACTATAAGAATGCAGAAGGGCAACTAGATGAAATGTGACTGAAGCTGAGACAAAGATCTGGTCTCACCAACTGTAGCCATCCAGCCATAACTCACGGCAGGAGCTGTGGGCATATGCTCAACGGTCAGAAGGAGGATCCTGGGGACAGATGGATGGGGTCCACACCTGGGAAATGGCTTCTGTTTTCTCTCCTCTGCTATTTCCTCCCCACAGATGGGGACTGTGGCAGTGCTTAACTCATAGGGTTGCGTGAAATAATTGTATTTTACTTATCTGAAAGGCAAGGGGAGACAGAGGGAGAAGGAGAGAAAGTTCATTTACTGGTTCATTTCCCAGATTCCTGTAACAGATGGGGCTGGGCCAGAGCAAAGTTGGAGACTGAGTCCTGGCCTCCCACATGGGTGGCAGGGACCCAACTACTTGATCCATCACCAGCTGCCTCCCAGGGTGGCAGGAAGCTGGGGTCAGGTGTAGAGGCGGGATTCAAGCCCAGGCACTCCGATATAGGATGTGGGCATCCCAAGTGGGGGAGAAGAGTTAAATGAGAGGATTCATATGATATCCCTGGCCTATAGGCTGGGTGCAGTGAATGTTTGCTCTGAATTGTTGTCTGTCTAATAGTGAGAGCAGTGCTCTAGGGCAATCCTTTAAAAAAATATTTATATAAGGGGAACAAATTTCACAGTTTTAAGAGCATAGTGATACCTTCCACCCTACTCTCCCTGCCTCGCTCCTCCCTTCCACCCTCCCTCCTCCTTCCTTTCTTATGTTTTTTTTTGATGAGGAAAGTCTCTTAATTGAAGCTTTCTTTTGGGAGATGCTGTGTACCATAGTCCCCTCTCAGGGATTCACAGCATTCATAACGACTCTAGGAAGTCCTGGAGTAAACTTTTCCCTTATATTTCAAGAAAAAACACATTTTTTATTTATTTGAAAGTCAAAGTTACACAGAGAGAGAAGGAGAGGCAGAAAGAGAGAAAGAGAGAGGTCTTCCATCTGCAGGTTCTCTCCCCAATTGGCCACAATGGTCAGATCTGCGCTGATCCAAAGTCAGGAGCCAGGAGCTTCCTCCAGGTCTCCCGCATGTGTAGGGGCCCAAGGACTTGGGCCATCTTCCACTGCTTTCCCAGGCCATAGCAGAGAGCTGGATCGGAAGTGGAGCATCCAGGTCTCGAACAGGCTCCCTAATGGGATGCCGGCACTGCAGGCAGCGGCTTTACCCACTATGCCACAGTGCCAGCCCCTCCCCTATCTTTTTAAACACATAACCCATTAGAAGCTTGAAGGAACAGTACTGTGGGAGATGCTCTAGATCCTTGCTACTCAAAATAGGATCAGCATAACCTCGGCGCTTGCTAGGAATCTCAGCCCTATCCAATACCTACAGAATCAGAATTTATCTGAGTCTAATAAGACTCTCCAGAGGATGTGTGTACATATAACAGTCTGAGAACCACTGGACAAGGAAACATTGTTAAGTGGGGGAATCATGAGTCATGTGAGCCAGACACTCAATTCTCAAGGGGTTCTAAGATCTCACACACCTGAAACCAGTAAGGCAGAATGGTAAAAAGTGGGGAGGGTGTGCCAGATCGTTCTACTGCAATTTGTGAACACAGATATGGGAGAAAGCTTGCAAGAGCCAAGGAAGGCTTTCTTGGGGAGGTGAGACTGAAGCTGAGAATCAGGAGGGGTTGGTGCGAAAGGACAGGGCAGGCACTGTGAGTATGAACAGGAGCACAAGGAAAGACCCTTCTGGTACAGTCAGACCCACAGGCTTTGAGACACCCACCTTGACATCACCTCCTTTGAGACAAGGCCTCTGCTCAGGTCTCTCAAGCAGTCAACTAACCTAGGATCATCCTAGATTAACTAGGTTTGGGTCTGGGAGGCCCTTCAACCAGGCCCAAGAGTTCCTGAGCCGCCATTTTGGCCGAGGGCAGTAAACCTTTTGGTGCCAAGACACCAAAGCCATTCTCTCTAAGTCTTTGCCTATTATAAGTACTAATGTATGGGTTGCATCATAATAACGCTTACCATTTATTGAGACCTACTGTGTGCTGGCATTTTGTCTGTATTATCTCTTATATCCACAACAACCTTGCTAATTGTCTTCATTCATGAGTGTAGTTGACCCCAGGGACACCCTTCAAATCTGTCAGATCCCCTGGCCAATGCTGAAGAAGACAAGACCAAGTCCCTTCCTTTGGGGCATCCCTAGCTGTTTCTATTGGCAACACAGAGGTCTTCAAGAGTCTCCAGGGCACTGTCCCCTTATGACACTTGAATCCCCTGAAGGGACTGATTTTTTTTTTCCAGTGCCTCTTATAGTTCATGATTTCATCCCTACTCTATTCTAGGCAAAATACATACATACATACATAAATAAATAAAATCAGAATGCCAGGGACATTGTGTGTGTTAGAAGCTGCCTAAAGGTCATTAATTTGCATCAGTTTGTTAGGAACTGGAATCCCTTTAAAAGGATTATTTGCAAGAGCCATTTTCGTTAGCATGCTGGGTTGAGGTTTCTGTTATAGTCTGCTCTGGTGGGTGAGTTAGAAGGAGAGTTTATTGTCTTTGGGAGAATGCATTAAGCAGGGCAGTAGTGCAGACCAAGTTGGATTAATACACAGGTAATCAGGGCAGTGGTACAGTTTCCAGAAAGTCTGAAACATCCCTGGAAGTAAAGTGAGATGGAAAATTGTGCTGGTCAGAATGTCTCTCAGGAAGATTCTAGGACGTGGTTGGATGATTGTTTGGTTAAGCTGATGAGGATTGCCACAGCAACAATTATCTGCTAAATACGTGGCGTCCTGTATTTCTGCTGGACCTGGCCTGGTAGGCTGGGAGAGCTGGAGCTGGAACTGAGTTCCCTGGGCCATCGAGGAGAGGCACCAGTGATTTAGACAGGACAGTCCATAAACCTGTCGGGTGAGCTCGTTCACTTGCATATTCATAGCATTCATCAATCACTCAGTAATGGGCTCAACATGTGTTTACCCAGCTCCTCCCTGGTGCCATGTACTAGTCCAGATGACCGGGACACAGCAGTGACCAAAGACACAAGCTTGTGTCCCTTATGATCATTCTGGTTGGGGTCGGGTAGGCAATAAACAAATTAACAGGACGGTCACAGGGATGCCCAGTGGTCAAGCAGTTAGCCTTTCATGGAGACTGTTCAAACGGGGAAGGAGGTGAGTCCCTGGGCTAATTAGGCCTTCTCTCTTAGGAATGTAAACTAGAGAATGGGCAAAGTCAGTCAGTTTATAGCTGTGGGAGAAAGTAAATCTGTCTTTCTCGTGCCTAGTCTACCATGACCCACTAAAATAATGACTTCTGCTCTATTGGAAATACTGGGGAAGGCGTTGGGCTACCCCTTCCTCTCTCTCTTACTATACTCAATGGCAGTAAGCAATTAATCTATTTATTGGTGAAGCTGGGATCAAACCCTGAGCATGGGGGCACTCAGTGTATTCGGGTTCTGGTTTCCAAGTTGTCTACTATAAGGAACAGCCATCCTGGGCCATAAGGTAACCTACTGTCTACCTCCTGTCCAGGTCTGTTCTTGCTCAGCAGGTGGGGGCAAGCTGTCATGGGAGTCTCCCATACTCTGCTCAACTAAGTGCCAAGATCTAGACTTGGAGGGAAGGAGTGGAGTCCTTGCCAGTTGCCACCACATCTACATTGTGTTCTCCAGCCCATCTTTGCCTTCTCTGAAGCTGATGTCTTCATCCCGATTTGACTCTTGGGACTGTTTCTTAACCAGCTCAGAGTGCCCCAGGGGAAGGGATGCGATGATTGAAGGCCCAGAGACCTCAATGAAACCAGCAGTTTTAAGGGGCAAGAGTAGGGGTGGGAGGGACGAGGAGAGAGACAGTGAGCAGATGAGTTGTGCTAGCATATACCCTTAGAGGGAAAGAACACAGACATTCTGTAACTCAAGGGGTGACAAGAAAACCCACCCACAAGAGCCTGCTCTCCGATTCTGAGTCACCTGCACGTCTCCCTTATGTTCCTGTGTTGGTAAAGTCTGGCTGTTCTTCAGTAACTTGGAGAGCCTGTCCTTATTCCACTGTCACAGCCTTGCAACAGCGTCCTTGCTCAATTTAGCTTAAGTGAGTTCTTGGCAACTCCAAGACCCTAATGAACATGGAATGACAAGGCTTTCCTTCATTCCCAGGGATTCAGTATCCTTCAACCAGCAAGCATTGTTTTTTTTAAGTCCTAATATGCTGGGTCCCTTTTCAGGCCTTGGGAATAATCACTAATATTTTAGTGTTTTATTTATACCAGGCACGTTTCCAAGCTCATTTTAGCTAATCTTCTCCTCCTAGCACAATCCCCTAAGTAAAATTATTCCTGTTTACAGAGTAGGAAGCTGAGGCACAGAGCACTTCAGTAACAGGCTCAAGCTCCCACAGCTTTTGGGAGGTTGTGGCTCTAAATTTGGGTTCCTGCAGAAGCAGCAGCTGAGACACAGGTTTGAGTCCAAGTAGGGGAGGGAGGTAAGAAAGGGAAGGCAGCTACTCCATGGGTACCTGGAGCTTAATCTCACCGGGAGAAATTCTACAATCCAAGTAGAACACATGCTTCAGAAATATCCTACCTGAGAGATGAGGGCATTGGGGATCTAGCCAATCACTTCCATCAGATGTTGGTTAGCACTGCTTCTGGTTGGGGGGCCAGGTGTTGGCCATATGGGTAGCAAAGCAGGCTCCGTCGTAAGGTAAAGAATTACAGGTGCCGAATGTTGAAAGAGGTAAAGGTGTGTGGGGGGTGATTGTGGATGGTGCCCTGGGAGCAACTGCTACAGGTGACTCTAGAATTTTAAACCCAGGTAGCCTGGCAGCAGCTATTCTGCCACATGGATAATGCCCTGCACCTTCTTCTAGGAGCTCCCCACGGGCATGGCAGGGACCCAATCCCCTTCCTAGAAGATGTAGAATATGGTGTGTAGACCATGGGGTGAAAGACCTGGATTCTGCTAGGGTTGGGACTCTAGGATGCTTCTCTGAGAAGGTGATCTTGAGTCTGGGTTTTGAAGGATGAGTAGGGCAGGTTGGGAAGTGGGGAAGGTGTAGAGTAACAGATTCCGGCTGCAGCAGGGAGGTGTGGAGAGTGTGGTGATGTCTGGGGGGCAGGGATGGATGGAGTTGGGGAGAACAGAGAAGTGAGGGTGAAGGGCAGGTTAACCCGGGGTGGAGGTAACAGCAGCAGCAGGAGCACTAGGTGGATTACTGGTAATTTTCTGTGTCAGGATTTCCAATAGTTGAGGGTACTTCACAAAGCTCATGGAGAATTGAAGTTAAAAGATAAGTTTACTTTGGTGCAAAAAAATTTTGAAATCCATGTAGCTTTTTCTTTTTTTTTTTTTTTAACAGGCAGAGTTAGACAGTGAGGGAGAGAGAGAGACAGAGAGAAAGGTCTTCCTTTTTCCGTTTGTTCACCCCCCAAATGGCCACCACGGCCAGCACACTGCGCCAATCTGAAGCCAGGAGCCAGGTGCTTCCTCCTGGTCTCCCACGCGGGTGCAGGGCCCAAACACTTGGGCCATCCTCCACTGCACGCCCGGGCCACAGCAGAGAGCTGGACTGGAAGAGGGGCAACCGGGACAGAATCCGGCGCCTCAACTGGGACTGGAACCCAGGGTGCTGGCACCGCAGGTGGAGGATTAGCCAAGTGAGCCATGGCGCCGGCCCAGGTAGCTTTTTCGTAAAGCACATTTTCCATGAACTTTTGGAAGACCCCTTGTGTATAATGTCTCTTAATCCTCCCAGCAATGCCCAGCTGCAGGTTATCCTTTAGTTCCCATTCTGCAGGTGAGGGAGTTGAGGCACTGCAGGTCATGTGATGTTCTGACGTCACGCAGCTAGCAAGCGACGCTGCCACAACTTGAACCTAGACAGGCTGCCTCTGAGCTCATGTTCTTGCACCTAACCAACGTGATGCTCTCTTGAAGGGCCTTGCAGTTCATGGAAAAGATCTGAGCTTGAGTTTTCAGGGGATTGTTGCAAGTGACTATCCAGAGATGGAGTTGGCAGGACGTCACGACCAAGGGAACGTGCCCGGAGGACGGACGAGCCTAAGGTTTATAGACATTCGCAGCACAGGGGAAGGAAAGGGATGTGAGGTTTGGAATAAGACTGGCTTTTTAAGAGAAAGTACCGTCTCAGCCCATTTTTGAGGAGGCCCTGGCTGGGGGCTAGTCGGGTATCTTTCTTGACCAGCTGACTAAGACCCTACCCTAGGCAATTCACAAATCTTGCTGTCATATTCCGGGCCAGGCACCAGACAAGTAGGGACAGCTCTTGATCCTGGAGCCTGAGAATTTATGCAGATTAGCTAATCCACCGGGAGCTGATGAAATTCAGCTCATCCCCACCCCCCTGCCCGTGCCCCCAGCACCCTGTTGTCCACTCCCCAGGTGCAACCCCTTACATGGCCCTGCATGGCAGCCTTCTCCCTCCAGGAGTAAGAGTTGTACCTCTCTGCTACCCAAGTATCTCTGTATTGTATGTTGCTACCAGAAGAACCTCTGAATCTTACACAATGCTACCTGGGCTTGACTCTGTGGGTGCTCTGCTACTGAACCACTGAGTGATCCTGGGAAAGTTGTCACCCTGCTGACCCCACCAGTCTCAAGTAGGTTCTTCCCCCAGTTCATCCACGAAGAAGGGTCAGTCGTCCATGCAGATGGCGTCTGGCCCGCACTCATCACGTCCTCCTCTAGTTTTCACACGGGTTCCGTCTCTTTGGGCATTAGAGTGCAGGGTGGAGGAAGAAAGGTTTGGGGCTTGATGAGGGTAAGCGAATCGCCCAGTGATTTGGAAATCTCAGATTAAAAATAGTAAATGTTGATGCACTAGGAACACCCAGGTCAGGTCCTGCCTTGTAAATACCAGCAAATGAGATCTTGGGGTGCGTGAGGCGAGGGGAGAGGTGTGTGAGTCCTGGGAGCTCAGGGACACCCTTGGGTGCACATGAGCTGTTTGTGTCGCACTTCTCTGGCATCTGCACAACTATTTCCTCTTGGTCTGCAGATTCCGGAACACCACCAAGCAAGCCTGTTCAACTCCAGGGATGTTTATGCTGCAGGTCAGGGAACACAGTACCTCCAGATGACTGTTGGTGGGCTGGGGGAGCTGCCAATCACAGCATGGAGCCCCTCCCACCCACCCGCTCAGTGTCCTTCCCCCACACGAGCTGTAGAGGAAGAGCCCTGTGAGACCATCGGAATGAAAAACACCGGTCTGTTCCCCATGCACGGGGGGGATGTCGATGCGTCCGGAATCGACTGTTCCGCAACCTGTGTGTCCAGAATCTCATATCTAAATTATGTTCCTCAAAATCTAATAAATGAGGTCTAATAGAATGCACTCAGGCGGCACTGATGGAATCTGTCGTGGAAAATATTAGGATTTCATTGCGTCTCTGGAACCTCCTCAGAACCTGCTGCTTGTTTCTCTGCCTCCCACTTTCCCGTTTCCAGGCTTCTAAGTTTTTAGCTTCTGCTTTAGAGCCCAGCAAAGCCCCCAGGGGCGGCCCCTGCCCTTCCCCCTCCTCCATTTCCCACAGTGGGGAGGGGCTGGATGCCTTGCTCTACCCCTTACCAGGAGTAAGGTTTCAGATGAGACATTTCTGTGTTCGTTGGTCCTGTGCACCTGTGTGCCACAGCAGCACTGCTTCCCAGGGAAGGATGTTGGCCCTGTCAGCCTCAGTGAACAACCAGTCGCTGGTGTGGTGGAAACCAGGGCTCGCAGGAATTGCTAAAGTCATTTGAGCCACGGAGGGCCACCTGCACTGTGCTGGGCCCTAACGGCTAACAGCTGTTATGGGATATGCCTACTCCTCGGGAAGGCTCTATGGAGTGGCTTACTCACCATGACCAATCACTGGAAAGGAACTGGGGCTCAGGTTTAGTAGCTTGCTCAAGTCACATGGCATCAAGGCATAGAAATAGGATCGGAACTCATGTCTGTTTGGATTTAAGGGAGGGCCATAGCCATAGCTTCTCTATGACACTGCTTTCTGCTGTCTCATTTTGCAGGTTGGTTAAGAGACTGGGTTCTTGGGGCCGGCGCCAGGGCTCACTTGGTCAATTCTCCGCCTGCGTCCCATAAGGGCACCGGGTTCTAGTCCCAGTTGCTCCTCTTCCAGTCCAGCTCTCTGCTATGGCCCGGGAGTGCAGTGGAGGATGGTCCAAGTGCTTGGGCCCCTGCACCCGCATGGGAGACCAGGAGGAGGCGCCTGGCTCCTAGCTTCAGATCGGCACAGTGCTAACTGTGGCGGCCATTTGGGGAGTGAACCAGCGGAAGGAAGACCTTTCTCAATGTCTCTCTCTCACTGTCTGTAATTCTACCTGTCAAATAAATAAATAAATAAAATCTTAAAAAAAGAGTCTGGGTTCTAGAGGTCAAATCCATTGGTTGTATCACTTTGGAAAATTGCTTGTCCTCTAGGAGCCTCAGTTTCTGCATGTATGAAAGGGGTGGGGCAGTAGAAGTAACGTGCTTGGTGCTTACTGACAGCCTTGGCAGTGGTTTTATTGGCCCTTGCAACAGGAGGCTTGCTGTCAGCTGCTCGAAATTTCGTCTGCAGGAACGTCCCTAGCGACCCAGGCCCTTTCTCTCTTCCTGCTTCCCACGTCGTGGTCGCACGGTGGCTGTTTCTGCACCTGCAGCGACCCCCGTTTCCTCTTGAAGCCTCCTCTCTTCGTTTTGGAAAGTGCTCTCCCCAGCGACCCCCCGTGTGTCCTCACTGCCTGCCAGAGCCGTCTGGTTTCTATGGAGGAGGAAAGCAAGGGGAAGGCGGAGAAGGGCTGCGGGGCGTGCCTTTACAGCGTCTACACGCGGGATAAGTGTTCGTCTGAGTTGAGATGGAGCCCAGCTCCTCCCGTGGCCGGAATCTGGGGCTTTACCCCATCTCCATTCTTCCTGTTACTGTCTTTGATGTGACTGAGTGCACACGGGGACGAGGTGACTGTCCCATTGTCACTGGGACACCAGCTAGAGCCAGATCCAGTTTTCCCACTTCCAGTCCAGCCTTTTCATCGTGCCAAGTGATCTTGTCAATAAGGATTTTATGTTTACATAAATTGAAAGCCTGTGGTTCTAAACCCCAGACCTTATCATCAAAGAAATAGGCCAGAGGATGTGACAGGGGCTGGAGGACAAAGTCATCTCAGGGGCAGAACCCGCCTCGGGCAAAAACACTCAGTGACTCTGCTCGGACTCCCTGTTTTCCACACCCAGGGCCCTTTGATGACTCCTTAATGCTTTGAGCTATCCCTCGCCTCCAGCCCCCAACCCTAGGGCCCCAGTGACCAGATCAAGGTCATCCCCTGTCTTCATTCTGTGAACACTGCCTGCTGCTCTTAAAGAAATACTGTCACAGGTGATACCCCCCCCCCCCCGGCTGACACCCACCCCTGCGGGCATCAGTGCCATTGAGTGAATCAATCGATGAGCTCATTTAATGAGTGAACTTTGGAAACACAGATGATGTATGCTTCTCTGAACAAGCATTTGACAGGAGCCTTCCCAAGATAATTCTTTCACCCAAGGCTGAGTCTACTTGGAGGAGGGAGTGGGTTCTGACTCAATGACAGGTGCCTGAGTGGGGATATTTTTTCCCTAAGGCTTCTCAGTTCCTACTGTCCTTTAGTTAACTGCTGCCTTATTATTTTTATGGCTGAGAGACTGGGACAGGATGTGTAGGGCCTGCACCCAAGGGCACATGATCTAAAACATAGGGTCTTGGGATCGAGCTAGAGATCATGTCTGGGATAATGTCCAAGGCTACGTGGTAGAACCTGGGAGATACTTACGGAGGCAGCCAGACTTAGTGCATAGGTGGGCTCAAGGGTGGAGGTGTAGACTGATGAGGTTGTATATCCCAGAATAGTAGTGTAGCTTTTCCTCTCTAACTCTGCCTTTCAGATAAATAAAATCTTTTTTTTTTTTTTTTGAGTGGACAGTGAGAGAGAGACAGAAAGGTCTTCCTTTGTCGTTGGTTCACCCTCCAATGGCCGCCGCGGCTGGCGCACTGCGCTGATCCGAAGCCAGGAGCCAGGTGCTTCTCCTGGTCTCCCATGGGGTGAGGGCCCAAGCACTTGGGCCATCCTCCACTGCACTCCCGGGCCACAGCAGAGAGCTGGACTGGAAGAGGAACAACCGGGACAGAATCTGGCGCCCCGACCGGAACTAGAATCTGGTGTGCTGGCGCCGCAGGTGGAGGATTAGCCTAGTGAGCTGCGGCGCCGGCCAAAATAAAATCTTAAAAAAAAGAAAAAGAATCCACATGCGTTTGGGTTCCTGACAAAGCTGGAGTGGAGATTGGGTATCTGGCAGAGACTGAGCAGATAGATAATCAACAAGTCTGGTCCTTGTCTTGGTTATGCAGGGAGGTCAGATGTCCCGACTTCCTTTGCAGTGAGGCTGACGCGTGTGACTGATGTTAGCCAATGAAACCTCTTTGAAAGTTCCTCAAGCTCTTCCTCCCCTCCCCTCTGCAGTCGCTGCGGGAGTCATACACTGAAGATGACAGCATCACATGACGCAAGCAGCCTGGATCCCCGGGTCATCCCTTGGAGGAGAGCCAAGGAAGAGAGAGACCAGGAGACCTTGGAGGAGACCAAGGAGAGACCAGCCCTTGGAGGAGAGCCACCAGGAAGGCCTCCTGGTCTGCATCCCATCGTGAGGTCAGTAAGAAATGAACCTGATTGAGGCCACTGAGATTGGGGGTTGGTTTGCCACTGCAGCTACCAGCGCCTTCCTGTGTCACACAGGATCTGTGATTCCAGAAACCTCTCTTCCTTGTATCAGTTTTATCTGCCAGTTTGTACTGGAGCCTTTAGTGGGAGAAAGCCTGCCAGCAGCCCGAGTGACTGGTATTCAGACACAATTGGCATGCACTGGAGTTTGATGGGTAATGAAGTTGTGTAGTAAGATAAGATTGTAGAGTGACCAAGGGATTTAGTCAAATGAGTTTGCTGGTCGCGGGAAAAAAAATCACTGATCACAGGGACTCAGTCCAGGATCAAGTCTTGGAGGTTGGAAGAAAAGAGAATGTTCTGGAAAAATTGTGTGTCTCTTCCTTTTATTATCCTGAACTAGTACTGGTGGAAAACAAAGATGTGGCCAGAGTATGGTCCCAAGCACTAGTGTTGCAGGGTTCTTCTGAGGGGCATGGTGGTGGAAAATTATGCACAGCAGTGGAGAGGGTAGTGGCAACTGGGGGAGCTCTGAGTTCCACAGCTGGACCGCAGAGCTGTGTCGTAAAAACAACAGCTTCCAGGACTGCCAACTATGTCCTTCCCTAGGCACTCCACAGCTCCTGGATCGAGACGAGAGCCTTGAAAGAGATCAGGGTCTGCCAGTGATGCAAATAGGAAGGGGCTATGGAGATAGAGTGGGGTCTGCCCCCGTCTTGGGATTGCATTTATGCATGCCAGCTGCAGAGTGCTGGCAACGCTCAGCGTACCGTCCACACCAGGCAGCGTATCCAAAAATGCAAAGTTAACAGAGCAGCCTGGGCAGAGTAATACCAGGGGATTTATAGCAAAGGAAACATCAGGACACTCGCAGACTCATCCTTGTTGCCTGAGGACACTGTGAGATGGATGGTGGCTCTAAAATGTTGCAACAATGCCCAGCTGGTAGGGGACTCAACTCCTCTTTCTTGCTCCAAACCGTTTGTCTTGGCCGACCTGGCTGTCAGCTCCCTTCCCCTGCCATCTCGGCTGGAAATCACAACCCGCATCCAGCACAGGCCTTCTTCCTCGCACCAATGTTTTAGCTGCTCAGAATGAGAACACAAAGGGGGAAATGTAATCTTTAAAAAAAAAAAAAAAAAACGCATGGCTGTAACTGATTTATTAATAGTCCATAATGCTGGTAATGGGCAATCTATAAGTCTGTTCTTAAGAATTTATAGGGCAAATATTCTAGAACCATATTAAAGACACCACTCATAAATGCCTGCAAGCCTCAACCTATTAACTGAGGTTGTGGGAGAGTATGATCGTCTGTAGGAAAACAAACAGAGATCCAGCCCCCAGCTCTGAATCCCTCAGATGCTCCTGAAAGTGCACAGTAAGTAAGCAAATGGGGTGACACGCCGGAGGCAGCAGTGTCCTGTGCATAGCAATCAGCCTTGGCTTTGTTAATCCTTGTGCGTGCGCTTCAGAAAGTGCCTGAGCTTGAAGTAACACAAGGGGGTGGGGGTGGGGTGGGAGCAGGGTCGGAAGTCTTAGCTGGGTGTGGGCAGAGGCTGTGAGTTAGGCAAGGCATTAGGGACTTCTTGGTTCTTGGTTTGTTAATGCTTAAAATAATTCTGAATATAAAAGTAAAAGATGTTCCCTATGGGATATTTGACAAATATGGGTAAATGTTTAAAAATAGGACATATGCAACCCATCATTCAAACTGCCATAGGCAACCTCTTTTTTTTTTTTTTTTTTTAAGATTTTATGTATTTATTTGAGAGGCTGAGTTACAGAGAAAAGCAGAGAGAGAGAAAGAGAGAGAGAGAGAGAAGTCTTCCATCTGGTGGTTTACTACCCAGATGGCCCCAGTGGCTGGAGCTGAGCCAATCCAAAGTCAGGAGTCAGGAGCTTCCTCTGGGTCTCCCACTTGGGGGCAGGAGCCCAAGGACTTGGGCCATTTTCCACTGCTTTCCCAGGCTATTGCAGAGAGCTGGATTGGAAGAGGAGCAGCCGGGACATGAACCAGCACCCTCATGGGATTCAAGCACCCCAGGCTGAGGCTTAGCCCACTATGCCACAGCACCGCCCCTGGCAACCCGCTTTTAAGTCACTCCTTCTTTCAGGGTGATGTGTGGGCCAGTCTGCCAGAGTTCCATTAGGGATAAGGGCTGGGAACCTCATTAAAAAGAGGAGTCCCATGGGCTGGTGCTGTGGTGTAGTGGGTAAAGCCACCACCTGCAGTGCCAGCATCCCATATGAGCACCGGTTTGAGTCCTGGCCACTCCACTTCTGATCCAGCTCTCTGCCATGGCCTGGGAAAGCAGTGGAAGATGGCCCAAGTGCTTGGGCCCCTGCACCCATGTGGGAGACCCAGAAGTTCCCGGCTTCAGAACAGCTCAGCTCCTGCTATTGTGGCCATCTGGGGAGTGAAACAGCTGATGGAAGACCCCCCCCCACCCCTGTCTCTGTCTCCCCTCCTTCCCCTCTCTCTCCCTCCACCTCTCCCTTCCTCTCCCTCCCTTTCTGTGTAACTCTGACTTTCAACTAAATGAATAAATCTTTTAAAAATAAATAAATAAAAACAAGAGTGCCATGCTGTGCGCAGATCCACTGAATCAGAACATCTGGAAGTGGAGCTCTGGCGTCCCTCATCTGGTAATCCCCATTCTGCTCGCCACTGGTACGGGCTCATCATTTTTAGATTCAGTATACGAGTGAAATCCTGCAGGATTTGTCTTTCTGGACTTGGCTTATTTCACTTAACGTTATGAACTCCAGGTCTATCTGTGCTGCTGTCACAGCCAGACAGGAGGACTAAGTCCAGGTGTGCTGTTACTACACAGAAGTGTGATGGTCGTTAATGTTTCACATCATTCAAAAGAGCTAGAAGAAATGTTGAGTGCTCTCATCACAAAGAAACGATAAGCGTTTGAGATGATGGCTAAGCTGCGTCTTCTCCGTTGATCTTGATTGTTGCATGATGTATAAATGTGATATAAATGTGATGTAAATCACACTACCCCTCTGAAGATGTGTAACTATTATCCATCGGTTGACAGCAACAACAAACACCAGAACACCAAACCAGCTGGGGACAGCCTTATTCACAATAGCCAAAGGGAGAAAATCACCCAGATGTCCATCACGGGATGCATGGGTTGACGATTGCAGTACATTCATACAACACCGTATTACCCAGTCTTCATGCATGCTACAACATGGAGGGATCCTGAAAACACGAAGTGAAAGAAGACAGATACATTATATTATACGATTCAATTTATATGAAATAATCAGAATAGGCAAATCCTCAGAGACAGAGAGCAGATGAGTGCTTGCGGGGGCCTCAAGGGAGAGGAGAGTGAGGTACAGATGATAAAAGTGGGAGGTAGACGAAGTCGGTGGCACACAGTACTGTGAATGTACCAACTGCCATTGAATTGTATTGCTTTGAAGTGGTTGATTTTATAGTATGCAAATTTTATCTCGGTAAAGTTAAATATTTAAAATATTAATTTAAAAATCACTTGGAGAAACTAAAAATTAAAAAAAAAAAACAAAAAACAACTTCCGATTTCCTGGCTGTCTCCTAGAAGACTGTACTGCAGTATCTCAGAGGCAGAGCCTGGCTACACATGGTAGAACAAATCCTCAGCAGCTAACTAGGCCAGGCCGGGCTTGGTGCCTGTCTCTGAGCTAGAACTGAAGCTGCAGGTCCTGAGCGGGAGACAGGACTTGTCAGAAATTCAGACCTTTATGCAAAATCATAGGCTCCCTTTTTGTTCCCAATACCTGGCACCCAGGTCTCTGCTACTGTGCTCTTGTCCTCCTCGTGTTGAAACCTTAACGCCTGTCAGCTCCTTCGGCCGCAAAAGGAACGACGCTGCTCGCAGTTAATCGGTCTTCAGTAGACTTTTACTTAGAACGAGTGGGAAAGAGAGTGGGGGACCGGGAGAAGGGGGAGAGACGGCGCGCACGTTCCTTAAGGGGGAAAGCTGGCGTGCGCGTTCCCTCTCCCGCGGTCCGCTTATATACAGAATTCAACCAATCACAGTCATTCAATCACAGTCCATGCACAGAGCTCTCCAATCCGGCACTTGATCACGCTCAGCTGTGGAGTCACGCAGCAGGCAGGGCATCAGCGCCATCTTGTTGTTTTCCACGATCCTCAGCTAGATGGAAAGTTCAATCAGCTGCTACATCCGCACCACTGCTACAAGCCACGCCCAGCATGGGGGGGTCCCATGGCAGGCCTATCCATGGGTCCCCACAAACGCCCATGCGATGTATTTGGAGGTGGGGTCGCTGGGGAGGTAATTAGGTGTAGATGAGGACCCTTGCTCAGATTAGTATCCTTAGAAGAAGAGGGAGAGACCAGAAACCTCCCTCCACCATGCAGAAATACCATGAGAAGGAAGCCAGGGAGAGAGCCCTTCCTAAGAACCAGGCCTTGGCCTTGAGCTGGGACTTCCAGTCTCCAGCGCTGCGTAAAACCAGTGGGACTGAAGCAGACTGAGAGCCTCCTACGGGCTGAGATCCTCGTAGATAGAGATGAGAACTGTGCTTGTTCCCTCAGCCTCCAGAGCTGGATTTCACGTCGGGGGTTACTGTCCAGCGCCCAGACAGCGCCAGCGTAGGGACTGTGCTGGTCCTCGGGCCCCATCCCTCCTGGGCGGCGGCCTTCCTGCTCCTGTGAGTCCCACCTCTGGCAACTCTGGGAATTGCTCAGTCTGCACGCACACGTGTGTGCGGCCGATGGCTGAGTCGTTCCTGCTTTCCTCTCAAGAGCCCTCCTTTGTTGATTTCCTCGGGACTCCGAGCAGCCGAGGCCAGAGGCAGGCGCTTGTCCATCTGTTGCCTTTGTGGAGCTGAACACAGTCTCCACTGTGGCGTGGAGGAGCAGAGGCTCAGGAGGGCATCAGGCTTCTGGGGGAGTCAGGGGCTGCCAAGGGCAGGACCGGGAGAGGGAAGGGGGCTTCCTGGGCTCTGTGTGTGTGTGTGTATTCATGTGTGCGTGAGCTTGTGAGTATGCATATGTGTACATGTGAGTATCTGTGTGTGCAGGTGTAAGAGGGACACAGACTGGATTTCCACAGCCCAAACTGATTCTTCCTCTTCCTAGCTCCTTTCTTTCTTACTCACCCAATTTATTCATTTATTTGCCTCCTTTCAAACATTACAGCTCTTTCTAGAGAAAAATCCAGTTACAAAAGCATGGAACCCAAGTTCATTAACCTAAACCAAATTGTAACAACGTGGGAGCTTTCACTTCTGTGCTCTTTTTGTTGTCTGCCTCTTAAAAGATCAACCAGACATTATCACATCAATTTTTTTTCTAGCAGGAGCACTCACTGACTGCTGGTGCTTATTTTCTTACAGCTGTTTACTGAGAGCCTACCAGGTGCCGGTGTTCTAGTGCTGGGGTGTAGCCAGGAGCAAAGAGGCAGACGTCCCCGCCCTCCTGGTAGAGGCCAGAGTCCTTGCTGTGACTCACAGGAGATGTGGCTCACAGGTGGTGTTCGCCGTGCCCCCCACCACGTTGCTTCCCTGACACCATTTCCTACTGTGTCCCCTTACGCACTGTCTCTCTGTTGTTCTCTGAACAAGGCAATGAGGCAAAGTTCTGCCCCCTCTGCCCGCCCTGGGCCGAAGGCATTTATCAATCCCTGCACCTCAAATGACAAAAGAGAGGGAGGTTGTTGGGGGTGATAGCTCCCATCCACTGGCTGACTCTCCTCAAACAGCTGGGCCTAGACCAGGCTGGAGCCAGGAGCCTGGAGCCCAGTCAGGGGCTCCCACGTGGGTGGCAGAGAACCAAACACAGGGGTGAAATGCTGCCTCCCGGAGCGTGCGCTTGGAGGAAGCGAGACACAGGACTGTAACTCAGTCCAACACGGAGTGGGCATCCTAGCCAAGGCACCAAATGTCTGCTCCCGTTTTTCTTTCTTCCTATGTTCAGTAGACTATAAGCTCCATGGAGGTTTTTATCTGTTTTGCTTATTGCTGTACCTCTTGTGTTCAGAACTAGAGCATACTAGTTGCTCAAAAAGATTTGTTAATCTAATTGAATAAAAAATTAAAACATTATGTTTCCTAAACGGATGGACATAAATATTATCTTGTTTTAATTTTCATTTCCTTGACTGTAGGTAAAGCTAAGCATCTTATGCTATAGTTACTAGCCTTCTGTGTTTTCCCTCTTGTGAAGTACCCATTTTCCTCATGAACGGCTTTTGCGTTATTTTTATAATTCATAGAAGTTGTTTATATACTCCTGCTTTTAACCCTTTGTGGGTTCTGTGCCTTGCAAGTAATTTTTCTGATCCGTGCCTTGTTTTTTAAATTTACGGTTTACTTTTATTTATTTATTTATTTTTTTAATTTGACAGATAGAGTTAGACAGTAAGAGAGACAGAGAGAGGCCGGCGCCGTGGCTCAACAGTCTAATCCTCTGCCTTGCGGCGCCGGCACACCGGGTTCTAGTCCCGGTCGGGGCGCCGGATTCTGTCCCGGTTGCCCCTCTTCCAGGCCAGCCCTCTGCTGTGGCCCGGGAGTGCAGTGGAGGATGGCGCAGGTGCTTGGGCCCTGCACCCCATGGGAGACCAGGAGATGCACCTGGCTCCTGCCATCAGATGAGCGCGGTGCGCCGGCCACAGCGCGCCGACTGCAGCAGCCATTGGAGGGTGAACCAACGGCAAAGGAAGACCTTTCTCTCTGTCTCTCTCTCTCACTGTCCACTCTGCCTGTCAAAAAAATAAAAAATAAAATAAAAAAAAGAGAGAGACAGAAAGAAAGGTCTTCCTTCCATTGGTTCACTTCCCAAATGGCTGCTATGGCCGGCGCTGCGCTGATCCAAAGCCAGGAGCCAGGTACTTCCTCCTGGTCTCCCATGTGGGTGCAGGCGCCCAAGCACCTGGGCCATCCTCCATTGCCCTCCCGGGCCACAGCAGAGAGCTGGCCTGGAAGAGGGGCAACCGGGACAGAATCCGGTGCCTATATGGGATGCCGGCGCTGGAGGCAGAGGATTAACCAACTGAGCCACAGCGCCAGCCTCTTCGGTTTACTTTTATTTAATGGCTTATATTGCTATGTGGAAATTTAAAATCTGTGCCATGGAGCTTACATTCAGAAAAAAAAAAAGTTGTGTATTACACATGTGCATTACGATGCATATTTATGCATAGTTATAGGAGGACATTCATGCTATGAAGATAAATACAGAGGGAAGAGGTTGGGGAGGATATAATTTCAAAGGGAGTGAGCAGGGAAGGACTCGCTGAGAGTGACATTTGGGCAGACATAAGGTACACGTATTTGTTAGCATTGCTTCAGTTGCAAGTTGCACAAATCTCCTGATCCTGTTAGTTTGAAAGGGCATTTACTGGCAGCAGGATGTTGGAGGGTCCATGGACCCCCAGGACGGGAGTTTGAGACTGGAAAAGGTTGAAAGGGAAAACTGGAAAGCTACCTGGGACCCCGGCAGTCTTTGCCTCTCCTCCCTTCTGCACACCTGCTTTGTCTTTCCTGACAAATGCAATTTCCCTGTGACTTAGTCCATGTGGAGTACCAAAGATGGCTGCCATCCGTGTCCATGCATGACAGCTCTCATGACACAAGGAGACAGACTTTCATGGTTCCGAGTCTATGTTCCCAGGGAATGGGATCTAATTGGCTCAGCTTGGATGAGGTGTTCATCCCTGGTCCAATCAGAAGCAGGAATGGTTGCTTTATACAAACACGGCTGCCTGCTGTAGTAGATTATGGGTAGGGTGGTTATAAGACCCTTTTTAAACATAGATCATGTGTGTATACATGGGCAAAACTCACACATATGTATACACATAGTGAGCTTCTCGTTTGCTATTCTACATGCTTGACCTAGGGTTTCCACCTTGGCTTTATAATCAGTGAAATCATTTTGCTTTTATTAAAGATGTAATTGGAAATGCTTTAGCAAAATTGAAAAGAAAGGAATATTCCCATATCCCCTTGAAAACACACTCTTATTCTTTTTTTTAATTTTAATAGATTTTTCCATCTGCTGGCTTATTCCCCATGAGCCAGTTCCAAAAGCCTGGGTGGGACTCCAGCCGGGTTTCCCATGTGGGTGGCAGGGACCTAAGTATTTGGGCCGTCTTCTGCTGCCTTCCCAGCTGCAGTAGCAGGGAGTGGAGATCAGCACTCAGCACTCAACCCCCTGCTCCGACATGGGATGCCAATGTTGCAGATGGAGCCTTAACCTGCAGCACCACTATGAACGCTGGCCCCCAAAACACACTGCTCTTCAGTCGTCTTTTTCATTATTCTAAGATTTTTTTTTTATTTGAAAGACAAAGATGAAATCCTGCATTTTATGACTTTTCATGATGCCAGTTGGAGCAGCCAGTCTTAGATTTTCCTGGTGCCTGAAAGTTATCCAGTGTCTGTTTTTACTTCTCAGTTCTGCTAGTAGCCCTGGGAGGAAGGATTCCATGTACATCTATTTGGAATGGCCAGTCAGTGTCCAAGAGCCATCGCCGTCCTCTCTCTCCTCTTCAGTTCTGGCTCACAAAGAAACTAGGGACACAAAGTGGGGAACTGCAGAATACACTCGGTTCCTGTGCCCGGGCAGCTGGTAGTTTTAGGAGAGAGACTAATCACGCCACCGAGTCTGTGATTACAAGTGGAGATAATGCTGTGATGGAAAGAAGCACCCAGCCGGGAAGATGCGCAGTAGGGAGGTGGGACGAGATGGGCGAACTAGAAAGGCAGTGACGTCAGAGCTGACGGGTAGAGGTGGGGAACTCACTGGGTGAGGGAGGGACCGAGGGTGCGAGCACGGCGGCTGTGTCGGGGGCCTGTGGCAGGACGTCAGAGACACTGGGAGGAAGTCTGCGTGGCTGGTGGGCAGGGCATGACGGGGCAGGTGGTACAGGAAGGCAGGCCAGGAGGAGCCCACGCGTGACCTTCTGAGCCATAAAGATGTTGGTCTTTATCCGAAGAACAACCTGAGGCCATGCAGGTCTTTGGGTCGGGTGTGTGGCGGGGGGGGGGGGGGGGCACACGATCCTGTGTGTGATGTGAAAATGTTCTCTGCTAAGGGTGGGAGTGGAAGCAGAGTGAATTTAGCTTTGCTGCTTGCTCTGCCCCTAGCCCTGAAGTCCGGAAGGTTCTTGAGCAGAGATCCCACCTCTCTGAGAGCCTCCATGCCCCCTCTGTGAGACGGGAAAGATGACACGAGATGTCGTGTTCAGGATGATTTCCTGGAGTGGGTGGATTTTCCCCGCGGATGACTGCTCCTCCAGCCTGAGGACTCCACGCCTTGCCCCACCACGTGGTGGAGCTGGTTACCACTGCCGAGCCAGGCCTGTCCCAGGCCCTCCATCCTGAGTCCTGCGAGGGGGTCATCTGCCTCCATTTAAAGATATAGAATACAGACTCCAGTGAGTTCGAGTCATTCCTGCAAGGTCACACAGCAAAGCGAGAATGCCCACCTGGGTCTGCTGAGGACGAAGCTGGGGGCTTTCTTTTTCCCCAGACTGGAATAACCCGTTCCTTTTATTCACCACCTCTCAAGATGAAGCACAAACTCTTCAGAGAAAGCTTAGCGTTGCAAAACCGAGCATCGCGGAACGAAACGGTAGAAAATACATTTCAAAAGAACATAACAAGGTTTTTAAAAAATGTGTCTCTCTTCATTGTTTTTCTTTCTTCCTCATTATGAAAGCAATTCATGTTCACTGTGGAAATTTGGAAAATACAGAAAAGGATAAAGAAGAAAATAAAAATCACCCTAATCTTATTACTCAAAGAAAATTGCTGTTAACATTTGTTTTATATCTTTCCAGTCTTTCTCATATGCCTAAATGTACTCACACACACCACACGTTTTAACATCAGTGGGATTGTCCTGCTAAATTGCTTCCCAGAAAGGTTGAATTAATTTAAATCTCTCACAATAGTGTTTGAGAGTGCTTCCCTCATCCTACCCAGCATAGTTCCCAGCAGTTTGGTTTGTTGTTGAGTTGTCTTTTTTTTTTTTTTTTGACAGAGTTAGACAGTGAGAGAGAGAGACAGAGAGAAAGGTCTTCCTTTGCCATTGGTTCACCCCCCAAGTGGCCACTATAGTCGGAGCTGTGCCTATCCGAAGCGAGGAGCCAGGTGCTTCCTTCTGGTCTCCCATGCAGGTGCAGGGCCCAAGCACTTGGGCCATCCTCCAGTGCCTTCCCGGGTCACAGCAGAGAGCTGGCCTGGAAGAGGAGCAGCCGGGACTAGAACCCAGCGCCCATATGGGATGCAAGTGCCACAGGAGGATGATTAGCCAAGTGAGCCACGGCGCCGGCCCCATGTTGTCTTGTTTTCACCTAATAGGTTTAGAAGGGAGTGTCTTATTGTTTCTTTGATAATGGGAAAGGCTGTTTTTTAAAAAAATTCAAAGTTTATTAGACACGTGTTTATTCTATGGAGAATTATTTATGTTTGCCAATTTTTTTTATTGGAGTTTTCTTTTATACTCTATTGATTTACAAGAGCTCTTTATATGTGACAGAGTTCTTCATTTGTCTGGGATAATTGGGAGAATGGACATGTTCCACTTTGTCTTCCATATCTTTTTTTTTTTTGGACAGGCAGAGTTAGAGAGAGAGAGAGAGAAAGGTCTTCCTTCCGTTGGTTCACCCCCCAAATGGCCGCTACAGCTGGTGCTGTGCCAATCCAAAGCCATGGGAGACCAGGTCTGCTTCCTCCTGGTCTCCCACGTGGATGCAGGAGCCCAAGCACTTGGGCCATCTTCCACTGCTTTCCTGGGCCACAGCAGAGAGCTGGCCTGGAAGAGGAGCAACCGGGACAGAATCTGGCACCCCAACTGGGGACTAGAACCTGGAGAACCGGTGCCGCAGGCGGGGAATTAGTCTAGTGAGCCATGGCGCCAGCCTGTCTTCCATATCTGTTACAATTTCTTTTTAAGAAGTTGATTCTCTGACTTGCTAATTCAATTTGTCATTTAGGGAGGAGCAAAATAGATTTTTTTTTCTTGGCCAATTATATTTTTAATGATAAAAAGCATAGATCTAAGGCTTAATCCTGTCACTCTAGAGTATTCACAAACTGAATAATATGTTGTCTCTAACACAGTGTCTGTCCCTCAAATGAAATTGCCCATTAGAGCCACCTATGTTTTCTTTTATAAAAACCAATGCCTGGGCTCAGCAATTCACCAATTAAATTGGATTTGTCTTTGGTCTGCTGGGGTTTGAATCTAGCCATCAGCATTTTTTAATGTCCCTGGGTGAGTATGAGGGGCAGAGAGGGCCAAGGATGCTAAATTGGCTCCATTCTTTCCATAAGGATCTTCATGGGGATTGTAGTCAATAGGACTCAGTAGCAATAATGCCAACCCCAACCACCACCCCTTCTACTGAACACACTAATTAGGTATCTACTCTTGGAGCAGAAGATAGGGTGTGGTAAAGCCAGGCAGATTTGGAGGAGGGGGATGGGGCATAGGCATGGTTTTCAGAAAGAAAGAGGGTGGAGGATGTAGAAGGAAGAGGAAGCAGAGTTTGA
This sequence comes from Sylvilagus floridanus, assembly GCA_949820135.1. NCBI lineage: Eukaryota > Metazoa > Chordata > Mammalia > Lagomorpha > Leporidae > Sylvilagus > Sylvilagus floridanus. Next base: position 168,855,475 of record OX463233.1, on the reverse strand, counting down.
CCAGGTGCCCAAGGTCACTCAGCAGCTTGTAGATGGAGCCACACATCCTGATTTTAAGGAATAAGAAGAAAGATTTCCTGGGCATCGTGTCATCTGTCCCCAAAAGGTGCTTGAGGGGCATCCTTCCTCCCAGGATCTCGTTTGCATTTTAAGCAACTGACAATGTTGGACGAGTGTGAGGTCCTTTCTCATTTTTCTTCTATACTGGAAAATCTCATGAAAACAGATAAAACCAAATATGTTGTTTTAGGTTACTTGTGTTTAGGACTGCCCAAGGCATCATTGCTTTCTGATGAGACAAGTACTTGAAGGTTAATTATAAACTATCCTGTTACAATTTTTTTAAAAAAAATTATTTGTTTATATCTTTGGTTATTTGGAAGGCAGAGAGAGAAAGAGGGAGAAAGAGCATCCATTTGCTGATTCACTCCCTAATACCTACAATAGCCAGGGTTGAGTCAGGCCAAAGCCAGGAGCCTGGAACTCGATCTACGTGGGTTGCAGAGACCCAAATTCTTGGGCCATCACCGGCTGCCTCCCAGGGTGCACATTAGCGGGAAGTGGATGCGGAGTTGAGCTGGAATACAAACCCATGCTCTCTAATGGGATGTGGGCATCCCAAGTGGTGACTTAACCCACTGCCCCCAAATGTCTGCTCCTATTCTGCTAGATGTTTAAAGGATCTACAAGCCACAGCCATGTTGGCAGCAGCCGTGGTGGACGTCCTGAGGTCCTGTAGAGTCCCAGGCACAATGTCCTGGCACTTGGGTACTGAGTTAGAACTTGCTTGGGTGCACGCAACGGTGATAAGACAATTCAACCTTCACAACAGCTCCACGAAGAAAAGTACCAGCCTTGTTCCCATTTTACAGAGAAAGAACCTGAGGCACACCGTCTCCATGCTGATACACGGTGACGTGGAAATGGTGACAAAGGATGGAACGTCTGCCTGCCTCTCTCCTGGCCCAGCTGGCAGCAGGTCCTCCAGTTGCATATCCATTGCTACCTTGTTCCCTTCCCCCTCATTTTCCTCCCCTGCCCCACCCTCTACCTGGCAAGATCTGCCTCGTCAAAACATCTTCCTCATCAGAGAGTGACACTGTTTTCGGTGAGGCTCTTGGCGCGTAATTACTAATCAGATGTAGGCAATCAAGCTGCATTTCCATCCCCCCATCTTCCTCCCCTCCTTCCCTCAAGGGACACCTTTCTGGGGGGAAGGTGACTCTTTAAGGAATTCAGATTAACATCAACAACAGGGGTGGGCAGGGGGAGAGGATGAAGAAAGGCATCAAACTCATCCGCAAATTGCAAATGACAAGGCATCTTCTGCTGCTGGTTTGCTCTCTGCTATTTTAAGGGGCCTCATTTAGCATAATATTTGCATCGTTTGTGTCTTACCCGGTAATTAGGAGCAGAGACAAATTCTTCTTGTTCCCAGACTGAGGGCACTGGGGTGGAGAAGAAAGGAAGCTTGGGAGCCGGCGCCCAGGCAGGCAAGTGCCCTGCAGCCCCCACCCCGCCCCTTGTGAGGCGTCCCCGAGCACCAGACGTTCTGGACTGGGGTCACTGCTCAGTGTTCGGCTTCGGGGAGCCTGTCACCCTTGGAAACTCTCATCAGAGCGCTGCGTTTACGGAACCAATGGCAACTTGAGATGTCTGCACCATTGGCTTCTGCTTCCCCAGCATCCATTCCGCCGTCTCCAGGTCCCCAGAATCTTAATTCCCTTTGGGGGAAACCAACAGTTCTCTGCCCTCATCCCATTTTAGGGCTGTCCAAAGGATGTTTCTGTGTTGATGGAAAGGTTGTAGACAATCCAGTTCGATCCAAAGAAGGCTAAGACTGCCTGTGTCGCATGAAGCAGCCACCAGGGTCTGGGGTGGCCCACCTCCCCCTCCCCGCCCCCAGTTCCTCCACAAGCCTGACAGATCCCCCTCCCCTCCTTCCTTCACTTGTCTTTGCCTACTGCAGTACTGGGTCACAGGATGCGTATATTTAGATGTAAAAGGCCATTATCCTTCATTCAAAGGCCCCTCGCCCCTGGCCTCCCTGTTAAGAGCCCCCTTGACACATGGCCCGGGATGACCAGGCCTTCCAGCTCCCTCCCCAGAGGATCCCCAGCAGTTTATGCTGATGAAAGCGAGGCACAGCCCTGTGCAGCCGACTCGGGCCAAGGGCTTAGGACACACTGCCTCTTCTCTGTCCTCCTCGCAGGTGTCCAGGCAGAGTCCTGTGGTCTGTCAGAGGCTCACCACATGTCTCTGACCACCAGGTTCTCACACCTGACTTGAAATCCTTGTGCTCGCTCAGTATCCTTTGAGAAAACGTGACTTTCTTTGAATGGTCCAGCATTCGATGTTTAAAGTTCTGACTGGCAGCATAGGCTTTGGGGTTGGGCAAAAGTGTCGTGCAAGGACTTGGACGAGCTGTTCCACCTCTCTACGCCTCTGTTTTCTCCATTTCACGTGGGAGTAGCGCGGCAGACACTGTTGGCACAGGTCCCTATGTAACAGCCCCGCCTTACTGCTTTTCCCCCATGCCCACCTCTCACCTCAGAGGTTGGAAAACCCAGTCGTGTTCCGAGCTCCTTCACAGTCAAGGGTCATCACATGATGACATTTTGCTCAAAGAGGGGAAAGTGAAGCTATCTTAGAGGATTCTGGAACTATTTTTCCTCCAATATAGAAGAGAGAAATACCTAGGAGAAAACTCTTGCTACCTTTCCTTTATTCTGTAGGGTTGTGATGTCTGGACTCATGGTAGCTATTGTGTGATCTTGAGGCAAAACACCTGTGAATGAAAGACTATTACTCTGAGGATGATGAAACAGAAGGATATAAGAACCTGGATTCCTTTTTTTTTTAATTTATTTTTTATTTTTATTTTTATTTGACAGAGTTAGACAGTGAGAGAGAGAAACAGAGAGAAAGGTCTTCCTTCTGTTGATTCAACCCCCAGTGGCCGCCGCTATGGCCAGAGCTACACTGATCTGAAGCCAGGAGCTAGGTGCTTCTTCCTGGTCTCCCATGTGGGTGCAGGGCCCGAGCACTTGGGCCATCCTCCACTGCACTCCCGGGCCATAGCAGAGAGCTGGACTGGAACAGGGGCAACCGAGACTAGAACCTGGCGCCCATATGGGATGCCGGCGCAGCAGGCAGAGGATTAACCAAGTGAGCCATGGCACTGGCCCCTCTGGATTCCTTTTTAAAAAACTTATTTCAGGCCAGCACCACAGCTCTCTAGGCTAATCCTCCACCTGCAGCGCCAGTACCCCAGGTTATGGTCCTGGTTGCTCCTCTTCCAGTTCAGCTCTCTGCTGTAACCTGGGAAGGCAGTGGAGGATGACCCAAGTGCTTGGGCCCTACACTCACATGGGAGACCAGGAGGAAGCACCTGGCTCCTGGCTTCAGATTGGTGCAGTGTGCCGGCCATAGCGGCCATTTGGGGGGTGAACTAACAGAAGGAAGTCCTTTCTCTCTGTCTCTCTCTCTCACTGTCTAACTCTGCCTGTTAAAAAAAATTAAAAAAAAAAAAAAAGCTTATTTCAGAGTCGGAGTTGTTAAGGAAGAACTAGAGCTGAGAGAGAGATCTTCCATCTGCTGGTTCATTTCCCAGATGAATGCAACAGCCAAGGCTGGGCTAGGCCTAAGCCAGGACCAGGAGCTTTATCTGGATCTCCCATGTAGGTGGCAGGGGCCCAAACACTTGGACCATCCTCTGCTTTTCTTGGGCTATTAGCAGGGAGCTGGAAGAGAAGTGGAGCAGATGGGACATGAACAGGTGCCCATGTGGAGTGCCAGTGTACCCACTAGGCTACAGTGTAAGCCCTAAGAACCTGGATTTTTGATGTAATCATTGAAGTTCTTAACTAATAGTGGAGTACCCAATTTCCTTGTTAATATTTTCATTATAGCTTAAGCCACTGATGAAGTTTCTTGTTATTGGCAGCTGCAAACATTATTAAATGCTATGTTAAACCCAAGCTCACAGGTTATTACAAGGAGTAAGATAATGCATGAGGAATTGTCTGCACAGTCCTAAGAACATAATGGGCATACAATAGAAACAGCATTTATTATTGGCATGAATAGTTGTGCCCAGACATTATCCACAGGTTGAGATTTGAGGAAGCATTGGAAAATTTATGTGTAAAATTTGGCCCTATTCTGCCCTCCCTCCCTCCCTGAATAGCTATTGGAATGCCATACTGTTAGCACCAGGAGGGAATCTTTGATCTTAGAGTCAGCTTAAACCCTCCCGTTTTATAGACCAGGAAATTGGCCCTCAGAGTGGGGAAGAGACTCTTCAAAGTTAGAGTAACGGGTTGGTGGCAAAACCAGGCCTAGAGCTTGCCGTCTTGGATTTAGAAGCCAGAGTTCTTCGTGGAGCACTTAGCTACCTTCCACTCCCATTCCAACAAGCTCAAAGTTAGGGTAGTTCACCCTCTCCATGCTTCAGACGTCTGAAAAAATGTTGCAGAGATTAAACTAGATGTTGTGTTTAGAGTTCTTTCTATAGTAGTTGTTTTTTTTTTTTTTTTTTTTTTTGGACAGGCAGAGTTAGACAATGAGAGAGAGAGACAGAGAGAAAGGTCTTCCTTCCGTTGGTTCACCCCCCAAATGGCTGCCACAGCTGGCGCGCTGCGCCGATCTGAAGCCAGGAGCCAGGTGCTTCCTCCTGGTCTCCCATGGGGTGCAGGTCTCAAGCACTTGGGCCATCCTCCACTGCACTTCTGGGCCACAGCAGAGAGCTGGGTTGGAAGAGGAGCAACCGGGACAGAATCTGGTACCCTGACCGGGACTGGAACCTGGGGTGCCGGTGTCGCAGGGAGAGGATTAGCCTAGTGAGCCGTGGTGCCGATCTCTTTAGTAGTTATGAAGATTGGAGTGCAGTGTTTTATTTAGGAGATGATCCCAAGAACTACAAAGGAAATGATAAAGGCCAATAAAGGGTCGTTATTGAATAAGTGACCACTGCAGATGGCCACAGCTCAGTGTCCCTGGGGGCTTCTGGGAGATACTGTAGGATTACCCTCAGGGTTATCTTGCTCAAGGGGGGAAGAAGCTGGAGTATTTAAACTCCAACTCCAGTGCGTTGTTGGTTAAGTGTTGCCACTGGACACCAACTCCCCAGACTTCCAGTATGTCCTGAGTGAGCAGGGGAAGCCCACAGGTGGACATTTGCAGTGCCTGTAATAGAATGAGCTCATTCCTGGAGCAGTGAGTACCGAGGAGACACAGATAGACTGGTCTGAGTTCAAAGCCATGTCATTTATTCCTCCCAGCATTGACTTTTGATCTTGAATGCTTTCTTCACTGAAGTGAACAATTAGACCACACGTGGAAGTGGGCATTGGTCAGGGGAGGAACAGATACTCTGTTCTATATCTCTGTGCCTTCTTCCCAGTCTGCCAGGCCCCAAATCTCCCTTCTCTTTAACTACAAATCAGCAGTTCCCATGCCTGTCAATGAAAGAAAGCTGACTGTGGCCAAGACAGTAGATGTTGGTTAGATGCCAAGGTTCAGGGTAATTTGTTACATAGCAACAGATAATCCATGTATCCTGGATGGGGCCCAAAAACCTGAGATGAGGCCTAAAAATGTGCGTTTCTAAAAGTTCCCTGGTGCTATCCATGAGCCCACAGTTAACACTGAGTAGTCAGGGCACATGATTCCCCCCCCCCAAAAAAAAAAAGTAACTGGTAATAACATGGCTTTAGGCCAGTGCCGCAGCTCAATAGGCTAATCCTCCACCTGCAGCACTGGCACCCCAGGTTCTAGTCCTGTTCGGGGCACCAGAATCTGTCTCGGTTGCCCCTCTTCCAGGCCAGCTCTCTGCTGTGGCCCGGGAGAGCAGTGGAGGATGGCCCAAGTGCTTGGGCCCTGCACCCCATGGGAGACCAGGAGAAGCACCTGGCTCCTGCCTTCGGATCAGCGTGGTGCACCTGCCTCAGCGGCCATTGGAGGGTGAACCAACGGCAAAGGAAGACCTTTCTCTCTGTCTCTCTCTCTCACTGTCCACTCTGCCTGTCAAAAAAAAAAAAAGTCAATGCTGTTTAGTTCAAGCAAGAGATTTTGGAGGTTTTGGACTCACGTAGGACTTCATGGAGATGAAGTAGGAGCTTGACTTCAGTAAAATTGCATCTCTCCACTCTGTCAGAGGCTTCAGTACCCAAGATTCTGGTCTGGTGGATCTGACCAAGGGGCGAGGGTGATAGAGCTAAGGGCAACTCTGAGGCCCATCTTTCTTCTCTCCGCACTTTGTCCAGTGAGTGGCACAGCACCTGTTCAGCACATTGAGACTCCAAGTGTTCACTATACTTACAGGACTATTTTAAGCTAAGTATATTAAGTCAATTAGTTCCCACAGTAACTACATGCAGTAGGAATCTATTATTATCCCTATATTCTATATGAGGAAACCATAGCACAGAGTGGTAAAGTAAGTTGCCCAAGGTCATGCAACTAGGAAGTAGTAGAGTCAGGAAGTGAGTGGGACCCTGGATGACTGACAGTCAGGCTTCGCACCTGTAGACTGTCAAAATCGGAGTTTCTGCTACAGGCATGTTTATCTTACAGTGGTTTTCATACCTTCACTACCCTGACCTTTACTCCTTCCAGCTATCTTTATTTAATAAAACACATTTTTGGACTCTGCTGATTTATCATTCATTTATTTAGCAAATATTTATTTATTCATACTTACTGTATGCCAGACACCATTTAAGAGCTGAGGGACACAGCAGGGAATGGAATAGATGAAAATAGCTTTTTGTGGTACTTGCATACTTGTGAGGATGGAGAGATAATAGAAGATGACAAGTGTTACAGCAACAATTCAGTCAAGATCATGGTGATTGACAGTACGTGTTGCAACTTTAAATAAGGATGCCAGGTAAGGGGATGAGACCTGTGGATTCCTGGGAAAAGAACACTCCAGTCACAGGGAACACCCAGCGCAAAGCAAATGGTCAAAGCATGCTGCGTGTGTTGAAGGAGAAGCAAGCAAGTGTCTGAAATGGATTATGCAAGGAGGAGTAAGAAGCGATGTTATCAGAGAGATGGTTGTGGCTAAACAGTGCCGTTAGCTATTCCTCTGAGTGACATGGGAAACCTGCGGAGGGTTCTCAAGAGTGACCAGATTTGATCTCTATTTCTTTTTTTTTTTCAACTTTTATTTAATAAATATAAATTTCCAAAGTACAACTTTTGAATTATAGCAGCTTTTCCCCCCATAACCTCCCTCCCACCCGCAACCATCCCATCTCCTACTCCCTCTCCCATCACATTCTTCATCATGATTCATTTTCAATTATCTTGATATACAGAAGATCAACTTAGTATATACTAAGTAAAGATTTCAACAGACTGCACCCACAAAGACACACAATGTATAAAGTACTGTTTGAGTAGTAGTCTTACCATTAATTCTCATAGTACAATACATTAAGGGCAGAGGTTCTACATGGGGAGTAAGTGCACAGTGACTCCTGTTGTTGATTTAACAATTGATGCTCTTGTCATGAGCTGCCAAGGCTATGGAAGCCTCTTGAGTTCACCAACTCCAATCTTATTTAGACAAGGCCATATTCAAAGTGGAAGTTCTCTCCTTCCTTCAGAGAAGGGTACTGCCTTCTTTGATGGCCGTTCTTTCCGCTGGGATCTCACTCACAGAGATCTTTCATTTTGCTCCAGTGTTGTAATGAGAATTGGCTGTAGAAAGGTGAGTATGAAATCAGAGATCTGTGAGGAGGCTGCAGTAACATTCCAGGTAAAAGATGGCAGGAGTTTGGCCCAGGTGAGAGGTGGTGAGCAGAAGCCAGATTCTGGTTGCAGACTAAGGGTTTATTTAATCTGTCTTTTGCAGCTGTCCAGGTTGGGGTAGTTTTGTGGTTGGGATCCTTTGGCACTGAAGGCAGATTCTAAGACCTCTGGCATCTCCACAGAGTGGCACACTTCAGACGTCGGCACCAGGAATTATGGCTGGCAATGTCTTTAGTCTCTCCGACAGGGATATCAGTGGAAGCTTTTATCTTAATTAAGTTACATAGGGCACCATCATCCATCCGTCTTCCTCGATTAACTTGGGGGAGAATATGAGGGTGATGGTGGAAAGGAAGACAGCCACAGCTGATAAATATGGATCAGAACAGACTGGTTGGAGTCTCTGAGGACTCATCAGGAAGGAGCAGGTGGGGAGAGAGAATTTGTCAAAGATGTTTCGGTGAAGAGAGTTCAGGCTGTCTTGGGGTAGGGAATTGAATCACTGCAACAGGCTGAACTATGCCTCCTGTTTCAGTGGGAGAATGCCACCTGCCTTCTGTAGACTTGGGGCATTGCTTGTTCTCCCACACTGGTCAGAGTGTGAAATCCTGGAAACTCTAGGTATGTCTGCAGTTGAGTGGCTTGTGTGAGCTGCACAGCTGGGTATGAGGCAATAGTGTGTCATCTTGGTTATATGTTAGATTCATCAGTGGAGAGACAGAAAGAAGGGAGGAAAGAATGAGGAAGGATGGGAAGGAGAAAAGGAAGGGTGAATGGAGGAATGAATGAATTAATAATTTAGACTTTTATCTCAGATTTACAAAATTGCAATCGTGGCCCAGCCTGGGGAGAGCTCCTGGAGAATGGGCAGTGGGGCTCTGTCCAAGTTGCTGAATCCTCCAGGCACTCTCTTCCTTTGATGCCTACATTCTTCTTCCTACATTCAAATTTCAACCACTATTTCTTGAACACCTCTCACGCCTTACCACACCTCACCCAGGCCCTGTTATGACTTCCAATTCAACATGAACAAAACAGACAGAAACATCTGCCTGTTAAAAGCTTAATGAGTGGAGCTGGTGAGGGTGAGGGCACTGGTAAATGATCTGTTGGAAGGGGAAAAGTACTTTGGGGAAAAGTAAAGCAGAGAAGTGGAACAGGTAGGGGAGTTTCATTGCAGCTATAAATAGGGTGGTCAGCTAAGACGTTGGTGAGATGACTGCATCTGAATAAACATTTGGAAGAAGTGAGGGAGTGGGGCTGGTGCCGTGGTTCACTTGGTTAATCCTCTGCCTGTGGTGCCAGCATCCCATATGGGCACCGGGTTCTAGTCCCAGTTGCTCCTCTTCCAGTCCAGCTCTCTGCTGTGGCCCAGGAGTGCAGTGGAGGATGGCCCAAGTACTTGGGAGCCTGCACCTGCATGGGAGACCAGGAGGAAGCACCTGGCTCCTGGCTTTAGATTGGTGTAGCTCTGGCCATAGCGGCCATTTTGGGGGGTGAACCAACGGAAGGAAGACCTTTCTCTCTGTCTCTCTCTCATTGTCTAACTCTATATGTCAAAAAAAGGTGAGGGAGTGAGCTATGCAGATTTGCTTATATTTTCATACAAGCCCCAGGATGTTACTCACGTGTGTCATGAAATCTATGCTTTTTCCTATATCAGTGATTTTGCTCCTTCTGCAGTCCTCTTACCCCAGTTCCCATCACTACATGTTCAAACACTATGATTTTTAAAAGACTCTCTGTAAATATCACCTTCCCCAGGATTGCCCTTTGACAGGAAGCGATATACCTTCCCCATTAGCTTGCATAGCACTTGACTTTTTATCTTCTATTGCGTTACTATGGTGGTTTAGATTTCCAGCTTGGTTCCTCCATCAGTCTGGCATTCCACAAGAGTAGAAACTGCACCTCCATAGCTAAGATCATGGTGTCTGGAATCAGACGCTGAAACCCGGTTCCTGCACTTGCTAGTTGTGAAACTTTACACAGTCACTTCACTGCTGTGGACTTTAGCTTCCTGGTCTGTTATATGGAGGTAATAATACCACCCGGCTTCGCAGGTTGTTGAGACAGCTCAACATGAGTGGAAGTAGGCCATTTAGCAAGGTTCCTGGGAAGTGGTCAGCATTCAGGAAGTGACAGCCACATTATACTTACTACTTCTCCCTGGGTCTATCCCAGGTTCTACAATGTAGTTTTAATCCTGCAAATGGATAAATGATAGCATCTTTTTGTAAATTTTTCTTAAAAACTGGTTCTTAAGAAACAAGCAAGGGAGCTTGTTGAGATGCAGGTTCTTGAACCCTCTGGTTCATCCCTCCTGGACTCAAAGGACAGGGACTCAGGAATCTGGATTTTCAGCAATCTCCAGGGTGATTGAGGTCCACACTCCTGTTTGAGAACCACTGAATGTAAATTCAGTGTAGAGGTGGAATGGACTTCCTGGGCTTTCATCCTGTGTGGCCTTTGGTGGGCTACTTAACTGGACCCTGGTTTTCCTTTGGAAAATATGTCATGATAATAATAGTAGTTATGGCATAGAGATGTTTTAAGATATATCAGCATCTATGTCTTTGGGATTAAGTATATGTATTTCTGTGATTTTATAAATATGTATACATGCATGCATGAGGGCACTTAAAGTGTGTGGAAATGGAATTAGATGATAGGTTTATTTTGGTGCAAAAGATTTTGAAATCCATGTGTGGGTCTTCAAAATGTGTATGGAAAATGCATGACAGAAAGTATGCATAGTTTTCAAACACTTTTTGTGCTTAAATAAATTTTTCTTTAAATTTTTTTATTGCCATTTTATTTGAAAGAGAGACAGTGATAGAGATACATACACACATACATCACTGGTTCACTCCCCCAAATGATCATCACAGTCAGGGATGAATGAGGCCGAAGCCAGGAGCCTGGAACTCCATTTGGATCTCCCACATGGGTGGCAAGTAGCGCATCTTCGTTATCATTTTCTGTTTGTGAGCGACCTCTGTGAACAGTCTGTCTACATGAATTTGACCAGAGGGCTCCTGTGCTTGCCTCCGAGGCCTCCTTGCTTTGCTGTGTGTGCACAGCTGTTCTGAAGACAGGAACCTCAGCCAGAAAGAGAATGAACCCCAAATGAGCCTCAAGCACTAGCCCTGCTGCTGCGACTGCTGGTAGGAAAATTGCGTCCTCTCTGCTCTTTAAAGAATTCCTCTGGCAGCTGCGCACACAGCTGTTCCACCTCCTCCCTGCAGGCTGAGAGTTTAGAGTTCAGGAAACTGTGCTGTCACCGACTCATGCAACTGAGTCTCCCCTTACCCCACTAGTGTCTCATTCTCCTTCTTCAGTTCTCCCCAAGGAAGTTTGGGGTGAGAGGCATGTCTCAGGTCTAGCTACCTCTGGAGGAGGAACTTGATCGGGAGAATCGCCAGAAAGGTAGATGGGAATAGAAAGGAAAGAATTTGAGTGGCTGCTGGGGGGCAGCAAGGTGACCCCAGAAATGTGCTCTTGTTGCATGACTATGGGGAAAGTCAGGTGACTTCTCAGAGCTTTGTCTCAAGAACATTGAAGTGCTGTAGAGTTAGCCCCATCTATGTAGGCTGGAATCCTGGCTCCACCCACACCAGCAGTGTGGCCCTGGACAAGTCTCGTTTCTTCTTTCCATCTTTATTTTTCTCTAAAGAAAGTGGTGTATGGGAATTTCCATCATCTGTGCCCAACAGGTTTATTTCAATGGATGTCAAAACATAGGCTAAGATGTGAAATGCAGAGATGAGTGAAGTCTCATCCATTCCCCCTCATCTTTCTCAACTCAGGGCAGCTCCGTGTGGGAGCAGAGAATGTGAGAAGACTCACCAGAGAGGGGTGGCTCTGCTGTGGGGGCTGCTTGCAGAATGATGAGGTTTTAGCGTGCAGTTCCCTCCATGCATTGATAGCTCTGGGCGCTGGCAGAAGAGAAGAGCCTGCCTTTCATTCATCAATGTAATGCTCCCGTTTTGGAGGGTGTTGGCAGCAGTTTAATGCAGTGGTTGAGCACAGAAAGTCTGATTCCCAATCCTCAAACCATGATTTGGTGACCTGAGCTCCAGCTTTTTAATACCTTAAAATGGGCACAGATGCTCTCTACCTCTCAGCATTGTGAAGGATTAGAAAGGAAGTGTTCATGGGGTATTTTGCCCAGTGCCTGGTCCCTAATCAGTGCTCATTGGACGAAGGCTTGTTCTGACTTGTTTCCTTGTTTTTCCAGGGTGAGGGGAGGGCAGCCTTCTCAGGTTTGCTGAGGGATCCTGCAGCCACTGAGGCCCAAAGTGCACCAGCGTCGCTGTGCACTGTGTTGGAAGAGCCTCAGATTTGGGAGTCACCTTGGGCAGGGCCAGTGCTGTGTGAGTTCAGATGTGCTCCTTCCCTCTCTGAAGGTTCAGTTTCTCATCTGCGAATTGGGAATAAGTGACTTTAATCTGTCTGCCTCACAGGATCGTCATGGGCTCAGCTGTGAATTCATGAGAAAATTTGAAATTGCCATATATGACGGCCCTTTTGAAAGTTTGTAGAAAATGGAATTGAAAGTAGGTTTTTGTGTGCAGGATTTTTTTAAAAAAAAATCATGCAGTTTTTATAATATGCATCTTCTATAAACTCTTTTTTAAAAAAGATTTATTTATTTATTTGAAAGGCAGAGTTAGGGAGAGAGACAGAGATAAGGGAAGAGGGGGTGGGGAGGGAGGGAAGAAGAGAGAATCCTCTATCCACTGGTTCATTCCCCAGTTGACTGCAATAGTCAGAGATGGGCCAGTTTGAAGCCAGGAGCAGGAGCTTCTTCCAGGTCTTCCACATGGGTACAGGGATCCAAACACTTGGGCTATCCTCCACTGCTTTCCCAGACACATTAGCAGGGAGCTGGATCAGAAGTGGAGCAGCCAGGACTTGAACTGGCGCCCATATGGGATGCTGATGTCAAATGCGGTGGCTTTACCCGCTAGACTGCAACACTGGCCCTCTCCATAAACTTTTTAAAGAGCCTTCTATACATGGATTTCAAAAATATTTTGCACCAAAATACATTTATCTTTTAATTCCATTTTCCATGAACATTTTTGGCGTGCCCTCGTAGCTAATAGGATGGAGCAGTTGTGTGTGGGAGTACACGGCATCTCCCTGCCATAAGCTTTCTACTCTTTACCATTCTTTTTTTTTTTTAAATTTTTGACAGGCAGAGTGGACAGTGAGAGAGAGAGAGACAGAGAGAAAGGTCTTCCTTTGCTGTTGGTTCACCCTCCAATGGCTGCCACGGCCGGCGCACTGTGGCCGGTGCACCACGCTGATCCAATGGCAGGAGCCAGGTGCTTCTCCTGGTCTCCCATGGGGTGCAGGGCTCAAGGACTTGGGCCATCCTCCACTGCACTCCTGGGCCACAGCAGAGAGCTGGCCTGGAAGAGGAGCAACTGGGACAGAATCCGGCACCCCGAACAGGACTAGAACCTGGGGTACCAGTGCTGCAGGTGGAGGATTAGCCTGTTGAGCCACGGTGCCGGCCTTACTCTTTACCATTCTAAAGTTCACTGTGAGCCAAGCAGACTAGGCCTGATGGAACTTGGCTTTGCAAACCATGAACTTGGGTAGAGGACTGCTGTGGACACCAAGCTCCATTCCCTCTGATGACATCACTCAGCAGAGCCAATCACTGAAAGTTCCTTAAGGCTCCTCCCGTTGGTCGTCTACCTGAGTAGTTGAGCCAAGACAGTCCAGCTTCTTGAGGATGTATGAAACTGCCTCAACTGGCCGGCGCCGCGGCTCAATAGGCTAATCCTCCACCTGTGGTGCTGGCACATCGGGTTCTAATCCGGGTCAGGGCTCCGGATTCTGTCCCGGTTGCCCCTCTTCCAGGTCAGCTCTCTGCTGTGGCCCGGGAGTGCAGTGGAGGATGGCCCAAGTGCTTGGGCCCTGCACCCCATGGGAGACCAGGAGAAGCACCTGGCTCCTGGCTTTGGATCAGCGCGATGCACCGGCCGCAGCATGCCGGCTGCGGCAGCCATTGGAGGGTGAACCAATGGCAAAGGAAGACCTTTCTCTCTGTCTCTCTCTCACTGTCCACTCTGCTTGTCAAAAAATGTATTTTTTATTTTTTTTTTTATTTTAAACTGCCCCAACTCCCCATTCCACCTTCCATGCTCAGGGCTCCATGAGGAAAGAGAAAGCCGGGAACTTGAAGAAAATGTACCAAAGAGCGAGGAAGTTTGGGAGCACTGATGAGGGATGTTGAGGCACCCAGAGACTAGCAGTGGTTGGGAGCTGTTACCACCCCTAGGCATGAACATGCAAGGAGAGGAATGGGCTATCCAGGACCAGGTGAGGGGCCGTGCCCAGGAAGGTGATCACAGGAACTGTAATCTTAGAAGGACTTAGCCAGAGCTACAACTGCAACAGTGAGGCAAGGGAGATTAGTGGGGAGTGGGTAGAATTCCTTTGACCTCTTTCTTCCAAGGTTCCATTCACTCCTGGTGACTCCCATTGGACAGACCCACAGAGAAGCTGAGGGACCAGGGGGCCTGCTGATGCCGCTCACACAGCTCAGCCTCCAGGAGCCTCGGGCAGTGCTGTAAATAGCACAGGTGGATCTCGTTGGGTGAGGAGCACAGGCCCACTCCCACACGCCCCTTCTCACTCGCCCTGTTGGGCCTCCAGACTCTCACTCTGGTGAAAGTCATGTTGTCCACTTTTCCGGAGTCATTTTCAGAGCAGGGTGTCTCCCTCTGGGACTCCTTTTTGGTGCCAGGATTTCCACCAAGACCCCCTGAGAAAGACCAGAATGTCAAAGGCAAAATGCAGGCTACAGCCTGCATCACCAGCTGTAGGCTGGGCAGTGGGCACCAGGAGGGCAAGCCGGTCAACAAACCCATAAGTCCAGCTCTTCCAGAACTGACCTTGCCTTCTTCCCGTGTAGCTTGAGGGGCATTAAATATCCTTGGCTACAGCCTCGTGGTTCAGAACATGGCTTTGAGACTGACAAGACCTAGCCCTTCCCAACCCTGACTGTGTAAACGTGGGCATGGTGCCGGCCTGCCTGAGTTCCGGTTCTCTCAGCCATAAAAGAGGAATAAATCTACCTCGTAGAGTTGTGACCAGGATTCAAGGAGACGCTGCAATCAGAGAATCCGGTCACCCAGCAGACCATCGGGAAGTGAGAGCTGGGATACTGCACTCTTGCTGGCGTATGACCTTGACTGATGGGCTCACGTGGCTGGGGCACAGCCCCTTCTCGGCTCCCACTTCAGCACCCTTGCTTCCACTGGATGCACGTGGCTGGCCCAGTGCCCCCTGAGAAGGGCTGCTCGTCTGGCTTTGCCTGCAGAGCTCTGGGCAGGAGAGGCTGGGAGAATGCAAATGTGGGCTTATCTGAGTGTTTGCAGCTGTTCCCTTCCGTGAGTCCATGCCCGTGAACAAGGGCGAGCTCTGGGCCCCCCAGGATGCCGCCGGCTTTTTCTGGCCCTGCTGAGTCTATTCTTTGAGCAACGGCAGTAATATCCAGCCATATGCTGGGCTTTTCCATTTACACAGTGCTTTGATTTTCCTCCCCTCATTGTAGCCTCACAATGACCCTGAATGCCGACTGCAGACTGCACGGTGCAGAGAAGGAAAGCCAAGGTCAGAAAGGTCAAGAGGCTTGCCCAAGGTCATGTGGCTAATTTTTGGAGTGGGGATTAGAACCTATACAGTTTAACAGCAGGATTTAAAGTTCACTGTGTTAGGGAGGCTGCTTCTGGCCGCACGTAATAGAAACCCATGATTTAATGCACTAAAGAAAGACACGCACAAAGTGAGAGGCCGTCTGCAGGTCGTTTGGTTCTGTGGCGAGTTAATCAGCATTTCAGCGATGTCATCTGGGCTCACATTCTTTCTGGCTGTGAGCTGGTGGCAATTGTCCTCCATCTGGCTCCTCTCAAGGTCACAAAATGACTGCTGTGGTTCCAGGTGTCCCATGTGTATGCAATATCCAGGGAGGGTGAGAGGCCGCCTCCTTGACCATGTCTCTTCAAGAGGAAGGAAACATTTCTCGGAAGCCATCGTTCAGGGGCTTGTGTTGCGGCTCAGGGCCTTAAACTGCTGCTTGCAGCGCTGGCTTCCCAGTGTTGGAGTGCCAGTTCGAGTCCCGGCTGCTCTGCGTCCAATCCGGCTTCGTGCTTATGTACCAGGGAAGGCAGCAGATGGTGGCCCAGGTACTTGGCCCCCTGTATTCCATCTGGGAGACTAGAATTGAGTTTCTGGCTGCTGGCCTCAGACTGGCCTAGGCCTGGCTATTACAGGCATTTGGGGGATAGAAGTGGAGAGAAGATCTCTCTTCCCTGTCCCTCTCGTTTCTCGTCCTTCTGCACCCACCCCATGTTTGCTCTCTCAAATAAATAAATCTTGAAAAAATAGCCATTTGTCATTTCCCATTCTGGATCCAACGCCTGACAAAACAGTGAGGCAGCCTGAGACCATTGGATCTTTTTTTTTTAAAAAAGATTTACTTTATCTATTTGAAATACAGAGTTACAGAGAGAGGTAGAGACAGAGAGAGAGGTCTTCCATCCGCTGGTTTCCTCCCCAGATGGCTGCAATGGCTGGAGCTGCGCTGATCTGAAGCCAGGAGCCAGGAGCTTCTTCCAGGTCTTCCACATGGGTGCAGGGGCCCAAGGACTTGAGTCATCTTCCACTGCTGTCCCAGCCATAGCAGAGAGCTGGATTGAAACAGGAACAGCTGGGACTAGAACCGGCACCTAAATGGGATGCCGGTGCTTCAGGCCAGGGCTTTAACCCACTGCGCCACAGTGCCAACCCCAAGACCATTGGATCTTACCTCTGAGTCAAGAGGGAGAGGGAGAAGTGACCATGACAGGCAACAAACTACCCTCTACTTCCCCCTCCATACGTGTTAATGCATGTTAATCCTGAGCCTGCGACTCACCCTGGTTTCATGTTGTTTAGGATTCTTCTGGGTGTTAGGATACAGGCATTGTGGTCTTAGATGTCTTTCCCCGGAGTGTAACCGGGGTGAGAACGCCCCCTCTCTGGAGGGTGCATACTGACGTGGGTGGGCTCTCTCCTTCTGGGTCAGACAGCGCCGGTTCCCAGTGTCAGTCGTGTGGCTCTGAGCAGCCCTTCCTGACCTTCATGCAGCCTCACCACAGGGGGCCTGACGATGCCCCATGTCCCTAGACTGCAGAGAAAGCAGCACAAGGACACCCTGCCCAGTACCCTGTGCCTGATGGGTACTTAACGGAGACCAGCAAGGATTGCTCCAGGTGTTAAGTTTCCTCATTCTGAGAATTAGGGAGTTTGTAAAATGTCCCTTTGAGTCCACTGACCTATGAGTCCTGTCTGGCCTGAGGAGCCCTCAGGCGTCTGTGTCCATCCCTGTGGCCAGCCTAGACCTCATGGGCCCCTCCGGAGAGAGAAAAGGCTGCTGCTGTCCCTTGTGGCTGCAGAGGGAAGCTTCCCACGCAGCCATAATGTTCAGCCCCGTTTCTCTGCTTAGCTCCTCCAAAGTCAATGTGCCGTAGCTGACATTTCCTTAGGCCTTGTCAGTGCTGTCTGAGGCTGGCCCTGGAGAGGCCCAGAGACGGAAGTGTTCCCTGGGGAGCATGAGGAGGCTGGTGGCATTTCCCTTCCCCTCAGGAGGTTGGGGACAACAAGTAACACCTCCAGGAGCAGGGCCTCCCAGGAGAGCTGCTCACGCACCTGTCATCCTGCGGCTGGCACAGGAGCGGCAGAGTGGGAAGAGCTCGTTGTCGGAAGACTTCGGCATCTCTGATCCAGGCTGCAAGTGTCCCTGGCACGTCAGCTCCACGCAGTCGGGAGGCAGAGGTCTGGTCGGGGCCCAGCTCTGCCCTTTGGCCCGGGGTGATCTTAGGTAAATCTCATCATTGCTCAGCCTCCGTGTTCCCAGCTGATGAAAGTCTCAGCGTGTAGGTTCTAGGTGCTGTCTGGGTTCAGATCACAGCCTCACCACGGACGTGTGACCTTTGGCCTTCGACTTAGCAATCCGGGCTGCTTCTTTAAAGCTGAGCTCTGAACGCAGGGCCCTTTCCCGACTTCCTGTTCTTTAGCTTCCGCACATCTACAAAGCCTCCTTTTGCCATGCATGGTGACGTGTGCAGAGATTCTGGGTATTAGTACCTGGACTCTTTGCGGTGGGGGTCTTTACTGTTCCTCTCACAATAGTGCTTGGTTCTATTTACATAGAGCTCAAAACAGGCCCAACTGTTGCATCATGGGAGTGACTGACCTTGGCGGGTTTTGTGGTAGGGGCGGATCTGATGCTGATCTGATACGGGCACTGGTTACGCTGGTGCGTGTTCATTTAACTTTTGTGACCTTTTCTCGGTGATGTGTGTTAAATGGTCGCTACCTAGTCAGGAGGTCACGAGGAGTTAAATATGGTGTGATGTGTTACACGCTCATTATTATAACAAGGAACCGAATTACCAACTGCACGGCTTATTCTTTCGGCAAACACTTCATCGTGACAAAAACATTCCACACACAAATGGGGTTCATTTTTCTCAATCTGAGGTTTTCATGAATTCCATCATTAAGGAAACTTTAAGGGAAACAAAGAAATTCTCTTTCCATTAAAATTGTTTTGTTTGTTGTGTGTTTACATAGGGACAAAACAAAGCTGATGAGAAACAGCTGATGAGCATGTGGGTTTTTTTTTTTTTTAAAAAAAAGGTGATGTAATGGGGGTGGGCATTAGAACAGCAGTAACGACCCTGCTTAGGAAGCCTGCATCCAGGTGGGAGTGCCTGAGCTCAAGTCCTGCCCCAGCTTCTGGTTCTAGCTCCCTGCTGAAGTGCATCCTGGGAGACAGCAGGCGATGGTTCAAGTGCTTGGGTCCCCGCCCCCATGTTGGTGACTCAGATTGAGTTCCGGGCTCCTGGCCTTGTCTGACACAGCCCTGGCTTTCAGGGCCATTTGGGGGGAGTGAATCAGTACATGGAAGATCTCTCTCTCTGACTCTTTCAAATAGTTTTTTTTTTAATTTTAAAAGTTACATAATAAAAGAGAAAAGGAGAAAAAATTAAATAGGATGATGCATGTGGCAGTGAAATAGTGCAGGTCCTTCAGGTATTTAGCACAAATCTATAAATGTTGACACTTGAGCAGGGAGGAATTAGGGCCCGTTTGCAAGTACTTCCATGTGACAAGCACTTCACCAAGTCACCTATGACATTTTTAATCTTCAGAACAACCCTCCAGGGGAGGTGTTTGCGTATGCTGATTCGATGGGGGGGGGGGGTGCAGGGGCTTTGAAGAGGTGGTGACTTACTCAGGATCCTTCAGCCAGAAGCTGCAGTGCTGTCTGAACTTTGGTCTCATTTCAAAGCCACGTGTGCTTCACCTCACGGCTGGTGCAGCCTGCAGGACTCCCGCCCTGCACCTCCTACACCAGGCCTCCACTGCAAAGTAGAAGCGATGGTCATTGACCGAGAGTCGACATTCCTCCCTCTGCAGCCCAGGCAAGCCCTCTCCTCCCTCCGTCTCTCTGGTTTGTCAAGCTCAGGGGCCTCTCTGGCTGTCTAGGTAGTAAATTCCGAGCCTTGCAGGAGTCTTTTGCAAGTGGCATCCATATTCCTGCTGGGGCTCAGCTGACTGTTCTGTATCCGTGAAAAATCTGATGTTTGGCTTCTTGTTTGTGCTTGACAAGCAGCGCCGACTCTGAAGTCAGTGTGGGCTCCTGAGGGGCAGGGGTCGGGTGCAGGAGATGAATCTGTAGGGAAGAAGCTTCCTCTGTCTACAGCTTTTGGAAAGGAGACAATAGCACTTGTTCCTACGGTGAGAGCTGAGCCTTCCCGAAATGCCAGGGACTGTGAGTGTAGCTTGAACATCAGATTCTTTTTTTAATATTTATTTACTTATTTGAAAGTCAGAGTTACACAAAGAGAAGGAGAGGCAGAGAGAAAGAGAGAGAGAGGTCTTCCATCTGATGGTTCACTCCCCAATTGGCCGCGATGGCCAGAACTGTGCCAATCTGAAGCCAGGAGCCAGGAGCTTCTTCTGGGTCTTCCATGTAGGTGCAGGGGCCCAAGGACTTGGACCATCTTCCACTGCTTTCCCAGGCTACTTCTGGATCAGAAGTGGAGCAGCTGGGACTTGAACCAGCACCCATATGGGATGCCAGGACTGGAGGCAGTGACGCTACACCACAGCGTCAGCCCCGAACATCAGATTTTTAAAAGCTCCCCGAGAGATTCTTATGCAAGGGCAGGATTGAGAACTGTGGGTCTGGGAGAATGGCACAGACTGGGGAAATGAGGTCACAGGTGGGTGATGCCATGGAATAATGTCTTAAGATGGTCATGTTCTAATTGACCCAACTTTTCATCCTTCCCCTCCCCCTATCTCTTTCCGTTGTCCGTCACCATCACCATCATAGGTATCTTCAATGCCACTTTTATAGCAACAGTCATCTACTTAGCACATACTATGTCCCCTGTACCCTGTATAGCTTATCTTATGTTTTCAAATTTTATTTATTTGAGAGTCACACTCATAAGAGAGAGACACTGGACAGAACAGGTCTGGGCTGGAGCTGGGAGACAGGAACTCAATCCAGCTCTCCCACGTGGCTGCCAGAAATCCAGTTACTTTCGCTGGCTTCCAGGGGCTGCAGCAGCAGGAAGCTGGAGTCAGTGGCCAGAGCCC
The DNA here is from genome assembly GCA_949820135.1 of Sylvilagus floridanus. Taxonomy (NCBI): domain Eukaryota; kingdom Metazoa; phylum Chordata; class Mammalia; order Lagomorpha; family Leporidae; genus Sylvilagus; species Sylvilagus floridanus. The sequence goes on along the minus strand of OX463233.1, from coordinate 168,835,036 downwards.
AGTCTCAAACCCAGGTGCTCTGGTGTGAGACGTGAGTGTTCTAACTGGCATTTTAACCATTAGGTTAAATGCTTGCCTCCGTGTCTATTTTATCTTTAAAAAAACTTAAGGCTTAGCAGCTATTATCATTCCTATTTTGCAGAAGAAAATAATGAGACCTCAGGAGGTTAAGGAACATGTCCAAGATCACACAGCTGGTGGAGACAGGCTGGGGATTCAGACTTAGTCTTTCCTTACTGCTTCTCTTCTACCCTGCCTTGCTGCCCGCCCTCTCTTCCTTCTCCCCTTTCTCTTTCTCCCTCTTTGCCCCCCCTCCTCTTGTTCTCTTTTTTCTTTCACATTTCCTTCCTTCCTGCAGGGTCTGAGTCCACCCGTACGAGGATGGACTGGGTCCGAGGAAAGGTGAGTGTGCTGCTCGCCCATTCCCCAGCCTCCCTTGTTCCCGGAGACAAGCAGGTGCAGCGGGGAGTCAAGTCAAGCAAGAACTCATTTATTTTGCACATAACAGAGCCTTTTATAGCACAAAACTGCAGAGTCATTGGGGCAGGGCATAAAGACCAACCAATCACTTAAAGGGTCATTTTATGGGGCGATTTTCATAGGACTAACCATATGTCTATACACTTGTTACTAGTTTTGTTACCTCCCCTGATGTTGCATGGCCAATTAGCTTTAGTGATAAACAACTTTGGACTTCACCCACCTTACTTCTTCTGGGCACCATCTTTGAATTGCTTCGTGTAACTAATTTCCCCACACCTTCCGATATCCTTTCCTCTTGCCATTTCTCTTTCCTCTTGTCCCTTCTTGCCATCTTTCTTTCCTGCGTTCCTGTGAACTATGAAAGTTCACAGGAAATGCAATGCTATAGGAGAACAGGCTCATACTTCAGCCTCCACCTCTGTGGCAGGAGCACACATTGGTTTATTCATTCATTTACTCAAGTTTTTTTTTTTGTTTTTTTTAGATTAAACCATTTAGTATTTTCCAGACACTATTCTGCATGCTAGGGCTGTGGCAATGAAGAAAACAGACAAAATCTCTGCCCTCATGGACCTTATTTTCCATTGAACCCGCTCATGGGAATGATGTGTATCATATTTCAAGAGCTGCCACAAAGCTGTGTGGCAGTGAAGACGAGGCGTACAGGGTAAACTAAAGATGCTCAGAGGCAGAAAACCTGGGGGCGGGATTGTTGGGGCAGGGGGCGAGGTCAGGCCGTGGAACGATCTCTGTGTGTATTGTGTGGCCACGCATTCTTTTCTGTTCTCAACATCGTGAACTGGAGTCACGGCTGCCACTGGGGAGGCCTGTGGCTGTCACACTCGAGCTTTCTAATTCTTTCAGGCCCAGTCTTTCAGGAACGCTTTCTGGTAGCCCAGAGAATTTTTGTGGAAGACCCTGGACTTACTGGATTACTTGAGCTTCATCACACTTGCAGGTGGAAACACTGAGGGAGACCTAGAAAGCATGCACCTGTGCCCCAGTTTGTGCAGTTCATAGGCATGAGTGTTGGGTGTGTACTATGACAACGTGAGACACGTGTGTGTGAATATGTGAGTGGTCCTAGGGTACTGTGTGTGTGTGTCTCTGCATGGGAACACATTAGATGTGTAGGTGTGTATGTATGTGGTTATGGGTGTGTACTTTATGTCTATATTGCTGATCTGTTTATGAGAGTATTTGTGGGTACTTGATGTAATTGAAGATGGTGGATGACCGTGTGTGTGGCTGGGTGTTTATATGGGTCTGTTGTGGGTGTCGTTGGGTAAGTTTATGAGATGGAGCGTGTGTACCTATAGGTGCGTGGGAACAAAAATATACATGCATGTGAGAAGGTTTCTCCTTTTTCTATGTGTACATGTGAGTTAGCTTCTGCCACAGTAATGCTGTGTAACAAGCCACCCCAGAACCCAGTGCTTCGTGACACCTGGCATCTATTCCTGGGATTGGAAATGTTTTCTGTACAGGGTCAGATGGTGTATGCTTTAGGCTTTGTTGGCCATACCATACCTCATGCAACAACTCTGTATTACCTTGGCAGGGTGAAAGCACTGTAGATACTCATGAATGATGGCCACAACTGTATTCAGTTAAACCTCTATTTATAAAAATAGGCATAGGTCATAGGCGGCTCACAGGTATAGTGTTCTGACCGCTGTAGGCTTACAGGTCAACCATGGTATGGCTGATATGGGCTGGGCTCAGCTGAGTGGATTTACCATGGGCTGTGGGTCCAGCTGGGCTGAGCTACAGACTGAATATGAAGTTCGTATCTGCTCCGTGATCGTCCCTGGTGGATCCCTGACAGAAGAAGCATGTGTCCTCAAGGCAGATCACCCTTGATCACTCTCAGAGAGACCAGACCATAGCAAACAAGCACATCTAAGCCCTCCTTGTCTCAGATCCCAGCACTCCACTAGTCAAAGCTCGTCATGTGGCCAAGTCCACCATCAGTGGGTGGGAAAGTAAGTAAAGTCCATGCTGAGAATACAAAGGGGTATGGATGTGGGTTCCATAGGGGAGCACAAGCAGCTGTGGAGTTCGAAACAGTGATTCCAGATCCTGCCACATGTATGAGACTATGTGTGCACAACGGAGTATGTGTACAAGAGGGTGCTCTGTGCATTTGCAGTTCTCAGAGGATGCCTTTGTGGCTACACTGGGAGAGGGTATCTGAAGAGAACATTTAGGATATGGCATCAGCATGACAGTGTGAATGATGTGGACAAATGCATGTCTGGGTGTTTATCTGGGTCTATATGCATGGCTGTATCTCTCTGGTTGCCTTTTGGCAGGTGTGTGTTTTGGTCTGTGAGCCCCAGAGACGCATCTGGGCCTAGATCCATGGCTTCCATTGTGTCTCTGAGTACACATGTTCATAGAGCCATATGTATGTTGGGGTGTGTAGAGGGCAGGGGTACATACGGGAGCACCTGCGTGCTGCTCGGGAGTGGGTCTACCCATGTTGGTTGAAGGGAGTACAGAGAAAGGGGGTGGGAGTGCGGGATGGCACACACTCCCTTTCCTATGGCACAGTCTCAAAACCACTCCAGTCTCCCAACGTGAGTTCTTTGTAGCTAAGATTAATTTTCTTATTTAGCATTTATGTGGCACTTTGGATCTGCAAAGTGCTTTACAATCAATTTTATTAGTTGTGCTTGTGCGATATATATATAGCAGCAACCTCAGCTGTACCCAGAGGCTCTCTCCAGAGATGTGAACCAAACAAGGCAACCTGTACTCTCTTCTCAGGGTCTGCTCTTTTGTGCAGGGAAAAGTGTCGAAGGAACTGGTGGTGGTAGGGATGCTGGGAGGTGCCCGGGTGTACCTGTCCCCAAAGACTTTGCCTTGTTCAGTGAGAAATCGAACGGCCCAGACTGTTACATGCCTGACCTGGTGGGTGAGGAGACGGGTTAAAAAATGTCCTCCAGTCTTAGGCACTTGTTTCTTGTATTTGTCCTGTCTTAAATGCTTGTAATATGGTCACTATTATGTGTTAGTGTGTCTTCTTCCCAAAGCAGACCATGGGATAAAGACTTAGGTGCAAATAATTGATTAGGGAGACTTCAGGAAGCATATGTGAAGGAGTGGAAAAGTGAGTTGAAGAAGGAAGAAACCCTGATTAATACATGCTTGAGTGGATACAGCTATGGGCAACGGGAGCCGAATTCTGCTGAGAGCCATGCTTCCGAACCCTCTCCCTAAAGAATGGAGCAACTGGCTGCTATGGTTTGAACATGATTGGGCTCCTGAATTCATGGAGGACTTTAAACCCCAGTCTCATGGTACTGAGAGGGTAGAAAAATCACCCAGTGCTGGTCTTTATGATGTGGGCCTATTGGGTGGTCCTCAGGCCCCTGGAGGCCTGCCCTTTGGAGGTTGTTTTTGTGAGAGGATTGGTTATAGAAGTTGAGTTGGGCCCCGCCACTGCTTCCTGGCTTGCCCTGTGATCCTTTCTCTGCCCATATCCATCATTGCCCTCCGCCACCCTCATCAAATGTCGAACCAATGGGGCCACCCAATCACGGACTTGAACATCCAAAAACTATGACCTTTTCTCTCTGTAAAGCCAATATCCTCAGGTATTTCATGGTAACAGAAAAGCTGACTAACACCCTAATTATTTACCTGTCCACTCTCATGTCAGATTGGTTGGGATTTCTCCCCCATGATGTGAACTCCCCAATACATTGTATTAAGACTTCCTGGAGCCAAGCAAGGTCTTATGGAGTTGCAGAAAGTCCTCAGGTCAAGAGGCCTGACAGACACAGGTGTTTAGAGAGGGGAGATTCCTCATGGAGGAACTGCCTGCCACAGCTGCAGGTGGGTGCATGTGGGACAAAATCTATGGGGCCGGGATCAGCGATGTGTGCTACATAGCCTTGCACTCTAGTAAAACCGTTCCCAAGCTCACCACTAACCTTCAAGATCACACATTCCATCAGCAAGTTCACGTCCTTTGCAGTAGTTACTGTCCTGTGATTCTCCACCGTCTAGTTTCTCTCCATGCATGCCTTCTGTGTTTCTCTTTTTTCCTTCCCCCAAACTCCCCACATATTTGTTTCTTCCTTGTCCATATACAGGCTCACCCACGTCCTATATGATGTGTCACAGCAGAAGCTGTGGTCCCCACCCCTCCCTCCAAGTCCTAGCCTTGTGTTACAAGTGACTCATTGAAATATTGATTGGAGAATCACTTCAGCAACTCGAACTCAGCATTTCCAAATCTAGCTCATCGTCTTTCACCTCGTGCTCAAATAAGCTGCAACCTCAAGTGTCGCGTGCGCTCCAGGGTCAGCTGCATCAGCACAACCTGGGAGCTTGTCCATGCCCTGCTGCAGCCCAGTCGAATCAGAATGTGCATTTTTAATAATGCCCTGGGTGACTCACATGTGCATTAGTGTTTGGTAAGCACTGGTCTGTCTGTACACTCTTGAATTCTGTTAATGGCACTGGGGTTTTGTCACTCAATCTTGAAATTTGACAAGTATTTGAATCTTTGAAGTATCCACCAACTTCCTCTAAACCAGAATTTCTGTGGAACCTACATCTCAAGGAAATAATAATTATAGCTTGTATACATGTGATTGAGTTGAATAAATCCATGGCAATGCCATCATCCATATAATTTCATTTCAATAAATCTGTATGGAGCTCTTGCCCTGTAATTAGCTCCACACTAAGTGGCAATGATGTAAAGTTGAACAAGAGTCGGGCCTCGCCCTCCAGGAGTTCACAGTTCGCGGAAAGAGACACAGAGACAGTGACAGATAGAGGAAGCCTCGGAGACCAGAGAAGGAGGTCCTGAAGAGGGGCCGTCCAGCTTAGAAAGGGAACCTGAAGGATGACTGGGCCTGGCCAGTCAAGGCAGGAGGAGGAAGGGTCTTCAGGGAGGAGAATGGCTCATGGACACAGTGGAGTGGGGAGCATGTGCATCTGAGAACCCACCCCTGCTCCTGGGTTTGTGACTTCAGTGGAACTCACCTTACCTCTCTTATCTCATTTGCCTCAACTCTAAAATAGAAATGATAATAAATACTTTTTCAGGGTCACTGTGAAAGTTAAATAAAAATCACTAAGTTTTAGAACTGCAGCTACTTGATGCTCATAAATATTGATTGAACATAAATTGTCAGCAACCACAGCTTGTGCCTTAATTATAGAAAAGAGCAATCATGGTTGTAGGTTGAACGGTGGTCCCCCAAATGATATGTCTATGTCAGATCCTTGAAACTAGTCAATTTGGAATGCAGGTGTAATTAAGGATTTCAAGATGAGACGAGGGGCAGGTGTTGTGGCACAGGGGGTTAGGTTGCTGCTTGGCAATACCGCACTCCTCAGAGTGCCTGGGATTGATTCCTGTCCCTGCTTTGAATCAGCTTCCTGCTAATGTGCACCCTGGGAGACAGCAAGTGGTGGCTCAAGTAGTGGGTTCCTGCCACCCACATGGGAGAGCCAAATGGAGTTACTGGCTGTTGGCTCCTAACTTTGGCCTGGTTTGGCATTGGGCAATTGTGGGCATTTGGAGAGTGAACCAATGGATGGGAAATTTTCATTCATAATCTCTCTCCCCTCTCTCTCCCTCTCCCCTCTGTCTAACTCTCCCCTTTCTCTCCCTCTCCCCCCTCTCTCCCTCTCTCTTTCCCTCCCTCCCTCCTTCCCTTTTTCGCTCTCTTCAAATAAAGTAAAAATAAACTTTAAAACATATACAGTTAAAAGCCAGCACCGCTGCTCAATAGGCTAATCCTCCGCCTTGTGGCGCCAGCACTCTGGGTTCTAGTCCCCGTTGGGGCGCCAGATTCTGTCCCGGTTGCTCCTCTTCCAGGCCAGCTCTCTGCTGTGGCCCGGGAGTGCAGTGGAGGATGGCCCAAGTGCTTGGACCCTGCACCCCACGGGAGACCAGGAGAAGTACCTGGCTCCTGCCTTCGGATCAGCGTGGTGCGCCAGCCACAGCACGCCGGCTGCGGCGGCCATTGGAGGGTGAACCAATGGCAAAAGGAAGACCTTTATCTCTGTCTCTCTCTCTCTCTCTCTGTCCACTCTGCCTGTTAAAAAAAATATACGGTTAAAAATAATGTGAGCTTAGATTATTCTGTATTATCCAAGTGGTCCCCAGCTCTAATGACCAGTGTCCTTGTGAGAAGAGGGGATGGCACAGAGCAGGGGAGGCCATGTGAAGATGGAGGCAGAGATGGAGGGAGCCAGCTGCAAGGCAAGGCATGCCCAGAGATGCCAGCTACTGCATGGATCCTTTCTCAGAGCCTTGGGAGGGAGCCCGGCCCTGTTTCCATATTGGTTTTGGATTTCTGGCCTCCAGCACTATGGGAGAGTAAATCTCTGGGACTTTAAGAGATATGTGCTAATTAGCTACAGTGGTCACAGGAGCCAGATGCCCATGTTTATGGATGTTTGCAGGTTTCCTGGGTCCCAGGTGTGGATGCCTCCTCAGTGGTTTTTGAAGGTAGTGCTGGTACTCTCACTTTATGGATGAGGACGACTAGGGTTCGTGGAAGGGACGTCACTCTGCCTTGTTCACTCATTACCTATTGAATGGCCTCTTAAGGGATTGGGCCCTGAGCAGACATTTGAGGAGGCTGCAGAGCATACAAGTCTAGATCTAGGGAGGAAGGACCACACTTGCTGGTTGGAGTGGTGCTGCCTCCTCCCGGGTTCATGTCCACCTGGGACCTCAAATGTGGCCTTATTTGGAAATAGAGTCACTGCAGATAGACTCAAGAATAGGTCATCATCCTCAGAATCAGCCCTTAAGGCATTCTGGTCTAAAAGCCCATGAGAGCATTTCAGGCATGGAAAACCAAGATATTGTGGCAAAAAAAAATGTCCTACATGAAGAATCTCTGTGGGTGAGACCCCAGTGGAAAGAAGTGGCCAAAGAAGGATGTACTTTCGGGGCCAGCGCCGTGGCTCACTTGGTTAATCATTCTCCTGTGGCACTGACATTTCACATGGGCACTGGGTTCTAGTCCCAGTTGCTCCTCTTTCAGTCCATCTCTCTGCTGTGGCCCAGGAAGGCAGTGGAGGATGGCCCAAGTGCTTGGGCCCTGCACCCACAAGGGAGACGAGGAGGAAGCACCTGGCTCCTGGCTTTGGATCGGCGCAGTGCCAGCCATGGTGGCCATTTGGGGGGTGAACCAGCGGAAGGAAGACCTTTCTCTCTGTCTCTCTCTCTCACTGTCTAACTCTGCCTGTCAAATAAAAAAAAAAAAAAAAGGATGTACTTTTCTCTGAAGGGAGGAGAGAACTGCCACTTTGCTTATGGCCTTGTCTAAATATTGATGGAGATTGTGGATTCAAAAGGCTTCCATAGCCTTGGCAGCTCATGTCAAGAGCCTCGGGTGATCACTGACGTCATACAAAAGTGTTAATTGTTAAACTAACAGCAGGAGTCTGTGTGTGCTTACTCCCCCATGCAGGACCTCTGTCCTCAATGAGTTGTATTATGAGAATTAACTGTAAAACTTATTCTCAAACAGGAGTGTGTGTGTGTGTGTGTGTATGCATGTGAAAATTGTTGAAGTCTTTACTTAGTATAGAGTTGGTCTTCTGTGTATAAAGTTAATTGAAACTGAAGCTTAATGGAGAATAGGACTGGGGATGGGAGAGGGAGGAGGAGGAGGAGTGGGGGTGGGAGGAATCACTATATTCCTAAAGTTGTATTTATGAAATTTGTACTCATTAAATAAAAGGCTTATTTGGGGGGGGGGGAGAACAGGTCATCTTGGATAGGGTGGGTCCTAATCCAATATATAAGGAGGGGGAAATTTGGACAGACAGGCAAGGAGAGAAAGCCATGTGCCCATGGGGCAGAGACTGGAGCGATGTATCTACAAGCCAAAGGTTGCCAGTAGCTTCCAGAAGCTGGGAGGAGGCAAGAAACGATCCTCCCAGGGAACCTGAAGCAAGGTCATGGCCCTGCTTACACCCGGATGTCTAACTTCTAGCCTCTGGAATTGTGAGACAAGCAATGTCTGCTCTTTCAAGTTGCCCGGTTTTCTGTGGTGATCTGTTGCAGCAGCTCTTGAAGACAGAGCGTTCAGACAGTGCAGAGCACAACACGTGGCCTCTGGGAATCAGAGAAAGGGGTGCAGGAGGGGGCCAGGAAGGCTTCTCTTAGAGGTGCACTGGAGCTGGGACGTGAAGGCAGGTGGGAGAGGAAGGTGGCAAAGAGGAGCCGGAAGACCTGGTGTAGAGGGAGCAGCATGTGCAACGCCTCTGTGACTTGAGAAGGACCCACGCTGCGCAGAAGTAGACTTGCTGCCAGGGCCCACAGTGCTTAGCCAGTCCTGGTGGAGCCAGAGCTACTGCGCTAACCACTACAGCTCTGCATCCCCTGTGCTACTGGCCTTGGCTTCTCCCCTGGCGGCTGTTGGGGAAGAGTGTCTGTCCATCTCCCACGCACTCCCCCAGCCCCTGACAGGCAGGGTGTCTGAGCAGGAGGTAGGAGATTCTGTTGTCCTTGAGCGCTGCAGGGGTGTGCCAGGAAGAGGCACAAAGTGTGTGACTCCCCCCACAGCTGCTCCACCCAGGAGCCCACTGTGTGCAGCGAACGGGCTGCAGACAAAAGCATCCCAGTCTGAGTACCTGTAATTGGAGCGTCCACGTGCACAGGCGGGCACTGCGGCTGCCGACTGCCGAAATGCAGAGGACAAAAGGGAGATGAATGGTTGCGTCTTCCGGCTGCCCGTTGCTATGGATTCCGAGGGGCTGATGGGGAGGGCGGTTACCAGGCAACGAGAGAGGTATCAAGACAAAGGCAGCCTGTCTGGGGCAGGTATGAGTGTTTGTGAGGTGAGGTGAGGAAGACACAGGATGAGGGTGAGACAGAGGACTGAGGGAGACAGAGAGGGGAGAAACCCAACACATAGAAAGAAGAGAGAGGCAGAGACACTGACATAAAGAGAGAGGGAGATGTCAGAGGCACGTAGAGACAGACCTGGAGGAATGCAGAGACATTTATTCAGCCATGGGCATTTACTGTGTGCCAGGCATGCATAGCCTCTGGAGATAGGACCATTAACGAGACAGACATCCTCCCTGCCTTTGGAGAGAGAAGCTGATGCTAAAGACGGAGCCAGAGGGAGAAGCCTGCTCATGTCCCGTGAAGCAGATGTCTCCTGGGAGCTGGGCACGCTGAAGGCCGCTGCACTCTTGTGTCTCTAAGCAGCATACACCAGCAGGTCCACTCCCAAGAACCTGTACCAAGTGTCTACTGGTTGAATGATGCTTGATCTCTCCCTAGAAGCTCTGTCATTGGTTGCGTTCTGTGATGCTTGAATTTCACACCGTTGTGATGGTCTTGGGCAAGTTACTTCACTTAGTAATTATATAGTTACAGGAAGCATCTACATAGGTTACTCAGTTGGTTCTACCACTGTGTCCCCACTTTACAGAAGTAGAGACAGAGGTCCTGACCAGTGAAATGCTTTGTCACATAGGTACTTAGTTAAAGCCACTAAGAGCTTCTCATCTCTAGCCCAGGGTTTTCCCTTCCGTTTACATCCCCAAATGGGTCAAGTCCTGTTTGTTTACAAGGAACAGAACCTATGCAAGTTAGCTCTAGAAATGGAGGGTGCCTTGGGAAGAAGTGAAGGGACCCCCGAGACTCCAGGACAGGACACAGGGCTGCTCTCACAGGAGACTCCGCTGAGGGCGTGGACAGTGATCAAATCACAAAGACTACTCCGTCTCTCTGTGAAGCCATCCAGTGGCTCCTCTGCTTTTCTCTGCACACTGGGTCAGCTCACAGGACCCAGGAGTGAGCATCAAGGAAGTCTCCTTTCTTTTCTGGTTCAAATTCCCAAGAGAGAACTTGATTGGCTCAAGTGTTCAGCCCTGGTCCGGTGAACTGTGGGCTAAGAGTGAGGCTCTAGGTATACATCACGAGTGACTTCTAGTGGTCGGGTGTATGGGGCAGGCACCTGAGTGTTCTACATATACACTCCACACTCGTCCACCCTGGGGATACCAAGAATAGTCTTGCCTGCCTTTCAAGGCTGCCATGAGGAGCTATGATTATTGAAGGAGTTTGCAAACTGTCAAGTGGTACAGAAGAGCAAGTCACTATTTAGGCCAATGGGAGTATCTGGCAGACAGAACACATTGCCCCCACCTCCTTTGCCAAGATCACAGCCCTGAGACGTGGGACAGTACGCAAGGAAATTGATACTCACGAGAGAGCCTAGGAAGGAAGAGTCAGAGGGTGGGGGTGGCTAAGGTGTGTACCATCACGGAGTGAAGATGATGAAGAGAATGCTTCGCTTCCCTCCTTCACTCGTTTAAGAAACCCCTTGAGCCTATAATGGGCTAGGAACTGTACCAGGTGATGGGCGGTACAATAGGAAAAAAAAATGCATGATTTCTTTTTTCTCAAGACTCACAGGGGCTAAGGTGAAAAGCACATAACCTGTCAGTTACTATGAAAAAAATGAGATCATAGGAGCCGGCCTAACTCACCAAGGGGCACCAAGGAAGGCCAAGGGGAGGTGACTTTAGAACAGTGTTGGGCTGGCGCCGCGGCTCACTAGGCTAGTCCTCCGCCTTGCGGCTCCGGCACACCGGGTTCTAGTCCCCGTCGGGGCGCCGGATTCTGTCCTGGTTGCCCCTCTCCCAGTCCAGCTCTCTGCTGTGGCCCCGGAGTGCAGTGGAGGATGGCCCAAGTGCTTGGGCCCTGCACCCCATGGGAGACCAGGAGAAGCACCTGGCTCCTGCCTTTGGATCAGCACGGTGCCCCTGTTGCAGTGCGCCAGCCGCGGCAGCCACTGGAGGGTGAACCAATGACAAAGGAAGACCTTTCTCTCTGTCTCTGTCTCTCTCTCTCTCTCACTATCCACTCTGCCTGTCAAAAAAAAAAAAAAGAAAGAAAGAAAGAAAGAAATAGAAGGGTGTTGGGAGGAAGAGTAGGGAGGCAGACCATGGTAGGGTTAGAGAGAGAGATGAGCAAGGTATCCTGCAGGAGTCACCCAGGCAGGAGCAAACATGAAGAAGGCTAAGAGTTCCCCACGGTGGGGCTGTAGGGAGTAGGACAGTGGTAGTGGCAGCAGTGGCAGCAGTGGGAAGCCATTGAAAGTTTTCCTATGGGTATTGTTTCAGATCTGTCTTCTGGAAGGATCCTTCTGGGTATAATACAGAGTAGGTGGAACAGGGGAGACAGAGGAGTGAGGGTGGTGTTTTCTGATGAGAGTGGAGGAAAGTTGCTTCTCAAATACCCTTCCAGGGAATTTGGCTATGAATACTGACGATAGGGCCCTGCCTTCCCGAGACTGACATTGGACGTCTGAGATGAAACTCATAAACCTTCATTTCTTAAAAAAGATTTATTTATTTTTGTTTGAAAGTCAGAGATACACAGAAAGAGGGAGAGAGAGAGAGAGATCGTCCATCCACTGATGCACTCCCCAGATGGCTGCAACAGCCAGGACTGGGCCAGGCTGAAGCCAGGAGCCAGGACCTTCTTCTGGGTCCCCTACATGTGTAGTAGGGGCCCAAAAACTCAGGGCATTAGCAGGGAGCCAGATTGGAAGGTATTTTTTTAAGGGAGAAAATACATCATGAGGATATAGTGTTTTAACTTTGATTTTATATTTGTAACATTTTAAAGCTGAAACCTTGACTGCTAATAATGAGAGTAAGTACTTGTTTGATTTGTTTTATAATAAAACATGTCATGTTTTAGAACCACGATAACAATATAATTGCTAACAATATGATTCCTGAAAGAGAATTTTTTAAAAAGGATACCAGCTTATTCAGGCTTTCACTCAGGTGCCAGGCATGGTCCATTCATCCTATCACTTAATCAGAAACCAATCCAGGAAGGGAGGGGATGCGATTATTATCCCTGTTTCGCTGATGAGAAAATGGAGGGTCTAGAGGTCCAATGTTGACCAGTCAGCAAGTGACAAAAGTGGCGTTTGAGTCCCCAACTCTCTTTCTCTCTGCTGCTCAGCCTTCATCATTGATCCCTTTGCCTTTTGGAATTCACGGTGAGCGCCTGCTCTCCAGGTGCGTGACCCACTTGGGTAGTCAGTACTCCCAAAGATGACTTGACATTTATTATTTGGAAATTCTCAGAGGAGAGAGCGGGTGAGCTCTAGGTAGCTGGTTTACCATCCTGGTGTTATTTGCTCAAGAAAGGTTCTCAAGAAAAAGGTTGGCTCAGACTTTCCAAGTGATGGATTATCGCTTTCAGTTTTATTAGCTAATGGGTTCCGTTGAAAGGTGTTGAGTATTCCTTCTCTACTGCAGAGTCTCTTCAGTGTGGGGAAGTAAATGGGGGGAAGGAGGGCGTAAGGACCTGAAGAAATGACATTGTCAGGCACAATCTTGAAGCTAGAGGGGCCTCTGGCTTCTTACCGTTGAGTGCTTGCTCAAGTAGTTTTCTCCAAATGCATTATCGTTTCTTTTTATTTTGTCTGTTCAAGCCATAATCAATCTCAGAAACTCTGTTTCTCTTTGGCTCTGCTTTGAGCACCCCAGCCTGCAATCCTGTTCCCACTGGTGAATTGGGCTGGGTTGAGGAATGTTTCCCCCTTCCTCCAAATTCAGACTCAGCCGGAAACCTCAAACAGTGACCTTATTTGGAACTGCGTCTTTGCGGATTTAATCTAGAGGCTGTGCTCGATTTGGGTGAGCCCTCAGTCCAATGGCTGTTGTCCTTATTAAAAAGGCCGTGTGAAGACACGGAGGCCTATAGAAGAGACACGTCATGAGAAGATGGGCAGAGATAAGACTAATGTGAAGCCAGAGGCAGCGATTGGGATAATGCAGGTACAATTCAAGGAATGCCAAGGATTGAGAGCGACTGTCAGAAATTAGGGGAATAGGACAAAGCCCCGCTGACACCCCGATTTCATTCTGGCTCAACTACTGTGAGAGTTCACTTCCTATGGTTTTAAGTAACCAGTTTGTGGCCATTTGTTACAGTAGCCCTGGGAGACCAAGCCGTTGCCTAAGCCGCCACTGGAGGGCAAGAATGAGAAGTCAAGGGAGAAACTTAAAGGATGAGGAGAAAGTGGGTGCTGAGAGAGGACAGGAAAGGAACATTCCAGGGATGGGGATGGACAGCACTGAGTCTAGGAGAGGAGGAACAGCTGGAGCCAGCAGGGAGCTGGACACATGGGCGGCTTCTCTAGAGTCCACAGGACAGGTGTGAGATAGGGTTGGGAAGGTAGGCAGGGGCTAGAATGCTCAGGGAGCCTCTAGCTTGCATGCTGGTACATATGAGGTGCCCAAACAGGAAACGCAGCCATAACCAGTTGGCATCCTGGACATGTCTGGAGGGTGAGCTCCCCGCAGGACTGCTGCTTCCTGCATTGGATTCAGTCCAGCACCTACAGGAGATGTGAAACTTCCTTCTTGAGTGGCACCCTGCCTCTGGGCCACCCTCAGGCGACTTTGCACGGGGCCAGTGTGGCGTTAATAGAGACAGGTGTTCCTCCAGCTCCTGGCTTGACTCTATTAGCCTCTGCCTGGAAGTCTATCCAGCCGGCAGCCTCCGACCTTTATTTTGTCATTTTGGAAAGGTCTGCTTTAATAAGTCGTTCTAGCCAAGAAAGTCAAGGAGGGGCCTCCCTCTCTGTCCTGCCATTCTCCAGCCTAGGTTCCCACTGATGGGGAAAGGAGGCAGGCGTGGAGAGCAGGGAGATTCGCTCTGTCTCCAAGGATTTGGAGGGATCTGTTTTTCCCTTTAATTGGCAGTTCCCTGGCCTCCAGGACACAGGTGGGATGGTCCTGGGTTCCTTCTGGTGGGGGTAGGGGAGGGAGGAGCACCAAGGAGTGGGGAGAGCCAGCCCAGCCTCCAACTCTTGGTCTTGCTTTCTGTCCATCACATTTAGTCCCAGTATAGCCCCCCTCCCCCGATATCTTCTCTTCTCTTTCCAGCTCTTGGGTACCCCACCCCACCTCTCAGCAAGTCTACCAGGTGTTGGGCAAAAGGAAGAAGAGGACCTGGGATTTTCATGCTAGGTCAAAAGATGTTTGTTGAGTAAATTCTGTAGCTCAACAGAATACATCCCAGTGGTCAAGCGAGGCGGCTCTGGACAGAGCAGCTGCTTGCCAAGCCTCTCTCTGCCTCAGCTTCCTCCTGCACCTGTTGTAATAGGTCAACAGGTGGACGCCCACGACATGCTTAGCTTAGTGTCTTGAATATCTCCGGAGCCAGCTTAAGAAGAATGGCTGCTTCATTATTGGGAAGGAGGAGTGGTTGAACGCATGAAAGTAACACCAGGAGACCGACAAACCCAGGCCTGAATTCCCACTTTGCTGCTTTCTCGTTTGTCTTGAGGTTTGCTAACTTAACTCTCTGAGCTTCAGTCTCTTCATCTTGAAAATGGAAATAAGAATCTCTGACTCTCGGTGTTGCATCGGTAAGGATGAGATAACATTTAAAAACTGAGTGGCACTTAGCAGGGACTCAGTAACTGGTTGACTCATCCACTTACTATGACTTTGGGCAAATAACATTTTCCTTTCCTGCTTCAGTTTGCTCATCTAGAAAGTGAGGACAATGCTAGTACCTGCTTCCTAAGCTTGCTCTGAGGGTTAAAGGCTTATTTTCAGCCTGGCTCTCAGAATGTGTTTGGCACTGTTAGGTATTATTATTCCTTGTAGTAGTAAAAGTTGATAGCCACTGCTTGTTAAACACCTGTTATGTTTCAGGCACTGTACATTTGTTTTATTTAAGAAAGTATTCATGTATTTAATTGAAATCCAGAGTGATAGAGCAAGAGACAAATCTTCCATCCACTGGGTCACTCTGCAGAAAAGCTGCAGCAGTCATGGCTGATCCAGGCCAAAAGCTGGAATCTGGAGCTCTTCTGGGTCTCCCATGTGGGTGCAGGGGCCCGAGGACTTGGGTCACATTCTCTGCTGCTTTCCCAGGCACATTTGCAGGGAGTAGGATTAGAAGCAGAACAGCTGGGACTTGAACTGAGCTCTATTATGGATGCCAGTGTTGTAGGCAGTGGCTTAGCCTACTGTGCCACAGCACCAGTCCCCAGGGCACTGTGCATTCAGTCCTATGAGTGACGAGTTCATATCAGATCCACTTTACAGAAGGCCAAACTGAGGCCTCGAGAGGTAAGGCCACTTGCTCAAGGCTACCTGCTTGTAAATGGCAGAATGACTCTCCCTATCTTCCCAACAATGGATACAGAAGTCTGGCTATGTGGGAACACAGCACGTACAAGAGCCATCTTTGTAGTAGCTGGCTGCAAACCAGCCCCACCCCCTACCCCAACCCAGAGGACTCTGGACTGTGGGCGAAGCCTGCTTGGGGTGATGGATGAGCGGCGACAGCTCCTGCTGCAGTGTAAACACACGGAAATATAGGTCAGTTCCAGCAACCGCTTGTTTTACCCCAAAGCCAATCTTGTCAACTTGATCTTCTGCCCTGAACTCCAGCTGTCCTCCGGATGTTCTCGTGTTTCATGAATTATGCAAACTTAACAAAATGTGTGCTTCAAAGATTAAAGACTCTCTTCTCCTTCTCAAAAAGCCTTTCTTTCCTTTACAGATTTTTTTTTCTTCCTCTTGCTCTTGCAGCCTATTTTTGAGCCACCCTGCAGAGCGTCTTCTTCTTTTTAACAATTTAACTGGAAATTCCAGTGCTTGGTGTAGTTTTTTTTCTTTTAAGATTTATTGATTTACTTGAAAGTCAGAGTTACACAGAGAGAGGTGAGCCATAGAGAGAGAGAGAGAGGTCTTCCATCCTCTGGTTCACTCCCCAATTGACTGCAATGGCCAGCGCTGTGCCGATCCGAAACCAAGAGCCAGGAGCTTCTTCTGGGTCTCCCACATGGGTGCAGGGACCCAAGGACTTAGGCCGTCTTCCACTGGTTTCCCAGGCCACAGCAGAGAGCTGGATTGGAAGTGGAGCAGCCAGGACTCAAAACGGCGCCCACATGGGATGCTGGCACTACATTTGGTGGCCCCACCCACTGTGCCACAGCGCTGGCCCCAATCTGGTGCCAATTTTACCATAGATTCGTTCCCCACATTAGAGACTTGCTAGGCATCCTACCCTTCACTTCTGGGAATTTTCCTGAGTAAGTGGTGGATTAGAACTCAATTTGACTTGACTCTGACAATGTGGCCCAATGGAGCTAATGTGGCAAACTAACTGCAATTTAAAAATCCCAATGTTGTAGCAAATATATCCCATGATATAAATACTCCCACCATGCTTGATTTCAAGATACCAGCATGACATCACAGACCATGACTTGAGAAGCAAGGCCCAGATCCGCTCTCGTGAGTTGACTCCAGCACACTACTGAGTTCAATTCCCATAAGTAGAGCCACTTACTATCCTACCACTTGTTGGCCATGTGAACTTGAGCAGTTACCTGCTTACAGCCCCAGTTTCCTTACCGGTAGATGGATGTGCAGAAAGGATTTCTGTCTAGGGATGTGGGCAGGGTGAAATGAGTTGACATACAAGTGTGTAAGTGACTAGCACTTAGTCTGATAGTAAATAGCAACTGTACTACATCAGACTAGAAAGAGCCTATTCCGGACAGCGTAGGCTAGGTGTTGCTATAGCAACAGATAACCCCAAATCTGAGTCTTAATATAACAAACTTTGATTTATCATTCATGAAGTGTGACAAGGGCATATTGGGCAGGGGTGGGGCATGTCTTTGCTCATGAAAGCTCTTCAGGAGAGCAGGCTAATGGAGGCTTTGTGATGACATGTTTTTATGATCCCCACAGCAGACAGAAATATGCTAAACTGTAGGCTGTTTTAAAGCTTATTCCCACAAGCAGCACATATCATCTGTACTTTTTTCGCTAAAGCAAGCAAAGGGACATGCCTACAAGGATAAAGAAGAGTAACTCCTCCGTGTGTCCAGAAAGAAAACCAGAATTTCTGCATCAGAAGTCTTGAAGATGACCATGATCTCCTAGATATCGTTTCTTCAGTGGCATTTTTATAAAGTGGCTTGTATTGACACTGAGCAGGAAGAATGGGTGGGGATTATTCTCCTAGTCAATCCCACTGCTTCTGCTGAGGCCCATGGTAGACACTTAGAGCTAAAGGATTTCAAGGAACTTACTAAAACCCCCCCAAATCTGATTCCACTTCTCCCATGAGAACACTGACCAAGTATCTAGTTCGCCTCCCTAAATGGCCACAACAGCTCGGGCTGGGCCAGGCCAATGCCGGAGCCCAGAGCTCAGTCTGGGTTTTCCATATGGGTGGCATCCCAGGGTGTGCATTAGCAGGGAGCTGGAGCTGGAAGTGGAACTAACATGAACCCAGGCACTCTGATCCGGGATGCAGGTATCCCAGGTGGGACATCCCAGCGCTGCACCAGGATGGTCTAGCAGCAAATGGACATCACCCAGGGATCCCAGGACTTCCTGTCTCCTTGGGCTCTGGGATCACATTTGGAATGCTTGCTGTAGTTTTACACACCATATTGTCTGAGAAGTGAGGGGACAGTTCCTGGTCGCCCTCACATAAAAGAGGTTTTTTCTTTCCAAAGACTCTCTGAAGACATGACCCAATGCCTCATGGATCTCCGTTGGTTACATGTTCCCATCCTTGAACCAGTCCTTGTGCCCAGGGGACAGGATATGCTGATTGGCTCAAATCAGTCTACCCACACCAGGTGATTGAGAAGGAGGAGTGCTGGCTCCTGGAAGGATATTTAGGGCAGTGTTCAAGAAAGGGAACGTGGATGGTAGGAGACCCTCACATGTAAGTGTGGCCAGCACAGCTGTGTTGCCAGAGAAGCTGGACACTGAGTGTGTGTGTGAGGGGGAGGGGAGGGCTCAGAACTTCCAGCAGGACTGCTGAGTCCTGGACACATCTCTATGTGTGCCACTGTTTCCTTCTGGCAAATCTAGATCCCCCATTTGGAGTGCAGGAGGCTTTGAAAGATCATCTTGGAGTGTATCAACCATACTTCTTCTTTTCTGTGTTTTGATGCTAACCCTTAAGGAATTGCTCCTCCCAGGGTGAGCCAATTCTGAATGGGAGTCAACAACTAGCCTAGGGGCCGGGGCTGTGGTACAGTGGATTAATGCCCTGGCCTGAAGTGCTGGCATCCCATATGGGCGCCAGTTCGAGGCCTGGCTGCTCCACTTCCAATCCAGCTCTCTGCTATGGCCTGGGAAAGCAGTAGAAGATGGCCCAAGTTCTTGGGCCCCTGAACCCATGTGGGAGACCCAGAAGAAGCTCCTGGCTCCTGGTTTTGGATCAGTGCAGCTCCGGCCATAGTGGTCAATTGGGGGTGAACCAGTGGATGGAAGACCTCTCTCTTTCTCTCTGCCTTTCCTCTCTCTCTGTAACTCTGACTTTCAAATAAATAAATAAATCTTAAAAAAAAAAAAAAAAGAAAACTAGCCTAGCCCACTGAGTACACTTTTCAAGTGCAAACCACCCACCAGAGCCTACATTCCAGTCAGCTTCTTTATTGGGCTCTCATACTTGCAGCTAGGGCCCTCCCCACCCCAGGGACAGGTGCCGGACAACTCAAGACAGCCCCTGTGCCCCAGAGTCTGCTGAAGTCATTCAAACAAGCCAGTCCTAATCCCGTATCCGTCTGCCTTGATCCTCCCCATAGAAACCACAATAAAGACTCCCGCTCCCTCTGCTGAGATACACCCTGATGTATCTCCCTGTGTCCACCCCTCCCCTCCCTGCCTCCCCCTCCCCCCGACCCCCCACCCCTGCGCCACCTGATGTGGCAGCATCCTTTCTCCTCTTGGGATCAGAGGGCCACAAACTAACCTTTTAATGGTAGTCATCTCCTATTCTGGTTTTTTTTAAAATTTTTTTTTTTTTTTGACAGGCAGAGTGGACAGTGAGACAGACAGAGAGAAAGGTCTTCCTTTGCCGTTGGTTCACCCTCCAATGGCCGCTGAGGCGGGTGCACCACACTGATCTGATGGCAGGAGCCAGGTGCTTCTCCTGGTCTCCCATGGGGTGCAGGGCCCAAGCACTTGGGCCATCCTCCACTGCACTCAGGGCCACAGCAGAGAGCTGGCCTGGAAGAGGGGCAACCGGGACAGAATCCGTTGCCCCGACCGGGACTAGAACCCCGTGTGCCGGCGCTGCAGGCGGAGGATTAGCCTATTGAGCAGTGGCTCCGGCCTCGACAAACTTCTTAATACTCGATTTGGCTGCTGCGTCCTGGAATTTGGGAGCCAATTCCTGCAAGTGTTGCCCAGGAAGGAGGCAGGTGCAGGCCAGTAGGAGATCTGTATTCCTCAGGGTCCCAGTAGGAAATAGTCGGTGCACTCAGAAGGGCTAATTGAGAAGAGTTTACTGAACTCTTCACAGGGGCAGGGGCAGGGCCGTGCTTAGGGAGACCACTGAGAAATGGTGAAGCTCCCAGGGGCTGGCAGCAGAGGGGGGAGGGGGCTGCTAGCACAGCAAAACTGGGTGGACAAGGGAGGCAGCGATGTTTCTGGAATCCTGCATGGCCTGTGCTTGTTGAACAGGGTGCAGCTAACAGGAGCTGTAGCCACAGGTAGGCTCACAACAGTGGCCAAAACCACAGCTTGGCAGAAAGAAGGCAGGGCAAACGAGTAAGTCCTCCCTCCTCCTGAGCTACCCCTTGGTGCTGCCTCCCGTTGATCAAACACAAGTGCCAGCTACAGGACAAGTAATCACTTCATGTAATTCATAGAAATGAGCGTGCTAGGGACGAAGTAGGGTCGATAAGGACAGGAAATAGTTCTGGAAGGACAACTATCCAGGAGAAGGCTCAGTTCTATATTAGTTAATGCAGGCAGAACTAAAGAGGGCTTCGGCCCATGAGGGCAAAGAAGCAAGGAATTTGAGGTGAGGGTGTGTGAAACCCTTTCCCCTGTCCAGTTGCTCCTTCCTTGGCCACTTTGGGGTGGTTAATAAGAGGAAACATGGTTATCACAAAGAAAGTCAGGATTCGCATCATGAGAACAACATGGGATATAACTTACACTACAGTGTTAATGACTGATAATGCACCCTCAAACCCTATCCACAGCCTAGCATTAGCAAAGTGTTTTTTTTTAAATAGTTTATTTTTTAGAATAGTTGAGATTTACAGAAAAATTGTGAAGACAGTACAGAGTTCCCATATCTCTTACTTGCTGTATCTCTTTAGGTGCCTCCTTGCTGGGACAGTTTTCTCTTAACCTTGCCTTGTTTCCGATGACCTTGATGGTTTTGAGGACTATCAGGCAAATATTTTTGGACTGCTCCTTTCTTGAGTCTTGTCTGATGTTTGTGTCATGATTAGGTTAGGGTAATGGGCTGTGAGGAGGAAGACCCCAGAGATATGATGCCATTTCTGTCACAGCACATCCACAGTACATGCTACCAGGATGATTGATGGCATGATCACCCTGCTAAGGTACAATCTGTCAGCTTTCTCCATAGCATAGTTACTCTCTGCCCCCTCTTTCCACACTGTATTTTTTGGAAGGAACTCCCATTGGGTAGCCTACCCTCACTGATGTTGAACAGTCTACATACATGAGCAGTCTTCTTTTTTTTTTTTTAAAAAAAAAGTTTTTATTATATATTTGAGAGGTAGAGTTAAAGACAGTGTGAGGGAGAGACAGACAGAAAGGTCTTCCATCCACTGGTTCACTCCCCAAATGGCCGCAATGGCCAGAACTGTGCCCAACAGGAGCCAAGAGCTTCTTCCAGGTCTCCCATGTGGATGCAGGGGCCCAAGTCCTTGGGCCGTCTTCTGCTTTCCCAGGCCACAGCAGAGCTGGATCAGAAGAGGAGCAGCCGGGACTAGAACCAGCGCCCATATGGGGTGCCAGCACTGCAGGCTGAGGATTAACTGACTGTGCCACAGCGCCAGCCCCCATGATCAGTCTTAACCTGATTTTCTCGTGGAGGAATCCCCTCCTCCTCTATCCTTTGTGAGGCTGAGAAGCAGGCTCTGAGACGGGTTAGACCCACACGGTGGAGCATAGAGACTTCAGGCTCCACGCAGCCTGGTTTGGGAAAATGTGTGGAAAGGGTGGGGGATTTAGAGGGGGAATCATAACAAATTAGTGCATCCGCTGGGCTGGTTCATGTCCACAGTTATTTATGCTGGAGGCTGCCATTCACTCCTGGTAACAGGATAACGGGGGCAGGCCTGGGAGTCCAAGGCAAGCTCACAGGAGGCGGCTTCTGTGTTGTGGGAGATGAACGCCTTCTCACCCCTTAGAACCAAACCCTCCAGCGGAGTGACAGGCGCAACAAAATAGGAAATATGAATAGCTCATACACATGTGAATTACAAATGCAAACAGGTATTCATTTCTGCTCGCCAAAGTGGCAAAGGTCAAAAACTAGATAATTCCTAGTACTTGTGTGGGTGTGTATATATATATATATATATATATATATATATACACTCTACTGCTGATGAAAGGGCTGTTTATAATAAGGGAAACATTAAAATATTCACACTATCTAAAATAGAAATTCTAAAACTTAATTCTTTGAAAGGCAGAGAGGGGGACAGGGAGACAGAGACAGACAGACAGAGATGTCCCACCTACCAATTCATTCTGCGAATGCCTGCACCAGCCAGGGCTGGGTCAGCGCTGGGTCACACGGAAGCTGGAAACCGGGAACTCAGTCCTGGTCTCTCACATGGGTAGTAGGCACCCAACTACTTGAGCCGCTGCCTGCTGCCTCCCAGGGTGCACTTCCGCAGGAAGCTGGAATTGGAAGAGGAGTGGGACATTGGATACAGGGTGTGGACATCTGAAGCACCCAGTGCCCAGCCCTAGAAATGCAACTTTTATGATTTTGTCATGGACTGTCATTGATATAAGGAAAAGCAAACTATAAAGATAATCATTATTATTAATAATATTGAAAAACTAGAAGTACCCGGAATATGTAACAACAAATGAGCAGTTAACTATATTTTATTTTGTCCATTGGACCAAGGTTTATGAAGTTACTCAAGTGGCCCCATGGAAGAGGGTTTCCCAAACTGTGTTGGGAAAGAGGACATGGTCAGTGCCTCTCCCATACTCTGCCTTATCACTTCATGCACTTTCATTTTTGTGTTTATTTATTTATTTTTTTTGGACAGGCAGAGTTAGTGAGAGAGAGAAAGAGAGAGAAATGTCTTCCTTTTTCCGTTGGTTCACCCCCAAGTGGCCGCTACAGCCAGTGCATTGCGGCCAGCATGCTGCGCCGATCCAAAGCCAGGAGCCAGGTGCTTCTCCTGGTCTCCCATGCGGGTGCAGGGCCCAAGCACTTGGGCCATCCTCCACTGCACTCCCTGGCCACAGCCGAGAGCTGGACTGGAAGAGGGGCAACCGGGACAGAATCCGGCACCCCAACCGGGACTAGAACCCAGGGTGCTGGTGCCGCAGGCGGAGGATTAGCCTGTTGAGCCACAGCACCAGTCACTTCATGCACTTTCAACTGACAGTACCTGATTCCTTGCCTGAAACCTTTCTCTAACCATTAAGCTTTTGTTTTCTGCCGTAATGATGTCCAGCATACCTCTCAACTATGACTTGGTTTCCAACTAAGGGTGAAAGTTTGCAAATGAGCAAAGTTTTAGTTGTCATGACTAGGGAGGGGCTGGGATACTGCTGGCATCTAGTGGGTAGGGGCTAAGGATGCTGCCAAGTCCCACAAAGGGACAGGCTTGGGCATAGCGGTTCAGACACCACTTGGGATGCCTGCATCCCTTGTTGGAGTTCTTGGATTTGAATCCTGGCTCTGCTTCCGATTCCAGCTTCCTGCTGCTGGGCACCCTGGAAGGCAGTAGGGAATAGCTCAAGTGATTTGAGTCCCTTCCACCTACCTGGGAGACCTAGATGGAGTTCTAGGTTCATGGCTTAGGTTGGCATGTAGGAGATGAACCAGCACATGGAAGATCCCTCTGTCTCACAAATAAGTAAAAATTAAAGTGCACTGTAACAAAGAATCATGTAACTCCAGAGGTCCATAGCACTGGGATTGGAGAACTCCATTCTACAAATATCCCGGCTCAGTTCCACCCAGAGGGGATCATTTGATTTGTGCATCTTCCCCTAATTCTCCTGGATTAATCTGCCATTGCTCACAACAGTAGCCAACTTGGTAGCGCACCCTCCCCTTGTCCCTGTCCCCACACTGCTGTTCCTTGTACCTCTCAAACGACTTCATCTTCCATGCCTGTCTCGGGATTTATTTTTGGGAGAACGCAGGCTTAGCCAGTATGCTTGCCAGAGGATTTGATGACCCCTTGCTTTCTCACCGAAGTTTGGAGATTGCCTCATGTACGCCATTTTCTATTTTTCTTCTTGGAAATTCACATTGTACGTTTGCTGTGTTGAAGGCCCCTAGAATTTCCATAGCAGAAGCAAACCTTTCTCCTCGTTCTCATCCCTCTCTCCTTCCCCTCCCTCCCTTCCTTCTTGTTTCTTTCAATGTGAAGAAATTTGTCAACTCTTATCTACTGAGTCTCATGGAGCTAGTGGCCAATTCACCGACTACATCTACTATAAAAGATTAGTTAATGACATAGGAAGTCGTCTGTGCCTCTCCCTCCGATCTTAGTCTTACTCACTAACAGAATTTTGATGTGGTCAGCTGCTGCCTCAGCACAGCCCTGCTTAGAGCTGGCTGGCACACGGTTGATGAACGCACGAAGGAGTGAATGGAGAAGTATCGGACACCCGTTCCTCTGTTCTCCTCCACTTTGGCCCTCTCAATGTCACAACCCAGCTCTTCCCCGATCCCGAGACACCCTCACCCCTGGATACTGGGACCCCACAGTCCAGTTGTAGAAGAGGAGTGAGTGGAGTCCTCACTGCCCAGCTGTGCCTGATCACATTTATTCAACATTGCAGCCCTGTGTCGCATCACTGCATTTACTGCTCATACCCAGGCACTATGGTTGTTATCCCAGTTTGGGGGGATGTGCTGCCCTGAGAGGAGAGGGTGCCTGTCTAATGTCCCACAGCCATCAGCTGCACCAACTTTGCTGATATGATGTCCATATCCTTAACCACTCTTCTAAACAAGGGTTTGGAAATAGGGTGAGGGTCTTGGAGAGTGGGATGCAGCATGCCCAGGGAAATGAGAGGTGGCATAGCAAAGTGGTTAGGCTTCCAGCCTGCAGCCAGGCTGCCAGGGCTTGAATCCAAACTCTGCGTATACCATGTGAGCCTGTGCAAGTTACCGAACATCTCTGTGTCTTGGTTTTCTAACCTATACAATGGAGACAATAGCGTCTCTTGCCTCATAAGGTGGTGGTGAAGACTAAGTGGACACTATCTACAGATGAGTTAATAAGTACTTTGTGAGCACTGTTTACCAAGTGCTATGTGGATGTTAAGGGAATAACGTATGTACCTCTGGATGTCAGGGTTGTCACCAATATTTTTTTAAAGATTTTATTTATGTATTTGAGAGGTAGGATTACAGTGAGAGGGAGAGACAGAGGGAAAGGTCTTCCTTCCATTGGTTCACTCCCCAAATGGCCGCAACAGCCGGAGCAGCACCAATCCGAAGCCAGGAGCCAGGTGCTTCTCCTGGTCTCCCATGCGAGTGCAGGGCCCAAGCACTTGGGCCATCCTCCACTGCACTCCCTGGCCACAGTAGAGAGCTGGCCTGGAAGAGGAGCAGCTGGGACTGGAACCAGTGCCCGTATGGGATGCCGGCACTGCAGGCAGAGGATTAACCTACTGCACCATGGCGCCAGCCCCACCAATATTATCTCATGTAAGTAAACTGGATATAGAACCTGCACATGTGGGCTTTGCTATCAGACTGCCTCAGGTTGAGGCATGACTTACAAGCTGTGTGACCTTAGGCCACTTACTGAATCTCAGTTTCCTGTGTGCACGTTGGGGATAAATGGCCTCACCTCTCAGGGGCACAGTGAGGGTTACCTGGGCTACAATGAATAGTCAAGTGCTGTGTTCATTTTTTTCTGATGTCACAAATCTTTTTTTATAAAGCTTTTATTTAAAGAATATAAATTTCCAAAGTACAGCTTATGGATTACAATGGCTTCCCCCCCCATAACTTCCCTCCCACCCGCTACCCTCCCCTTTCCCACTCCCTCTCCCCTTGCATTCACATCAAGATTCATTTTCAATTCTCTTTATACACAGAAGATCAGTTTAGTACATATTACGTAAAGATTTCAACAGTTTGCCCTCACATAGAGACACAAAGTGAAAATACTGTTGGAGTACTAGTTATAGTATTAATTCACAATGTACAGCACATTAAGGACAGAGATCCTACATGATTTTTTTTAAAGAATTGATTAATTATCTATGCAATTTCCAATTTAACACCAAGACTTTTTAATCATTTTCAATTATCTTTATATACAGAAGATCGATTCAGTATATGCTATGTAAAGATTTCATCAGTTTGCACCCACACAGAAACACAAAGTGTAAAAAATAAGTGCTGTGTTCATTATCAGCTGTCATTCATACTTACAACAGTTCTGTAGAGTTGGCGCTGTCATTGATGTAGGCAGGGAGGTAGCCAGTGAAGAGGAGCTGGGGATTGCCAGGGCTACCACAGCCCATTTGTGTGCTAGCCACCCCCCACCCCATACTCAATTCCCATAATGGACCTGATGCCATGACACTTCTGAGATTTCCAAGAAATGACACAGAAATGGGCTCTACTCAAACCCTGCCCCAAACTCTGACTCTTAAATCCTCAGTTAAGCCCTGCCCCAGCCCCCCAGTCCCATGCCTCCCAGAGCATGAAGGGAAAGCTCTCCGGAACTTGTAGAAGGCGACAGCTTCCTCTCTCTCTCATGCTCACTCTCTCTCTCCTCTCGCTCTCGCTCTCTTTCCTTTAGCCTGTAAGTAAATATTATTCCTTGCTCACCTCTGTCATTGTCTCTCCTTGAATTCTTTCTGGAGACCAAAGCCTCACCAGAGGCACACCCACAACACCATCACCCACATTTTAGGGAACAGGAAACCAGGCTCAAAGGAGTGATGTTATTTGCTCGGGGTCACATGGCTGGGGTTGGAGTTCCTGCCTGGTTGAGTCACTCTGGAGAGGTCTGGCACTTGTTTTGAGAGGGTGCCCCCAGCCCCTCCCCTGCTTGCTGTGTGTGGACTCAGTGGACAATCATTGGCTGGACCTAGGGCATTCTTCAACAGACCAGGGACTTCCACACTAAACAAAGCCAAACACAAACACTCATTAGAATGCAATTGCTGTCTTGCTTAAAGCAAACGTCTCAATTAACAGAGAGACCTTTTTGGTTCTTAGCTGCAGGCAAGTTCTTTTTGGATCAATTAAGTTGTTGACAGCACAAGAGGCTACATACAAATCAACAGCCAAGGTGCCTTTTGGTTCAGGTGTGCATCTGAGTGAGCAATGGACTGGAGTCAGGTTCCAGTATTCTAGTGCAACCCTCAGTAAGAAACGGGTGTCCTATCACAGCCAGTGTATACACACATACACATAACTCTTACAGTGGGCAATCTTCTATTCCATTGGATTAAAAACAAAGGTACTTTCAATAACTAATCCCATGGCATCATGAATAGCCCACAGTTTAGAATACTTCAGACTGGATTGTAGTTGCCTGACCTGTGAGCTGGGACATTCGAATAAACGAGGCAGGTGCCCTTGATGTGCTCCTGTGGTTTTAAGGACAGTTTTGTGCCCTGGAGTGAGACAGACCCTTGAACTAAGTGTCTGCTGCCTCTTACAAGCTGTTGCCTTCCTGTCCGCCCACCTCCACCACCACACTCCTCCTCTCTAGCCCCCGCCAGGTACCTGACCTCTTTGATCTTCCTAGGAGGCCGAACATATTTGCACCTCAAAGACTTTGCACTCCACCACTCCTACTGCCTCCCAGGTCCCACTTCCCTCCCAGAGCCTCTGCAAAAAATGTCAGCTTATCAGCCATGCTCTGCGGTTCACTTGCTTCTGCGCAATGGCAACCCCGCCATCATTTTTTAATATTTACCTTGCTTTAATTTGATTCTTAACAGTTATCACTATTTGTTGTTTATTATTCAAAACTAAGTTGCACAAAGGCAGGAAATTTGTTTCCTTCTTGAGGATGGCCATTCTATCAGGTGTGATATTTCATTGTTGCTTTAACTTGCATTTCCTTGATAATTAGTGTTTTTAAGCATAAGCATTTTTTGCATACCTTTAACCATTTGCATGTCTGTCTTTCTCTCTCTCTCTCTCTCTCTCTCTTTCTTTCTTACTCGCTTTCTTGCTTTTTTTGACAGGCAAATTGGTTCACCCTCCAATGGCCGCTGCAGCTGGCACATCGCGATGATCCGAAGCCAGGAGCCAGGTGCTTCCTCCTGGTCTCCCATGGGGTGCAGGGCCCAAGCACTTGGGCCATCCTCCACTGCACTCCCAGGCCACAGCAGAGAGCTGGCCTGGAAGAGGGACAACCAGGACAGAATCCGGTGCCCGGACCGGGACTAGAACCCCGGGGTGCCAGCGCCACAGGTGGAGGATTAGCCTAGTGAGTCGCATCGCCAGCCTGCGTGTTTTCTTTTGATAAATGTCTTCAAACTCCTTGTACGTTTTCAAACCAGGTGGTTTTCTTAGTGTTGAGTTCTTTGAGTTCCTGATATGTTTTAGACAGTCTCATTCCTTTCAGTATGTCTGTCCTTATGCTGGGATGCACATTGTCTGGATCACTGTTGCTTTGTAGTGAAATTTGAAATAGAAAAGTATAAATCATCCAACTTTGTTCTTCTATTTCAAAAATTGCCATATAGTTAGATACATAGATTGTCTTCAATGAATTATACCACCTACATGACAATATAGCCTTCTTCCCTCACTTTAATGATCTTTGCCATGGATCCCACAATATCAGAGACTAATATCCCTGTTTTAAAAAATAGTAATTATATAATGTCTGCATATGAAGAGGATATGGCAAAATGTTAAAAATTGTTAAATTTAAAAATGTTAAAAGATGGATTGTTTTGGCTATTGTAGATCTCTTGAAATTCTATATGAATTTTAGGATAAAATCACCAATTTTGACAAATCAGTTGAGATTCTGATAGGAATTTGCAGAAATTATTGCCATACTAAGGATGCTGTCATCCAATAAACATGATATGCTTTTCCATTTATTTACATCTTTAATTTCTTCCAACAGTATTTTATAGTTTCCAGAGTGTGTTTTATTCTTTTTATTAAATTTACTTCTGCATATTTTATTCTTTCTTGTGTTGTTAATATAAGTAGCAATTTCTATATATTCATCCTGTTTCCTACAACCTTGCTGAACTCAGTTCTTATTTCTGGTAGTTTTTAAGTGGAGTGCTTAGAATGTTTTATATATAAGACCATGTTATTTGCAAAAAAGGTAGTTTTACTTTCTTTCCATCTGAATGTGTTTAATTTCATTCTCGTGCCTAGCTGCCTTAGAATAGTCTCTAGTGTGACATTGAAAAGCAGTGGGAGGGGCCAGCGCTGTGGCGCACTAGGTTAATCCTCCACCTGCAGCGCCAGCATCCCATATGGACACTAGTTCTAGTCCTGGTTGCTCCTCTTCCAGTCCAGCTCTCTGCTGTGGCCCGAGAGTGCAGTGGAGGATGGCCCAAGTGCTTGGGCCCTGCACCCCATGGGAGACCAGGAGGAAGCACCTGGCACCTGGCTTCAGATCGGCGCAACTCTGGCCGTTGTGGCCACTTGGGGGATGAACCAACGGAAGGAAGACCTTTCTCTCTGTCTCTCTCACTCACACTGTCTGTAACTCTGCCTGTCAAATAAATAAATGAAAGCTTCAAAAGAAAAGAAAAGCAGTGGGAGCAGGCACCCTTGTCTTGTTCCTGATCCTAGGGGAGAACATTCAGTCTCTCACCATTAAGGACGACGTCAGCTGTGAGCTATTTGTGGATGCCCTTTATCAGGTTGAGGATGTCCCCTTCATTTCCTCGTTTATTGATTTTTTTTAAATAATGAAAGAGTTTGGAATTTTTGTAGAATGCTTTTCCTGAATCTCCTGAGATTATCGTATAGTGGTTTTTGTTTTTCATTCTGTTGATATGGCGTATTGCAATAATTGATTTTCAGATCTTAAACCAGCCTTGTATTCCTTGAATAAAATCCCTCTTAGGCATATGGTATAACTTTTCTTACGTGTTACTAGATTTGGTTCACTAGTATTTTATTGAGAATTTTTGTACCCATATTAATAATAAATATTGACCAATGATTTTCTTTGTTTAGTGTTGATATTACAGAATGAGTTGGGAAATATGCCTTCCTTTTCTATGTTCTTCACATGTTTGACAGAATTGACCCACAAGTCATTCAGCGCTTAGTTTTCTTAGAGAGTAGTTTTTTTTCTTCTATTTTTGACAGGTAGAGTGGACAGTGAGAGAGAGAGAGAGAGAGACAGAGAGAAAGGTCTTCCTTTGCCGTTGGTTCACCCTCCAATGGCCACCGCGGCTGACGCACTGCGGCCGGCACACCACGCTGATCCGAAGCCAGGAGCCAGGTGCTTATCCTGGTTTCCCATGTGGGTGCAGGGCCCAAGCACTTGGGCCATCTTCCACTGCACTCCCGGGCCACAGCAGAGAGCTGGCCTGGAAGAGGGGCAACTGGGACAGAATCCAGCACCCTGACCGGGACTAGAACCCAGTGTGCCGGCGCCGCAAGGCGGAGGATTAGCCTGTTGAGCCAAGGCGCCAGGCAAGAGAGTAGGTTTTATTATTATTATTATTATTATTAAGTCTCATTACATATAAGTCTATTCAGATAGCCTATTTCTCCTTGAATCTGATTAGGTAGTTTACATCTTCACAGAATTTTTCATCTTATTTATCTAATTTATTGACATACAACTGTTCATAATTCTCTTTTATAATTCATTTTATTTGTGAACTGTTGGTAGTATTACCTCTTTTATTTCCAAGACCAGTAATTAGAAACTCCCCTCTCTCTCTCCTTCTCCCCCTGCCCCCACCACACGTGCACAGGCTCTCACGTACACACACACACACACACACACACTCACTTTACCAAAAGTTCTTTCAATTTTGTTAATTTTATAAAGAACCATCTTTTGTTAGGATTTTTCCTTGATTCTTTTCCAATTCTCTCATTAATCTTCATTTTAATCTTTATTATTTTTCTTGTTTGTCTTTGGCTTACCTTTTTTTTTTTTTTCCGGTTTTGTACTGGAGAAGTTTAGGTCGTTGATGAGGTCTTTCTTCTCTTTTAGTGTAGGCATTCGCAGCTATGAATTTGCCTCTAAACACTGTCTTAACAGCATCTCATAATGGGGTCTTGTTTTGCTATGTCTACATTTTCAGTGATTTCAGAGTATTTCCTATTTTTCCTTTGGATACTTTCTTTGAACTGTTGCTTGGTTGGGAGTGGCTTATTAAACTTGTGAATTCCCCGCATTTCCTTTCTTTGGTTGATTCCTAATTTCATTCCATGTTGGCTGAATAACATGCTTTGTAGTATTTCTATCCTTTTAACTTTGCTGAGGTTTGTATGGTCTGTGCTCCACATGCACTAGAGAAGAATGTGCATCTGTTCTTTAGGGGTGGAGTACTCCACAGTGCCGGTTAGTTCTAGTTTATTTATGATGTTGGTCAGGTCTCCTGTTTTTTTACTTTCTTCTACCTAGTTTTTCTATGCATTATTGTGAGTGAACTGTCAGTGTATTGAACTGCTGCTGTTGAATTGTCTATTTATTCCTTCCTTTCTGTCATTTTGGCTTCAGGTACTGTGGTACTCCATTATTGTTAGATAGATATATGGTTGTTTTATCTTTCTCTCTATACACACAACATATTTTGTTTTAAAGTCTAGTTTTTTATATTTGTATAGTCGATTCCAATTTTTTTGTAGTTTCTGTTTGCATGATATATTTCCCTGACCTTTTCCTTTCAATTTGTATCTTTGAATCTAAAGATGTTTCCTGTAGACAACATATCAATGGATCTTATTTTCTTATCCAGTGAGTCCCTCTGCCTGTTGATTGGATTGTTTAATTCATTTACAATTAATGTGGTCATTGATAGAGTTCAACTTATGTCTGCCATTTTACTTTTTGTTTTCTACACATTTCCTCTGTTTTGTTTCTCTCTCTTTTACTGCTTCCCTTTGCATTAAGTGAATATTTTCTAACACAGCACTTAAATTTCTATATTAATTTTCTTATTTATCACTCATGGTTCTCTTCATTTATTCCTGCAAATTCAAGTTGCCATCTGGAGTCTTTTTCTTAGCACAATACAGCTTTGCCTCCACCCACCTCCTTTATACTTTAGTGGCAAAGATGTTACATTTTTTATAGTATAAACCCAATAATACATTCTTACATATAGAATTCCAGTGATTTATACAAATGATCCCATAACTAAGAATAATGGTGAAGAAATATCTATTTATTTATAAGTACATAATTGCCTTTATGATCTTTCTTTCATGTAGATTCAGATTGTCATCTGGGATCAATTGCTTTTAGCCTGAAGATCTTCCTTTAGTATTTCTTACAAGGATGGTCTACTGACAACAAATTCTTGATTTTTTTTTTTTTTTTGACAGGCAGAGTGGACAGTGAAAGAAAGACAGAGAGAAAGGTCTTCCTTTTCTGTTGGTTCACCCCTCAATGGCCACTGCGGCCTGCGCACTGAGCTGATCCGAAGCCAGGAGCCAGGTGCTTCTCCTGGTCTCCCATGCAGGTGCAGGGCCCAAGGACCTGGGCCATCCTCGACTGCCTTCCCTGGCCACAGCAGAGAGCTGGCCTGAAAGAGGAGCAACTGGGACAGAATCCGGTGCCCTGACCAGGACTAGAACCCAGTGTGCTGGTGCCACAGGCAAAGGATTAACCTATTGAACCATAGCACTGGCTCAAATTTTAGATTTTTGTTATCTGAGGATGTCTTTATTTCACTTTCACTTTTCAAAATTAGCTTTGCTGGATAGAGAACTCTCAGCAAGCAGGGAAGCCCCTGCCCTCCTTTGAGTACTTCAAATGTGATCTCATTGCCTTCTGGCCTCCAGCGTTTCTTACGGGAAGTCATCTGTTAATCTTACTGAGCTTCACTGGAAAGGATGAGTTGTTTTTCTCTTGCTGCTTTCATGATTTTTCTCCTTGGGTTTCAGCACTTTAATTATGACACATTTGTGGATAAATTTGAATTTAACCTATTTGGGGTTTTTTGATCTTTGATGTGTAGATTTATGTTTTTAATGAATTTAAAGTTTAAACCGTCATTTCTTTGAACATCTTTTTACACTTCTTTTTCTCTCTCCATTGTCTAAATCCCCCATTATTTTGTTGGTGCAATTAATGGTGATCCACATTTCCCTGAACCTTTTTTCATTTTTCTTCATTCTGTTCTTCAGATTGCATAATTTCTGTTAATCTTCAATTTGATGTTCTTTCTTCCACCATTAAATCTATTGAGCCCCTCTGATAGGTTTTTCATTTCAATTATTGTATTTTTCAACTCTGCAATTTCCACTTAGTTTCTTTTTATAACTTTAATCTCTTTGTATTGTTTATTTGATGTGACATTGTCATCACATCTCCCTTTGCTTCTTCATCATGGTTTCCTTGGTTCTTTGGACATATTTACAATACTCCTTTGAAGTCTTTGCCTGTTAAATCTGACAGCTGATCTCTTTTATGGGCAGTATCTATTGTCATCTTTTTACTCTCTGATATGTATGGGTCATTCTTCCCTGTTTCTTTATCTTTTCCCCCCTTTTTTTGAAAATTGGACATTTAAAATAATATATGCAGTAACTTTTGGTATTGTTCCCCTCTATAGGGCTCATCATAGTTATTTGCTTGTTTACTTCTTCAGTGCTTTGATGGATTATTATTATTTTTTTTGACAGGCAGAGTGGACAGTGAGAGAGAGACAGAGAGAAAGGTCTTCCTTTTTCTGTTGGCTCACCCCCCAATGGCCACTGCAGCTGCCGCACTGTGCTGATCCAAAGCCAGGAGCCAGGTGCTTCTCCTGGTCTCCCATGCAGGTGCAGGGCCCAAGCACTTGGGCCATCCTCCACTGCCTTCCCGGGCCACAGCAGAGAGCTGAACTGGAAGAGGAACAACCGGGACTAGAACCCAGTGTGCCGGCGCCGCAGGCAGAGGATTAGCCTATTGAGCTGCAGCACCGGCCTGATGGATTATTTTAACAAAGTTTATCACCTGCCTCCATTTCTGAGAAGCCTGTGATGTTGCTCCTCAGGGAGCCTAGCTTGAGCTGTGTCCACAGTCATCCTCAGATGGTTGTCAGGGCTCTCTTTGGCTGCTGCTTTTCCTGAACGCACCCGACATCCATCTCCATTTATTGTCCTATTGTCTTTGAAAATGCCCTGAAGTGTAAATTGCCCCCCATAAACTTATTCAATCAGATTTGGCTTCATTTTAAGGGGTCCTTACCCAAAGTCAGTGATAGAGATTTGTTATGAAAAATAAAAGTCCTCCCAGGATTTTATTTCCTCTCCTCTCTGGCAGACTAGCTGGCTTACCGTCTCTCCTTGATCTACAGTGACTCTATCAGTTTCCTCTCCGCTGACCTCCACCACCATCAGCACTGTGTTTTAAAGCAGGCTTTGACCTAAAATTCCTTCACATCCTGCTGCAAAGAATCTTTGTTCCTTTGAGAAGAGATTAGAAGCCCTATATTCTTTGGTTTACTTCTTCCCCTGGGCAAGACCTCTGAGCCACCACTCTAGCACAGAAGGTGGATGGTGGCACATTTCTCTCTGAATGACACTCCCACCGTGGAAGCCCCACATCCCATGCACCAGAGGAAGGGCACTTAGTGCTGCAGTATTCTCAGCAGTGCCATGTCCCAGGTGAAGCCACTGTCTCAGCAGTGGGGCTGGGCAGAAGAAGGGAGTCCCTGCCTCCAAGCTGCACTTGCCCAGAACTTAGCTTCAGCAGCAGGTGCCTGGAATTCCCATCTTGCCAAGCTGGGATGGTGAAGGGAAGGTGCAAGATACCATCTAACTGTGAAGACTTACTTTTTTTTAAATAGAATTTCTTAAGTAAACCATTTTTAAAAGATGTATTTATTTATTTAAAAGGCAGGCTTAGCACGGGCTAACTTAAGCCAAAATTTAATATTTGGGATTCTTGCTGTTTGCTTAGATAAGAATTCTAAGCACTGGCTCAAAGAATACATGCAACATGGTAAGGTTTTTGAGTTTATTTAGAGAGTGAGAGACATACATGGGAACATGAGGTCTTTATTAAGGGAGAGTGGGTCTGAAAGAGTAAGCAGGGTCTTTATGTCAGTCTTTCAGGGGTCTACCTGGGAGCAAGCCAGGGAGCACCAGGGGCAAATGAGAGTGCAGGTGAGTTGTGGCGACCGAGCGGGCTCAGCACTCTCCAGGCCTCTTATTCACTTCCAAAAAGGGCTACATAGGCTGATTGACAGGTGGGTGGATACAGGTGAGATCCCATGAGGGCAAGTGGGTGTGGCCTCCAGTTTATGAACCTAATCCTGTCTCCTTGACGAGACCCATATCAGAGTGACAGAGCGAGGGAGTGGGAAACAGAGAGGGAGAGATCTTGCATCCATTGATTCAGCTCCCCAAATGGTTGCCATAGCCAGGGCTGGGCCAGGCCGAAACCAGGAGCCAGGAACTCCACCCTGGTCTTCCACATGGGCGGCAGAGACCCGCAGACTTGGACCATCTTCTACTGCTTTACCAGGAGCGATAGCAGAGAGCGGGACTTGAACCACTGGCGTCACAAACAGCAGCTTAACCCATTGCACCACAACACTGGCCCCAGGAAGCTTTTTTTTTTTTCATTTGGTATATGTATGTAGGAACATTTCTAAGGATTTTAAATGACAGGGTGTGCACGCACGTGTGTGAATAATTTTCTCCAGTTCTGCAGGGCAGTGGGTCCCTGGAGCTCCTCACTGCCATTCCAGTTTGGAACCCCCTAGGTTCAGTTTACACCGTGCATCATTCTGTATAAAATCCCTTCTTCCCTAACTAGAAAATGCTCACAGTTTAAGGCTTCCTTTTCTTTCCTACCCCCTTTCGCTTGTGTTGTTATTACACCTGTCTGCCATATTGCATTGGGATTGCTTGAATTGTCTTTGCTTCCCCAATAGATTCTTTGCTCCTCAAGGACTCATACTGTTCAGGTCTGCACACCATTCCCACCATGGAGCTTGGCCTGTATTAGATGTTCAAATAATGAATATCAAGAGCATTTTGCATGTCCTTTGTGGTGGTCATCCTTTCTCATCTCTTCAAAGAGAAAGAGAGGGAGTGAGGGGGAACCATCTATGAGGGTAGAGTCACTAACAAAAGTAGCTGTAGTGTATATGTAGCAGTTGCTGTTATAAGCACTTTTTACATATATTCATAATGTAATCTTCACATAACTCTATTAGCATCAGTTAATATACTTAACCCTGTTCCTCATTTACAATGATAAAACTGAGACAGGGATTTTAAGTCATTTGTGCAAGGTTACATGCTAATAAGTTGTAGGGCCAGCATTTGCGTTCAGGTATTCGACTCCATCATTGCTCTGACAAACTGTCTAAATGGTTTAAACTAGGTGCTTAGTAGGTGCTGAATATGTAGCAAATTAAATAAATGCTAGCATCAACAAACCCAGACTCCAATTAAATAAAGGTATATCCGATCTTATGTCTGGATTTCTTTCTTATGAGCCATTCAGCCTCTGATCACCACCCTCCTTTTAAATGATGAGATTTGAGACAGTGCCTTACCTGCTTGCACCTTGCCTCTGGGAAGGCGGGCACCAGGCTGCACGCCAGACCTTGGCAACCTTAGCTGTGGCTCACCACCAGCCAACCCCAAGTGTAGCTGCTTCCACAGCCAGTAATCACCCTGTTATTTTCTTGGCGTGTGTGGTCTCCTACTTTTTAACAGAAGTTTCCATTTTACTGTTCTGTGGCTGATAGGCGTTACTGTAGTCAGCGTTCAGTTACCTGGCAGATGGTCACTTTCATGAACAATGATTAAAACACTCACGAAAATAGCATCCCGGGATCTTGCTGTTTATTGTATACGAGACTGAAGTGCTCATATTTTGTAATTAAAATAGTGAGAGGGAGTTGCTGTTATATTATGATTTTAATAGAAAGATAACGTATGTAATTAGAGTGTTCAAGTCTTGAGCATCCCTCCAGATGGGGAGGCCAGAACATTTGCAGTACTCCAAGAGGCTCCTCCTGCCTCTTCCCAGCAACACATCATCCCCAGAAGCAGTTAATTCTCCTGACTTCTGTCATTACAGGTTGACTTTTGCTTGTTTCAGAGCCTCCTATAAAACATGGAACCACACTGTGGCCGTGTGTCTGTCTGCTCTTACCCCGCATTTAGTCAGTAAACGTCCCTCTGTTCCGTTGCATGAAACAGTGGTTCATGCCTTTTTATTGCTGTATACTTTTCCATTGTAGACATGCACCAGTTTATCCACTTTTTGTTGTTGTTGTTGATAAATAACTAGGTTTTCTCCAGGTTTGGGCTGTTTTTAAAAAATCATGATCAAGTCTTTGTGTGAGCCTAGGCTTCCATGTCTCTAGGGCAAATTCCTAAGGATGAGTTATCTTTGTGTTATAGGGTAGATATATGTGTTTAATTTTATGAGACACTTCCAGATCTTTTCTGAAAATGATTGTACACTTTAAATCCCCACTTGGAGTGTTGGAGACTTTTGGTGGCTCTATAGCTGAGCCAACAATTGATTTGTCAGGTTTTTAATAAATCATTTTGATGGTCATGTAATGTTTTCTCATCATGATTTTAATTTGGTTTCCCTGATGATTAATGACACGGATACATTTTTATGTGCTAATTTGTCATTTGTATATCTTTGTGGAGTGTCTGTTCAAGATTTTGACCATTTTTATTGGGTTATTTTTCTTTTTGTTATTGAGTTATAGGACTTTCTTTTATATGCTGGATAAAGTACTTTTCAGATACATGTGTGGTTACTATTTTCTTCCAGTTTGTAGTATCCCTGTTAATTTCCATAGTGATGTCGTTTGAATGAACAGAAGCTTTAAATTTTTAGGACATCCAGTTTATGAATTAAAAAATTTTATGGTGAGTACTTTTTGCGTTCTAGTAAATATTTGCCTTTTAGAAGAGATTCTTCCATGTGTTCTTGAAGCTTTATTTTTTAATTCTTATGTTTCGATGTATGACTCAAATTAATTTCTGTATGGTGTGAAACAAGAAATAATATTTGCTTTTTTCACATAAATACTTAATTATTCCAGCAAATGTGTTCAAAATTCTGTCCCCATAGAACACCCTTGGCGCTTTTGTCAAAAGTCAATTGACTGGCCGAGGCCGAGGCTCACTAGGCTAATCCTCCGCCTGCGGCTCCAGCACACTGGGTTCTAGTCCTGGTCAGGGCACCGGATTCTGTCCCGGTTGCCCCTCTTCCAGTCCAGCTCTCTGCTGTGGCCCAGGAGTGCAGTGGAGGATGGCCGAGGTGCTTGGGCCCTGCACCCCATGGGAGACCAGGAGCAGTACTTGGCTCCTGGCTTTGGATAAGTGTGGTGCACCAGCCGCAGCGGACATTGAGGGGTGAACCAACGGAAAAGGAAGACCTTTCTCTCTGTCTCTCTCTCACTGTCCACTCTGCCTGTCAAAAATAAATTTTTAAAATTTTTAAAAAACTCCATTGACTGCAACTTAGGGTCCTAGTTCCAGAATCTTTATCCTATTGCATGGAGACGTTTGTCTCTCTCTATGTCACCCTAGCATTCTATTCTACTCTACTCAGTTGAGGTAAGTTCTTTTTCGAGACTGTTCTAGCCTTCCTAGATGGTGATGTGTCCTCCAGAAACTCATACATTGGTCACAGGATACAGGGGCTTCCTGGAGGTTATTAAGTTAAACTGGGGTCCTTAGGGTGGGGCCAAATCCAATGTGAGTTATGCCCTTTTACAAAGAGGTAACCAGGGCATGGGTGTGCATACAGGGAGAGCTGTAAGAACAAGAAGGCAGAGTTTGGGGTGATGCCTTTATAAATTGAGGGATGCTGTACCTTGCCAGCTCTAACCAGCAGAAAGTGGAAGCCAGGGAGCATTCCCTCTCTCACGGCCTTCAGGAGGTTCGAATCCTGCCAGCACCTTGACCATGGACTTGTAGGCTCCACAACTGGGTGACAATGAACTTTATAGTTCAAGTTGCCCAGAATGTGGCACTTGGTCATGGCAGCCCTAACAAATGAGCATGTATGGAAGTCTCTTGGTTTTTCAAGAAATTCTAAAATCAGCCTATCAATATCTTCAGTCTAGGTTTTCATTTTGATTTAATTCAGTTGGGGAAGAATAATCCCATTATGTCTTCACAATGCTCAGTCTTCTTCTTTTTCTTGATTTATTTATTTATTTATTGAGAGGGGTGGCGGAGGAAAGAGACTGAGAGAGCATATAATTTGATGTATCCACTCCTTTAATTTCTCCCAGTTTTCTCTTTAGGTTAGAGTATATACGTCTTGCACATTTTTTGTTAAATTTATTATTATATATTATTTCTTCACCTATGCGTTTGTAAATTCTGCTTTCCAACTTTGCTTGTCAATTATTTACTTCTAATAGAAGTACTTTTTTTTCATAGTGACATGAATACTGTGACCTTACTAAATTCACTTACTCTGATTTTTTTGATGACATCATTAGGATTTTTACATATGCAATCATGATGTTTGTTTAAAATAGTTTGTGGTAGGATATTGCAGTGACTCTTGCCACAACCTAGGTCAGGTATCTAATCTCAGCTTTGCTGGTCCTCACATGGACTGGTCTTTGAGATTCTTTTCAGATATAAGAGGCCTGGCTCCACCATTCGCTTGTTCTGTGACCCTGAACACAATACTGCATCTCTCTGAGCCTCAGCTTACTCATTTGTAAAATGGTCATAATGGTAAAATACTCATTGTAAAGTAGTCAGTTACATCCTGTGCTTCCCTAGGTAAAGACAGGCTGAGCTAGGGGAGTTTTATAAAGGCCATGCAGAGCATCTCAGGACATGATCACCAAGCATGCTCCGAGACCCCAGGCTGCTTCAAAAGTTCATGCACATCAAATGCAAAGCGAATGCAGGCAGGCTTTGTGGTGCAGCAGGGTAAGCCACTGCTTGGAACACCCACATCTCATGGCAGTATCCCTGGGTCGAGTCCTGGCTAGTCCATGATTTTCATCCAGGTTCCTGACAATGAGCCTGGGAGGCAGCAAGTGATGGCCCGAACAGTTGGGTCCCTGCCACCCACGTAGGAGACTTGAACAGAGTCCCTGCTCCTGGCTTCAGCCTGGCCCAGTCCTGGCTGTTGTGGGCCTTTGAGGAATGAACCAGAGATGGAAGATCTCTTTCCCTCTTTCTGTCCTTATACTCCGTCCCCCTCGCACTCCTCCATCACTCTGCTTTTCAAATAAATAAGATAATGCAGGGTGGGTATTTGACCTAGCAGTTGACGTTCGGGATCCCTGCATCCCGTATTCGTATACTTGGGTTTCAGTTCTGGCTCTGCTTCCAGGTCCAGCTCCTGCTGGTGTGCACCCTGGACGGCAGCACTGATGGCTGAGGGTGCTGGGCCTCTGCCACCCACGAGAGAGACCTGGGTTCAGTTCCCAGCTCCTGGCTTTCCTGGCCCAGCCTGGCCATTGCAGGCATTTGGGGAATGAACCAGTGGATAAGAGTTCCCCTGTCTCTTTGCCTTTCAAATAACAATAATAAAAAAGGGTCATAGGCATTTTCCATAAGCCTTTTGAAGACCATGTATCTGTGTGTTTGTATGTGTGTTGTTTTCCTAAACTCACAGTGGCTCTGAAACAAGAGGCCTCAGAGTCCCCGGAAGAGCTTGTAAACATACAGTTGCTTGGGCCTCACACCTATAGTTCTGATTCTTAGCCCTGGAAGGACCCAGGAAACTTCATTTTAAATCAATGCCCTGAAGTAGTTCTGACAAAGCTCTCCCATTGACTGAACATTTTGCAGCAATCCAGGCCACCATTAAAAAATCACTCGGTGATACCTGGTAACACACAGTAAGGAAGACTTTATTCAGGGCCATCAGAA
The DNA here is from genome assembly GCA_949820135.1 of Sylvilagus floridanus. NCBI lineage: Eukaryota > Metazoa > Chordata > Mammalia > Lagomorpha > Leporidae > Sylvilagus > Sylvilagus floridanus. Next base: position 168,794,523 of record OX463233.1, on the reverse strand, counting down.
AGGCATGGCAACCACAATGGGGTTCTGCGGTGAGTGAGTGAGACTGGGCTCGACTCCCAGTACAGGATGGACAAGTGGGAATTTGTAGTCAAGGAGTAGAGTGGGGTCACTGGATGGAAACTCAGGGGTCAGGGCAGACTCTAGCTGAACCGACCTATTAGGAAACTTGATGAAGACCCCACCTTGGGCTCTGGGAGGATGAGGAATCTGACTGGATGTAGAGAGGGGGAGATTATTGCTAAACCACCTCTTTGCTAAAACTGGGTATCACAATGGAAGTACACAGATGGGCCTAGGAGAAGGTTCAGGAATCCAACTAAAGCTTGACCGAGCAGACATCTATGTGGTCACATCAGAATGACTGGATCAGAATCTCGCCCAAGTGTGGAGAGCTCTGCAGAAAAGACTGGCCTGCGGGTTCACCTGTTTGTCTGCAGCCTGCAATCCTCACGCTAACCTCTCTGTCACTCTGCAGAGCTCTCGTTTTGTGTATTTCTCTCTTACTCCCCTGTGTTTCTTTCTGTGTCTCTTCCTGTGTTGGTCTTTCTTTGGTTGGTCTGTCTCTGTCTCTCTCATGCATACATTCTCTCTCTTTCATCGCTATTTCTCTGCATTGTTGTGTTGTCTGTCTGGACGGATGTCTCTGAATCTCTGCCTTTGTTGTCGTTTTCCTGAGTCTGTTTCTGTGTTCATCCCGATGAGTCTCTCAGTCCGAGTTTGGGTCTCTTGTCCTGCCCACTCCGCTTTCCCATCATGCGTCTCTCTCTGCACCTGAGCCTGTGTGTGCCATATGCATGTGTGTCTCCATTATTCCCTTTTTTCCCCTCGTGTGAGTCACCCCCTTCTCCTCCAGCCCTGCAGCTCTCCAGTTTGCCTGTGAAATCCAGAAGACTCTCCTGTGGGGAAGCCAGGACCCCTGGCCCCTGCAGAACTTGGAGTGTTCAGTTTTAATCAGGAGTCCTGCTGTCCCACAGGGCTTAACTGCGGCCCCCAGCCTTCTGTGCTGCCCATGATAAGTTCCCTTTGTGGCAGGGTCAACTTGGCCACGACCCTCAAAAGACCAAACGAGAAGCACAGGCCCCCGAGATCCTGGAGAGGCCCCTTCCCCCAGGCTGAGCAGTGACCCTTTAATCTCTGATCTTACTTGTGGCAGAGCACACTTGCGCTTTATCCAATCCAAACAGTCCTTAGGAAGAACGGATTAACTTCTTTCTTTGAGCTAATGTTAATTCACTGTTAATTGAATAATTGACTCAATTACTATTTATTGAACAGCGCCATGTACCAGATTCTGTTCTGAGAATAAAGCAGCAGAGATAAAAGATGCACTGTTTTAAATCTTGGCACTTTTAACAACTATTGTACCATTAGTTGAGCATCTACTGTGTCCTAGGAGCTTAACTTACATAAGGAATTTTACACCAGAACTCCTTGCAGGGTGAGAACTGCCCCATTCGTGGAAAGAACTTTAATTAACTGCTTATAATCATTATAACTATTAATGATATCTACTATATATATAGCATATTTAACACCTTATATTCATGGATGATATTTAAAATGTTCAACAAATAGTACCCTATTGCCATAAGTACATTTGTGTACTTAATAGAACCATGTCTTGGTTATATTGGCAATTAATTGTATAAGCATTAAATCTTGTGTCATTCTTTCATTCAAGCAATAACTGATATATTTTTTTTCTTCCATCACATTGTTAAGGGACCACTAGATATTAGTCACTGTGCTAGGACAGGGGATAAAATGAATAGGACATCATAAAAAAGCTGAGGAAGGGTGTAGAGAAACACACGCCTGAGCTCATGGCACTCACTGTACATTAGAGTCCCACCTAGTTGGAGGAATCAGGGAAGCCTTGCGGGAGGAAGGAAAATTAATGCTGAGACCTCTGGATGAGGTTGTGCTTTGCCAGTTCTGTCCACACCATAAGGTAGAGCACTGTACCCTGAACACAGTAGGGCTTCACCAAATCAGTAGATGACTCTGAAAGCCCCACTGTGGCTGACTTAGGGAAGCAGAGACGTTGGCCTTCTCAGAATCATAGCCTTGGTCACTGCATGCACCTCGCACTTGGCCAAGAACCCTAGGCAGTTTTCATACACAATTCCTGGTGACATCAGAGCCTCCAACAAACTCCTTGCTCACTCCCCCAGACCAAGAAGACAGATTAGAACCCAGGACAGCAGGCCTAGGACTGGACAACAGTTGGTGAGAGAGAACCTTAGATCCTAGGTTCTCAACCCCACACCTGCAGGGGGCTGTGGTGATCTGTATCTTGAGCGTCTGTGTTTTTAGGAGAAACCACCAGTCAACTAATTATCATGTTGCAACTATTTTTTTAAGCAAAAGGTTCATTGCATACAACAAATCGAGTATGTATGGGCTCTGGTTGACAACCATTGCTGATTTAAAATTTGTTTCCCAAAAAAAAAAAAAAAAAGGGAAGGGAATGACACTTAAAATCCATGCAGCCACATTGTTCTGAACAACCCTGCTCTAGAGTTCTACAGACCTATGTTATGAATATTCATTGCATGAAGATCCCCATTATCTTATTTAATCTTCGCAACAGCCTCATGGGGCAGGCTTTATAATCTCTGCTGAGGAAGGTTGCCAAGTTGAGTCTGCACGGCTTCAATATTAACCATAAGGAAGCTTAATAGTCATACAGAATTGGAGGTGAACAGAGGAGAGGAGAATGGCTTTGAATTAGAGACCTGGTTTTGTAAAACTCTCAGGTGAGTCAGAGCCTTGAATAGCCAGACACTTGTCCTGAAACTGTCCTTTTGTTGGTTGAGTGTCTTCACTAATTGCTTTAAATACCGTCTCCTGCAACTTTCTTGCCTAGAGAGTTTTAGTGTCCTGGGACAGGAAGGCAATTCCTGTGTTAGGTAAAATGCATGTGACCTGTAAGGTGACTGTCAGTAACCTGTCAGTTACTCCTGGCTGTGGCATTGGAGATCCGTTCAGGGCAGGAACACGACTGTGCCTGCAGTTCGTGAGCTGTTGTTGCTTCTGAAACAGTTAACTCCTTTGATCTGATTGTCCTTAGGAATTGTCGTGGAGTAGAAAAGACAGTCAGAAAACATTTCCCTTTACCGTGGCCTTTGGGAATTTTCGCCACGGAAGTGACCATCTTGCACCTGCTGAGCACTGCGGGGTTTCACTAAATGAGCTCCAAGGCTCCCCCGGGAGTCTCCAGGTGGGATTTAGCGAAGTCGTGGGTCTTCAAGCCATCCCCGTGGAGACGGTGCCTGTTCGGGGCTGGGAACCCTGTGGTCAGTCAGATGAGAGGGCTTACCTCGCAGCGGCACGGGGCGGTCAGGCCGCGAGGAGCAGCTGTGTCGCTCGGCAGTAAGGATCACAATTCTGTTGTGCAGGAAGCCATCAGGTTGTTTTAAGAATACAGATTCCTGACCCCATGCCCAGAGTCCGGTTCCCCAGGAGTATTTGTTGTGATAAATGGCTAAGCTATTGCAGGAAAGGTTTAATAATAGCACAGCTTAGAGAACAAAGAACTTAGTTTTCCCCACATGCAGCACGATCCAAACTGAGTGTCTTATAGGCTGATGTTACTGTGTCATGTGACACCGCAGATTGAGGAGAGCCACGTATTATTTGACATTCATTAAGAAATGAAGTAGATGTCTCCTCCCCTTGGATCTGGGCAGACTGTGACTGTTTTAACCAACTGAATGTTGTGGAGGTGGTACTGTGCCAGTGCCTGGGCCCAAGACTTGGGAGACTACGTATAGGTGTCCACGTGTTTTCTCCTGGAACACTGACTCTGAGAACCCAGCAGCCCTGCTGTGAGGAAGCCCAGCACTTTGTGAAGAGGCACACGGGGCGCAGACAGGAGCTCCCGTCTGTGAGCCTCAGTAGAATTCTCAGTTGAAAGCCAGCAGTGACTTACCCACAACGCGCATGCCTGTTTGGGAAATGGATCCTCCTACTCCAGTTGAGTCCCCCCCAGCTGGTGCCATCCCCATCAATCCCTGCCCGAGTTGATATGGGCTGGCCTTATTAATCATTGTAGTAGTAATTATTCTGTAGGTTCTTGCCATCTATTCAGATAAGAATTCTGAATGTCAGCTCAAAGTAAACCAGGCTACATGGTAAGTTATCAATGGATTCAGTGAGAGAAACGCACAGGAAAGTGAGGGCTTTAGTTAGGGGAGAAGGAGGTCCAGGAGCATAAGTTGGGCCCATACCAGGCAGGGAGCAGACCAGGAGCCACGTGGAGCAAGGCGTGAGCAGCTACAGGTAGCTTAGCATGGGCAGGAAAGCAGAGGCAGAGAGGCAGCCAAAAGGCCACGCGCCCGAAGGCTTGGGACAACAAGGGAGAGGCCCACCGGGCTCCAGGCCTTTTGTTCACTCCCAAAGGGGACTGGTTACGTAGTCTGATTAGCAGGGAGGTGCACAGGTGAGATCAGGCAGTGAGGTCACACAGGGGGCGTGGTCTTGCAGCTCACAAACCTAAGGATTTAATCCTATCTGCCTGCCTTTATCAAGGTGATAGTCACAGACTCAACCAATGGCATTGATTTAAAGTGAATGAGATTTAGGGTGGTTTCTTGTGCCGCTCACATAGGCATTCAGACATTGAGTTCCTTCCAGCTCTTGGTGAGAGACAGGCATCAGCTTGAGGAAGCCCAGGGCTAGAAGCAGGCCAAACTAGCTCCATCCCACAGCTCCTCGCCAGCATGTACACTCCAAACAAAACAGAGTGCAGGCACATTTTAACAAATGTCTGCCCATGGACAAGAATCAGGTTTTGACAAAAACAAGCTGGAAAGGGCTCCATCAAGACTGTCCCTGCTTCTCGATAGCCGATGTATAACCGCTACATTTGCTCTTTGGAGATGATGTGTTAAAGACACACACATACCCTCAGATTTTGGGACCTCAGCAGCTTGGTCTCTCTCCCTCTACCAGCCCCTGAGCTTCTCTGTCATCTTCTGTTTCCATTGTTGTGTCCGGTCTCGTAAATTCTCATCAACACCAGGACAGGGACCAGACTCAGCAGTTTTCCTTCAACAATCTGCTTACCTAAGGTTCTGTGCTATCCAAGACGTGGTCCGAAGGAGAGGGTAGAAAAGGCATGGCCGTGCCTTCTCCACCTTGGCTTACAGCTGGTCCCATTACTTCTGCTCACGTTCCATTGTGGAGAACGCCTCCATCACAGCTAACTGCACAGAGGGCAGAGAAGCAGGATCTGCAGGTTCGCAGCCGGATCCCCCGCCCAGAACCAGGCAAGGGATTGTGCTGGAAGTCTGTCAGCCTCTTCTGCCGCTGAGTCGGGTCTGGGGTGCAAAGATCTGCAGTTTTGCAAGTCCCCCAGGAGACTTTAATGAAGGTGGGCCGAGTGTTCACAGTGAAAAATGTGAGTTTGGGAGTCAGCTGGATCTGAGTTTAAAACTAAATCCTATCATTACCAGCTGGGTGACAACTCAGTTTCCATTTCTTTGTGTATATAAAAATGCAGAAAATAGTAATTCCTACCTTGGGGGGCTTGTGTGGTTTGGTGATGGCCTGCGTGAAAAGCGCTAGCACAGAACTTGGTATGACATAGAGTGTTTTTAAAAAGGCGGCGTGTGTGTGGAGTAGGGGGCAGGCATTTGGTGCAGTGGTTAAGTGCCACTTGGGACTCCCGTATCCCATGCTGGAGTGCCTGGGGTGAGCTCCAGTCTAGCTTCCCGGGAAGCAGCAGGTGATGCTTCATGTACTTGGGTCCTTGCCACCCACTAGGGAGACCCAGATCGACTTGCTGGCTCCTGCCTTCAGCCTGGCCCAGCCCTGGCTCCTAGTGAACCAGTAGACAGCAGACATCTTTCTCCTGCCCTCATCTCCCTCTCTCACTCTCACTCTCTTTCTTTCTCGCTCACTCTCTCCCATCCTGCCTCCCTCTCTCCTTGTCTCTCTGCCTTTCAAGTAAAATGAAAATAAGCAAATTTTCTTAAAAAGGATAGAAGTAGGGGCCGGCGCCGTGGCTCACTTGGTTAATCCTCCTCCTGCAGCACCAGCATCTCATATGGGCGCCGGGTTCTAGTCCCGGTTGCTCCTCTTCCAGGCCAGCTCTCTGCTGTGGCCCGGGAGGGCAGTGGAGGATGGCCCAAGTGCTTGAGCCCCTGCACCCGTGTGGGAGACTGGGAGGAAGCGCCTGGTTCCTGGCTTCGGATTCGCGCAGCACCGTCCGTAGCAGCCATTTGGGGAGTGCACCAACGGAAGGAAGACCTTTCTGTCTCTCTCTCTCTCACTGTCTATAACTCCATCAAATAAGTAAAATTTAAAAAAGGATAGAAGTAAAAATTGGCCGGCGCCGTGGCTCAACAGGCTAATCCTCTGCCTTGTGGCGCCGGCACACCGGGTTCTAGTCCCGGTTGGGGCGCCGGATTCTGTCCCGGTTGCCCCTCTTCCAGGCCAGCTCTCTGCTGTGGCCTGGGAGTGCAGTGGAGGATGGCCCAAGTGCTTGGGCCCTGCACCCCATGGGAGACCAGGAAAAGCACCTGGCACCTGGCTCCTGCCATTGGATGAGCGTGGTGCACCAGCCGCAGTGCGCTGGCCGCGGTGGCCATTGGAGGGTGAACCAATGGCAAAGGAAGACCTTTCTCTCTGTCTCTCTCTCTCACTGTCCACTCTGCCTGTCAAAAAAAAAATGTAAAAAAGAAGTAAAAATTAAGATGTTATTATTGATTGATACAACGGTCCCAGTCTATCTTTTAAAACAACTTATTGTACTTAAAGTATCTCACATCATGCTCAGAGTTATGCCCATTTCACAGATGAGAAAACTGGTTCAGAGAGGTTAAGAGGACCAAACACTCCACTGTTAAGTGCTGGTGTCGAACTTTGAGCCACAGGGCTGGTGTTGTGGCTCAGTGGATTACTTTGTATCAGATTGCTGGTTCTAGTCCTAGCTGTTCGGCTTCAGTTCCCGCTCCCTGATAATGCACCTAAGAAAGCAGAAGATGATGGCCCAAGTGCTTGGGCCCCTGCCACCCACATGGGAGACCTTGATAGACTTCCCAGCTCCTGGCTTCAGTCTGGCCCAGACCTGGCTGTTGTCACCATTTGGGGAGTGAACTAGCAGATGGAAGACCTCTCTCTGTCTCTCCCTTTCTTTCTCTCTGTCACTCTGCTTTATAAACAAACAATTTAAAAAAAAATTGATTCAGGATCTATTTCTGCTGGTATTTTATTAGAAATGCTGCATTAAAATAATAAAGGAGGGGCTGTCTGGTTTTTGGGTAAGGAAGTACCATCTGAGAACTTCTCTATAGAAGATGAACCTCGGAGCGCTGTTGTGAGAGGAGTCCAGCAGAGGGAACCTGGAGGCAGGCTGACCAGGTCAGGAATGGGACGAGAAGGCTCTGACCTAGGGTTGAGTGAAGTGAAGGCAGAGCCAGTAACTTCCTTCGGAGTTACTTCCCCAGAAAGAGGCAAACGTAGAAACAGCAAGCGGTCCTGTCTTCTCTCAAGGATCCCCCTGCAAAGCTTGTGGGGACCCATGGATGGGCCTGCCACGGGACCCCCCATGCTGGGCCTGGCTTATAGCAGTATGCCGAGGCGGATGTTTCTAGTTTCGATCTTGATGGGACTTTCCAAAATGCGGATGTAGCGGCGAGGAACTTTCCATCTAGCTGAGGATCGTGGTAAACAACAAGATGGCGCTGGCGCCCTGCCCACTGCGTGACTCCGCAGCTGATTGGCTCCAGGACGCATGCACACAGCGTGATCAAGTGCCGGATTGGAGAGCTCCGTGCATGGACTATAGCCTGTTTGTGATTGGTTGAATTCTGTATATAAGCGGACCCCGGGAGAAGGAACGCGCGCGCCATCTTTCTCCCTTCTCCCGGTCCCTCTTTTTACCCTTGCAATAAAAGTCTACAGAAGACCGATTAGCTGCGAGTAGCGTCATTCCTTTGCCGGCGAAGGATTGACAAAGCTGACCAGTCCACGCTTCTGCTCAGGTTGGATGTGGCTTAAAATCTTCAACACTGGTTTCAGACCACAGAAAGCAGCTTTTCTGTGCTTCAGTGTACCCATTTGGAAACTGGGAATTACAATGCCAGCTCTGGCTATCTCATAGAGGTTCAACAGGGAAAGACGTAGGAATATAATTCTCAAAGCTGTAATCATCCGCCCGATGTGAAGGTTTAACTGAGCAAAACAAGACAGCAGGAAGCACTCACTGAAACTTCAATTTCATGATTGATTCTTTGTGTCTTAATTTTGTAAATTAAAAATTTCAGATATTAAAGTACGGGGCGGTAGGGAGAGAGATTAAAAGATAGATTCTCTTGCGTTGTTGTTTCCATGGTGACCGGCTCCCAGGCCTCAGCCCCTGGCTGACTTACAGATAAATAAGAACAAGATGGTAAAGTGCCTTACACAGTGCCTTGCACGCAGGAAGCAGTCGCCAACGAGGAAATCAGAGCCACTGGCCCCATCAGAGCAACGTCTCTGCAAGAGCGCCCTGGCTGATCCCCTTCTCCCTGAGAATGTTCCAGTCGGCTCAGCTGTCTGAGATGTGGAGTGTTTCTAGGGTAGTATCACATGGCACCCCACACATGTCCATTTATAAAATGTACATTGCTCTGTGCTTGTTGAGAATAAAAGTCAAATATTTAAAAACGTTTGCAAGGCAGTGAAGCTGTGAGGGCTGGGACTTAGATAAGCAGTTCAGTTGTAGACCTGCTTTGTACTGAGCCAACTTCACAGTGGGGCTGCACTGGGCCCAGAGCTTCTCTGTGTTTGGGTTTTTTTTTTAATGATATTTATTTATTTATTTTAAAGATTTATTTATTTACTTGAAAGTCAGAGTTACACAGAGAAATAAGGAGAGGCAGAGAGAGAGGTCTTCCATCTGCTGGTTCACTCCCCAGATGGCCACAATGGCCAGAGCTTCGCCGATCCGAAGCCAGGAGCTTCCTGCAGGTCTCCCATGCAGGTGCAGGGGCCCAAGCACTTGGGCCATCTTCCACTGCTTTCCCAGGCCATAGCAGGGAGCTGGATTGGAAGTGGAGCAGCCGGGTCTCGAACCAGTGCCCATATGGGATGCCGGCACTGCAGGTGGCGGCTTTACCCCCTACGCCACAGCATCAGACCTGATATATATTTATTTATTTTAAATCATGCATGCAAGATCTTCCATCTGCTGGTTGACTCCCCAAACGGCTGTAACAGCCAGATCTGGATTAGGCCAAAGCCAGAAGCCAGGAACTCCATCCTGGTCTCCCAAATGGGTTGCAGGGGCCCAACCACTTGAGCTGTCTTCCACTGCCTTCCCAGGAGTGTTAGCAGGGAGCTGGATTGGAAGCAGAACAGCCGAGACTCAAAGCAGCACTCCCGTATGGGATGATGGCAGTGCAGGTGGTGGCTTCACCTGGTGAACCACAGTGCTGGCCCCTGTGTCTGGTTTAACACATCCTTGCCTGCCTTGAGCTCAGGATATCCTCCTCCGTGCTGTCTTCCAGAAGCTTTATCGTGTTTCCTTTCATATTTAGATCTACAACCTGTCTGGAATTGATCTTTGTGTTTCGCGTGAGGCAGAGTCCAACATCTCGATGGTTCCATGTGGATGACTAGTCGGAAAAGTCGTTGTTCCCCCTTGCTCTCTAGTGACGCTTGTGTCGTGGATCAGGCATCTTTATGCTCATGTGCGTGGTGTGCCTCTGGGCTCCCTGTGGCGTCCCTGTGGCCTGTTTGTCTTTCCTGTATAAAGCATGCCCCTTAATTACTCTGGCTTTGTAAATAACTCCTGATACCCAGTTGTGAAAAGCACCTGACTTTGTTCTTCTTTGTGTTAGTCTTGGCTCTTTGGTTCTCCATGTTAGTAGTTTAGATTTATCTTGTAAATTTCCACCAAAACAAAAACTTGATGGGACTTTGTGATTACAGTGCCTAGATCAGTTTTCGTTTGTTTGTTTCTTTCTTTCTTTTCCTGGGCAACAACCCTATGGAGTAGATTCCGTTGTTTACCTCTGTGACAGATGCACTTCTCCTTTGTAGCTGGGACACAGGGGCTGATGTAGCAGCTTAATCTGTCACCCTCAATGCTGGCATCCCGCATCAGCGATCCAATTCGAGTTCCGGCCCCACCTCTTTGATTCTCCTAAGAAAGACTTCAGCTTGAGAGTGGGTGACGCAGGTAGGCCAGTACAGTGGCCTCTGTGTGTTGGTCCCAAAATGGCCCTCTTGTGTTGGCCCTCAGTGGTTTATTTCTTGGCTACAAACACCTGCTAGGTCAAAAGCCCAAGGAAACAAATTCACTTTTTCCCACTTCCAGTTGTTTAAAAAAATAGCTGCAGAAACCAACAGTTGTTTAGTCTCTTAGAGCCTATACTGGGAAAATTCAGCTCCTGCCTCCTGCTAGACAGGGCCTTCAGGTCTAAGGCTCCAAATCACTGTTGCCTGTTGAACGTTCTGAGACCCCTGGTTGCCTCTGCACACGGTCATCTGGACCCAGGAGCCCCCCATGACTGATCTCACTCTCTCCCAGGAGTTCCCTCGCCCTCTTTCCCTCTGGCTTGAGACCCCGGGCAGTCAGCTGTGGATGGCCTCATGCTGGGAGGAGTTTCCTTCTTAGACAGTGCTCCCACCTCTGGTTCTATCTTTTCCTTTCATCAGCCCTGCAGGGTGGTGTCTGAAGCAGATAAATGGAGCTATCTGTGACTTAGCTGCAGAAGTGCTGTAGATCAGGTTTCCTGTCCTGACGTTATTGTGAGTCTTTGACCCCTCGTGGAGATACTGGGAACTTCTTGCTATCATTTTTCAAATGTTCTTTTAAATTCAAACTTAGTAGAGGTGCTTTGATTATTGAAACAAAGGATATTCATACATAGTTGCTGTTATTATTAGCTACGCCTGCCCCGTTCTGTTTAGAGCTGTCCACCAGCCCAGACTTCCAGAAAACCAAATCTTGCCCATTCTACACCTGCAAGACACCTGCTCATCTGGAGCCAAGGATTAGACAAAGAGCAATTAGGACTTCATTGTGAAGCTGGACAGGAATGAATGGTGTCTCAGTAACCCCGCGTTAGGAGTGGCTCCCTGGGATCAGGAGCCCTCTGACTACCCTCTGTTAGGCAATTGTTTCCAGACATCATGCAGAAGGATCCAGCATGCTGCTGGCTAAAGGATCAATAAATCATGCTGTGGATGTGAGAAAATAGCAAGACCTTAGCCAAAATGGCATCCTAGTCTGAGGTACCATTAGTAATGCCGTAATTTGCAATCATAATAAAAATAAAAGTAATAGGAAAACCACGTAGAGGCAGTTCCACTGCCTACTGGATTTTTAATTTTCTTGAGGATGCCAGAGGCAATCTTGAGCCCATTATGTCTAAATGAGGCACATTATAAAAGGCTGCAAAGTCCAGACTGCTTTTATAGCCATTAATTAGCCAGACTTCTAAATAGGCCCATAAGACTAAGCCTGGGTACTTCTCTGGACTCCACTGGGGGCTGCAGTGCTCAGAGAAGTCAAGTATCAGCTGTTTAGTTGTGATTGTTCTGCTCTTCCCTCTCATCCTGCTTCTAATCAGATGTCGCCTTTTGGAGACGTGAAAGAAGGAGGATGCTACGAGACCAAGCCCCTAATGAGAATGCTTTGAACGTCCCTCCAAGGATGTGGATGTGCATGCAAGCTGACCCCGTGCCCTAAGTGTCCTTCTCACCAGGTATCGTGTATGTTGTAAATTAATAAACTAACAGTCTGTATTCATGAGCCTTGTAAACATGGCCAAGGTACGTTCACAATTGAGGATTTGATGTCCATGCTGCAATTCCGCACGGTCAAGTTCTGTCCCTGGACCGTAAAGCAGCTGCTGTGTGTGCTGCATAGGTTGATATGCTGGGTGTTGATATTTGAGCAGAGGCCTAAGGGGGTTATTCATGTGCCCAGGAGGAGTGTAGCCCATCTGTTTTTAAAGCTTTATAGTAGCCCCACAGGTGTGTGTTCTATCATTATTCTTTAGACTTACACATGTTTTGTCAACATTCTTTTTCATGTCTTCAATATTTTTTAAAGATTTTATTTATTTGAGAGGTACAGTTACAAAGAGTGAGAGGGAGAGACAGAGAGAGAGGTCTTCTGTCTACTGGTTCACTCTCCAAATGGTTGCAATGGCCGAAGCTGGGCTGATCTGAAGCCAGGAGCCAGGAGCTTCTTCCAAGTCCCCCACATGGGCTCAGGGTCTGAAGTGCTTGGGCCATCTTCTGCTTTCCCGGGCCATCTCAGAGAGCTGGATGGGAAGAGGAGCAGCCGGGACTAGAACCAGTGCCCATATGGGATGCTGACACCACAGGCAGAGGATTAACTTACTGCACCAAAGCACCATCCCCCTCTCTTCAATATTTAAAAAATGATTTAAAGCAAACTTGCAGTCAGGGTGAATATCAAGTGCAAAGATCTTGAAGCCAAACCCGGGTTGGCAGACTGGAGGATGTCCAAGGAAGCCATGTTGTAGGAAAGTTGAAAGACAGAGGGCCAGCGCCGTGGCTCAACAGGCTAATCCTCCGCCTTGCGGCGCCGGCACACCAGGTTCTAGTCCCGGTCGGGGTGCTGGATTCTGTCCCAGTTGCCCCTCTTCCAGGCCAGCCCTCTGCTGTGGCCCGGGAGTGCAGTGGAGGATGGCCCAAGTGCTTGGGCCCTGCACCCCATGGGAGACCAGGGAAAAGCACCTAGCACCTGGCTCCTGCCATCGGATGAGCGCGGTGCGCCGGCCGCAGCGCGCCATCCGCGGCAGCCATTGGAGGGTGAACCAACGGCAAAGGAAGACCTTTCTCTCTGTCTCTCTCTCTCTCACTGTCCACTCTGCCTGTCAGAAAAAAAAAAAAAAAGACAGAGGTAGAAGAGGAGGTGAGACAGGAAGGGTCAGCAGGGCCCAGGTCCTGTGGGACACCATAGGCTCGGGTGAGGATTTGGCGTCTCCTCTGGTATGGTGGGAGTCACTACGGACTTCTGAGTGGAGGAGGGGCACAATCTGCAGTTTTTCGAACAGGATCCCTCTGAATGGCTGTGCAGAATAGACTGGGAAGCAGAGAGAGGCAGGGAGGCCCGTGAGGAGGTCACTGCATCAGCCCGGGTGGAGGTGATGGAGGAGTGGATCGGTGATCGCAGTGGTGTGACGTGGTCAGATTCTAGCTCTCCTTTCCAAGTGGAGCCAACGTGACACTCTGATGGTGTGACCCTGGAGTGGGAGAAGAAGAGACCTGGCCAGCAGACTATTATAGGATGTGTTGTGCTGAAGTGGTAGCCCTCAGCACCCCAGCATGTGACCTGTTTGGAAATAGGACCCTTTTAGAGGTCATTGGTTAAGGAGAGGTTGTGCACATGACTGTGAGCAGACAGCCAAGTGCAGACTCCTGATTACGGAGGAATAGCAGGTAAAGATGCAGCAGAAACAGAAGGAACCAGTCCTGTGGACCCTGTGATTTCAGACGGCTGGGCCCCAGAACTGAAAGAGTGTCTGTTGTTTGCGGTACTTCACTATAGCAGCTTTAGGGAAGTAATAACTTGCTTTCAAGGTTTGGGCCTCAGCAGTTGGAATAATATGGTTGTCGTTGAATGAAATGAGAAACGCTGGACAGGTTCTTCTGTAGAGATGTTGAATGGGCGGAGTCTGGATTTAGCAGGCATATTGGGCTTATTTCCATAGAACAGCGTGTCCCAGGTTTGATATTACCTGCAGGTGTGGGTAGAGAACTCTTTGTCGTGTGAGTCTGCTCTATCCATGTGTAGCAGCATCCCTGGTCCCTATTAAGCAGATGCCAGTGACACCAGTACAACTAAATGATTCTATAAAGTCATTCCAGTAGAAAACTCTTCAGCCAGTGAAAAATGTCCCTTAGCAGGTGTCTGTCTGGGCCATTGTAACAGAATGCCTTAGACTGGGTAATTTTTTTTTAAAGACAGAGTTACAGGGAGAGGTAGAGACAGAGAGAGAGAGAGAGAGAACTTCCATGCACTGGTTCACTCCCAGGTACCTGTAATGGCTGGAGCTGCACTGATCTGAAGCCAGGAGCCAGGAGCTTCTTCTGGGTCTCCCATATGGGCCATCTTCTACTGCTTTCCCAGGCCATAGCAGAGAGCTGGATTGGAAGAGGAGCAGCTGGGACTGGAACCGGCGCCCATATGGATGCCAACGCTTCCAGCCAGGGCATTAACCCCCTGTGCCACAGCGCCGGCCCCTAGACTGGGTAATTTATAAATGGAAATGTATTCCCCAAAGTTCTGGATGCTGAGAAGTGCAAGATCAAACACAGCAGAGTTGGTGACTGGTGGCCATTGCCAGACCGCTCCCCCCACCCCCCACCCCCACCCAGCGGTAGAGGAAAAAGAATCCTGGACTCTCAGGGTCAGCCGGAGGAGCCTTTGATCCAGCCTGCTTAGTTGTGAAATCTCAGGCGGGCGGGTGGCTTCCTCTGGTTCCTACGTCCTCACCGGTCCAGTGGAGACGAGGGTGACCCTCAGGGTGGTCATGAAGACTGACTGGGACAGTGTAAGCAGGTGTGGACTATAGATTGCTGCACACATGGAAACTACTGGACATTTCCTGCCTGGTTCATTTCATTTATCCCTGAAACTAATTCAGGGGGGCTCTTTTGAATAACTCAGTTTTTAAAAATTACTATTTTGTATGTACACAAATAATATGTGACTATTTTCTCCTTTTAAGAAAGCATGACAGGGCTGGCATTGCGGTTCAGTAGGTGAAGCTGCATCCCGCGACATCTGTATCCCACATTAGAGGGCCGGTGTGAGTCCCTGCTCCCTGCCCATATGCCTGGGAAAGCAGCTGGCCAAAATCCTTGGCCCCTGCCACCCACGTGGGAGACCCTGACGGAGCTCCAGACTCCTGGCTTCAACCTGGCCCAGCCCTGGCTGTTGAGGCCATTTGGGGAGTGAATGAGGAAATAGAAGAGCTCTGTCTGTCTGTTCCCCTCTATCTGTCTCTAGCCTCTGTCTCTGTCTCTGTCTCTCTTTGTTTCTCTGCCTTCCAAATATTTTTTTAAGTAAAAAGATTAAAAAAAAAAAACAACCAGCACATTACAAACAAAACTAAATTTTTCTCTAAATACCCTCTCAATCTCTTTTCTTCCTTCCTCTGGAGTACATCCTTTTACATCTTTCTCTGTGTTGTCAATAGAAAATGTGTAGTATTTTTATGTTGTAACTGTGCATATATTCAAACACAAATCATCTCATATTGTGTGTATCATCTTGAAACTTCTCTCTCTTTTTTTTTTTAATAAAAAGGGGGAAAGTATACTGTTAAAAACCTTGAAGAGTAATATGGCTTTTAGAGCCACCCTAACCTTAGTTTGAATGCCCTGTTGTACTTGCATGATCCTGGGTGAGTTATTTAACATCTCGACGTCTCAGCTGCCTTGTCGTATACCCAGAGAAGCTCTGTAAGAACTGTTTTAAGGATTAAATGGTTTAATGTATGTAGACAAGTGTCTAGAACATTCAGAGCCCTGAACAGGTGTGCATGGGTATTACAGTCCTTTCAGGGCTCTGACTGTACCTTCACAGTGGGATTAGATCATGTCCCACATTTTAGCTATTCTGAGCAGGTTAGTGTTGAAAATCGTCGTGCATCTCACACTGTCCACGGCCACCTGCATTTTTCTACAGGATGTGTGCCAGGGGAAGATGTCTCTGTATCCTAGGGCATATGCGGTTTTTTTCGCTCTAATAAATACTGCCAAACAGCTCTCCAAAGGGGCTGAGCGGAGCTGCACTCTTCTTGGGGAGCGTGATGATCAAATTCTTACCTGGTGGGATCTGCCTTTTTGGACAAACCCAGCCAGTCTCGCTCTCATTAAGTCACATCTATTTTCAGAACCCAGCTGACACCTCTGGCTGCTCCCCTCTTCATTATCCCCTCCTTACATCCTCAAGCAGTTCCTCGCTATTGTTTTCTTCCCCGATTCTTATTTAATGTGGCCAAGTGCTTTTGGAATCCTGGGTAATAATGGCAGACAAAGCGCCGAATGGAATGTGGAATTGGAGGTGCTGAATGTGGCTTTTATAAAGAGTCCTTGGCGCGATTGCAGCCTGAAATGGAACACTTTGCACTCAGCCTAAATTGCCTCCATCGCACCTGGCATGCTGGGTGTGCGTGCAGCACGCAGGCAGGCTGAATGCGACTCGGGAAGTGGACAGGCTGCCTTCCCTCAGCCCTGGAGGCAGGGAAAGGACTTAAACTCAGGTTTGGCCTGGAAACCGCACCTGCGTTCCAAACCCTGCAGACGTCATCCTGAGGGGCTTTTCTGGGTAACCTCAGGGGGTGATCATTCTTCAACATAAAGAAAAGGGGGCATTTGGTCATTTAGAGCCCACATCGAGCATCATAAAATCCACTTCGTTTATTTATTGTCATTAGTTATTATTATTTGGGGGTTATTGTAATATTTCCAAAACAGAATAAAAAGTTTCTCTAAAAAATCCAAACGAACACCTTAGCAACTGCCTGGAGAAGAGGTGTTTAAAGCTGTCTTCTGCTTTCCTGCCCATAGTTGGTTCCCCGCCCTTCCTCGTAATTATTGTGTTTAGTCAGACCTGGGGCTGGGTAACTATTTTCTTCTATTTGCTTTCTCTGCCCAGAAAAAAAGACTTTGAGATAGATTTCTGGAATGGTGCTTTGCATTCAAATGCTAATGAGGTGGTGAGGTAAAGCGTTGGACACTAAATGTTTACATTAAAATGGAAATATGTAATCGATTTTCCAATAGGGTCTCCTCATCGCTTTGAAAATCCATTTCATGAGACTAAAACCAAAACAAAACCAAAAAAACCGCTGTCTTCAAGTACTAGTGGCTGAGGCAGCATCTTCAGGTTCCTGGAACCAGGAACGGAGATCATTGTTTCCAGCAATGCATCAGTACACCATTGTCTTTATTACAATAAAAAAGAATTTATTTCTTAACTAGGCACGGGATCATTATTTTAGGTACTTTTTTCTAATCATGGTGATTTCTGAATAAAATGATAGCTTCTCTTCAGGGGACAAATGAAAAACAAGTTGATATTTCCAAATGAATAAAGTGGAAGTTCGATTAGTCTATTCACCGGACCACTGCTAAATGAATTTAGAAAACGTGGAATAGCATTGGTGTTTTGGAGTCCGGGAGATGTGGCTTGGAACCCAGCTCTGCCGTCTCCCAGCTGTGTGGCTTAGGGCGGCCTTGAGCCTCAGTTTCCATACCTAGAATGTGCTACCCAGGCTGGAAGAGCTGGGTTACCAGAAAACATGGAGAAGAGAGCCCACGTTAGGTAACCATTCAAAATATCTTTCCAATATAGGCACAGCATGATATTAGGAATAAGATCAATAATCATCTAGGGCTCAGTATACTCCAGGCGCCATTTAATAGCTTTATTTGCATTAACTAATGTGATTCTAATAACTTTTTAAATTAGATACTATTGCTAGGTAGTTACTGATATTGTGTAGGTTTCAAAGATATTGGTTAAATTATTCACATGTATCTATTGCATGTATCCGTATTTCTCAGTAGGATTGGATCAGTCAATTTCTTAATTTAAAACATTTATTGAGTACCTACTGTGCACCAAGTGCTGTACCACCTTCTGGAGCGACACTGATGTTAGACACAGATCTTGCTCACATGGAAGTTAGAGTCTAGGTTGAAAGGCAAATGTATTAGTAAATTGCTTAAAAGAAAGTTTTCACAAACCGAACTGTTACAAGTGGACCAAATGTGAAGGATGGGAGTCTAACGATGACGGAGTCTACACTCGACCGGGGACTGGGGAGGTGACCCGGGTGTTGGAGCAGCGGAACACGGGGTGGGTATGTTCCCAGGAGAGGGAACAGCCCTTGCAAAGTGTCCCAGATGGGCAAAGAAAGGCAGGAGAGCAAGCCCTCTCTTTAACCCGTTTTCATCTCTTTCTGGTCCTGGAAAGTGACAGGGGCAGTAGTGTGCTTTGTGGCGTTGATGAAAAGGTGTTATTACCGATGGACTCGTGATCATAAACCTCACTTTCCTTATAAAAGCTTCCCCGGGGAACCCTGTCAGTCTCTCTGTGTGTCCTGAGAAATAACAAGACCAAGTCGAAGTGAAGAAGGAGCCACTTTGAACGAACCCTCTAAGACCAATGTGGCAACCCAGCTGACTACCAGTGACTCGGAAAGCCTGGAGGGAGCTTGTTTCCCAGCCTTGTAGCACGTGAATAGCTGAGATTGGACCACATCATTGTCTGGGGATGTCCTGGGACCTTCAGGCTTGGGCAGAAGCATCTCAGAATTGCAATTCCTTTCCAGGGAGTGAGCATGTAGGCACCCATCAAGGAAAGAAAGTCTGCCAAGTGCTTTATACCTCCCGAAACAAAATGGAACAGAAGTGCCAGGTTTTGTAAGTGTGGTTGTTATTGATACTCTGCTTCTCAACAGAGCCAGAAAATATTCTTGTTAAAATGCCTGGTGTTCTGTCAACAAGACCAGCAGCGTGTGTTGGGCCTCTCTGTGTACACGTGGGTCTGTGTACACATAAGGATAAATCTTAGATAAAGAGACAAGGAGAGTTTATCTGATTTGTAAAAGATTTCAGAACTTGTCACCAGGGCCTTTGTAATTGAGAAATCTTGTCATTGAGGAATGAACATGAAGTTGTTTTATTTTTCTCAGTGACCATCGCAAGGACAGTCTCTGATACACTCCCTACTCTCCTCCTGCCTTTTTGCTACCTGATGAGTCAGTCAGGCTCATAGCTTTGACTCTCCTTGGGATATTAAAATAGCCTAGTCATCAGTCCTTTTATTCTATTTTTAAAAATTATTACAAAATACTGATAACGTACAATTTACCATCCTAAGTGTACAGTTCAGTAGAATTAATTTCATTCATTTAAAAATATTTATTTATTTGAAAGGCAAAGTTACAGAGAGAGATAGAGATAGATAGATAGATAGATAGATAGATAGATAGATAGATAGACCTTCCATCTATTGGTTCACTCTCCAAATGACTGCAATGGCTGGGACTGGACCAGGCCCAAGCCAGGAGCTTTATCTGGGCTTCCCATGTGGATGGCAGGGGCCCAATACTTGGGCCATCTTCTGCTGTTTTCCCAGGAATATTAGTGGGGAGCTGGATCAGAAGTAGAGCAGCTGGGACTTGAACAGATATTCACACAGAATGCTGACATCAAAGATGGTGACTTAATCCACTGTTCTACAGTGCTAGCCCCATATCATTCAGTTTTTAAAATTTTTATTTGTTTTTAAAGATTTATTTATTTGAAAGAGTGACAGAGAGATGTAGAGCCCGGGGGGTGGGGGGAGGTCTTCCATCTACTGGCTCACTCTCCAAATGGCTGCAACGCCCAGAGCTGAACTGATCTGAAGCCAGGAGCCAGGAAATTCCTCTAGGTCTCCCACACGGGTGCAGGGGCCCAAGGACTTGGGCCATCTCCACCGATTTCCCAGACCACAGCAGAGAGCTGGATCAGAAGTGGAGCAGCTGGGACTAGAACCAGTGCCCATATGGGATGCTGACACTGCAGGCGGCGGCTTCACCCGCTACACCACAGGCTGGCCCCATATCATATCATTTATTTTTATGAAATCATCATGATCCCTCTCCAGAATACTTCTTGTCTTGCAAACTTGAATCTCTGTAGCCCATTGAGCAATAAACCTCCTTGCCTCTCTGCCCCCAGCTCCTGTAACCACCATTCTACTTTTAGTCTTTCTGAACTTGACTACTCTGTGTACCTTACATGAGTGGAATCCTGCTGTATTTATCTTTTTGTGTCTGACTTGTTTCATTTAGCATAATGTGCTCAAGGTTCATCCGTATGATAACATTATCAGAGTGTCCTTCCTTTTCAAGGTCGAACCATTGTATGAGTACACTTGACGTTCTGTTTATGTATCCATCCATCAATGGATGCTTGAGTTGCTTCCAGCTTTTAGCTGTTGTGAATAATGCAGCTCTGAGCATGGAATATGCAAAATATCTCAAGAACCTCCTTTCAGTTCTCCTGGAAATATACCCAAACGTGGAATTGTGGATCATTTGGGAAGTCTAATTTTAAGCTTCTGAGGAACCACCATACTGCACATAGCTGCACAATTTCATATTCCCATCAGTAGTGCGTCACGGTTCCAATTTCCATTCTCAGTCCATCTTTAAACTTCTGTTGTATGTTTACTTTAAAGCTCCCCTTGTCGCTTCCCCAGTATTGTCTGGACTGATGCGTAATCTGCTCTCTCCCTGCTCTGCCCACTTTCTTGTCCCCTTTCTGCTGCATTAGGAGGGGAAAGAAAGAAGAGGACATTTCTTTATGACACTGTCCTTGGAGAGCGGTCATTGTCTTCCCCACTGCACTTGTGTGGGATCTGGTTGTTTCTGCTGGTCTTGCTTATTGTCCGCCGACTCTCTGGATGAGTGAAGCTGCCAACAGACCTTCCTGGCAATCGGTCCCATCTTCAGACAGTATTATTACCTTTTTTTTTTCCTACTGAGACTCAAGGACTATATACGTGTTCATTTCTAGGCTGAGAATTTCTATGTCATAGGGGGAGGACAAAGAATAGACACGCCGCCCCTGCCATGATGCGTGTATGCTTGGGTGCCAGTTTCTTAGGGGAGACTCCCCTCCCGCCACGGCAGAGGCTGCCCCATCTTTCTGGACCACTGGAGTTCTTCTCCAGCTGCGGACGTTTCCTGCCACGTGACTCAAGTGCCTGTCTCTCCTCCTCTCCCTGAGAGCTTTCTCCGGCTTCTAGAGAGCTTGTCTGGCTGAGCCCTGGTACGGTCTGGACGCATGAGGGCAGCAAGTTCTTCAGAGCAGCTCTGCACCCTGGGGATGGGAGTTGGCAAATAGATACCCCACCCCCTGCCTGCTACAGGGCAGTTCTTTTTATTTATTCATTTATTTTAAGATCCTCCCATCCATCTATCTAGAGAACACAGTGGGGAGAGGGAGAGACAGATCTTTTCCCTGCTGGTTCACTCCCGACATGGCTGCTCAGGCCAGAGCCAGGAGCCATGAGCTCTACGCTGGTCCCCCACGTGAGAGGCAGGGGCGCAAGGACTTGGGCCATTTTTTGCTGCCTTCCTAGGATAGTAACAGGGAGCTGGATCAGCAGCAGAGCAGCAGGACCCGAACTGGCGCTGCAGTCTGGCACGTGGTGTTGCAAGTGGCAGCTTAACCCACGGCACAGCACCACTGGCCCCTCTGCAGGGTGGTTCACAGTCTCTCAGGGGCCCCCAGCAGGACTGAGTCTCAGTTGAGCACACAATAACGTGCTTATGCTACACCCTTTACTGACCTTTCCCGCTTCCCCCACTCCCTCATTATGCTTTCTGGGATCACCTACCAAGTAAACTACTTGAACCCAAATCCGTATTTCAGGAGCTACTTTGGGGAACCCAGGCTGAGAGGTGCATAGGACGCACTTGGTTGCGGCTCTCTCAGGCTCGTGGGAAAGTGTGCTGCTCACTTGGAGAGCTCCCGCCTTGTGCAAGAGTCCCACAGGCAGCTCCCCTGGCAGGGCAGCCAAGGCTATGCCTTCCCTTGTCCTGGTGACATTAGAATGCCAGCCCTTGGGCCCCCGGAGCCAGTGTTCTGCCTCCGAAAGTCTCCTGGCTTTCCCTGTTGTCTCAAGTTCATCCCCATCCTGTTTTGTTCTCTTACTTCTGACCCCTTGGAGTGTTCTCTTATTTATTTGGAGTCTGGGTCCATATGGCTTAATTTTTATTTTTCTAATAACACGTTGGTGGCATAGAGGTTATCTGTACGCAGTCAGTCCCTCACATTCCCAGGAGTACTGGCCTTTTTGTCAACAGTGTGGTCAGACACTTTGACTGTTTGAGGTGAGAGCAGTATGAAAAGCAAATGTGCCTGCCCTCAGGGTACTTACCTTCTAGCCAGGGATACAAAGCATAATAAAGGGATAGGGCGGGCACCGTGGCTCACTAGGCTAATCCTCCGCCTTGCAGCGCTGGCACACAGGGTTCTAGTCCTGGATTCTGTCCCGGTTGCCCCTCTTCCAGGCCAGCTCTCTGCTGTGGCCTGGGAAGGCAGTGGAGGATGGCCCAAGTGCTTGGGCCCTGCACCCCATGGGAGACCAGGAGAAGCACCTGGCTCCTGGCTTCTGATCAGCGCGGTGCGCCAGCCACAGTGCGCCAGCCGCGGCGGCCATTGGAGGGTGAAGACCTTTCTCTCTGTCTCTCTCTCTCTCTCACTGTCCACTCTGTCTGTCAAAAAAAATAATAAAGGGATAAATATGGAATGTATAGGCCAGGTGATGCTGGGTGTGATGGAGACAGATAAAACAGAAAGGCAAGATGGAAGAGCAGGAGGGGAATGAAGCGTTGTCCTTCTTCATGGGGTAGCCCGGGGCGTTCTCATTCACAAAGTGAGATTAGAGTGGAGACCTCAGAGACGTGGGGGAAGGATGCTGTGGCTTCCTGAGAAGAGCATTCCAAGCAGGGAAGTAAGAGGTGCAAAGGCTGTGACGCAAGGGTGTGCTTCGTTTCTTCCAGGGACAGTCGGGAGGCTGGTGTGGAGCTGAATGAGGGCTGGGAGGAGGTGAGCTGGGGGTTGGGAAGTGGGACAGGAGTGATAGTTAAGAGGCAACCGGAAGATAAAGGAGACGACGTTTTATATTAGAGAACGTCTTCTAGGTGAAGGGAGCAGCCTGTGTGCAGAGGCTTCCAAGGAGGGAAGAGTGTTTTTCCAGTTTGGAACTGAACTATTACTCCAAGAAGACCATGGTCGGGGGAGAGGGGGATGCTCAGACCTTGGGGTGGATGATTTCATGAGTACACTAGGGGACCACTGAACAGGGTTTTTTTTTTTTTTTTTTTTTTAAGATTTGTTTATTTGAAAGGCAGAGTTTACAGAGAAGGAGGGAGGAAGGAAGGGAGGGGGAGAGAGAGAGAGAGAGAGAGAGAGAGATAGTCTTCCATGTGCTGGTTCACTCTCCAAATGACTGCGTTGACCAGAGCTGGGTCAGACAAAAGCCAGGAGCCAGGAGCTTCTTCCGGGTCTCCCACTTGAGTAGCAGGGGCCTAAGCACTTGTGCCAATCATCTACTGCTTTCCCAGGTGCAATAGCAGGGAGCTGGATTGGAAGTGGAGCAGCTGGGATTTGAACCAGCGCCTGTGTGGGATGCCGGGATCGCAGGTCACAGCTTTACCTGCTACACCACAGCAGCGGCCCCATCATTGAACAGTCTGAAGCACAAGCTGCTGGGGTCTGGTTTAGCAAATACTCCTCCTCTGAAAAGACTTTCTCCTAGGAGTGTTTGGAGCCAAGTCCTGTGAGCTCATCTCCCTTGGGCCCGCCTTCTGTCCATCCTCATTAGCTCCACTCCCACCCTCATCAGGCAGGCCACATCTAAGTGGGTCAGGCCAGGCAGAGCAATCCCTGGGGAATGATCTTCCCATGGGCAAGCCCAGACTCAGAGGCCGTAATGTGCATGGACAGTCTGGCTTCCTGTGCTGACTTAGGCCGGACATCAAGGAGAAAGGCAGCCTCGAGGGCCTTCAGGGAAATTCAGAGTAAGTTCTCTTTCTGCTATCCGTGAATTTTCTTGAAAAACCTCAGGCTTTGGCAGGTAAGATTGCCAAAATGTAAGCCTCCAATTGGGCGATCTTGCCCTGGGCAGCTTTTTTTTTTTTTTGTCAGCAGATCAGGATAAATGCTGTAGCATGTAAGCATTTAAAAATGCATAGCGTGGGGGGCAGCACTGTGGCACAGTGGGTTAAAGCCCTGGCCGGCCGATCCAACATCCCATTTAGATAACAGTTTGAATCCAGCCTGCTCCACTTCTGATCCAGCTCCCTCTTAATATGGCTGGGAAAGCAGCGGAGGGTGGCCCAAGTTATTTTTTTTCAGATTTATTTATTTATTTGAAAGTCAGAGTTACACAGAGAGAGGAGAGGCAGAGAGGCAGAGAGGGAGGGAGGGAGGGAGAGAGAGAGAGAGAGAGAGAGGTCTTCCATCTGATTATTCACTCCCCAGATGGCCACAACAGCTGGAGCTGCGCTGATCCGAACTGGCACCCATAAGGGATGCCGGCGCTTCAGGCCAGGGTGTTAACCCACTGTGCCACAGTGCCGGCTCCAAGCCCAGGGTTTTGGATCCCTGCACCTATGTAGGAGAGCCAGAAGAGGTTCCTGGCTCCTGGCTTCGGATCAGTTCAGCTCCAGGCACTTACACCATTTGGGAAATAAACCAGTGGATGAAAGATACCCATCTGTGTGTGTGTGTGTGTGTGTGTGTGTGTGTGTGTGTCTATCTGTCTCTATGTCTCTCTCTAACTCTTTCAAATAAATAAAATACATCTTAAAAAAAATGCATGTGTGGGGCAGGTGTTTGATGCAGGAGTTAAGCCACTGCTTGGGATGCCCACGGCCTGGATTCGCGTCCTGGCTCTGCTCTCCATTCCAGCTTCCTGCCATTGTGTGCCCTGGGTGACAGAAGGTGATGGCTCAAGTGATTGGATCCTTATCACCCAAGTGGGAGACTCAGCTTGAGTTCCTGAATGCTAGCTATGGCCTGGTTCAGCCCTGGCTGTTGTAGGCATTAAGGGAGTGAGCCAGCAGATGAAGTTCTCTCTGTCTCTCTGCCTCTGCTTTTCAAAAAACAAAACAAAAACAACTAAAAGAAATGCATGTGTATGTGCTTTCCATAAAGATTGTTAGAGGGTTTTCTTGAGGCTTTTGAAAGTCAGTTAAAGTTGCCTGTGGCAGATAGGAGCAAGGGGCTGAACCCCTTGAAATCCGAGTTCTTGGACTTGATCTATGAGTTACTATGTCATGTCTTTATTTCTTTACATTTTAAAGGGGGTGGTCAAATTTGACAACTTAGATTAAATGCACAATTTTTTTTTTAAAAAAGCACAACTTAAAAATTAACAGAAGAAATAGAAAATCTAAATAGCCCTGTGTCTGTTTATGAAACTGAATTCACAATTTTAAGTTTCTTCCTACATCCTCCCCCTCACAATTTCAGGCCCATTTAATCAATTATGTAAGGACAAAATAATGCCAGTACTACATAAACTCTTTCAGAAAACAAAGAAGAGAATTGTCTTCAACTCATGTCATTAGGACAGTATAATTTCATTAGGAAATTCTGAAGAGGATATTCTAAAACATGAAAATAAAAGACCAGTGTCTCACTAACATAAATGTAAAATTCTTTATGAAAGCGTTATCAGATAGAATTCAGTGACACGTAAAAATGATAAATGAGTTGAGATCGGAACAATGGGTAATTGCCTTCTACTGTCCATACCAGACCCTGACAGACATCACCAATCAATTGCATTGTTTTTTTCCGGCTGAATCATTGTCAGCCTAACTTCCCAGACAGCCACCACCAATCGATTACAGTTGGCATGTGAGAGGAAATCTATTTGACATCATTGAACTCAATGGATCCCACCAATTTAAGGCTGAACTATCATAATTCTATTATCCTATTAACATGTTGAGTTCATTTTTCAAGGAAGCAATTTCTTCACCATAGGATGATTTACTCCAGATGGGATCTGGAAGAGCAGGAATCAGTTATTTTGAGCAACCTGCTCAAAGGAAGAAGCCTTCCACATGAAATGACAACAAATGGAAACATTGTTTCCATTTACTCTGCATCAGCAGCCCTCAAGGACAGAGTCTGACAGGCAAACATCTATGGCTGTTGAATGAATGAATCCTGAGGCAAACAAATGAGTGGTTCTGTCTTCATGGAGCGGTTACAACTGCAGCCGTGAAGTCAGGGAAAACCAGCTGTGAGTGATGAGACCAAGCAAGGAGTGGGGTCCAGCACAAGTCTTCTATGTGGGGTTCACGCGTCTGTCATCTGATCTTTATATGGGTAACTTCAGCTTCATCTGAGTGCCTCAAACACTTCTTAGGCCCATATTCTGTTACAGGTTGCATTGTCTGCCTGCTTCCCTACCCCAAACCTGGTTCTTGCCCCCTCTTTTTTTTTAAGAGTTTATTTATTTGAGAGGTAGAGTTATAGATAGAGAGAGGGAGAGACAGAGAAAGACAGAGAAAGAGAGAGAGGTCTTCTGTCTGTTAATTTGCTCCTCAAATATATGCAATGGCCAGAGCTGGGCCACTCTAAAGCCAGGAGACAGAACCTTCTTCTGGGTCTCCCACACAGGAGCAAGGGCCCAAGGACTTGGGCCATCTTCCGCTGCTTTCCCAGGCCATAGCAGAGAGCTGGATCAGAAGAGGAGCAGCCGGGACTAGAACCAGCACCCACATGGGATACCCACACTGCAGGCAGAGGCTTAGCCCACTATGCCACAGAGCCAGCCCCTCTCCTTTTTTCTTATCAGTGAAACCCATGGTCGTCCATCCGGTTGTCCAGGCCAGAAGTTTAGAAGACAGCTTGAACACCTCTCTCTTCCTCACACGTTTCATCCTAGTTGTATCGCAGCTATATGCGCTTTTCTCTCCCTCCCCCAACACTGTCCTGTTCGAAGTTCCCGTCATCTGACACCTGTAAGGCTGCAAGAGTCCACTGATGGGTCTCCCTGCATCCACTCACTCCTCTTCCACACCATCAGGGATCTGTTTGAAATGCAAAGTCGATTATCGGCTCCCAGCTGGAAACTTACTGGTGGCTTCTCACATCCCATTAGACAAAGACCTGTCTAAACTGGTTTACAAAATGTACCCTGTGCGACTTGTTCCCTGTTGGATTCATAAGCTGCATCACATACCATATACCCCTTACTTTCTGTGCCTCCCACTGATCTTTTAGACCTCCTGTCCTTATCTCAGACTAGAGCTCTCTTCTGCCCTCTCTTTAACAAGGTAGCTCCTATACACCATTCAGAATGCTTTTTTTTTTATTTGACAGGTAGAGTTATAGACAGAGAGAGAGAGACAGAGAGAAAGGTCTTCCTTCTGTTGGTTCACTCCCCAGGTGGCCACCACGGCCAGTGCTGCACTGATCCGAAGCCAGGAGCCAGGTGCTTCTCCTGGTCTCCCATGTGGGTGCAGGGGCCCAAGCACTTGGACCATCCTCCATTTCCCTCCCAGGCCACAGCAGAGAGCTAGGCTAGAAGAGGAGCAACCGGGACCAGAACCCGGCGCCCATATGGGATGCTGGCGCCGCAGGCAGAAGATTAACCAAGTGAGCCATGGTGCTGGCCCCATTCAGAATTCTTGTCACTTCCTTGGGAAAGGCTTACGTAACCTTCCACCTCCACCCTTTTCTCAAAGGACTGTTGGAGACTTCCAGTTCTTTAATTGTCTTTAGTTCAGTATGATAATTTGGTCAATGTCTGACTTCCCAAGTAGACTATAAACCCCATTGGAACAGATGCCATGTTTCTCTCAGCTTCTCTCGCATCTCCAGGGCCTAGCGCAGTGCCCAGCCCTCAATACTTCATCGATTTAATGCTGAGTTTGTGAGTGAATGGGGCAGCTCAGTTGCCTCTTGTGGTAGATTAGGGTTCACAGTCTCAGCACTATTGGCATTTTGGGTGAAATAGTTCCTTGGTGCAAAGGACCATCCTGGGCACTGTAGGATGACTGACAGCATCTCTTAGTCCCTATAGGACCTTTGGATGCCAGTAGTACCTCCGTAGTTAAGACAACCAAAAAATGCCTCCAAGCATTCCCAGTTGTTCCCTGGAGGGGGAGGGATAAAACCGAGACTCACTGTGGTAGATTGTAGTAAGTACTTGAATATTTGCTTGACAGATTTGGCTGTGCAGTTCTTTGTTGTTCTATGCACTGCAGGATGTTTAGCACCATCCTCTGGTGTCTGCCTCCTTGATGCTGGAATCCTAGCCTAGATGATCAACCATCCCTGTGAGACCCCTTTTGTTCTACCCTGTGTGTTGAGTGCACTTCCTGCCCTATTGAGGTCACGCTTGGCCACGTGACTTGCTTTGGCCACTGGAATTCAGTACACATGAACCACCTTCCTTAGCTGACAGCCAACAGTTATTCCAGCGCTGCTGTTTGCTGCCTGGCTCAAGATCAAGAATGGGACTGCCTTTCATCTAGCTTTGAAATAAGGAATTGGCCGGCACCGCGGCTCACTAGGCTAATCCTCCGCTTGTGGCGCTGGCACCCCGGGTTCTAGTCCTGGCCAGGGCGCCGGATTCTGTCCTAGTTGCTCCTTTTCTAGTCCAGCTCTCTGCTGTGGCCCGGGAGTGCAGTGGAGGATGGCCCAAGTGCTTGGGCCCTGCACCCGCATGGGAGACCAGGAGGAAGTGTGTGTTTGAATTTCCCAATCAACGCACAGGGCACAGTCGCGGATGTAAAAGCAGAGGTTTATTTGTTACCAGCCGGCTGGGACCCCTACCCACACACAGCCATTTAGCAGTGCACAGGCAAAAGGCCCTCTGGTTTGCATAAGAGAGGTTTTTATAGCCTCACCCTTACTAGGGTGCAGGTCATCTCCTATGTAGGTTACCTTCTTAATCTCTATATGGCAAGGAATTGGGACCTAACGTGTTCATTGGTCCATTTACATGTAAAGGCTATATACATTATGTGGCAGAAGGGCACACAAAGGAGATGGCACAGGGAAGAACTGGCGGGAAGCATCGGCCGTAAATCCCAGGGGAGCTGGTGGGGGGCAGGAGGTCATAAACTCCAGGGGAGCATAGCAGGCAAGCAAGCTCCTACAAAAGCACCTGGCTTCTGGCTTCGGATCGGCGCAGCGCGCTGACCATGGCGGCCATTGGAGGGTGAACCAACGGAAGGAAGACCTTTCTGTCTGTCTGTCTGTCTGTCTCTCTCACTAGCTCTGCCTGTAAAAAAAAAAAAAGAAAGAAAGAAAGAGAGAAAGAGAGAAATAAGGAATGAAGTACAGCTGAAATCAACACGCAGTTGACGAATGCATGAGCAATACCTACATGCCTTCTGTGACCAGCCCCAGACATTGTGGAGCAGTGACCACAGCATCACTTAGTAGAAACGGACTATTTAAAACTCTTAAGTGGTTCAGCCAAAACAGACTCATCACTGAAAGCAATTGATCCACTTGTGCACCTTCCTTTAGGGCCTATGAATGGGAAAGGAACGAAGGAAAGACAGATCTTACCAGTTCAGCCTTCAAGGTGTTTATTCCAGTTCTTAATGGGACTGCAGGAGTTTTGGGCCCAGCACAATTGCCGACATAATTTTAGCTTGATTTTCACTTCTCCGTGTGTCCTTTTAATAACCTCCATCTCCAGATCTGAGCATGGTTTTTTTTTTTTTTTTTTTTCAACCTCAAAGAGCGCACCAGAGCAGGAATGTGAGTACTCAGTGGGTGTGGGCAAAATTTGTCTTATTCACTGAGCTATCTCTAGTAACTGTGTACTGGTGATCAAAATAGCTACTCAGTAAATGTTTGGTGGGCAGTTGAGTAACTGGCAGGGATAGATCGCCAAGTATTTCTGGTGCTCTTCTCTCTTGTAAATTAGGTTGTGGCCAGTGGCTGGTTACCATAGCATCATAGGACACGTTTGCATATGCATAGCAGGAGGCAAAGAACTTTGAGATGATAGAGTTGCAGGCAGAATTGTCTTTGATTCCTGCTGCTCTTTGGCTAGAGAACTGGCAAGGAGAGTTGCTGATGAACTTCTAAGAATTTGGATGTGAGTCATCAGAAACCAAAATTTTATTGTTCTAACCCGGTCGTTCTGAACTGGGAGTGATTTTTATCCCCTGGCGTACATTTGGCGGTGTCTAGGGACACTTTGGTTGTCACAAACAAGGAGATGCTATTGGCATTCGATGGGTAAAGGTCAGAGGTACTGGTGAACATACCACAATGTACAGTGTACAGATGACTAAGCATTATCTAACACAACATGTCAATAATGCTGCAGCTGAGAAATTCTCTGCTAAGTCGATGAGATTCGGAGATTTTGTTGTTGTTACTGTGACATAGCAAGCATTTTTTTCTCCAATACAATGAATGGTTGAAATATGTTATGTGGCCTGTCTCTAGCAGGATCCGTGTGTTCTTCATAGTGGTAGAGCCTTCCAAGAAAGCAATAAAGGAACTGCAGGTGCATTGAATAAACTAAATGACTCCAGGAGGCGCCAATGCCTGTTCTATGTGAAAAGAGTTTAAGTGGAGGAAGATGCAAAGGTGGGGAGCATTAACTGTTAATGTAGAGAAAATGTGGCCCCCTGTCTGTCTGTGTGAATAAAGTTTTATTGGCACACAGACATGCTTATTTGTATACTGATTGTCTGTGGTTGCTTTTACATTACAGGAATAGAGGTGAATAGTTGTAACAGAGTCTCGTATGGCTTACAAAGCCTAAAATATTTATTGCCTGGCTCTTCACATAGTTTGCTGACTCCTGTTAAGAACATGTGTTGAGGCCGGCACCTCGGCTCAATAGGCTAATACTCCGCCTTGTGGCGCCGGCACACTGGGTTCTAGTCCCGGTCGGGGCACCGGATTCTGTCCCGGTTGCCCCTCTTCCAGGCCAGCTCTCTGCTGTGGCCCGGGAGTGCAGTGGAGGATGGCCCAAGTGCTTGGGCCCTGCACCCCATGGGAGACCAGGAGAAGCACCTGGCTCCTGCCTTCGGATCAGCGCGATGTGCCAGCTGCAGCGCGCCAGCCGCGGCGGCCATTGGGGGGTGAACCAACGGCAAAAGGAAGACCTTTCTCTCTGTTTCTCTCTCTCACTGTCCACTCTGCCTGTCAAAAAAAAAAAAAAAAAAGAACATGTGTTGTGTTCCAGCTCCAACATTTATTGGTGCTGTGATGTTATGAGAGTCATGTCACTTCTCTGAGTTTTAATTTTCCCATCTATCAAATGGAGAGACAGGACTGATATGATTATTTAAGAATTAAATGAACCCAGGTGCTTTGCACGTTGCCTGACACATGAATGTGTTTAATAAATAGTAATAGCTATTAATGCTCAATTACTATAAACAATGAATAGTAACAATACAACCACTGTGTGCCATACGTGGACATAGATACTTCCTGGGGGCTTGGCTGTAAGCACCCTCCCTTCGTCACAGACACTCTGGCAGTCCGTAAGGAAACGTGTTTATCTTGAAAGCACTTGGCACAGGCAGCGTGGATAGGGTTGAGCTGGTGGAAAGACCCCATTTCTCAAACCCAGCTTTCTACAGAGCATTATTCAGAGGGAAGCCTTATCAAGCAGCCTTCCAGCTCCGCGTCATCCATCTTCCAAAGGTAATTCCGTAGCCCTTGGGAGCCGATGATTTATGGGGTGGGTGGCTGCAGGGAGGTTGCTCTTTGTGTAACAGCCTGTTTTTTTTTTTTTTTTTTTAATCTATGACCAGCAACCCGCTGGCTAGGGCCAGAAGCAACAGGCTGTTCCTTAACCCAGTCCTTGGCTGCACCAGCTTCAGGCCAGCAGAGGGCTGCTGCCGGCTGCTTGGGCAGATGTGAGACTTTGATAGTTCTTAGAATTGAGAGCTCTGGTGGTTAAAGTGGGCTGCTAGGTCTTCATGTCAGGGCAGTTCTGTCTTCTGTACAAAGCTGCCTCAAGCCTGCAAGCGTCGTGTGAGCAGTGCTGCAGTCCTGAAAGGGAGAGAGTGCCATCTTCCCTGTACAGAGGGGAGCTGAAGCGGAGAGGGATCCTCATCTCATGCCTACATTAAGTGTGCACAGGCCAGCGTCTGTCCCTGGGGAGGAAGCCATGGGCGTGGCAGTCTCTGGCATCCTGGTCTTAGCTTCTTCTCATTGCTGCAAGTTGTGAAAATGTCAATGCAATCTTCACGAGGCCAGGAACTTGCTCTCTCATTCACAGCTTTATCTGCAGCACCTAGCACTAGGCGTGGCACATAGTAGGTGCTTAATGAACGTGTTTAAAGAATGAACGATGCCTGGGACTTTGTATAGATTAGGATGCTTTTAAAAGTTGTGGGAAAATTGGATAAAAATGTAAATTTATTTTGATGCTTTTTTAAAAAAAATGCACAATATTTTCATAATATGCATTTTCAATGAACTTGAACTTTTTATTTTTTTTTAAAGATTTATTTATTTATTTGAAAGTCAGAGTTACACAGAGAGAGGAGAAGCAGAGAGAGAGAGGTCTTCCATCCGTTGGTTCACTCCCCAAATGGCCTCAATGGCTGGAGCTGCGCCGATCTGAAGCCAGGAGCCAGGAGCTTCCTCTGGGTCTCCCACGTGGGCGCAGGGGCCCAAGCTCTTGGGCCATCTTCTACTGCTTTCCCAGGCCATAGCAGAGAGTTTTGGGAAGTGGAGCAGCCAGGTCTTGAACCAGTGCCCATATGGGATGCCAACACTTCAGGCCAGGGTGTTACCCACTGTGCCACAGCGCCCGCCGGCCGTGAACTTGAACTCTTTAAAGACCCCCGAATGCATGAATTTCAACCTTTTTTTACACCCAAATCGACATCTTTTAATGCTACTTTTCACAAACTTTTTGAAATACCCACATGTTGTTTTCTGTCCTGACACACTGCTCACATCCCACTGCCTCACTACCCCCAGTTGACCTCAAGGTCATAGTTCATGCCAGTCAGTATCTGATCTGGAAAATGGAAGTTGTACCAGTTAATTATCTGAGAGATTTTAATGCAGAGAGTTGGCTAAGCACCTTCTGGAAGATGAAAAGGAAGAGAGGGAACATTGAGACTACAAGTAGTAACTGGAGGGCCGGTGCTGTGGCGCAGCAGGTTAACACCCTGGCCTGAAGTGCTGGCATTTCATATGGGTGCCGGTTTGAGACCTGGCTGCTCCTCTTCTGATCCAGCTCTCTGCTCTGGCCTGGGATAGCAGTAGAAGATGGCCCAAGTCCTTGGACCCCTGCACCCGTGCGGGAGACCTGGAAGAAGCTCCTGGCTCCTGGCTTCAGATCGGTGCAGCCTTGGCCATTGCGGTCATCTGGGGAGTGAACCAGCGGATGGAAGACCTCTCTCTCTTCTCTACCTCTCTCAGTAATTCTGTCTTTCAAATAAATAAAAAATAAATCTTATAGAAAACAAGTAGTAACTGGGATGGGTTAATTATCCATTTCTGCATAACAAACCACCCCACAACCAGCAGCGTAAAGCAGCCAGCATAGGGCCAGCACTGTGGCGTGGAAGATTAAGTCCCTGTCTGCAGCGCAAGCATCCTATGTGGGTGCCGGTTCAAGTCCCGGCTGCTCCACTTCCGATCCAGCTCTCTGACAATGTGCTGGGAAAGCAGTGGAGGATGGGCCAAGTGCTTAGACCCCTGCACCCAGTTGGGAGACCCCGAGGGGGCTCCTGGCTTCAGCCTGGCCCAGCCGTGGCCTCTGTGGCCATTTAGGGAGTGAACCAGCAGATAGACCTTTTGCTCCCCCCTCCCCCGCCCATAATTCTGACTTTCAAATAAATAACTAAATCTTTAAAAAAAAAATAACAAGTCTTCATTATCTCTCATTTAGGGTGTGGAATTTGGAATTTGGGTGTGGCTTCACTGGGTCCTCCGTCTCAGGGTTTTTCTGTTTTTTTTTCCCCTCTTGTTTAAATTTTTATTTATTTGAGAAGGAGGGAAAGAGGTAGATGGTGTTCCCATTTGTTAGTTCACCCCCCAAATGCCTACAATGGCCCTAGGCCGGAGGCTAAACCGGATGGGGGAGCTCAGGTCCAGGTCTCTCACATGGCTGGTAAAGACACAACTACCTAGGCCTTCACCTCCTGCCTTCCAAAGTGCGTATTAGCAGGAAGCTGGAATTATGAATGGAGCTGGAAGGTGAACCCAGGCACTCCAGTATGGGATGCAGGCAGCCCAAGCAGAGTATTAACCTCTGTGCAAAATGCCCACCCCCCCAGCGTTCCTCAAAGGCAACAGTCTCATGAGAACTTGACTGGGGAGGGAACCACTTGTAGGCCACTCAAGTGGTTGTTGGCAGGACTGGGCTCTCGGTGGGCTGTTGGGCTATGGCCGAGATGGAGACGTCAAGGAAGTGGTGGCCAGCTGATAATGGTAACCCTGAGGACTGCAGGAGGCTGTTTGTAGGCATGTAAGAAAAACACCTGCAACAGGAGCCAACAGCTGCTTCCTGGGGCATCCAGCATTGCCTCTTATTGTAGAAATGGATTTGGAGATAGGATCATTGTGGTTGTAGTTAGTTAAGCTGAGGTGCATTTAAGTGGACTCTAAACCAGTATGACTGGCATTAAAAAAAAATTTATTGATTTGAGAGGCAGAGTTACAGACAGAGGTCTTTCATCTGCTTGTTCACTCCCCAAATGGTCATAATGACCAGAACTGGGCTGATCTGAAGCCAGGAGTTTCTTCCAGGTCTCCCATGTGGGTGCAGGGGCCCAAGGACTTCAGCCATCTTCCACTGCTTTCCCAGGCACAAGCAGAGAGCTGGATCAGAAGTGGAGCAGCTGGGACTCGAACCAGTGCCCATGTAGGATGCAGATGCCACAGGCGGAGGCTTAATCTACTGGGCCACAGCACTGCTCCCACGACTGATGTTCTTCTAAAGCAGGGAAATTGGGTCACACACACGGACACAGAGGGAGGGACATGGGAACAGGAGGGCGGAGATGAAGGTGGTGTTTCTGTAAGCCCAGGAACACCGGAGCTGGCTGGTCAACCAGAAGCTGGGGGAGGGGCATGGACCAAGTCTGTCTCACAACCCTGCCAAGGAACCAGCCCTGCTGACACCTTGAGCTTGGACTCCAAGCCTCTGGAACTGTGAGATGACAAATCCTGCGACTTAAGTCACCGCGTCTGCAGCACTTTGTCACAGCAGTGCTAGGAAACAGACACAGTGTCCTCCGCCCTTGACGTCATCTCTGGCCCTGCACAGCCTGCAGAACCTACCACGGACGCAGGCTGTACCCTTGCAGCCCACTGTGGCCACGTAGACGGAAACCGAGCGATGCTACCGAAACAGCCAACGCACACCTCTTTGGGGGATGGCTTTGGTGACCAACCCCTTCCACTGCACAGGCCCTGGCTAGGTCTCCTGCCCTCCTTGATGTCCCCACAGCCCTTGTGACACCGTCTGTCAAAGCGCTTCCTATTCTGTTCTTAGCTGGTTATGCGTCTGTTTCTTTCTTTAAATTGTGAGCTTCCTGAGAGCAAGGGTTCTGTTGTGTTTGCTCCTCTCTGTCTCCTGTGCCAACCGTGGTTTTGGATATACAGTAGGCGGTTACTACGGATCTGTTGACTCGAACAAATGAATGGCGGTAGAAGCAGAGAAAGTGACGCTTGAAGACCGGAAGGCTGCGTTAGGTAGATTCGCACTGCGGTCACGTTATATTACCTCCTTTAATCTTCATAAGAATCCTGTGGTGTAGCTACATCCATCCCCATTGTGCTGAGACAGAGAGAGACAATGGCCCGTCCAAGGTAACGCTGAAAGTAGCAGAGCCAGAGCCCTAAGCCCCTTTCTACAGTCATCTCTGTTCCACTTCCCCCACCACGTTTTAGAGCCATGCTGAACTACGGATTTAAGGTATTTCAGGAGCTGGGTTCGATGCTATCTGCACACCCTTATCTCTATTCCTACTGCTATTAGCTGCGTTACCATTTAATCCTCATTTCACAGCGTAAGCAGTGCTGATGGATAGCTGGAAAGCAAACGGAATATTTCAGTTAAATATAATTCCACTGTGCAGACAGCTGAAAATCAACCCATGTCCCTCCACTAAGAGTGGATTAATAGATTGTTGATACTTCTAATGGTTTGTTTAATTGATGGCTTCTGCCATTATTAGGGGAGAGTTTAGAGGGCTTTTTATGATTATAACACACACATCAATTAGCTTGGGAAACAAGAATGTAAATACAAATGTTACTTGTCCTGTTGCCAAGTAAAATAAGCACCTATACTTGTAACTACAGCTTTAAGAATTTATTCAGCAAATATTTGAGCATGAATTATGTGTTTGGCACCATTCACAGAGCTGTGTGAGATATAAAAGTGTGGGACACGTTTCCTGTCCCCAGGGACCTTGCAATGTAGTTAAGGAAAAAAATAAATAAATGCACACTTGGGATACTAATTAACAAAACAAGGTCATGTAGTGTAAATATCAAATTAATGGAATAGACAATACGAAAATGGCACTTAGGGGAGTTAAGAAGAGGGAGTGCTAACAGTAATAAAGTCCATTTTATTGAGCACTTATGTTGTTCTAGGTACAGTACTTTATGTGTGTTAAAATTTTTCAGATGAGAAAATGAAGGCTTAGAGAGTGTGAGGTCTTGCACGAGATCACACAGCCAGCAAGTCTTCAAGGGAGGTTTTGACCTTGGGTTCTGTCATGCAGTGATGAGCCCGGAATCACAGGCCATGCTGTGTCCCTACAGTGACCCCTGCTCTGCATGTCCTGAGGCACCAGTGACTGTCTTGGGCGGCTGGGGAAGATCATGTAAAGTGTCTCAGCCTTGATGGCGTTTAAACTGGGTCTGGGAGCAAGAGTAAGAGTTCAGTAGTTGGAGAAACAGAGAAGTCAGTCTGGGAAGAAAGAACAACCTATGCAAAGCATGCGGGTTTACTCAGTATTATTTTTGCCTCTTCTTTTAGCTATGTGTCCCACACCCCTACATTGTTTAAAAAATACACCCTGAAAAGGGATATTTTTAAGGGAAGGTTTGGATGTGTGCCCTTTGCTCTGCTGGC
Source organism: Sylvilagus floridanus (assembly GCA_949820135.1). Taxonomy (NCBI): domain Eukaryota; kingdom Metazoa; phylum Chordata; class Mammalia; order Lagomorpha; family Leporidae; genus Sylvilagus; species Sylvilagus floridanus. Next base: position 168,757,913 of record OX463233.1, on the reverse strand, counting down.
TCTAGACCTGGTTCTCCGGGCGAGAGAGGCCTCTGTGACTCTGGGGTAGACGGGTGCCTGGTCCATCACAGAGGAGGCTGTGTGGCCCCTCCTCCGTCAGTGCACTCATCTACTAGGAATGCTGGGAGCAGGCTGTTGAGTGGACAATCCTTGGGAGGACTAAAGTGCTTATTGCCAATTTAAAAAAGCATTCCGAGAGAAAACTAAAGCCGATGGAAATAAATTGAATTTTCTGCCTTAGGAGATCTCGAGCTGCAAAACACATGTTAACTGACCTACTGGCTTTCAGAGCAGGTGGGGTGGGAATGAGCAGTGAGGCGGGCATGAGAGGTGGACCAGGAGCTTGGTCACGTGTTCACTGACCACTGGGGTTTCTGGGCTGGTGGGGTGGGGATGAGCCCTGAGGCATGGGAGGTGGAGGAGGAGCTGGGTGCAACATTTGTTTGCAGGAATGGATTGTTTGCAGGAGGTCTGCAAACCACTGGATGTCTGGTTTCTTTCCCGGAGGCCAGAGGAAACTGGCCATAGCTAACAAAACAGTACCACAAAGATTTTTGTGGAACAGTGTAATTTTTAAAATAAGCTAATTTTTTTGTGCAAAACAATGTTGAAATCCATGCATAGTTTTTTATTTTCCTGTTTCACATTTTCCATGGACTTTTTGAAGGACCCTCATACTCTCTTAGAACTTCTGTGAAGTGGAAGTAATGGTGCTGAACCTGTGGGATGATATTCGATGAGGGGTATGAGGAATTGCCTGTCTTATAGAAGGAACTCAAAATGTTAGCAGTCAGGGCCGGGTGTTGTATCACAGCAGCTTAAGCCGTCGCTTGCCGGGTTGGCATCCCAGATCTGAGAGCCAGCTCACATTCCAGGGCTCTGCTTCTGATCTGCCTCCCTGGGAAAGCCATGGCTTCAGTCTAGCCCAGCTCCAGCCACTGCAGCTGTTTGGGAATGGAACCAATAGGTGAAAAATCTCTCTCTCTCACTCTTTCAAATAAAATAAATAAATAATAAATCTCTAAAAATATTTATTTATTTATTTGAAAGAGTTACACAGAGAGAGAAAGAGAGAGAGAGAGAGAGAACTTCCATCTGCTGATTCACTCCCCAACTGGCTACAATGGCCAGAGCTGTGTCAATCTGAAGCCAGGAGCCAGGAGCTTCTTCCAGGTCTCCCACATGGGTGCAGGGGCCCAAGGACTTGGGCCATCTTGTACTGCTTTCCCAGACCATAGCAGAGAGCTTGGATTGGAAGTAGAGCAGCTGAGAGTTGACTGGCACCCATATGGGATGCCAACACTGCAGGCAGCAGCTTTACCCGTCATGCCACAGCTCTGGCTCCAATAAATCTTTTTTAAAACGCTAGCTGTTGGGCGGCACTGTGATGCAGTGGGTTAAAGTCCCGGCCTAAAGCGCCGGCATCCCATGTGGGCGCCGGTTCTAATCCCGGCTGCTCCTCTTCTGATCCAGCTCTCTGCTATGGCCTGGGAAAGCAGTAGAAGATGGCCCAAGTCCTTGGGCCCCTGCACCCAAGTGGGAGACCCGGAGGAAGCTTCTGGCTTTGGATCGGCGCAGCTCCGGCCATTGCGGCCATTTGGGAAGTGAACCAGTGGATGGAAGACCTCTCTCTATGTCTCTACCTCTCTCTGTAACTCTGTCTTTCAAATAAATAAAAATAAATCTTTAAAAAAATGCTAGCTCGTCGGGGCGCCGGATTCTGTCCCGGTTGCCCCTCTTCCAGGCCAGCCCTCTGCTGTGGCCCAGGAGTGCAGTGGAGGATGGCCCAGGTGCTTGGGCCCTGCACCCCATGGGAGACCAGGAAAAAGCACCTAGCACCTGGCTCCTGCCATTGGATGAGCGCAGTGCGCCGGCCGCGGCAGCCATTGGAGGGTGAACCAACGGCAAAGGAAGACCTTTCTCTCTGTCTCTCTCTCTCTCTCACTGTCCACTCTGCCTGTCAAAAAAAAAAATAATAAAAAAATCAAAAAAAAATGCTAGCTGTTATTATTAACAGTAGAGGGTTGGAGTGGAGAGGTAAGATTAATATTTGAGGTTGGGTTCTGCACACAAAGAATATGAGTCTGGGGTTCTCATGAGCAGGAGAAGGCAGAGGAAGAGCTAAGTAAGGGTCTGGGCTCCACTGGAGGCCACGGCCTCATCCCACAGGGAGCTCTGGAGGATGCATTGTGCCACAGGATGAGGCCTACTTTAGAGCCGGGGGCAGGCCTTTTAAACTCCAGGTCACTGAGGTGTCTTGTGGGAGGAGTTGTACCCATGGTGAACTTCCTGGGTGAGAAAGCACCTGTTTGGCCAGGACGCACAGCGTGGAGGGCGTGGATGCCTTGGCCTAGGGAAGTCCATCGGCGGGCCATCTCGTTGTCAGGGTAAAGGACAGTGAGTGGAGACTGAGCAGAGGGAGGTGTCAGCACTATTTTTATATAGTGTAGGAGGAAGATCTCAGCACAGCCATTCAGGGAAGACCCACCCTGATGTCCTCTGGAGATCTCATCCTGATCCTGACAATGTCCCACAGCCTGTCCACCATGACGCTGCTGAAAAACCATCCGTCCTTCTCTGTGAGTTTTGAGACCCCACTTAGTCTTCAGGGGGTAGAAATGAGGTCTCTCTCTGTGTGTCTTCTGGTGCCAAGCAAGGGGACTTGTATACAGTTGGTGTTTAGCAAGTGTTAGTTGACTGAAGAGTGTCTCCCCTGCACATCTTTAGCGTTCCCAAGCTGCTACTCCGGGAGTGATTAGAGAATGCATGTCCAGAATTTTTGATCTTGAATGAAAAGTCCTCCTCTCCCCTGCCCTTGACCTGGCCTCTAGGATAATTTCCAGTGACCCTGCCACCCACCCTCACAAACCTTGTGAGGTTGTTCAGTAGTCTTCCACCTTTTGTCATACAGTGGTGTCATCCACTCATCTGTGCAAGCCAATATCCTAGGTAATATTTGATTCTTTCCCTTTCCTGTTCGTTGTTTTCCTGTTCATTGGAATATCTACCAGCAAGTCAGGGTCTATTATGCTTTTATCTATGCCCCAAGCTGGTCACTTTTCATCCTTTCCTCTGCTGTGACCCCAGTCTTTCTCTTTCCTGTCCACAGTGAGAAAGAGACAGAAAGGTCTTCCTTCCATTGGTTCACCCCCAAATGGCCGCTATCCAAAGCCAGGAGCCAGGTGCAGGGCCCAAGCACTTGGGCCATCCTCCACTGCCTTGGGCCACAGCAGAGAGCTGGACTGAAAGTGGAGCAACCGGCACCCCAACCAGGACTAGAAACCAGGGTGCCAGTGCCACATGCGGAGGATTAGCCTAGTGAGCCATGGCACCGGCCTATCTGTAGACACTTGAAAAGCGGTTGTACTAGGGATAACACGTCTTCAGATATCTTGCAATACTGCCGCTGTCCTCCAGGAGGCGGTGGCTCACAAGTTGGAATCCACTGTTCTCATTAAACCAGATCTGTTCTGTTCCTGCCGTCTGATTCTGGGATTCTGTTCCCACTCCTGTGCCTTTGTGCCATCTCTGTCCTCCACTTGGAGTGTCCTTTTAAATCCACTTCAAACTTTGTGGATGCAAAGCCCTGGCATCTTTAAAGTGCCAGTCCGAACATCGACTCTTTTGAAGACTTCTGATTTTGCCAGAGCGAGAAAGCCTCTCGTCCTCCTTGCTGAGCTCCCGTAGAGCTTCGTCTGTGCTGCCCTTATGTACAGCAGTGGGTGCTGGGTTTTGAGATTTCACGAACCAATTTTACGTATATTAAAAGAGATTGGACGTAGATCGGGCAGCTTTTGATTTTGTCAAAGTCTTTGAAACGAGTGCATCTTGTCACTGCCATGATTTCACCAAAGAAACATATTAATTAAATGTAAGAATGAGAAAGGAGGGAGAAAATACATTCTTTCAATACAAAAACATTTTCACTCAAGTTTGGTTCTTTGAAAAGTTCTTGTGAAAGTGGTTCTTATGGTTTTTTTCCCCCTATTTTTGAGTCCTAGTGAAGAACTCATCACAGACAGGTAAGCCGTGGGAATGTTGTGTCCTCTCTACCCCATCACCACTGGTAGTCCGAGGCAGCACCATCTCCCTGACACAGCCTGGCTCATGCTGGGTGATGTGAGGCTGTGCAGTGGAGCTCTGTGAATCACAGAGCACCTGCTGCTTCTTCGCAGTAGTTTTTGTTCCTGATCCTCTGGCTTCTGTACCACTTCCGGTTGAGTTACCTTTTCCTGCACGGCGATGTCGTCGTGTCGTCATAGAGCCCCCTGGGTCTTTCCTGCTAGCTCTGCATCTTTCCAGGGAGCTGTCCAGCGTGGGGACAAGACTCTATGATGTTCTTGATTTGCACTATCATAGTCAGTGGTCAATAATCACATAAAATCTCCACGGACCAGCCTTGTATTCTGCAGTGTTCACTCCTGTTGTGCCGAGAGATTTCTCTGTTGAGTATGAGCCTCACTATGGTTGGGATTTTATTCCGGAACACACCTTTTCCTTTAAGTGATGATAAAATGCTTTGGAGACCAAAGGAGCCTGGATTCTGGGTTCCTTCCAGTCACAGAGCACAGGAAAGTCTTGTGGCTCACCCCGAGCTGTTTTTGATCACTACTCTCTTCACAGTCCTTAGGAGAACTGGGTTAAAGACACATGGTATCTTCCAGGGTCAAGGTGCCAACCACAGCCACCCAGGAATTTCGGAGACAGAACTGTCCCAAGGAGGCTGAATGTCTGGTACCCAAGACCCTCTGTCTGTGGAATAATGAATTCTCATTTGATCATCTGCTGTGTAAATCACTGGCGATGGGGAGTTAATCATGCATAGGAAATGAATACTTTCTCTGAGTTAATGAGCACAGAGCTCAGAGCAGCATCTGTTTACTCCTTCCACTTTCAAATCTCTGGCATTTTGAGCAATTAATTGTACCCAGTAATCTCTCTTTGCTTTTAAGCATTAGGGATAAAACCCCTGTTCTCCCCAAAACACATGCACCCGCTGAGCAGTGTGAGGAGAAGTCTCTGCTCAGCATCTTCATCCATTTGAAAAGGTTACAAGAATCAACTGGGGAGAGAGAGGGAGAAGAGGGGGCAGAGAGAGAGAGGGAGAGGGAGGGAGAAGAAGGGAGAGAGAGAGAGGGAAGAGGGGGGAGAGAGAGAGGGAGGGAGAAGACGGGAGAGAGAGGGAGGGAAGGGGAGGGTTAGGGAGAGGGTAGGAAAGGGAGGGAGAGAGAGAAAAGAGGGGGGAGAGAGAGGGAGGGAGGGAGAGGGGAGAGAGAGAGGGAAGGGGGAGGGAGAGGGAGAGGGTAGGAAAGGGAGAGAGAGAGGGAGAGAGGGGGAAGAAGGGAGAGAGAGAGAAGCGGGGAGAGGAGGAGCCAGGAAGAAAGGAAGGAGAGGAGAAGAAAGAAAACTGCTAGTCTCTTTTTTATGAGCATTGCCTGGTGCATCAGGCAGTGTACTGTGTGCTTCGCTTGTAGGATCTTGTTTCATCCTCAGAACACAACCGGACAGAGGTGTCACTGTTCCCATTTTTTGGAGAATGCTGAGGTTCTGTTGCATGCCCAAGCCCCTGGGCTAGGACGTGGCATGAGAGCGATTGGAGCACAGGTTCTGACTCTGGCTCATGTCTGGCCTTAGCGGTTCTGCTCCACTTGCGCTCTCCTGCCAATGGGAAACCTTAGGCGCCTTCAGGTTCCTTCGAGCTGAGTCCTCTTGGACGACTGGCAGACAGAGGCTCCCTCTCAGCTTTCCACTTGGCAGCCCTGGAAAAGTCGCTTCCCTTCTGAGCTTCCGTCTCCTCGTGTATCACTCGGGGACAGTCGCAGTGTCTTCACCTGTGCTGTTGTTTGGATTAAGTGAGATGATGTATCTAGATAGAGGGCACAGAATCCTGGGTCAGTACTGCTCTTACTAACCTTTATGAAGCAGTGGCTGTGTCTCAGGCATGTGGCTGAGCTTTGTATGTACAGTGTCCATCTCTAAGTCTCACAGCCTCCAAAAAAGTGAGTATTAATTAATCCATCATCAATCACTTAGCAAATGTTTACTGAGCATCACCTGTGTGAAGGCATGCCTTGGTGTCTAGTTGGGTGGCAATAAGTAAAATTATATAATAAATAATTCTTTAAGTGAAATTATACAAATAAATAATGATAAGATACAGTAACTGCACCCAGTGAGGGCAGGAGGGCCTGACCTATTCTTGGGGAAGGGAGTATCACAGATGTCTCTCTGGATAAAGAGATATTTCAGCTGAGCCCAGGAGGTGGAGCCCTGGGGGAAGTCAAACCAAGGAGAAGAGTGCGGGAGGGACATCCTGAACAGGAATGGAGTCGGGCTGTTCTTACTTCATCAGGATCTTTATTTTAGTCCACAGGTGTGAGCAGACTTGGGCTGCCAGACCATCGTAGCTGGGGGAAGGGAGAAGTCTGAGCAAGGGCAGGTCCTATGCAGATAATCTGCAATATTCCCATGTGGATGTCTAGGGTGTCATCAGTTGGTTTTATGCAGTGAATATTCCACTGTCAGTAAAATGAGAAAGTCAAAACTGAAAGGAAGCTTTCAGGTCATCTGGGGATCAGAGGTTGCAAAGAGGTTGAACCTAGTTCTACAGATGTTATCCATTGGTGATGTCTACTTTGCTATAAGTAGCAAAGAGTAAAGAGATTAATTAGTGATGTCTGCTTTAGGTATGGCCCTAGGCCTGCAGGTGTAAGAGAAGAGGATCAAAAAGGTTGTTAACCAGGATAGACTTTTGCCCAGCAGTTAAGATGTCTACACCCTTTATGAGAGCAGTTGCATTTGATTCTTGGCTCTGGCTCCTGGTTCCAGCTTCCTGCTAATAGAGACCCTGCTTGTCCGGTGGTGATGGCTCAAGTAATTGGGTTCCTATTACCCACGTGGGAGTCCTGGATGGAGTTCCCTACTCCCGTGTTTGGCCAGATCCAGTCCTGGATGTTGTGTGCATTTGGGGAGTGAACCAGAAGATAGGAAGGCTCTCTCTTGACCTGTTTTGGGTGTTAGTTTGTAAGCTGTTCTTGCAGTTAAAGACAGGGCCTGAGAATATAAACTGCAAGAAAACGGCAAGACAAAGCAAGAGATAAAATGTTCTCCATAATGAATAAGAATTCAAGGTTGGGGGTAAGCAGGAAAGAGGGTTGGGAGAGGGAGCTTGTTAGAGAGGAGAGGCTGAGCCACCTGGCAGCAGCTTGAGCCTCAAAGGGAAGGGGAGAGAACACAGGAAATTCTTGAGGATAGAGTGGCCAGAGAGCTTGAAGACCAGGTTACCCCATTTCCTGTCTTAAGTAGTTTGGATCACTGCAAGGTACAGTTTGTTGGCCCAAACCGACATTAAAAGTCTGTTTCTCACTTGGAGACTTGTGTTGGTGGCATTACAGAGTGGAGGTGGGGGGAGGGAAGGAAAAGAGGCAGTGGCAGTGTCCACTATAATTAGGGGAAAGAGCATGTAGGATGCTGCCATGATGGTGACCCCAACAGAACCAACTTTGCAGAACAGTGAACCTGCAGATGGATACATGCAAGTTCCATCTCCACCCCCAAGTATCCCTGGACCACCCAGGATGGAAGCTGGATCTTTTGCGTGTGGGATGAGTCTCTGGGCTAGTATCTTTCTAACTTCAAAGAACAGGATAGGACAAGATGACATGTGTGAGACAGATCCGCTTCCTTGTTCTAGCCTCTCTCCCGAATTTTACAGATAGGGAAACTGAGACCCACATGGGGGAGGAATCTAATAGAGGTCTCATTTCGTGGCTGCCCAATGAGCCGTTTTCTCTGGGGCTGTGGTAGGAGACATTAGCCAGGGTTAATGAGCCGGTGCTTCTGTCTGCCGCTGTCATCCCTGGTCTGCAGCATCCAGCTCTGTTTGGGCAAAATGCCACAGACACTGAGATGCGCTTTTCTTTCTAAAGGGAAAATTGTCAGAACTGGAATGAAGGCTGCTGCATCGTATGTGCGTGTGTGTTTACTGGGGTCTTTGGGCTTCAGCTGGGAATCTGGGTTGACTTGAAGGGGAAAGGGAAAAGAAAAGAATTTTACCTGGTTCCATCACTTGCTTTTTACTCTTCCTCTACCCCTCTCCCCGGAGGGTCATTTCAGGAGAAATCCCTGAAACATTAGGTCTTACAGGTAAACAGTGGGTGATCGCTTAGGTAGCGGCAGTCTCAGCAAGCCCAATGGGCTGCCTGATGAAACACCGGCTCCCCCACTTGCCTCCCTACCAAGTCTAACACTTCCACCATCAGTCACCCCTTTGGGATGGGGCACGATATGCAAATGTCTCTGCTGAGAAGGAAGCAGACTCTGTAATATCTACCAGTGACCTGGAAAGGACTCATTAATGACGATGTCTCAAAAGGTACTGATGTTTCTGTCGTGAGACTCTGCATGCAGACATTGCCATTCGAGCCTCCTCACACTTCTGCATCAAGCACAGAGGATGGCCCCATTTTTAAGAGGGATAAACTGAGTCTTGGTCCTAGAAGATTGTGACTCTCCTGGGAGCAGCCTAAGAGGTAAGAATCTAGGTCTCAGAGTATGCAGTGATTGGTGACTTAACCTCCAAACAGGATTTCATCAAAACTAGTTTCCAACTAGACTGTGATTACACAAGTGATAAATTTTCATTGTGGAAAAATTAGAAATCAGAGAAAAGCCAAAAAAGAGCCTGAACTTTAGTCATCATCCTGCAGTCCAAAGATGATCTCATTTTCATTTTGGGGGCATATCTGTATTATCTTTATCCCCAAAAGCATATGTTTTTTTTTTTTTTTTAAAACAGTAACAGATTAAGAACATGTAGAATTCCATGACATGAATGTATCATTATGTACTTAGCAGACTCTTTAGTAACAAGCATCTATTGAGCTTATTTGTTGCAAAGCGAGATTTCAGAATGATGGACATCCTAGGTTGAAGCATGGTTCTTGTAATCCATATTAACACAGTGCTGAACAAAGCAGTGACCGACGACACCCTCATTTGTATCTACTGTGTCTGTTTGTATCTTCACTGAGTACCTACTGCGTCCCAGGCACCGTCCCAGGCAAGAGGAATGTGGCTGAGATCGGTCTAGGAAAGGTCTTGTGAAGCTCATGTATTGTTGGATGGAGACTGATAATAGATAAACATACGTGAGTGGACACGTGTGTGTGTTTGTGAGAATAATGTGATAGTACTAGGTAGACTGGAGGAAAATAAGTCAGGAGAGGCTCTGAGGAATGGAAAGCCACAATTTTTAAATTTTATTCATTTGAAAGGCAGAGAGGGAGGGAGAAAATGAGAGCAAGAGAGGGCTATCTTCCATCCAGTGTTTCACTCCCCAAATGCCTGTAACATCTGGGGCTGGGCCAGGCCAAAACCAGGACCCTGGAACCCAATTCAGTTCTCCTGTGTGGGTGGCATGAATTACTTGAGCCATCACCTGCTGCCTCCCGGGATGTGCGTTTGCAGGAAGCTGGAGTTCAAAGCGGAGCTCGTGCTCAAACCCAGGCACTCTGATATGGAATGTGAGCATCACAATCCGCATCTTAACCGCTGCACCAAACACCCACCCCAAGACACTCTTTTAAATACCCTCTGAGAAGGTGACATTTGAACACAGATCTATCGTGGGGAGTGGGCTCTGTGGATATCGAGTGAAGAACAGGCCAGCAGTTAAGTTCAGCAACAGAAAAGTGGAAGGAAGTTGGTATTGGAGACAGAAGCTCAGGAGCACCGTGAGCAGGGACAGTGTGAGGAACGTGGGTGAAGAGGGGACCTGGGTCCGGTTTGTGTAGGACCTTGAGGGCCACCGTGGGATCTCTGGGCGGTGAGTTCTGAGAGGGTGCTAAGCAGGTGAGCCCTGTGAGCTGGTGCTTATTTTTCAAAGGTTCACCTTGGCCCCTCTGGCATGAAGCAAGAAGAGCTAGACGATGCATGTGGAAGGTGCTGAATGAGAGGTGGGGAGGGAAGGAGATATGCTGGGCCAGGTGTGGAGTCTGTCATGAAGCTGAGCTCTTGGGACTGGCTGGAGAGTTGGCTCATGGAGCAGGAAAGGGGAGGAGCCCAAGAAGGACCACGTGATGCTGGTCCCATAGCCGAGGGGAGAGCTGCTGGGGAGAAGAGCAGGTGAGAGTTTGAGGTGTGGTTGTAGGTAAATGTAACACCCCTGTTAGAGTCCCAAGAGGAGATCCTCATTGCAAGTGAGATGAGCAAGCCTGGAGGTAAGGGGACAGACTGGGATCAAAGACACAGGCTTCAGAATCATCAGTGTGTATGTGCGTACTGGATGGGAAATGGCTCATTGGTGTGTAGTTGAAGAAGGAAAACTTGGTTCCCAGTGGGGCTGGGGGACGATGGATCTGTGGAGGCCAACTTCTCTTAATAATGCACAGTTGTGTTGAGGGCTGGCTGGATCTGTGCTTTTTATTTTTTATTTATTATTATTATTATTTTTTGACAGGCAGAGTGGAGAGTGAGAGAGAGAGACAGAGAGAAAGGTCTTCCTTTTCTGTTGGTTCACCCCCCCCCCCAGTGGCTGTTGTGGCTGGTGCTTGCGCTGATCCGAAGCCAGGAGCCAGGTGCTTCTCCTGGTCTCCCATGCAGGTGCAGGGCCCAAGCACTTGAGCCATCCTCCACTGCACTCCCGGGCCACAGCCGAGAGCTGGACTGGAAGAGGAGCAACCGGGACAGAATCCAGTGCCCCAACTGGGACTAGAACCTGGGGTGCCGGCGCCACAGGCGGAGGATTAGCCTAGTGAGCCGTGGCGCTGGCCTGGATCTGTGCTCTTTATAAAAATTTACTTGAGAGAGACTGAATCCATCTACTGGTTTAATCCCCAAATGACTGCAATGGCTGGGGCTGGGAGTGTCATCCAGGTGGCAGGAACCTAACTTCTTGGGCCATCACCACCGCCTCCCAGGGTCTACATTGGCAGCAAGTTGAAATTAAGAGCAAGATCAGGAATCAAAGCCAGGCTCTCTGATGTGGGATGCAGGCGTCTTAGCTATTAAGCTAAACACTTGCTTGGGATCTGTACTCTTGGTGATGAGAGAATGAGTCTTGATTAGAAGATGGCCCCATATCAACCCTAAAGAAAGCAGTGAAGAGCATCGGGACTTAAAGAGATGGTTCTAAGATCCCAGAGAACAAGGTGGAGAGGAAATCAAGAAAATGAAATAAGGAGGCCGGGTCAGATGGGGGAGTGGGAGAAGAAGGACTGGGTTATGTTCAGGTTGGCCTAATGAGCCCAGGGAGGCTTGCTCTCTGCAAATAGGCCATGGCTTTAGGTTAATACCAGACATCTAGGGAGCTCTTCACGCTGCTTGGCACAGATGCTGGTGCAGTACTTCCACCTCTGGCAGCAGGATCAGGCTCCTCCCCCAGCCCCTGGCCCCTTCCTACTTTGTCCTTGGGTTGGCAGGTGTTTCAGAATGTCCTGGGGGTAGGGTATAGGCTTCTTACCTGGCTTTGCTCACTTGCGGAGTTAGGGCCCATTATTTTGTATCTGTGATTTGAGAAAAAATGCTTCTGAGGACCCAGTGCAAGTCTGTTGGTAAGTGTTACGTTCCAGGAGCCCTTGGGTTGATTCCTCCCTCCCTGCACCTGTGTCCATCCACCATCCCTTTCTCAATTCACTTAGCGAGTCTTATCAAGCCCTTGGCTTTTTGGCAGGTGTTGGGTTAGGTGTCAAGGACGTAAAATAAGATAGAGCCACTCTTTAAGGGAAGTAGTAAGGACAGGGATTGTGCCAATCTCTCTAGACAAGGTGCTGACACCTCACTCTAATTCCCCAAAGCAGGTCAGTTCATGGGCTGCTTACACTGTTGTTTCTTTGAGGCACTTTAACAAAGTGCACGCCCCTGGACACACTTCAGATTCAAAATTTTCCAGGGAGTGTCCTTTGGAACCATCTCCTGGTGATCCTGATGCTAAGAAGGGTTTGGGAATTCCAGCTGACTGAGGTTTGAGCAGGCTGTGAACTTCAGTTCCTCAGATGGAAGATGGGTCTAGGTTTTAACTCCACCCTACAGCATGACCAGAGTTAGGCAGATGGGATCTCTTTAGAGAAGACTCCCAGCAGGGAAGTGCTTCCTAAGGGGTCCGCTGGGCGGTATTTTATAAGCCACGGCCTCCTCAAGACTGCAAGGACCAGCAGCAGGAACACGGTCTGCTGGGAGAGGCAGAGTCCTGAGCCAGAATCTCCCCAGCAACTCCATTCACACTGGAGCCGGGTATGCAGCAAGTCCTGCCTGTCCCTGGGGGCAGATTGTGGCTGTGAAGGGGCAGTGATGAAACCTGACGGTGATTTGCTGCTGTGCTGGACCGTGCGGGAGATTCAGTCCTCATCCCACAGCAAGGAAGCTACACTGGGAAAACAGGGGCGCTAGAGAGGCTGTGGGGCACTCCTGGCTCCCTGGAAGACGGGGCCCTCTTGTCTGTAATTCAGAGCACCCCCCCACTTCAGGGAAGATTGCTGCTCTGTAGACCCTGTGAACACCAACCACGGCGGTCAGAGCTACGCTGGCTGTCTCTCCGCAGCTGAAGATGGTTCCAGGGGACTCTCTGTATCTTTTTTTTTCTTCACCCAAAAAGGACTTTCTATTTGTCACTATTAAAGTCTAAATTTTAAACAGATTCTTAGACTGGTGGTTCACACCCATCGGCTCGTTCGACTTCAGCACCCGTCTCAGCCCCAGTGGCTTTCCCAGGACTACTACCTTCTCCATGAAGAGTTTTCCCGATTCCAACGTGGGCTTCTTCAGCTTCTTTGCTTTTTTAAAGGAGACATCATGGAGAGGATAAGTAGACTGACAAGCCTTCTCGATGCCTTTTCCAGTGCTGTCCGGGATCAATTTATTGACTGCTCCTCTCAAGTCATTTGTTTGCACCTCCCGTGTCATGATTTCCATCTTCTTCTGGGTCTGGCAGACCTGTTGGTGCTGAGCGTAAGAAGTCTCCTGTATCTAATTGTTGCATTTTTTCGTAAAACCAGCACAGAACAGACAAAGCAAATAACCATCAGTAGTCTTGGACATCAACATGAGCTTCAGCCATGGTCTGCCATTTTTTGACCATGGAACACATTTTGTCACGGGGAAGAGCCGTGGAAGTTAGTCCAGCAGTTTTTGCCCTGTACATCCTCAGTGATCAGTTTGAATTTGCTAAATGCAACTTTATTGTTCTGCAGGGCAGCAAGACTCACTTCAAAAACATAACCCTTGGTTGCAATTTTGGTTCCTTGGGTCCTCGGGACCAGTGTTTTTCTAATATTTCATATGTTGAACATAGCAGGTGCTTTCACATCCTACCAGTGTCTTAGAAAATGGGTCCATCACTTTCTTCTTGGCTTTCTTAGCACTTCCTGAATGTAAACAACTTGAGCATCCGTGCAGGCTATCAGGGAGCCTGGGAAAATGCAGAGTCAGACTCAGCGGTCTGGAGTGGCGCCCGAGGTGGTGCATTTCCAACCAGCTCCCGGACGATGCCAATGCTGCAGATGCTGCTGCGCACGACGTGGGAGACACCAGCACGACCCAGTGGTCCTCAGGGAATGTTTCCCCCACTCGTGGCTTATTACATCGGAGTTTCTGGAGGACCTGGGCATTAGCATTTTCCAGAATTCCATGTGTGATTCTGATATGGACTCAGGACGCAGAACTAGAGATTTAGGAAACTCCTTACCTGCTGGCTTCCTCCTTTGCTCCCTCCCCTCCCGTTCCCTCCCCTCCCCTCCCCTTCCCTCCTCTCCTCTCCTCTCCTTTCTTTCATATTTTTTCTTCTTTAACGTTTTCTTTTTAGATTAGCCGTGATCTAGAGCAGACAGCTGAATTAGGATAGAGCCGTCTACCCCAGTTAAGGGGGTGACCACAGGAAGCCGGTTGGCAGGAAGGGTACTCCCCGAAGTCGAGAAAGCCTCCCCAGGAATCTAGCTCGAGTCCGTCTGCGCGATTGCGTCGTGCCGTACTGTTATTTCTTCCCCCGTCTGTAGTTCTGGTTCTCCTGGTGCTTCTGCGGAAAGGGAGGCAGGCGGTGCCGGCACCACTTGGCATGATCCGCTTCCATCTGCTCGGTTTCCAGAGCTTGTGAGATGAAATTTGCATGAGGGAGTTTGATGAGGAAGGAAGAGGGCAGCTGTAAGAGCTGGGGTGCTGGGCGGCAAGATGCAGAAACCGGATTCGAAGAGAACTTCGAATGCGTATGGCATTTCCCTTGCCCCCACTTGACTCTGGGCTCCCTGAGGACAGGGGCCCTGTCTGTTTTTGTTTATTGTGTGACTCTAAGGTATAGTGTGAGCCTGGCACATACTAGATGCTCTGTAAGAACAATCATCCCTCAGTATCCACAGGAAATGGGCTCCAAGACCATCAAAGATACCAAAAATCTGTGGTTGCTCAAGTCCCTGTGCTGGGGCACAGTGAGTAAAGCCACCACTGCAGTGCAGGCATCCCATATGGGCACCGGTTTGAGTCCTGGCTGCTCCACTTCCGATCCAGCTCTCTGCTAAGGCCTGGGAAAGCAGTAGAAGATGACACAAGTCTTTGGGCTCCTGCACCCCCATGGGAGACCTAGAAGAAGGTCCTGGCTCCTGGCTTCGGATCAGCCCAGCTCTGAGCATTCAGTCTTTGGGAAGTGAACCAGTGGATGGAAGACCTCTCTTTTTCTCTCTCTGCCTTTGCTTCTCTGTAACTCTGCCTTTCTAATAAATAAATAAATCTTTTTTGTAAAAAAGAAAGTACTTTTTTTTTTAAACAAGATGGCATATTTACATAGAACCTACACAATCCCTCTGTATACTCTAAATCATGTCTTGATTGTTTACAATGTCTACTACAATGTAAGTGCTGTGTGAAGTTGTTTTACTCTATTGTTTAGGAAATAATGACAAGAAAAGTGTATGTACCTGTTCAGTACAGGCACAGGTTTTTTCCAATATTTTTGATCCTCAGTTGAATTTGCAAAAGCAGAAATACACGGATACAGGGGCTGTGATTGCTGGATGGATGGATGAGTCTGCTGATGTTTCCTGAACAGCTCAAACCTGAGTTCCCACAAGAGTCAACTGGGGATTTCATTAAAAATGCAAGCTTCCTAAAACCTTTTCTCGGATCTTTAGCCTCAAGATATCTGAATGGATCCTGAGAAAACCGATAGGTAATTTGGTGCAAGTTTGGGTAAAAAATAGTAATTTGTTTCCAGTTTCCACTGACTCACAGGGGACTGAAGGGAGCATGGGTTTGACTTGGTAAGCGAGAGCGCTGCCCTCCTGACACTCAAGGTCAGGGTCACCAGGGGCACTGAGAAGAGCACCAGCCAAGGAGAGTTCCTGCAAACCGCTTGTTGTGAGTGTTTCTCTCTTGTATCTTGGTGGCCATTGGGTGGTTCTGTTCCTTGATGGAGAACTGCTAAGTCCATTGATATGCTTTTGCTAGTTACATCCCATTTCTGAACCCCTACCTCAGTGCCCAGGTGCCAAGCTTATAGTCTTAGAAGCTGATAGGTGGCCTCTATGCTGGTCAGAGTGCTCGCTGCTCAGTGATGGACTGGATTCAAGGAATTCAAACGTGGTGAAGTTTTCTGCTGTGTGAACATGGATGATGGAAAGTCCACCAGCTTTCTACAGGAAGTGCATGCATTAGCTTGGTCTTTTTCTTGTCATATTCCGTTAGTTCACTCCTGAAAAGTAACAACAGTAACCTCAACTATGGGACTGCTTGCCCCTTGAGGTGGGGCACTGTGTACCCTTTTCTCAGACATTATCCTCGTTAGAACCTTACCCACATTCTGCATGCCTGAGGAAGACACAACAACTTGTCATTCACAGTCCTGAAGAAATACTGTATTACCCTTTGCTGCTGCTGATGCAGCCCTTCATCATTTTAGGTATTTCTAACATGTCACTCTGGGAAAGTGACTCCATAAAGGGTCTTCCAAGAAATCATGGGGGCCGGCGCTGTGGCGTAGCAGGTAAGGCCACTGTCTGCAGTGCCAGCATCCCTTATGGGCGCTGATTTGAGTCCCAGCTGTGCCACTTCCAATCCAGCTCTCTGCTGTGGCCTGGGGAAGCAGTAGAAGATGGCCCAAGTTGTGGGAGACTCAGAGGACGCTCCTGGCTCCTGGCTTCAGACTGGCGTAGCTCCAGCCATTGCAGCCATCTGGGGAGTGAACCTGCAGATGGAAGACCTCTCTTTATCTCTCTGCCTCTGCCTCTCTGTAACTGCCTTTCAAATAAATAAGTAAATCTTTTTTAAAAAATGTGGAGAATGTGTATCAAGAAAACACTGTGCATGGATTTCAAATGTGTTTTCAGTCATCCCTAGGACCTGTTCTAGGCCAGCTCTAAGAATGGAATCCAGAAGTCTGAGTGTTGAGCACTCTCCTGTGGTTAACTGGAAAGGAGAACTAACAATGCTATGGGGCCTGTATGTGAGCTTGGGAGTTTGCCTGACCTGGGATCAAATCCTGACCTCTCTGGGTCTATACACACACATGCAGATTCCAGGCCGTATCTGTAAAGTGGGGATGATGAGACCAATGCCAGGAGGATTAAATGAGATCCATGGGTAGGAAATACGCACAGTAAGCAGCAGCAGCTACAAGGATTCATTTCTCCCTGTGGCAGTATTAAATAGCAGCCACAGAAACACGTCTCTTCCATTTATAACCTGAGTTCTCCTGAGCCTCAATCTCCTCATCTGTAAAATGGGAATAATAGCATGCCTACCTCTCAGGATTATTTGAGGACTAAAATAGTTAATGCTGAAAAGGGAAATTTCAGAGCAAGAACTGACAACTGCCGAACCAGGTTCAGGGCTCCTTAAATATCAGGTTAGATGTCACCCATTCCACAGAGGAAGATGGATGCGACTGCTATGGGAAGAGGAAGCGTGCAAAGCCTGTGTTCTGTCAAGGACTCCTTTACCGAACTAGTTCTTTATTTCATTTTATTTCAAATTAAAATGAGAGAAAATGAATGGATGGATGGATAGACAGGGATCTTCCACTTGCTTGTTCATTCCCCAAATGCCCACAACAGCCAGGGCTGGATCAGGCCAACAGCCAGGAGCTCAGAATTCCATCTGGGGCTCCCATGTGGGTGGCAGGGACCTAAACACTTGGACCATCACCCGCTGCCTCCCAGGGTGTGCATTAGGAAGCTGGGATCAGGAGGGGAGCTCAGACTTGGGCCAGGCACTGACACAGGGTGCACACATCCCAAGCCACGAATTAACCACTGAGCCAAGTGCCTGCCCCTACAGAGATCAGTGACAGTATTTCCTGGGACTGAAAACCCGCTCAGTTAATGCACATTTCTGTTTTTCCCTTGAAGACAAAAGGGATCAACTCTTCCCCCGAACCCCATTGCCAGCTGCTCTCTCTGTTCTCTCATCCCAGAGCCAGGCCCCATCATCATTCTTCAGAAAAGCCCTCTTCTGTGGGGGCCAGACTCAGAGGCCCCAAAAGGCAGAAATTTGATTTGGGATTCCTGTCTCATCCCCCATCTGTCTGCTGGAGTCTGTGCAGACCCAGAAGTGAGTCATCTAATCAGTGTCCTCGTCTCCTCTGAGGCTCAGGGCTGCTGGTGAACGGCCTCCACGTTTCCCAGGCAGAGCCAGGACGCCCCATCAGATAGGACCTCAGTGGAGGCTTCCCTGTAAATGCTGGGTGGGGGGGAGCTTCTCAAACACGTGGAGTTGGGAGCCTGGGCCCTGGAGAACCAGGACTGGAACTTACGTGGATGTAGCTGCTGAGAAAGACAGCACCCCCTCTGTCTGAGCCCCACTGTCCTTATCTATCACCTGGAACAGAAAGCTCACAGGCCTCCGGGGCTAGTCTACCAAACGGTGATGTCACCATTCCCTGAACCCTGTCTTGTTCCCTTAATGTCCCTCTTACTTTCTCTGCCCTCTCTCTAAACTCTACATTCCAGAGAGCACAATAAGGGGTGTGATGTGAGCGTGCACACTGAAGTCCCCTGCTTGGCTGTAGTTCCTGGCCCTGCATTTCCTAGCTCTGCCTCGTTGAAAAAAAAAATCCCATCCTTCTCTGAGGTCCAGTTTCCTCATCTGTAAATTCCAAGTGGTCATCCTGGGGTTGCCTTGTGTGAGTGTGGTGATTGCAAAGCGGGGTCAGATATGTGGGCACAAAGTAAGCTTTAAGTAAACACCTGGTATCAGTGTCATGAAGCAAGTATGGAGGTGGGCTCGGAGTTCGTCCCAGTGTCCCTCTTCCCCCTGTGCATGAGCAGCACTTGTCTCTTGGAGGGAAGCTCATTGCCACCGTGCTTTGACAGCGTTGGAACTCAGCTTACGGGGACCCCTCCTCTGCAAAGCTTCTCCCGCGCCTGTTCTAACCTGGACTCGGATTTTCCCTCCAGCCTCTGGAGCTGGCTTCATCATAGCGCTTTGCACGTGGTATTGTTTGCACCTCTCTCTGCTGGACCTACATTTCTCGGGGACAGGGCTTGGGTGTTAACAGCTACGTTTTCAGTACCTGGGACAGCATCTTGCTTCTAAGTATTTGGAACTTTGTTGAAAAATGAACCCTCCCAAGACCTTAAAGCAGTGTTTCTCAAAGCTTCTTTGGCCATAATTAATAGTAAGAAATACATTTTACATGGCAAGCCGATGATACATGTGTGCTTACACTCAGTGGGAAACAAATTTTTGTATTCAGTTGCTATTTGTTTTACATTTCACTACACAACAATGCATTCTGATCATTTCCTTTCCTTTCCCTTCCCTCCTCTCCCCCACTCCACTCCTCTCCTTTCTTCCTATTCTCTTCTCGTCCACCTATTTAATTTTGAAATGTCGACAATTTTTAAAAATTCATATCAGAGCTAATTGTGTCTGAGTTGGGAAACGGTAGCTTGTATTGCTATCAGCACAGGCCATTGGAAGCAAACAGTTCAGGGTTCAGGGTCCAAATCCACAGTTCGCTGGTGGGATAGCCTGGTAACATCACCTGAATTCCCTAAGCCTCAGTTTACCCATCTGTAAGGCGAGGCTAATAGTTGTACCTACTTCTCCAGTTTCTTGTGAGATTTTACTGAGGAAATATGAGTCGAGAGAGCAGCACAGAGCCTGGTGAGCCGTAAGCTCTTAGGACATGGTGGTCCTTGTCAGAACCATTCCTGGAAATCTTAACCCTCTGCCTTCACAGCCTTCCCAAGGCTCCTTATCCTATGATCTCTTCCCTATGTTCCATGTGCCTCCCAAAGCCTTTCTCTCTAACAACGATCTCGCCCCTCTCAGAAGCCCAAGAATGAGCCATGGGCTCGCAGGTCCTTCTAACCAAAGAAGGGGATTGATGGGAGAAAGTCAGTGGAAGTCTCATTTCTCTGACGCAGTGAGGGAGGGAAATACCTATGTTGTGGACTGACAGCGTCCTTATTTCCTGCCTGAGGGCACTGGATGCACTGACAGCTTGAACTTGGACCTGCCCAGAAGAAGGGGCGGTGCTTCCTTGTGGATTCCAGACACTTGGGAACTGCTGCTGAGTTGGGCTGTTGCGGCAACAGTGGCTGCGGGAAGAAGCAACCTCGTTCCTTTTATGTATTTTTTCCTCTGTGGCCTCACACCTTCCTCTTATCCCCTACAGTGGGCCTGTTTCACTGCTGTCCTGCATTTTTCCCTTGTGTTGTGAGTTTCTCAAGGCCAGATACCACTTCTTACTCTACCCCAAGGTGTAAGACAGTGTTTAGCACTTCCCAGAACCACACCGTGGCATTTATTTTTCCTCCTCCTCCACTGCCCACAACTCAGAGATACATTTTGTTTAATTAGTTTCAAGAGTAGAATTTTAGCAGCCTGCATACATTGTGTGTGTGTGTGTGTGTGTGTGTGGAGAGACTATATATTCTCTATCTCTCTCCTTCTCTCCCTCTCTGTCTCTCTTGCTGTGTGTGTGTGTGTGTGTGTGTGTGTGTGTGTTGGTCTCTGTCTCTCTCTAACCAAATTTCAGCAAATTCAGAGATGGTTCCTTTATAAACTTCGAAGAAAAGCATCGTTCCCTGATCTTGGAAAGGAATGAAAGGGCCAGAGAGGGAGAAAGTAGGACGGCAAGAATAACAGCAATTTCAGCGTCTACCCAGCAAGGACAGGGAACAGAGAATGAAGCTGCCCCACGGCTCTGGGAGCCCCTGTGTTCACCTCCTCCCTTCTCCCTGGGGCGAACAGTCATCTTGCCTTTTTATTGAAATCACTTCATCGCCTTTCCTCAGAGTCTTACCACTAACGTTTGCATCCCTAAAAATACAGTTTAATTTTGTCTTTTTGGGAATTATAAGATGGAATCCTACCCTAGGTGTTCTCCCTGTTGTTCTTCCATTCAGTGTTCTAGTGTGAAAGATTTACCCATGTTCTTGCATGTGGTACTTGGCTATTTATTTTCCCTGCTGTATAATTCATTGTATGAAAACATGCAAGGTGCCCATTTTTTTGTTGATGGGCAGTTTCATTATGAGGTTGTTAGTGACATGAATATAGACTTCCATAAAAATTTGTACCAGGTCAGATTCCTACATGTAAACTTTTTTTTTTTGAAGATTTATTTTTTTTATTTGAAAGTCAAAGTTACATAGAAAGAGGAGGAGAGGCAGAGAGAGAGAGGTCTTACATCTGCTGATTCACTCCCTGATTGGCCGCAACAGTAGGAGCTGCACTGATCAGAAGCCAGGAGCCAGGAGCTTCTTCTGGGTCTCCCTTGGGTGCAGGGGCCCAAGGACTTGGGCCATCTTGTACTGCTTTCCCAGACCATGGCAGAGAGCTGGATTGAAAGTAGAGCATCCAGGACTCGAACTGGCACCCATATGGGATGCCGGCACTGCAGGCAGTGGCTTTACTCACTATGCCACAGTGCCAGCCCCACATGTAAACTTTCTGGATTGAAGACTATGACCACCTTTTAGGCTTCCTCCAGAATTGTACTAATTTTGCACTTCCACCAGGAAAGTACATTCCTGACTGTGCCCTTAAGCTCTTGCCAACGTTAGGTTATTTGCATTTGTTCTAATTATGCCATTTTGATAGGAAAAAGATGTCCTCGAGATTGTAGAAATTTCCATTTCTTTGAAGACTAGTGAGGTTGAGCGTCCTCTCTCCACTACCTTTCCTGGCTATTTGTATTTATTCTTTTGCAGATTGCGTTTTCCTGTCATTTCGCCATTAAAAAATTGATGTGTGTGCCTTTCAATAAGAGTTCACAGTAGGGCTCAGCCCTGGCAAAGTGTCAGCTAGTCACACTTCAGGCTGGAACATTTGGGAAGCCTGGGTTCGAGGGGGGAGGAGGAGGAGGCTCATAGGTCTCTGCCAGGTGGAGAGTAATTTGGAAGCTTATTGTTCAGAAACCAAAGAGGACAGTTGTGCATTCGGCCCCATGCTGGGGAGCAAACAATGCTTCCCAGACCCAAGGCCATTTGAGAACAAGGGATCCCGCTCTAATTGAATCTGCCTTCTACTTCCTTTTGTGCCCAAGGAGCCTCTTTATGATTATGATTCCTGGACCTCAGAAGTAGAGGGGGGCTGTGTAATAGAGAATGTGTAGCTTGGCTTGAAGCTTGGGATCTGAATTACCAGCACCCCAAACTGAATTCATGCTTTTCCGTCTTGTTCCCCCTGCCCTCGTGGCTTCTTTAAGGAGTGTCTGTTGCTCTCCCACCTTGCACCAGGCACTGTACTGGCTGCCAGAAGTCACCTGCCCTAACCAGCAGCGTTTCACCTCTCAGCCACGGGCAGTTCCATCTTCCCAGTTGTTCAGGCTGCAATGCTTGGTGTTACCCATGGCTGCTTTATCTGCAGACTGGTACAACCTATCCTCCAGCAAATGCTTCCAGCTCTGCTGTCAAGATCCAGCCTGAAGCTGGAAAGTATCTTGAATGTCCATCAACAGGTAACTATAGAAACAAACTGTGGTACCCTCACCCAACACACTACCACTCAGGAATAAAAAGGAACAAATTGTTGGTACGTACAACACCACTAGTGACTCTCAGAATAATTACACTGAGTGATAGAAGGCAGATATGAGAGAGAACTGTGTGGTGACATTTCTAGAATATTCTAGAAAATTTATACTAATCTGTCATAACAGAAAGCACACTGATGGAGGTAGAAGGGATTCCCAACAGGCACAGGAGATTATCTGTGGGGTGGGAATATCATTATCTTGATTGTGGTGATGGCTTTATAGGTATATGGGTATCAAAGTTTATCAAGCTGTATTTTCAGTATATACTGCTTATTTTGTGCCACTTTAACCTCAATAAAGCCATCAGAAATACATCCAGGGGCCAGCATTGTGGCACAGTGGATAAAGCTACCACCTGCACAGCCAGCATCCCATATGGGCAGCGGTTCATGTCCCAGCTGCTCCCATTTCCAATCCAACTCCCTGTAACGTCCTGGAAAAGCATTAGAAGATGGCCCACGTGCTTGGGCCCCTGCTGTCCATGTGGGAGACCCAAAGGAACCTCCTTTCTCCTGGCTTCAGCCTGGCCCAGCTCTGGCCATTGAGCCATTTGGGTAGTGGACCAATGGATGAAGATTCAGTCTCTCTCCCTCCCTCCCCCGCTCCCCCTCTCTCCCTTTCCGCTTCTCTCCCTCCCCACCCCCAGTCTCTCTGGGTATTTGTGTCTTCTTTTCTCTGTAAGTCTGACCTCTGACTTTCAAATGCAGAAATAAATAAATCTTAAAAAAATCCAGTCTGATCACTGATCATCATCCCTACTGCCACTACTTTAACTAAGCCACCATCCCCCCTCACCCTGCTTATTGAAAAATCCCTGTAACTGTGTCCTTCCGTACCTGCCCCGCCTTCCTCTTGCTAACAGAGTCCAGAGGGATGCTTTTAGAAACAAAGTCAGACCGTGTCACTCCTCTGATCCTAACTATCCAAGGGCTTCTCATTTCTTCCCCTCTCACGGAGAGCACTTAAGTGCCTCTGACACGCTGTGTACTTCATGGGTTTATTGCCTGCCCTTCCACCATGCGACACTGCTGTATCCCCAATGTCCAGGACGCTGTGTGTCACACAGAGTTGACTGAAACTTCTTTGTGGGATGAATCAATGGATAGTGTAGTAAATGCAAACGTCCCCAGGCTAATGAAGGAGATGTATGTCAATATACGACAGTAATTTCTATGATAAAGGGACTCCCAACTGAGGCACCCAAACCACCTTGGGGTGAAGTCAAGTGTGGCTACCTTGAGAAAATCTCATCTAAACTAAAAAATGAAAGACACATGGGGCCACCATGGGAAGGGAGACATGTTTCTTACTTTCATGGAATTCTGTTAGGTGAGCAAATACTTGGATGCACATTCTACCATGTGCCAAGAGCTTTACGGGGGCAGGAAGGAGGCTCAGGAGAAGAGAGGAGGGGACCCAACCCAGCTTAGGGGAGGGTCTGGCAACACTGGCAGAGTTTCTTATAATGAAGCAAGTCCTGGTTGAGATGCACCCGAATCTTTTTTACACATTCTCCAGAAATCCATCTTCAGGAGACTGTCACCTAGATACAGCCTTAAGAACCAAGGAATTAAGCCAACATTTGGGAGATATTAAACCATCCCACTTCCCTATGGTGCTCACTTTCTATGTAAATTCTACTGTACCAGCATCCCTCTACTCTAGCTGTTCTCCACCCTCTCTGTGCATCAGAATTAAGGGAAGAAAAGGGAAGAAAAGAAAAGAAAGTGTCTGGGTTCCATCTCGGAATGATAGAACCTGAATCTCTGAAGGAGTAACCCAAACATGCATATGTTTGAAGAACTCACTATGCCGTGAGTTTAAAAAGCTGACTGTATATCTGAGAACCAGGATTTGAATATCAGGGTCCAGTCACTCAGTTATTCCTGCATTTCATTCCTGCCCAGGGCCTTGAACTTTCCCTCTGCTGCAATGTTCTTATATGTTTTTGGGTTTTTTTGCATGTCAATCTTCTACGCAGTCTTTAAGTCTCAGCTTAAATGTAGATGCCTCCTGGACCATCTCCCCTTCCCATCTTGTCTGGTTCCCGTCCACATCCACCTCCTCCACCCTGTTTGCTTCCTATCACACCCTGGTTTATGTCCTTCATGACACTTAGTTTGAAATGATCTCTAACGCTGAAGAAATGAGTCATTTCAGAAACGAGTGAGAAGATCTTATGTAGAGGAAGCACTTATACAGGTAAAGATTAGGACACTATTTCAATGATTATGAACAGCTTAGTGAGCAATTATGATTGGGAGAATATATTCAAGGACTTCAAAGGTTTGTGGAAAATGGAATTAAAATGTTTATTTTAGTGCAATTTTTTTTGAAACCCATGCTTAGTTTTTCAGAATGCACATTTTTTTTGACAGGCAGAGTGGAAAGTGAGAGAGAGAGACAGAGAGAAAGGTCTTCCTTTTCCATTGATTCACCCTCCAATGGCGGCTGCAGCCGGCGCAACGTGCTGATCCGAAACCAGGAGCCAAGTGCCTCTCCTGGTCTCCCATGCGGGTGCAGGGCCCAAGCACTTGGGCCATCCTCCACTGCACTCCCAGGCCACAGCAGAGAGCTGGACTGGAAGAGGGGCAACCGGGACAGAATCTGGTGTGCCGGCGCCGCAGGCAGAGGATTAGCCAAGTGAGCTGCGGCGCCGGCCTTAACGCACATTTTTTTCTAAGTTTTCTGAAGACCCCGATACAGGCCTGTGATGAAAAGGGTTAGTTCTCTGACAGCACAGAAAGCGTTGTGAGACAGGGAAGCACTGCTTTATTTATTTATTTTTCTTTAGTTGCTTGAAGGCAGAGTCTGTGTCTTATTCATTTTTATATGTCCAGAGCTTAACATGTACCTGGCACAAAAGATGACCTGGTTTAAAAACTATTTGGTTGCAAATAACAGAATCCCACTCAAGTAGACACACAGAAGATGTGTTTATTGGATGAATAAGAAGGTCTCAGAGAACCCAAGTGTAGGAATAGGGATTAAGCTCATAAGGAACTTGAGTCAAAAAAAAATAGAATCCAGCAGTTTCTCTGTTTTTCCAAGGCTGTATGATCATTATTTCTTTCTCTTTTCAAACTGGTTTTCTCCACTCTATGGGCGTGGATTTTCCCAGCCCAGGACTGACCATACTTCCTCTTTTTAAATTTTTTTAAAAATTATTAATATAAAGAGCAGATTTCATAGGTACAATTCTAGGAACATAACTATACTTTCCGCCTCCTTCCTTCATTTTAATTTTTGTGATAAGATACTTTCAATTTATTTTACAGTCAGACTTAATGCTCAACTAAACATAGTGTTCAACAAGTAAAAAGTAGAAAGACCACTGTTCCACAGGAATAAAGACAAGGGCTATAAACCAAACAGCTGATAGATATTAGTGTCTGGTTTCTGAATTCCCAGGGAAGAGTGAAATTTGATTGACTTTAGCTCCTATCAAGCATTTGCTCTTGGGCTAATAAACCAGAGAGCCAGGAAGGAGGGATTTTGTGATGATGTGAGTTGCTGTTAATTAGCAGAGATTGGGAGTTTATCCTTGAAAACATGGAGGTCTTTGTTCATATTCTCCCCCAAAAGTAGAGCTCGGGAGGAAGGCTTGCATTCAAGTACTTCAGTTGGGGAAAGATGCCAGGAAAAAGGAGAGGGGACATGGAAGAATGAGCTAGGGAAGGAGGGAAGCCCATGTAGAGTGTTATTCAACTGGTTACTGATGTGACCACTAGAGCTCATGCTCAGTAGAGACCCTCTGAGAACTGTTTGGAATGTACCCCAGAAACAGCCACCTGGGAACAGGAAGGGAAAGAATTTCCACATCACCTGTTTACTGCTGGTCAGGGGTTTCCCCAGGGGGTGTTAGCTCCATCACATGTCCAGTTTTGCACATGCACCAGCATAGTTTTTGGATCAAACTCTGGGGCAGAAAGCAAGAGGCACAAGATGTGGTTGAAGCAAGGGGCCGTCAGAATACACCTGTAGGCAGGTGGTTTGCTGTAGCAATGGCTGGAGTCAGGTGGACCAAGAGGATGTGTGATGGACCAAAAAAACGATAGCTAATGTGGGAAACAAATTATCTAATGTGGGAGGAACAGGTAGGTTTTTTAGGGATAGATCATGAGGGTGGGCAGAAATACATCCTATCTCTAGCACCTGTCTGCTCAAAGAATGTTTCCTGAATGAATAAGTGCATGAAAATGATGGGCCATTTCTTGGAGGAACAAGACTCCCTTCAATGCATGCAGACTTGAGTGTGTGTGTGTGTGCGTGGGTGTGAATTGGTGATCTGTTCCCAATTATTTTCTCACTGAGGATTATCAAAAGTGACTTGTCGTGGGGAAGGTGGATGATATTTGCCTCATTTGGGGATGAAGAACAGACTTGGTGATGCTGAGAACTTTCAGCATCATGGAAAAGTTGATGTTTTCTGTCTGCTTTACCCTTCTGCAAGTTATACGGCTGCACTTGGACCTGAAGCATTTGTGAGGTACCGACTTCACCTCTGTGTTCATACTCTGTCCTCTGTGTATAATTCAGCACAGTGAATACCAGGGATGTTAAAATCGAACACAGTTTTCTAATTTTGTTTCATTATTAGTATGAATGCAGCCCTCAGGGTCCATCCCGACAGCCTTAACTAAAGTCAGTCTTCCAAGCTATGAAGAGGCGAGATAAAAATCTGAATGGAGACTTTCGTTGGTGGAGGGCTGGGCTGACTCAGCCCCGATAAACCTGCAGTCAAGAAATCAATAGAACCTTTTCAGAGTTGCCATTATCCAACAAGGAAAAAAATTCAAAAATAAATTGTGGCATGGCATAAAATCAGATTAAGCAGATAACAGGTTTTGCTGACTCTGGGGCCGCGTTAGGGGTGGCACAGGAGGGAGAGAATTAGCACTTTGATGAGCTCAGTTTTCCCCCTTCCTGTGCTCTGCAAGTTTTTTCTCTGGCTGAAGAAGAGAGGCAGGGCGAGGGTGAAAGAAGATATTTTCTAGTTTCTGAAGAGTTTCAGCCCACAGCTGACCCTGCCCTTGCACGCTAGGGCCAGCTCACCATTGTGTGGCAGTGGACTTGAAGAATAGTTGACTCTTCTGGCTTCGAGGACATGTGTTTTTAGTAGGCTTCACCACACTGCGTAATTTTGGGAAAATTATTTCACTCGCCTATGAGCCTCGGGTTCCTTATCCTGAGTTGGGCTGCCCATTGATTGAGGCTGGAGGGGGGCTTCATTCCATAAAGAAAATCATTAGGATGTCAGAAGGGGGAATGGGTATTGGGCACGAACAAACCACAGCGTGCACCACACACAAATCGAATTCGATCTTCCTGTCTTGTCTCCAGAACTTCTACAACCCCTAAAAATGCTCCCACTGTAGTGGAGTATGATCAATGTTGACATAAGTATACCCAGAGTACACCTGTGTGGATGACCAGGTGCTGCTGATTGGCAGGTGGCCTGGTAGATTCCAGAGAGCAGGGAAAGGAGCACTGGCTTGCTTCTCTGCTCCCTATTTAGCCCCAGAGTTAATGTTGCACCTGTCAGTCTCAGGTGAGACTTCTTTGGACTTCACCCCTTGCCTGTCTGTGCTCCTAGACTCATTTTGATTGTCCTCCTATAATCACGGCCCCTCCCTTCTGATTAGTTCAGTCTCATTACTAATGACCCTTTAATTGTTGTCCAAGACGTGGCTGCTCCCCAAATCAATATGCGATGCCTCCTAAGGGCTGAGGATCTATTCTAAGATTCGCTTCTCTTTGTCACCAGTTGTAGCCGGTGACATAGTAGGAGAGTGTGGCTGGCTTTCAGGTAGGACCAGCCATTGCTCAGCTCACGGGGGCACCATTCACATCATCATTCCTGTGGGTGGGCACTTGGAAATTGCACAGTGTGCAACTCCACAGACCACGGCAGTGGTTCTGCTTTCATTGGTTTTTGTCCATCACTGAAAGCTGCTTTTGGCATTGTTTACTGGACACTGCCAAGTATGTTGGTCTCAAGGTCAAGTCTTGGCCAGTTTTTATGTTTTATAGTGCAAGAATCCTCCACCTGCTGTGGTGGCTTCATAAAGTGTTCAACTTGGGGCCAGCGCTGTGGCATAGTGGCTTAAGCTGCTGCCTGTGACACTGACATCCTATATGGGTGCTGATTCGAGTCCCGGCTGCTCCACTTCTGATCCAGCTCCCTGCTAATGTGCCTGGGAAGCAGTGGAAGATGGCCCAAATGCTTGGGCCCCTGCACCCACCCACATGGGAGACCCTGATGAAGCTCCTGGCTTCAGCCTGGTGCAACCCTGGCTGTTGTAGCCATTTGCCGAGTGAACCAGCAGATGAAAGATATTTCTCTCTCTCTCTCTCTGCCTTTCAATACGTAAAATAAATCTTTTTTTTTAAGGTGTTCAACTTGCCCAGGATGACCTACATTCTCCAGAATCTTCTCTGTATGTTTCCAGAACCATGCGAGTGAGATTTCTGTGAGATTTGAATGTAGAAGTGCAGCAGCCAACATACTGCTTTTCATTCTGTGGGCCAGGGGAGGCACTTTTGTAGCTCAGACGTCCTTGCACTGTTTCAGGCTTTCACTGGAATGGGGCCACCTTCCCGTGGATCTGCCTTCAGCTTCTTTGACTCCTGGGCCAGGTCTGAGGCTGTGAGAAGTGGTCTGGTTGCAGTCTGTGTCCCAGTGGATTCCAGTTTGTGTTCATGGATTCCCGCCTGTCCTTGCTTCCCCAGCACCCATCTCGGCCATTCTTGCCCATCTGCCCTGCACATTGCAAACCCCAGAATTAGATGCAAAGGCACTGGCCTTGCAGAGACAATGTATTTCACTGTGCTCTCAATTGAATGAGGTCATGTGGCAAAGACACATCCTTTCGTATAAGGGTATTCCACAAAGCTTGCGGAAAAAAAATTTGATTCAAAACAAGTTTATTCTGGTGCAAGAATTTCTGAAATTTATGCAATAGGTTTTCCATATGATACATTGTCCATGAAGTTGTTGAAGACCCCTTGTTATATCCTCATACCTCTTAGTGAGTCTGCTTCTTTGATCAAATCCTGACTCACACCTACTGTGGGAGTTCACTTCCTGAAACTACCATTCTTGAAGGGTTAACTTGGATTCCCCCAGAACAGAACCCAGTAGAAACTCTTGAGGGGTGGCTTTCCACGTAGCCCTTACTGAAGGCTGTGAAAGACCCCACCCACAGGCTAAAATCTGTGAGCTGATCTCAGGAAGCAAAGGCTCCTGGGAGATGAAATCAGGGAATGGTGAAGTCCACAAGGAATTCTTTCTTTGCGCATTGCTGCCGTCAGCAGTGGGGCTCAGCCTCACCTGGGCATCTGAGAAGTGTGCAGAGGGCCTCCCCGGGTGGAGCCTGGAAGGCAAGCAGAGGTTCTCTTTGCATTGGCTGTGCCCCACCACCACCACCACCACCACCACAGTCACTCCGGGGGTGTTAACTTGCTGAAACTTACGGAGTTCACCTGCCTGAGGCTGAATGGATTCTTGAGGTTTTAGAAGACCATCTCTGGTGCTGAGCAGCAGAGAGCTGGGTCCCGGGCGGTGCCGCAGGTTGGACAGGGTCAGTCCCAGGCTGTGGAGGCTACCATCAGTGGACACGACACTCGGGCACCGGAAGCACCACTGCCCCTGGCGGAGTTGCTGCGTGCAAGTGCTTGTGTCGAGTTACTAGGTCAGGAGGAAGCAATTAAAATGGCATTAACGATATGTTCGATAGCCGAAATAATGAAACATTCTGAAACTTTGGGATGCTCAAGACCCGGTATGATAGCATGCACACGCTCATATATAGTAATTTCCCAATCCTCCTCCCGCCCCCACCTCCTCTCCTGGATTCGTTTCTTCCATTGCTCAGAACAGTTTCTGCAGCCCCATGCTCTCATGGGGTGGATGCTTCTTACGCTTTCCAAGGAGCCCTTAACGAAGGCTGTAGAAGACCCCGCCCACAGGCTAAAATGAAAATAGCACTTCATTTTTTAAAAAATGGTATGCATACCTAAAAACAGCAAACAGGGCATCTTGGGAGCAAAACTGTCTTTAGCAAGCAGTTATTGTATAAGGGGGTCTTCAAAAGGTCGATGGAAATGTGTGTCTTGAAAAAGCTATGCATGGATTTCAGATTTTTTTTTTTGCAACAAAACGAACTTTATTTTTCCATGAACTTTTTGAAGTATCCTCATCTGTTCATTCACAAGGAAGCATCAGATGCCTGAGGGCTTGGGCCATGGCAATTTTGTGCCTGCGTTTGGTTATCAAAAGCTCCACTGTGTTTTATCATTCCATTTTCTCCACTCTGTGGACTTCAGGATTTGTTTCCTGCTCTGGGATCAGTGACAAATCAAATGATCTGTCTGGTCTTGGCTCAGGACTCCGATGCCTGCTGCACTGGGGTTGTGCTGCCTGCTAGGCATGCAAGTAACAGGAGAGATGGTGAGAGGTACAACCTCTGAGGTGCGCTGAGTCTCCATTTTCCAAATGCATAGTTATTTGAATACCCAGATGAATACAGTGATCACCACCTGACACTCAGAACTTCTGTCATAAATAAGAGCAGCTGTGATAACTCCCTGTGTGACTGATGAGATTAGCTGAGACCCTGAGAGAGAAAAAAAAATTGACTTCAACCAAATCCCAACAAGGCATTCATGGCCAGGCACATAGTAGGTGCTCAATAATCATTTGGGTACTGTGAGACACGCCTGAATATTGTTGAAAGCACAGGGTCTAAGGTTGTATGGACTGCTGTCCCACCTTAAGTGCCTGCCTTTCAGTAGCTAAGTGTTTCTGGCCAGGGGACTTAACCTCTCTAAACCTCAGTGTTACCAACTATAAAATGGGAATTGGGAATAACAGCACTTGTGTGTAGGTTGTTAAGTGGTTTCAAGAAAATTGTGATCTGTGTATTGTGTTTGACAGACAGTAGCAGTCACTGAGGGATGATGGTGGTGCTGGTGGTGGAGACAGAGAATTAGCCAGACCTAGGCACCTGGCACCTGGCACCTGAGGTCCTTCCTCAGCCACCTGACCTCTGAGAGTTCAGCAATCTCCCCACCCACCAGCAGGTGCACAGAGGCAGTGGAATCCCAAAGCTGTTTTCCTGGCTTGCTGATAATTGTTTCCTATTCAAGCCTGTGTTCTATTGATTCGCCATTGATCTGTGAATGGGGCCGGGGAAATTCTTGGGTCACGAAGACAAAGACCCCATTTTCCAGCTCAGGGGTCGTTGGTGGATGTCAGGGCCATCACCTGCCGCCTTGAACGACTGTCCTCTGCCTGGCGCGGGAGCAGATTCTTAATCAGAACCAGCCGTTCCCAACGGCCCCCTCTCTCTTGTGCCCCTTTATTGCTTCCATCAACCCTTCCCCCGCTGGCTCCATTTGACCTTTAATAAGCATCGCTTTTGTGCAGAGCTGCTGTGAGTTATTGCCGCGTGAGAAGCTCCCCAGGGCAGGCCCCCTGCCCCAGCCCCTGGCCTCACCGCAGCTTGTAAGGAAAAATTACATTTGGATCTACATTCCCTGTTTCCATTTGCTGTCACCTGGCAAAAGAAAGAAAAGAATGTTTCCTGGTCCCCCCCACCCCCTGCTTGCTGGGCTGTGCCTATGGGCTCTCTCCCCCCTGCCCCTCTGTCTTTCTCTGTTCTTTCTCCGTGGTCATTTGTGAAGAGAAAATGACCTGGTGGGGAGTTTTCACCCAGGTCACCCACCTCTGGACCCGTGGGTCATCGAAGCCCCAGAGCGCAGGGCAGGACAGCACTCAGAAGTCAGCAGCTGGTCCTTGAGAGGGAGAAAAGAAAAAGCCATGCTTCCGTAGGCTTTTCTTTTTTTTTAATTAATTAATTAATTAATTTTTTTGACAGGCAGAGTGGATAGTGAGAGAGAGACAGAGAGAAAGGTCTTCCTTTGCCGTTGGTTCACCCTCCAATAGCCACCACGGCAGGTGCACCACGCTGATCAGAAGCCAGGAGCCAGGTGCTTCTCCTGGTCTCCCATGGGGTGCAGGGCCCAAGCACTTGGGCCATCCTCCACTGCACTCCCGGGCCACAGCAGAGAGCTGGCCTGGAAGAGGGGCAACCGGGACAGAATCCGGCGCCCCGACTGGGACTAGAACCCGGTATGCAGGTGCTGCAAGGTGGAGGATTAGCCTATTGAGCCGCGGTGCCAGCTCCGTAGGTTTTTCATGACTGCTCTAGACCAAGCGAGCCTTGCCTAAAGTATTGTTCTTATCACATCCATGCCCCTACTTTCTCCTGCCCTTTTTTCATTGAGATAAAATTCACACAACACAAAATTCACCCCTTTAACCATTTTAAATGCAATTCGATGGTTTTGAGTATATTCACAATGTCATGCAACCATCACCACTATCCAATTCCAGAACATTCTCATTACCCTACGAGGAGACCCTAAGTCCATTAAGTGGTCACTCCCCACTCTCCCCATCACAGCCTCTGGGAGTCACTATTCCACTTTCTGTCTCTATGATTTGAATATTCTGGGCATTTCATATAAATGGAATCATACAGTCTTGTGACTGATTTTTCTTCACTTAGCAAAATGTTTTCCACTTCAT
This sequence comes from Sylvilagus floridanus, assembly GCA_949820135.1. Lineage (NCBI taxonomy): Eukaryota > Metazoa > Chordata > Mammalia > Lagomorpha > Leporidae > Sylvilagus > Sylvilagus floridanus. Next base: position 168,725,352 of record OX463233.1, on the reverse strand, counting down.
CCACATTGTGTCTTGTGTTAGCACACCATTATATGGAAGTTCAGTATTCCACATTCATCCATGGAGGATATGTTCCAAGACCCCCAGTGGGTTCCTAAAGCCATGAATGATCCTGAATTCTATAGAGATGACTTTTTCCCCTATATGAAGGTTGGTTTAGAAATCAATCACAGTAAGAGATTTACAGCAATAGCTAAGAATGGAATAGCACAATTATAGTCATTTAATATGCTACAATAAAAATTACTGAAAATTGGGGATTTATTTCTGGAATTTTCCAAGTAATATTTTTGGGCTGTTATTAATTTGTAGAAAGTGATATTATAAATAAGGGGAGACTGCAGTACCAAGGTTTTGTTTTTTTTTATCTATTCATCCATTGATGAATATTTGGGTTATTTCTATTTTTTGGCCAGATTATGCTGCTGTGAATGTTTCTGTACAAACTTTTACTTGAATGCATTTCCGATTCTCTTGGGTATATAGGAAGGGATGGAGTTGTTGTGTCATGCGGTGGTTCCACGTTTAACTTCTTGAGGAACTGCTGCATTGTTTTTCACAGTGGCAATCTCATATTACCACCAGCAGCACACAAGGATTCCAGTTTTTCCACATCCTCACACATACTTGGTAATTTCCATTTTTTTCTAATTATAACTATCCAAGTGGATATAAATTGGTATCTCTTATGGTTTTGATTTGCATGTCCTTTATGCTAATGATGTTGAGCATCTCTTCATGTGCTTACTGGCTGGAGAAATGTCTATTCAATTCCTCTTCACATGTTAAAATTGAGTTATTTGTTTTTGTTGAATTGTACGGTTCTTTATATAGTCTAAATTCTAGACTTTATTGGATGTATGATTTGCAAATGTATTACTCAATTCTATGAGTGGTCTTTTCACTTTCTAGATAGTGTCCTTTGATGCACAAAGTCTTTAATTTTAATGAAGTCTAATTTATCCGTTCTTCTCTTGATATGTGTGGATTAGTTTTCTTATTTAAGCTATTGTTTGCCTAATCCAAAGTCATAAACATTTACATGTAAGGTTTCCTTCTAGGAGTTTTATAGCTTATCTTACATTTAAGACTTCGATCCACTTAGAGTTAATTTGGTTCAGGTATCAGGTATGGTTTCAACTTCATTCTTTGGCATGTGGCTGTCCATTTGCTGAAAGGATTATTCTTTCCCTCCACCAAATAGTCTTCGCATTCTCGTTGAAGATCATTTGACCATAGACACATGGGTTTCTTTCTTGAATCTCAACTCTATTCCATTGATCCATGTGGCCACGTTGTTGGAAACACACCATTTTGATGACCATAACTTTGTAGTAAAATTCTGAAATCAGGACATGAGCATACTCCAAATTTGTTCTTTTTCAGATTTTTTTAACCTATTTGAGGTCTCTCGCAGTTCCAAATGGATTTTAGGGTCAATTTTTCCTTCTCTGCAACAAAGGTGGTTGGGAATTTTGATAGGGATTTCATTGAATCTGCAGATTAATTTGAGGAATATTGCAATACTGCTGTCTTAACAATATTAATATTCTAATCCATGGACATGGGGTACATTTTCATTTACTTAGGTAATCTTTACTTTCTTTCAACGATGTTTTATAGTGTCAGTGTACACATTTTTTTCTAAAATACAAAGATATTGCTAGAATATTAGTTGTGTGATCAGGAGTTCAGGGTCTGTCTCTGCAGACTACAAACTTCCACATTTCCTTTCTGTTTGCCATTGTGGCAGATATGGAGGTATACTCGACCTTACCCCAGGGAGGGGTTCACTGCCTTGTTTCAAAGGGTGAGGTTAGCTGCTAAGGTCTTGCCGTTAATTTCGTCAGGATCTGCCTCAGTTTTACCAAAGTTGCACTCTTCTCATGAGAACTTGGCCAGTTATCAAGCAAGGAGCTAAGGGCAGGCTGTTTTCAAAACGGCCTGACCCATGACTCAGAATGGCAATGGATGGTAAAGGGCGGGTCATTCATGCCCAGTGAGTGGCTTTTGTAAAAGGCCGCCTTTATTCCATAGTGCCATGTTGGGCTGGCTGGTGAACGCTTTGTGGGGTCTCATGTGTTCTTTGATGTGTTCTCCTGCCTGATACAGCTTCTCCCATTTCCCTTTCGCATGTGTAACTCTGCAGTCACTCTTTGGAATTCCTGAATCTGTCCTATCTTCTGCTTCTTGCGGTACCCAACTTGCACAAAGCTGTCTTACTCTTACTCTCGGAACCATTTGGCTCCCTGCTTGGTGCACCATTGAAGCTCTATAAATATTTCCAAATAGAAGAATGGTGCTCCTGTTTTAAAAGATTTTTTAAAAAATTTATTTGGAAGGCAGAGTTACGGGGTGGGTGGGGGGGTGGGGGAGGGAGAGAATCTTTCATCCACTGGTTCACCCTCTGAATGGCTGCAGTGGCCAAGGCTGGGCCAGGCTGAAGCCAGGAGCCAAGACCTTCCTCTGGGTCTCCCACATGGGTTCACAGCCCAAGGACCTGGGCCATCTTCTGCTGCCTTCCTAGGCTCGTTTTCAGGGAGCTGGATCAGAAGTGGAGCAGCCAGGACTCGATCTGGCACCCATATGGGATGCCGGTGTTGCAGGTGGTGGCTTAACCAGTTACGCCGCAACACGGCACCAGAAAGATGCTCTTGAGATGGATTTTTGGGTGTACAAGAAATCTGTCAACCTTTTGATGTCATCATTATGTGATTTTTCATCATTGATGCACATATCATGGTGTCTAGGGATAGAAATGATTGAGAGTACATCACCCTTTTCAAAAGTTTTGGATACAGCGTGTTGATGGTGAGCTGAGTTCAAATAGTGCAGGGCTTAGAACTGTCATCCAGGGAAAGAGAATGTTATTTTGGTGTGTGAATCAGTGTGCTCAGAGCAGAGTGGGGCGATAGGAAAAGAAGACAGAGAGCTGCCTTCAGGTATTGGAAAGGTGGAGGTATTTTCTGTGCTGTTCTTCACGAAAAAGCTTGAATATTAACTTATCTACTAGGGCTTGGCTTAAATGTCCCTTCCTCCAGGAAGCCTTCTCTGTACTTCCTCCTCTCTACCCCCAAGACTTGATAAAGTCATCATGTGCACCTGTCTGACTCTGCACTTTGGAAACATTCAGTGCAGATCACGGTGGTGGTTCTCCAGCACCAAGAGCAGTTCCGGGCGCACAGCGAGTGTCTAGTGAACCTTGAGAGGGAGAGGAAACAATGAGGTAGTAGGTGGAGGCTAAAGAAGGAGCAAATGTGGAGTCCATTAGCGCCCTGAGCTATGTCCAGCCATGAACCGGGCTGGCATAAAGAGCAAGCACACAAATCCAAGGCGTATGCCCTCAGGTCGTACGCATTTCCATGACACCAGAGCTTCCTTAGCTCATGGCTCATCTCACTCTGCATCATTCTTACTTCTGCTTCTTCCTCCACTATGGGACATGAATTGCTCTCTAAATGGGGACACCATGGAGTAGAATTCATTTTCACAACTGCTAAGAAGCAAATGCAAGTCAGACTTTTAGGAGATATCCAGAGAAGAATAGATTTTTGGCTCTTCTCATGCTCTAGTACGTTTTCTTTATTTTTTTAAAAAAAATTTATTTATTTATTTATTTATTCTAAAGGCAGAGTGAGAGAGAGGGAGGGAGAGAGGGAGGGAGAGAGAGGGAGGGAGAGAGAGGGAGGGAGAGAGAAACAGGGAAGGAGGGAAAGAGGGAGAGAGAGAGGGAGGGTGAGAGAGAGAGGGAGGGGGGAGAGAGAGAGAGAGAGAGGGAGGGGGGAGAGAGAGAGAGAGAGAGGGAGAGAGGGAGAGATCTTTGATTTGCTGGTTTACTCCCCAAATGCCTGCAACAGTTAGGCTGAAAACCAAGAGCCAAGAACTCCACCCGGGTCTCCCACGTGGGTGACAGGGAGCCGAGTGCTTGGGTCATTAGCTGCTGCCTCCCAGGGTGTTCATTAGCACAAAGCTGGAGAGGAAGAACAGCAGCCAGGACATGAACCATCTCTCCAATATGGGATTCTGGTGTCACGAGCAGCAGTTTATCCATTGCACCACAATGCTGGGTCCCCTCTAAGACATTTTCTTAATAACACCACATAGGAAGCACATGGCTCAGTTTGGCAAACATGGCATACAGGTTGAGAATCTTCAAATTCCACTGCAAGGTTGGGAATTGTTATCTCCCAAATACGGAAGCTCTGTGATTTTCTCCATCTGTATTGGAGCTCAGAGGTAATGTCCTCTGCTTAAAAGAGCCAATCAAGGCCTGCAGCCAGCTCAGTGGAGGCATCTTGCTCCATAATCAGTAGACAGACCCTAAACAATGGGACTGAATATCCTCCTGCACACTCAGCGTGACTCAGATGGTTCTGATAAACAGCCCAAAAAACTGGATGTGGCATTTATATCTGGACTTAGTCCCACAATAATGTAACACCCAGCAAGCTCTAATAAGCAAATGTAAGATTTTAATTTTATTATCTAGACTTTTTATAGTCTTGATAGAAGGGCATGGCATCCAGAAGCAACTCCTAAATCATCAGATTCAGTTATGGTTGCCATCATTGTGTTAGCTGCACTTTGAAGAAGGCTGATTTTCTAAAAATTGGTTGCCTGAGTATTTATATAGCTAGTCTCTCTGTAATCAAACCAGCGATAATTTCCTGAAAAAGCTCAATGAGGGGAACATTCAAGCCCTTGAAGATCGAGTCCTTTCTGGGAAATTAGGTTATGTTGTATAGCGTCACAAATGTAAATGTGAGAGCCCTGGTAAGCTTTCTTCTACATTTATAAAACAAAGCAAAAGGTGGTATCTAAACAAGGAGGCCACTGAAGACAGTTTGTGCATATCAAGTGATTGGTAATGGGTCACGCATCATCCTCAACTCCCAGGAAAGATGTGAGCCCACCTTTGCAAAATTCCAGGCAAGCAGAATGGTGGGCACAAATGCTATTCTTTTTTGACAGGCAGAGTGGACAGTGAGAGAGAGAGACAGAGAGAAAGGTCTTCTTTTGCCATTGGTTCACCCTCCACTGGCTGCCGTGGCCGGTGCACCACGCTGATCCGAAGGCAGGAGCCAGGTGCTTCTCCTGGTCTCCCATGGGCTGCAGGGCCCAAGCACTTGGGCCATCCTCCACTGCACTCCCTGGCCACAGCAGAGAGCTGGCCTGGAAGAGGGGCAACTGGGACAGAATCCGGCGCCCCGACTGGGACTAGAACCTGGTGTGCCGGCGCTGCAAGGTGGGGGATTAGCCTAGTGAAGCCACGGTGCCAGCCCAAATGCTATTCTTGAGGACACCCAGGCCCAGGACGGAGCCACATGGAAGCCACGGATGAGGCCAGGAGCTTTAGTCAGGACTCCTTTGACTGCTGTCAACAGAATCCCACTCAAGTGCAATTGAGGCTTTGCTGAGGGGCTGAAGATCTCACAAGAACCCAGAGAAAGTACAACAGCAGGTCCCAGGAAGGGCAGGGGGTTCTGGGAACAGCAGCTTGATGGTTGCAGACACAGACTCCTCCAGCGGCTTGCTGTGTGAGCACAGGTGCATTGTGTTGCCTCCTGGTGCCCCGGTGTCCCTAGCAGAGGTGGATCTATACTGCTGTTGTCAGTATCAATGGGTCTGGGCTGTGCTGCGCTTAGCATACTATATGCTCAGTGTTAGCCATTGTTATTAGTATAAGCATGTGTTTCTAAGTTACTTTTGTCCAATTGCTCCATTTTTTCTTTGGCTTCCTTATGGGTTCAGCTTTTGTTGTGGTCCCTGATTCTACCTGGTGCTCTAAGCAGCAGTGCCTGGAACCCCATGGAAATCATCATTGGCCGGTGCTGTGGCTCAATAGGCTAATCCTCCGCCTGCGGTGCCGGTACCCCAGGTTCTAGTCCTGGTTAGGGAGCCGCTTCTGTCCCGGTTGCACCTCTTCCAGTCCAGCTCTCTGCTGTGGCCTGGGAGTGCAGTGGAGGATGGCCCAAGTGCTTGGGCCCTGCAGCCCATGGGAGACCAGGAGAAGCACCTGGCTCCTGGCTTCCATCAGCGCAGTGCGTTGGCTGCAGTGCACTGGCCACAGCAGCCATTGGAGGGTGAACCAACAGAAAAGGAAGACCTTTCTCTCTGTCTCTCTCTCTCACTGTCCACTCTGCCTGTCAAAAAAAAAAAAAAAAAAGAAGAAAGAAAAGAAAAAAAGGAAACCATCTTTTCTCTTAGCTCACGTTACCAGGAGGAGAATCTGACTCACTCATCCCATCCAGCTCATAAGCCCGGCCAGCCTGTTGCTGGGATCCCTCTGTCCCCATGTCAGGGGAGAGAGTCCATACAGCAGGGCTGTGGGCAAGGAGCCTCCCCTTAGTGGGCATGGGTGGGCAGTAGACATCTGGACCGTGTTTAGAAGTGCAGCTGAGGTCACTTCTGGCTGGAAAGTAAGGACAAGGCCTGCAATGGGCTGTGTGAACAGGATTATGTGTGGGGCAATAATTACAGTGTAAACCCCATGCAGTATTCAGGGATGAACTGTTATGGTGGTTACAACGTACACATGGAATAGGAAAGGTGTGTGTGTATGTGTGTGTGTGTGTGTCTAAGGGAAATAGGGCAAGAGAAACTTAATGGATTTTGAATGGTATGTTTACTAAACATAATCTTTTTTCAAATATATATATATATTTCAAGCATATATATTTTAAAAAAGATTATATATATATATATATATATATATATTTATATTTGAAAGGCAGAGCAATAGAAAGAGGAGGGGGGAGAGAGATCATCCATCTGCTGGTTCACTTTCCAAATGGCTCCAACACCCTGGACCAGGCTGAAGCCAGGAGCCAGGATCTCTGTGGGTCTCCCACATGGTGGCAGGGCCGCAAGCACCTGGACTGTCTTCCGCTGTCTTCCCAGGCACGTTAGCAGGGAGCTGGGCTGGAGGCAGAGCTGCCAGGGCTCCGACATGGGGCGCTGGTGACATCAGTGGCGACTTAACCACAATGCAGCACCAGTAAACTATTCTAGTTTTTGAAATTTGAAATGTTTGAAAATTAGGCCTTGGGGAAAATCCCAGTTAAGATGTTTACTAAATAAAGAGAAAATTTTCAAAATAAAATCACAAAATAAGTAGGAATTGAGCCAGCTGAGGACTCAGCAGGTCCCAGATCTTCTTACCTACACAGGGAGTGGTGCTCCTCTGCGGGCTTCCATCTCTGCACTTGTCACGTGGGCTCACATGACCCGTTCCCAGGCTATTGTGGGTTTCATCACTGATGGATGTGTGACAAGGGCTACTATTCAGCCCAGCTGTTTGGAGCTAGGATCTGCTCTGACTGGTTGGGCTGTACCAGTTGTTAACTATGTTTGAATATTGCTCACGATGCTTGGTGTGGAAGTATGTTGGGTTCATACCAGCAGCATCTTGTACATCATCCCTGAACCCCCTTGGCCTCCCTAGGAACTTGTAAAGCATGAAGCTTTGGGAATAACTGCAGGACTGGGAAAAGGGACGTGACCTCAGCACTGGGTGTGTGTGGTTTTTTGTTTGTTTTTTTTTTGACAGGCAGAGTTAGACAGTGAGAGAGAGAGACAGAGAGAAAGGTCTTCTTTCCATTGGTTCACCCCTCAAATGGCCGCCATGGCTGGAACTACGCTGATCCGAAGCCAGGAGCCAGGTGCTTCCTCTGGTCTCCCATGGGGTGCAGGGCCCAAGCACTTGGGCCATCCTCCACTGCCCTCCCGGGCCACAGCAGAGAGCTGGACTGGAAGAGGAGCAACCGGGACAAAACCGGCACCCCAACCGGGACTAGAACCCCGGGGTACCGGCGCCGCAGGCAGAGGATTAGCCTAGTGAGCCACAGTGCCGGCCAGCACTGGGTGTTTTAAGCACTGAGAGGAACCCTGAGGTAGACAGAGATTTCAGTAGCAGTTCGGAGAGTGTGCTCTCCCGGTCCAGAAGCCATAAGCTCTCTGCAAACTAACCACTGGTACAGGCAGGGAGAGGGAAGGAGGCCTCCGGATGAGGGAGTGGAGGGGTGGATGCTGAGGCCTGCGGTGTGTTGCTGGGCTGGAAGGAGGTGTTGGACGTGGCATGCAGCAGGCTGGGGAAGGCCCGTGGCGCTTTCACACGTGGGCACCCAGGCGTAACTGGGCTGAATGTAGACCCTGCTCAAGAGAGAGTGCTGCCGGCACCGCAGCTCACTAGGCCAATCCTCTGCCTGCAGCGCCAGCACCCTGGGTTCTAGTCCCGGTCGGGGCGCCACATTCTGTCCCGGTTGCCCCTCTTCCAGGCCAGCTCTCTGCTGTGGCCCAGGAGTGCAGTGGAGGATGGCCCAGGTGCTTGGGCCCTGCACCCCATGGGAGACCAGGAGAAGCACCTGGCTCCTGCCATCGGATCAGCGCAGTGCGCCGGCTGCAGCATGCCGACCACGGCGGCCATTGGAGGGTGAACCAATAGCAAAGGAAGACCTTTCTCTCTGTCTCTCTCTCTCTCTCAGTGTCCACTCTGCCTGTCCCAAAAAAAAAAAAAAAAAAAAAAAAAAAGAGTGCTGATGCCATTTAAACCTCTCGTTTCTACTCTAGTGGACTGTTGCCTCAGGATCCTGTAACATTAAGCATAAGCTTGAGACATGTTTGTTTAGACCATAAAGAGGTGGCAAGTCGATGTGTGAGAGTGGACAGATTCAAGGGCTAGACACATGGACTGGGAGATAATGAAAATCATTGAAAAATGTAAGTAGAGAGTATTTGCCTGAATGTATGACTGACATTACTGAGGAGAGAATGATTTGATGAGCTTGTTGATGAATGAGAATTAGCTTCTAGCAAGGGTTTCCTAAGTACCAGATATTCTGTTAAGCAATTTACAGACATTACTTCATTAAATCATTACAAGAGTGCTATAAAGGACACACTGTTGTCATTCTCATTAAAAAAAAAAAAAGATTTATTTATTGGAAAGGCAGAGTTATGTGGCCTAGACCAGGCTACAACCAGGAGCTTCTTCTGGATCTCCCACGTAGGCACGGGGACCCCAGGACTTGGCCTGTCCTCTTGCTGCTTGCCCAGGTGCATTAGCAGGGAGCTGGATTGAAAGTGGAGCAGCTGGGACTTGAACAGCTGGCCATAGGGGATCCTGGCGCTGCAGGCAGAGGCTTAACCTGCTACGCCACAGTGCTGTCCCTGGAAAAGTTTCCTTTACGTGAGCAACAGCCTTACAAATAAACAGGAAAACAATTCAACATACAGGGCCAGCGTTGTGCTGTAGCAGGTTAAGCCACCACCTGTGACCATGGTCTCCAATATGGGTGCTGGTTCAAGTCCTGGCTACGTCACAATGCCAGCCTCCATTCTGTTCTCATTTTGTAGATGAGAAATTGAGGTGCAGAGAAGCCAACTTCTGGTAGTTTGTCCAAGACCACACAGCTGGGAAGCCATGGGGCCAGCATCTCAATGGATGCTTTTGTCTCTGCCATAGGCCTTTATGGTACACCACTGTCTTAGCCCTTAGTGGTTGGTAACAAAATACTGTAAACTTGGTAGCTTGTGAGCATCAGAAATTCATTTCTCACAGTTACTAAGACAAGCTCAAGGTGCCAGCATAGTTGGGTTCTGGTGAGGCTCTCTTCTGGACTATAGACAGCCAGCTTCTTGCTGTGTCTTCATCTGGTGGGAGGTACAAATCCCTGGGCCGGGGGCCAGTGCCATGGCTCACTTGGTTCTTCCACCTGCGGCACCGGCATCCCATATGGGCACTGGGTTCTAGTCCCGGTCAGGGCGCCGGATTGTGTCCCGGTTGCCCCTCTTCCAGGCCAGCTCTCTGCTGTGGCCCGGGAGGGCAGTGGAGGATGGCCTAAGTGCTTGGGCCCTGCACCCCATGGGAGACCAGGAGAAGCACCTGGCTCCTGCCTTCGGATCAGTGCAGTGCTGGCCATGGTGGCCATTCAGGGCCATTCATTCATCCCTGTGCCCACATGGGAAACCCAGAAGAAGCTCCTGGATCTGGCCTGGTCTAGCTGATGGATGATCCCCCTGCAATGCGAGGAAGACCTTTCTCTCTGTCTGTCTCTCTCACTGTTTATACCTCTACCTGTCAAATTAAAAAAAAAATCTCCCTAGGCCTCTTTGACAAGGGCACTTGTAATCACCTCCCAAAGGCCCATCTCTTTTTTTCTTTTTTTCCAAAGGTTCATTTTATTTATTTGAATGACAGAGTTACAGACAGATAGACACAGAGATCTTCTGTGCCCTGGTTCACCCCCAAATGGCCACAACTGCCAGGGCTATCTCAGGCTGAAGCCAGGAGCTTCTTCCGGGTCTCCCACGTGGGTGCAGGAGCCCAACCACTTGGGCTATCTTCTGGAGCTTTTCCAGGCACATTAGCAGGGAGCTGGATCAGAAGTAGAGCAGCCGGGACATGAACTGGCACCCACGTGGGATGCGGCATCTCAGTCAGTGCCTTTATCAGCTACCCGACACCACTGGCAAAGGCTCACCTCCTAATACTCTCTCGCTGGGGAGTCACATTTGAACATGAATTTGGCAGGGGGCCACAAACATTCAGATGATAGCACCAATGAGCCTTGATATGTGGACTTAAGAGCATCGTACTCCATTGATAGCTGATGGTACCAGCGCCTTCAGCCACCTTAGGGACTCATTCATTCATTCACTCCTCAGATATGCAATGAGTACCTACTCTGCTTGAAGCATTGTTCTAGGCACCAGGGGATCCATCAGTGAACAGCAGACATGGCTGCTTCATGCATAGCTTATACTCTGGTAGGAAAGCCTGACGATAAGCAAATGCATGAATGATTTCAGATGGAAGCCAGTGCCATGAAGGGAAACAAGGCACAACAGTAGTCATAGGAGGATGGGCTGGGGCGTGTGCAGGGGAGCTGTGTTAGGATGGCCAGGAAGAGCTTTCGTTGGGAGCCAAAAGACGTTTTGTGTTTTGTTTTTGAAGATTTATTTATTTATCTTCCATCTACTGGTTCACTTCCCAGAGGGCTACAATGGCCAGCACTAAGCCAGGCCAAAGCCAGGAGCCAGGAGCTTCTTCTAGGTCTCCCCCATGGGCAGCTGGAGCCCGAGCAGTTGCGCCATCTTCCACTGCTTTTCCCAGGCCGTTAGCAGGGAGCTGGGTTGGAAGTGAGCAGCCGGGACATAAACTGGTGCCCATATGGGATGCCTGTGTCCCAGGGGGCGGCTTCACCAGCTACACCACGCGGCCGGCACCCACTGTTTAAGATGGATCCACTAAGACTCAGGTGAATTAGATTGTTGTCCAAGGCTCCCACAGCTAGTAGGATACAGAACAAATTGGGGCAACACTGGGGTTCTTGACCCAGTAGCCATACGTTGAATCTGTGCTGCTTAAGTTTTCTATTTGAGGCAGTAGAAAGAAATGTAAAGCTTTTCTTCTTTGCTATGAGTTTGACGAGAGCAACAGAAGGATAGGAGTTTTAGAAATACTCATCTACAAGCACGCTTGAGGATAGATTGGGAATCACTGAACCTGAAAGACGTTAAAGACGAAGAGGGACCCCACAGCTTAGGGTGGAGAGGAGAGGGCCCACAGAAGCTCTGCCCAGGAAGAGAGGCCTTGCTGTGTTTTGAAGAGTAAATAGGAAGGATTGCAGGGAGAGTAAAACTGGGGAGAAAGAATGAAACTGGAGTTTATTTTTTTATTTTATTTATTTTATTTTTATTTTTTGACAGGCAGAGAGGACAGTGAAAGAGAGAGAGAGAGAAAGGTCTTCCTTTGCCGTTGGTTCACCCTCCAGTGGGCGCTGCGGCTGGCATGCTGTGGCCGGAGCACGACACCGATCCAAAGGCAGGAGCCAGGTGCTTCTCCTGGTCTCCCATGGGGTGCAGGGCCCAAGCACTTGGGCCATCCTCCACTGCACTCCCGGGCCACAGCAGAGAGCTGGCCTGGAACAGGGGCAACCGGGACAGAATCCGGCACCCCGACCGGGACTAGAACCCGGTGTACCGGCGCCGCAAGGCGGAGGATTAGCCTATTGAGCCGCGGCACTGGCCGAAACTGGCGTTTAAAAACACTGGCCACACAAGGAAGGGAACACAAAGACTGCACATTATACAAAGATCCAGCAGGTGGGGGACATGCTGGGCAGAGGGATAGCAAAGACAAAGGTACTGAGGCAGAAATGAGTATTGCAGATTTAAAGATTAGCAAGGAGACTGGTGTGGGCAGACTGATGCGCGCAGAGGGGAGGGCGGTAAGAGATACAGTCAACGAGGGAGACAAGTGCCCGATCTTTGTCTTGGACTTCTTAGGGAGAAAGGCAATGGATTTGGTGTAAGGGTGCCTAGAAGTCCATATTTTAAAATATCCTTCTGGGTGTGTAGTTGGTTCTGTCACTCTTGCCTTAAATCCAGTGAAACCATCGGGTCAGTTAGTGTCGAGAATAAAGAACATCTGCTTGTCCTCCTTTGAATGATACCAACTGTCATTTCCCTCCCCTCCGCTCGTCTCCCCCTCGGGAAGGCATCGGTCACTGGCTCTGCCACCTGTGGTACCAGCACGTTTGCAGGAGACCACCCACGTTTCTTGTGCTTCCTTTTTGTCTTGGGGATCCTTGATGTGAATATTCATCCCAGCACCCGACCAACAGAAGAGAAAATTGACAACAGTGTATGTGTCCGCCAGGGGAGCACTGGCTAAGCAGATCCATTCGCTGTGACACTTGTGGCCGTCAGACACGATGTTGGGGAGAAGTAATTGCTGGTGTTATGTCGACAGCAGCAGCAGCAGCTCCTTGAATGATCTGTTGTGCGGCTGGCTCTGTGGCGTAGCAGGTAAAGCTGCCGCCTGCAGCACCAGCACCCCATATGGACTCCGGTTCGAGTCTCTGCTGCTGTACTTCCAATCCAGCTCTCTGCTATGGCCTAGGAAAGTAATAGAAGATGGCCCAAGTCCTTGGGGCCCTGCACCTGTGTGGGAGACCTGGTAAAAGCTCCTAGCTTCTGGATCCTGGTTCCAGATCAGTCCAGCTCCGGCCATTGTGGCCATTTGGGGAATGAACTAGCAGATGGAAGACCTCTCTCTCTCTCTCTCTCTCTCTCTCTCTCTCTCTCTCTCTTTCTCTCTTCTGCTTCTACCTCTCCGTAACTCTGCCTTTCAAATAAATTAATTAATCTTCAAACAACAATCTATTGCATACCAGGCTCAGTATTAATAACTACCATATTTGGGGGGCCAGGTATTGTGGCACAACAGATTAAGCCACTGTTTGAGATGCCCACATCCCATATTGGAGTGCTGATGTAAGTCGCTGCCACTCTACTTCTCATCCAGCTTCCTGCTAATGCATCCTGGGAGGAAGCAGATGATGGCTCAAGCACCTTGGGCACCTGAATGAAGCTGCAGGCTCCTGGCTTCTGCCTGGCCCCATACTGTTGTGGGCATTTGGGGATAAATCAACAGGTGGACGAGCTCCCCCTCTTTCTGTCTGTCTCCTCCCTCCCTCCCTCCCTCTCTCTCTCTCTCTCTCCCCTTCTTTTTTTTCTATCTCTCGCACTCCTACTCTGCCTTGTAAGAAGATGAAAATAAATTAAAAAATAAACTTTTTTAAAAGGCCATGTTTTACTTCATTTAATCCTCTTGAAAAAGAACAACTGATTCCACTTTTGTCCCCAGTACAGATGTGGAAATTATACTTTAGGAGTCTTGGCCAAAAATGGCTGAATTGGTACATAGTTGTTTTTTTTTTTTAAGATTTATTTATTTACACAGAAAAGGAGAGGCAGAGAGAGAGAGAGAGAGAGAGAGAGAGAGGTCTTCGATCTACTGGTTCACTCCCCAATTGGCCGCAATGGCCAGAGCTGCACTGATCTGAAGCCAGGAGCCAGGAGCTTCTTCTGGGTCTCCCATGTGGGTGCAGGGGCCCCAGGACTTGGGCCATCCTCTACTGCTTTCCCAGGCCATAGCAGAGAGCTGGATTGGAAGTGGAGTAGCTGGGTCTTGAACCGGCACCCATAAGGGATGCTGGCACTGCAATCGACAGCTTTACCCGCTACGCCACAGCGCTGGTACATAGCTCTTTAAGAGGAAAGTGCAGTCCACATTCTCAACAGATGCTCTCTGCCTGCCCCTGGAGCGCAAGAGTGCTGCAGCGTGCTGCATCGGCAGGTGCCAAGGCTGGCTCCATTTAGTAACCCTTATGTACTACTGATAGAGTACACAGTTTTCTTTCACTCTGTAGATTTTTTCTTTTGCTTCCATATACAAGAGAAGACACGTTCTTTGTCTTTCTGTGTCCAGATCATTTCACTTGGCAAAATGATTACCAGTTCTATCCAATTTATTGCAGCTGTCGGGATTCTATTCTTTTTATGGCTAAGTAACATTTGCTCAGGTTTATCTACCACATTTTCTTTATCCATTCACCCATCAATGGGCATGTAGGTTGCTGTGTGTCTGGGCTGTCGTGAATAGTGCTGCAATAATCTTGGGAGTGCAGGTATCTCTTTCCTGTGAATGTGTATCTTACGTACAGCGTACGGTTGAGTTTGCTGTGGCACTTTGAAAATCATTTTATCTTAATAAAGATTTACTCTTTATTTGAAAAAATGCAAAAAGGAGGCTATTAAATAGGGACAGCCTCAAGCCCCTCATTTTCAGTACCAAACGGGCATGTAGCTAAATGTTAAAAGTTGTTCTCTCTGGGTGGTTAATTAGGAGATATTTTTGCATGCGTTTATGATTTTTATAGAGTTAAACAAAAGCAGTGAAAGGTCTCCATGTCCATTTCTCCCCTACGCAAGGCCTCTCTCCTCCCCGGTGGCCTTCGGGCTGCTCTCTGGTCCTCTGTGAATATAAAGCTAGCACAGCCTCTTCCCCTTGGCCTCCTAGCTTTGCAATTTCAACACAGTTCTCTAGGTTGCTTCAAATTTTGTTTGTATTCTAGATGCTGAATTGGTTGCAAAGTTGTCACCCCCAGAAACAGAGGTACTGTGTCTTAGCTAGAGGCTTACATAGCACATTTGCAAAAGAGCCAGTCCCTAAAGTTTTTGCCTTTTATGGTGTGGACTTGGGAATGGCTTCTGCTCCTGGAGCCTGGGTCATGGGTCTTTGGTGATAAGAAAAGGACTTGACCTTCTAGTGAGAGGCTGGACCTTGAGAATAATGAGGAGTTGGTGAGATTCTGTTGCCAACAGTGGGACTTGAATCTACCCATCTTCACGCTGAGGACCTGTGTGTTTCCTGTGTTAGAAGGTAACGTCCGTGGGAGACAGACCTGGACTGTGCTATCCACGCATGCAGTTCTTCACAAAGGCAATCGTTATTGAGCACCGACCCTCCCAGGCACTGTGCGAGGCGCTGGGGATTCAGGGTTCAGGAAGAGAGATCTGTTCCTGCCCTTGTGGAGCTCGCAAAGGGACTCAACAGGGAAGACAGCCCCGGAGCAAAGGCGTCAGGGTAACAGAAGGTGGAGGTGCAGGATGCTGTGGGGACAATGAACTGGACCTGATCCTGAGAGCATGGAAAGGCAGCCCCAGGGCATGATGCTTAAGCTGAGAATGGAGGTGAAGGATGAGGAGGGAGAGTGTTTCAGTCTGGGGGGAACCTGGGAGCAGGGAAGTCAGGAGGTGTCATCCAGCTGAAAGAACATGTGTTGCCCAGACGCAAGGTACAGAGGGGTTTGCATTGGGAGGACGGAGAAACCTTGGCCTGAACTGGGGGTGAGGTTATCCTAGAGATGATGAAAAGAAAGCTATTTGGCTAGAAAAAAAAGAGTTTTATTTTTAAACGGCATCACCCAGTAAAGGCCGTTAGAACTGTGAATGAACTTGCTTCTCTGGAAGGGAGAGGATCCTCTGTGCCAGATGCAGTGTCTGTGACAAAACAGGCAGAGCCCTGAACATGGGAGAAGTGGACCGTATGGAGCTAAAAGTCCAGCAGGGAGAGGCAGGCAGCAGACAACAGAACAGATAAGAGAGACTGTAATACTGGGTGGGTGTCACTCAGAGTCCTGGATAAAAGTAGAATAGGGTGAGGGGACATGGAAATGCAAGGAGGTGCTCTCAGGAGTTCTTTGATGTTGACATTTGAGCAAGGATATAGCCAAGGATATAAGGTGAAGGTCAGACCTGCTTCACTTGACCTCCATGAACTTCCTAGATGGCCAGGTAGCTTTCGGAGGTATCTGATGCTCTGGAACAGGAGGAAGTCTGACTCCCTTGGTCATTTGACCCATGACCTTGGACCTTAAGGTTCTAGCCTTCCTCTAACTGACCACAAATGAAGTGTCCGGCCATAGAGTTCACATCCAATTCTGATCTGTTCCTCTAGACTATTTAACAGCTAGTTTAGCTTCATCTCCCAACCAGTAAGAGCTTTGCTAGGATGCACACACTGATTGACTTTTTCATTTGAAAACAGAGACAAGACTGATGAAATGCAGAGCGGAGTGGGCACTGATGCCCAGGAGCATTATAATAGCGTGAGATGGAAATCTGGTGATACAGGGATCAGGGGGCCACAGTTAGAGCTTCGATCACTCCGCAGAGCCTCCTGGTAAAATCTGCAGCTCGAGTGGTGTGTGCTTTCTTTCTTTTTAATAACATATGACCATTCTCTTTATTGATCTCCACCGCTACTATTATCAGAATGCACTCTTTTTTTATCATCAGTATTTATTGGGTGCCCATCACGTGCAAGGCACAAGTAGGTGCAGGGAATATACAAAGGGAAATGTGACAGACAGCCCTCACAGAGCTTACAGTCTAGAAGAGGAGCAGGTGGTCTCTGGAGAAAGTATTTCAGGTGCGATTAAGTCACCTCCTGTAGCTCCCCTTCATGCAGCCTGTTCTGTAGCCTTATATTCAGAAACTAGAGTGTAAGGGTTGGTATCTTGTGTTTGAATCACAGCTCTTTATTTTTTTTATTTTTTAAATTTTTATTTATTTTTATTTGACATGTATAGACAGTGAGAGAGAGACAGAGAGAAAGGTCTTCCTTCCGTTGGTTCACCCCCCCAAAATGGCCGCTACTGCTGGCGCTACGTCAATCTGAAGCCAGGAGCCAGGTGCTTCCTCCTGGTCTCCCATGGGGTGCAGGGCCCAAGCACTTGGGCCATCCTCCACTGCACTCCCAGGCCACAGCAGAGAGCTGGACTGGAAGAGGGGCAACCAGGACTAGAACCCGGTGCCCATATGGGATGCTGGCACCACAGGTGGAGGATTAACCAAGTGAGCCATGGCACTGGCTGAATCACACCTCTTTAACATAGAGGCTGGGTATCCTTGGACAACTCACTTCACCTCCCTGAGCCTCAATGTCCCTTTCCATAAAATGAGGCGATTCATGCCTACATCCCTGGATAGCAGAGAGCACTAAATTAAATGGTGAACTTGGCACTGCTTAGAAATGGTTCCCCATATTTTGCAGCTCATAGAGATGACTTAGAGAGTTTTCTAGGATTCAGATGTGTGAGCCCTCCCATCAGATTCTGAGCCCTAGTCCAGGCATGGCCATTTCCAGGTGATTTTTTTGCAAAGGATTCCTTGGAATGCATTTGGGAAAAACATTGCCTTATCCGTCTGTTGTGCCGAGGGTGTTCTTCGATTTCTTTATTCCACGTTGTACAATATTCAAATCTGCCCTTTGCTTTAAGACTCACCTTAAACGCTTCCTCTTGTGTAATGCCTTCCCCAATTTCCCTGGATTTGAAAGCATCTTCTTCTGATGCCTGTTCACATGTTTCTCTCGCATATGGTTCCTTTTGTCATAGCTTTTAGGTTAAATATTATGGAATAAATGTTGTCTCGTAGAACCATGGAAATAACACAGGTGCACTATATTTATACATTGTCCACCATGTATTCCATCTGCAGTAAAGCAGGTGGCATATAACATAATAGAGCTGGACAGGATATTTTGTAGATTTCTTCATACATGCAGTCAGCCACACTTTGAGTGTCTACTGTGTGCCTGACATTGCGCTAGCTACTGGGGCTATAACAGCAAGGCACTTTTAACTTTCTAAACACATAGCCTAAAATTTACTTGTCTTTCCTTACCCAAACCGAAAGCCCTTCATAAAGTTCCTTGGCTTTGAGACCCCACAGCAATCCAGTCACCACTGAGCGGAATGACATCACGATTTTAGAAGCCCGTAAGCTGAAGCACAGGCTACCCTTTCCCGTCTGCACAATCTCGCTTGTGCCTGTGGAGATGGTGCAACGTTCTCTCCTTGAAATCAAGTTAAGTCTCACTTTGGATTTTCAGTTTTTGGCAGCTCAGCCATTACTCACTCACCGGGCAGTTTGCATTTGTCTGATTTGCAGCACCTGGGCTAATATCTTTGGGGTTTTGCGGTATATATGCATCTCTTCTAGGTAATTTCCTTCAGGTTTGATGGCTTTTAAAATTCAACTCACTCCAAAAAAGAAACATTCTGGATTCCTCAGTGTTTTTTTTTATGATATACAGACTTCCACTCATTCATCCATCCATTGTTTCATTCATTTAACAATAATTCAGTGTACACCCATTTGTGTGCTGGCTTAAGCATTGCCTCGTAGGAGCCCAGTAAATGCTGGTGGAATTGATGTTGTATTGCCAACACTCTCTGTGGCTTTTGGAGGTTTTGCTGTCTTTATTACGTGGTGAGTGTGTGAGCGTGTCACTGGCCTAGTAGTTTCTGTCATCCAAGCTGGTGTTGCATTGACCAGCTTTGACGCCAGAGCCCCCAAGGACAGTAGAGCCCTGTTATCTTCAATGCACCAGGACGTGTTGTGCAAGACCACACAGGAAGAAAGGAATGCAAATTTTTACATTTGCAATAAAACTCCCATCAATCACACCAATAAGACTCAGAGCAACTGAACTAATATCTTAGGCTGTGAGATTGCGCTTTCTCTGACTTTCCTGTCAGTGGGAAGTGTTGGTGCATACCAAATTCCTAACTGATGCAAATACCCAAATACAAGGGAGAAGGGAACATACACAAGGAAACAGAATCATTTTGTCAGCCTGACCAAAGTGTGCTAATTAAGTGTGCTTGGAGTACCAGTGTATCCTACTCGGCCCGCTGCCCACCAATCAACACAGCCCAAAGATGGAGCAGATAGAACATCACTAATGGTGTCATCATTATTGCGGTCATCATAGAAAATACTCACTTTGGTCTATCATGAGCCTGAAAGAGAGCCTATGTTATCTCCAGTTTCTTAAACCCACTCTACAGGAGAAATACCATTACTGCCGTCTTGTTAGATATAAAGGAACTGAGACACAAAGAGGATAAGCAACGTTCCCAAGTATGAGAGCTAGGATTTTATCCAAATTCTGTCCTTGGATAACTAAAGTTGGTCAACTGCCAATTGGATGGCCTGCTCACCAGAAAATCACAATGTAATAGACTTGAGGGTCGTTTGCTTTAGCCTGCTGAGTTTATGAAACCGAAGCTGGCAGTTGGTTGATCTTGGGGCACTGGTCTGGACCAAACTGGCGTTCAGACCCTCTCATGAGAGTCAGTATTCAATGAGTTCTGAGTAGCAGCCAACACTGAAGCAAACACAATCTAGTCTGTGACCTGGAGAAGATCATAATCTGGTGGGGGGTTGGGAGTGGAAACAGACTGTGAGGGGAGCACTGGGTAAGGGTGCTAGAGGAACAGCCTATGAGTGGCAATGTTAGCAAAAACCCTCTTTTAGTGGTAATCTTACTCCTGGTCAGGACAGACACCTGTCTTCTTGCCGGTTGTGTATTCATTAACTGCTTCTTTCTATAAAGCAGACAGGGAGGGGTGCAGAACTCAAGGGGCCAGAATCCATTAGAACTCCTTTCTCTACTCACGGCACCATTCAGAAGTTCTCAGATATTACATCATCGGTGTCTCAGTTCTTTGCTCATGACTCTCTTTAGATGGCTTCAAAGATCCAACTGAAACTGGACTCCCATTTCCCATTTCCTGCTTAGGTCTTGGGAAAATGAGGCAGAACACAACTCATCCAGGTCAAGCTCCTTGACTGCAGCCTGGCTACTGCTTCATTAGATGCAATATTATATCCGGGGGTGGGGTGTGGGGTGTGGGGTGTGGGGACCTACCCTCTACTTTGCACCAGGATGATTGGTGGGATGACATCAGACTATCTTTTTCTACTGTGAGAACTTGTAGAGGCAGGCTTCTGTACTGTGACAGAAATAACAAACAAGCATGCAAACAATTTTATGACCTAAAACAAAGTGGATTTAAAGAATGGGCTAATGATCTTGTTTCTTCCCTTGTTGCCACTCATAGAAGTGATCTCCTGGGCGTGGAATGGCCCAAGCGTGATGGTGCTGCGGTCCCCAGGTGACAGTTAGAGTCTGTGTTTACTCTGTGTGTACAGCGGAAGGAAACGGTGCAGCCAGCTCTGTGTCTATAGGAAAGGAAGTAGTGACACACAGAAAAGGACCAGCAATAATGCACCTGCTGGAATGAGCATTCCCTTGATCTTAATTTTTGGAGGGGGAGACGTATAAAACAACACATAAATGAAGAGCTAAGAAGAGAAGGAGCTAGAATTTTCCAGATAGAGACAATGTGTCTGCGAAAGTTTGGAAAGAGGAGTTGACCCGGTGTTCCCTAAGGTGTACCAGTATCTAGAAGGTAAAATGCAAGAAGGGAAGTATAAGGAAAGGAGTTTGGTGGATGCAAAATAGCACCAGAAGATGGAAAAATTGTCTTGTAATAAGAACTCTGATCATGTTAAGAGTAGCAGGTTGGAGATGGATGTGAAGAGGAAGATTTCTGCTTTCAGGAGAGATTGCTGTCCAGGAAACCCTCAAATATTTCTTCTTCTGTGTTCAAATTCCCATTCATGATCAATTTGATTGCTACTTTTATGTCAAAAAGAGTCTTATCTCAGACAACTCTAGTTATATCCTAATATTTCTAATATTTCCACAGGAATGCTAATAGATGCAATCTCTCTTTTTTTAAAAAAGATTTATTTATTTATTTGAAAGTCAGAGTTACACACACACACACACACACAGAGAGAGAGAGAGAGAGAGAGAGGTCTTCCATCTGCTGTTCACTCCCCAGATGGCCACAACGGCTGGAACTGTGCAGCTCCGAAGCCCGGAGCCAGGAGCTTCTTCCAGGTCTCCTACATGGGTGCATGGGCCATCTTCTACTGCTTTCCCAGGCCATAGCAGAGAGCTGGGTTGGAAGAAGAGCAGCCAGGACTAGAACCGGCACCCATGTGGGATGCCGGTGCTTCAGGCCATGGCATTAACCCATGCACCACAGCGCTGGCCCCATTAGATGCAGTATTATATCCAGCTCCAAGTCTTCTACATCATTATGCCAGTTCCATCTGTTCATCTTCAGCACTAGAATTTAAAGTAATATGACTTACTGGTGTTTCTCTTTTTGGTCCCTAACCTTCCTACATGCTCCATCCATCCAGGGAATCCAAGCCATGCTTGTCCTGGGGTAGAGGGGAGGGACATTTCATGAAGAGATATTTGAGTTAGAACATGTGTGTGTGTGTGTGTGTGTGTATGTATGTGAAGTTTACCACCAAGAACATGCATGCTATTAGGAGAACATTTGGGTGCCTTTTGAGCAACCATTTCCCCCTTCAAGTTCTGGGGCCCATGTGAGTGACCTCCCTCGCCTTGCTCAGACAAGCTGGCAGAGCCTTTCCTCTGGGTGTCGCTTTAGTTCTGTGGAAGTAGGGAGGAGGAGGTAGCACCTTGCTCCTATTCTCGTGAGAAGGCAGGACAGATGGTTGGTAGAGGAGATCGAGAAGGAGGAGCAGGAGGGAGATGATGATGAAGTGTCTTCCATTTGCTTGTTCACTCCCCACATGGCCACAACGTCCAGGGCTGGACCATCCTGAAGTCAGGAGCAAGGGACTCCATCTGGATCTCCCACATGGGTGGCAGTGACCGAGTAATTGGGCCATCATCCGTTGCTTTTCCAGGTGCATTAGTAGGGAGTGAGATCAGAAGTGGAGTAGCCAGGATTCTGCCTGGCACTCTGACATGGGATGTCAGCAGTGCCCCAGTGCTGGCCTCCATAACAAATATATATTATTGCTTACTATTCTGCAGGTCACCTGGGCAGTACTACTGGCCTAGGGCAAGATAGGCAGGTGTCATCTGGGTTTTTTCATAGTTTGTGGTCAGATTATGGTTGCACTCACATGTCTGGAAGTCAGCTGGCTGCTGGATGGGGTGACAGGTGATAACTGGGCCATGTGTCTCAGTATCCCATAGAGTAACTCAACCTTGTTTATAAGTGAGAGAGGAAGTGTGAAAAATGTCAACTCCTTGAGCCCCAACTTTGGAGCTGACACTCCTGCTGCATTCTTTAAGCCAAAGCAAGTCACAAGGCCAGTTGATGTCAAGGATTGAGAGTCTGTGCTACAAGGTCATGTTGTAGAAAGCTGCAGATACAGGGGCGGGCAAAGAATTGTAGATAGTTCTGCAATTGATCTACCATAGACACTGAGGAAGCAAAAAAATGTCTGAGAGTTGTGAAAGCTGTGGAGGGCATTTTATAACCTATGTGATGAGCCTAGTGGATCGTGGACAGATCTACCCGTTTCTGACCATCCTGAGAGATCCCTCCCCTCTGGGAAAGCAGAGTAGGAGAACAGAACACATCCTCCTTCCCCATCCCCCTCCCTGCCCAGCGCTGTGGTGGTGCCAGACACCTTTAATCCGGGTTTAATAGTGTCAGTGGGATGCAGTCAACCAGATGGAAAGGAGACGCCGGTGTGTGTGTGAGACAGCAGAGGAACAAACCCAGACTCTCCTCTGCTTCCCGACTCTGCCAGCTGCTCATTCGCCCTCCAGATGGATGAATCAGAGTCTTTCCAGAGAGCTCAGCCCAGCCCCACCATTGCCGTGCAGGTATTTAATATGGGAAAATTTTAATCACGTTTGTTTTCCCGTGTTTCGCCCTAGCGACAAATCATTTTTAATGGGAGACTAGGGGGTGGAAAAAAGATGTAGCAAATCTTGGCTGATGGTTTTATCACTAGTCTCCAATCTCTGGTCCCTGGGCTGGATTTGCAAATCATCCTGAGTGAGTGAGACACACAAGAAATAGAATGAAGGGGAGACCAATTAAACCTCCCCCTGAAGGGCCCGTTTTACCTCTTGGTTTTCATTTGTCTCCTACCCCATGATAAGGATGTGGGGACAGCCATTATGTTCCAGGTATTGTAACATTTTGTTTTATTTAAAACTTTAAAACATTTATTTTACTTATTTGAAAAGCAGAGAGAGAGGCAGAGACACAGACACAGAGAGAGAGAGGCAGAGACACAGACACAGAGAGAGAGCTTCCATCCACTGGTTCACTTCCCACATGCCTGCAACAGCTATGGCTTGGCCAGGCTGAAGCCAGGAACTGGGAACTCCCTGCAGGTTCCCTCATGGATGGAAGAGACCCAAGTACTTGAGCCACTACCTGCAGCCACCCGGGGTATGAAGCTGGAGTGGAGGGCAGATCTGGGACTTGAACCCAGGCACTGTGATAGATGAGTGGTGGCTTAACCATTGCTCCAGACACCCACGCCTGTGGTCACATGTTAATTCTCTTCATAGTCTTACAGTGTAGGCAGTTGCTACTTCCTTCTTGTGTTATGGAAACTGACACTGAGCTCTCTAGGAAGTCTTGGAGCAGGGGCTTAAACCCAGGTCCGCCTGACTCAAGGGCCTGTCTTCTTCATCAAGGCACCTTTTATTTATTTTATTATTTTCTTTGACAAGACAGAGTGGGCAGTGAGAGAGAGAGAGACAGAGAGAAAGGTCTTCCTTTGTCGTTGGTTCACCCTCCAATGGCTGCCGTGGCCAGTGCACAGCGCTGATTCGAAGCCAGGAGCCAGGTGCTTCTCCTGGTCTCCCATGGGGTGCAGGGCCCAAGCACTTGCGCCATCCTCCACTGCACTCCCGGGCCACAGCAGAGAGCTGGCCTGGAAGAGGAGCAACCGGGAGAGAATCCGGCACCCCGACCAGGACTAGAACCTGGTGTGCTGGCGCCGCTAGGAGGAGGATTAGCCTAGTGAGCTGCGGCGCTGGCTAAGAGGCCTCCTTTTACAAATCACAAGACATTTCCCATCCATTTCTTGGTAGCTGCAGTTTTCCTTGGAGAAGATTGTTCTTCTCAAGCACACGTCCATGTATGGGGAAGCTCACGTCAGCCTCTGTCCGTATGCCACTGCAGGCCCCACGTGCAGATCCTGCCAGAGCCACGCCAGGAAGCCAGGTCTGCTGGCCTGTCCAGGTTTCCTCTGTTGTAACAGAGAATCCGTGGCCCCTTATAGTCCGTAGACAAGGCAGAAACCACACGGGCCCTGGCTCTGACTGAGCCTCGGCCTGAACCACCTGAGATTTTGTTGATCTTGTGATAAAAAGACCCCTGACCTTAGCACTCCAGAGGAGAGCTGGGTTTTGTATGGATTCACGCCAATGAGACATATAACTGTTACTTACATGACTTTACAAGTATATTTTTAATTATAAAGAGGATACTTGATTACAAATCACAAGACATGGAGTATTTAAAAGTAGTCCCGAAGTGACATATCATTTCACTCAAAAATAATCTCCAGCAGCTGAAGGTTTTTAGTGAAACCTATTCACACGCTTGTGCCTTATTGTATGCTTTGTCAAATGGCACAAACACACCCATAAAGTTCATTAAAGTGTGATAAATGAGACATCGCAGTCAAGGATGTAAGAGACGATCTGGAAATATTAATGCATAAATCAAGGGCCAGGGAAGTTACAGGAAGAAGGCAGGTGGTCACCAGTATCAAATTCTGCAGGAAATCAAGTAGAACGAAAGCTAAAAGGTGACCATTGAGTTTACCGTTGAGAGATTCCCAGGACTCACTAGAGCTACATTGGTGGAACTGTATGAGTGGAAACTCAGCGGGGAAAGAAATTAAAGGGTGAGAAAGTTGAAACAGGGAGATTGGTTATGTTTTCTAGGTGTTTTACTGAACAACAGAAGGTTGGGAGCAACCTTCTTACAATGCTCTTAGCGGAAGCAAGCAATGAGTGACTGCGTGGTTTAGGGTGGGGAACTGTGACTTTCCCTTATAAAGGAGGATATAGCTAAGGTAATGAGTTTGCGTGTACAAGAGAGGGAAGGGACAGCCGATGGACAAGGTCTTGCTGAAGCAGGAAGAGTTGTATCAGCAGCTTGAGGGAGAGAGTGGGCATTAGACAGAAGGAAGAGCTCTCCGGTCATTCTGCACATACTTACCAAGGTCTTCTTGTCTGTGCTGCACTGAATACCACGCAGGGCACGGGGTGGGGGGAGTAATGCAAAACAAAGCCTGGCCTTCTCTTCAAGGTTTCCACAGTGGACTGGTTGCTAAGAGCTAACTAAACAGGCAATTAGGGGTGGTGTGATACACAGTATCGAAGCCAGTCCTGCAATGAGAAGCAGAGAATTTCCCCCAAAGAAAAGATCTGAGACTTGAAAGCTAAATACAAGGTAGCCAAATGAGAGAAATGTGGAAGGACCATTTCTTCAGAACAAAGCCCGGCGTGCAAGGTCTGGAGGCCAAGGCAAACACAGTCCTCTCTTTCCCGCAGGAAGAGGTGAGGATGGCTGAAGATGCAGGGTAGTTTGCAGGTGAGAGGCAGAGCTGGCAACGTGCATAGTGCATGTCGTAGGTTTTCTTGGAGAGTTTGAGGCTGGGAGGTAATAAAGACAGGTTGAGTAACAGTTTTGAGAATGGAGAGGCAACGGACTACTTCGTTCTGTTTGGAGGGCAGGGATTGACTTCCACCCTGTGGAAAGCTGGTCTGCTCCTCCCCTCCACTGTCACCCAGTCATCCAAGTTATGCTCACCTTTCCCCAGGATCAGGAAGTAGCTTCCTTGTTAGTCTCTTCCCATCCATTCTTGCCGCCTCCATTGCCTTCTCCATGGAGCAGCCTTATAAATATATCTCATAACTGCCCTTCTTAAAACCCTAACTTCTCATTGCACTTAGAAAAAAATTTAGACCCTTTGCCACATCCTGCAAAATCCTGTTTGATTTCCTGCCAGCGTGTGCAGCCCCAGGACCTCTTTGTTCCAGCAACTCTCCCCCCTCCCCCCCAGCTGCCGCTCTCCCTCTTGCCTCCCGGCCTTTGCACATACAACATCCACGGCTGGGTCATTCTCATGTCTGCCCCCTTTTCAGTCATCTCCAACTCCACAAAGCTCTTCCTCACTTCACAGACTAGGTCACAGCTCCCTCTTGATAGAACACACATCCTGTAACCTCTCCACGTGGGTACTTAATTTAGAGGCAATTTTACAGTTAATTGCCTAATCATTTGACGGACATCCCTGGCAGTGCCATGAAAGCAGGAATGGTGTATTTTCTCCCCCTCTCACCTTTACGACGACCCTAGGACCCAACACGGGGTTCTGACACACAGTAGGCCCTCAATAAATACTGTGTGAATGAATGAATGAAAGAATTCATGGCTATTAGTCCTGCTTGGACAATCCTTGTCTCCCTTTAGCAAATCCTGTAGAGATCTTGGTTTAATCCAGTTCCAGCTGAATATGAGCAACCTTTTTCCTCCCAAATACATCCCTGTGATGATTTTCATGTTTTTGTACAAATACATCGATTCTCCATTTGCCCATGCATGAATATGGGTGTGCACAACCCCAACCCAGTAAACACATCATTCAGACAAGGGAGCAGACGCCCTCGCATCGAATCCATGTCTGCGACCAGGAGGGAGAGCAGCTCTCGTTGCTTTCGCACACATGTTTATTGATGATGCAGATTAAACTTTAATCATATTGCACAGTTTCAATTTCCAATTGAAATTGAAAGTCTGAGCCACGTTCACATTTTTATTACCTTCCACTTACACTGCTGATGGAAGCGATCGGAGGGGAGCCGTCTTCCCCGGGCCCCAGGTGGGGTGGCTGGGCCATAAATCAAATTAATACTGGAATGTAGTGGCAGTGGTCATGCACAATAGGAGACGATAGGGGTGAGGAGTGATTTGGCGGGAATAGGCCCTCATCGTCAAGGCGGGACGGTGCGTGGTGGGATGGGGCTCCAAAGTGGGGAGAGGGGCCTCCGCCTCCAGTGGTCTCCCTGGCATGTGCTAGTAGCAGGTGTTTTTATAAGCAAAAGGAGAAATGCTGCTTAACCACAGACCTGAGGAACAGATCTGTGAGAAAACCCACCTGTGTTCAGAAGCCCACAGCAGGGAAGTCAGTGTAGGTGAAGCAGCAGCAGGAGGTGAGGGTTCTGAGGACCTGGAGGGCGGGGTGCAGAGCTGTGGGGTGGAGGAAACACTTGCAATGGCTAAAGTCCTTCCTGAGAACGATTAGGGTGTGTGTGTGTGGTGTGTGTGCATGTGTGTGTGTGGTGTGTGTGTGCATGTGTTTGTGTGCATGTGTGTGTGCGGTGTGTGTATGTGTGTGGGGTATGTGTACATGTGTATGTGTGTGGTGTGTGTGTATGTGCATGTGTGTGTGCGGTGTGTGTGTGGTGTGTGTGTGTGCATGTGTGTTTGTGTGTGGTGTGTGTGTATGTGTGTGTTTGTGTGTGGTGTGTGTATGGTGTGTGCGTGGTGTGTGTGCATGTGTGTGCAGTATGTGTGTGGGGGTGTGTGTGTACATGTGTATGTGTGTGGTGTGTGTATGTGTGTATGTATATATGTGCACATGTGTGTGGTGTGTGTGGTTTATGTGCATATGTGTGTGCCTGCGTGTGGTGTGTGTATGGTGTATGTGTGTGGTGTGTGTGTGTGGTGTGTGTACATGTGTATGTGTGTGTGGTGTGTATGTGTATGTGTGTGGTGTGTGTATGTGTGTGTGTATGGTATGTGTATGTGTATGGTGTGTGTATGTGTGTGTGGTGTGTGTATGGTATGTGTATGTGTGTGGTGTGTGTATGTGTGCGTGTGTAATGTGTGTGTGGTGTGTGTATGTGTGTGTATGGTATGTGTATGTGTGTGGTGTGTGTATGTGTGCGTGTGTAATGTGTGTGTGGTGTGTGTATGTGTGTGTATGGTATGTGTATGTGTGTGGTGTGTGTATGTGTGTGTGTATGGTATGTGTATGTGTGTGGTGTGTGTATGTGTGTGTATGGTATGTGTATGTGTGTGGTGTGTGTATGGTGTGTGTGTGGTGTGTGTATGTGTGTTTGTGTGTGTAATGAGTGTGTGGTGTGTGTACATGTGTGTGTGGTGTGTGTGGTATGTGTATGTGTGTGGTGTGTGTGTTTGAAGATGTCAGTCCCTAAGGGCAGCAGACACTGCTGAAGGGGTTGCAGCTGGTTCAGACTGGCAGACATCTCTGCGTGTGTATTTTGTATTTCTGTAACAGCACCTGTTGCTAAAACTGTGAATATCTGTACCCCCCAAAGGCAGAGCTGGATGCACTCGGTTTGTAGCTGAGTAAAAAGGTCAGGCACGTTCTGGGGGGAGATGGCAGCATGTGCAGCATTCTCTTGGGTGTTCGGCTGATACCAGAACAATAAGCTAAACAAGGCTTCGTGCCCCAGGAGAGAAGAAGAACAGCAGTAGGTAGCATTCATTGAGCATCTGCTGGGTGCCAGTCTCTGTGTTGAACACTTGCCCAGCCTGCACCAAAGCCATAGGAATCACAGCATTGATAATGAACGCATGTCATCCAGTCACTCAGCACTTGGCATAAGGCTAGTACCCAATATATGTTAGCTCTTGTTTATCATGGCCATTGTGTTCCACTGTGTACTTCGAGACGGAAGGAGCTGCCCACGGTCATCCAGCTAGCAGGTGGCATGCTATGACTGACCTCAAGATGCCTGACTTCCTGTGTCCTGCCTTCTCCTTGTTTAGAACCCCACTCTGAAGAGCAGATCAGTGAGAGAACACACCTGTGTTTAGAGGGGCACGACTGAGCCGATAACTGGCAGTTACTACCAGTGGGAGGACATGAGGGTTTGTAGGGCACTGGAGGCCAGAGCGTGTAGTGCAGAGGTGGAGGGGGTCAGTGCCTGGAGAATCATTTGTTAGCGGCCCTCTCTGTGGCAGGATTTTGGGAAGCAGGGATGAAGAGGTGCGTCCTTGACCTCAGGAATCCTAGTCTAGAGGAACACCAGCAGTTTCCACCCAGTGCCGCCGTGCAGGTCCCTGCAGGCCCTTGGTTGGCTCACACCCTTGCCTAACTGAGAACGTGGGGAGAGTAGCCTGACTGGAGGGAAATGAAGAGGGCGCATCTGAATTCCCAGGAGGATGGTGAAAGGTGGTGGCCCTGCTGGCCTCCACAGTAAGATCATAGCCAAGTATTTCCCTGGGTGAACGGGATGAGCGTCCCATTGAATTGTAGCGACAGCTCTCCAAAGGAGGTGGAAAAATCCCTGTCTCGCAGGAGAAGAAACGGGCTCTGGGAAGTTAAGACACCTGCCCAGACCTGCACAGCTAAGAACTTCAGGGCACAGAGAGGTGTGCCTGACGCCCAAGTGCAGGCTCTCCCACCCGGCACCGTTGCCTGTTCTTTTGTTTTTTGTTTTGTTTTGTTTTGTTTTGTTTTGTTTTGTTTTTGACAGAGTGGACAGTGAGAGAGAAAGACAGAGAGAAAGGTCTTCCTTTGCTGTTGGTTCACCCTCCAATGGTTGCCGCTGCTGGCGCACCATGCTGATCCGATGGCAGGAGCCAGGTGCTTCTCCTGGTCTCCCATGGGGTGCAGGACCCAAGCCCTTGGACCATCCTCCACTGCACTCCCGGGCCACAGCAGAGAGCTGGCCTGGAAGAGGGGCAACTGGGACAGAATCCAGCGCCCCGACCAGGACTAGAACCTGATGTACCGGCGCCGCAAGGCGGAGGATTAGCCTAGTGAGCCGCGGCACCAGCCTGCCTGTTCTTTTTGTTCCGTCTTTTCCATTTCATTTACCTTTTTGAACGAGTTAATCCAAAGGTGTGGCAGGGTGAACTGTGCTCCTTGATTCTCTCTCCTGGCCCCAAAGTTTGACTCTCACCCCCAGAGAGGAAAGGGTGAGAGGTCCATGGAGCTTATCCTCTAAGAATTTGCAGGTCAGCTGAGTATCCAGTAAAGCTCTTCAAAGGCAAATTGATTGTAATATAAAAACAAACGAACAAAAAATACCCAGGACAGTGTGCTAAGTGCCTTCCAAGCTAGCTGTGCTCTGATATTTCTGGATATTAGATAAGGAAAATCGTGGATGTCTGTACGGAGGAGGTGGTCTTTTTTATTTATGTATTTATTTTGACAGGCAGAGTGGACAGTGAGAGAGAGAGAGAGACAGAGAGAAAGGTCTTCCTTTTTCCGTTGGCTCACCCCTCAAGTGGCTGTTATGGCCGGCGTGTTGCCCTTGGTGCGTTGCGCTGATCCGAAGCCAGGTGCTTCTCCTGGTCTCCCATGGGGTGCAGGGCCCAAGCACTTGGGCCATCCTCCACTGCACTCCCGGGCCACAGCAGAGAGCTGGCCTGGAAGAGGAGCAACCGGGACAGAATCTGGCTCCCTGACCGGGACTAGAACCCGGTATGCCGGCACCACAGGTGGAGGATTAGCCTAGTGAGCCGTGGTGCCGGTCAAGGAGGTGGTCTTTGACCTGCCATTTGTAGTATGGAATATGTACAAGACACTTGAGGGACGTTTGGGAAGGATGCTGTTAAGTTACGCCTTTTGTGCCCCAGGGTCTCCCGGGACCTTTCCCGTTTCTGGAAAGCTGCTTCCTTCTCTCCTGCATGTCCATCTCCTGTCTCCTGTTGCTCCCAGCCGGAATGTCTCATCTTTAAGGAAACCTTTCCTGATAAGTCACACTAGGTCGAAGGCCAGTTCACAACTGGACTCGGATGTCCCTTCGTGGCATGTGGTGCGTTTTTACTTTGGCACCTACCACGTTCTCAACTGTTGGGGCAATTCTCTGTCTCTCTCTCCTAGACCAGACGTCACTTGTCAGCAGAGAATGTGTCTGTCTCGGTCACTGCTTCGTCTCTAAGCACCCAGCTGGAAATCAGTAAATACAACCAGGGTTCAGTGCTCCCTTGCTTCACGAGATGCAAGTGAGTTAAACTTGCAGAGTGTCACACTGTTCTATTTTTTAAAAATATCATAATAGCAAACACTTTTATGACTCTTCCCGTACCAGGTGCTAACTAAGTGCTTTTGCATGGGTTGTTACTCATTTAATAGACATAACAACTTTATGAAGTAGGTCCTACTATCCCCATTTCACAGATGCAAATACTGAGATCCAGGAAGGAGGGCAGACTTCTGAGATGCTCTCCAGTGATTCCTACCTCCTGGAACCCGTGCTTTGTTGTTATCCCCTCCCCTTGAGTGTAGGCTGGACTAGTTACTCGCTTCCGACCAATAGAATCCGGCAAATTTCTTGAGGTTTCGCTTCTATGATTAGGTCCCAGAAGATCCTGATTTTTGTCTTCAAGCAGACTCTTTGAGTTGCCGTCTCAGCTGGCTGGCTTCCATGAAACAAGCTGCCTTTTGGAGAGGCCCATGTTGCGAGTTCCTCAGAGTGGCTTCTAAGCAACAACCCAGCAAGACCTCAGGCTCACTGTTCAGCAGCCTCCAAGGAGCTGAATGCTGCCAAGCCCGAGTGAGCTGGGGGCAGATCCTTCCCTCGCCGGCCACTGAGACCTCTGAAGCTCTTGCTGACACCTGGAATTTAAACCTGAGTAAGAGGACCCAGCCAGTCATGCTCATGTTCCTGATGCCCAGAATCTGAGTTCCTAAATGAGTTATTTTTAAGCCACTAGGTTACACTGCTTTTGACTACTACAAACCATAAAGAGTAAGTCAGTTTACCTGAGACTACACAGCTAGTGAGTACAGAGCCTAGATTCAGATCTAGACTTCAGATCTAAGTCTGAGCTCATGGAGTTAAGCTGGGGAGGAGTTTACACTTTTGAGGGCCACATGCTGTCATACAAGTACAGTAACTGGTACTTCTGGTGTGTCCTGCAAAAGTGTTTCTAAGGAGTAGATAAGACCATGAATGTAAAGTGCTAAGCAAAGTATATGACAGAAGGAAGTAGTCAGGAAACGTCAGCTGTATTGATTAACTGTTGCTCCAAGGCTTGGGCAGGGAGAGGGACAGTCCATACACACGAAGACTGGGAGGATGCTTGCAGTAGCTTTAAGAGAGCAGCTGTTTTCCTTGGTCAAGAACCATCCTGAGGCCCCAGCGCCATGACACAGTAGGTTAATCCTCCACCTGCGGTGCCGGCATCCCATAGGGGCGCTGGTTCTAGTCCTGGCTGCTCCTTTTCCGATCCAGCTCTCTGCTGTGGCCTGGGAAAGCAGTAGAAGATGGCGCAAGTCCTTGGGCCCCTGCACCCATGTGGGAGACCAGGAAGAAGCTCCTGGCTCCTGGCTTCAGATCAGCGCAGCTCCGGCCATTGCAGCATTCTGGGGAGTGAACCATCGGATGGAAGACCTCTCTCTCTGTCTCTCCCTCTCACTGTCTGTAACTCTACCTCTCAAATAAATAAATAAAATCTTAAAAAAAAAAAAAAAAGAACCATCCCAGGGTACCACCTAAAGCAACTTACAGATTCATTACAATCCATATCAAAGTACCAATGGCATTCTCTAGACTTAGGAAAAACAGTCCTAAAGGCCATAAGGAATCACGAAAGACCTCGAATAGCCAAAGCAATCCTGAGCAGGAAAACCAAGCTGTAGGCATCACAATACCTGATTTCAAAGCACACTACGAAGCTATAGTAGTTAAAACAGCGTGGTACCAGCATAAAAATCAGGAGTTGGATAGATCAATGGAACAGAATAAAGGGTCCAGAAATTGATCCGCATACATAGAGCCAACTGATTTTTGACTTAAGTGCTTAGACCATACAGTGCAGTTAAGGATAATCTATTCAACAAATGGTGCTGGCAAAACTGGAAGTGTGGATGTGTGTGTGTGTGTGTGTGTGTATATATATATATATATATATATATATATATGACTGAAATTAGATTCAGACCTCTCACCATATGGAAAAATCAACTCAAGATAGATCAAAGGCCTAAATTTAAGACCCGAGATTATGAAGTTGCTGTAAGAAAATGTAAGGGAAGCAGTCCAAGACATTGGTGTAGGAGACAACTTCTTGGACAAGACCCCCAAAGCACGGGCAGCAAAAGCAAAACTAAATAAATGGGGCTGTATCAAACTCAGAAATGATTAATAGTGAAGAGACATTCCACAGGATGGGAAAAATGCTTGCAAACCATCTATCTGACAAAAGAATAATATCCCAAATATATCAGCAACTTAAAAAACTCAGCAATAACAACAAAAACCCAGCCAATCCAGTTGAGAAATGGGTAGAGGACTTAGAGTCATAAAAGAAGCAATGCAGGCCAGCGCCACGGCTCAATAGGCTAATCCTCTGCCTGCGGTGCCGGCACCCCGGGTTCTAGTCCCAGATGGGGCACCAGATTCTGACCCGGTTGCTCCTCTTCCAGTCCAGCTCTCAGCTGTGGCCCGGGAGTGCAGTGGAGGATGGCCCAAGTGCTTGGGACCTGCACCCCATGGGAAACCAGGAAAAAGCACCTAGCACCTGGCTCCTGGCTTCGGATCAGCGTGGTGCGCCGGCCGCAGCGACCATTGGGGGGTGAGCCAACAGAAAAAGGAAGACCTTTCTCTCTGTCTCTCTCTCTCATCACTGTCTACTCTGCCTGTCCAAAAAAAAAAAAAAAAAAAAGAAGCAGCAATGGAAATGGCCAACAAGAACGTGAAAAAATGTTCAACATCACTAGCCATCAGGGAAATGCAAATCAAAACCACAATGACATTTCTCCTCACCCCTGACAGAACGGCCAAAACCCAAAAGACAGAGAGTAACAAGTACTGGCGAGGATGTAGAGAATGTAGAACACTGTAGAATGTTGAACACTGTTGGTAGGAATGTAAATTAGCACAGCCACTATGGAAAACAGGGCGGAGATTTCTTAAAAAACTAGAAATAGACTTGCCATATGACCCAACAATTCCACTATTGTGTGTATACCCAAAAGACTTGAAAACAATGTGTCAAAGAGATACCGGTGCCACCATGTGTATAGCAGCACTGTCCACAATAACCAGAATTTGGAACCAACCAAAGTGTCCGTCATCATATGAATGCACAGAAAAATATGGTATATATGCACAATGGAATATTATCCAACTCTACAAAATAATGAAATTCTACCACATGCAGCGAAATGGATGCAACTGAAGGACATCATGTTGCATGAAACATGCCAGACCCAGAAAGACAAATACCCCATGTTCTCCCTTTTTGTGGGAGCTAAATTTTTTTAAAAAAACAAGAAAGAAATGTCTGTGTTTATCAGTATTGCTGCAAATGTAGTTTTGTAAACCTTTGTTTCACAACTTTGTCAAACCAGTGGTTAAGGATGGTATACTACTATAGTTTTAAGATCTGTGATTACTTTAAAATTTACTGTATATGAGTGAAATGGTCATTTTTATTTAGTTATTGTTTATAGTCATTGTCTATATTCCTACTAAACGAGGGTCTTTTTGTTTTTTACTTGTTAAGCTTCTAATTTGGTGAAGTATTAAACCTGTTTACTATCATGTAATTTTAAAATAAGCCATCTCAAAAACTAAAAAAAAAAAAAAAGGGAGAAGGAAAGAGTATGGGAGGGAGACAGTGTGAGGAAGGAAAGGAGAGAGGAAGGGAATATCATTATATCATTATGTTCTCAGGACTGTATCCACAAATCACATTGAATCTGTTAAAAACTAATTAAAAATTAAAAACAAACAAAAACTGAAAAAAAATCCCAGAATCTACCATGAGGAACAAGTGCTAGGAAGTAATCGTGAACGCATGCAAGCACACAAGTGCCCTGATGTGTGTTGTGTTAAAAAATAAAGTCCATCTTTTCTCCTATGTAGGCAAAGGTTATAGCAGAAGATGATATTTGTCACACAGATTGTTCATAAAATGGGAGTGGCTGTGCTTCGGAACCTGTTCACCTTACCTTCTATCACAGTACTACTTAGGCATCCTGGGGTTGTCCCTGGAGACTGCCACCAGAGGGTTCCAATTAAAAAAAACAAACAGATATGAAACCTATCCTTGGAACTAGGCCTAAAGGAAGTGTGACTTACTCATATACTCAGTGGACTACAGAGAGACCACAATCCATTATGTGTAATTACAGTAGTTTGAACATAAACTCAGTTCCTTCCAGGCCAAACAATAACAACAACAACAAACCCAAACCATCCCAAAGAGGGTATAATAAAACATTCATGTGTTCATGAGCCACCGCTGCCCGGGAGGCTGAGAAGGCAACCCCCTGGGTGACCCACAACACAGGCAGATGCGTGTCTTATTCCTCCCCCCTCCCCTGTACGATATCTCTAAGGAAAGGTCCCAGAGTGAGGAGGAGATGAATTATCTGGAGCAACACCTGACACTGTAGCTGGACAGAAATAGGTTTGAGAAGTCTAACCAGCACTCCTGGGAGACTGTATTCCTTCCAAGTCAGAGCACTGGCTGGGCTTTCATAGGGCACTGCTTCCCCTCTCCTTTTAGGGACCCACAGAGGATGTTTCTGAAGACCGCATCCTTGGGGAGACAGGCAACATCATTTTGTGCCCTCCAACCATCCCCAGAACTCAAGAACAAGAGGGCTCCATGGTCTGATAGTGGATGAGGATGCCATGTCTGATGATCTGTGCCTTGGGTACCCAACAGAGGAAGGAGACGAGGTGTCTGGCCTTGGGGCTATTCTCCATTTCTTCAAAAGCAGTGAGCTCTGATGATAGAGAAGTCATGTCTTTGTCAATAGGAAGGCCTGATATTCTAACAATTGGAATGCATCCTTCCAAGAGCAGGAAATTGTGAAATGTGTTCTGGCTCCTGCTCTACCTCCCTGACCAGGAAGTTGCATGAAGCTGAATTTTCCATGCTTACGTAACAGCCTGTGCTAGCTTTTCTCAGTTAAATTTTAAGCATATCTATCATCTCTTATCCTTCTTTTTTTGTCTTTCCTGATAGAGACCTAGTTTTCTTCTTGGTATGTATCTATACACTAAATAGTTTAAGATTTTTGACGTACGAAGTCTAGCCTTTAGGAAAACACAGTTACATTTACAACATTACGAGAATCCAAGAAAACTCAGGATGTTTGGAGACACTGATGACCGTTCCATTCGTAGCACTGAGATGTCAAAACTTACATCCAAAGAAGATGATGTTTGAATTCTTCCCTTGTTATTGCTTCTGCTTTTTCATTCCATAGTGTCTATTGTTACGGTGATGGGCAACTGGAATGTGGAGAGGCCCTTAGAGAAAATATGTTACTGGGATGATCTATTTTAAGTTAGGTTAGGGGTGGCAGTAGTCTTTTTCTATAACCCCATCATAAGGTTAATAAAATATCCAAATACTACTTGAGGGGTAGGCATTTAGCCCAGTGGCTAAGATACCAGTTAAGATATCTGTATCCCACATCATAGAACCTGGGTTTGATATCCAGCTCTGGCTCCCAACTCTGGTTTCCTGCTAATACAGATCCTTGCAGGTGGTAGTGATATCTCAAGGGATTGGTTTGCTGTCACTCATGTGGGAGACCTGGATTAAGCTCCCAACTTCTGAGTTTGGCCTGACCCAGGCCATTGCATGTATCTGGGGAGTGAACTAGCAAATGTGAACTCTCTCTGTCCATCTTGACTCTCCCCCCACACCCTCAAATAAGCACATTTTTAAAATGCTACTTCACTTTCACAGCTTTGTCTTCTTGAAGTATTTGGGACTCTATGAAGTCATGGCTGTGGAGGGGAGATGGTCCTTTGGCTATTCAGGTATCAAGGAGGGGTTGGTCGTGTTTTGTAAATAAAGTTTTATTGGAACATGTTGATGCCTATCTGTTTACATATTACCTAAGGTTGCTTTTATACTATAACAGGAGCATTGAGTAGATATGGCAGAGACCACGTAGTGTACAAAGTTTAAAATATTTACCCTCTGGTTCTTGATGTAAAAGTTGGCCCACTGCTGATGGGATCATGGCTATGGGAGAATCTGGGTCTTCTTGCAGTAGACATCCAGAACAATGAGTTCAGAAGACCTAAGCGAATGTCTCCTGTCCTTGGCTGACTAGCTAGGTGGACTTGAACATTCCTATGCCCTATCTTGTTCTGTCCCCTCATTTGTAAAATGCAGATCCTTCGTCCACAGGCAGACCTCCTCCTATAAGACAGGATCCACAATTCTGCCATCTTCTTTTCATCCTTGTCTTTCATTTCCTAAGAATCTACTGATAAATATAGCAAGAGCAAAAAAAATGTTTGCTGAATGACTGTGTGTCCAACATCATCATCGCACAGAGTTGTCATTTGACCTAAATATTACAAACAGTGCACACAATTTTAGAGGTGTAACATGCCGCAGGCACAAAGAGGCTATTGTAGACAGATCCGCTTCTGCCCTGAGAGCTGGGGCCAGAGAAAAAAGGAATTGGTTCATTTGTTCTTTAACTTCGTCTTTGTGTGCTGATTTCCTTTGTTTCAGTTTAGTTCTTTCTGTGGCAAGAAACAGACTCTTTCAAGTTACCTCAAAAAATAGAGGTTTATTATTAGGACAACTGTGAGCTGTAATTAGAAGTGGAAAGCTGTCAGCCCCTAGAGCTGATTATAGGTGAGAATCTCTCCTTTATTCTCTCACTCTCTCTCTCTTGTTCTCTCTCATTATTTATTCCGTTCTCCTTTCTCTATAGTGGCGGGGCTATCCACACTGTCACTGTTCCTTTTTTTGCTCACACTGAAATTTGATTTACTCATGGTTTTGTCTTCCATGTCTCAAGATGTCTCTTTGCTCTTAGCCCTTAAGTTATCTCATGTCCCCAGCCTTATGATTCTCAATCCTTCAGAGGGATCTGATTGGCCAACAATATCTTTTCATTCCAGATCACACAGATCATTGGCCATCTGTTCAGTCCCTCATATTTGGGTCA
Source organism: Sylvilagus floridanus (assembly GCA_949820135.1). NCBI lineage: Eukaryota > Metazoa > Chordata > Mammalia > Lagomorpha > Leporidae > Sylvilagus > Sylvilagus floridanus. The sequence goes on along the minus strand of OX463233.1, from coordinate 168,687,411 downwards.
CATAATGCCCAACCAGATGGAAGGAAGCTGCAAAAGCAACGGGGGGGATAGGGCAGACCGCTTCCTGAAATGGGCGCGTGGGGGAAGGCACCTGATTGATACTCCCGATGTGACTCCCTCCTTCTCATTACTTTTATAGACTCTGCCTAGAACTGGGCACATAAAAAAGAACCTAATCCTACCTTTGGGCATTTTACTGCTTTCAATTAAATGCAGAAGAACTTTTTCAGAGGTCTGATTTGTTTTCTGACTCATGGGCCATTGGGAAGCCGTGGGACCTTCAGCTGTCACATCTCCAGAATCCCTGTGGTTTTCTCTCTTCACAGCCTGGGGTGCTGGAGGTGTCTGTAGGAATAAGGAGAGGAATTCGTGGCTGAGCATCCAAGACTGTCCAGGAAAGGAGATAGAGAAGTTGGGTTCAAGAAGCAGAACTTGGACCAGGAAGGTCTCTTTAGTCCAGCACGTCTTGCAGAATCCGTACCTGTCTTCCTGGGGCTAAATTGGTTAGAGTCTTTAATTTACTTGAGGCTTAAGACGAAATGGGCAATAAATGGTTTCCTTGGTCAGACCTCTTCTGTTGGCTTCTCACCACCGCCAGGGCTGGCCATCCTCTTGATTCTGCACTAATTTTCTTTCTCTTCCATTTTCTCACTAGGCATTAAATGAGTTTGTGTTCTTTTCTTTGGAAGACTCCAACTAATACAGGTGATAAATCACCGGTGTCTCTGTGAGAGCATTCAGAATCCCAGGTGATACCTCAACCTCTGACTCTCCATCTCAGTTAGAGATCCTGGATTGTAAACTACAGAAACAGTTTCAGATTAATTTAAGCAGAAAATGAATTCAGTAGGTTATTATTGGATCATAGAATTGATGGGAGGGCTGGAGAGAGGTGAGGGATGCTATGGTACTGGGTAGAATGAAGTGGGCAGAATTTTTGAAAAGGTTTGATTCTTGAAGTAGTGGTTCCCATCACTTTCCCCTCCTTATGCCGCTCAAGGATCCACAAAAGTCATAGCAGGAAAGGGCTGGTTGGTCACACTTGGGTCATACACCCCAGGGTGGAGGAGGTAGATTGCATGGACTTTTGATATCATTATGATGGGCATAGATTGAAGGAGAAGAAATCTACCAAAGGAAATGGAAGAGTTATTGTTGAAGTTAAAGGAACTGGGGACTGGGCTGCCCAAGGCCAAGCAATGTCCTCTTCCTCCAAAGCAGAGACTATAACCATAGAGATCTCACGGCAGAGGAGATGAGGACCCCTTGGGCAGAAGGCTGCCCTGTTCAGATTGTATCTTAGCGGAATCAGATCTCATTTTGTCAGACACTCACACACAGTGAGAACTGAGTGGTGTTCTCTGCTCCTAAGACAGTTTCTGTTCACTGAAGCCAGACCAGCGTGTAATCAGAGCAGAGAGACCTCTACAAGCTGTGATTGCAGAAATTCCTGGAAGCTACCCCTCCCAACACTATCCCTTTTGCCTCTGGCCACTTTGTGATGCCTGGCATCACACCATGCCTCGGACATCTCTTTGGATTCATTATTGCTCTCTTCAATCCTCATATTCAAATGGCATACGCCTCCAAAAAGGGCAGCATTTTGAGTGTGTAACATCCGAGACTGACCAAGTTCTTAGCTCACTTGCATTAAATCAATTCAGAGAACAGACACTGAGCACCCACTGAGCACTGGACGCTATGTGTTCGTGTTGGCATATCAAGGTAAACGGGATAGAAGTGATTTCTACACTGATGGAGCTTATAGGCTGGTAGAAGGGCCACGTGCACCCAAATGCCATGATGCTGCAGTGGTAAGAGCTTTGGGAGCCATGCACCCCTGGGGGAGAGAACAGAGGAGGCAGACAGAAAAGGGAGCTCTGGGGGTTTTTTGGCATGCGCTTCGTCCACGTCCCACCTTCTGCTGAGCACTCTCTAAGGCGCTGAACCGTCACAGCAGGACTGGCTCTCACCGCCTCCTCTCGCTGGAGCTGAGCGTGAGGCTCCCAGCGAAGACTGTCAGAGCTGGGGCCTGCAATTAGCGCTTCTGGCAGTTCCATGTGTTTGAAGAAAACCCTTGGTTATTCCAGAGACTGCCACAGCGTGGGGTACAGTGACCCAGGCTGCGTAGCCCAGCCGCTTGCTGTACCTCTTGGAGTCAGATATTACTTCAGTGATCCTTTTTCTAACAGATCATTAATTCTCATTATTTCGGCATCTAAACATGTTTTGCATGAATATCAGACAACTGGGTTTTGGAGCAAGTGGCTTCAAAGAGTGAATCTGTCAAGGCATATAATATATGAGTTTAGATATTTTCTTGCCTCTGTTTTTTTTTTTTTTAATTTTAAGGGGGTTATTTCCCCCTTTTCATACTCCTTCAAGCATGAGGCTAATGTGGTTACTATAACAAAATTAGCTCATCGCTTACTAACCGTTAATTTAATTTTTAATTGTCCATTAAATCAGGCACTGGGCTGTTTATATTTTAATTTTTTAATGTCAGGCCTTTAAATTGCTTTCCAAATGAAGGTTAACAAGGGAGGGCTGTCTGTGACTCTGGAAATAAGTGAAATCATGTGAGATCACAAACGTGATCTGCTGTTTGCTGGGGGATGAGCTGAACTGTGGACAGAACACGGGATTAGGGGAATTCTGTGTATTTATTGCATCCTCACTGGGTGCTAGATTCTGTGCTAAGTGCTTTCGATAAGGTATCTCATTGATTCTTTAAAAATTCTATGATGAAGCTTCTAACTGCCAATTTATGTGGAGAAACTGAGGCTCAAAGAGGGGTAGACAGCAAGCTCAAGGCTTGTGGCTGGTCGCTGGCTGAGCTCCAGTCCCAGCACTCTGAACTAAAATGCTGAGCCACCTTGTTTGACGGTTTGCAGCGAGGGGAGGATGGGGAAGGACCGAGAAGGGTCGGATCCTGCAGGGTCGGATCCTGCAGGTTCCCCAAACACAACCCATTGGGCCTCTGATCAGAAATTCCCAGATAACCCCAGGTAGTGGGTCCTTTGGGGCTGTTGACATCTCACCTGGAGCTAAGCACTGCTAACACATGCCCAGAGTGGAGACTGAAGCTGTGGGCATCAGTGGAAGCCAGGAGCAACGAGGGGTTGGAGTGATGCCTCCCCCATGGGCCCTTTTCTGGTTCCTTTGTATGACAAGAAAGGATAGCAGATGGTGAGGTCCCGTGACTTGACTTGTTGGGTAAGCAGTGTTCTGTAGGGAGCTTATGTGTGTGTGTGTGTTGGTGGTGTTCAGTAAATGGTGGGTCTGGAAAGCAAGGATGAACTGTTTCAGAGCCAGATGGGTCAAAACCACACCTGTATTTGAAGTTATTCTTTATAAATTAAAGAACAATTCTTAAAACATTGTTTATTTATGAGAGAGAGGGAGAAAGGGGTACGCCTACCTTCTGGTTCACTCCCCAGGTGCCCACGATGACTCTGGGCTGAGATGAATGTCAAAGGTGGGAGCTTGGTCCAGGTTTCCCGTGTGGATGGCAGGCACCCATTACTTGAGCCACCACCTGCCTCTCGGGGTTTCTGTTGGCAGAAAGCTGGAAGCAGGAGCTGGAGCTTGGTGTGGAGCTCCGATACTCTGGTTTTAGGTGCAGGTATCTTAACCAAAAGGCCAAATACCTGACCTTGAAATTATTCCCTTAAAAGGTGACTTTTTAGAGTATCTGTAAGTACCCCAGGAGGAGCAACACTTTAAGCTCTCACCGGTGAATTCTTCACTAGAGATTAGATGTTGGGCTGGCACCACGGCTCACTAGGCTAATCCTCCACCTGTGGCGCTGCCTCCCCGGGTTCTAGTCCCGGTTGGGGCACCGGATTCTGTCCCAGTTGCTCCTCTTCCAGTCCAGCTCTTGGCTGTGGCCTGGGAAGGCAGTGGAGGATGGCCCAAGTGCTTGGGCCCTGCACCCACATGGGAGACCAGGAGAAGCACCTGGCTCCTGGCTTCCGATCAGCGCAGCACGCCAGCCATAATGCACCAGCTGTAGCGGCCACTCGAGGGGTGAACCAATGGAAAAAGGAAGACCTTTCTCTCTGTCTCTCTCTCCCTCTCACTGTATAACTCTGCCTGTCAAAAGAGAGAGAGAGAGAGAGAGAGAGAGATTAGGTGTTGGGTAACTGAGCGTTAGATAGCTCTCTCCTCCTCTCTTCTTCCCTCCCGCCTACTCTCCCACCCATCCTTCTATCTCTTCCTTTCTTCCTTCCTCTCACAAACACTTATTGGACATTGTCTAATTCACATACTGCATTAGGTGCAGCCACTCTATACCTGCAAAGGGACAGTTCATAATCTAGAAGTTTCCCAGGGACTTGAAATACGGGAAACGTGTCCTGTGTTTCACCTCTTCCTTGGGGGAGTAGAATCTTCCCCCTCTCAACCTGAGCAGAGTCACAGCTAAAAGAGAAAGTATGCCATTGCCAGAGATATCCCACGGCCAAGATCTGATTCTTTTGTGACTCCTTGAGGGGCTCCATAACCTGGAGGTAAGGAACGTGGATTAGGGAGGAGAATGCAGGGACGCAGTCCAGCCTTCCCTGGTCCTCACTCTTCAAGATCAACCAAGTTACTTAACCTCTCCGTCATTTAGCTTCTTCATCTGAAGAATAGGGCTAAGAGGAGTTTCTACCTCAAGAGGGTCATTGTCAGTGTGAAATAAGTCAATGTTTACAAAGGGCTTAAAAAAGTGCCTGGCATGTGCTCAATACTAGACAAATGTTTGTTAAATAGAAACAAGTTACTTCGCATATTCCTACAAAGCTCCTGGATGAACAGCCATGCCCAGACTTCACTGACCCCCTGGTGTGCTTCCTGGCACACACTGCCAGGGGTCTCAAAGGGAGGCAGGGTGGCCTCGAGATAACTCCTGCTTTTCTGACCCAGCCTCGTCATGAGCAGGCTCAGCTGCAGCCAGCCAAACTCGGCACCAGTAGCGCCCAAGGACGTTTATTTTGCAGAATTCTTGGAAACATTACTGGACAGTCAGGTTGCCTGGGTGACACAGACAATTTCCTTGTATGCTTGATAACCATGGCCTTGATTTTGGCTCCTGGGAATTAGATGTTTATGCTGTCAACTGTGCTGCAAAGGAATAAATTGTATGGTTGCAAAATGGACATGTTCAGAATGATTAGCCTGGTGGCAAACCTGCCTAGGACCCTGGTGTCCCTGACTCTGTGTCCTAAGGAGGCCCTCAGAGAAGGTCTAGAAGAATGGGAGGAGGAAATAAAGCCAATATTCAGATCCCGTCCCTCTAGGGAACTTGCAAGTCCAGCCAAGGGCTTATGAAAAACAATTGAGTCCTAAAAGAAACAAGAGGAGCAGTCAATGGGGCTTGGTGGTGTTGGCTAAATTCCCACTGTGATTAAATTTCATATTTCACCCTGGGCTGGGAAGGTTTCCAGAGACCAGTTTGTGAAAAAGGCTATATTGAGCCAACGCTGTTTTCCTAAACAACTGTGAAATTCAGAGCCCTCTTCTGACTTGGCAGGGGCTCAGAGAGGAAAGGGCTCTCATCGGTGAACAACACACCAGCTGGGAGTCTGACACCACTCAGTTCCCTAGATTCCTCCGGCATACGTGCACAAAGAGATGTTTTCTTAAACCAGGATGATGTAGTAGAATGACCACGAATCAGGAGCTGGGACATTTGAGGGTCCTGGCCCTGCCACTTGCAGGCGGGTGCTTTTTGGAAAGCCATGCCTCTCTTTAAGCCTCCGATGCCTCACCTGTAGAATGGGCGTGTTAGTCAGTTATGCTGTGGTAACAAGCAGCCTCCCCCTGTTTCCCCCCAGTCTTGGTGTCTTACGGCAGCAAAGGTTTACTTCTCACTCGTCCTTTGGCTGTGGGTCAGCTCTCAGCAATGGCTCTGTGGCTCTTCTCCATGGGTCCTTCTTTCTGAGCTCCGGAATAGAGGAACATCCACCGAGTTCCCTTGGTTCGCCTAGAGGAAGAATAGGGATGGCAGCATCATGCTGCCTCTCGGGCTTTTGCTCAGAGGTTCTCTATGTTCAGTCGTCCACAGAGAGGCAATGTAAGTCACGTGGCAATAGATACAGTCACATTTCTAACCCTCCTACAGAGAGGACAGCAAATAGCTTGAAACAATCATATGGCCAACCACAAGGAAGCCAATACTCCCTCCTTTACAGGGTGGTTATGAAATCAGTTATTACAGTGGTTAAAGTTCTGGAATCCTGCTACTTATCCCCTGTGCTGCCACGTTCTCCATGGGTTTCACAGAAGTGGAGTAGAAACATATTTTATGCATCTCTCTATTTGTATGGAAATCTATTTATCTTCAAATATACTCTTTATATACTTTGAGGTGATGCGTTCAGTGTCAGGTTCACTCCAGGATCCCAAATCCAAAGAGTTAGTTTTGCATGCAGAGGAATGTCCAGCCAGTGTTTTGCAAAGTCATAATAGAGAACGTATCATTGCCTAGCTGTGTGTCACTGAGAGTTTCATGTTCTCCTGAAAGAAACTGAGCTTGGTCGGCTGGCGCTGTGGCTCAACAGGCTAATCCTCTACCTTGCGGCGCCGGCACACCAGGTTCTAGTCCCGGTTGGGGCGCCGGATTCTGTCCCGGTTGCCCCTCTTCCAGGCCAGCTCTCTGCTGTGGCCCGGGAGTGCAGTGGAGGATGGCCCAGGTGCTTGGGCCCTGCACCCGCACGGGAGACCAGGAGAAGCACCTGGCTCCTGCCTTCATATCAGCGCAGTGTGCCAGCCACAGCACACAGTGGTGTGCCAGCCACACACAGTGGTGTGCCGCAGCGGCCACTGGAGGGTGAACCAACGGCAAAGGAAGACCTTTCTCTCTCTCTCTCTCACTGTCCACTCTGCCTGTCAAAAATTAAAAAAATAAATAAATAAAATAAAAAAATTAAAAAAAAAAAAAGAAACTGAGCTTGGTCAGCTGAGATCTAGCTCCTAACTGTCAACTCCCAAAAAGTCAACTGCTCATTGACTTCTTGTTCTTACGAACTGCAGAATCGTAGATTCACAGAGAAATCCTTGAACAATTGATTAGAAAACCAGAGACCTGGAAACTGGAGAAGTGGATGGAGAAACGTGATAACATCAGAAAAAAGCTCTTTTAGCTTATTAAAAGACTTCATTAGTTGATTAATTTACTCATTCTATTGAGTGCCTGTTATATGCAAGGCAGTTGATAATGAAATAATTTGCTTATTCATCTGTTCATTCACTTATTTGACAAATATTTGTTGGACAAACACTATGTGCCAGATACTGTTTTAGGCATTGGAAATAAATCAATGAGCAAAACACTCAAAATTCTTGCTATTAAAGAGTTGATCTTCTGGAGATGAAGGACTTGGGAGGCACACAGTAAGTAAGCAAGAATAATATGTGGTAAAATGCTCACTCTCACCAGCTATCAGAAAAATGCAAATCAAAACCACAGTGAGGTATCATCTCCATCCAGACAGAGTAACTATTATCAGAGAGAAAAAGTAACAAACACTGGTGAAGACATGCAGGAAAGAGAACTTTTATACACTGTTGGAAGGAATGCAAATTAGTACAGCCATTATGGTGAACAGTATGGAGGTTCTTCAAAAGAATAAGAGTAGAACTATCATATAACTCAGCCACTCCACTTCTGGGCACGTATCTGAAGGAAATGAAATCAGCGTTGTTCTCAACAGTCAACATATGAAATCAGCCAAGGTGTCCATCAATGGCTGAATGCATAAAGACCCAGGGGGAAGAGACAAGGGGATGAGCTTTGTGGGAGAACAATTTAGGCAGAAGGAAAAATGAACATGTGCTCCGTGAGGTGGCAACTTGCCTGATGCGCCTGAGGAACTTCAGGGGGGCTGTGGGGGCAGGTGTGACATGAGCTAGGAGGGGAAAGAGTAGAAAATAATGTCAGACTGAAACAGGGGACCAGGATGATACAAGAGTACTTCAGAAAGTCTGTGGGAATGGACTTAAAAGATAAGTGTATTTTGGTGCAAAATTTTCTTGAAATCCATGCATAATTTTTCCGTAAATGCATGTTCTGTGAACTTTTTGAAGACCCCCTCATATAGGATCATGTAGGCCATTGTAGGGACTTAAATCTTTTTATTCAAGCAAATGAGAAGCTAACTTGAAGATTTTGGGCAGAAAATTGAACTGAATTACATTTCTTAAAAGGTTCACTCTGGCTGTGATCTTGGCAGTGGATTAAAAAGTGATGAGGACAGAATCAAGGGAGACCTGTTAGAAGGTTAATGAGACAATAGGAATGAGAAATGGTGGGGATTCAGACCGAGGTAGTATGTGATGATGACAACAGGTGGTTAGATTCAGAATGTATTTTTAAAGATGGAGCTATCAAGATTGGGACATGAATTGGATGTGAGGCATCAAAGATAGAAGACAGGGTCCCTGATCTTATGGGGTAATAGACAACCAAGCACAGTGTCATAATAGAGATAGAAGTGCGGAGACAGAGGTATACAAGAGTCCTTCTGGGGCACCTAACAAAAATGTAATGACGATACTTTAGCTGGATTTTAATGGGTGAATGGGATTTCCCCTAGAAGAAGAGGTTCTGAAAATGTTCTGAGTATGTCTGTTCCCAAACTCGTGTGTTGAAACATGAGAGCATCAGCAGGTGGGGCTTTTAAGAAGTGATTTGGTCATGACGGTTTCTCCCTCATGAATAGGATTAGGTATCCTTATAAAAGGCTTTGAGGTGGGGAGTTTTCTGTCTTGCTCTCCCACCTTCCACCATGTGATGCTGCAACAAGAAGCCCTCACCACGTGCCAGCACCTTGACCTCGAACCTCACAGCCTACAGAATATGAGGAAGTAAATTCCTGTTCTTTTTAAATTACCCAGCCTAACATAATTTGATATAGCAGCACAAACAGGCTGAGACAATGGTACGTTCAGAGAAGTGGAAGGCATCTAGTGTTTGTGGAGTGCACCTTGTGAGGTAGGGAATGAGGCTGGAACAGTGCTCAGTAACCAAACTTTGGAGGGTCTCACAGGCTAATGGAACAAGCAGGACCACTCTGTGCAAGGGGAAGCACTTTGGTTTTAGCAAGAAATTACCAGGTCAGACTTGAGCTCCCAAAGCGTCAGCCTCTATAGAATGAAGAATAGATCGGTGGTGGAGGCAACCATGGGGACAGAGATGCAAGTAAGGTCTTGAGAGAAGAGAAGGGGATGATGAACTGGATTGATGCACTTTGACTTCCAGTCCTCCAAGGAGTCATAGCCATGAGAAGTGGCAGGACAGAGATGTGAGGCAGGGCCCGAAGACTGCTTACTGGCTGCACCACTTCCTCCCGTATAAAATAGGCTTCAAATAAAACAGGCTTCCTGCCATCTTTGAGAACATTCAGGGAGGTTTGCAGCATTCAGGTCAATGTTAGATAAAGTAACCATTTCAGAGGGAAAGAGACAGAAACCCAATTTGTGCTTAAAGATTTATTTATTTGAAAGTCAGAGTTACAGAGAGAGAGGGGGAGAGAGAGGGAGAGAGAGGGAGAGGGAGGGAGAGAGGGAGGAAGATCTTCCATCTGCTGGTTCACTCCCCTGATGGCTACAATGGCCAGAGCTGGGCTGAGCCAAATCCAGGAGCCTCATCTGAGTCTCCCACATAGGTGACAGGGGATGAAGAACTTCGGCCGTCTTCTGCTGCTTTTCCCAGGCCACCAACAGGGAGCTGGATTGGAAATGGAGCAGCGGGGCCTCAAACCGGCACCCATATGGGATGCCAGTGTGGCAATGGCTTTACCTGCTGTGCCGTAACACTAGCCCCCAGAAACTCAATTTAAGCAACAAAATCATGTAGCATGGAAGGATCCTGCAGCAGTCTCAAATCCATATTTTCAGCTTCCTATCCGTAGTAGGAAAAAAATTAACTTCCTCCAAATGTGTATAAAAAGCAAGGTCAGGCACTGATTGGCTGTATTTGGATCACATGTCCACCCCTAGACCAATTACAATAATCAGGAAAATTTTAGAATGTGATTGGCTGAGGCGGGGTCATATGATAATCCTTGTGATCCTGGAAGAATTTGGCCTTCTCCCGAACTCAGCACAAATGCCTCCTCCATGATGTGTTTCTGTTATCGCCAAGGCAGATTGGTCAAGCTTCTCCTCTGATTTCCTGTGGTGATTCATCCATACCTCTGCCACAGAAACTAGGAACTCACAGCACATGTTGCCTTGTAATTACCCGCTTCCTGTCTGCGTTAGATCCTTGTTCACCAGAGTGTGAACTTCTGGAAGATGGTGGCTGTGTCTCATTCATCTTCATGTCCAAGTTCACCAATAGTGTCAGGCACATAATCAACAGTCAAAAATGGCAACTCAGAAATAATAATTTCCTTTTTCTGTGTTGGAACTGGGTTTGCACAAAATTGGTATTTCTTTTTATTTATTTATTTTTGACAGGCAGAGTTAGACAGAGAGAGATAGAAAGGTTTTCCTTTTTTCCGTTGGTTCACCCCCTTAGTGGCCACTACAGCGGGTGCGTTGCACTAATCTGAAGCCAGGAGCCAGGTACTTCCTCCTGGTCTCCCATCCTCCACTGCCCTCCCAGGCCACAGCAGAGAGCTGGACTGGAAGAGGAGCAACCGGGACAGAATCCAGCATCCCGACCGGGACTAGAACCCGGTGTGCCGGCGCCGCAAGGCGGAGGATTAGCCTGTTGAGCCACGGCGCCCACCAAAATTGGTATTTCTTAGTAACGCTTGCCCAATAAGATGGAATGCAAAATATTGAGAGTAGATCCATGGTTTTTGTCATCCTGGAACTCTTCTGTGGAAATGTCTTCCTTCCTCTTCCTTGCTTATTTTATTTTCACCTGGCTCATCAGACCACTGCATACCCAAGACCACAGAGACAGAATAAGACATGGGCTGGTGATCTGAGATAGGCAAATTGGAGGGAAAATATTTTCTTGTTCTGTATCATTGATTGTAATCTAAAGACTGCCATGGAGCGTTGTTGCTGTCAAAGGCAGGAGCCTAATAATGGAACCAGACAGAGAAATGATATTCCAATAGATGAGAAGAGAGGAGGAGGAAAGATGAGAGTTGGGGTTGGGGAGGGGAGAGGAGAGACCATAGGGTATAATTTGGATCTCTGGATCCAGTTAACCCAAAATATATGCAATCCTCAAACTTGAAAGTTACATGATCACATAAATTCTCTTTTTGTTTAAGCTAAATCCAAGTGAGATTCTGCCATCTGCGACTGAAAATGTCATGACTAATACAATATTACATCTGCTTCTTAGAGAGGCACTAATCCTATTGGAATACAAAAGAGTCTGACAAGTCCTGAAGAGAGGAAATCGATTTCACTTTGTTTTTGTTTAATCAAGTGTCTCCCAAACTTATTTGATCACCGGCTCCTTGTTTTTTTCCAATAGCAAGTATTAATATCTGTGTGTCTGCAATTTTTACACTTTGTGCAATATCAGTAAAACATTTTCTCTCTAAGGCGAGGAGAGCATCCATTTAAGATGCACAGTGAGGTTAACTCCATGAGCCTGAGGATTAGACCCACAACCAAGGCCAGCTTCCTGGGGAGAGCTAATATTCTGAGCTAGGGAACTGTGGCCCCAGAAGCATTTGCAGCACCTGAGTTTAGAATGCTAGTAGCAGGGTGATAGTGGCATTAGCAATGAGCAGTGCTGACAGCCACCGTCTGTAATTAGAATGACTGATACCTGTTTAACACTGAGTGATGCAGCATATGTACCCCATGTCACCCTCACCTGGAAAAGCTGGTGCTATTCATAGTATTTTCTTCTTCTTTTTTTTTACAGGCAGAGTGGACAGTGAGAGAGAGAGACAGAGAGAAAGGTCTTCCTTTTTGCCGTTGGTTCACCCTCCAATGGCCGCCGCGGACAGCGCGCTGCGGCCGGCGCACCGCGCTCGTCCGATGGCAGGAGCCAGGAGCCAGGTGCTTTTCCTGGTCTCCCCATGGGGTGCAGGGCCCAAGCACCTGGGCCATCCTCCACTGCACTCCTGGGCCACAGCAGAGGGCTGGCCTGGAAGAGGGGCAACCGGGACAGAATCCGGTGCCCCGACCGGGACTAGAACCCGGTGTGCCGGCGCCGCAAGGCGGAGGATTAGCCTGTTGAGCCACGGCGCCGGCCGTGTATTTTCTTCTTTTTAAAGACTTATTTTATTTATATGAAAGACAGAGTTACAGAGAGAGGGAGAGACAGAGAGAGAGAGGTCTTCCATCCGATGGTTCACTCCCCAGATGGCCGCAATGGCCGGAGCTGTGCCAATCCGAAGCCAGGAGCCAGGAGCTTCTTCCAGGTCTCCCATTTGGGTGCAGGAGCCCAAGGACTTGGGCCATCTTCTGATGCTTTCCCAGGCCACAGCAGAGAGCTGGAAATGAAGCGGAGTAGCCGGGACTAGAACCGGCGTCCATATGGGATGCCAGTGTTTCAGGCCAGGGATTTAACCCGCTGTGCCACAGTGCCAGCCCCTATCTATTCATAGTATTTTTACAAGCAGAGTAAGCAGGAGCTCAGAGAAGGTGAATGAGTTGTCCAGAGTCATAAAGCCAAGACGTGAAGGGACCAGAATTCTAATCAGACGTGGCTGACATTAGAAGTCACGGATGGAGTTGGGGCAGACACCGAGACAAATCGCTCATCTCCCTTTCGGAAAGGACTCTCTGCCTACCTCTAAGTCGCATGGTTAAGTGATTGCCTCCCACTGTTTACTCCTTCAGCTTTAAAACATTTATTTTTACTTGACAAGTAATTGCATATATTTATGGGGTGCAACATGACTTTTCAATCTATGTATACATTGTAGAAAGATTCAATCAAGCTAATTAACATATTTAGCACTTCACCAACTTATCACTCTTTTGTTGTGAGCATGTTAAAAATTATTCTTCCAGCAGTGTTGGACCACACCACACACAATTATTTACCGTCGCCACAAAAGATCGATACGATGCAATAGATCAGCAGTACTCGCACAATAGATCACTATAACGTACTCCTCCACTCTAACTGAAACCTGTGCCCGTCAGTCCCCAGCTTTCCTTTCTCCAGGCAGCCACCCCCTGGCCTCCATCCCCACCTTTCTACTCTCTGTTTCTATGAGATCAGCATTTAAGTGACAGCATGCGAAGTTTGTTTTTCTGCGCCTGGCTTCGTTACGCTTAGTACAGTGTCCTTTTGTTCCATCGCTGTTGTCACAACTGCCAAATTTCCTCCTTTTTAAAGGCTGCGTAGTATTCTCTTGTGTATAGGTGGGGACTTCAAAAAGCTTGTGGAAATGTAATTAAGACACAAGGAATTTATGGACCAGTGTTGTGGTACAGTGGGCTAAGCTGCTGTGTGTGACATCGGCATACCATATCGGAGCGCCAGTTCGAATCCTGGCTTCTGATCCAGTTCCCTGCTAATGCATCTGGGAAGGTAGCAGACGATGACCCAAGTTCTTGGGCCCCTGCCACCCATGTGTGAGACCCAGAAGGAATTCCTAGCTTCAGCCTGGATCAGCCCTGGTGTCACAGCCATTTGGAAAGTGAACCAGTGGGTAGAAGATTGCTCGCTTGCTCTCTCTCTTTCAAATAAAATTAATCTTTTTTTTAAAGAAAAGGTAAGGAATTTTGTGAGATATGATCTCAAGAAAGGGCTGGTCTTCTGCCAATTAGTGAAATATGTCCTTGACTCATTTTCCTAATTTCTTTCTGTCTCACTTTCTTCCTTTCTATCTCAGTATTACAGACACACACACACACACAGAGAGAGATCTTCCATCTGCTGGTTTATTCTCCAAATGGCTACAATGGTCAGAGGTGGGCCAGGCTGAAGCCAGGAGCTGGGAGCTTCATCTGGGTCTCCCACCTGGATAGCAGAGGCCCAAACACTTGGGCCATTTTCCGCTGCTTTCCCAGGGCATTAGCAGGGAGCTGAATTGGCAGTGGAGCAGCCAGGACCCAGACCAGCACCCAGATGGGATGCCAGCTCTGCAGATGGCAGCTTTACCTGCTGTGTGACAGCGCCAGCCCCCTAAGTACCTTCTTATGCCAAGCCTGAATTTTCTGTCTGGACACCCTGTGTGGTCTTCCCAAGCTCCTCATCGAGAGCTCTCTCCCACTGCTTCCAGATCAGTCTGCACTCAGGAATTTTCTGTCTTCTGTCTGTATTCTCTCCCCATTCAAATCTTACATTTTCTGTCTCCATGTGCTCAGGGTCTGCAAGGTAACTGACCACCCTAGTAAACTCAGTATGGCTTAACTGCTCAGAAGTATCAGTGGACACCTCGGGGAGTCCCTCATAAATGATTGGGTGCCCCCGTGTGTCTAGACTCCCCACATGGGATGACTCCCCCTTGCCTAAGTCCCCCTAACATCTTCTCCTACTGTACCTACAGAACTCATGCAGCAGGCTTTTTTTTTAATTGTTGGAAAGCAGAGAGGGGAGAGAGAAAGAGAGATCTCTCGTCTACCAGTTCACTACCCCAGTGTCCTCAGCAGTCAGGGGCCAGGATGAAGCCACGAGCCAGGAGGTTGACCCTGGTTTCCCAAATGGGTGGCAGGGACCCCAGGACTTGCCTTCTGCCTCCCAGGGTGTGCAGTAGCAGGAAGTGGGAATGGAGAGCAGAGTCAGGACTCAGACCAGACACTCTGATACGGGATGTGGGCATCCCAAGTGACAGCTGAACTGTCGCAGCAAACACCTGCTTCTCATGCCCTCTGTCGTCAGACAGAGCTCAGCTTGATTCTTGCTGGTTGTGTGATCCTTGAGCCTCATCTTCATCCATTAAACAGGGATGGCCGTTGCTGCCCCTACAGGGTTATGAAGACACTTAAATGCTGCCACAGAGCTGTGCTTAGCTTAGTACCGGAAACATGTGAAGTGGTTTTGAAAATCACGCCATTATTACTGTTACGTCTATGCATGCATGAGAAGCGATAGTTTAATAAATGATAAATACTGCATATTAGACATCATGAACATTTATACATGGCAGACATGCTGGCGTGGTGCCCCAATTCTGCTTTCAAGGAGAGACCAGCTGCTGGGGGTTGCTGTTGGCAGCTGGCTTTCACCTGCCAGCCCCTCGGGGTAACCTCAGCTGCAGAAGTTGGCCATACTCTAAGATACCATGGTACTTCCAAAAGCTCGGAGAATGGAGTTACAATATTGGTGCTGCGGTGAACTTAGGAATGCAGGTATGTCTTTCCTATGTGGTGTTCCCTTCCTTCAGATGTATCCCCAGAAGTGGGACAGCTGGGTCATATGGTAGCTATATTTTTAGTTTTCTGAGGAAGCTCCAAACTGTTCCTGTAATGGCTGTGCTAATTTGCATTCACACCAAACATGTATTAAGGTTAAGCAATTTTTTTAAAAAGTGAGTTCATTTTGGTACAAGAAAATGTTTAAATCCTTGCAGTTTTTTCATAATATACATTTTCCATGGACTTTCTGAAGACCCCTGCCCCTCTATGCTCCCTTCCCAAGCCAGCCCTAGGACAGTTACCCTTTTGGGAAGATAACGATCCCAACCATTTTGACTCTACTGGGATGTTGATGAGCCATTGAGTTCCGGAGCGTCCATGGGATCCGCCATGGCTGCTGTGAGGGCTGCCTCACCCAGTTCCGCTTCAGTCTCCTCCTGTTCTTCGGTGTTGATCCCAAGAGTGCCCCGTGATCCCAAGAGTGCCCTGTGATAGACTGCCTGCATACTGAAGTCATAACCCAAGCTGTAGCAGATGACAAATTACTATCAACTTTTTATTTTGTTTTTAAAAAGGCTTATTTATTTTTTTGAAAGGCAGAGTTACAGAGAAAATAGAGAGAGACTGCTGGTTCATTCCACAAATGGCCACAATGGTGAGGACTGGGCCAGTCTGAAGCCAGGAGCTTCAACCAAGTCTCACGCATTTGTGGCAGGTGTCCAGGTTTGGCCATCTGCTGCTGCTCTCCCGGGAGCATTAATAGGGAGCTGGACTGGAAGTGGAATAGCCAGGCCTTGAACTGGTGCCCATATGGGATACCAGCATCACAGGCAGTGGAGTAATCCACTGCGCCGCAATGCTGCCTCTATTATCAACTTTTTAGGTGGGGGTCTTCAGTCTCCACCAGAAAGCCTTGCCTGACCGCTTCGCACCTTGTATGGACTCAGAACAAGCACCAGATGGTATTGGATTATCTGCTTTGTTTCTGTCGCTCTTCCAGTGGAATGTGAGCAGCTTATGGGCAAGGACGGGCTTTATTTGTATTTGTACCCTCAGCCTGCGTTTACCGTTGAGGGTTTGGCGTGTGGTAGTAGTTGCACAGTAAATGTTTGCTGATAATCCTGAACCCTTACCTTACACGCATGCTTCCGCAAAAAGGGTTTTTGTTTTGTTTGTTTTTTTAAACATGACTGGAAGCTAGTTTTGGGGAATAAAAATGTACACGCTTATACCAATAAAAATTGTAGGTGAAAATAGCCCCCAAGAGTGATGGCTGGAAGTAGAGGCCCGAATGAAATCACCCTCGCTCTGCCTTTCTCTCCAGCCCTTAGCCCGATGTCACCCAGTGCTGTTCTCATTCTCTGGTGGGCTCTCCAAGGTGTCTGCTCCAAATGTACAGCCTGCCAGCCAGCAGCCCCAAAGGAAAGAGAACAAATCTTTCTTGAAGGTCTCAGTAAAATCCCTGAGTCACATCTCTCTGGACCAGCTTGAGTCATGTGAGCATTTCTGAACCATTCACTGTGGCCAGAGAACTGTGCAGACTGGACATACCCGAGTCCTGTGCTCACCCTTGAAGGTCAAAGAGGAGTCCACAGCACCAAATGACATGGCGGGGGGGGGGGCACCAAATGACAGGTGCTGCTGCTTAAAGGGGAAGCGGTACAGGCCAGGCCCTGCCAAAGATGTCCATGGTGAACGTTCGGGTTCTGTGCTGACGACGCGAGCAAAGAAAACAGAGGTGTCGCCCACTGAGGAGGGTGCTGTAGGCAAACCCTGGGGTCTAGAAACTGGATAAGGGAAGGATGAATCTTCTGTCCACAAAACTAATTCGGAAGGCTCCCCTCCTTCTCTTGGGCCGTGTTCTGTTTCTTCTTAGTGTTTGCCTCTGCGTACACAGGAAGCTCTGTGTGCACATGCTTGGGAAAGTAGGTGAGGTATTAAATGGCATTCCTTTGAAACTAAAGAAACAGTTGTATAACTATCATGTCCTTTGTTTCCTGTCTGGCTTATTTAACAGGAATAATTCGGGGACATGAAAACGCCATGCCTTCCCCACCCCACCCCAGGTAGTGAGAGGATAATGGATTCCAGCACAGCGGGATATTCTTGAGATGAACCCAGAGAGCATTTCTGTGATCAAAGTTCAGGAACATGGAGTTAAAGTTCAGTGGGCGTCTTTCCCTGGAGGACTTCTCAGAGCCTTTAATATGCAAATCACCCGTGCCGAGGACTAGAGGTGGCAGAATTTCCTGGGCTCATTTTTATTTTTTTGAGTCCTTTTTGGGAGGTGCATATCTCAGGACTGGCGTTAAATCCCTTCACAATCAGAGCCCAGCCCTGTGGAGTTCCTCTCCCCATCCTCCTTCCCATCCCAGCCACTGGTGCACCCGTTCTCTGCACTCTCCGAGCCTGCTCTTGCCTCTGGGCCTTTGTTCCTTCAGTCCCTGCCCCTCCCTCCTCCACTGGCAGCTCCTTAAGTCGCACCAGGTTGTCTACCATGCACTCTTCTCTCCTCCCCAGCTGTGGGTCCTGTCTTCCAGAGCATAGCGGTGGAGAGAGGGGAAAAGAGTAACTGTATGAGTGTGTGTATGAGTGTGTATATGTATGTTCGGAGGGTTGGTGTTTGGAAGTCAAATGCAGTTGCAGAAAACTCAGGAAGAAGGTAACTCATGGGGCCCTGTTCACTCTGTCCCACCCTGTTCTCTGGCCTGTGGAGATGCTAAAACAGCCCGGGAGTGCTGTGGGCTACAGGGGGAGTAGCAGGACTGCAAAGTAGGAGATCGCAAGTGTTGACCTTCCATGCCACTTGTTGATGTGGACTTTGGGTGAACCGCTCTCCTCTCTCTGCCTGTTCCTTCCTCAGTAAAATGGCAGGAGTGGATATGGACCAGTTATTCCCATACCAGGCTGATCACTGGAATATTGAGAAAGCTGGTTAAAAATATGTTTTTCTGGGCTCCAGTCTTTGGAGAATCATTTAGAACTTTGAGTAAAGGCTGAGAACCTGATTTTTTTTTTTAATATTCATGAGAGGCAGAGGGAGAACACCCATTTAGTTCACTCCCCAAATGTTTTCAACAGCTGGGAACAAGGAACTCAGTCCAGGTCCCCCATGTGGGTGGCAGGAACCCAACTACTTGAGCCAACACTGTTGCCTTCAATGGGTTGCATTAGCAGGAAGCTGAAGTCAGGAGCCAGACCCAGTATCAAACCAAGGTATTTGGATGCTTAGCTGCTAGGCTAAGCGTCTGATCCTGGGAATCTGAAGTTTAACACTGGGCCAGACTATTTGTAAGATTATTTCCCCCTAAAAAAAGCGCTGGTAAATATCCTATCCATCTTGGGGTTGTGTGAGTCTCTCGGAATACCCTCTTACTAGTGTCGTTCTGATGAAGCTGTCAATCACAGAACTGCATGTGTGACCACACTCCTCCAGTCACCAGGAAGGACTATGAGACTCGTGTGACCGAGCTAAGCCAGTCAAGGCTCTTCCCTGGGACTCTTTACTTGGGGCTGAAGGAGATCTCTCCTGTTCTCTGAGGTCGTGGAGTTGAAGGCATTAATCTAGATCTCTCAGGTACTGTTTGCCCAGACTCGTGGAGACAGCCTTTCTGCAGAGGAAAGAGTGGGACTGAGCAGCAAAAGGCTGAAGGAGGGTGGACAGGGTCAGGCAGTCTTAGCAGCCTCCAGTTTCTCATGCGCCTATTACAGCAGACTTCTGTGAGCTAGGCCTTCTTCTGGGAACCGTTAAAGACCCGTCTTGCTTAAACCACCCTAAGCTGGGTCTCTGTCATTTGCAACTGTGACAAATTCAGGATTCGGACCTGGGTCTGACTGCAGTCTGTGCTCCTTCCCTTTGTCCAGCCTTGTCTTCCTCACTGGGAGCAGAGTTTTCCATCGACCTCCCTCTGTTCCTTGCTGGAAGTTCCTGCCCTCCAAACCAGCTCCGACAGTGTTTAAAGCTTAAGTCCTCTTGTGTGAACCTCATTGTGCTGGTTTCCTCACCCTGTCTGCTCTTCGGTACTTCTCCTTTGCCCAGCTCATTTGCTAATGACCGTTTACTGCTGTAGACTATAATTTTTCATATCTATTTTAAACCTTTGGAACTTTTTTGTTCTATGTCCGCAATTAAGTTATAAACTCCTTGAGGGAAGAGAACATAAGTTACGTTTGTAAAAACAGCTTCTCCATCATTATGGGCACAGGCTTGACCAAGAAGCTTGTGGAATAATAAAACAGAAGGGCCCAGGCTGAGGCAGACGTTTGGCACAGCACTTAGGCCACCCTCGAGACCCTGGCACCCCATGTCGCAGTGCTGGTTCAAGTTCTGGCTCTCCCACTTCCAATCCAGCTTCCAGACAATGTATATTTAGGAGGCAGCAGGTGATGGCTCACGTACTTGGGTCTCTGGCACCCACGTGGGACACTTGGAGTTCCTGGCTCCTGGCTCCTGGCTTCAGCCTGGCCCAGCTCTGGCTATTTTCGACGTTTGCAGACTGAACCACTAGATGGGAGCACGCTCACTCTCTCTCTCGCTTGCACGCTCTCTCTCTCCATAATATTAAATTAATATTCAAATCATTTATTCAAATAATTAATTTAATTAAATATTAAGTTAATATTTTTAAAAAGGGTTCTAACTGCAGTTTTTCCAGTTTGGGAGATTCAAACCCCAGAAAGGAGACTCAGGAACCCATGCTGCTGTATCTGATGTGAGTTGTGTGCTGGATCTGGGGACCCAAGGAGAAAAGCCCAGGGAAACCCACCTGTCCATTCAGGACGATCCGGAGGAAGTCAGTGCTCTCTGCAGAAGCAGCCAGCCACATCTTCCCAGCAGCAGGCTGGTTTCCCAGAGGAACCAGAGACCTCATTTATAAATGCGGCAGACAAGATGTAAGTGGAAGTCGTTAACCTCGATTCCCTTGCCTCCCTTCCCTGGACCACCTGGAGTGACAGATGCTGCCCTGCCCAGATGTTCAGGCCCCTAGTGATGCGATGCCCACAGCTCTCCAGAGCCACTACTAGGGAGAGTCGCACTCTCCCACGGATGAGCCCGTACCCGAGGGGCAGCACCTCCCACCCGGAGAGTCAGAAACAGAGACTCCCCAGGCAAGCCAGGGAGCAGACCCTGCCCTCAGAGAGTCTGGAATCTACTTGAGAACACAGCTCACGTCTGCCCAGGATGACTAGTTTGGAATAGTCAGGAAGCTGCCTACTTCTTGCAAACAACCCCAGTGCAGGCCACGTCCTGATAAACACAGTCGCGCCTGGAGCAGGAAGGGACCTCACCAAGTGGCTGCTCCGGGGGTTGCTGAGTGGTGGCTCATGGGCTGAATTTGACCCGTAGTTGTGTGTGACTTGGAGCATTTTTTTTTTTAATTTTTTATTTTCTTTATGCCAACTTTCAGACTTGGGGGAGAACTTATACAGAATGCAAGCGTAGGCTTCTTCGCCAAAGTCAGTCTGGCAGCCATGCAGCCTTGTGTATCCTACGTGATGAGGCCTGGGAAGCGCTAAGCAGAATACAGCCCTCAAGGAACGTTCTGCCGTTTGCCAGAGTCTGCGCGGGTCCCCGTTGCCTCCCCAGCTTTCAGCCCCAGTGCTGTGGCTGTGTACTCTGCAGCACCTATGCCATTGTTTTCCCTGCAGTAGAAAAATCGCCCTCTATACTCACATCTTAATCAAAAGAGGAAAACATTAAGTTCATCAAGAGGCCTGCACTTAGCCTGCTTCTCTCGCTTAAGCTCCCGTGCGGATTAACCTTCTAAAACCACGGTCCCTACCTCTTCCCAACTCTCCTCTTAGTAATAGGGGGTCAGAGGAGATAACCCCACAAGTACTTAATGGATTGTAGAGTCCAGGGAACCACAACACCATGTCTGTCTGTACCGCACGCTGAATGTTCTTGTCTTCACATTTTGAATGTAATTTGGGCCTCTAGCCCTGCCATGGACTTGTCTAAATCTTCGCGGTTCTAGAAAGCATCTTCAGTGCCTTAGCCTTTTATTTGCTGGTCTCCTCAGGTGATGAGGATTCTCACTCAGCCTGTGTTCTTGGGCCTGCATCGCCTCTGCTGTAAAGGGTTCGTGGCTGCCTCTCCCAGGCTCATGTTCACAGCCACACCTTCCTGCGTCCTCGTCCTCGGTGGTTTCAGGGCCCAAAGGGATGATAAGCAGTGGTATTTCCCCAGCAGTTACCTGTGGGCCAGGCACGGCCTCAGGCAGACCCTGCATTGCCTCTGGCTTTTGCAGTGGCTATGTGAGGTAAGTGTCCCAGCTGGGCACTGCTGAGCAGCAAATCACCCCAAAGTTTAGCATCTTAGAAATGGCAATAAAGGTGGGGGTTTAGCCTTGAGGCTGAGACTCCAGCACCTCATTTGGAGTGCCTGGGATTAAAGCCCAGCTCTGGCTCCTGACTCCAGCTCCCCGATGATGCAGACCCTCAGAGCGGTGGTGATGGCTCCCTCCAGTGGTTGGGCTCCCCCACTCATGTGGGAGGGCTGGATTGAGTTCCTGGCTCTTGGCTTCAGACTGGCCCAGCCCCAGCTATGGAAGGCATTTAGGGGAGTGATCCAGGGAAGAGAGCTCTCATTGCTCCCACCCTCTGCCTCTCAATAAAAAAATAAATCATGATAAAACCTTGCAACCTCGCAGAGTTTCTGTTGGTGGGGAACGTGGGAGGGCTTGGCTGAGAGATTCCCACTCAGGCTGTCTCATTTGATTGTTGCCATTTGGAGGCTTGACAGGAGCTGGGGGTCCACGTCCAAGGTGTTCCACTCGCATGGCTGGCAAGGTCCCAGCTGGTGGCGGGAGGCTCAGCTCCTGCCACGTGGACCTCTCTGTTGGTCTCCTCGGGCATCCTCGCGTTGCCTACTCCACGCTGAGTGATCTGGGAGATGAAGGCAGAGGTTGCAGCGTCCTTCATGGCAGGCTCAGCAGGCACTCTGCATCACGTCCGAAATGTCCTACTGGTTGTGTAGGTCAGTTCTAGCGACTCAGCAAGGGCCCTCCTGTGAACATGAGTGTCAGGAGCCAGGAATAATGGTGGCATCTTTGAGGCTGGCTGACACAATCTGGAATGCCCATATTTAAAAAGGGAGTCGCCAAGGCTTAGAATAACTACATAGATCAGCCAGGATCACATGGATAGTATTGGCAGTGCTGGAATTCCGACCCCTATCTCTCTATTTGGAGTCACCAGCACTCAGCCGTAGTACATCCCCAGTAACTTCAAAACTGCAAAGCACGGTACAAATAACTATCTTATTTGGTAGAATATTCCAGGAAAAAGTATAATTTTACTGGTGAGAAAGAGATCATTCACTCACCCGCTCATTCATTTATTTACCCATTTAGCAAATACCCACAGGGGCCTGCATTCTGGCTCAGTGGCTTAAACCACCACTTGCAACATAGATGCCCATGTTGGAGCTCTAGTTCAAGTCCCAGCTGCTCCTCTTCCATCCAGCTCCCCGCCAAAGAAATCAGTAGTTGCTGGCCCAAGGAGTTGGGCCCCTGACACCCATGTGGGAGACCAGGATAGAGTTCCTGGCTCCCGGCTTCAGTCTGACCCAACCTTGGCTGTTGCAGCCATTTGGGGGAGTGAACCAGCAAATAGATCTTTTCCTCTATGTCTCCCTGTCTTTCGGCCTTTCAAATAAATCTTAAAAAAAGAAAAAAATAGAAAGCCATACAGACTTGGCTGTTCCTCTGCCAGGAGCCAGGTGCTTCTCCTGGTCTCCTATGGGGTGCAGGGTCCAAGCACTTGGGCCATCCTCCACTGCACTCCCGGGCCACAGCAGAGAGCTGGCCTGGAAGAGGAGCAACCAGGACAGAATCCGTTGCCCCTACCGGGACTAGAACCCGGTGTGCTGGCGCCGCAGGTGGAGGATTAGCCTAGTGAGCCGCGGCGCCGGCCTGCAGTGCCCTTTCCACCACCTCTATTTTGCACATTTTCAAGGTAGGTAAGGGAAATTCAGCAGAGCGAAGTGGCTTCCGACATCTAAGTCAGCGTCTGCTTCCTCCCTCAAAATGGCCCTGGAGCTTGGAGCAGACATTCAGTCCTGCAACCAGAGTTTAGCTGCAGCCATAATCCAGCTCCCACAGGGTTGGCAATTACAGGCGTCCAGTCCGCACCCCAGCCGATTGCAGGCACTACCCGGGATGGCCAACAAGCCCACGGACATTGTCAAAATGAAGATGTTCCACATCCTTCATCCTGAGGGAAATGCAGATCAAAACCACAGTTAAATATCACCTCACATCCACTAGGATGGCTCCTGTTTTTGTTTTTTAAAAAAAGCAAAAAATAAAATATTTTTAGTATTTTTTAAAAAAATAGCAAAAAATAGCAAGTGTTGTGCAGAGATTGGAACACTTGCGTGCTGCTGGTAGGGCTGTAAAATGGTACAGCTGCGTGGAAGACAGCACGACAGTTCCTCCAGTAATTACAAAGAGAATTGCCATGCCACTCAGCGATTCCACTTCTGGGCATATACTCAAAAGAAATGAAATCAGGGTCTCAGGGAGATATCTGGACCCCCGTGCTCATAGCAGCATTACTGATGATGGCTAAAATGTGGAAGCAGCCCAAGTGCCCATCGAAGATGAGTGGAGAAACACAATGTGATACCTACACACCAGCGAAGACTTCTCAGCTTTAAAATGGAGGGTGGTACTGACACCTGTTACAACGTGGTCGAGGACATGATGCTAAGTGGAATCATAAGCCAGTCACAGAACAGGACTGTGTGATCCCATGCCTCTGAGGTGTCCCGAGGAGTCAGTTTTGCAGAGATGGAAAATAGAGTGGCGGCTGGCAGGAGGAGAGAATGGGGAATTAGTTAGGGCTTAATGGGTGCGCAGAGTCAGTTTTGCAAAATGAAGAAAGTTCTGGAAGTGGACAGTGATGGTTCCACAATGTGAACATGCTTCATATCGCTGAGCAGTGCACTTGAAAATGGCTGAGATGGCACACCTTAGGTTGTGCAAATCGTACCACAGCTAAAAATATATATTGTGTCGTTTAATTACACCTGGAGGACAGCCCCAGAAGACAACCCATCTTCCTGGTTGAAGGAGCAGAGGCTCAGAGATGCAAATTTCCTTGCTGAGAATCACGTAGCTTGGAAGAGGAGCTGGAGGGGTTTAAATCCAAATTCCTCCTCCTAAAAATGCAGCCTTCTTTGCTCTGGCTTCTGGATTTGCAGCCGCGGGGAGGCCCAGCGCCATTTCACCATTGCCAGGCTAGCAATTTGTCAGTCACTGATGCCTCCGGGAAGTAATTGGCTTTTATGGTCTGAGACCAAGCTGGGAGAAGGGAGAGCTCGGGCTCTGGGCTCCTTGACCGGGGACAGCTGAAATCAGAGCCAAGACGGTTCCTGAGCCCGTTCCCTTGAAAGCATCCCAGGTGGGCGTTGGCAGCACAGCTGGGATAATTGGCTAGCTTGGGAACACCAAGAGAAACATTTCCAGGCCCAACTGCAATTGTCAAGTATTTTCGTGCACCAGCTGGGCCAGATACCCTCTGCTTTTAAAAAAAATCCCTGAGATGCTGGGAATTATTTTTGTCCAACTTGCAGGTGGGAGGGGGTGGGGGAGAGGCAGTATGGTTGTGGGTGCAGGCAGGGAGCTGGAAACTGACTCGAGACTGTCCCCTGCTCCCTCGGTCGCCTCCCTTGCTTTGTGCTGGTACTTTTCACCTGAAGCCTCTTGCTGGGGAAAGTGACACTTTAATTCAGAGCAAGAGAAAAGGAGGCTACACTAAGCTTAATGAGAAGTGACCAGGGAACATGCTGGATTAACCAAGGGAGATTGTAAAGCGCCGTGTAAATATCAACTGCTGGACCAGTGGAGGTGGGGAGGGGACTGAGCCGGTCTGGAAGCAGCAGTGGCTTCCCGTGGTGAGGCTGAGCCAGCACCTCGGCAACTTGCTGAAATTCAGCACTTGCTGGGTGCTGTGCACGACAGGCTGGTCCTGAAAAGAGCTGGGCCCAGTGAGAGCTCCTTACTGGTTTCCCAAGTGAAGAAAAAGACAATGAGCATTTTATTTGGGGAAGACTTAATCAGGATCTGGGTGCTTGGGCTGAGTACTATGGCCACAGGTGGGTGGCTAGAAGCATGGCAGTTACACCTGCCTGTCTTTGAACCTTGCACCTGTCCTTTATGAGTGAACTTGGATTTGCCACCTGACCTCTCTGAGCCTCTTGTTCTTCAGGTGCAAAAGAGGTTAATAAATCCTACCTATGGGTTTGCTGGGAGAGCTGTGGAGGATCGGCCAGATGGCCCCAAGAGCCACTGCTCAACTCAGAAGCAGCCACCAGGGCTGTCACTGTGGCACAGTAGGTTGAGCCACCACTTGTGCTGCTGGCATCCCATATCAGAGCGCTAGTGTGAGTCCTGGCTGTTCAGCTTCTGCTCTGACTCACGCTAACGCGCCTGGGGAGGCAGCAGAAGATGGCTCAAGTCCTTGGTCCACTGCCACCCATGTGGGAGACCTGGATGGAGTTCTGGGTTCCTGACTTTGGTCTGGACCAGTCCTGGCCCTGTGGCCATCTGGGGAGTGAATCAATGGATAGAAGATCCATGTCTCTCCATCTTTTTCTGTCACTCTGCCTTTCAAATAAATAAATAAATCTATTTTTAAAAATTGACTTTTTTTTAAAGCATCTCATGGATAATATGTAAACAAATGATGGTGGCTTTGTGTTGGTAAAACTTGTTTTACACAAATTGGCAGCCTGTGGGATTTGGCCCATGGGCCACGTTTTTCCCGTGCCTGTTGTATAGTGACATACCAGGTTCTTCTGTAATGGCGGATCACTTTTCATCTGGTGTTACAGCCAGTGGTGGAGGTGCCTGATCTTTCCATGGGAACATAAGCTCCTTGGGATCAGGACGCATTCTGGAATTGCCATCGGGTACCCCCAGTTCTCTCTAAGTGGGCGACTCCACAAATCTCTCTTTGCTGGATGGGCACCATGGGAGGCTTCAGGACACAGATGCAAATGCTGAGGTCCATGTTCTGGAGACTTTGGTCAAGTGACTTCCCTTCTCTGAACCGCTCAGTCTCCCAACTATATAAATGGAGATGCACAGAATACCCATTGCGCTGGGTTATTGACTCTTCTTAGTGAAGCTCCTGGCAGGCAGCAGACACGTCCTACGTGTTAGCTGAAGGGACAGATCCCTCAGCCAGAACCAACGTCTCCCAGAGACTCAGTGTGCATTGTGCAATGCTGCTGATGAAGAGGGAAGGGAAGTCTCTTCCTCTGGGCCTCCGTCTGCTCGCCTGGAAGATGGCAGTAGGAAGATGTGCTACGTGTCATCAAATTCTAACAAGACAGGTTGAGATCAGCTGGGAGTCATGCAGGTTGTCTTCACAACAGAGGTGCTGTAGCTGTGTCATCGTCAGTGTTCTCTTCTCCTTAGTAACTTCCCAGACTTCAGCTCTTCCTCCCCTAATCCTCTCACCTGAGAGTGTAGCCTCCCTGTGGCTGTTGACATTTGGGGACAGAGAATTCTCTGCCGTGTGGGGCTACCCTGGGCACTGTAGGACCTTGAGCAGCATCCCTGGCCTCTGTCCACTGGACGTCAGCACCCACCGCGCCTGCCAGTTGTGACAACAGAAATGTCCTCAGACACCGTCAAAGTCGATTCCCCCACCTTGGTTAAGAATCGCGATATACACAATGAGGCAGAATTTGGGAGGAAGAAGACGCTGTTGGAGGTGTCTAGGGCTGTGTTTGCTGCAGAGATTCATGGGGAGATGCTTGCTCCTTCTGCAGAGCCTCCAGTGTAGCAAAGTGTGGTGTGGACCAGTGATTAACCTCTGCCAGCCTCAATGTTCAGGCTTGTATGTTGGGGTAAAAATCCTACACCCTACAGTTGTAATGAGAACTGAAGAAAGTAGTAGGTCCACATTGCTAAGCACACAAATATTGAATAAATCATAACTATTCCTCCAGCCGATTTTGTACATTTATTTGTTTATTTGAAAGAGTGACCGAGACAGAGGGGAAGAAAAAGAGACCTTCCATCTGCTGGGTCACTCCCTAGACGGCCCCAGTGGCTGGGACTGGGCCAGGTTGAAGCCAGGAGCCAAGAACTCCATCCAGGTCTCCTATGTGGGTGGCAGGGACCCAGGTGTTGCCTTCACATCAGCATGCAGCTGGATTGGAAGCGGAGCAGCTGGGACTCGAAACAGCACTGCTGCATAGGGTGCCAGCGTTGCAGGCAGCAGCACCACAATGCTGTGTGTGTGTGTGTGTGTGTGTAGAATAAAATTCCCTTCTGCCTCTGGAATTCCAGGTTTCTTTTCAATACTCACAGCACAGTTGGCAAACTGGAATGAAGGGACAGGGTTCGATCTTCAGCCATTTCATTTAGTCTTCAAGGTGATTAAAAAGTCTTGAACTCCTAGCTTATGTTTATGGGGAGGTTTCATCCGGAATTACGGATTCGAGACTTTCCTTGGAAACTCGGTTCATGAGTCAGTAACGAGCTTCAGACCCAGCTGGCTGCACCCCTTATGGCTGAGGTGTGTGCTCCCCCACTCCCCCAGTGCCTCGCCAGGCTCATCTCAACCTCACGCAGTGGTGCGTGCTTCCTGCTGCCTGTAGGCACTTCAGTTTGCAGCCCCTGTATCTGAATTCTTTTTCAAGGCCGGCAGAGTGGATGCTTCTCACCCAGATGTCTCAGCTCCTTACTTAGAGCATAACATTCATCCCAACCCGGGAGGGGGAGACCTCTTGCATGCCCCCACCTCACAAGGAGCTGAGCAGGATCACCTCTGAAACATCAGTTCAAGTTGGGGTGCTGAGCAGGTCTGAAGCTCCTCCCCCCTTCCCCCCCCCCCCCGTTACCTATTCCCACTGCCTTGACCCTTGCCCTCTCCCAATCCCATCTCCCCCAGCGAAACCAGTACTGGCAGCTTCTCAACAACCATTTATCAGACGCAAGGAAATAACAGCTTTTAACCACAGTTCTTATGCTTGAAGACTGTGATCAAATTCTGAGCCATTTCCAGAAGTGCCCCTTGGGGCCCAGGGGAGACGTGGCTTCCATGATAACAAGTCCTGGCTGTCTCCCATCTGCAGAAGGAGAGTGGATCTCACCTCTCAATAGCTTGGAGGAGATCTAACTACGAAGCCTGGGCAGGAATGGCACACGCAGGGACCACCATACCACTTCGATGGGGACTGTAATCAAGTGCGGGCCTGCAGCTGGGATGGAGAGAGACTTGTGGCACTGTTCCCTCCCACCTAGTCCAGGATAGCACGCGAGATCGAGAGATGGGGGAGGGCTGGGTGGGAGAAAGACACAAGTTCTTCTCCTGTGGGCTTATCACCTCTTCCTCGGGCCATCTTGGGGCTTGAGTCCTTTCCTGGGAGTGATAAACAAAACTAAGCAGACAGAAGAGAAAACACAGAGTTAAAGTAGGAAAGGCCAGCAAAGCAGGGAAGATCTTTATAGATATGGAAAAGATAGCACGTGTGAATTACGTAGAGGTCTTTGATACGGAGACACACTCCTTCCTAGTGATTCTGTTTCTTATTATCTGATTGGCTCAGACTCAGAGGCTCCAGTGATAACCACACTGGACATCTGCTGAGTATTTCCACAACCTGCTTACCTAGGTATCGTTACTGCTATGTTAGAGAGAAACGGGGCCTCAGATTGGTTAAATCACTTGTTCCAGACCATTAGTGGTAGAACTTGAAGCCACCCCCAGATCTGCCTTACTAACCCACGGCTGTGTCTGCCACAGAACACTGGAACTCTGTGAGTCTGAGCCAAGGGCAGAGTTAAGTCTGTGAGAGGAGCAGAGGAAACTGTGACCCTCTGAAGCCAATAGATATGTCTTCCTTATCGATCCCTTTATCCCTCATGCATAATGTAGCACCATCAGTATAGTGGGCACTCAGCAATAGTATGTGTTGGGTTAATGAGACAGCAGTGATTAATTCAAGTGGGCGTATCTCTACTGGTAGATTTTGGGCAAGGTGAAGAGATAGGTTTGTATTTTAAGTGTCGGTTTAGTTGTCTTTCTCTGAATCTTGAACACAGCCTATCACCATGACTTTCCTGTTCACTTCTGTATCCCTAGAACCCCACAGATGATCTAGCCCACAGTTAGGGAAGTGGATTTGATGATGAGTAAGAGAAGGAATAGGACGTGGAAGGGTGTGGGTGGGGTGGGTGAATGGATAGTCATTTGGATAGATTAGTAGATGGTTGGGTGTACAGTGAATAGATAGATGCGTGTATACAGGTGGAATATGATGGTTCACCACAGTGAGAGGTCTCCCTCTAAGATCTGACTAATGGACAGAGACCTGTGTTTGTATAATGTGATCTTATACCCGAATTTGAAATATATCTCCATCAATGGTCTCTGCTTTGTTTTTCTCTTCAACACTGATCACCATCTGTTTTGGTCAGAATTCTCCAGAGAGAGAGAATGGGAAAGGTGGATGATGGATAGGTGGATGGACAGGCAGATGGGTGAGGAGGGACTTGTTAGAGCTGGTTCACTCAGTCGGGAAGACCTAGAAGTCCTACAAAGACCGCCGGCAACTGGAGAATCAGAGATTCTCCTAGCTTGGCCCAGTGCAAGTCTGAAGGCCTTAGAAGCAAGGGAGTAGGCTGGCGCCGCGGCTCAACAGGCTAATCCTCCGCCTAGCGGCGCCAACACACCGGGTTCTAGTCCGGTCAGGGCGCTGGATTCTGTCCTGGTTGCCCCTCTTCCAGGCCAGCTCTCTGCTGTGGCCCGGGAGTGCAGTGGAGGATGGCCCAAGTGCTTGGGCCCCTGCACCTGCATGGGAGACAGGAGAAGCACGTGGCTCCTGCCATCGGATCAGCACAGCGCGCCGGCCGCGGCGGCCATTGGAGGATGAACCAACGGCAAAAAGGAAGACCTTTCTCTCTCTCTCTCTCACTGTCCACTCTGCCTGTCAAAAAAAAAATAAAAAAGAAGAAGAAGAAGCAGCAGCAGCAAGGGAAGGGAGTCAGTGGTTTAGTCGCCATCCTGAGAACAAAGGCCTGGGAGCCCCTGGCGTAAGTCCTGTGGTGCAAAGGCCAGAAGCCTGAAGTGCTGATGTGTGAGGACAAGAGAATAAGGTTTCTTGGCTCTGGAAGAGAGAGACAGAGAATTCACCTTTCCTCTGCCTTTTTGTTCCATTGAGGCTCCCAGCTGGTTAGATGGTGCTCGTCCACACTGGTAAGGGCAAACATTCCCCATTCCATCCAGACTTACCCATCAGTATCCTCTGGACACACCTTCACACTTGCATATATGGAATCCCGATCATCCTACTCAAAAGCCAAGCTCACTTGGTTAATCCTCTGCCTGCAGCGCTGGCATCCCATATGGGCGCTGGGTTCTAGCGCCTCTTCTTCTATGGCTGCTCCTCTTCCAGTCCAGCTCTCTGCTATGACCCGGGAGTGCAATGGAGGATGGCCCAAGTGCTTGGGCCCCTGCACCTGCATGGGAGACCAGGAGGAAGCACCTAGCTCCTGGCTTCGGATCAGCGCAGCGCTGGCCGTAGTAGCCATTTGGGGTCTGAACCAACGGAAGGAAGACCTTTCTCTCTGTCTCTCTCACTGTCTTTAACTCTACCTGTCAAATAAATAAAATAAATAAATAAAAAGCTGAGCTGTCTGGTTTTCCCTTGCGGTACTATAGGGATGGGCTCAGTTACAACAGAAGCACTGCAGATAATTTATGCTTCACCTGCTGCCTTGGATTTCCTTAACCCAGTCAAGCTGATGTGCGAAATTAGCCATTACATGTATTTTGTTTATTACTTGTCGTCCCCACCTGGATCCAGAGGACAGGAGGTTTCGTTTGTGTTGTTTTCTATTCTCGGAACACAGGACAGAGCTGGTTGGTGTGTGGTAGAAGGGCAGTACGTACTTGCTGAGTGAGTGCATGAGTGTGCGAGCCGCCTCCTCCTGTGGCTCCTAGGTGGGCACTTCACGACCCAGCCGAAGGCTCTCCTGCTCTGTCAGCCTTTCCTGGCCAAGGTTGCACTAATCCTCGTACTTCCCGGAGGGGAGCAGCTGCTAACTGTGGATTGCCAGTGTAAATATGCCTCGGTCGAGTGAGCCACTTCAGTAAAACTGCTTCCATATCTAGATGCCCCCCCCCCACTGAATCCACGTATTTGGGTGCAGGACCCTGGACGTCCTTAGCTCATCACATTCTGCATTGTGTGGTCCTTGCATCAACTTGGAGAAACTAAAATTAAGCCCTGAGACCATAAATGCTTGGGAATCTATGTTCTGTGTTTCTTGATCTCTCTCACACAGCCACCTAGTAACTTTCTTTCTGTTTGTCTCAAAAAAGTTTGATTTTCTTCTGATCAACCTGTACTAACAGTGTCCCACAGAGACACTGTTGACTGGTCATGAGGAAGGGATTTGAGCCCCTGCAGGTTTTCTGAAGCCCAGAGCTCCAGGGCTTCTGTTAGAAGGTCCCAAGTGCTCCCAAGAGTGGGCAGGAGAACCGGTTCCCAGGGCAAAGGTCCCAAACGCCAGCTGATTCATCTCCCTGCTGTGGTTCACCTGTCCCTCCCAGCACCCCCTCCTGCCCCAGTGGGCACGTGGGAGGCCGTGGTACTGTGGGCAGAAGCAGCCACAGCTGGCAGGGATTAGGACAGCTCACGGGTTTGTGTCCTCTTGGTTGTCTCAGATGTGTTTGGAAGCCCAGTAGGAGCTCTTAATTCCCTCCTGCACCGGTTCTTCTCCTCCTGTCCCCTCTTCCTCCTCTTTGCCTCCCTATAGCTCCACATATTGAACATTCCCAAAAGCCAGCTCTGTATCAATAATTTTACAAGTGTTGCTCTGTGGAATCCTTCACCAGCCCTGGGGCACGACTCCTATCTTCCCTGCTTATGAGGGCACTGAGAGGCGAAGCCACCTGTTCAAGGACACACAGCTTGTTACAAGGCAGAGATGGGATTCGAACTCAGACTGTCTGATGATAAACAGAGCCCATGCCCAGGACCATGGCATGGAGACAAACCAATGCAATGGTGGAGCCTGTGACAAACTGAAGAATCCCTGCCCCATGTGATGGAGGCTCCTCCTACTCACTCCAGCTGAACACTGCCAGGTCTGTCAAGAGAAGCTGGAAACCCAAATCTTGATGTAGAATGTCTTGAATTTTAAAAAAGAGTCAGCAAATAATTAATTATTTAACTGTAAGTCAAGCATGCCTACAGATTGTTTAGTTTGTGGATCACTAATATGTGACACCTGTGTTTGAAACAGCCTCACGGATGGAGCCACCCAAGGACGTGGAACATCATGACCCCGGATTCTGTGAGTCAATTGGATCTCTGTTATTATTTATCAGTGTTATGAATAGCTAATATTTATTGGGTACTGATCATAAGCTAGACACTATGCCATGACTTTACACATTTTGTGTGGTTTAATTCTCAGCATGACCTTAAAGTCAAACTGTTCTCATTTCTGGGTGAGGAAGTTGGAGCTTAAACAGAGTAAGTAACGTTTCCAATTTACAGCAGCAAAGGAGTGAGTAGGCTGAATGCAAGCCGAGGCAATCAGATTTCTGAACTCATAGTCTTAATACTATGCTGTATCTTCAGACACTGGTGCTATGAAACACAGAATGTTTTTTGTTACACATTTGTTATTTATTCTCGTGTTATTTGAGAGAAAGAGATAGAGACTGACACAGGGACAAATAGAGAGAGATCTTCCGTCTGCTAGTTCATTCCCCAAGTCTGGGCCAGACTGAAGCCAGAGGCACTGAACTCAATGCAGCTGTCTCACATGGGTGATAGGGACCCAAGTGCCAGGCTTCTGCCTCCCAGGCTGTGCATTGCAAGAAAGCTGGACAGTAAATGGGGTAACTGGGACTCAAACTAGACACTCCAATATGGAATACTGGCATTCCAAGTGGCAACTTGACTGCTATACCAAGCATCCACCCCCAGAATATTTTCCTACAACCATAATCTGATGGCAAATTGCCTTATGTGAAGTTACTGGTACATTAAGCAGGTATATACAGTCAGTGTTCCATATCCATAGATTCAATAAACTATGATGGTAAATATTTGAAAAACATTGCATTTGTACTGAACATGTAGACTTTTTTTTTCATTGTTAATATCCCCTCAACATTACAGTCCGATAACTGTTTTCACAACCAGGTCCTTGTCTTCCGTGTCACAATTTATCAGGGTGACTTAAAGTTTAGGGGAGGTGTGCATAGGTTTGTGCAAACACTGTGCTATGGCATGTAAGTGATCCAAGTTCAGCAAAGACCTCTGTCTTCTTGTGTCTCACCCCACCACGTCCAGAGACTCCCCAGATAATACCTTACAGAGCTCCATTGTTCAGTGCTGTAGCCATTAGTCACGTGTGGCCATTATATTTAAATTAATCCAAATAAAGTCATAATGAAATTCAGCCCCCTTGTCACGCTAACCATATTTCACAGGGTTTGTGGCAACTTTTTTGGACAGCACAGACCTAGGGCATTTCACCATCACAGAAGGTTCTGTGTTTACAAATGGTAATTACGTATTCATTCGAGAAGGAGCGAGAAGGGAGAGGGAGGGAGAGGAGAGCATCTGCTGGTTAACTCCTCCAAAACCCAGAACAGCTGGTGCTGGGCTGAGTGAAGCCGAAGCCAGGAGGTGGGAGTCCCATCCAGGGCTCCTGCATGGGTGTCAGGAGCCCAATTACTTCAGCCGTCACTGCCGCCTCCCAGGATCTGCCGTGTCAAGAAGCTGGATTCAGAGCCAGAGGTGGGCATTGGAACCCAGGCACTCCCATGTGGGGCACAGGCGTCTTAACCATTAGACAAAATGCCCACTCCAGAATGTTCTACTGGACAGCTCTTTTGAGAATCAGACTCTGAATATGCTCCCTTTCCTCTGTTGCACCCCCTCTCCCACATGAGACATTTCTGGGCTTCGTCTCCTGTGTGTGACAGGGAGGAAGCCAGATGCTCAGCACACATTTCCCTCAGTAAATATGTGCATTATTAGTGCCCTACTTCTGGTTTATAGGATTGCCTGGGGTCTCTCCCGTTCCTCTTCCTTTTCCCAGGTTCCTCATTGCTATTTTGGAAAAGTAATGCTTAGAAAATATTTCAAAACAAACAGAGGAGCAGCAAGTCCATGGGGCCAGCTGTGTACACCCGGGAACCCCTGTCCTGAAGTTGTATCTGCTACTGCTTCAGCAAGGGCATTACTGGAGTAAGGGGCTCCCCGAGTGAGTTGGTCCTAGCTCAGTGTTGGGAAAGAAAACCAAATGAAGGTTTTCAAATGCATTAGGCAGGGAAAGAGTGAGGAATGTAGGACAGCTAATAAAAGAAGACACACTTGAAATTCACGACGATTCAAAAATGCCAGAGCTACTGAGTTTTTCTAAAGTACTCAAGTACTCGGTGAGAAAGACAAAGTGGAAAAGTTGGAGCATTTACCAGACACGAAGAATTGCAAGACTAGTTACCAGCCAAGAGGTAATTAGCAAAGACTTGGAAGAGCTGGGGCGTCTGCAGGGTTGGCAGCGGGCGAGGCATGAGTGTGAAGGGAATCTGCCAGATTGCCCCGTGACTCAGGACCTGGGTGGGTGGGGAGCCAGAATCCGAGCAGAGAAGAAAGCCCAGGGAAGAGCAATGTGTGCAGAAAGTGTGCTCAGGACAGCCATCTGGAGTCGTGACAAGAAGACTCAACGGAGAGCTGGAATGAGCAACATGAAAAGCGAGGAGCGAGTCTTTTCAGGGCGATAACAGAACTAATTGCAAGAGGCATGAAAGAGTCAGGCAGATGGAGATCAAAGTGTCAGCTTTATTACTGATAAAAAGCTCTTTTGGAGGACATAGCTTGCTAATACTCTCCTGGATTGAATTTATCCCCCCACGCCGACTTAAGGCAAACTGATGAGAAAACCTGCTCCACGCAGTTCGAATCGTCCCTCGGCAAGCAGAGCCGAGCCCCAGAGAGCTGGCGTAGACCGAGCTGAGCACGTTCAGGTCCTCCTCCAGAGGCGCCGGTCACGGTCACGGAGGGGAGAGGACCAGCAGTGGTACCTGCTGGAGGCGCCCAAGTGGAAATATGATGAGAGGGGAAAGAGGGTCCCCTCCTGACCTGACCCCTCTCACACAAAAGGTCAGGCTATGTCAGGAAAACGGAATATTGGTTTTAAGGATTTGAGGGAATCAAGATTGCAAGAATATAAAATTTGAAGAAATTTTAGAGGTCCACCTGGGATTCCTCTCTCTCTCTCCCTCTCCCTCCCTCTCTCTTTTCCTCTCCTTCTCCCTCCCCCTCCCTCCCCCTCCCCCACCCCCTCTCCTTCTCCTTCCCACTCACTTTCTCCTTTCCAGGTTCCTCGTTACTAGATTTTTTTATGTGATCGAGTCACCCTCACGGCAGTGGCTTCCCATGGATTATCGCACTGTATCTGTGATTATCACACTGTTTCTGTGCTCTTATCATCTCTCCATTTTAGTGATGTGAAAACAGAGGCTCAGAGACAGGATCTCAGGCCTGTGCCCTCAACTGCTGCCCTCTGCCACTGCGCCAGGACAGGCGAGAACCGAGCCGGCTCTGCCTCTTTTCTCTGTCTTTAAATCAGACCATGAGAGGTGTGTGTGGGCCGGAAACACCTCCCTCCCAGCACCGCCTTCCACAGACGCGACAGGCTTTGGGCGGTGAGAGAGCGGCTCTCGTGTCAGAGAAACCCCCGCTCAGCCAGTGGGCGCTCTGTCCCGTCTCTGTCAGCTTCGTTTGTTTTCCCACCTATACACAGGGGTTTTCCGTTTCATAGAAATGTACAAGAATTCTGTGGGATGCTGAGTATTACATACAGCAGAGCAAAACTCGAATAAAACCAGATCGTTCTTTTTATTAGGGAGCAGTCAGAATAGAGAAAGAGCAGCGTTTCGCTGTTTATCCAGTTACCACAGACCTTCGCATGTTGCTGGTCTTTGCCCTTTGTCTCTTTGGCCTGAGCTCACCTTCCCTACAACCTACCCACGTGCTTCAGTTTGATAACCTCCTCCTTGTCCTCCAAGATCTGGCTTTTTTGGAGCCATCTTGGATTCTTACCTGCAGAACGAGCTGCTGCTTGTATTCGTCTCTAAGTCCTTCTTCCTCTCCCCATTGAAGTTCCTAAAACATGGTGTTACAATGATACAGTAACTTCCCTCTCCTCCCAACTCCCAGCTAGGCTAGAACTTTCCCAAACTGGAGAACCATGTCAGTGCCCCTCACTTCACACAGATGCCATGGCAGACGCTCAACAAATGCTTGTGTTAATGAATGCTTAATGTGTCTGCTATCGATTGCTGATGGACCAGCCATCCTCTTAACACGATATCCTCATTATCTTATGGTTCCCGTGGGTCAGGAGTCCGAGCTTGGGTTAGCTACATCTCTCTCAAGGCTCAGCTGAGAAGGTTCCATTTCGATGCACACTCGTGTGGTTGTCGGCAGAACCCCGTTCCTTGTGGATGGTTGGATTGAGATCTCAGTCCTCAGAAGATGTTGATCAGTGGCCGGCCTTGATTCTTCATCACATGGGCTTCTCCGTTGGAAATTTGACGGCCTGGAAGCTGCCTTTCACAGAGTGAGCCAGAGAAGGGGCAGGAAAGAATGCCAACCAGAGAGGGCTACCCAGGAGGGCATCACATATCCTAACCAAAGGGTGACGGCCTGAGCTTTGCTGTTTGCTGTTCACTGGGAGTCAGCAGGCATGCCCTGCACCGGGGGAAGATGGCACAAGACTGCAGATCCTCCTGTCAGTGGGCAGGGATTACCCAGAACCACTTCAGCATCTGCCTGCCGCACTGAAAAATGCAGAGGGGAAGAGAAAGGGGGGTGGTGAGAAAATACCAAACAGTGGAGATGTGGAGGGGCTGGGAAAGGAAAAGACAAGAAGGATGAGGGAGGAAGGACGAGTGAGCGAACACCACTCACTGTGTTTCCTGTAATTGAAGGGTCACTCGAGACATGATGTGGTGTCTCCCAGTGGGTGCCTGCTGAGATGAGACCAAACAGGACAGGAGAGAACTTGCGAACACAGCCACTCAGGGTCAGCCGTGGGAGCAGCTCCAGCTCTGAGTCTCCCTTGCGATTGAGAGGTGAACTCAGTGGGTCTGGCGTACCGAGAATATGAACTGGTGGGGCTCACATGGGTGGATTTGTGGTAGGAAAACAGCATACTAAGGGCTGAGGAGGAGTGCGGGGCAACATCTCAGAGGCGAAGGACTTCTTGAGGAAAGTGGGCTCCAGGATACATGCCAGGGGAGAGTCCGCAGGTTACCCAGGGGGATGGATGGAGGCCAGCTTTTGAGGGGTCTGGAGACCCCATGGAGAGTTTGAAGGAGGTTGAGTGGTCAGTAGGGAGTAAGGTTAAGCATGGAGATTTGCAGTCAGGACACTGGCTTACCATTCCCAGCTCTACCACTTGCCAGCTGGAGACGGCCACTTGGACGAGTGACTTACATTCTCTGGGCCCCTCTTTTTTTTTTCATCTGTACTGTGCTGGTATCTCCCCCTGGGTCTGTTGTGACGATGAAATGTAATGACGAATGTGAAGTGCTTACCGCCTGCCTTTCACTTGGTGCACTCTCAGTAACAACACTTATTATTATTGCTATTATTAAGAGTGGGAAACCGGATTTCCTGAGAGACAGAATTTTTTGAAAGTCAAAATCTTCCTCTCGGCGGTGCCCCTGCCCTTTGTCCCCTCCTGGTTGTGGACTATGACAGATGAGCAAGGGGGACTGAGCAGTGACAGACGTGTCTGTCTAGGATAGGACAAGAAGGGACAGAAGGAGGCAGGGCTGACCTCACAGTGCCTGGAGCCACAGTCAGCAGCACTGCAGAGGTTTAGGGAACTATCTTTTTTTTTTTTTTTTTTTTTTTGACAGGCAGAGTGGACAGTGAGAGAGAGAGAGACAGAAGACAGAGAGAAAGGTCTTCCTTTTTCTGTTGGTTCACCCCGCAATGGCCGCTGCAGCTGGTGTGCTGTAGCCGGCACACCGCGCTGATCCGAAGCCAGGAGCCAGGTGCTTCTCCTGGTTTCCCATGCAGGTGCAGGGCCCAAGCATGTGGGCCATCCTCCACTACCCTCCTGGGCCACAGAGAGCTGGATTGGAAGAAGGGCAACCAGGACAGAATCCGGCGCCCCCGACCAGCACACTAGAACCCGGGGTGCTGGCGCCGCAGGTGGAGGATTAGCCTAGTGAGCCGCGGTGACAGCCTAAGGAGCTAACTTTATAGAGAAGCTGAGTTCCCAGAATTTTCCTGGCGACCCTGGCATGGCAGTTCTCATTTAGAAGGAGGGACACACTTGGATTCCAAAGGCAGAAGAGGCCTCGGGGGTCAACGAGATGGGCATCCCTCCTTGTACTGCATTGTTATTCTCCGAAAGGGGTGTCTGACCCAACAGACACCAGCTGGGGAGGAAGGGACCATTGGAGGGCTTCAGATCAGGCAAATTAAGATCCTGGATTCTGTGATGATGAGGTTATGTCCTAGGTAAGTTGGGTAGTAGGGAAAGTATTTTTTAACCCTTATTTTGCTCTCCCTCACTCCTTTAAGCTCTTTTGTTCAGATCAAATACACCAGAGTCATGCTATATCTCTTTCCTCTCTACCTCTTCCCTCCAATGCTGCTGTATTGCATTCTATCACATCATCAAGGGATGGTCTCACACTTTGGAATTTCAAGTGCTAGTGCCGTTTGCATGTTGAAATTTTCATGTTGAGCTGTGGGTACCGATACAGAGATATGGAAGTAGTCCCAATGTGGAGGTTTCCGACTCTCCATTTTTTCAAATAAAGACCCTTAAAATTATTCTTTAAATGACCTATTTGTTCATTCTGACCAAAGAATAAATTACAGTCTCAAATAAAAGACAATCCTTTAAGTGGAACCCTGTTAGCTTTGTAAGAAACTCCCTTACGATCTTAGATTTTGGGGTCACAGACAACCATTGAAAGCTGCAGCCACAGATAGCTGACACTAAGGCGCCATAGCTTGATAACATATTCACTTTGGAAATATCGATTTCCTATTTGTCAAGCCCTTTGCCAAATGTTAGACCCATGGAAATGAGAAAAATTTGGTATCCGGTGTCAAAAAGAGTCAGTTTGGATGGAAAAACATGGAAATGATGATGCTGATACCAATAGAAAACCTCAGAGTGAGGGGGCTGTCCCAGCAGCTCAGACACAGCTTTGAGATGCTCAGGAGAGGATGATGGAGAAAACCTACAACAGAGGAGTGGAGGGAGGGTCCTGCAGCAGAAGGAACCGTCTAACAGAGGGCACACGAGCAAGTCACCATTGCTCTGCTGTTGCCATATCTTTCTCATCTCTACAACAATCATGAGAGGTGGATACTAAGATTCTCATTTTAAAATGAAGGAGACCCCGGGATGGGGAATCGCTCACTGGAGATCACATAGCAAGAGTCAGGCGTGGGGTTTCAATCAGGCCCTGTCTGACATCAGACCACCCCGGTGACTTCTGCAGAGGCCATCAGTGGCTCTCTGATCTCACCCTTACAAGCTGGGGTTGTAGTGTCAACAGGTCAGATTCCAAATGAAGATGCTGTTACATTTGAACTTCAGATAGATGACGAATGTTTCAGGATAAATATGTCACAAATACTTCATGAGACATGCTTTAAACATAGTTGCTCAGCTGAAACCAAATGTAACTGGGTGTCCCGTATTTTTATTTGCTGCATCTGTCCACCTCAATATTTTTACACTTATATCCTAACTAGAACTTTCAAAGCTCAAGAGGGAGTTGAATATTCTTACCTCCCCTGCGAAGCCATGTTCCCAACCTGCCAAGCTGGAGCTGGATTTCAGGGAAGCAAGATTGGGTTAGGTTAGCCCCCTTCCAGCTCTCCCAGAACCTTCCGGAGCGGTCTGTTTGGCTCCAGAATAAGATTCCTGGTGTGGAGAAGGCCAAGGAACAGAATGGTTGCA
Source organism: Sylvilagus floridanus (assembly GCA_949820135.1). Taxonomy (NCBI): domain Eukaryota; kingdom Metazoa; phylum Chordata; class Mammalia; order Lagomorpha; family Leporidae; genus Sylvilagus; species Sylvilagus floridanus. The sequence continues at coordinate 168,647,200 of OX463233.1, read as the reverse complement.
GATGGCACAGTGTCCCCAAAAGAAAGGGGTGAGGGAGTACCCAATCCTAGGTGGCCCCAATTTAATCCCATAATCCTATGGGAGCTTGTTTGGGCCTCCCACCCCCACCCCATTCTCTCTCCTGACTGGGGCAGCTGAATTCCAGCTTTGCCTGCCATGTTGAGAATCCATGTGTAGACGTCAGTGCGCCTGATCCACGGGGAGCTGGGAGGGAGTATACGCTACAGCACTTAGCAGCAACAAGGGCTGCCTTTTCTTCTCATCTCCCTGCTATTTGACAAACAAGAGGGCTGTTTAATCACAGAAAGCAGACTGAAGTGGAGTTTTTATCTTGAGTCATTCACGAAAGGGATCAAATTCGCGTTGCCTTTGAAGAAATGAAAAAAGTGTGGCTTCATTCCCTTCTTCTTTTCTGTTCCACCAGCTTACAAAAAAAAAAAAAATGTGTCAGTTTGAAGGGAAAATGCTTACACCATGGAAAGGACAGAAAATTCCCTGTTGGTTAAAGATGCATAATCAAACTTTGTGGGCTAATGCAACCTGATGCTGTTCTACGTGATTTTTTTTTCTTGTTTGTTCTACCATTTTTCTGCGAACTGACTGACTCAGAGCCTCATGTTATTTCACCTCCTCTACATTTCTGAGACTGCCTGGAATTTGGAGTGTGATACTATGTTCCTCTTAAGTGTTCAGTTCATCCAAAGGTTGGACATGTGGGCTGGCATCTGGGGAGGAGGAAATATACAGGCAGAAGTTGTGCATATATTATCTCACGCCATACTCTTAACAACCCTGTAAGATAAATGCTATTATTTCCACTTTATGGATAAGGAAACTGAGGCTTGTAGAGACTCAGGCTAGAGGCAAGATGAAGACCATGGGGAGCCAGATCATTGGGTGGGAGTTAGAACAAGGAGGTGGATGCTGCTAATTTGACATCCCCTGAAAGACTTTGTTGACTCACCCTGGTTGTACTCCTTGCCTTTAGAATTACTCATCCTTACTCTAATAATACTAAGCCCAAAGCAGCTATTGTAGTGTGTATATTTTTCTTCTCTTCTCGCCGTGTGGGATGATGTAGAACAAATGAGACTCTTCCCACCTTCCTGACAGCTCAGAAGGAATAAGTCAAGGAAGACAACATGTTCATCGGAAAACAGATTTCAGGTTCTTAAAAACAAAACAAAATAGAAGTGAATGGCATGCTGGTGCTGGCCATTGGGAGCTCGTTAACCACTTGGAAAGGTCCAGGAATTCTAGCACACAAACATGAACTTGGACTTGCTCACTAAGTAACTAAACACATCCGCTCAAGGCCATTGGCTTAGACTCCAGAAACCTGGGTAGTACAGCAAATTCTCTGCTCTAACTTTTCCACCCTACCAGGGGCAGTGATTTACAAGTCAGAAAATGTCATAGCTTCAAATACAAGATGAGACATTGGGTGGGAGTTAGAGTTAGGATTGAGGGGGCTTCATTCAGGGGGTAGCCATCAGCTTAGTGAGTCCACTTGGTCATTCATTCATTCATTCATTCATTCAGATAGTCACAATCATTCAGTGATAATTGTTGAATCCACATTATGTGGTAGGACCTGTTCTGAGTGTTAAGATTATAGCTACAAAAAAGACAGATGGCACTGGCCCAGAAGGAACGCCTGTTCTCGTAGACAGGTGCAGACAGCTTTGAATGAGGAATTGCATCATTCGTTATGCGGTTGCAACATGTAGCAGTTGCTTCCGAGGATCTAGGTGTATGTGCAGTGAAGGGGGCTGATGTCATGAGGAAGTCAGCTCATTCTTTCTTGAGGGGATACAGATGTTGAGTAGCAACATGCAGACTGAATAAGAATAATTAGGTGAGATGTGGATGGCAGCAGAGGTGAGAAGGAGCAGCCCAGGCAGAGACGGATGCACAAAGATCCCAGGGGTCAGAAGGCAGTGTTTGTTGGCTTCTTCTTTCATCACGGCGGCCAATAGGAGGGTTACAGCCCATCAACAGCTGCCAGGAATTCTTACCTATTTGAAGATCTGGACCCCCCTGGGGCGTCTGCTGATGACCCAATAGTGCTCTCCCAGTGTAGTACAAATAGCCACAAACGTACAGTCTTCACAGAGAGCTTCAGAAGCCTCATGGCTTCAAAAATGAGGATCAATGCCCAAGTGGAACATGCAAGTCCTTCTATGCCTCCAGATTCTTTGCTGGCTGCACCCTCAGACTCAGCACTCCTGGACTTAGCTACTTCTGGGAAGAGGCTCTGATCTTTCCTGCTTCCTTGGGTTGGCCTGTGCTCTCCCCTCGGTCTGGGACCTCTCTGCTCCCATTCCTTGTCCAGAGATTCTTCTTTAAGCTTCAAGACTCAGCTCAGTCATCACTTACTCTATTTATTTCTAAAGATTTATTTATTTATTTGAAAGTGTTACAGAGTCAGAGAGATCTTCCACCCGTGGGTTCATTCTCCAGATGGCTGCAGTCACCAAGGCTGGGCCAGGCTGAAGTCAGGAGCCAGTAGCTTCATCCAGGTCTCCCATGTGGGTGACAGGGGACCAAACTCTTGGGCCATCTTCTGCTGCTTTCCCCAGGCCATTAGCAGGGAGCTGGATTGGAAGTGGAACAGCCAGGACTCGAACCGGCACCTCTATGGGATGCCGGGGTCACAGGCAGTAGCTTTACCCACTATGCCACAATGCTGGCCTCCATCACTTATTCTAAGAATCTTTCCATTCCTCTCTTGGACTGGCCCAAGGACCCCTTTGAGAAGTTCTCCCCCTTAGAGTTCTCTGAATTCTAGATTTGAATGGTTTGTCCCCTTCCTACTGGTCTGCGAACTCCATAGGGCAGAGACTGTCATTATAATTAGACCTCACACAAGCCCCAAGTCTAGAGAACAGCTCCGTACTCTAGTAGATGCTCAGTAAACATTTTTGAATAAATTAATAGCATCCTAACTTTGTCCTCAAATGGTCACGTCCTAGTCCTGGAGTTTGGATTCCTGTGTGTCCTAAATCCCCGTGCATGAACTGAGACTCCAGGAAGAAAACTCAGGTTCATGATTCTTGTTACATTTGAGCTTCCGGCTCCCATCTCTGTCAGCAGAGGCTGCTGTAGAGCGTTATTCACTTCCAGTAAAGCCCACGCCAAAGCAACAGGTGCTTTGCCTCCCTCTAGATTTGCTCCCATCCCTGAGTCACTCCACCTGACCCCAGCACCCAGAGAAGTGGCCTTACTTCTCAGCTGACACTTGGTGTGAACTTAACCTGGGTCAGACCGGGCCTGAGGTAGGCTTTTTGCGACCCTGCCCCTCGGAGTGTGGTTTGGGGAACAGCATGAATGGCATCGCTTGGGAGCTGGTTAGAAGTGCAGAATCTACAGCCCCACCTCTTCGCTGCTGAATCAGAACCTGCATTTTAATAAGATCCAGAGGTGATTCCTGACACAAACAGGAGCACAATTTTTCTTAAGTTTGGTTGTCCAGTGATTGGAATCCCCTGGGGAGCTTACAAAACGATCCAACAAACAACAACAAAAAAGGGACTTGGCGCTGTCTCAGCCAAGCTGAGTGAGAGTCTTTGGGGGTGTGGCCCTTGGCATGAGTTACTTAGAGATGCGTCCCAGTGACTCCCTTGCTTTTTGTTTGTTTAGAAGGAAGGGTTCTTTCCTTAGACCAGGCCAGAGTCCTGATGCTGGGTGTTCCTCTCTCGACGTGTAGGTGCCTTTCCCCCACGCATCTGAGCCAAAGCATTTGAGGTTAGTTCCTGTTCATTCCTGGCCTCATTCTGCCACACTGCGCTGTTCCTCCAGCTTCTAGGTTTATAGTTGTTGAGACTTGAATATAGTTTGCCCTTGGCTCAGAGTGAGAAAATCTGACTTTAGAAGGGTGGACTTTTATACCCAAGGAATACCCCCAGCTCTGGTCACAGGTCTCTGGTTTCTCCTCTCCCTTTGTTAAATCATCTGGCACTGATAGAAACTCCTCTACCTCTGTGTGTGTGACCTCAGGTGGATTCCAAACATCCTGTGGACTTGAATGTCTTGACATGTAGGATGAGGGGGTAGATTCCTCCAAAAAAGTAAACAGAATCAACATATGAACCAGCAACTCCTGAAAGAATTGAAAACATTTGTACATCAGTGTTCCTAATGGCTTTATTCATCATAGCCAAGAGGTGGACACAACCCAGACGTCTAACAACGGACCGTGGGTACACAACATGTGATGTAGCCACACAATGGAATAGTATTCAGCCATAAACAGGAATGAAATTCTGTTACATGGAATAGCATAGATGGGCCTTAAAGATGCTACACCAACTAGCAGACACAAAAGTGTAAAAGTTGTGTGTGTCCATTTATATGAGGTTTCTGGAACAGGAAAATTCATGAACAAAAATTACTGGGGCTAGGGACATAGAAGAGAAGGGATTGATTGTTTAATGTTACAGAGTTGCTGTTTGGGATGATGGGAAGGTTCTGGAAATGGAGTCTTGTGATGGTTGCACAACACTGAATTTAACGTTCCTAGATCTTATACTTAGAAATGGTTCAACTTTATCTTACATATAGTTTGTGCAATTTTAAAAAATGCAGAAAAAAGTAAGGGATCGGATGGATGAATCTGTAAGGTTCATGATTCTCTGGGTTTGCTTTGACTTTCTCAGCTGGGGAAGAAACCACTGATTTTGCTATTAATTTATTTTTATTAATTTATTTTTTAAAGATCTATCTACTTATTTGAAAGGCAGAGTTACAGAGAGAGGTCTTCTATCTGATGGCTCACTCCCCAAATGGCCACTACGGCCAGAGTGGAGCTGAGCTGATCTGAAGTCAGGAGCCAGGAGCTTCCTCCAGGTCTCCCACGCAGGTGCAGGGGCCCAAACACTTGGGTCATCATCTACTGCTTTCCCAGGCCAAAGGAAAGAGCCAGATTGGAAGTGGAGCAGCCAGGACTCGAACTGGCACCTATATGGGGTGCCAGCACTGCAGGCGGTGACTTTACCTGTTATGCCATAGTGCCAGCCCCTTGCTATTAATTTAAAATACATTCATTTAATCCTCACCCACACTCCTTCTGGGAATTGCTATATCACATCCAGGGTAATGTTCCAACATACTTACTCTTTTTTTTTATTAATTAATTAATTTATTTGAAAGTCAGAGTTACACAAAGAGGCAGAGAGAGAGAGAGAGAGAGAGAGAGAGAGAGGTCTTCCACTCTCTGACTCACTCCCCAGTTGGCTGTAATAGCCAGAGCTGTACCAATCTAAGCCAGGAGCCAGGAGCTTCTTCCTGGTCTCCCACACAGGTGCAAGGGCCCAAGGACTTGGGCCATCTTCTACTGCTTTCCCAGGCCATAGCAGAGAGCTGGATCAGAAGTGGAACAGCCAGAACTCGAACTGGTGCCCATATGGGATGCCAGCACTGCAGGTGGCAGCTTTACCTGCTATGCCATAGTGCTGGCCCCCATGCTTACTCCTGGTCTAGTGTGGGTCTTTTCCACCAATCTGTGGCAAAATGGGAAAAATATAAGCTGTGCTATGAATTTCTCATCAAATAAGATTTAGTCAATTTAGGAGTAAATTGTTTATTCTGAGATAGTTTGTTTCTTTTTGAGTTATAGTATACTTCTTTTTATGAGATGATTATGCTAATTTCTCATAGTTGATTCTTTACAAAACTATCTATAGTTAATAGAAAAATTGGAAGGATTTATTTTATTTATTTTATATTTTCATAGTTTTAATTGGTACTGACTTATTTATATTTATGGGATACAATGTGTTATTGCGGGGCTGGCACTGTGGCGCAGTGGGTTAACGCACTGGCCTGAAGTCCCGGCATCCCATACGGGTGCCGGTTCTGGTCCCGGCTGCTTCTCTTCTGATCCAGCTCTCTGCTGTGGCCTGGGAAAGCAGTAGAAGGTGGCCCAAGTCCTTGGGCCCCTGCACCCACGTGGGAGACCCAGAAGAAGCTCCTGGCTTCGGATCAGCGCAGCTCTGGCCATTGCAGCCAACCGGGGAATGAACCATCGGATGGAAGACCTCTCTCTCTCTCTCTCTCTCTCTCTCTCTCTCTCTCTCTCTCTGCCTCTCCTCTCTATGTAACTCTGGCTATCAAATAAATAAAATTAATCTTTTAAAAAATGTGTTATTGCAATTCAAATCAAAGTAATGTGCAGATCCATTGCCTACAAAATTGATCATTTCTTTGTGTTGGGAACACTCAAAGTCCTCTCTTCCAGCTATTTTGAAATACACAGTCAATTGTTGCTCACCATAGTCACCCTACTCTGCTGTAGAACCCTAGGGCTGACTTCTCCCTGCTAACTCATTTGGAGCCCACTGACCAGTGTCCCCATTCCTACCCTCTTCCCAGTCTCCAGTAATCACAATTCTACTCTTTACTTCTACATGATCAGGTTTTAGCTTCTCCATATGAGTGAGAATATGCAGTGTTTGTAAAGTTATGCTTGTTTGTGAAAATCTAACATCTAGGATTTTGTTTTTAAGTTTTATTTATAGGGCCAGCACTGTGGTGCAGTGGGTTAACACCCTGGCCTGAAGCTCCAGCATCCCATATGGGCATTGGTTCGAGATCCGACTGCTCCTCTTCTGACCCAGCTCTCTGCTGTGGCCTGGGAAAGCAGTAGAAGATGGCCCATGTCCTTGGGCCCCTGCACCCATGTGGGAGACCCAGAAGAAGCTCCTGGCTCCTGGCTTTAGATCAGACAGCTCTGGCCATTGCAGCCAAATGGGGAGTGAACCAGTGGATGGAAGACCTCTCTCTCTATCTCTACCTCTCTCTGTAACTCTGTCTTTCAAATAAATAAAATAAATCTTAAAAGAAAGTTTTATTTATTTCAAATAGAGACAAAGACAGGGAGAGAGAGAGAAAGAGTCCATCTGCTGGTTCACTCCCCAAGTGCCCTCAACAGATGGGGCTGGGCCAAGCTGAAGCCAGGAGCCCAGAAGTCCATCCGAGCCTCCTGTGTGGGTGGCAGGGACACAGTACTGGAGCCAGCACCTGCTGACCCCCACCAAGGTGTGCATCAGCAGGAAGCTGGATCCAAAACAGAGCAGATGGCCAGTGCCTTGGCTCACTAGGCTAATCCTCCGCCTGCAACACCGGACCCTGGATTCTAGTCCCGGTTGGGGCGCCGGTTCTGTCCCAGTTGCTCCTCTTCCAGTCCAGCTCTCTGCTGTGGCCCTGGAAGGCAGTGGAGGATGGCCCAAGTGCTTGGGCCCTGCACCTGCATGGGAGACCAGGAGGAAGCACCTGGCTCCTGGCTTTGGATCGGTGCGGCATGCCGGCTGTAGCGGCCATTTGGGAGGTGAACCAACAGAAGGAAGACCTTTCTCTGTGTCTTTCTCATTCACTGTTTAACTCTGCCTGTCCAAAAAAAAAAAAAAGAATCAAAACAGAGCAGAGGTTCAAACCCAGATACTCCAATATGGAATATGGGTGTCCTGAGCAGTGTCTTATCACTGTACCACAACACCTGCCCCAGGAACACTCATTTCTAACTCGGGAGGGGTCCAGTGTCCTGATGGCATGGATGGACAGAGGGACAGAAGGCTCCGTGACACTGCGGGCAGTGGCTGGGAGAGGAGAGCTCACCCATGATCTCTACCTTCATGAATCTCCCTGGGGCCCCGTGCACCTGCCTTTCTGCTGCCCCCTCCCCCATACACACACCTTCCTCCTTGTCCTCCATGTCTGGTTGGCCTAGAACGTGTAATAGTGCCGGGGCTTGCTGCATTCAGCCTCCCTGTTTTGATTTCTGACCTCATTCTTCATCTTCCCTCCCTTCCCCTCTTTCCCTCGCCTTACAGCCCTGAAGGGAATGCAAAACCCGCCCCTCTCTGGAAGCCATCTCAGGTGCCCATCTCAACCTGAGCTCACTCCCCCGGGCTGCCTCGGGATCTGTGCGTCCTGATGGCCATGTGGGAATTGTATGGTGGGCGTGATGATGGGCTTCGTGCTTCCCTAACTCACTGAGTTTAGCTGGTGAAAGCGCCTCCTGTGTTCAGCTACTGCACCTGCGTGGGGGGGGGGGGGGGGTGCAACACATGGAGCAACCTTTGAGTCAAGGGAGCCAGACAATAAGCATGTCGATACACAGCAGGATTCCAGGTGTGGGTAAGATCCTAAGAAAGGACGACGACCTGATGAGCGAGGGGAATAGAAGGACCCCACGAGGCATGTGAGCAGAGACCTGAGTGAAAAGAAGGAGTTCGTATTTTAAAATTTGGGGGTAGAATGTTGCAGGCAGATGCAAGAGCAAACACAGAGGCTTAGAAGCGGGAGCAAGCTCAGCAGTTCTGAGGCGCCTGATGAGGATGAAAGGCGCGGTGTTGTGTTGCTGCTCTTAGTAACGTCCCCTGAGAGCTCCCTCCCCTAAAGACAAGTCCCTTCTCCTGCAGGGCCTCTGCCACCCTGTGCGCCAGTCCTTCTTAGCACTCCTCAACCGTGAGCTCCGGTACTCACTGTATCTCAGGCTTGAGTTGGAATCAGGGTCACCTGGAGAGCTTGTTAAACTGCAGATCGCTGCGTCCCACCTTCCAGAGCATTCGAGTGAGCAAGTGTAGGCGAGAGCCTGAGGCTCTGCATTTTGTCCAGCTCCCAGGAGCTGCTGCTGCTGGTGGTCCTGACTGTACTTTGAGAAACGCCAGGGCACAATGAGCAGGGTGAGGTCAGTCTCACCTCTGCCTCGCTCACCCTGCCGTGTCCTCGCCCTCGCCCTGTTCTCTTGGCCTGCGTAAGTCATATTGTAGATCTGTTTTCCTTGCTTGTGGCAACACTGGGAGGAGGGCTCCTTCCAGGCACATCCACAGCCTGCTGAGTTGAGCCCGTGATGGCAGAGATCACAGCACGGAATCGGCCAGCTTGCTTGTGTAGCGCCCCACCCACTGCTGGACTGTGAACCTGCTGAAGGGAGAGATATTTTGTTTTGAAGAGGCAGAGGCAGAGGGAGAACTCCTATCAGCTGATTCACTCTGAAAATGCTTGTAACAGTCAGGGATGGGCTTGGGGCTGGAGCCAGCAGCTGAGAACACAGTCCAGGTCTCCCACATGGAAGGTGTGAACACACTTGAGCCATCACTGCTGCCTCCCAGGGTCTGCACTGGCATTAAACTGGAGTCAGGAGCCAGAGCATGGAGTTGAACCCAGGTACTCCAGTGTGGGGTGCTGGTGTCCTAACCACTAGGCTAAATGCCCACTCCCAAGATCTTCCTCCACTTGTTGAAAGCTCAACATCTGATACTATCCCTGGAGCTTCTCCTGTACCCAGTATACTTCATAAATGCGTTAGAGTGTTAGAACGGGCACGTGACTTGAATTACGTTTCTAGCAGTTGGCCACATAGTCCGTGGTGTGGGACCAGAGCTGTATTAAGTGGTCCTCTTACTATATACTCCAGCCTCATTTGACGCATGTGGAAATCCTCGAAATGGCCTCTCCAGGTCAATGCAGCCTTCCTTCTGTACAGATGAGTGTCTGACAGCACAGGGTCGGCGGCTCTCTCTGAGATTCCCCACCGCCTCCCCTCTCCCGAGACTCAGAACCACTGGCCATTGCTGCCACCCCGTCAGCATTATTCCTTGTGTTTCTCAAACCCAGGTTCTAAGGAGGTCTCGGGGCCCCTGTCATAGCAGAGCACGGGGTGACTGGGGTGGTCCAGAGTGATGGGCCGCTCAGCCAGACAGCACAGTCCCAGCCACACACTGCTGTTTGCTGGAGATGCTGCCATTCAATCTGTAGATAGCTGCTTCTCTTATCCACCTCCAGAACCCAGGCTGTGCCCTGACCCAGCCACTACCAATGTTTCCCTGGGACCCCAGGTGCCCTGTTAGGAAACATCATCTCATTAGCCAGCTCCGGGCCACACTAGCTGCCAACTATTTTTGGACATCACTCCTTGGTTAAGAGCATGAGCTTTGGGTTCAGAAAGACCTAGAGTCATTATTTATTTATTTATTTATTTATAATTTTATTTATTTATCTAATTTATTTGAAAGGCTGGGTGGGGGGGCAGTTTGCCCATCTGCTGCTGTTTCACTCCTGGCTGGACCAGGAGCCTGGTACTCAATCATGTGTCTCTCATGTGAGTGGCAGGGACACGAGTACTTGAGCCATCGTCTGCTACTTCTCAGGATGTGCGTGAACAGGAAGCTGGAACGTGGAGCAGAGCCAGAACATGACCTTGTTGCTCCCGTGTGGGTGAGGGCACCCCAAGTGGAATTTTCGCTGCTACGCCAAATGACCGCCCCAGGCCTAGGGTTAAACTTCAGCTTTTCCATACGCCACCATCTGCGTGTCCTTGGGCAAGACCTGTCCCCTCTGAGCTTCGTCTTTCTCATAGACATAACATGGACTGTAGAAATAGCTTCCTCCCGGGACTCAGCGGGTTAACACCCTGGCCTGAAGTGCCGGCATCCCATATGGGCACTGGTTCTAGTCCTGGCTGCTCCTCTTCCAATCCAGCTCTCTGCTATGGCCTGGGATAGCAGTAGAAGATGGCCCAAGTCCTTGGGCCCCTGCACCCATGTGGAAGATCCAGAAGAAGCTCCTGGTTCCTGGCTTCAGATTGGCACAGCTCCGGCCATTGTGGCCATCTGGGGAGTCAACCAGTGGGGAGAAGACCTCTCTCTCTGTCTCTATCTCTGTAACTCTGTCTTTCAAATAAATAAAATAAATCTTAAAAAAAAATTACTTCCTCCCTAAACTGGTCCTGCAGGGAGAAAGGTGGCACCAGTAAGGAGCTTAGTCCAATGGAAGGCGTGTAGTAATTGCTCAGCAAATGCTAACTTCTGTTATTTAAATGATGGTTATGGATGTGTTAAGAAAAACAGGAAGCAACTCTGAATTTCATGCCCAAGAGAGCCCTCGGAAACCCTCAGCAGAGTCGTAACCCAGTAAGGTGGCTGGATGAAGGACAGTTCGCAAAGGCGGGGCCCGTGGCATGTGGGAGAAATTGCCTTACCTGCTGTCATTGCAGCTCTCTGTTTTTGAGTCCCTGTGACCGTCAACCTGAACACAGCTGCAGGATGTTCTCATCCTGTGAGATCTCTGAGAGCTAACGCTTGTTCAGAGTCAGGACTCAGAGCAGTGGCCTGAATTCAGTGAGGACAGGAACCCTGGCCCCTGAGGCCCTCACGGCACTGCCCAACCTCATCTAAAGTCTCCTCTGAAGGAGCTGGAGCTGGAGGTCACAAGCTTTTTGCTCCAGTTCTTAGATAATGGACCCGGGAGAATCTCCATAGAGTCCAGTTGATGGAGATTTTTTTTTTTAATAGCGTTTGTCACCCTTCTAAAAACACAGTTCTATGGCACATTTATTATCATAGCCACCCCCCACCACCACCACCAAAGCAAAGCAAAAAGGGAAATGCACCCTTTTTGACATTCTGGCTGCATGACCTCAGAGGAGTCTGTTCCTTTCTAACGGAGCCTGCTTCAAAGGGCCACCGTGAGAATTAAACGCGGCTGTGTAGACGCAGCACCATTCGTTGTACAGAGGAAAGATAAAAGATGAAACGCTCCAGAAGTTATTCTGGGCTTTGGGGTTGTCAGGAGCTTGCTTCGAATCCAGCCTGCCTGTAAGGCAAACTGAGTTTCCAGGAGAAAAATGATGCATTAACAACCATGGTCACATCACAGCACTGACCATCGATTTGTTTGCTAATTATTTCTGCAACCTCCAATCCAGGGGCGAGGCGAAGGGAGGCGCTGTGGCAGGCCAGTTTCCTCCCTGCCTCTGGCTGCAGAAGACACACGGCTTCCGACCTGCCCCCGGGTCTGCCGTGCACAGGGCCATGGCAACAGCCTAGCTTCTCTCTTCCTTATCTTCTTTTTTTTTCCCCCCAAACTAAAGGTCAGTTGCCTTTGTCTTCCGCCTCAAAGCATTCCAGGAGAGGAGTCTGTATTGCTTTCAGTAGGAAAGAAGTAGCAGACAACACAAAGCAACCGCGTTCAGAAGTTGCAGCTTCTTTTTAAGAGCAGAAGGCAGTGGAGGGGATAGAGAATGTATACGCACATCCCAACACACACAAGCAGTGAGTAAGGTGAGCCAAGGCTCGCAGACGGCTGCGATGCAGTAAACAGGATTCTCGAAGGCCAGCTGTCTTTCCACTTTCCTGATGCTGGCAGTATAGGGGTGTACATCCATGTTGAAACAGCACATCGGCTTAGCACAACTGGTGCCCGTGGTGTGTCTATGCCAAATACGGACTGTGTGTGAGCAAAGGCGCTAGGCTACACAGCTCTGCACCACAAGGCCGTCAAGTCAGAAGCCAGAAAAACTGTGTGTGACCTTGGAAAAGGGACTATCAGGCTGTCAATCAGATGGGTTAATGTAGCAATAACGGTCTGAATTCTACTTCAGGATTTTTGCTGCTTCTTTCTCTCACCTCTTATTTACTATTTGCACTTTTAAAAAAACAGCATGGGGTGGGCATTTGGTGAAATGTTTAAGTCACTGCCTGAGATGCGCCTACCCATGTGTGAGTGCCAGCTTTACTTCTTCTTTTAAGGGTTTGTTACTTACTTACTTATTCATTTGAAAGACAAAATGATGGGGTGGGGAGATGGGAGATAGACAGAGAGAGAGAGAGAGAGAGAGAGAGAGGAGTTATTCTACCCACTGGTTTGCTCCTCAAATGGCCTCAATGCTTGGAGCTGGGTCAGACGGAAGCCAGAGGGCGCAGAGCTCTATCCTGGTTTCCTACATGGGTGTCGAGGCCCACGTACTTGGCCATCATCTGCTGCCTTTTCAGATGCATCAACAGGGAGCTGGACTGGAAGCAGAGTAGACAGGGCTTGTATTGGGCACTCTGATGTGGGATGCTGACATCGAATGCTGACATTGACCAGCTGTACCGTAACAGCAGCTGCCCCTGTCCCCCACCCCCACCCCGACCTCCACTGCTGATCCAGTCTCTTGATAATGCCCACTGTGGCAGCCGGTGGTGGCCCAAGTATGGGAGTCACTTCCACTCGCAGGAGAGATGGAATTCCTGGCTTCTGGATTTAGCCTGGCCCAGCTGTGGCCATTGTGGACGTTTGGGGAGTAAACCAGCAGATAGAACATCTCTCCCTGTTTGTCTGTCTCTCTGCCTCATAAATAAATAAATAAATAGTGGAGTGATTTTCAAATAAAAAAATGTAATGATAGGACAAACCCTAAAAACTGTTTAAAGTTACCTTTGGAGAGGAAGAGAACAGGGTAGACAGGACAAGGGTATCTAGACTTGTCTGAATATACGTTTTGGTCGTTTTGACTTTAGAGACAAATATTTTGCACAATTAAAGAAATAAAGTTATCTTAAAAACTAATTTTTAAGAGATCAATAGTAAAAGTAAATAAATAAACTTTAATGTGATTTTGCCTCAACTGACTTTAAGACATAGTCATTTGAGTATGCACGTTCAAGTGACAAGCCTGATTTCAGTAATCAAGTGGAGTATAAGTGTGGTCACTCTGAAGTGCATGTGTGTGTCATCTGACTAGGAGATTAGTAATTATATTGTCACTGAGTGTAGATTTTGGTGTGTTCACATGGAGACACAAATGTAGGGTTTACAAGGTTGAAGAATAACCTATAGTCATAGAGATGCAAGTAGAAATTCATGATATATATTTGGTCTTTTTTAAAAGATTTATTTATTTGGAAGGCAGAATTACGGAGAGGCAGAGGTAGAAAGATATAGATAGATAGATAGATAGATAGATAGATAGATAGATAGATAGATAGTCTTCCATCTGCTGGTTCACTCCCCAAATGGCCACAGCAGCCGGAGCCGAGCCAATCCAAAGCCAGCAGCCAGGAGCATCCTCCTGGTGTCCCATATGGCTGCAGAGGCCCAAGGACTTGGACCATCTTCCACTGCTTTCCCAGGCTACAGCAGAGAGCTGGAAAGGAAGTGGTGCAGCCAGGACTTGAACCAGTGCCCATATGGGATGCTGGCACTGCAGGTGGCTGGTTTACTCGATATGCCATAGCGCTGGCCCTTATATTTAGTCTTAAGATACAATCTCCTATAACTATCGACTAGCCTAAAAAAAATCTTGAAAATGAAGACCATTGAGAAATTCTGGCACCTCCTAACAGGAGCCAGTGCCATTTGGAGAAATGGCCGACTCCAGGTGTGGGTCAGCAAGTTTACAAGTTAAGCATGGAACATCTTGACACATCAGAAAGCAAGAAAGCCATTAAAGGGCTTCTAGGCCATGCCAAAGGACCCAGGAGTCAATTGAATAGGCTCTGCTAGCTGAAGGTAGGACAATTTATGCATCCATGAGGGTTATAACAACAATAATTAAAGCATATCAAATATATCTGAGTCATTGAGTTCATCTGGAAGATTAAAGCACCAACAATCAACTCAGTGGTACCTTACACGGATACAAGTATCCAAACTTGTTATTTTATAAACCAGGAACTAAAGGCAAAGATTGAGTATTTATCCTGTTTTTCCTATACAAATGGCTTGCTGAGTTACACAAATAGTTGATGAGACAGTTCTTTATAGAAGTATTTGAGCAAATACATAAAAAATAAATGGTAGACTAGAATATCTACCATTTGCAACCCCTAGTAAATACATAAATCAGGCAATGATCTTCAATGTCAGCTAACATCACAAGAAAGAGAAAACCATGTATTATTAACCTCCTGGTGGAATTTCTGTTGATCCTAAATCTGATGAAGCCTCTAGCTCTTACCACCACTTAACAGGAAATAGTACAGAAAAACATGTGATCAATGCCACAGGCATGCAAAGTCAGCAAAATACTGATTATGGGAAACTCTACGAGAGAGTCATGTTGTTTTTATGAGGAAGAAAGAAGACAGAGTTGGCCAGCGATGTAGCAGGTGAAGCAATGTCTTAGGACACCTGTACCCTATCAGAGTGCCAGTTCAAGTCCCAGCGACTCTCTTCTGATCCAGCTTCCTGCTGATGTAGTCTGGGATGGATGCATTGCTCGAGGCCTAGTGATTGGGTTCCTGACATCCACATGAGAGACCTGGATGGAGTTTATGGCCCCTGGCTTTGGCCTGGCCCAACCCTGGCTGTTGTTGGCATTTGGGAAGTAAACCAGTGATGGAAGAATTCCATCTTTCTGTGTTTCTTTCTGTCACCCTGCCCTTCAAGTAGATGAAAATAAGTAGATAAACATAAAAACGTTCTAAATAATGGTGACCTAGAGGTGGAATGTTCACATGGGGTTGGCAGCAAGGGAAGCTTAGGTCAAAGGATACTTAAGGAGACAACCTCAACCACAATGCGTGGTCCATTTTTGAATCCTAGCTCAAACCAACCAACCAAGCAACAATACACAAACACTTCACAGACAGCTGGGAAAAGTAGACATTGCATACTTGATGATATTAAGAAAATCATTAATTTTGTCCAATATGATGAGACTGCAGTTATGCTAAAAAAGATTTTATATTTTAAAAATACATCCTGTAGTGTTTACAACAAGACTAATATAATGTCTTAGACTTGCTTCAAAATAATTTAATAGTGTGGAAAGTAGATCAGGATCTAGATGAGCCAAAATTGATGATGTATTGATAATTGTCAAAATTGGACAATAGGTACACAGTGACTAGTCTCTTTACTTTTGGTAAGTTAGAATTTTTCTATAATTTTTACTTTTGATAAGGTTAGACTCTTCCTTTAAAAAGTGCCTCACTTATTTTTTAACAAATGTCCTTAAAGAGGACATTTTAGAAGTGACAAATCCATATTCTATCCAATATTGGAAGGTAAGAATAAAAATAAATTGAAAGCAAAGCTGTATTATTAAATTATAGTTGTCCCAGCCTCTGAGACATGTGTTCAAGACGTTTTCAGAAAACCAAGGCATGAAGATTTATTTCTGGGAGTAACTTAATGATGAGAAAGAGAATGGAAAAATGAGTAAGTTTCTCATCTTAGACCAAGTGTTCTGAGGTTGTTTAGTGCTCCATCTTCCTGTATATCACCTACTTCATTCTGAGGAGCACCAGTGTGGTTCCGTAGCACCTCACTTTGAGAAATGATGTTATATCACCAAATTTTTAAATTATACACTATTATGGCAGTTACCTTTTTCAAAAAACTATTTCCTGTTTTAAAAAGGACTGGAAGGGGGGAAGTTTGGTTGAAAACCCAAGAACAGGACTCAAAGAGTCACATTTGGTTGTATGGACACTCTTCCATCACTAAACCCCGTATCCCCTACATCCCTCCGTCACCCTGTTTGCTGAGTGCCAGCCCCCTGCTTGCCTGCACCCACTCTTTCCCAGTGTGTGGTCCGTGGCATCCTGAACCCTTTCCCTGAAGTGCCATCGCCCCCATCCCCTGCCCTGGGCCTCTCCCTCAGCTTGAGTTTCAGCTTAATGCAACACTGCCATAGAGACTTTGCCTCCGAGGCTCAGACTAGTTGCCTCCCCAACTACCCATCTTCACATCATTTCTCCTTTGAAGCATGGTTTTAAAAAATGATTTGTTAATTTAACAGAGCCACCACCATCCCCACCTGTTGTGTAAGCTCCAGGCAAGCATGGCCCATTTGGTCCTCATCAGAGAGCTGTGCCCAGTACACACTGGTACATGGGCGGATGCCATTTTTGTCCATACATCACACCAGGGGCAGTGTATTAAAATGAATCAGTGGAGACTCTGCAAGTCAGATTGACTGGGTTTATATGTTGCTGCTGCCTTTTTTGGAAGAGCTTTTTTTTTTTTTTAATTACTCATTTGAAATGGGGAGAGAGAGACAGAGAGACAGAGACAGGCTTCACTCCTCAGATGCCTACAACAGCTGGGGCTGGGCCAGGCTCATACCTGGAGCCCAGAACTCAACCTACATCTCTTATACATGTGGCGGAGACCCAAGGACTTGAGCTGTCACCTGCTTCCAGCCAGGGTATGCATTGACAGGAAGCGGGAATTGGAAGCAGAGCCAAGACTCAAACCCCGGCACTCGCATTATGTGATACGGGCATCCCAGTGGCGTCTTAACTGCTGCACAAAACACCTGCCCTTTGGCTCCACCTTTTACCGGCTCTGTATCCACGGACAAGTTATTTCAATTGTCTGTGTTTCAGTTTCCTTTTCTATAAAATATGTTTAATGGTAGGACCTAGTCCTTAAGATTGTGTGAACATTAAATGAGCCAATATTTGTGAGGTACAATACCAAGTACCGCATGTACTAAGTGTTAGCTATTAATACTACTGTATTACTATTACATATAGTATATTGTTATGTATAATACACTTATAATACACAGAAAATGTAGTCCTTTTCTCTCATTAGCCCACAGTGTAATGAATACTCACAATACCAGTAAGTGCATTGTGAGTGTTAGATAGTTATATATAAGATGTGAATATAAAACCATGTCTGTTGCCAGTAAGGTAGGGTTATGTGAACATTGCTATAGACAAATACCATATTTACTTATTATACCAGTACTTATTGAACTGTTATGTGATAATCCAGTATCAGACATTGGTGATCCAAGCACAATTAGATATAAAGTATTCTTTTAAGGGTATAGCAAGTCAACATTATGACAAGTAACCCTAAGTAAATTAGAGGTCTCCTACAGCTCCAGGGAGGCCCAAGATAGGGAATATTTTTGTTGTGAGCATGCAAGGGTAGGAATGGATCAGGTCAGACTTCTGAGATGATGTGATAACAGGTGTTGAGGGATGAATAGGAGTTTCTCAAGTGGATAGTTTTCAGTGATTCAGAGTCATGCAATAGAATGGAGCATGTGAGGACATGATGAGTCATTTGGAGTGACTAGAGGGTGAAGTTCAAGGACAGTTATGTATCAGATCATGAGAGCTTTGTGAGTAATGCAAAGGATTAGGCAGGCACTGTGCTATGTTGGGGGTGTCAGTGAAGCGTTCTCAGCAGAAGAAAGTTATTAGGGAAAATTGGAGTAAAGTTGAATAAAAGACGTTTGTAAGTATGGGGAGTGTGTAAGCAGAAGTTGAACTTTCTGGAGGTCACTTAGATAGCTGGTGCAGTTGTTCTGGGGAGGACCGGTCCCTTTATTTTTATTTTTTTATTTTTTGACAGGCAGAGTGGACAGTGAGAGACAGAGACAGAGACAGAGAGAAAGGTCTTCCTTTACCATTGGTTCACCCTCCAATGGCTGCTGCAGCTGGCACACCACACTGATCCGAAGCCAGGAGCCAGGTGCTTCTCCTCATTTCCCATGCGGGTGCAGGGCCCAAGTACCTGGGCCATCCTCCACTGCACTCCCGGGCCATAGCAGAGAGCTGGCCTGGAAGAGGGGCAACCGAGACAGAATCCGGCGCCCCAACCGGGACTAGAACCCCGTGTGCCGGTGCCGCAGGCGGAGGGTTAGCCTATTGAGCTGCGGTGCCGGCCGGAACGGTCCATTTATCCAAGACCTGCCATTGGACAGCTCCCAGTCCAGACTCCTTCCTTCTTCTCCCAGCTGAAATTTGGCAGCTTGGTTACCTTCAACACGTATCAGTATGGTAGCCGTGGTGAGTCCTAGCCTGTCCTGCCAACTACCTATGAAATACCAGAGTGCTCTCCTCTAGGGGAAGAACCAGGCAAGCTGCTTCTGCTACTCCTCCAATAGCAGGGTGAAGAGGATGGAGGCTCTGAAAGAAGCATCTGTTGTGCCATAAATAGATGTGTAGTATAACAGGCAACTGTGGGTGTGCACACAACCTGTAGATGGGGTGATCACAAGTGTGCACTCAGCTAATGTTACCCTCCTCATCCTGCTGCTGCAAGTCAGCAGAGCCTGGGCTGTAGGACGAGACAGGTCTGGGTTTAGGACCAGACTCTACTGTTTGCTAGCTATGTAACTCTGGACAAATCATTTGACCACTCTGAGACTCAGTTTCTAGCTCTGAAAAAAATAGGCAACAATTGTTCCTTTCTCGTAAGTTTGTTTCTCCGATGAACTGGGATCATATCTATCAAGGGTTTGGCACACATGGTGCCTAGAACATAGAACACAGTAACATATATTTGATGAGTACCTAGTGTTGTTATGCCAGACAGCAATGAATGTGTTTGTCTTGTAGAGTCTCTGGAACTAGGCAACCAGGGCAGGAGGATCCCTGGCTCACCCCTGGTACTCCAGGGACATTTACAGAAGTGCATGTCTGTGTTCCAGAAGAACAAACAATAAAGAGTGGTGTGGGGTTCAAATTAGACAGGAGGTAGAACTTTCAAAGAGTGACAGCTGGTAAGTCCTGAGTAGTGCAGTCATTTTTTCCTCCCTAAGTATTTATATGAAGATATACAGAATCTTATCATTCGAATTGGGTTAGCGCGATCCTGTTGTTGGTCTCATTATCATATTTTCCATTGTCTCCATAATTACTTGAATCTTTCAGAATTCACTGGATGTTTAGAAATGGGTGCAGACTGCCAAGTTTCCTGGTGTCCCCTGAAGCTGGTGGATAATGATTATCCCCATTGCACTCAGAGATGTCCTAGACAGAGCAGATGCAGGGATGCGGGCAAGGGGTGGGGTGTTGTGATGCAAAGGGTCCTAGCCACTCCTATTCTACCACCTGAATGATCCTTAGGCAGAAGCGCCCTGGGGCAGGGTGTTTGCCACCAGGGATTTGAAACTTAAAGTCAGGTTTTCATACTTGAGGCAGGCTCAGGAAGTTTCCTCTAGGCCTCTCTTCTGGATTCAGGATTCAGCGTCCCCCACACCCTGGGACTCAAACCTGAACTTCCATGGGATGCCGGCTGTGCACAGTGCTGGCCGGGACTTGCTCTTCTTTAAAAGCAGCAGCTTACTTGGCTGCTGTGGGGTTCAAAAGGAGAATTGTTGTACAAATGGAAACTTTGTCAAGATTCTTGCAATTAGGCTTAGAGATGCTGATTGATCTTGTCAGGCAAGATCCCACCTACTGCAAGTGACTCAGTGCATACCCTAAACATCGAGTAGCAACTAAGGATAGTTTAAAATATCCCAGGTCTCAACTGGGATATCAGCTTCAGAGAGGGAAACAGGTCCTGAGTGAGGGATTTTTTTTTTTTTTTTTTTTAGCAAGGGCTCCGGGTTGAGGGAGGTGGGGAGGAAGGGAAGGTTATGGCGCACCTAGAGGCCTCCAAGAATCCCAGCCCAGACCCTACCTCTCCAACAGAGGAGCCAACAAATGCATCTCTAGCTGTTGGCCAGAAGGGGTCAGTGCAGAGCGGCGCGCTCAGGGACTCCACAAACCCTGAACACAGGGGAACCCAAAGGCAATCATGCTCTTCCAGACACAGGCGCTAAGAATCGCCAGGGTTCTTCATCTCCTCCTCACCCCCTCCCCTTCCTCTTGCTCTTACTTGGCATCTACTTTCCTCTTCTCTTCCAAAGGATTGCCAAAGTTACCACTGGTGCCCCAGCAGGAAGCATGGGTTTTATTCACTGCTGTGGCTAGAACCAGGTGCCAGGGGCTTGGGCGCCACTGAGACGCAGCGAGACCTCCTTCCCAGAGTTTACAGCCTGGCGGGTGGGAGGGAGGAACAACTCCTCCCTCAAGGGAAAGATGAGCTGAGGGGGTCCTGGAGAGACCTCCTTGTCTTCAGGAAACCCCCAAGGAAAACGAAGAAAAAATTCTGCGCCGATCCTCTGTGGCTGGGGCTTATCCAGATCCTGGACCTCCGCTCCCTGGGCCCAGGTTCCAGGCAGGAGCGGATGGAAGATGGGGAGGAACGACGGGAAAGTAACTGTCTCCCCACCATTGCCAAGGCTTCCCCTAAATGCTTCTTTTCCATAACGTGCTCCTTTCGCAAGACCCACCCCCCAACCATGCTTAAGAAAGTAGCAGCCGCTGAATTCCCCAGGAGCGCCCCCTCCCCCGAGGGTGGGAGGGGCACCGTCCCCTTTGGGGGGAGTTGTCAGCAGGGACTCTGGACAGGCTCACGGCGAGGCACAAAAGAGACCGCCTTGACCGCGCCGCAGGCACAGATGTAGCGCCGCGCCCCTCCGCGGGCGGGGTCCCCACTCGGCAGATGGCGAGGAGCCGAGTCGCCGAGGGATTGTCCATCAAATGGCACTTTCTGGGTGGCGGGGACCTCGCGGCCCAGGCGCAGAGAACGCAGGGCTCTCCCTCCCCCTTTGCTGGCCTAGGCGGTGCCTCCTAGAAGCGTGGGGTGGGGTTGGGCCAGTAGGTTTAAGTTTTTTTACTTTCCCCTTCTTGGGTGGAGGATCCGCTCCAGGACTTGGGGAGGGGCTGGGAAGGGAGGTGGCTGGCACCGAGCGCACGCCAGGATGGGGGCTAGGGAGGAAGGCCCGCGGTGATGGAGGAGGAGGAAGGGCTGAGAAGCGAAACCTGCTGCCGGGTTCGGGTCGCTGTGCCGGGATTGCTCCTCAGTGGGGTCAGCGCTGCAACTGTGTGGCCGCGGGGCCCTGGTGACAGGCGCACGCCCCGCCCTTTCTCCTCCCAAGACCTACGGGCTTTTGTTATGCAGATGGCGGCAGGAGGCTGAGCCAGAAGAGGAGGGGGTTGGCGGAGAGGAGGAGAGGGGGGAGGAAAGTGCAGCTCGCGCGACCAGCCTCCTGGTCCAACGTCACATTGTGCAAGAGACAAAACCCGGGCGCGCCGGAGCTCACACGCGCGCGCACGCACACACAGCCGACCCGGCCGCCTCTGTTCTCCTGGTGCTGCCTGGAGAGCCAGGCTTCCTGTCCCTTCCTGGGGTGCGCGGAGGCTCGCCAGCCCGGAGCAGCAGCCAGGCGCCTACGCGGAGGGCGAGAAAAGCCGGCAGACGACCCTTTCTTCCCCACCGCCTGCCCAGGCTGGGCGTCCCATCCCCCGCCCCGAACTCCCAGCTCTCCCACCCCACCCCTCTGGGTTTCAGGCGCACACCGAGCCGGGAGCCGGGCGTGCCCGCGTGGGGAATCCACGCTTCAGCACTTCGGACAGCGCCTGGGTGCCCCGGCCTGCTTGGGGTTGGTTATGGCGAGCGTTCAGCAAGGCGAAAAGCAGCTTTTTGAGAAGTTCTGGAGAGGAACCTTCAAAGCGGTGGCCACCCCGCGTCCCGAGAGCATCATTGTCGCCAGTATCACGGCCCGCAAGCCACTGCCAAGGTAATGACCTCCTTCTTAAGATGGGGGGGGGGGACCCTGAAGGTCCCCCTTCCTTTCTGGTCTCTGGCCTGAGCCCTGGGGGCTCTGAGGGTGGATGCAGGCAGCTGGGCCAGGATGCCTGCCTTTTCATCACTATTGGGTATCCCCGCTGGAACACGGGAACTCATTGCTTGCGTGAGACGGAAGCTGGCGCGTCTCTGGGGGGAGCAACACTCAGTGGACCCATAGTCCCCATGCAAGGCGTTTTGCGTCTTACCGTGAGCAGTGCAGGTGGGGGCAGGACTTGACTGCGAAACTTTTCTTGCTATCGCAGAGCTCAGCGGATCCCAGGGCAAAGGAACGGCAGAGCTGAGGTGGTGGTGGGGTGTTGTAAAGATGTGAAAAACAAGGACTGAATCCGTTCAGGCAGTGCTCAGGCATAGCAGCACATTTCCATCCTTAGCTCAGAAACTAGCCAGCTCCGAATGTTTCGTCAAAAAGCCCATATGCTGTTCCCTCAAATACACCCCAAACAGCACCCTCCTCCACGCCTCTCTGCTGCTGAATTCTCTCCTCTCCAGCGTCCAAAACCAGGACTCTGCGCTCCAGAGTCAAGGAGGAGCCTTCCCAGATCGTGAAGATGATTCTGGGAGAGTTTTATTTGGTTTCTCAAGAAGAATCTATTTGCACTGAGCTTAGGGGTGAGAACGAATCCTTGGGTGGTGGCAAAAAAGGTGTGATGGAGGGGGAAGCAGGCAGAAATGGAAGGAAGGCAGAAAGGGAGGAGGAGATGCAGAGTAGAAGAGAGAGAAGTTTGGGGGAGACAGAGGCATTCCAAGGCAGAAAAAAAACCTCAATTCTTTTCCTACATCATTCAATTTAGAGGAGTTTGGGGGTGGAAGGAAGAAGGCTGTGCCCTGTGTCAGGGAAAAATCAAGGCAGGACGAGAACTTGTCTTTTGCTGGTGTTGGTTGGACAAGCAGTTCAGTGGAAGATAAAGCAGTGGTCCAGGATGGGAGAGGGGGCTGCTTGGAAAATGTATTATTCCTGGCAGGCTGCATTGGGGAGTATATTGAACACGTGTCTGGGAAAGTGCGTTGGACAGAATACCTGTTCTGGGCACAACTGAATCTGAACTTTCCAGTAGGTGTAGGCTGGGAGACTGATGTGGAATTATGTCTGAAGGATCAAACCCACACTGGAGAACTTTTCCCAGGGCAATGGGGATGCTCACAGAGGTCTTTGGGAAAAATGGGTGTCCCATTTCAGGAAGGGGTGGGCGAGAAACACAGGGTATGGCAGGCTGTAGGCAGTATTTATGGGTGGGAGGAAGGGGGCCCCCACTGAAACAGGCTTGAGGAGGGGTCAGTAGCACCACATGCCATTAAAAGCAAGCGGATGCTTCTCTGCATGGAGGGAGGTTCTCTGTAGATTTTGACGTCAGCGGTTTTCTCCTCCTGGGTCCCTGCCATCCGTTCCACCTTTGGAGTGCACCGACTATTGGCAAATCAGGGGCTGCGTGGGCCAAAGAAAATGCCCTTGGCGAAGGGACTAGGGGAAATTTCATTGGAAACTAGAAGCGTGGCATTTGATTCAGAGTCGTCCATCTATTTCAAGGCTCAGGGAGAGACGAGCAGATTCCCGGTGGTGTGCGAATTCAGAGAAGCGTGCCTCATGTCCACCCTCTCCCTTTGTTCATCTACTGCTGTCATTCCCTTTCCTTGGTGGTAGTCTCAACCCTGTGCATTGTCCACAAGATCTCCCAGCCCTTGTCCTTTGTGCTAATTCTGATTGAGTCTATGACTTTTCCAATAACCACCTGCCTCTGCCCCTCCCCTGGTATCTTCTCTTGGTGTCTTTTCAAGTCCTAGATCCCCTTGGAAACCATCCCTGAAATAAAAGTCTGAGCCCATAAGTCCCCAATTTATATCGTGCTGGAAGGATGCTGTTCGATACTTCTGTAACAGGCGTGGCCTCTCTGTAGAACACATTCCAGTTTTATAGCTGTTACTCCTGCCTCGGAGTAGAGAGTGAACAGGAAACATTTTCATCCAGGTCCTCTAAAAGAAAGAAAGAGGGGGTGGGTGGGAAGGCTGTGTTTGAGTTGTCTTTTAACAAACTAGCTATGAAACCTGAATCATCTCCATTGTCGCCTCAGTCAGCCACATCCAGAGATGGCCAGTTGCCACTTCCTTTGCAATGTTCTATACTTATTTCGGGATGAAAAGCACCGTGTTGCCACAGCAGAGTTCTTAGGAGGAATAAACGACACAGGCGCCAACACAGCGTCAGCAGAGCCCCCGTGGCTTCCTCTAGAGGCAATCCGGGGAGCTGGTCTCTTCTGAAATGTTGTTGAGTGCGTCAAGCCCAGCGCACAGGCAGCAAGGCCAGCCCGAGTAGTTGTCTGCAGGAAGAAGGGGGAGGGGAGGCGGTCCACCAGCCAGTTCTGTCGGTTACACACTTAATATTTGTTGGCAGGTGAGAGCTATCCCCCCACCCCCCACCCCGTACTGAACTTCCTTGGGATATTTTAAGTCTACCTCTAAAGATAATTCAGTACCGGGATAGAAGCCTACATTCAGTTTGTTGATTTCATAGCAGTATGTATACATCACACAACTGTACCGCAAACAAAATCTGTCACCCCGAAGTCCCACTCCCTCATCTTCTCCCTCACCACACCACGATGCCTCCTTGACAAGGCAGTAGCTTGATTATCAGATGGCAAGCGCGGGTCTGACTCAGATGTCAGAGCAGTATAGCAGAGCGGGAGACAGTACATTGTGGTTAGGAGATCAGACAGGAGCATGAGACACCTGCATTCCTGTTCTGGTGTTGTCATTTGCTAGCTGAGTCTCCTGAACAGGTGGCTCTACCTAGCTGAGCCTCTTTGTGAGCTTGAAAATGGAAGTAATAACAGTAGCTACCTCAGACGCTGAGCTGTGAAAATTGAGTCAGGTAAAACACCCCCCCCCCATCCCAAACTTCATTCTAGAATAAAGCTTGGAATGTCCAAAGAGAAATTAACAGTTCTTCAGTATTGTATTTCCCTACTTACCCATTTCTCCCTCAAATTATAGCAACTATCAAAATTGTGGAATTTCAACCCCTGACAACTACATTGGAGTTACTCACTTTGGACGGGGCAAGGGTGGTCCCACAGTTCCCATCCCTGAGGGAAATGTTCCCTGCTTTCTGATCTCACTGTCTCAGCTGGAGGAAGGGCTGGTAAAGAATTATCTGGATTTAGAGTTGATTGGCACAAGATCCTCACAGAGCATTCTTTTCATTTATGTGGAGAAGGCCAGGTCCTGCCAGTCTAAAGAAAGCTCAAACTCCTTGAACAATCAGAATTTTAGTCCATTAGTTTCATCAAAACCATAGCAATGCTGCCATTTATAGTTCATATCAGGATGTCTTTAATAATGAAAATGGGCTATTATTAGTAACTGTTCCAGGATGGGAGTTCTAACAGGGAATATCCCAGGCATGCCAGTGTGCATGGTGGCCGTCATCAAATCTCACACTCCACTAGTTGGAAGGGAACCAACACCGATCCCCACGACGCCTGATGTGTAGAGATGCCCCCTTTTTATGCCCACCAAGAGTGATTCATCATTGTGCCTGGCATGAACCTAATTCCCTTTGTTAATTGCTTGGTCTAGAAAAGTTTGTATCTCAGAAATTTTGGCTCAGAGAAAAACCCAGTTAGTCTGAGGCCAGCTCAAACTTCAAGAATCTGATTGATTAACAATAATAGCTGGGGACTTAATGAACATGCAAAAATCATTTGAAATTAACCTGTCAGTTGTTTGTGCCGGGTATGTGAGTGTTGGTAAAGGGCTAGAACTGCAGCCCCTTAAATAAACATTGTCCTTTATGATTCTTTTGGCAAGCAATTAATTTTCTTCGAAAAACCTTTCTATGCAGAATCACCCAGAAGCGGACATCAGCCCAGTCCCTGTCCTAAGGATCATAAATTCCAAACTATTGGAGATTTTACTGCATAAGGGGAAAGATGGCCAAATTGTAAGGCAGAAAAAAAAGGCTTTTGAACCATTTTAATTCAAGACTCCCCATGGTGCCACAAGATCAGATAGCACATTTGTGCTGACTCTGTCCCCGGGAGCAGGATGAAGGGCTGTTGCGAGGTGACTTTTGACGACCTGCAGTTGAGAGCCCGTGGACTGAGGGTCACAGAGGATGCTTGTCCTGACAATGAAAGAACATTTTCCTCTGGGAAGGGAATGTTACTGTTAAGTCAACCCTTTCTCCTTTAGAGAGGTGAAATCTGTTGAATGGGGTACAGAGGTCAACACAAGGGTCACGTCTGACATTCTGCTGTGTTCATTTGGCAAGCAGGTTACCTTAGAGGGCCAGAAGGTGATGCATGCTCAGGGAACATCGGATGCACTGAGTGAGGGGACGTGGTCCAAACCCAGCAGCCGATGAGCTTGCTCCCAGCCCCACCTGCAGTTCTGACATTATTGGGGATTCCAGGCAGTGCAGCCTGAAAGATACACACACACACAACTCTCCCTCTCAGAGGAGGGTCTCAAGATGTAGACGTCTGTCTCCGTAGCTGGACATGCTGGCATGTGGGGGAAGGAGTTTGCATTATATGCCCCCTGGAGGTGCCTCCCAAGCCTGAGTCTCTGCCAGCACCACCCTACTCCAGGCCAGAGGAGGAGGAGGCACCCCTAAGGCCTAACTCCTGTTTTTTTTTTTTTAAGATTTATTTATTTATTTGAAAGTGAGAGTTACACAGACAAGGAGAGGCAGAGAGAGAGAAAGAGAGAGAGAGAGAGAGAGAGAGAGAGAGATGTCTTCCATCTGATGGTTCACTCCCCAATTGGCCGCAATAGTCGTAGCTGCGCTGATCAGAAGCCAGGAGCTTCTTCCTGGTCTCCCACGTGGGTGCAGGGACCCAAGCACTTGGGCCATCTTCTACTGCTATCCCAGGCCATAGCAGGGTGCAGGATGGGAAGTGGAGCAGCCGGGACTAGAACCGGTGCCTATATGGGATGCCAGCGCTTCAGGCCAGGGAGTTAACCCGCTGCACCACAGCGCCCGCCCCTGAAAGATATCCTTTCTTCTGGAGTGGCTGGATCTGCCTTTCCAAGAAACAGGAAAATTTGCAGGGGGTGGGCAAAACCAGAGCGCTTTCAAGGCATGTTACTAAGATTTTCTAGCGACGTGAGAGGGTCTTTCTGAGACATAGCTAGCCCGAATGGTGAGTCTGTGCCCCGAAGTTGGATCTACTTGGGCTCAAATCCTGCTTTGCCCCTTGCAAGCCATGGGACCTACTAGCTGCTGCACCTCCACGTGCCTCAGCCTCCTCTGTCCGTGAAATACAGGGGCTGTCCCAAGGAGCGAGATAACTCATGTGAGGAGCGTGACCCAGTGCCCAGTGTACATCCTCATGGCTGTGACGTGAGCCACCCATGGTGATGCAGAGAGGAGGGGACATTGAGCCCTTCACCTCCCAGGCTGCAGGTGTCCAGAGCTGACGCAGAGTCCCAGACCTTGCTTCCTGACCACTCCACTGCCCTGCGTTCGGTTTTGAATACGCCTTGGTGTTCCCTAAAGAGTCCTCAGAGGTCTACAGAGCTATTTTAAGACCCTGACAGATTCTGGAGGCCAAACAAATGCTTCCTTTTGCTGTTTGCAAACGTTGACTGGCTACATGACTCTTGGCAAGCAACTTGACCTTCTGCATCTTGGTTTTCTCATCCATAAAATGGGGCTAATAATAGCAGCCACCCCGCCAAGAGCTGTTGCGAGGGCTGAATGAACTAATTGATGCAGAGTGCTGTGTGGCACACAGTCAGGGCTCCATCAATGTTAGCTCTTACTGTTAATCATAAATTATGGCTTTTATTATCACTCCACGCCAGGCCCATCAGGGAGAAAACAATGAATGAGATGCAGCCTCTCCGTTTGAGGGCCTCAGTATTTACTGGCAAAAGTAGACACAAATGCAAGCTGGTATGACGTAAACGAGACGGTCTTTAATACTAGAATGCAGGTCGGGAAACAGATGGAACAGTGGAGAGATCCTTGTGGAGGCATGGCGTGCCTCGCTTACAGTCAACACAGTTATCCCCAGTTATCCCCAGTTATCTGATCTGTGAAATGGATGTGATCATTTACTGAATCCATTTTACCTATATACATGCAAGGAATCATCAGAAAGAATAAATCCTTTGCTCTTTGTAGGCTCCCAAAGATATTTTCTCAGTAGGAAAAGCATTTTATACTTGTATTTATTTACTTTTTAAATTTATTTGAAAGTCAGAGAAAGAGAGACAGAAACAGAGAGAGGGCTTCCATCCACTGATTCACTCCCCAAATGCGTACAAGAGCTGGAGCTGGGCCAAGCCAAAGCCAGGAGTCCAGAACTCAATCTGAGTCTCCCACAGGGGTAGCCAGGACCCAAGTACTTGAGTCACCACCTGCTGACTCCCAGAGTGTGCAATAGCAGGGAGCCAGACGGGAAGCAGAGCAAGACTTGAACCCAGGCACTCCAATATGGAATAGGAATGTCCCAACCATCGCCTTACCTACCACTCCAAAGGGCTGCCCCAGAGAGAAAGCGCTTGATTCTCTCCAGAGGGGCCACGTCCTTCTAGAGAGCAGTGTGTGCTAACGCAGGGGAGCCGTGGAGTCCCCATCCCTCTGTCATTGGCTCGAGGATACAGATTGCGGTGTGGGCCATTAGGTTTCCTGTCCTTCATGCTCCAACTGCAGCTAATATGAATTCCAGTCTGCATTCTTTGAGCAGCCACCAATGATGGGGCATTCTAGTGAACCCGCTAGTGTCGAAGACAAAATGAACCATAGGCATGAATGCCCAAAGTGGAGGAAGCCACATGTAGCTAAAGGAAACAAAAAAAAATGAAGCTGTGTTTCCCTGCATTTATTCACTCATTGAACAACTCTGTTAAGTTGCTGCCCAACACAGTGGAGGACAGCCAAGCAGAAGTCCCCTCTCTTAAGGGGATGAAAGGCAATGCTGGGAGGACCACGTGAATAAATATTGGTGCTTCAAGAACAGAAGGTTCTGTTGGATACAGTGGTCAGGGACCTGGATGAGGGAGGGAGCAGGCTGGGAGGGTGTCACCAGGGGAAAAGGTCTGAGGCAGGGGGGACAGCAAGTGCCAGGGCCTTAAGGAGGAACCAAGTGCATGGGAGGAGCAGCAAAGAGGCCAGTGTTGCAGAGTGAGGGAGAGGGACAGGGAGGATGGCGGGAGAGCCTTCCAAGACGAGGCCAGGAAATAGATGAGCCAAGCGGGGTGTCATCAGCCAGTTACGGGCTTCTCAGACTCCCAGCTCCTAGACCAGCGGCAGAGGGTGGTCCCAGGGCAGCCCCTGTCCTCCCACGCAGGGTCCTGCTTCTCTGAAGGCTCCCCTCTCCTGGTGCTGATGCAGCCAGGGATGACTTTGAACAGCTTAGCTGTGTCAGAAGCTTAGCTGGGCCCCACCATGTGTTATGGGCAAGCATGAAATTTACAATCTGTCTGACTGTGATAAATCAGATTAGGAAACAGAAAAAGATACTTCTTAGAGGTCCAAATAGCAGTGGTGAGTTTTGTCCCCACGGTTGCAGAGAGAGTGGAGGTCTCTCTGTCTCATACCCATGTGTGCAAATGTGGGCTGTGGCTTGCACCTGTGGCAGCCCCCCTTCATAGCACACCCTTGAAGCTACAGTCTGCTCTCGCTCGCTCGCTCTCCCCACTCTCTCTTCCTCCCCCTACCTCCATTTGAAATTTTGCTGAGGGAGCTTCCATATGCCACAGCCTGTGTGCGGAACTCCGTGAAATAAAACATTGAATTAAGATGTCATAGAGACAAAGCCAAACCGAATACAGGAACAATGCCGAACCCTAAAACAGTCATTAAGGAATTCATCTCTACGTGTGTCTGTTCAAAACAAATAGGAACATCCTCTGGACACAACCGCGGCTCATCCAAAGAGCCGCCTCGCTGCGGGATTCCCAAGGCTTGGATCCCACCTACAGCAGAAACGTGGGTCAGTGTCCTTTGGCTTCATTAAAACTCACGCTCAGGCAGGTGAGCTGGAATTTCACAAGACAGTTACTGCTCCTGTGGGATGCGGAGTGCCATCTGGGCCCAAAGCGTGTGTGTTCATGGTGTGTGTGATCACAGATTCGCGGTGGGGATGTGTGTGCTGAGCTCCTTACAGTGCTGCGTGCCCAGCTCAGTTCTGCCCTCCTGTGATAACTCCAGGATGTCAAGACCCCATCTGACAGGTGAGAAAGCCGGGGCTCAGAGAGGAGGAGTGATGTGCTTGAGGACAGGTGGCTGCTAAGAGTCAGAGCTCTGGACTATACACTAACAGCGAGCTATGCACAGTGACAGTGACACCAGGAAGGTGAGCCGTGCTTTGTCCAAGGTCACATAGGTTGGAAGGGACGAAACCAGGAACTGAACTCAGCTCTGCCCTGCTGGAAGTGGGCTCTCTCTCTACTTCTTATCACCAAGCTTTGGGTCTTAAGGTGATGGGTGCTTTCTCTTTTGTTTTGTTCGTCATTTCTTATGTCCATTCAGCTTAGGTGACTGCCGTTGGTATATCCCAATTTATACCACTCAGCCGTAAAACCATGCCAGGCCCTCTTGTCCATCCACAGAACACCAGAAGAACATCGAAAAAGCAAGTCAGGCCATGTAAAGTCTCCCTCCCCATCTGAATCCTTGCACTGCTTCCTGTAGTTTTTAGCACAGAGAACCAACTCC
The DNA here is from genome assembly GCA_949820135.1 of Sylvilagus floridanus. Taxonomy (NCBI): domain Eukaryota; kingdom Metazoa; phylum Chordata; class Mammalia; order Lagomorpha; family Leporidae; genus Sylvilagus; species Sylvilagus floridanus. Next base: position 168,616,377 of record OX463233.1, on the reverse strand, counting down.
CCTAAGTCTCTTCCCAGTCCAGTCCCTGCCAGCCTTCCCGAGATCATTTCTGCTCCAGCTGCATCCCATTCCTTTCAGTCACTCGGATTTCCCACATTCCTTCCTGCCGCAGGGCCTTTGCGTGTGCTGCAAGGGAAGTTCTTGCTCTCCTGGTGCCTAGGTTATGCCTACTCCCGTCCAGATGTCAGCCCATGCTGAGGACTTCCTTCCCCAGGGCTGCAGATCAGGCCACACCCACCCACCCCACTTACAAACGTTCTTATCACTCTCCTCTGTGTGCCTAAGCTAGACTGTGCCTTTCCTGCCAGACGAAGCATTGTGAGGACGGGGCTGTCTCTGTGCTCCTACTTGTATCTCTGTCCCCTGACACACATCGGGAGACCAAACAAATGTTGGTTGAATGTGCACGTTGTAGCAGGCTCCGTGTAATACTTGCTGTGCCTAATCTTCTGAACCCAGTGGAATTGCTAATATTAAAAACCAGCAGTGTTGTTTCTTTTGGAGTCACGGGAGAACCATCTGAACCACCGAGGGTGGGGGACTGTGTCTGCCTCATTCCTCATGGTATCCCAGTACCTAGTGCCGTGGTCCGTGGCTGGTGATCCTTAATATTTGTTGAATGAATAATTAATGAGGACAATAAAGCCATAAGGACATTCCACAGATGAGTAAACTCAGAGACATGGAGAGGTGCAGCGTCAGGAGGGGAGAGCCATAGGGACCTCAGAGATCTCTCCGCTTCTTCATTGTACACGTGGGAGACTGAGAGAGATGTTTTGTAACGTGCGATATATGCGTGCATTGGAACAATAGTACCTATTTTATGAGTAAATACATTCTCAACATTGCTTACTGAGAGAGAAATGAGCTTAAAAAACTTTGGTGTGCACTGATCTAGCTTAGCTCCTCTTTTTACTGATGGGGAGACCAAAATCCTCAAAGGGGGAGAGATTTACCCAAGGTCTGTGACCCCCGAGTCCGCCGAGGTGAGCTGTGGTTTAGTGAAGTGGTGTTTGCCTGATATCGTGGCTCCTGATGGCATCTGTCTGCTGTGACCCAGGGAGCAGACACACGCTCTCTCTTGCCCCCTTAGTGAGCTACAGCCCCCTGCCCCATCAGGGCCTCCTGTGGCACGTGCCGCCTACTGACTGGTCTGGGGATCCCAGTGAGCTGCCCCTCTGCACCCAGCCTGTGTCTGGCAGAGCAGGTGAGCAGTTCTTGCTGTTCCTGGGATCGGGTTTCAGAGTTTCCAGTGGATAAGGGGCTATTGTTCCTCAGCCTTCCTGCCCTGGCCTCCCTTCCACAGCCAGGTGGCAGGTGGTTCTGCAGCTCAGCTCCCTGGCGGAGGAGGCAGGTGTCTGAGCTGTGGCACAGAACAGGTGCAAAGCCACACTTGCCCTGTGGACAGTTGTCTGCAGCGAGGATAGGAGAGGCCACCATTGACCCAGCACCGGTCAGTGGCCAGCTCCTTATAAACCAGCTCAATGTGTCATTGTGTCGCCAGTCAGAATGGGAGGGCAGCCAGAGGGATCTTCAGAGAACTTCACTTTATAGATGGGGTGGGAGGGTGGGCAAGGGCACAGAAAGAGCATGGGCACTCCATGGTGTACCAGAAAGCTAATGCTAGAGCCATAGTGGAAACATGGGCCACTCGACACCCAGTCCCGAGACACTTCCCTGCTCAGAGAGCCTAGAGGAAGAAGATAGAAAACTGGACTTATTCTCACTTTACAGTGGGGTAAATGAGACTCAGGGATGAGAAGTTTTTTGCCTCAATTCAGACCATGAAATAATAGCCTCTGGCTGTTATAATTGCTATTAAACAACTTCAATTGATCTCATCAGTCCTCACAGCAAGATCAGTTTTAGGTCTGCTTACAGATTAAGAAATTTACAGATTGGGGCCGGCGCCATGGCTCACTTGGTTAATCCTCCGCTTGCGGTGCCGGCATCCCATATGGGTGCCAGGTTCTAGTCCCGGTTGCTCCTCTTCCAATCCAGCTCTCTGCTGTGGCCCAGGAAGGCAGTGGAGGATGGCCCAAGCCCATGGGCCCTGCATCCCGCATGGGAGACCAGGAGGAAGCTCCTGGCTTTGGATCAGTGCAGCGCTGGCCGTGGCGGCCATTGGGGGGGGTGAACCAACAAAAGGAAGACTTTGTCTCTCTGTCTCTCTCTCTCACTGTCTAACTCTGTCAAATAAATAAATAAAAATAAAAAATTTACAGATTAAGGTTAAGGTCTTATACCAAGGGGTCTGGAATAAGGGGCAGATATTTGGCATAGCAGGTAAGACACTGCTTACGATGCCCACATTGCATATTGGAGTATCTGAGTTCCAGTCCCAGCTCCACTTGTAATTACTAGCTCCTGTCTTTGTCCTGGACCACCCTTGGCCATTGTCAAAATTCTGGAGTGAACCAGCCAATGGCAGATCTCTCTCTCTCTCTCTCTCTCTCTCTCTCTCAAAATAAATAAACAAACATAAAAACTATATTTTTAAAAGGAGACCTGGAATAAACTCCAAATCTCTTAACTTTGCATTTGGTAATCCACATTCCACTGGGTGGCAATGTCTGATCTCAAGAGCTTGTGCACTGAGCCTGCATCCTCCAGGCAAGGGAGGGAAAGGCATGAGCAAGTCTGGCCACTGACCTAGGCTGCACTGCCTGAGACACCCCCATGAAGCCCCCTCCTTCCCACGCTCCATACCATGGCAGGTGCCAACGTTATTCCCTCTCTGGCTGTCCCAATGCATGCTGAACCTTCCTTCCTGAGTGGGGGTCTCTTAGACATCCCTTTTAGTGGCCTTGGGGGGATGGAGGCCCCTGCCAAACTGAAGGGGGGACCCAGAGCTCAGGAGTCCTAGGAAGCACACACCAAGCCTCCTACCCATCACAGCAGGAACCAGGTTGAGGGAGAACAGGCCCCATACAGCAGTGGTCAGGAAATCGTTCTCCCTGGGGGAGGGGTGGTCCTGGTTATGTACAACCCCAAAGAAAAAGTGCAGGGTGGCTTCTAGGAGGCGTAGGAGTGACCTAAAGAGTGTTTATCCCTGCCCTCCATAAGGCCTCCTTTCATAGAAGGAAACTAGCCCAGAGTGGTTCAGACACTTGCCTAACATCTCAAGCAATCAATGCCACTGGCCATCAGTGTACAGGAGAGCACTTGTGGGTTTTAGGAAAGAGAAAAAGAACTAAAATGATGGCTGCCTGGTGGCCAGGCCCATCCACACCCCCAGAACACTGGCTGTTCTGCCACGATCAATAGCATTTATGTCCTTTTAACAAATCAACTCTCACACAGTCCTCACTGAGTACACCTAGTTGCTCTTGTTTTCCGGGGAACTTGGGCTAACACTGCCACCATTGGAACTCCTACCGTGTGGCTCATGGAAGATAACATTCAAACAACCCTGGTGGGGTGAGCATTTGACTTAACAGTTAAGTTGCCCGTGTCCCAACTAAGAGTGCCTGGGTTTGATACCCACCCGCAGCTCCTGACTCCAGCTTCCTGGTCATGCAGATCCTGGGATGCAGCAGTGATGGTTCAAGTCACTGGGTTCCTGCCACCCATGATGGAGACCTGCCTGGCTCTTGGCTTTGGCCTCAGCCCAGCCAAATGCCAGGATGTTACAGGCATTCGAAGCACCAGATGGGAGCTCACTCTGTCTCTCTGTCTACCTCTCAACAACAACAACAAAACTCCTTGGTGTTTATTACTCCCACTCTACTTCTAAAGAACCTGTGGCCTCCACTCCCCGGGGAATTCCAAGCTCTGCATCCCCATCCCGCTGGTCCTCCAGCTCCAGGGAAGCCTCCATTCTCTTCACCACACGGATAGGAGCTGATACCGGTGCAAGCACAGAGTGTTGTACCAGACAGTACCTCGGGCTTTCTGGTTCATGTGCTTCCATGGGAATTCTATCCCACCACCTGCTGGCTGTGTGACCTTGGGCAAGTCACTTCCCTACCCTGAGCCTCAGTGCCCTCATCTGTAGTAGGGCACAAGTCTCTAACTGGGGTGACTGCTGATTCCTGGTGTGACTTGACTATTTGGATTGGTTTCCTTGGCCACTTAGGCTTACATGCAAAAGAGAGGTGGCTTAGTGGTAGTGGGGGGAGGGCTGTAAAACCCACAGGGATTGTAGGTCTGATCAAGAACCTAAACCTCAGACTCCATGGAGTCTACTACCTGTTGTGCAAATGGAGAAAGTAAGGTTCAGAGGAGAAGGGCATTTGCTCAAAGCCACAGTCACTGGGAATGTGGGTTTCCTGACTCCCCAGCCCCACGTCTCTGCCTCTGTGACTGCACGAATTCCAGTTTCACACATTCTCCATCTTTCAACAGTCATAGTCATACAATTGATAATAGCTTCCCGGTACTTACTAGGTGACTAGCAAAGTGCTTTATTGGCAATAAATCACTTCATCTACTCAAGCACTCTTTGAAGTAGTTGGACAGTGTGACAATTTCTATTTTTTCAGATGAGAAAAATCAGGACCAGAGAGGTAAGCAATTTGCCTAAACTCATATAGCTAATGGATTTGAATCTGTTCTGGTAACTCTTACTTACTCTTCTTGGGAACAACTGCTCTGCAGTCTCCTGATGCAGGAGGGAGAGACCAGAAAAATTAGGAGCACCATATGGGAACAAGGAAGCTCTTGCTAAGCTGTTTACATCTCCCAATAGGTGGCTCCATTCTGTCCATCCCAGTGCCCCAGGCGTGCACAGGAGAGAACATGGCCCAGAATATCTGTGCCTGGGCACTGCCCAATGGTTCTATTTTGAGACTTGCCTCTTTTTAAAAATTTTTAATTGTTTGTTTTCATTTTATTTGAGAGACAGAGACACACACTCCCATCTACTGTCATTCCTCAAATGCCAGGGTTAGGCTAGGTTGAAGCCAGGAGCCCATACTCTGGTATCCTGCATGGGTGGTGGGAGCCAGAGCACTTGAGCCATTATCTGCTGCCTCCCAGGATGCAGGAAGCTTGATTGGAAGTGGGGGAGCCGGAACCGGAACGAGGCACTCCGCTGTGGAATGTAGTGTCCCTAGCACCCTAGCAGCAAGCTGCACCGAACACCTGCCCAGGGGACTTACCATTTTGGTGCTGCATTAATGTGGCAGGCTTCCTAGGAAGGAAGGAGAGGCAGGGGAAGATAAGTCTTTCTTGAGTGAGAAATTGGGGACTGCTAATTGCAGCACCAACTCCAAGCTGACCCACTTAGGTGCAGCCACATGCATGCCAATTCTCGATTCAGAGAGCTTGGTTCACACATCCAGGCACCTGTCCATTTATCTTGCATTCACTTGTAATCTATTCATGCCCCTGTTTATTACCTAGCCACCACCTATTTATCCATCTGTTCACCCACCCACCCTTTATCCATCCATTGATTAAGGAGCCATTCTGCATTTGTTAGTTCATTCACCCATTAATTCAGTCTCTCAAGATTCATTTATTTATCTGTGCTTCGGCCATTCTCATTGACCATTCGTTCCTCTCCCACCCATCTGACTGACATCTTTTGAGCATCTGCTCTGTGCCTTTCTTCAATTGCTGCCTTCTATTAATGGTAACGTGAGGTTTAGCTACTTCATTTAACTGATGATAGAAGTAGTTCAGGTCTTTTCTTTTGAAAGATTTATTTAGTTATTGAAACAGTTGGAGAGGGGAGAGAGAGAGAGAGAGAGAGAGAGAGAGAGAGAGAGAATATGAGAATATGAGAATATGAATGAGAATGAATCTCTGCTGGTTCACTCCCCAGATGCCCTCAGCAGCCAAGGCTAGACCAGGTCAGAGTCAGGAGCTTCTTCCACGTCCCCTACATGGGTAGCAGGAACCCAAACACTTGGGCCATTATCTGCTACATTTTCCAGATCATTAGCAGGGAGCTGGATCGGAAGTGGAAAAGCTGGGACATGAACCGGCGCCATATGCGATGCCAGTGTCATAGGCAGTGGTTTTACCTGCTATACCACTACACCGGCCCTAGATCATTTCTTTTTCTTGGCCGTACAAGCATGAAGCCTGGTTGCATTTAATTAGTTAATTATGTTTATTTGAGAAACAGAGTCAGAGAGAGAGAGAGAGAGAGAGAGACAAAGAGCTCCCATTTGTTGGTTCACTCCCCAAGTATCTGCAATAGCCAGGACTGGGCCAGACCAAAGCCAGGAGCCATCAATCCAGGTCTCCCACATGGGTGGCAGGGAGCCAACCTCTGCTGCCTCTCAAGGTGTTCATTAGCAGGGAACCAGAATGAGGAGTGGAGACAGGATACAATCCCAGGCACTGTAGTGTGGGATGTGGATACCCCCAGCTGGCATTTTGACCACTAGACCCACCCCTAAGTCTTTTTTAAAATCTTTAAAATACATTTTATTTATTTATTTGTTTGTTTGAGAGGTAGGTTAAAGACAGTGAGAGGGAGAGACAGAGAGAAAGGTCTTCCACCACTGATTCATTCCCCAAATGACTACAACTGCCGGGGCTGAGCTGATCTGAAGCCAGGAGCCAGGAGCCTCTTGTGGGTCCCACAAGGAATTGGGACATCTGCTGCTTTCCCAGGCCATAGCAGAGAGCTGGATCGGAAGAGCAATATCCAGGACCAGAACTGGTGCCCATATGGGATGCTGGCACTACAGGTGGAGGATGAACCTACTGTACCACAGCACTGGCCCCAGCCCCGAAGTCTTTTAAAAGTTGATCTCCTTGTCCTGGTTCTTTCTGAAATACCAAAAAGATTGTGATTCCAAAGACTATAGGCATCTTGTGTTTGCTCTTCTTCTCTGAGGTCTCTGGCCATGGAGATTTAAAGGATCCTACATACGCATTCCCATCAGAGACAAAGAATCACAGCAATTGTCAGAATCCCTTTTTTCAACTTATGCAGAGGGATTTCACATCTCCCCTCCAATTATTCATTCATGCCTTCATCCAGCCTTGAACTTCTACTATATGCAAAGCATAATAATGAATAACATTTTCTCTATTCTCAAGCTGTTTACATTATAGGATGAGGGAAATGTATATAAGTAACAACTAAAAAGCAAAACAGGACCTTGATATTGTCAAGAAGATCATTAAAGCCGGTGCAGGTAGTGTCTTGCCCAAGATCATACAGGCAAGTAGTGATGCATGCAATTTCCAATACATCGTATCCATAAACTAAACTCCATGTGAGGCGTTATAGGTTTATTTCACTGACAACTCACACCAACTCTGTACAATAGGTATCATTTTACAGATGGTGGAGTGGAAGCAACTTGGCAGAGCTTATCACAGTTAGGGAAGCCCAGGTGTCCTTCCTGCCACAGCCTTCCTCCTAGCCAGAAATTTCCCCAGAATGAAGGTGTGGATCACAAGATGTTACTGGTGAGGGGCAGCTGTTTGATCTCCTCAGTGGACACTCATCCCCATCACCAAACCGGGTTCTGGTACAAGAGATGAGACTGACTTTATGGGACCGGGTGAGGTGTTAGTGAGTGTTGATGGTTCCTTCCTACACTGGGCAGTCACTCAAAGGAGAATCAGGTGGCCAGAAAGTGCTTTATCGACAAGAGGGTTACGGAAGCATCCTTGAACAGGAATAACTCTTTAAGACAAGAAACACTGGGACTGGCATTGTGGTACAGTGGATAAAACCACTGCCTGTAACACCGGCATCCCGTATGGGTACTCGTTGGAGTCCCGGCTGCTCCGCTTCTGATCCAGTTCCCTGCTAATGTGTCTGGGAAAGCAGTGGAAGATGGCCCAAGTCCTTGAGCCCCTGCATCCACGTGGGAGACCTAGAAGAAGCTTCTGGCTCCCACCTGGCCCAGCCCTAGCCATTGCAACCATTTGGGGAGTGAACCAATGGATGGAAGCTTCTCTCTCTCTCTCTCTCTCTCTCTCTCTCTCTCTCTCTCTCTCTCTGTGTGTGTGTGTGTGTGTGTGTGTGTGTCTGCCTGTCTCTCCTCTCTGTAACTCTACCTTTCAAATAAATAAAATGAATCTAACAAAAAAGACAAAAGAACACTAAGAGATATTAATAGTGAACCATACATCTTCTCAAGCTGAACTCAAAAATGGCATCCCAGGGAACGTGAACTGAGTCACTGGTGTTGGGAAAGGTGCCGGGGGAGACGAGCAGACATGTGTTAGGCACCAGGGTTTGCCAGCCCGGTCCACTTCCTTACGCTCACTGGTTGGGTGGCTAAAGAGAACCTGACATTGCAGATGAGAACACAGTCCCTCCCGGAGAGGAAATTCTATCTGCTCATGGTTTCCCCTCGTGGCAGAGCTCTGGCTGTTGGTCATCAGTCTGCAGCATTGCCATGACAACATCCATTATCCCTGTCCATACGACACCTTTCTGATGCTATAGGTCTCTCTCCCCTTTGCTTTCTCTCCTTTCCCCTCGGCCTGGAGGCAGTCTCTTTCTACTCTGGAGAGATCTTCCTTCCTTTTGTTTCTTCAACACTTTCTCCTAAGTCCGTAAATCCCCTTCTCCTAAGGGCTTTGACCTTTTCCAAAAAGCGGAAGCTAAAACATTCTTGTATTCTTCCTGTTCTCAGCTCTGACATGCCTCCCTGAGGCAATGCAGGTAGAAGTTATGATTTAAAAAAAAAAAAAAGCTGGGGGATGGAATATAGGGAGAAGAATAATCCATATAGACAAATATCTCAAAATATTATCTCACTGTGTGTGCAGCAGATCTTTAAATGCCTTATGGTTTTGTGATGGGCACCCATGTCTCTAATTTACAGATGAGGAAGCTTAAATGTGGGGATGGTGTGTGACTTTTCCAAGGTAATACAGCTAGCAAGGGGATCCAGCATTCAAACTCAAGCTTGGGAGACACATGTCCTACTGACACACAACCTGTGAGGGAAAAAGTGCACCAAAACTCTCCAGAAAGGGGAACTGCCCAGTGTCTTTTAGCAAGTCATCAGAATGGGAGCCGAGTTTGCCAATCAGAGCACATCAGTTGGTATCTGAATTTAGTGGGCACCTCCGGCATGCACCTGAGCCTATGGTTTGAATAACTCAGTCTCTGAGTAGGTTGCATTGAATCCCCCAAAGCAATGTTGAGAGAGGAAAGAGTATCCCTTTGAATCCTAACCAAGCTACAGATTGATGCGACTGAGTGTGTAAGGAGGGGATGGCAGAAAGTTCGCCAGAGAATGTCAACAGCTATGATCACTTAGCAGTGGTTGCTTGAAACACTATGTTGGGATGAGGCCTGGCGCTGTATCTGCGATCAGTAGACAATGCTGCTTTGATCAGTTAATGGTGTCTATCACTGGCACAAGAAAGGGAGGTGATCATCCTGACCTATGTGTTTTCTCTCTCCTGGGAAGGGGATGCTACCGTTTTTGGAGGGATCTGATCAAGTACGAACGATAGAACACCTACTATGCTCTGGGTGCCATGTTCTTTGCATGTGTTTTTTTCATTTAATAGTAATCACAGGATCCCCTTTCCCTACCTTTACACAATTGGCAGATGAGAAAAACAGAGCTTCAGAAAAGGCGGAGACACTTGCCCAAGGCAAAAGAAACTAGTCAGTGGCTAACCAGCGTTGATAATTACCATTAAATACATAAATCACTAGGCTGATGAACAGAAATGTCAACAGAGAACAATCTGAAACCCATTAATTAGTGTGTGAATGTATATATTTGGCCAGAGGGCTTTGTCTTATTTATCTTTATTCTAGGACTCTGTGTTTGGCACAGCAACTAAGATGCCATATCTCCATACTCCTGGTAACCGTGGTGCAGGGCTCATGACACAGCTGCTGCCGGATACAGTTTAATTAGGATTCAGGCATTGTGCTAGACACCTTGGAGGAGTGGGTTTGGAGAGTGAAGAAATTTGGCTATACACATGATAGGAAAACTTCTAAGTCAAGATTTGGCACAAACTAGTACTCAGAGAATACTTGTGGGATCATTGAGTGCCGGGAGGGTCGACCACTGGGTGGGATTTAGAAGACAAATCAGAGATGGTCTTGGTGAAGACGGGGAAGGGGCATCTTTTACCCTTTCTTGGGAGGGCGCAAGGATACAAGGAGCAGCCTGCCTGCTGCTGATCCCCCAGATGCCAAGACACAAGGGCAAGTTTCAGGGTTCCTCTGAGGCAAGTCCTGTAGGGAGCACCCTGCATCAAGAAAGCTATTTCTGGTTTTGTGTTCTGCCAGCAAGGGGCTGGGAGGCTTGGGGGAGCCAGATCCGCAGCTGGGGTTCTGGAGCTCAGAGTCAGGACAATGCCAACTTCCTCTTGCCTAGAGCACCTGAATGTCACAGCAGGAGCGGGGAGGCAGCAGGGAGAGATGGCCTTGGGGAGCCCAGTCTTCCCCCGCCACATCTTTTCCCAGCTGTGTCCCTTCCGTGGTAACTTTGAGGGTGATTTATCTCATCTGCAGAGTTGGCATATTGCAATTTTAAAGAGTCTCAAATTATGAAATCACTGTGAGATGGGGAGAAGTTTTTTTTTTTTTTCCATTTCATAGATGAGAAAACTAAGACTAATGGAGTTATTTATAACAGCAGCAACAACAGTATGTGTTAGACATTATACTACGCATTTCAAATATACTAACTCATTACAGTCTCACAATGCCCTACAAGACGAGGAGTATTCTTATCTCGACTTTCAGGCGAGGAAACTGAAGCCCAGGGAGTCCAGCAATTCCTCAGACCCAGTCCCATCTGATTCCAGAACCAGTGCTCCGGCCCCTCTGCTCGGCTACCTCCTTGTCAGTTGGTTAATTAGCACATTAATTAATAATTTGCATTTACATAATGCTTTACATTTTCCAAATACATTATGCATTTTTGTGACTTTGAGTTGTGCTTGAATACTGTAAGATAAGAGGAACGGGTATTTTTTTCATCACATCCTTTGACACATCAAAAATTACGCCAGGAGTTGGAAGATACTTTCTGCTCTACTCCGGGCTGTATTTTGTACACATGATACTTTGCACTTCATACATTATGTATAGAGCATGATAACTTGCTTATTTATTTAGACACAAAAAGAGACAGACAGACAAAGATCCCATCTGCTGCTTAACTTTCCAAATGCTTACAAGAGCCAGGGCTGGGCTGCGGCTGAAGCCAGGAGGCCGAAACCAAATCCAGCTCTTCCATGGATCATGGGTGGCAGGAACCCAATTACTTGAGCCATCACCACTGCCTGCCAGGATTTGCATTAGCAGGAAACTAGAGTCCAGAGCCAGAGCTAGGAATTTAACCCAAGTTCAAGGTCAAGGATACAAGTGTCTTGACCACTGGGCTACACACCTGCCCTAAACAGGACACAGCACAGCAAAGTAACCCATGTACTCTACTGTACTTCACTTTTCCAAGCCTCAATGTTGTCACCTATGAAATGGAAGAAATGACTTTATTCCAAGGCCACTGTGAGAATTGGAGATGACAAATCAGAAAAGAACCAAGCACAGCTTGCACATCTGAAAAGCCCGGTGCACGGGAGCCACCCAGCTGCTCCCCTCAGAGTTTTTACAGGAGTGCACACATATTCTCTTGATGGTTCTCCATAAGGACAGGAGTGAGCGATCTCAGGGTGACTGGCTGCAGTTAACCTGGTCATCTGTACCTGAGGAACAGTACATGTGTGCTCTTAATAGCCCCTTTTTACCCCCTGCACATCCATTCACTGGAAAGGAAGGGACTTAGACCAGAAGCCATGCAACCGTCAAGAGATCTGCTATCAGTGGGCTCTGAGTTTCCAGCAACTGGCCCTGTACCAAAGCCTTCAGCATTGTTGGACTCCACTTGGCAAGGCCACGCCAGAGCACTAGCCAGGATTGGGTTAAACTACTTCTGGTACGACTTCTCTGCGAGGCAAAAAGAGACTCAAAGAACAGAGAGAATGTATTTACCATTGGAACATAGATTTTGTGATTACAAGTTATCTAGCCATGCCCTATATCCTTGGGCTGTAATTATGCTTGTTCTGAGTTTTCTTAAGAAGCAGCTAGGAACAGATGCAATTTAACAGAACCTAACCTAAATGGAAGCTTAGTGCTATCCTTCACGGTGGGATGCTCTGGCCCCGGGAGGACCTGGAAGCGGGCGCTGCTGCAGATGCAGGAATCTCCTTTTGTCTCCCATCCTCTTCCCGATGAATCCCTCAGCCCACTGGAGTCAATGCCCAGCTCTCCTCTTCTGTCAAGGAACACGGTCTTTGACTTTGAGAGGGCGTCTGCTGGCTGCACAGACCCGTAGACTGATATCATCTTGAATGGTGATAAGACGGCTCTTCCGGGCAAGATGCACAGCTGTAACAGGCCCTGGGATCCCAGAGTCTTGACACGAAACATTCACTTACTGACCGCATCTTAGTCTCGTATGGGCTGAAGAAGACTTCGCCTCGTGTGTTGCACAGGGACCACTTTCATCGTGGGGCTTCAAAGTCATGTTGCCTGATGCAGCAGGAAGACGAGGAAAGTCCCACTGCTCCTAACTCCTTCTTTCTGGCAGCTGCCCCGTGCTCCTGTTGAGAGTTCCCTGGCTAAAGCTCGTCGCAAGGTCCCAGGTGGGTGCTAGGAGAACTGGGAAGTGCGGTTGGGTGTCCTGCCTGAGTGGAAGGTAAAGGGATTGGTGCCCCTGGAATCACATACTAGGACGAGCACCTCCGACTTTCGTTGGCAAGTTCTTTCCTCCATTTCAGTGGAAGAGGACAGGAAAACCACGTTACTGTCTTCTGAGCATTTTCTGTGGGCCAGGCACTAAACTCTGCATCCCTATCATGGTTAACATATGGAGTCTGCCCAGGATATGGCAGTCCCCCATTTCCCAAGGGGAATATGCTCCAAGACCACCAGCGGATGCCTGAAACCACGGTCAGCATGCAACCTTGTGTTGTTTCCTGTACAGACAATAGCAGATTTGACACCAAGAGTGTATTATGCGCGGTGGCCATGCCTTTTGCATTTTGAAGAGCAACAGCAAAACTAGTATGACCTTCTTCTTCTTCACAATTCTGTGGATGGGAGATTCATTGTTACTGTAGATCTTAGCAACTTCAACGTGAAGGTTTTTTTTTATTATTATTATTATTATATAGAACTTTTTGCCTTTTCCCTTAAAGAACGTCCTTTATGGCTTCTCTCTGGCATATCCAAATTGCCAGCATCGCTACTTCTGAGCTTGGGGCATTATTAAGTAAAATAAAGGTTACTTGAACACAAACACTGAGATAACACAGCAGTCATTCTGACCTGGTGACTATAGGGAGGGCAGTGAATATACCCTGAGTACTCTGGACAAAGGGCTAACTCAATTCTGTGGTGGGATGGAGCAACATGGTGTGAGATTTTCTCTCATTGCTCAGAAAGTCTTGTGCTTCAAAACTTATGAATTGTTTCTTTCTGGAACCTGCCACTTAATATTTCAAGACAGCAGTAAATGGGTAAATGAACATGCAGAAAGCAAAACTGTGGATAAGGGGGAATGGATGTGTGTTATTATTTCCATTTTATAGATAAGGAAAGCCTGTACATGAGCAACAGACTTGATCACTAGAAAACTCTGGAGCCAGGATCTGAACATGAATCTGTGCTCTGAACCGTTAGACCACACTGCCCATAGGAAGTACAGCTTTCAAACCAAATGATAGACAAAGTGCTTCCATATTGTTAGTGCTTATTAAATGTGCATTACAAAGCAAAAACCAGAAAAACAAACATTCAGTTGTCAAAAAGTTTTTCATTGATCTTTGGGGAGTTACCACCTCTGTTTTTTTTGTTTGGTTTTTTTTTTTTTTTTTTTTTTTTTGCAAACTGCTATCCCATTTATTCACGTGCAAATTCAGCTACCATTTATTGAGTGTGTTTTATGTGTTACTCATAGTCTTGGGCACTTGAGCTGTGAAGTGGGGCTGGATACAGTTCCTGCCCTCAAGGAGCAGAGTTAGGTATGGGATGGAGTCTTCCTTCCAAAATTGTGAGAGAGTCTGCAAAAGGGCAGTAGAATTATCTGAAGCTTGTGGTCTGATTGGCCAAGTGGGATGGGATGGAAACCGATTTAATTAGGTCTACTTTCCATTCATGGGGGAAGCCATGTAAGTAGAAGGATGAAGGACAGTAATATTTTTATTTGTATGTATCTAGAATTTTTTCTTCCTTTCCCTTATCATGACATGGCATTGTCTGCATCTCATTTAGGACCACAAGAGACACAGTTATAATCACCCTGGACACCATGGTTGGTGCAGGACTAGTTGATACTAGGAAATCTATCTCAGCTCTTTCTCAGAATCAAGTGCCCAGGAAGGTGACTCTCACTGGACTCCGGTATTTAAAAGAGGCCATGCTGGACAGGAATAGGAAGAGTAACCCCAGCGTCTATTGAGTGTCTGCAGCAATGCTGGTGTTCCCACTGTGCTGCTCAGTCCTACTGCTTACACCTACCCAGTTCATCTTCACACCCAGATGACCAGCACCAGGAGTGAAAACCCTGTAAAGTGGGTGCATGTTCCTCGTCCTCACTTGACAGTTGAGAGATGTGGAGGTCAGAGAGGTGACAGCACTCATTCAAGGTCACAAAACTAATGAGGGGTCAAACAGGGATTTTAGGCCAGCGCCATGGCTCAATAGGCTAATCCTCCGGCTATGGCGCCGGCACACCGGGTTCTAGTCCCAGTCGGGGCGCCAGATTCTGTCCCAGTTGCTCCTCTTCCAAGCCAGCTCTCTGCTGTGGCCTGGGAGTGCAGTGGAGGATGGCCCAAGTGCTTGGGCCCTGCACCCCATGGGAGACCAGGAGAAGCACCTGGCTCCTGGCTTCGGATCAGCACAGTGCGCCGGCCGCAGTGGCCATTGGAGGGTGAACCAACGGTAAAGAAAGACCTTTCTCTCTGTCTGTCTCTCTCACTGTCCACTCTGCCTGTCAAAAAAACAAAACAAAACAACAACAACAACAACAACAAAACCAGGGATTTGAATCCCAGGTCTTGCCCGCATAATTACTCTACCACCACATCTCTGGGTCCCAAGGCTAAGGATTGTGGGAGGATAGCTTGGCTTGGGGTACAGCCCCAGTCATCGTGGACTGGGGGCAAGTAGATTGGATCTGTCCATTGGCCTGGGCTCCCCCGCCTCCTGCTGGCTCCCACAACCAGCCCCATCCAATCAGAGCCCAAAGCTGAGTGGCTATGAACCCTCACAGTTTCCTGCACCTCCTGCATCCCAGCCCCCAGGACTCTGGGGTATCCTTTATTCTGAGTTCATTCAGGGACGTGCTGCAAAAGATTGAAGTCAGCAATTGCGTCGACTGCCAGCTGCCAAAAATGAGGGCAATTTTCTACATATTTTCTGTTCCTGTTTCCCCGTCTTGCATTCCCCCTAGGGTTTGAGATTGTTAAGCGGGTGAAATGGTAAAGGTGTGAGAGGGGGTCACCAGCTGAAAACGAGGTACCTCCTACACAGGGGTGTCGGGAGGTGGCCAAGACCCCACACCCAGAAGAGCTTCCAAAGGAATCTCTCTTAACAGGCAGTGGAAGATCAGGGGGACACTGGGAGGCTTTGTCCCCCCAAATTCCTGGCTGTAGTGAGTTGAGGTCACTCATTTTCATGGATGTATTTCCTCATTTCAGCAGAACCTTAGGGCTCCTCAACTGCCTGCCCCCTTCCTCCTCCACGGCCCTCTAAGTGAACCATCCTAGAGAAAATGCCAATTATCTTTCAGTTCTCTCTGTAGAGGATGATATTACAAAACCTTCACCTGAACAGGCGATCAGGGTATGCAGGCAAGAAGTACAGGGAGTGAAATGTCACCCAGGCATTTCACACATCAATCCCAAAAGACTGCGTCGTGTTCTGGATTGTGGATGTTTGTGGTTCCTCTCAACTTTGATAAGCGTTTGTCCTGCATTATTGAGCCTCTGATTTTGAATATTTACTTTGGTATCTCATTTTTGTGTTTGAAATTTTATATACTGTTTTCTGCTTTTAAGTTTTATGTATTTAAAAGGAAGAAAGAGAGACAGAGAGACGGGGGGGGGGGGGGGGAGGGGATGGAGATCCTCCGACTGCTTGTTCACTCCCCGAATGCCTGCAGTGAGCCTCCAAACTTGTTTAAGCTTCAGGCTCTGTACGCCTAGTGATGTCCCTCGTTCTCAGATTCTGAGAGCCCAGGTGTCTGTGGTTTTTATACTCCATGGACCCAAAATTCGTCATCCCCCAAGCCTTTTGGGGTCCCTCTCAACCATTCTGCCGCCCACCCCGCTGCAGGACCCCCACGGGGCCTTGTTCATGGACATTGGACTCCCAGATGCCAGTGTCCTGAAGCTCCCCACTTGTGTCCCCCACACTGTGGACCAGGATAGTGTGCTCCCGGGGGGTTCAGCAAAGCGAGGCAGCCGCACCTGAAGGAGGGGGAGGGGGCAGAGAGAGTGCAGCTCTCTGAGAGCCCTGGGTTTCTTCAGATTTCCACGCTCAGCCCTCAGATGCTACGAGAGGGCTAACCTCCTCTTAGCCAAAGGTGGGTCCGAGTAGGAAGGGGCCCCCAACCCCCTTACTTTACAGGCAGGGGAACTGACCAGAGCCAGCCAGGACCCAAACCCTCTTCCCGCTGCCCTTTGCCCCGGACTGGGAAAGCAGGGGAAGTGGAGGAGGCACGTTGCTCCCTGCGGAGGAAGGAGTTGGGGTGACATCAAAGGCAGGTTTCCCAGTGTCTGCCGGTCACCCCCACCCACAGGCTCTGCTTCCTGGGCCCCTGGCCTTTGTCCCTGGGCAGGACTGAGGCTCCTTGATTATGTCCCTGTGTTTTCAGGAGCACCCGGCTGGTTCACCCAGAGAGGACAAAAAAATGCTGCCGTCAGCAGCGGCTCAGTCCCTGCTGGCTTCCGGTTCCAGTGTTTGCCCTGCACAAAAGCTTAATTTGAAATAAACATAGTAGAGGTTTTACAACGGGCTCTCTGTGAACTCCCCAAACTCTGGACTCAGGAGGAGAGAGGGCAAGGGGTCAGTTTGGAGCAAATTCCCTGCTGGGGTTCACAGCTTCAAGTGCCTCTGATTAACTCTTTCCTGTACCGAGCCTGGAGGATGGACCCCCGTGTGTCAGAGCTGAAGGGGCCCCTTCTGACAGGTGGGTAAACTCAGCTGTCCCACTACTCTCCAAGATGATCAATGGGACACTTCCTGAGGAATCAGCAGCGTGGCGGTTCCCAAACTTGACTGCTCTTGGGAATCACCTGGTGATCTTTAAGAAATATTGATACCTGGACCCGCCTCCTGATACTCTGATTTCATTGATCCTGGGAGAGAGCCCAGGGTATCAGAAAGTCTTAAACTGTCCCTGGGTGACCCTGTCGTGGGTGGTGACGGTGCACAGAGGTATGTATTTGAATCTGCTCCACTCTTTCGGAACTGTGTCCCTCAGCAAGTGACTTCAGTTCTTCCTCTGTGAATTAGAGCAAATGGGAACACCTACCTCATATGCAAAGTGGGAATTAAATGAGTTAATGTATACACCAAGCGCTTAACACAGTGTCTCTCGCAGGGCAAGTGATCCCTGAGTGTTAGTTTTATTGTTGTTATTTTGTTACTAATAGATAGCATTATGCCAAGGACCCAGCCTGGGACATGACAGGCGGTTGCACTCACCAGTGCACTGAGGATTGCGTTACGATCCAGGAGATCTGATTCTTTTCCTGACCATTCTGAGAACAAACGAGCTGTGTGACCTTGGGCAAAGCTCTTCACCTCTCTGGGTTCAGCTGCCTCATCGCACCAGATGGTTCTCACAGTCCCTGCCTATGTATTGTCCAGGGGAGTTGTGTGATTCCAATAAGATAATGGATTTGAACGAGCTTTGAAAACAGGACTGCACCGGAGGAATTTGAGATATTACGATTATGACGGCCATTTCATCCCCCTCGCGCCCTGGCTGGCCCATCTGTTCCGGGAGCGTTTCCTTCTCTCTCTGCCTCCCTTGGCCGCCAGTCCTGAGCTGCTCAGGCTGACATTTGGGTAGCTTCCAAGGCAGATTCCCATCTGCCCTCAACGAAGCTCCTTTCTCTCCTCTCTCGTGACCGCCCTGCTGGCTTCTGGTGCCACGGTGGCCAGAAGAGTCACCACTCATCTCATTCATTCCCTGGGGTCAGAAAGTAGCCAACAATCTTGGATTTTCCACAGTGGAAGAGTTGGGAGGTCCCTGTGGACACCCTAGCCGATGCCAGAGAGTGGCAGGTAGATTGAGATCCGGACTTACCTTCCTGGACCCCACTCCGGTCCTCCTGTGTTACCCATCCCCCCACTCTGCCTGAATGACCTTGAGCTCCTGGCCATGGGTCCTGGGTATAACCCCCTGGAGCTCCTCAACTTCTCTTGATGGGGTTTTGCCTATGGGAGGAAATCAGGCTGTTTCCCAAGGACAATCTGTACCTTGGACTGAGCCATTTAACGTCTTTGAGACTCAGTCATCCAGTGGGAACAACACCACCTCTCCTGTGTTGCCTCAGATGCCAACGTTGTGGCCAAGGATGGGGACAGCGGTGTGATGACACCACAGGGCCAGATCCCCTGGCTGGACATGGGGGGCCAAGGCAGAGGCATCTGGGTGGCTCCAAGCTGTGTGGGCTGGGAGGAGCCTGGGAGAGGGCAGGGCCTGCCCGGGATTGGCAGCTGCTCCTGGCTGGCAGATGGTCTCCTGTATGGGCCACCCCAGGGTCAGCTTTATGGATTCGCACATTAACCCTTCCCTCCCCAGCAGCCCCTTAGCCACCGGTTCTTTTTGCTGGGTCTGTAACTGAGCTGTAGACCAGACCCTGGCCCACGTTGCCACTCCAGAGACAGACTCTCCCTCGTGTGTGTGTGCACAGATGGGCCCTGGACCCCCACAGCACACAGAACTGGGCAAGCCCAAAGAAGGGGCACTCTCTTAGGATGCATCTCGTTAGCAAATACTAACTTTTGTAAACACTGATGGAAAGAAAGTACTACACAGAATATTTTGGGGTTTATGATTTTAGACTCACTAGCTCACTTTCTCTGTCTCCTCTCTCTCTCTCTCTCTCTCTCTCTCTCTCTCTCTCTCTCTCTATACCAGTATGGGGTAGTATTGGCCATATTGTTTTATTCCAGATGTTTTTACATTTTGCAGTAGCATCTGAGAATCTTCCCATGTAAGCATCTACCCATCTCATCATCTTTAATCTCTGTGTAGTATTCTACTATGGGTTTGTGGCAGAGGAAATATACCCATCCACCACTGCTGGATGACATCATAAGATAAAGAAGGAACACATTCAGAGAGGCTGAGTGATGTGCCCAAGGTCACACAGCCTAGAAATTACAGGCTGTGCCCAAATTTTGGTCTTGGGGCTTGAAATTCATTTTTCTTTTTCAGAGTAACTGGGGTGAGGGTTTAGAAGCACTTAGTGGGGAGGAACCCACTCCGAGGGCTCCAGACAAGCCTTGCTTTTCGGTTGCTTGTTCGGCTCAGCTCTGGGCTAGGATGCCAGCCCTTCGTTATCGCTGTGTGACTCTGGTCAGCCTGACTCCCCTCTCTCAGCCTCCGTTTCTCCGGCCCTAAATCCAGATGGAAACCTATTAAGCTCTAACTTATCAGGCTGCTGTAAGTGTGGGGGAGGGGAGTTGAATAAGAAATGTCTCCCATAGGGGGCCAATGGCAGGTGCTCAGTGGTGAGGGGAGCGGGATTCCGCTGCTGCTAGGATTGCTCCACATCTGTCCGTATTAACTAATACCTCGTGTTATTGCAAGTCTAGTAGTATTTGAGCGATAACTGCAACGTTAGCCTCAGTCCAGGGGTTGTAAGACCTCAAGCAAGTGCCTTTTCCCACCTGGGCCTCAGCTCACCTACCTGTGAGAGCCTGGATGACTTCTGGGGGTGATCCTGTCCCCCCACTCGAGCTCCTTATGCTCCTTAACCCCTTTCAGGGTTGACATCAGTGTCCTCTCTCTCCCCTCCCCCACCAGCCAGAGCCAACTGGCTGCCCTCCCCCCACCCCCCACCCCTACCCTCTCCGCTCCTGGGGCCCTGTGACACTAATTGATACGGAGCTTCCCCTCTAATCCTGCCTCTGCCTCCGGGCCCTTGTTCCTCGGGCATCTGCTTGGTGCGAGGAGGAGGAGGCAGGGCCAATCGCCACCCGCCTGTCTGCCATCTGGTCCCCGTCCCCTCCCTCCTCTCAGCCCTCCAAGAAGAATCTGTAATGAATCGTGGCCCCCGCCCAAGGGGCTGGGGGGAAAAGGGCGCATGCTGGCCGCGGATGCACGCACGCACGCGCGCGCAGGGCCTGCAGACACAATTATGTGCGGAGCTTTTGTGAGGCCCTCCCAGGCCCTCTCCGGCTGAGCAGCTGCCGGGAGGAGGCTTTAATTATCCCACCGAATGACATCTTTGGCAGCCCCCGGGGGACTGGACGAGATGAAGAGGGCAACGGGCAGGGGGAGGAGGACAATGAAACTGGAGAATCCAGGACAAGCAAGGCAAGGCCCGCACACGCTCCCGGGCAGGAATGCTGGGGACCTGCCTGGCCCCCAGCCTCAGATCCCCGGACTTTCCAAATCTGGGGGCCCAGCGAAACACTGACCGGGGCTGTCCCACGTGACTTCCTCTCTCACCCAGCCAATGGATCGGGGCTGCCTCCTAGCGCCTGGTGACAAGAGCCAGGCCTTGAGCTCTGTACACCTGGGTTCTCATTTGGCTGGGCTTCCTGCAGGGCCCTGTACCACTGGGGCCAACTGCTGCACCTGTCTTAGCCTTGAGTTCTTTGTAAGAAGAGGATAACAGGAATAGCTACACACAGGGCTCTTGAATGAGGCTAAGAACACTCATGCCGGGCCGGGCCGACGCTGTGGCAAAGCGGGGTAAGCCTCCGCCTGCGACACTGGCATCCTACAGGGACGCTGGTTTGAGTTCTGGCTGTTCCACTTCGATCCAGCTCCCTGCTTGCTAATGAGCCTGGGAAAGCAGTGGAAGATGGCCCAACTGCTTAGGCCATGGCACCCATGTGGGAGACCTGGCTTCTGGCTTCTCATTGGTCCAGCTCCAGCTGCTGTGGTCATTTGGGAAGTGAAACAGAGGATGGAAGACCTCTCTCTCTGTAATTCTGCCTCTCAATAAATAAATAAATCTTAAAAAGAAAAGATTGGGGCCGGCGCCATGGCTCACTCGGTTAATCTTCCACCTGTGGCACCAACATCCCGTATGGGCACTGGGTTCCAGTCCTGGTTGCTCCTCTTCCAGTCCAGCTCTCTGCTGTGGCCCAAGAGGGCAGTGGAGGATGGCCCAAGTGCTTGGGCCCTGCACCCACATGGGAGACCAGGAGAAGCACCTGGCTCCTGGCTTCTGATCGGCGCAGTGCAGGCCATGGCGGCCATTTGGGGAATGAACCAATGGAAGGAAGACCTTTCTCTCTGTCTCTCTCTCGCTTTCTATAACTCTACCTGTGAAATAAAAAAATAAAGAAAAGATCATTCATGCAGATGGTAAATGCTCACTGAGTGCCTGCTGTATACCAGGCACCGTAAGAGACCAGGCACCGTAGGAGGAGTCCCAGCTACAAGAGAGTTGTAAGCCAGGTGGAGATGGTGTAGACAGGAAAGAAGGAAACCAACTAATAAAATGACCGGAATCCTGAGTCGGGCCAGCTCGGTATTGCTTCACGTGACTGTTCCAGGGATTTCCACCAGCGCCCGTGTTGGTCAGGACCTATTTCCTCTGTTCACTGCTGTAACTGTGGACCCCAGTGTTGCAGGAGTCTTTGCCAGTGGGAAGATGTTTTCTGTGCATCAGAGCAGCTTCAGACTCAGAGCGTGGTGCACAGCAGGTGCCCAGAGAATGTCTCCTGAGGTGCACAACTCAGTGGCCAGGGAGGAAAGGACCAGCCCTTATATGGGAGGCCGCCAGGGGGCCTGTCCACTCCACAAGTTCTCCTTGGTCCTTCAGTGTTGAAAACTAGACACTGTTTTTGTTTGTCTGTTGTCCAGGTTGAGGAAGATGTAAGGAGACATATATACCCATATGTTGCTGCTGGGCTTATAAACTGGCACAGCCATGGCAAGTTTATTTCTTATGACCAGATTTTGATGTCAGTTCTGGAGGGAAGAAGTCAGTGCAAGAGTGTTTCTTGCAGCTGTATTATCAAGGAAAACCTGCAAATAGTCCAGATGTTCTTCCGTAGGAGATGGTCAAAGAGACAGTGGGACATAGGTAGCCACGGAAGCCAATGCAGCAGTAGTGAAGATGTGTGTTGACATGCTTGTGGATCTCCAAGAGACCGAGAGGGAGAAAAGCAAGTTCCAGAATGACAAACAGTAATAGGACTTTATACACCATGCCTACCAGAAAGCATTCTGGCCATCTATCTATCCACCTGTCTAGACATACAAAATACCACATACTGAATGTAAATCTGTATTGTAGGAAACTGTCTTAAGGGTGCACACCAAACTGCTGGTGACAGCGTCCTATGAAAAAGAGGGGGACTATTTCCACTTTACCTCTGTGTCTTACAAATAAAAGTACTTCAGGTATTTCAGGAAATTGAAATGAAATGATGAGTTTATTTTGGTGTAATTTTAAGAAAAATCCATGCATAAAGTTTTCTCTTAATATGCATTTTCTGTGAACATTTTGAAGAGCCCTTGTATGCATGGATTTCAGAATCTTTTGCACCAAAATAAACTTTTCATTCTATTTTCTCACGTACTTTTTGAAGTAATCTCATATTGAATGACAATATTTTGTTTTATAAAATTTTTTAAAGTTTTATTTATTTGAAACCAGAGAAAGAGAGAGAGGGAGAAAGATAGATCTTCCATCTGGTGGTTCAGTTCCCAAAAGGCCACAATGGCTGGTGCTTACGGTAGCCTGGGAAGAAACGCTGTCGGCTGCCAGTGAGCTCTCGGCCATGCGTGGAAGTACCAGGAGGAAAAGGGGACATCGGGCCACCCTCCAGCGCTTTCAGATGCACCGTCACGGTGGGGCGCATCACCACTGTTTCCTTGTGCGAAGTCCCATGATCGGCAAGGGTCTCAGAAGGGTGCTTGTGTATACGTCATAACCAAACAAGTTTCAGAGCTCAACAACCAGACTGTTTACTCTTCCGTGTTGAGTTCTGTATCCTTGGTTAGCAACACAGAAGTAAATAAATGACCTCAGCCGCAAGAATGGCACCAACAAACCGGTAGCCTCTCCAATCGATGGTGAGAAAGTCAGGCCCACGGAGCCTGAACAGCTAACCTGAGGCTACACAGGCACGCGTACAGCATGAGCCGGGGTTAAGGACTCAGCTGGATTCCATTTCTGGAGTTTTCATCTTATACTGCATGATCTGCTTTCTGCTAAACACTTTGTCCACAAGTTTTATTCCTAAAAGTAACACATGTTATAAAGAGCCCAGGAGGGGGCACCAGCACCGTGACTCACTTGGCTAATCCTCCGCCTGCGGCGCCGACATCCCATATGGGCGCTGGGTTCTAGTCCCAGTTGCTCCTTTTCCGGTCCAGCTCTCTGCTGTGGCCCGGGAGTGCAGTGGAGGATGGCCCAAGTGCTTGGGTGCCTGTACCCACGTAGGAGACCAGGAAGAAGCACCTGGTTCCTGGCTTCGGATCAGCATAGCTCTGGCCATAGCGGCCATTTGGTGGGTGAACCAAGAGAAGGAAGACCTTTCTCTCTCATTGTCTAACTCTATCTGTCACACACACACACAAAAAAAAAAAGGCTCAGGAGAGGTGAGCACTGTGGCACAACAGGTTAAACCCCAGCTTGGGATACCCACATTCCACATCAGAGTGCCAGTCCAAGTCCCCGCTCCTCTGCTTCCTGCTAATGCATCCTGGGAGGCAGCAGATGATGGCTCACGTGTTGGAGCCGCTGCCACACACAAGAGAGACCTGGATGGAGTTCCAGGCTCCTAGCTTTGGACTGGATCAGCCTTGCCTACTGCAGTTGTCTGGGGGAGTGAGCCAGTGGATGGAGGAGCTCGCTCGCTCGCTCTCTGTCTCTGTCTCTCTGTTTCTGTGTCTCTCTCTGTCTCTCTGTTTCTGTCTCTCTCTGTGTCTCTGTGTCTCTGTGTCTCTCTGTCTCTCTGTCTCTCTCTGTGTCTCTCTCTGTGTCTCTCTGTCTCTCTGTTTCTGTGTCTCTGTGTGTCTCTCTGTCTCTGTCTCTGTGTGTCTCTCTCTCTCTGTCTCTCTCTCTCTGCTCAAGTACATGGAGCTCTAAGGTCCCTCACCTTAATTTTCTACTCCTGTCCTCTGCTGGGACATTCGCCTTCTCCTCCTCACTTTGCGTTGTGGATTTCGAACCTGTCCATGACTACATTTAGGGCCACCTTACTCTTTTCTAGGAGCTTCCTTAAGTCTCACCGCATACATGTGTCTTCAATTATTTAATCATCCCATTAAACCACCCTCAGGTCCTTATCTGCAGTTTTGCCATCACAGACACAATGACAATAGGATTTTTGGCTCATTTCTGTTTGCCCACTTT
Source organism: Sylvilagus floridanus (assembly GCA_949820135.1). Lineage (NCBI taxonomy): Eukaryota > Metazoa > Chordata > Mammalia > Lagomorpha > Leporidae > Sylvilagus > Sylvilagus floridanus. The sequence goes on along the minus strand of OX463233.1, from coordinate 168,591,903 downwards.
GGGCAGGGTGTCTCATACTGTGGGTTCCTGGAAATAGATTTTGTTGCTTAATTGACTGCTGCAAAGTTACACTCTCACCCTTGCCCCAGGGTGTAAGAATCCTCTCCTCTGCCCCATCACAAGATGGGATTATCCACTTGTACCTTTCCCATTCAGAGATTGACAAAGTAGTAAATACTTGGTTTAGTTTCCCTTTCTTTAATGATGAATAGCCACACACCATTGCATGTTCTTTGGCCCTTTTATATTTTTCTGTGGTTACTTTACTTCTTCAAGTCTTTCATCCTTTTAAAAGAATTGGACTTTTTTTTTTTTTTAATTTGTAAGGGCTCTTTGCATATTATGGAAATTATTCTTCTAAGTTGTCTTGTATGTTGACTCAAACCTTATTGGTTATTGTTTCTGGTAAAGTTAGAGATTCAGAGAAGACCAAAAAGTGCACCGTAGGTAGCCTTTGGAGCCAGGGTAGGAAGGAGAGTACGATTCCGTCTCCCTCACCATCCCTCTCTCCCCTACTCCACCAAGAATGAATCGCTGTGACAGATGGAGACCTGTGAGTCAGAACAGGTATGAGGCGCTAATCTCCCCTTCCCCTGCTGGACCTGGGTTCAAAGGAGGAAAGAAATATTATCTGCAAGGAGGGCTGGGCTGGTTCCCAGGTCCAAGCTGCAGTTGGCAGCCTGGTCCCCAGTCCCCAAATGCCACTTCGTGTTTTTAAAGACCAGACACAAGGGAGCATATGTCCCACAAGAACCCTGCAATGTTTAAATTTAGGCAGGCACAGGAAGTGAGGAGGTGGGAAGGGAGGGTGGGGGGCTCCTCTGGGCCTGTTTGGCTTCAGAGTGCGGGGACAGGACGGGCTGGATGTGATTAGTGAGAAGACAGCACATCCATGGCCACTGAAACTGTGGAGTGTGTCACAGCAATGCCCCAAACCCACTGAATGAAAGATTCCTCCAACCCAGCTTAACCATTCTACCCCAGAAAAGGCCTCAGACCTGCGCCCGAATTCTGTTCAAGAACTTTGGTGAAGCAATGAGTTATGGGATTAATATTGCATAAATGTGGTTTTTATTTTTGACAGGCAGAGTTAGACAGTGAGAGAGAGAGACAGGGAGACAGAGAGAAAGGTCTTCCTTCCACTGGTTCACCCCCAAAATAGCATACTGCACTGATCAGAAGCCAGGAGCCAGGTGCTTCCTCCTGGTCTCCCATGTGGGTACAGGGCCCAAGCACTTGGGCCATCGTCCACTGCCTTCCCGGGCCACAGCAGAGAGCTGGACTAGAGGAGGAGCAACAGGGACGGAATCTGGTACCCCAACCGGGACTAGAACCCCGGGGGTGCCGGCACCGCAGGTGGAGGATTAGCCAAGTGAGCTGTGGCGCCGACCTGCATAAATGTTTTATTGCAACACTGTTGTGACTGTAAAAAATTAGGAATATTCTAAATGTCCGGGCAGTAGAATTTGTGATTTAGCCAAAGCATGGACTGCAAGGAAGCAGTTAAAATCATACAAGGCTAAACTATACATGTGGACATAGAAGAGGGACCAGGTGTTTGCTGAGTGGAAGATGGCAATCATAGGTATATGTAGAGTAGAGCTTGGAATGGCAGGATCATTCCCCCCCCCCCGCAGCCGATCCATCAGCAAGTCTATCAGTGACCAGCATGGCCTGAATCCCTCCCTCTCCGTCTCCACTGCTGCTGAGCAAGTCGGAGCGGGGGCCGTCTCTGATTGGACCTGCAGGGTGTCTCTCAAATATCCCACGGCTGCTTGCGTTGCATCTGCTGCTGCACGCTGCGCTGTGTGTGCTGGCCAGAGCGATCACTTATAAGCCAAACCAGCTGTGTCACTCCTCTGCGCAAAACCTGCACTGCTGGGGACTCCGAATGAGATCCCAAGCTCTTGGCAGTGCCCCAGCCTCCCTCCGCCCCTCTTCTTCCCTCTCCCACTCGCCCCTCCCCAGTGGTCCTGTTGCGGTTCCCCGTGCGCCCCATCCTCCGCCCCGACTGGGGTCCTCGTGCCTCATCCTCGTCTGTTCTTCCTCCATAGCTGTGCACGGCCAAGTGCCCAGATGTCAGCAGAAATGCTCCCCCTCCCACCCCAAGAGTGGTCTCCTCTGATCACCTGCAGTGAATGGAACACTCCCGTCACCAGTTCACATCCACCTGGAACCTTGAATGCGACTCTATTTGGAAATGGGGCTGTTGCAGATTTAAATTAAAATGAGGTCATATTGGAGCAAGGTGGGCCCCTGAACCCGAGATGACCGAGGTCCTTAACAGAGAAGAGACACAGACTCAGAAAAGACAGCCATGGGACGGGATAAGCAGAGGTTAGGACAATGCTGTCACAATCCAAGGAATGCCACTGCCACTAGAAGAGGAAGAGGCAAGGCAAGGTTCTCTCCTGGCGGCTTTGCAGGAGCCTGGGCCTCCCAGCACCTTGCTTTTGAAGTTCTAGCCTCCAACATAGGCAGAGAACAAATGTCCATGGTCTAAGCCACCCCATTAGTGGCCTGTTGTTGGGCAGCCCCAGGACACAGTGCAGTCTTCCCTCCCCATCCACGTGGGTTGGGCTGTAGCACCCTTGTGGGCACCAGCACCCACAGGTACTCAAGTTCCTTCTGTGCAGTGGGGTATTGAATCCAGGCACATCCTCATGAATACTTCAAATCACTGGAGATGACTTAACACTGCTTAACACAAATGAAAACTCTATGTAAATAAGTGTTATACCACATCGTCCAGGGAATAATGGGGGGGGGGGGTTGCACCTGTTTGGTTCAGACCGGCCACTGTAGGCCTGAGTGTGCGTGTGCAGGATGTGAAGGAGGCTCCGGTTCATCCAGGTGGAGCTGGAGGAGGTGAGGACCGTGCAGCAGGGCAGGTACCGCAGGGCGTGGCTTCACTCCTCTTTGTTCACATGTTTGGCATGTGGAAGCTTCAAGTTTTGCTTTTGGGAACTTCTTGAGTTTTTTCAAACATTTTCCATCTGTGGTTGGTTGAATTGGAAGGCCCACTATTCCACGTGTCTCCATGACCCCCCAAATCCTAGGCACTTTTCCCCTCACTTTCCTTTACTGCCCAGAGAGGAGCAAAATGTGGTCTTTGCTTCCATGAGTTCAGGGTACACTGATATATGATCCAAACATTTGTATCTTTAAATTTCAGACAGAGAGTGCACGCTGCCATTCCTGGTTCATTCCTCAAATGTCTGCAATCGCCAGGAGTAGGCTAGGCAGAAGCTGGGAGCTGGGAGCTGAATCCAGGCCTCCCACGTGGAGCTGTGACCAGTGCCCTGCAGGGTAGGGGGCCAGAGCTCGGTACCAAACGCAAGCACTCTGCCGTAGGCTCTGTCTGGATCCTAACCAGCATCAGAACCACCGGGCCGGAGGCCCACCCTGGATCTGTTAAAGAAGACAACATACGCAGACTTGCGTTTGCCCAGAGAACTAAGAATTGTGGGAGGAATGAAGCTTAGACTTTTGACCTTTCTCTTTGTCTGCTGTGAGGCTCGTACCCGAATTCGTGGCTCATCACTGGGGAAGGATCTGCCTTGCAGATCTCTGTTCTGTTTTCCCTTCATCACCCTGGCTAAGAAGCGCTGTTTATTTTTTAATATTAATTCTGATTTTACTATCTTTATTGGAATGAGGAGTCCTCAAAAAGTTCATGGAAAGTGCATGTTATGAACAAGCTATGGGCTTCAAAATTTCTTTGCATCAAAATAAACTTACCTTTTAAATGTTGTTTATTATTTTATCTATTTGAAAGGCAGACAGACAGACACAGAGCCTTCTCTCATCTGCTGTTTCACTCCTCAAAGGCTTACAAAAGACGGGCTGAAGTCAGGAGCTGGGGACTCGGGCCATGTCTCTCACTTGGGTGGCAGGGACCCGAGTACTTGAACCAACACCCACTGCCTCCCAAGATGTGCATGTCAGCAGGAAGCTGGAACTGGGACTTGAACCCAAGGGCTCAATCCAGTACGGGATGCAAGTGCCCCCATCGCTGGCTTCACTTAGCCTTAGCCTTATCTTTTAATTCTATTTATCCTTGAACTCTGAAGTATCCCCCTGCATTGACATATTTTGCCGCGTTTTGAGCAGCACGTTGGTAGTTTATCTTCTCTCATTTACAACGTCCTGCCATGGGAATGCCTGAGACAAGCGAGGTGGTAACATGCAGGCAGCAGGGCTCAGTCTGAATTCCAGCTCTGGCACGCACTGGCTGCGTGGATCCTCACATCTTCAACCCCACTTTTCTCATCTGTATAATGGGGATAAAAGAGTACTTATCCCATAGCATTGCTGAGAGGATTAATAATACACTGTTTAAAATAGAGACAATACTTATAAATACTCTGGGATCTGGAACATGGTATTTTTGCTTGTTAAATAGCCTACTTTAATATCCTCATGGATTTAAAAATCTCTTAAGACAGAAGCCATACCATCTACAGCTTAAACTACAAGTCCCCAGGGGTGTTTTATCCCATTTTTTTTTTTAGCCCCAGCTTCTATGACTGGCATATGGTAGCTGTTTGGTGAATCCTGGCTAAATGAATGAATGAATGAAACATTCCTTCCACCCATCAGGTGCAAGGTGGCGGACAAGTCACTTTTCCTTTTTGCACTTCACTCTCTGCCCCTTGAAACAGACACCTCTTCTATCTAAAGGTCCCTGATCCTGCATCTGGGTGGCACACTGGCATCCCATAGTCTTGGCTTAGGCATTGATGACTATATATATATACACACATATATATATACATATATATATATACATATATATATACATATATATATATATATATTTGACAGGCAGAGTTAGACAATGAGAGAGAGAGACAGAGGGAAAGTCTTCCTTTCATTGGTTCACCCCCCCCAAATGGCCCCTATGGCCTGTGCGCTACGCTGATCCGAAGCCAGGAGCCAGGTGCTTCCTCCTGGTCTCCCATGGGGTGCAGGGCCCAAGCACTTGGGCCATCCTCCACTGTACTCCCGGGCCACAGCAGAGAGCTGGACTGGAAGGGGAGCAACCAGGACAGGACTGGCGCCCCAACTGGGACTAGAACCTGGGGTGCCGGCACCACAGGCAGAGGATTAGCCTAGTGAGCCGCAGCGCCAGCCGATGACCATATATTTTTGGGGAGATTTTACCAAAGCTTCCTCCAGGACTGTGGACTTCTGCATCTGGGCTGAGGACTAAGAATATGCTTGGTGGGCAAGTAGCTGCTGCCTTCCCTGAGCTGGGTAAGATCGGTGGCAGCAATGGAAGGGGGAGGAGGGACGAGTGAGTGTGGCTATGCAAATAGAACTGGGAGACTAGAGTTCTGTGAACTCAAAGATTCTCTCTTTTTTTAAAAAAAATTTACTTATTTATTTGAAGATTTACAGAGAGAGAGACAGAGAGAAATGTCTTCCATCTGCTGGTTCACTCCCCAAATGGCTGCAACTGCCGGGACTGGGCCATGCTGAAGCCAGGAGCCAGGAGCTTCTTCCAGGTCTCCTACATGAGTGCAGGGGCCCAAGGACTTGGGGCAACTTGAAGACTCTTAAAAGCCACAAGAACAACAAGTAGAGTTCATTGAAGGAGAAGTTGGCTTGAAGGCTCCTGGCCCCCTCTGGGGAGTAGTCCATCTCATCTTCACATACCTCAACCCCACCCCACCTCCTTGTTCCATCCTCAGCAGGGTCAGTCAAGCCACAGTGAACTCATTCTGTCTCACTCCCCTCACTCAGCCTGTCTCCTCCCCCTACCTGCAGACTGGCAGCTCCACTGTGTCTCAAGTTGTAGACACAAGGTGACCCTCTGTGACCTTGGGCCGGCTACAGAACCCACCTGCCATGGCTTGGGTGTATCCCTCAAAGTTCATGTGATGGCAACATAAGCCCTGGTGCATGTCCCGGGGTTGCAAGGTGGGATCACCTTTAAGAGTTATCAGGTCCCTAACATGGTCCTCCAGGGAGAGGGTTTGTTATAAAAGCCAGTTCTGTCCTCTCAGTCTCTCTTGAGCCTCTTCTTTTGCCTTTCTGCCCTCCCATCATGGGACGATGTGGCAAGAAGGCCAACAGATGCCAGCTCCTCAGTGTTGGATCTCTCACCCTCCAGAACCATGAGAAATACATTTCTGTGATTTTTAAATTACCTAGTCTCAGATATTCTGTTATAGCAGCACAGAATGGAATCAGGCATCATCCGAACCCCAATTTCCTGCTCGTCAACACAGGGGAGAATAACTTAGCAGGGCTGTTGTGCATATTAAATGTAACAAAGTCAAAGGCTTATCAAAGCATAAAGACGTGATATGAATTCAAAGTATCATAGCCACTAAAATTATCACAAGGAGAGAGAGAAGAGAGGGAGAGGGAGAGAGGGAGGGAGGGAGGGAGGGAGACAGAGAGAGAAAGAGAGAAAGGCATTTCTTTACACACCTGAAAAACAATAAGTGAAATAGATGAATTTAACTGAAAGTGCTGGGCGGCCACTGGTCTTAGGAATTCCATGGATGGTACTCTAGAATATTGGAAAGAACCAATCTACCCATGTTGCTTTGCTGTAAGTTGGGAATTTTATACCCTGGATTCATTTAAAGAGGGCGCGCCTCCCCTCAAGTACCCAGGGAATCCGCTCTGCCATCACTCACCCCTCAGCGGCAGGTGGTGCTTGTGTGTGTCCTCCAGGATGGGTTGGTTGAAAGAATCCAAAACGTACTCATGAAAGAAAGGGGGGGGGGTCTCCCAGAACCCAAATGTTCTGAAATGACAGCTTCTGTCACGGATTCTCCATAGCCATCCAGATCTGCCCTCCATGGCGAACACACTCGATTTCCCTGCCCCAGTTCCGCATCCCCCACAGAAGGATCTGATTGGCAGAGGGGATGTGCAAATCATCTTGACGTAAATCAAGTCTTAATTTAAATTATCTGGGGAGCCAGCTACTTAAATATTTGATGGAGACTTAGAAAGCTGAGCACAAAATCCTTTGTGCAGCGGGGATGACCACACCCTCGTGGAAGACACGCTGGCCATCCGTGGGCCAAAATAACAGGTGTTGTGCCAAGGCTGCTGTGTCCTTTCCCTCAGTCAGATTGGGTGAAATACGGGGGGCATCACATGAGCCCAGAAGTTCCCCAGGGTTGGACCCCCAAGCATTTCCCCACCCACCCACCACAGCCAGAAACCCCACACGTTGGAAGTTTCTTGCCCTCTGTGTAGCAGCTGCCGCTTCACCCTGTTACTTCCCCAAGTACCACAGTGTGTTAGCTTTGCACCCCACCGGAAGAGCACCTTCCTCTGGCCCGTGAACATTCAGGGCCAGTGTCCATGGGGTCAGACCGCTTCACTGAGAAACAGAACCATCGCTCTCCACCATCCCCTCTCCCGCCGTTTTATTGGAGGAGCGGGACTTCACGGTTTAGCCATCATTTCAGAGCTATGGGGAAGGCGGTGGTTTGAAGAAGCAAGAAAATATCAGCAAATGTACAGAATTGCAGGGAATTAAGGGCGGGGAGACCACGTAAACTGGATCCTTCCGGGGGCTTGGATGACTTGGTAAGCTGGAAAGCCCTGAATGGTTTCCCCCCAAAAAACAGCTCTCTATCTAGAACCATGCAGCACCTTTGTGTGGCCAGTGAAGGAAGCCCTGTCTCTGGGAGGCACAGCTGAACCACTGGAGCACAGCTGAAGTCCAGCCCTCTCTTACCGCCCACCATAGGGTATCTTTGTGCAGGTGTAGCTTGCACAGTGGAGGGTGGTGACCCCACATGGATGCCCCACTAGGGCCCCCCTTTCTGATTTAGCTCACAGCCCCTTGGTTTTTATCAGGGAAGCCCAGGGTGGGGAAGTGATGTGGGCAAGGTCACTCAGTGAGTTAGTCACCAGGAGGAGAGTTTTGACTCTTTGTCCTTATACCCTTACCCCCTACACCCAATGGACGCAGACCCTCTGACGTCCCTCCTGATTGAACAGCCCATTGAGTCTGCTCACTTTCTCAGAGGCGATGCAACCAGTGTGGTAGATAGAAATCTGTTGTCTAAATATCTAAATTAAATCCTTGTAGAAGATGCTTACATTGAAGTGTTGGTAAACCCAGTGGCCCCAGGCAGGGAAGAGCTATTCGTCTTATCAGTACTGTGTGGGTTGAATGATCCATTTCCAACAGTGCAAGGAATGGAATCATGAAAAGGATAAGTGCCCTGATGGAGGGGGAGTGAGTCTGGAGCTGGGAGCTGGTGGCATTGAAAAGGTGTAGCTCAGAGGGGGTGAGTTGTCCTGAAGAGGATCGTTCAGGTGTGTTCAAGACAGCCCCAGTGTGAAAGCGCAAATCAATCGCCCAAAATAGATGAGATTTCTCTCGGCGGGAATTGCAAGTGGAGCTGGCGCAAGGCTTTATATCGGGAGCCCGGGAAGGGAAGAGGTGCAGAAATAAAGAGGATTTTGTTGTGGAGCCAAGAATGAAGAGGGGCCTTAGAAACACAAAGGGAGATGGTGACAGCGAGGTCAGAAAAGGGACATGCTGTTGGCCCACAGAGGGCAGCAGAGAGGCAGCAGGAGAGGGATGCATGGAGCCCTGGGCGGGGCTGGGGGTGGACAAGGTGGGGTCTCTGGCTTGTCTGGGTGGCCATGAGCTTCCTGTTTGCAGCAGTATTGGTGGGTCTTACGCACGTAGAGTAGAACGAGAGAAGACAGGCGCAAATATCACCTCTTGTGTGATCCAGCTTAGAGTCAGCACAAAACCAGATGGTTCTCCTCCAGAAGGCAGAGAAGTCGGAAGGAGAGATGAGAGAGTCTTCAGAAGTGAGCCTGCTAGGGGGAGGCGCCCCTGAGCGTTGGGACCATTCTGCCTCTAGTCCGCTGGGAATTGATTTAGTCCCGCCTTGACCGCCGGGGCAGTCCTCTGTAAGGATGTCACAGTTCACTTAAAAGTTTATCTAACAAAACAACAACAGAAGAGCTGAGCGCAGGCTCATAGTGTCTCAGAGGAGTGGGACGCTGTGGGGAAATGGCTGCCTGAAACTCCAGGAAGGAAGTAGAAGCAGCCTGGAAGAGGTGCAGAGACTCTCGGGGGAGATCACGCATGTGGGTTCAGACAATGAAGACCCGCAGGGCACCTTGAAACCACTTTCTCGTTTATCCGAGAAGAAGGGAGGGAGGGAGAGGATGTCCCCATCCACTGGTTCATTCTCCAAATGCCCACAACAGCCAGGGCTGAGCTGCGAATCAGGGTCACAACCCAGGTCTTTGACATGGTGGCAGGGACCCAACCACTTGAGGGATCAGCATTGCCGTCCGGGTTCTGTATTAACAGGAAGATGGAGTCAGGAGCCAGAGCTGGGAATTGAACCCAGGTACGCCCATGCGGGACACAGGTGTGTTAACCACTAGGATAGACACTTGACCTATGAGACAGCTGAGCCTGATCAGACTAGAACTTCCCAAAGGCCTGTGTGTGTGTGTGTGTGTCTCCCACTGCCAGAGTACATGTAGAGGAGTCTCCATCTTACAGACTGCTAAGAATTCAAATTTTGTCCCAACCCACTAGGGACCCCCTGCCTGAACTGAACTTAGCAGAAAGGCTGTCTTTGTGATTCGGTCAGAAGAGAATGTTTGTTTTCTCTCTGATAGCAAAGACCTCCACTCAACCTTCTGTTGAAAGCTTCATGTTTATTTATTTGCTTAAAAAAAAAAAAACCCTTTCTCCGGGCCAGCGCTGCGGTGTAGCAGATTGAGCCTCCGCCTGCAGTGCCGGCATCCCATATGGGCACCAGTTAATGTCCCAGCTGTTCTACTTCCAATCCAGCTCCCTACTACTGTGCCTGGGAAAGCAGGGAGAGATGGCCCAAATGCTTGGGCCCCTGCACCCACATGGGAGACCCAGAAGAAGCTCCTGGCTTCAACCTCGCCCAGCCCCAGCCATTGCGGCCACTTGGGAAGTGAACCAGCAGATGGAAGATCTCTCTGTATCTCTCCTTCTCTCTCTGCATCCCTACCTTTCAAATAAATAAACAAATCTTTAAGAAACAAAAAACAGGTTTTCTCAAACCTGCTGTGTGTCAGGTACAGATTAGATGCTAAGGATGCAGCTACAACTTTGGTTATTACCCCGTGGGGAGAAAACTGTAGGTGGTGATTTAAGGCAGAGAGGTGATCTCCAAATGACTTTCTTCACTGGGTCATAGTCCCTAAAGCAGCAGTAGGAATGCAACTCAGATGCTAAGCAGGACTTCCTGACTGCAACACTAGTTGAATGTCTGATACCAAGGACGGAAGATTCACTGGACGTAGACTTCACATCTCATGGAGAGCAATTGCTGGGCATGCCCTACGCAGGCATTGTGAAAGTTCTAAGGCATCCGTACATCTGAGGCCCAGAGAACTGGTACCAACCAGTTAAGGTATCCTCAGCTGCAGATGGCCCAAACAGCCATTCAACCAGACCTCAGGTTTGACTCCGCCATTCTCAGGGTGTTGACGATCTGTCCTGTCACTGCTACGAGAGGGCTGCAGTGTCTCCAGCCATTGCACGCAGACCCTGTGAGACAAAGCATCCTTTTCTGTGTCCTTTCCCTTAAAGCCACACACCCCCAATTTGTACCACATGCTCATCCCTGAGCCATCATTGTCAAGGATAATGGACTCTCCGTGTCTGGCTTTGATCCGTAAGACTCGTTATTCCCCAGGGTTCAGTGGGGGAAGGCTCAGCCTGCCGTGCCGTGATGAGGCATGTTGTTTTCCCTCTGCAAATGCCTGAGCAGAAGCAGGATTCGGGGTGGCCGTTCCTTGCTCCCCTTGCCGAGGGGCGTGTCTGCTGGGTGGATGATGATGCGTCTAGCTCAGTGAAAATTAGTCCCTAAGCCACAAACCGCAGAGGAGACCGGATGGCATTGCTCAGAGTTGAGAATGTGTGTGGTGGGGTTATCTGTATACCCTTCATTCCTCTTGGGTCAGTAATTCCCCTAATAGGGAGAACTGTGGCAGCCACAGTCCCAAACGACAGAGCGACTCCTTTGGACCCCACTAAGCATCCATTGATGGAGAAGGTCAGAGGTGCCAGGTCACCCGGGGGAGGGCTGCTTGGGTGCACAACGCTGGCGCAGTCCCTGGCATCATCCTAAGAGAAGCCGAAGGGACTGAGCCCCTAGAGCACACCCAGCTCTGGTCTCCTGAAAGCAGCCGCTGTGAGCTTCCCAACGTGCCAGTCAGATCACGTCTCACAGCTGCTTAGCACTTCACCATCTCTCCCTTATTCCCAGAAAAAGAGACTGACTTTGCCATCCAGGGTCCTGAGTGATCCAGCCCTGGCCTTCACCTTCCACATCAACTCATCCCCTCTCTCCCTCTCATTGCTCCTGCCTCGATGGACTTATTCCATATCTTCATTGCTGCAGATCCCAACACATAATAGGTGTTCAATAAATATTTGCTGATTGAGTAAATACTGTTCCCTAGTTAAATAAATCACATTTCTCCTTTCCTCCCTCTTTCTAACGAACCTCAGCCCCTTGCTTCCTGCAGGTAACACCCTGACTATAATTCGTCATAGAAGTGTTCACTCTTCTGCATAGTACTTATCACAGTTATTATGATTTATTTACATGATTATTCATTTATTGCCTATTTTCACCATCTGTCTATTCGTGCATTTCCAAAGGATGGTTTGTTTTTTGTCTTGTGCTTGACTATACACCCCATGCCCGCAGCTCCTGGCCCATCACAGGGGCTCAAAAATGCTGTCTGATGCCTCTGAGGAGGGGGCAGAAGTGGCCTGCACAGCACCCTTCACTGTGCCGGGGGCTGGCCCAGGTCAGGATTCCACTCTGCAGGCCTCCAGCCCCACATGCTTTCCCCAGAGTCTGGCCCTTCCTCACCCATGCTTGGTGTGTCTTTGCTCAGTTACCAAAGCTCCCTTCTCTGGACTGTTGAATTTTGGCTCTGCAGCCTCATCCCGGAGCCTCTAGGGTTGTGGGGGGCATGTGAGCTGGGTGGCAGCCCTGGCAAGGCCCCCTAGGCTGGGTGCCTTTGTGTAACTCATCAACCACAGGCCCACAGAAGCCCTGCTCTTCATAAGCCCTCCTTTGTGTGTATTCTCGTCCAAACATCTCCTTGTATGTCCTAGCTGTCCCCCCTCCCCACAGGCAGCGTGTCAGCTTTGATCTTTTAATCCAGGATTCACCAAAGCATGATTGACGTGCGTTTAAACTGAGCCTCCCTGGGGCTGAGATCTGCTACTGTCTAAACCCAGGGTTGGACAAGCTGGCCAGCCAGGTCTCTAAGCCGTAGGAACTTTCCAATCCCTCTACACAGAACAAGAGGCTGATGTGTGGGATGGGGTGTCATATGCATGTCCTTTGGGGCTCTACTTGGGATTCTCTGTGTCCCCCCGGCTATGCATTGGGGTTGTGGGAGGAGAGGGGACTTCGGATCATGAGCAGACTGCATGCCAGGTCCTGTTCTGAGTACTGGACAAGCAAGGGTAGTGAGACAACGTGATTCTGTGCACCTGCAATGTGGGAGGGCACCTGAGTCAAAAGCTGCGACACACACGGACCAGCGCTCTGAGAGAGGGCTGGAAGAGTGTTCTGGGCATCTAGTGCACAGACGTATAACCCTGGGGAATGTGTGTGTGTGTGTATGTGTGTGTGTGTGTGCATGTGTGTGCATGTGCAAGGGGAGACACAATAAAGAATTCCAGGAGAATTCTACGCTGAGACATTAGCCAGGCGTGAAGCAGAGGAGGTGGTGGTGTTGGGCCAGAGGACCAGCAGATATGAGGCTGCTGTCTGCGTCCCAGGGTGGCTGGTGTCTCAGGGGGTCAGCAGCGGGAGCTGAGGCTGGAGAGATTGGCAGAGTGCAGCTCAGCAAGGTGTATCAGACGCAGAGGCCAAGGCGAAGGCCGTCACACGTGGCTTAACCACAGTGTTGCGTGCTGAGAAACGCATCTGTAGGCGCTCCCGTCTCCATGCAAACATGGCTGAGCGTATTTACACGGACTTAGGAGGTGTAGGTCAATCACTTGACTTGCCTGTTGATGTACTCGAATGAGTTGGAAAACACGGAGGTTTGAGGCTGCTGCCAGCACAACATGGTGCTGTTTTGTGATCAGCTTTTTCTTTTCTTTTCTTTCTTTTTTTGACAGGCAGAGTTAGTGAGAGAGAGAGAGAGAGAGAGAGAGAGAGAGAGAGAGAGAGAGAAAGGTCTTCCTTCCATTGGTTCACCCCTCAAATGGCCACTATGGCTGGGCGCACTGCACCGATCCGAAGCCAGGAGCCAGGTACTTCCTGGTCTCCCATGCAGGTGCAAGGCCCAAGCACTTGGACCATCCTCCACTGCCCTCCCAGGCCACAGCAGAGAGCTGGACTGGAAGAGGAGCAACTAGGACAGGACCAGCGCCCCAGCCGGGACTAGAACCCGGAGTGCCGGCACTGCAGGTGGAGGATTAGCCAAGTGAGTCGTGGTCCCGGCCAGCTTTTTCTTAATAAGTAGAGGAATACCTTATTCAAAACTGATAGCAATATTGTAGACACACAAAGCAGTAGCACAGTCACTTATAACAGTCGAGTGTACTGTGTGTAATCGTGCCTTATCCTTACACACCTGGCAGAGTGGCAGGTGGTTGACACCAGCATCACCACACACACAGAGAGAGACACACGTGAGCAATGCACTGTGCTGTGACTTTACGACGGCCAGGATGTCACCAGGCAATAGGAATTATTTAGCCCATAGCAATCTTGTGGGACCGCCATGGTAAACACAGCTCAGCTTTGACCACAGGGTCCTCAGGCAGCACAAGACTCTATGAGGAATTTACAAGAAGACTTCCTTGCAAGTGATCAGACTTTGAGCAGAGGAGAAAGGGGAAGAAGAACGATGGAGTAGAAGCTTCTTAGCCTGCCATGCAGTCTGATGTTGGAATGGCAAGGCTCTCTGGGAGCCCAGGAGCCAGAGGCAGCCTCAGAGGAGTCCCGTGTTTCCCCAGTGAGGAGTGACCCACAGCAGCTATGACCTTCTGTAAAGTCAGGGCTTAGCAAGGGAGGCCCTTGGTCAACTCTGCTCCCTGTGGTTGAAGGTCTGGGAGACAACGCTCTTATTGGGGTTTGATCTTATTCTTAGAACAATAGGAAGCCACAGGAGGTTTTTCTGAGCTATTTATGTTATCAAAAAAAAATAACTTTGGTGGTTGGAGAGAAGATGAGTCAGAAGAGATCAATAAAAAAAAATTAAGAAAGTGTGGTGTAGCACTATTGCAGGGTTCAGGAGAGACGATACCGACTATGGTTGGAGGATGAGAGGGTCATATGGAGACATGGACATGTTTACGTTGTATTACGGAGGAAGAAGGCTTGGAACTTGATGACTAGACTTGAGACGTGAGCAGAATCTCTCAACGAGGAGGAGGCAGAGGATCAGGTTGACATCTGTGTCCTTTTTGTGCTAGACACTGTGTATGGTACAATGATCTCATTTAACCACCACAACGTGGTAGCCTTGGTGAACCGGCAGTCCATCCCTGCCACTCCAGGTGATGAGCCCAGAACAACTGTAGTGAGCCCATCCTCACACCTGCAGTTGTTTCAGGGATTGGGGGAGGCCATTAGGAGGCGTTCTCCTTCCCGGAGGAGTCACAGTTAGATGTTCCCTCCTTTCTCTGGATATTCTCGTGCCTGGGACTGATGCCTGGGACTGTGAACCATCTTGGAGCCAGGATAAGGGCATCCTGAGATCACAGCCATCAAGGATGGGAAAGCAAAGCAATGGGGAGAAGCTGAGCCCTGAATGACAGCACTGGGTTGTTGAATAAACCAGCCACTGGAAGCTCCCTGAGATTAGGGATTTCCTTAGGGCTTGCAGCAGCAATTCTGTTTCCAAACTCACACAAAGGATCATCCCTCTTTTATCACTAAAGAAATGGAATCTCAAAGACACAGAACTGGTGGATGGCAGAGTAAGGAGACAACCTCAGGTCTTCCCTTTGTCAATGGAAGTCCTCCTCTTTGATGTCAACTCACGTCACCTGACCACGAGAAAGAGAGCTTGATTCATACTAATATGTGGGCAATGACAGTCAAAGCTGTAAGCATAATAACTCTAAAGGAGGGAAACTGACCAACAGTAGGCAGCTCATTTGCCCACGTCTGATAGTAGTTGCCAGAGTCAAGGTTTGAACCTGATTCAGCCTCGCTCCAAAGTTCCTGCTGTCTCTTGCACCATGGTGCGCACAGATGTAGAGACACCTCACTCAGTTCAGGAGGAGGCGACTGTGCTGGCGAGCTCAGGGAAGTCTTCCTGGAGGAAGAGGGGACCTTACAAGAAAATGAACTTGAACCAGGTACCCCAGGCTACAGGCGTGGCCAGAGGAATGTTGGACCTGCCAGGTTGTAGCTGTGCCTTGAGAGCCCACACAGTGCAAGGGGTTACTGATGAGGTCACACAGTCAGCATTGGTCCACAGAAGCAGGGTGTGGGCACAATGCATTTTCCCAAGGAGGAAGTGGCAGGGATCTCAGAGCCAGGAGGACACGAATTAGGAACCTGACTCCCGCTGGGAATGGCACTGGCATGCTCTGCCCTCTATGCAAGGAGAGAAGCGACAACACCTCTCACATGGGGGACACAGATGACACTGCGCCATCCCCACTCCAGCAAGTGAGACACACGGAAAATGGCTTGGATATACTCCCAGCAGAACCTGCTCCCTTATTCCCATTCTAATTTCCTTAATCAAAGCAAAGGACAAGGACAGTGATTTCTCCTTTGTCACTGAGTGAAAAATGATACGATTCCAACAGTGATTGAAGGCACTGGGAGTGCTGAGCCCCCAGGAAACATTCAGTGGAACATGAAGACACGAGCGTCATGAGCAAACATTTCAAGAAGCTGGATGCAGAGGAGGGAAGGTTTATCCTGCATGGTTGTCAAGATTAGAAGTCGGACAAGAGACGAAAATTCCAAACTAAGAAAGAACATGCGTAATTCTTCATGGCCTCTATTCATCTAGTCACTGAATCATTCAACAACCATCCATTAGGAGCCCGCTGTATACCAGGGTCAGTCATCGGTGCTTGGTGATTCAAACAGAAATGGTTCCTGTCTTTCTGATTGGCTTAAATCCATCTTATTATAACTCAGGTTTAGTTCTGGAGTTGAAGTATTTTAAGAGCTTTCTCAGTGACAGAAAGCGTGGGTAGTCACCAACTAGCCTTTCTCCCACACGCTTGCTTCTCCCTGCAGTGATAACACATGCTTTGATTGTAATGAAACTTGCCAGACATGCCAACAGCACATCACTCAGAGCCCCTTCTTCTCCAGGGAGTGGGAGCTTTGCATTTCATGCAGACTCGACATTGTCCCGGTCACAGGGAGCTGACTGCCCCAGGTAAACGTGGTGACGGCGCATTCTGATGTCAGCGTGTGCGTTTCTCCGAGCGCATGACCTCCCAGCTGATGGCTTCTCCCCCAGGGACCCACACGACTATCCCAGGGCATTTCTGGGATCTGAGAGAGAAAACCCATCCGTCATCTTCAGCTTTCTAGTGGGGTCATTAGCTGGGTGACAGATGAGACGGAACAGCAGCGGAAGGGCGGAGGTCGCTGCCACACGAGGGGAGAAGGCACCGGGACTCCCCACAGCCCTTCAGAACACCTGCTCTTCTCAGAAATCCCTCCCGCAGCCCAGCGTCCTGCAACATCACAGGGTGGGAAGAACCCGTCCATCAGGGAGGGTGGTAGCTCTCTGGAAAGTGGAGAACTAATGCCACGACGCTGTTGGTGGCATCATAGCCACCTCCCCGTGCACCCTCAGTGAGCCCGGGAAATCCGGCAGAACGGTTCTTGGGAAGCAAGGGACCACGTTCTAAGCAGGAAGTTTGGTTCTGGCTTAGGGATTTATTGTGTTGTTGACTTTAGCCTTGCTTTCTGATTACAAAAAAAAAAATTTTTATTGTGGAAAGTACAAGAGAAAAGAAAAATCACCTCAAATCTCATGATTTGAAGATAGATAGTTAACTTTTCATTGGTATACCTGCAGACTACTTTTCCAATGTGTACCTCTACTCCTTCTCTTGCAAAAATTAAAATCACATTTTTAAAGTTGTACAAACTATTTTTTCTCACTTAACAATGTACCGTGAAATTTTCATGAGGTTTCTCCATATTTTAAGGTATTTTCCATGAATGTCATTACTGTATAACTGCATAGGCTGAAACATAAAATCAGTGACAGTCAATCTTTTTAACCTACAAAATGACAATTTCACATGGTTCACCTGTATTATAATTGATTTCTGCAGCTTTGTGGTTGTTGACTTGTCAACCATTTCCAAATGTTCTCAAATAAGCAAACTTCGCAGTGAGCTTCTTCATGTCCGAATCTTTGCACACATGTGTGATTATTTCCTTGTAATAAATCCTTATACACTACTGGTGTACTACAAATTTCACAGCTTACACAACACACATTTCATTTTATTTTAAAGATTTATTTATTTTAGTTGAAAGGCAGAGTCACAGAGAGGCTGAGGCAGAGAGAGACAGAGAAAGGTCTTCCATCCACTGGTTCACTCCCCAGATGGCTACAACGGCCAGAGCTGCACCCATCCAAAGCCAGGAGCCTCTTCTGGATCTCCCATGTGGGTGCAGGGGCCCAAGGCCATCTTCTACTGCTTTCCTAGGCCATAGCAGAGAGCTGGATTAGAAGAGGAGCAGCCAGGACTCGAACTGGCACCCATATGGGATGCCAGCACTGTAGACGGTGGGCCTACCTGCCACACCACAGCCCCTGCCCCGACACAACACACACTTTAACCTTAACCAGGTTTGCCTGGTGCTTCTGCTCCTGGGTCTGTACAAGACTGCAGACTAGGTGAGGGCCAGCACTGAGGTCTCATCTGAAAACTCAGCTGGGGAAGGACCTGCCTCCGAGTGCACTTAGGAGGTTGCTGGCAGGATCCGGTCCCTTGCTGCCTGTAGGACTCCTGCCTCAGCTCCTTGCTGGCTGTTGGTGAGGTCTCCCAAGTCCCCTGCTATGTGGACTTCTCCACAGGATAGATCACAGGCAGCTGTCTTCACTGGTGCTAGTGAGGAAAAGTCAGCGGGCAGGGCCAGCGCTGTGGTGTAGCAGGTGCGATGTGGTGTCAGCATCCCATGTGGGTGCTAGTTCGAGTCCTGGCTGCTCCACTTCTGATCCAGCTCTCTGCTATGGCCTGGGAAAGCAGTAGAAGATGGCCCATGTCCTTGGGCCCCTGCACCCAGGTGGGAGAGCTGGAAGAAGCTCCTGGCTCCTGGCTTTGGATTGGCGCAGCTCCAGCCTTGTGGCCATTTGGGGAGTGAACCGAGATGGAAGGCATCTCTCTCTCTCTCTCTCTCTCTCTCTCTCTCTCTCTCTCTCTCTCTCTCTACCTCTGTAACTCTGCCTTTAAATAAATAAATAAATCTTAAAAACAGTGAAAGTCAGCTGGCAAGATGGAAGTTGCAGCTGTACTAGCAGAGCCTCCAACGAGAGAGCACCCACCTGGGCTGTACTCTGCTGGCTAAAGGGAAGTTCCAGGTGCTACCTAGACGCAGGGGAGAGGACCACGCGAACTCATGCATACCAAGAGCTGTGCGCCATTGGGGATCGACTTAGAGTAGGTCATACACATTCCAGAAGCGTGATGGCAAGGCAAGGCATTGTGAGCCATGTGTAGGGTTTTGAGGTTCACTGATGAGCTGACCCCTGGAATCGTTGTGTGTGTCTTCCCACCATCAGTAGAGGCAGCAGCTACCTATGTGTGTGTGGTCCGGTCTCACCAAGGCTACCATGATCAGTTTTTAAATCTTTTCGATGTGATAGGAAAGGATAGTGTCCTTTTTTTTTTTTTTTTAAATGCAAACCAGAGAGAGAGAGAGAGAGAGATCTCATCTGCTAGCTTACTCCCCAGATGCCCCTGCACTGAGACCAGGAGCTGAGAACTGAATACAAGTCCCCCATGTGGATGGCAGGGACTCAAGTCCTTGAACCATCCCTTGCTTCATCCCAGATGGACATTAGCAGGAAGCTGCGGTCAGCAGCCACTGGAGCCTGGCCTCAGACCCAGCATTCTGTGGGCCTCGAGTGTCTTAACAGACGTCCTAGCCACTAGGCTGAACACCCACCCTGGCATCCTGTCTGGATTTGCATTTCCTCAAGACCTAGTTCTTTTTAACCTGTTAACTGTTTATTAGATTTCCTCTTCTGTAAATTCTAATTCATGTTCTTATCCATTTGTTTAGATCATTCACTGTTTTACTTTATCTGTTATACTTTTTTAAATATAATTTTATTTTGGTTTTATCATTTGTTTTAAAATCTTGCTTACAGCCAGCGCTGCGGCTCACTAGGCTAATCCTCCACCTGCGGCTCCAGCACACTGGGTTCTAGTTCCGGTCGGGGCACCGGATTCTGTCCCGGTTGCCCCTCTTCCAGGCCAGCTCTCTGCTGTGGCCCAGGAGTGCAGTGGAGGATGGCCCAAGTGCTTGGGCCCTGCACCCCATGGGAGACCAGGAGAAGCACCTGGCTCCTACCTTCAGATCAGCGTAATGCACCAGCCGCAGCGCGCCAGCCACAGTGGCCATTGGAGGGTGAATCAACGGTAAAGGAAGACCTTTCCCTCTGTCTCTCTCTGTCTCACTGTCCACTCTGCCTGTCAAAAAATAAAAATAAATAAAAAAATCTTGCTTACAAAATTAACAAAAATATTTAGTTTTTTAGGTGATCAAATCCAATATTAATTTTTAAAAATTGTATTTAAAGTTTACAAATTTCATGTGTTTCATTTTTACAGATTTAGGAACATTGTGATACTTGCCACCCACGTCCCCACCCTTCCTCCTTGTCCTTCCTCTCCCTTAATTTTTACAGTGATCTACTTTCAGTTTACTTTATACTCATAAGATTAACACTACACTAAGTAAAGAGTTCTTTACTTGATGAATTCTTTCGCTTTTATTCCTTAAAAGGCCCTACCCCCAAATCAGGTACACTATTATCTAAATTTTTTTAAGGCTTATTTATTTGAAAGACTGATTAACAGGGACAGAGAGATTTTGCATCCTCTGATTCACTCCCACAACAGCTAGGGCTGGGCCAGTCCTAAGCCAGGAGCCTGGAACTCCATCTGGGTCTCCCACGTGGGTGACAGGGCCCTAGCACCTGCATCATCCTCCATTGCTTTCTGAGGCACATAAGTAGAGAGCCGGATCAGAAGTGGAGCTGCCGGGACTTGAACCAGCGCTCAAGGTGGGCTGCTGCATTGCAAGTGGCAGGTTAACCCGCTGTAACACAATGGCCCCCATAGTTCATTGTCAACAGTGATTTCATGGCTGTGTTGTGTGTCTTTAGCTCTCCAGCTTGTGTTTAGCCATCTCACCACACTCACCTGAGCGGTGGCGTGGCAACATCTCTCCAGTGTGGGTTTCTGAGCCGGAATGAGGGCCCCCATCCCAGCAAGGGCATTGGAGTCTCTCTTGTCGGGGCAGAGCGGATGGATGCAGGACAGAGATACTGATCCTGTTATGTTGGTCTCCTTCAGTAATTACAACTTCTGGGGGAGATTGTGAACTGAAAGGTTTTGTTTGTCAAGATTGTTGGTGCTAGGGTTGTGGTGTAGTGATTAACATTGCCACCTGCGATGCCAGCATCCCGTATGGGCACTGGTTCATGTCCCAGCTGCTCCACTTTCATTCCAGCTCCCTACTTAATGTCTCTCTCTCTCTAACATTGCCTCTCAAAATAAATAAATAAATCTTGGTTTACTGTATATATTCTTTTTTAAAGATTTTATATATTTATTTGGGAGGTAGAGTTACAAACAGAAAGGGAGAGAGTCGGACGTTTTCCATCCACTGGTTCACTCCCTAAACGGCCTGTACAGCAGAGCTGGGCCAATCCAAAGCCAGGAGCCAGGGTCTTCCTCTGGGTCTCCCATGTGGGTGCAGTGGCACAAGAACTGGGGCCATCTTCTACTGCTTTCCCAGACCATAAGCAGAGATCTGGATCGGAAGAGGAGCAGCCAGGACTCGAACCAGCGCCCAAGTGGGATGCCAGCGCTGCAAGCAGAGGCTTAGCCTATTATGCCACAGCGCTGGCCTGTGCAGTATATATTTTTAATCAGATTTATTCCAAGTGCAAAACAGTTCAAGCAGATCTGTCACTGAGGGCTTCATGGAGGGCAGTCTTCATCTAAATGAGCCTACTATTTTTCTTATCTGGCTTCCTGGGGTGAGTCCAGTTGGCTGTGGCACACTTATCTCTTAAAAAACTTCTGGTTTTCATTTAATTATATATTTAGTGTTTGTAGTGTTTATACTTAATGTGAAAGTGCTGAGTTATTTACTGGCAGTAGGGTTATGCTAATCTCAAATATTCTGGGATACCTCCTTTCAGTGTGTCTGGGTAAAATTTTTAAGGTATAGTGTGGATGGTTTTGGAAGTTTAAAAGATCCCATGCCAGAATGGTCAAGGCTCAGGGACTCAGACTGACTGTGTAACAGTCGTTCAGCTCCTGTGTCACCAATGGTGTTATGACTTCTTCTGCCTCTTGTGTTAACGTGACAATTTATATTCCCCCTAAAAGTTGGCTATCTTTTAGATTTTAAAATTTATCTACAGAAGGTATGATAATAGTCTTATAATATTTAAATCTAACAGATCAGTAATTATATTCTTGATTATATAAAATATTTGTTCTTTCCTCCTCCTTGGCTATCTATGATGAATCATCTATGTTATTGCTGTGTTTTTTGAGATATAATTTTTAGATTTACATATCAATTTCATTAGCTTTTAATTTTTTCTAATTCATTAATGTCTTCATTTATTTTTATTACTCTCATTATGTTTAACTTTTTAATGGTGAAAATGTTCAAATACACTCAAAATCAGGGAGAATTGTATAACATATGCTTTCCCATCCACCTCTCTTATATAAAAATCGTCAAGATTTTGTCACATTTTCTTCTTATTTCCATCTTTTTTTTTTTAAGACTATTTATTTGAGAGGCAGTGTTACAAGGAGAGGGAGAGATAGAAAAAGAGGTCTTCTGTCCACTAGTTCACTCCCCAAATGACTGCAATGGCCAGAGCTGGGCCGATCCGAAGCCAGGCGCCAGGCGCTTCCTCCGGGTCTCTCACATGAGTGCTGGGGTCCAAGGACTCAGGCTATCTACTACTGCTTTACCAGACCATAGCAGAGAGCTGGATCGGAAGCAGAGTAGCTGGGACTGGACGTGGGGCTTTTTTTTGGGATGTCAGTACCAAAAATAGAGGCTTAACCTGTTATGCCACAGTGCTGGGCCCCTATATTTTCTTTATTTATTGAAATGTCTTAAAAGAACGGGGGCCAGTGCTGTGGTGCGGCGGGTTAAAGCCTCAGCCTGCAGTGCTGGCATCCCATATGGGCTCTGGTTCAAGTCCCAGCTACTCCTCTTCCGATCCAGCTCTTTGCCGTGGCCTGGGAAAGCAGTGGAAGATGGCCCAAGTCCTTGGAGACCCGGAAGAAGCTCCTGGCTCCAGGTTTCTGATTGGCACAGCTCCAGCTGTTGCTGCCATCTGGGGAGTGAACCAGTGGATGGAAGATTCTCTCTCTCTCTCTCTCTCTCTCTCTCTCTCTCTGCCTCTCCTCTCTCTGTGTAACTCTGACTTTCAAATAAATAAATAAACCCCTTTTAAAGATTTTATTTATTTGAGAGGTAGAATTACAGACAGTGAGAGGGAGAGACAGAGAGAAAGGTCTTCCTTTCGTTGATTTACTCCCCAGATGGCCGCAATAGCCAGAGCTGCGCCAATCCGAAGCCAGGAGCCAGGAGCTTCTTCCCAGTCTCTCATGCGGGTGCAGAGGCCCAAGCACTTGGGCCATCTTCTACTGCTTTGCCAGGCCATAGCAGATAGCTGGATTGGAAAAGGGACAGCCAGGACTAGAACCGGTGCCCATG
This sequence comes from Sylvilagus floridanus, assembly GCA_949820135.1. Lineage (NCBI taxonomy): Eukaryota > Metazoa > Chordata > Mammalia > Lagomorpha > Leporidae > Sylvilagus > Sylvilagus floridanus. Next base: position 168,568,948 of record OX463233.1, on the reverse strand, counting down.
AGGGATGCCAGTGCAGCAGGCGGAGGATTAACCTATGAGCCGGCCCCAATAAATAAACCTTAAAAAAAAAAAAAAAGAAAGAAAAAGAAAACCCTAGGAATCATGGCACTTTGCACGCTCTAGAATGCATCTTTTTTTTTTTTAAGATTTATTTATTTATTTGAAAGAGTTACACCGAGAGAGGAGAGGCAGAGAGAGAGAGAGAGAGAGAGAGGGAGAGAGAGAGAGATGTCTTCCATCTGATGGTTCACTCCCCAATTGGCCGTGATGGCCATAGCTATGCCAATCAGAAGCCAGGAGCCAGGAGCTTCTTCCTGGTCTCCCACGTGGGTGCAGGGTCCCAAGGACTTGGGCCATCTTCTACTGCTTTCCCAGGCCACAGCAGAGAGCTGGATTGGAAGTACAGCAGCCGGGACTGGCGCCCATATGGGATGCCGGTGCTTCAGGCCATGGCGTTAACCTGCTGTGCCACAGCACTGGCCCCTCTAGAATGCATCTTTAAAACACATTCTCCTACCTACTCATCTGTGTTTTGTAGTCCATTTCCTCCCTTATTGGCTTGATTTTTTCTTCTTTCTGTTATAACAATGGGAGCATTTAATACTATGAATTTATTTCTGAGTGGGAATTAGCAGCATCTATGAGCACATTGGGTATGTCATCCTCTCAGTGTCCATGTGTTCAAAGTCAGCTGTAGCCGAAGTTTTCAGTCTTGGTCTGACAGCTTCATGACTTTGGCATTTCTGTTTGATATGAGATTGGTTTTTTTTATTGGTGGTAGAATCTTGCTTATCTCAAATACTCTGGAAGACACAAATATAGAACAGACACAAACATTCTTGTACATCCTGCTGGTCTTTAGAAGCAATCCTGACATTTTTTTGCAACATAATGGGATGGTCTGCTTCACCTGGCTGGGTGGTTGGGCAGCAGGATCTGGGATGGACATGAGCCTGCAGGGGACTTCCCAGCAGGTAACCTTGAGGTCGCTGACCCTTGTGGAGAAGGAGGGAGGGAAGAGGGAGGGGCCGAGGCGAAGTTGAGCTGCAGAGGAGCCTGGGGGAGGCTCAGACTCCAACTCCTTCAGAGTTGTCTGGGGTTGGGGGAGAGGCTGACCCTCTCAGAGTATGCAGATGGCCTCAGGAGGGGGTCCTGGCTTTGGGCTGTGAGGTGGGGACAGTCCCTCAAGGGGCTCATGAGTGGGTGCTGCCTGCCGGGAGGATTCCCAGGGGCTGGGAGAGTGCTCCACAGCCTCGACCCCATGGTGGAGGATTTCCAAGTTTGGGGAGTTGTTTTGTTTTTTTTTTTTCTAACAGAAAACTCAATGCTCAGGAATCATATTTCTTCTCTAGAAAACTAAAGATCAAATATATGCGGATTACTCAAACAACTAATTTTTACTTATTTATTGAAGAATGTTACAGTATTCTAATAACATGATCATTTGGCCATTTCTTCTTGTATTTATGTGAGTATAGTGTTGCTAGACACCTTTTGCAGCTGTGTCATTCAATTCATAAATACTTGCAGTGCCGTTCCTGACTGCTTCAGTCTCCTGCCCGTGCAAAATTCTCTTTGAACAGGGTCTCCTCCTCCCTTGAATTCTCTCTTTATTGATATTTTCATCCCTAGTTCCCTTTGGTTTGTTTGACACATCTATTGTGTCATTTTTAAGGTGCATCCTTTATAAAAAAAATATAGTGGATTTGGGTATCTTAAAATTTTTATTTATTTGCCGGCGCCGTGGCTCAACAGGCTAATCCTCCGCCTTGCAGCGCCGGCACACCGGGTTCTAGTCCCGGTCGGGGCGCTGGATTCTGTCCCAGTTGCCCCTCTTCCAGGCCAGCTCTCTGCTGTGGCCTGGGAGTGCAGTGGAGGATGGCCCAGGTTCTTGGGCCCTGCACTCCATGGGAGACCAGGAAAAGCACCTGGCTCCTGCCATCGGATCAGCGCGGTGCACCGGCCGCAGCGCGCAGGCCATTGGAGGGTGAACCAATGGCAAAGGAAGACCTTTCTCTCTGTCTCTCTCTCACTGTCCACTCTGCCTGTCAAAAAAAAATTTATTTATTTGACTGGGGCCTAGATGTACATATCTTCCATTCACTGGGTCAGTCCCCAAATACCTGCAAGCACCAAGCTGGGCCAGGCCAAAGCCAGGAGCCAGGAACCAAGTACTTGAGTTCTGTGGAAGCGGATGCTAAGTAGAGCCACGGCTGCAACCCAGGGGCTCCCATGTGCCACGTGGGCGTCTGAAGCCATAGCCTAACTGCTGTGCCAAGGGCTTGTGCCCTCGATTTTCTTTTTGGTCCACAACTGAGAAGGTTGGTGTTTTAGTAGTGGAATCCAGCTCTGACGACTGCAGTCATAAATGATGTAACCTCTTCTTTCCTGAGGGTCAACTTTCACGTTCCTTGAACATTTGGCTCCATTTCCTGTATTTTCCTATGTGAGCTATACCATTCTTCACTTTGATTAATCTCTTATTTGGCCACAGCATATTTTTGGATGTTATTTCTCCCACAGTGTATAAATTAAAAACAACCCACCTTGCCTTTAAAAAGTGCGGGTCTTGTTCTCGTCAACTGGAATCTTAGCTCCCCTGAATAAATAATAGTCGCATCACAATTTCTTCCCCTCAAGGCTACGCTGTCATACAGGAGAGATTTGGGGGCTGCTCTGCTGCCTGTTTCTTAGACGTAGCCTTTCTCTTCTGCTCTGCTTACGGAATTGCTTCTTATCATTGAAACGGAAAAAAAAAATTCACCACTGTATGCAGGTGTTTGTCTCTTCTCATTATTTTCCCCTGGAACTTGCTATGTCAGTTTGGTTTGCAGATAGAAGTAATTTATTCAGCTCGGCAAAGTTTTCTTCGTGACTTCTTGATACTCTTGCCTCTTCTTCCCATTCTTCAGCGTTGGATGTGTGGGTACACTCTCAGTGTCTTATTTCACTTCTGTGTTTCTGAAGCAGGTGAGATTTTTCTTAAGCTTCTCTTTATGTGTCTTTTTAATCCTTCACACCATGCAGCCTACTCTTCAAGGCTTCTGTTGTAACTTTACATTTAATTGGCCAGCATGTTTTTCATTTCCATGGCATTCTCCAGATTTTATGGTTACCCCTCCCTGAGGATCTCTTCTCGTTAACCTGGATGCAATGTCCTTTCTCATCTTCCCAAGGCTCCTCAACTTCTCTTCCTGTAGCTTCTCTCTCCTGAGCCCCTTCTGCAGAACACTGAGTCTTTTCATTGGGCCAAACCTTGTTATCTGTTGGCTTCCAGAGCAACGCCCTTGCTTATCGCAGACTGGAAGCCCATCTGGGTTCTAAAGGGGATTTAGCAGATCTATGATTGGATCTTTCAGGCCAGATGAAGGGAAAAGGGAAATATTTAGATTTGTTATAATTTTCTTTTTCCCTTTTTGGAGATTCAGCTGCTCAGAGAGATAAGAGAGGTAGCCAGAGCCAAAGATACCTTTGGCAAGGAATTTTGCCCATGTGAAAGAGTTTCTTATTTTTTTTTGTTCATTTGTTTGTGGGGAAGCCAGCAGTGGCCTCTGTCTTTGGTCGGCAACATCCAAACAGTGCCTCCAATGTTTTTTTTTTCTTGTTCCACGTATTCTGTGAGCCAGTGCCACAGGCTCCACTTGGTAGGGCCGTTGGCTCCACTTTACGAAGATACCAGTGAGTTCCAAGGTTGTCCCTCGTGGCTTTGCAGCCCACCTTGGCTTCCAACTGAGTGTTGTCAAGGTTCAGCCAGGGTCTCTTCCATTGGCCTCCAGGCCCAGCGTTCTAAGCATTTGGCAGCTCACAGCTGAGCTTGGGCCTTCTCCCACTATCGCCTTGCCAACTCCATGCCCTGCTTATACTTCTAGCAGAAGCAGGGTGTCTCTCGTTGAAAAAAGGAGCAGCACAATTTTCCCTACATGTGTAGATTCTGTGGATCATCACTGTAGTACCCTAGGGACCACAGGAAGGGAGATGGACGATGCCCTCATTGCTAGTTTGGGTCTGACGAGTGCCCAAGGGAATCCCTGTGCATTATTAAGGATGGGAAAAAAGAAGCAGCTGAGTTCAGAGAGGGAAAAGGAAGAAGCACCAGGCAGAAAGGCTACAAGCTCCTACTGAATGGTGTGTGATGCTCATAGGGGCCTTACGGTAGCACCCGCTGGCCAGCAGTGCCCAGAGTTCCTAGGATGGAGGATGGCGCCCATTCTCACTGATACTTCAGGAATATGGTGACAATAGGAGAGCTGCTCCAGGCAAGCACCTTCCCAGTCCACTTCACTCCCTCAGCTCATCCTTCTGGGGAAACAGGGAACTCAAAGAACGAATGTTTTGTCTCATTCCTGATCTTATTATGTTGGTAGCAACAGGTGACCACAACAGAGATCCATGCCCCCTACTGGTGAAAACAGGAAGCAACGCCATCTCTTTTCCTAGGTCCTCTGTCCCCAGTTCTTGAGTGGGTGGGTCTGTAGTCTGACCTGTATCACTCCAAGGGTGATGGGGGATAAAGACTGTGTTTCAGGGAGGGAGAAAAATCAGAGTGAATGAATGAATGCCACCCTGACTGCAAAATACCATACTGTGTGAGGGGAAAATGCCCCAGGAATCAAGGACCATTGTCTAGGATGCAAGACAGTGGGGACCCTTGTGGGTGAGACTGGAGGGGAGGCTGGGAGGCAGGAAGAGAGTCAGGCACCCCTATTCTTTCAGAATGAGGATTGGATTTCTGCTGAATGTTTTATGGATGTCTGGGCGCCTCCCCATCACATTACAGTCTAGGTGAAAAAGTATCCCAGGCTCAAAAGGAAAATAGATATACGTGAATCAAGATTGCACTGCCGAGGGCCACAGCACCACATGGAATTTCCTTATGGGTCAACAGGGATGATTTATGTATAAGTGTACCCTGTGGGTGCCTACAAGGCTTCCCAGACCATGATGATCCTGGGGACAGCTGGCTTATATATGTGCTGCTGCCTGGGCATGTGGTAAAAACTCATGCAACACATTCGCTGAAGAGAAAGGGTAAAAAAAAGGCATGAAAGTGTATCTGAGTTACTTCTAAGCATATAAGGCCTGAGCCCAAATCTGGAAATTGAGACCTGTGAATTCTCAGTTCCAGCGCCATCCATTGCTGGCTACATAGTCTTGGCCGATAGCATCACTCACAGTCTCCTTACCTATACAATAAGGATAGCAATAGTCCCTGCTGGCCCAGAAGGATGGTGAGGGCTGAATGCAGATAAAGTGCCACAGGAATGACCCAGTTCAGTAGGAATAATACTATTATCTCTAGTTGTTTATCCATTCGTTTTTGTTTGTTTTAAAAAAGTACTTATCCACTTATTTATTTGAAAGAGTCGCAGAGAGAAAGAGAGGTCTTCCCTCTACTGGCTCACTCCCTAAATGGCCACAATACTGGTCCAAAGCTAGGAGCCCAGGGCTTCTTCCAGGTCTCCCACGCGGGTGCAGGGGCCCAAGCACTTGGGTCATCTTCCAGTGCTTTCCCAGGCACATCAGCAGGGAGCTGCATCGGAAGCGGAGCAGCCAGGTCTTGAACCAGTGCCCACAGAGGATGCTGGTGTTGCAGTAACCTGCTATGCCACAGTACCAGCCCTGTTTCTACTGAGCCCCTTACTATGGGCCATGCTGGGGACACAGCAGACATCAAGCGGGGGGTTGTGACTCCCTTCCCTGTGTTCTCAGTCTGGGCACTTCCCCCTGTGCCTTGCTAACAGACCGAGTTCTTTATCCTTGAAATTCAGAACTTTGACCGAGATTTCCAGGTGTTGACTTTGGCTCATTATTTGTTCCTGGGACTTAAGTCTATTTGATTTACTGAAGGAAGTTGATCTTCAACTCAGCAATATTTTCTTCATCATTGCTGTGTGCTCTTCTTAAATCTCTTTGTTAGACAGTACTGAATGTTCCAGATTCACATTTCATATTTCCTTTTTTTTTTCCTTTGCCTTTTCACATCTTCATCGAATGCCATGAGGGGGTGGTGTTCCCAGGAATTGGCAGATGGTTTTCCTAGTGCTTAATTAGAACCAATTTATTGGGGCTGATGCTGAGGTGTAGCCAGTAGGTTCTGGCATCCCAAATGGGTGCTAGTTTGTGTTCCGGCTACTCCATGTCTAATCCAGCTCCTGCTTGTGTGCCTGGGAAAAAAGCTGTAGATGGCCCAAATATGCGAGCCCCCTTACCCACGGGGGAGCCCTGAAAGAAGCTCCTGGCTCCTGACTTCAGATCAGCCCAGCTCTGGCCATTGTGGCCCTTTGGGGAGTGAACCAGTGGATGGAAGATCTTGCTCTCTGATTTTCTCTCTCTGTAACTCTGCCTTTCAAACAAATAAATAAATCTTTTTTTTTTAAAAAAAAATAAAAGAACTGATTTATTTTCAGCTCTTTGTGGAGAGCCACCATGGTCGCCCTTCTCCACTCCTCTGCTTCCAGAGATATACAGTTGAGGCAGGAGGCAAGAGGGTGTGGATGGGAAGCTGAGGGGGCCTCTAGGTACCCAGCTGACCCCTGGATGTGCAGTGCCACCAACTGAGAGCTGGTCTATTCATGTCAGTTTCACATCCCAGCACACTATAAACATGGGCTCTGAGCAGGAAGCTGGAACTACGAGGGGTCTCAGCAGTGGGACTGGGGTCCAACACAACCAGTCATTCCACCTGCTCGGGACCTTCCAACAGTTGAGTCAAATCAATTCTTATTGCCCCAAGACCATCACCAATACCCTATGTTCTGCCACATAGTATCCTTCTGCTCTCCATGTAAAGCCAATGAGGACAGTGCACAGTACAAAGGAGGCACCGTGTATGTTGCAATCTGTGTTTGCAAGTGGCATACCCTGAGCACTCAGAAGGGTGTCTCCTGGAGCACCTGACTGGGGTAGTCCCAAGTGATGGAACTATGGGTGGCATCAATGTTTTCTCCATGTTTTCATTGTTAGATAATCCAAGTGTCCTATTGTCTTCACATTTTACCATTACTATTTCTATTAATGTCATTGCTTGTTTAAGCTGTTGGTATATCACTTATCCCTACCAACTTAGAACCAATGTGCAGGGGGACCAACTGGTCTCAGTCTGTGTTGGACTGCCCCCAATGTAGCACTGAAAGCTCCACATCCCTGGAGCCCGCCGTGTCCTGGGCAAGCCAGGACTGTAGGATACTCCACCACAGTGGCACATAAACTGTGTGGCAGGTTAAAACCCCAGTGAAAAACAAAATCCCGACTTAAATATCCGGTGCTGGAGTTGAGAATGCTACCGTAGAAATTGTGACCTGGGTCTGAGGCTGAATGAGGACATTTGCCTCTGATACCTGAGCTAAATCGTAGGACTTGAGACTCGGGTTTCCAGATGGGCGGGGCTGCCAAGAGGAGGAGGCAGCAGGTGCATTGCCTTTGTGTGCAGTGATGCTCCCCCATACACATACACACACACACACACACACACACACACTCACTCAGACACCAGTAAAACCTGCCCTAGGTAGTTCTGGTCTCTGACCAATTGGACAGCCCATTTCCACTTGGATAGGAGTGAATATGAGGAGGAGATAAAGCCAAATATGACCCCTGTATGTTTCCATATGTCCCCAGAATGGAGAGTGAGGGGAAGTCACTGGCCCTAAGGGACAAAGCATAAATGGGAAGAAAGGAACAAAAGAGGTCGCCTGCCCAGCAGGAAGACCCATAACAGCCGCAGTAACAGCAGTCCTCCTAGCAACAGCCGCCCTGTGTTGGTTACTCACTGTGATCCAGACACCATGCTAAGTTTCTTACCCGTGTTAGCTTATTTGACCCTCATAATAATTCTACAAGAGATACTTACATCACCTCCACCACTCAAACAAGGGAAGTGAAGCCCAGAGGGGTACAGCCATTTTCCCAAGACATCCAGCTAAGTGCAGAGTGGGGGGGATCAAATCCAGTTCTTCCTGATTCTTATTAGGGGAAGTGAGTCCCAGTGTCAAACCTAAATCGAGCCTGTAAACTTGCCTGTGTCTCAGTTTCCATGTTTCTAAAGTGAATACATCCTGGCTCATCTTACATGAAAGTCCAGTGACAGTAGATGTCAAAGAACTTCAATCACCTTACCCCGGTAAATGACTTCTGTAGAACTTTGGTAATGCCAGTGGCATTTCAACTTCAAGAATAAAACAGTGCACCCCAGTGGATCACAAGATAGGCCTGCGACACAGAGCCCATGGGCATCTAAGTTGCTCTGTTTATCGACCAGCAGCGTAAGGAGCTCAGTCTATCCTCTCTGATTTCTTTGGCCGTTGTAGGATGTGTTTTCTGAGGGATTGCAGTGTGATGGGTACAGATGTGGTGGGCACAAGCCAGTACCTCGTTTGGTTCTTGATGGAAAGTCACCTCATATTGAGACCCCCATCTGAAGAATGGCAATAGTGGGACGGCAGGGTTGAGATGCTCTGGATGGGGTCAGAGGGTGAAGAGCATGCCAGTGTGAAGGCAGAGTGGATCATGGGTATCAACAGCAGGGTGCACCCTATCTGCTCAGCATGGTGTGACCCTGTGGGGGGCCTTGCTTTCAGGCAAGGTGAAGACAAGTCGTCTCTCCAGGACCCTCAAATTCTAGGAGTCTTCCATGTCATCTGATATCATCCATCCTGGAGTGACGGATTCCAGGAGCTAAGAATGACCTTGGAAATTGCCTGGTCTTAGAAGGACTCCAGGATTTCCCCAAGGATGTGCAGTCCATTGGTGGACAAGCCAAAAGCAAGAACTTAAGTCTCCCTGGTCAGTGGTCATTCCTTCTGGAATTAGAATCGCAGCCTAGGGAAGCCATGGGGTAGGTGGACCAAGGAGAGCTGCAAGAGGGCCTGGTGGGAGGGGCAAGGAGACAGGGTCAGAGGGTGGAGAGGGAGGAGAGGAGAGAAAGAAGAGATGGGGAGAGAACAGAGAAAACAACGAAAGAGAAGCAAGATTTGCAATAAATATGAGGGATGCTACGGAAATTACTCTTTGAATGGCATTTAATTGGTTTATTAGTGTAATTCAGTTGCAGTTTGATTTGATTCAGACCTCTGATGTGTGTGATCTACCGCCCACCAAGGACACTGCCAGCCTCTGCAAACACAGCAACAAATGGCAGATCTGAGAGTGACAGCCATGGGGTTGTCGAGGGGAGGGAGAGGGAGAAGAGGAGCCAGCAAGGGGGGCTGGATGGAGAGGGAGAGAGAGGAAGAAGAGAGATGTAGACAAAGAACCAGGAAGAGAGGAGGATGTGGAGCGATGTGAGTGACTGCAAGAGGCATGAGAGGGACAGTAGAGGGAGAGAGATTGAGGAGAGGGGACTGGAGGGGGAAATAAATACAGCAGAGGGCAAGGTGGGGGAGACCCAGGAGACCAAGGCACCCAGAGGGGCGCAGATTTAGAAGTTTTGAGACAAGGACAAGAGGAGTGAAAACAAAGGGCAAAGGAGAGAGGCTGTGGATGGCGGGGGGGGGGGGGGAGGAAGCAGAGGGAAGAATGAGCCATGCACACACATGTGCACACACACGCATATGGACAGACGGAGAGTGGCTCCATGTCCTGGCATCTCCAGGTGCTCTTGAGGATGGCCCAGCTGGACGTTGTCTGGACCCCTGACACACGGGTGGCACCGGGCACCTGCCACTCCCAGCTATTTTGCAACCCCCTGAAAAGGAGGCTCCTCTATGTCAGCAGGGCTTGCCCCACCCCAATGATGGGGGCTCAGATGAGCATCTCCTGGGGGTATCAGGGAGACATGGAGGGTGGGGCTGGGGAGGCACAGATGGCAAAATCCAGAGCTGTTCCTGAGGCCAAGCCTTCCTTTCACAGGTGGGGAGATGGGGGTCCAGAGAGAAGATTGGAGCCAGGGTCAGGCTCCCAAAGCTGCTTGTCCTGTGCCTCCAAGAGCCCCCTCAAGAGCAGACGATCAGGATGGTGTCAGCTCTGCAGCCTCAGCCATGTCCTTTGGCCTTTGTGAGCTTCACTTTCTGCACAATTCAGATGGAGATAGTCCCTGTGTCGCAGGGTTGCCATAAAGAACCAGGGAGATAACACATGTGGGAAGTATCTAGAAAATGCTTGATATGATTTTATTATTAATATAAGATCTGGGACACCCAGCAGATTTGGAGCAGGGCTGCTTCTTAGCTAGGATTTGAGAAGACTGGTGTGACATCATGGTCATGGACAGGAACCCTGTATATCAGAATGCAGAAGTTTGGATCCCAGTTCTGCCACCTCGAGGTCTTGGGTGAGTTAGTTACCTTCCTGTGCCTCAATTTCTTCATCTGTGAAATGGGAACGAAACTAGTTCCTACCTCACTGGATTGTTCATAAGGATCGAAGGAAGACAGAAAATACTTAAAACAAGCTCTGATCTATGGTAGGTGTTAGATAAATAGCTCTTGCTATTCATATCATCACTGGGCTCAGCTATACTGAAGTAGGGACTGTAGGACCAAGTATGGGCACACTCAAAGTTGCATGCAATTGGTGCAGAGCTGGGACTTAAGAACCCAGCCCTGCTCTTAAAGGCTCAGGCCTTCCCAGGATTCCAGCGTCCTGTTCTTTGATGAAGACCCCACCCCATCCCCTTCCCCACTGTCAGCACCACGTATCTTGTTCCTTTTGACTGACCTAACTCTACTTCATCTCTGACGGAGATGGGAGAGGGGTAGAGAGTGTCTCAGGCCAGACCTTGGATCTCCCAGGCCTCCATCATCTCTCTCACATAGACATGCCCTGCTTCTCTGTCTGTGGTTAGGGGAGCCATGTGCATGTGGGGGGTGGTAATTGGCTGGGAACTCAGGCTGAGTTAGTCTCGAATGCTGATTCCAAGGGCTTATGATTCTCATTACCACCACATGGCATTTTATGGAACTAAAAGATGCACACACAGCTAATGAGCTGTAATTCTGAAGAGCTCCTGCCTTGATTGGGACTAATTGTTTTTATAAAGGAAATAATTAACAATCCCAACGGGGAGAGAAGGTCTGCTTTGGGCACCGTGAATTATCCCAGGGTCGGGTTTCAGGGCCCATTTATCCCATCATCTCAGTCTGAGCTGGGCAGAGCAAAAGGGAAGTGGAGGTCCTATCTTTACCCTTGTTCATAACCTTTGTCCAAGGCTGCTACAGGTGGGAGAAGGAAAGGCTGTGTCTGACCTCTCAGCCAAAGAAAGGAGATCTCTTGGTCTCCACCTTCACTAATGCTCACCTGAGGCTCCTGGAGCTGGAAGGGGTCCCAGTACCCCGGAAGAAGTCTGGAAGTCTGAGTTTGAAGTGCAGCTGTCTTACCGTGCACAAGTTGTCAGTGGACCCTGGGAGCATCATTGGATGAAATGAGACACCAGGACTTGAAGGACACCTCACACATGGTTTTCCTAAATGATTCAGAGTTCCGCCTCATTGTTGTACAGTTAAGGCTCAGAGAAGGGAGAGAAGTTGGCCAATAAGACAGTTTGCTGCAGAACTGGAACCAGAATCCAGGTCTCTTTCGGGACCTGTGTGTTACCGGTTTTGTTTGGTCATTTCTATGGTTGTTTTTAAAGTACAGACACTTTGCATTATCCAACCTCTCTGGAGATGTCTGGATGGCTGATGATATGGTGCTTCGTCAGCCTGAATTACCTGGAGACAGTTTGATTTTCTGTTTCACAGGTAGACGCAAGCCACAAAGCCCAGAGTGTAAGAATGTGTAGAGCCTGGACTCACTGTGGTCAGGGCTTTATGGCACAGTAATGCCATTTCCTTGCTGGATGACTTCGGGCCAGTCTCTGAAGCTGTTTTCCATTTCCTTATCTTTGACACAGGGATAACCGTTAAGTCTATCACCCATCTCATGAGTTAAAGGGACATTTAGCAAGTATGTGTATCAGTCAGCTATTACCACAGGAACGCTGAGTAACAAACCAGAATCCAGTGTCTTAAAGCATTAGCCATTTATTGCACTTATGCGTCTACAGTGTGATTGCAAGTTAGTATGTCTAGGTTGAGTCTGGGTGAGTTCGGGTTAAAATGAATTTCACATGCATTCACTTTTTTGGCCCACGACTACCCAGGACAGGTTCTCATGTGATGGCAGAAGTGCGAGAGGTGAGCAGAAGTACACAATGCCTCTTGAGACCTAACCCTGGAACTAGCACACTTCTGCCCATACCCCATTGGCCAAAGCAAGTCACATGGTCAGCCCCAACAGTAACGAGTGGAGAAATAAACCTACCCCTAGTGGGAGGGACTATGAAGTCACGTGATGGAGTGCACAGTTACAAGGAAACTGGAAAATCAGAGAACAGTAATACGAGCTGCACACTACACAATAAATGCTCTCAGTTCTTATGAGAAATAACGTTTGAACTCCTGTGACTTGAAAAATAAGCTGCCTTAAATGTGCATGGCACTTCATAGTGAAAATTAGAACCCCCATTTTACAGCTGGGGAAACCAAGTCTCAGGTTCATCAATGGAATTCATCCCATATCGCAACTGGAGGGTATAGAAACGTCAGGATCCAAACACAAGTCTCCCTAAGGTAGCCCCAGGTCAGGGCTGGCCCCAGAGGCAGGGAGATTTGTCCTAAGACCAAATCAAGAGATATTTAGCCAGCGCCTGTGATGGGGGTGATGGAGCTGGACAGAGCAGCGAGAAGGAGCTGAGTTGTGACCTCTGGGCAGTGTCTTCACTGCCTCCCCACAGTAAAGTTGTCCAGCCCCCAATCCTGCTGCCAGCTCTCCTTCTATTTGATCTTGAACATGGGAATTAACTTCTCTGAGTCTGTTTCCTTGCTTGCAAAATGAGAAAAATAATAATAGCAATTGCATCAAGAGGTTGTGGGGACAGATTCATTCCATGCAAGAAATATTTATTGAGAGCTGATGTTGGCCAGGGACTCAGCTGGGTGCTAGAGATGAAGTAGTAAATACAAGAGTGTCTTTCCTCTCGTGGAGTTTAAATTTTCATGGAAGAGAGACCCTAGACACATGTACAGGTACATATGCAATATGATGGATGACCTAAGTGGCAAGGAGAGAAATGGGTCAGGGTAAGGGGGTTGGGCTGGTCGGGCATTGGACAAAGGTTCCTGGTTCTCCTTTTCGTGTTGTATTTGAGAACCTCATTGATGAAGCGGTGCTTGAGCAAGATTCTAAGGAAGCGTGGAGACAATGCAGGGGAAGCACTCCAGGTGTGGAGTATGGCAAGTGCAGATGAGCTTGAGGTAGGAACCCACTAGGCTAGAGCAATTCGAGAGAAAAGTGGTAAGACAAAATTAGATAGCAGGCTGTACATGTGTTCAGGAATTTTACAGGGAAGTGATTATAAGGACTTTACACTTAGAATGAAATGGGAAGCCCAAGTTGGAGAAGAGGAGGGACGTGTTCTGACTTCCATTTTAAAGGATCACTCTGGCTATGGGGTGGAGAATGTATTTTAGGGGACCAGGCAATGGTTTAACAAGATCATGCAGAGCACTTAACATATAGCCTGATGCATTTTGTGTTAATTATTTTTATTTATTAGAGACAGAGAGATCTTCCATCTGCTTGTTCACTCCCTAAATGCCCACAACAGCAAGGGCTGGGCCAGGTGGAAGCCAGGAGCCAGGAACTCCACCCAGGTCTCCCACATGGGTGTTAGGAAATCAAACACGTGGGCCATTGTCTGCTGCTTCCCAGAGCTCTGGATCAAAAGTAGAGAGCTGGGACTTGAACGGACACCCTGATGTGAGCTGCAGGCATTTTAAGTGGCAGCTTAATCCACTGCACTGCAATGCCCACCCCAAGGGAGTATCTTTTGACATGCAAGCTCAAATCACACATTGTTTTGTACCCTAGCTTACGAGTTTGGTAAGAATAAGAGCCTTGGCTGTCATTTTTCACTATGTATCTAGTGTTTGGCACCTTAATTGGCGCGTGATAGGCGCTCTACACATATTTGTGGAATGAATGGAGGGACCTCAAATTGTAGTATTATCTAGATTTGTGCTGCCCAAACTGGTAGCCACTAGTCACCCATGCCTGTTTCTATGTAAATTTAGAATGAAATTAACATTTATGGCTAAGTGTATTATTTATTTAAAATTACATTTCTTATTAAAATTAAAAAGTCAGGCTCTTCAGTCACCCTAGCCACATTTCCAGTGCTCAGCAGCCATGTTGTGGCTACACATTGGACTACACAGCTGCCGCGTACAGAGCGAATCCGTCAGACCTAGGGTCATTGCTCTCAGGGCATTTGGCAGTGTCTGGGGTATATTTGGTCATCACTACTGGCGAATTGCTACCTGTGTCTACTGGGTAGAGGCTAGGGATGATGCTAAACATCACGCAGTACACAGGGCAATGGTGCCAAGGTCCAGAAATGCTGGGCTAGATGACCTGGCTCCAGGAGGGCTGGCCCCAGGGGTTCCTACCTGCAGCAGCTTGGATTGACGGGAGGTTGGGATGCTGCTTTATGGAGGACAGCTCACCTGTCTGCTCCCCAGTCCGCAGAGGCAAGTCATCCCATGGAATCTTCTCGGCCTGGGGGATGACTGGGTTCAGACCACTCCCGCTTTACGGGGGGCAAAAACCAAGGCTCAGAGCAATTGAGTGTCTCAGAGGAAACAGGAATGGAGCTCAAGTGCACCTCCTGGGGGCGCTGCTTCTTCTCAGGTAGGGAAGAAATGTCTACCCATCGGAGTTTTCTGCAAGTGCAAGGTATGAGTGTTCTCTCCCTGCAGGTATTCCAGTTGAATTCGGGCCATGGAGCCTTGCTTCCCCAAGTGCTCTGTGGAGTAGGAGCCCACTGGACCACAGGACGAAGGCCCTGTAACCCAAAACCTTTGAGAAAGGCTGCCTGCCACATCCCCTTCTCAGGCCTTCGTAGTGCGCCGGACACATCCGAGGCTCTGGCACATCCTGCGGCAACAAGAGCTGGATCTTTTCTGGGTAGCCCAGTGTTTCTCAGGACCGCCTGAGCACACAGCCCCATCCTCCTGCCGGGAGAGCGGCGAGCAGCGCTGCATATGGGGCAGCCCCAGTGCTTGACAGTTTGGGGAGTGCTGCTTGGCCGCACAGTCAGACATGGACAGGTGACCCCTCTGTCCCCTGGGTCTGTCTGCAGCTCTGTTGCCACCGTGGTGATCGAGGTTGAGTCCTGGTGTTTGGAGAGAGACAGTCAGAGTGTCTGCATTTGGACTAAGTGATTCGTCCATGGCTACACATCCAGTGGACCGTTTTAGAGCTTAGCCAGCAACTAGTTATCATTTCTCTTTCTACGTCTTGGAAGTCTATTTGGATTAATGCGAAGACTTTGTCTTCAAGAGCCTGAATCAGGTGTCGTGCGCCCAGTCCATCTGCTTGAGCCCACACCTCCCAAGGAGGGTCACATCACCTGCTTCACAGGGACTAATCATCATGGTACTGTGGCTGCTCTGTTGTGTGCAGGTCGAGGGCTCTTGTGTCACAGCGGGTGTCCCTCAGTCAAGGACAGGGACAAGGCAGTGGGTTTCAGCTGCTAAGTTCCAATAGCCCTCATGTGTGTCTGTCTGGCAATAATTGGGCAGCTGTATATGTCAGTTTGCAATTTGGTATTTCCAGGTTCACCTGGGAAAAGATAAGTGCCTTAGGTTCCTTTTTAACCCTTAGTTTATTCCATCCAAGTACCACCATGGAGATTTCCTTGGATTATCCTACATTTGGGGGGTGGGGAAGAGATGGATGGTGTGGCAGAGAAAGGGAGGGTCCCTAGGTAATAACTTGGAATTTAAGGATGCTCTGTAGGCCCCAAGTTTTGGACTGATGTTATTATTCCCCTGAGAGGTTTCTCAATGGCCCCACGTCACAGAATAAAAGATCATGGAATCAAACAGTGAGAAAGTGATTGTCTTTCCAATGCACTTGCTCCCCTTCGAATTGTCAAAGAGTCATCTCAGTTTGGAGCTGCTGTGTTTCCAACACCTCTCAACACTTGCTAAGCTTGCTTTCTTAGCAAAGGAGGGGGCAGGTGTCAGGCTGCAGAGCCTTAGGCAGGTGGCCGGGCTAGCTGGAGCCTGACCGTGTTCCTGTGTTTCCACCCTCTCTGTCCTAAGACTGTCTTCCACGTGTGAACAGGACACCCATTCCCCACTTGTAGCTGTGGCATGAAGTTCCCTTTTTAATTCAGTGCATTGAGTTTACAAGTAAGCCAATGTAAGAATAATAAGGCAATCATAGTGTGGGAAATATGCGCACAAATCTTTATTGGTCTCGTATGAGAAGCTGAGGTTTAGGAGACAGAGTTTGTGAGGGATGTGGCTTAGTTAGAGAAGCAACCTGAGTTAAGTCCCAGCTCCGTCATGGACGCACTGGGTTGTCTTGGGCAAGACTTTGACTCTCTGAGTCTCAGTTAGGTGGGGATAATACTCCTCTTCAGGACTGGAAAGCCCAAAGGCCGCATAAGGGCCACAAAATCACCTGATCTGGTCCTGCCCCGCCCACCGCAGGCGGGACTCAAAATTCGATAGATCTACAGCAGGCTGATTTTTAAGTTGATGGTTTTGTGTGGCCCGCAAATGATGCAATAAATACCCAAATGGCCCTCAGCTGAAACAAGGCTCCCCCCTGCTGTTGGATGTGAAGTAATCACACAAGCCACACAGTAGGGGCTCAGTATGCAGCCACTGTAACTGCGCTTATTCTGCGATTGACATCCTAATGTGTACACTTGATGGCTCTGTGAGCCCCAAATGCGGGATAAAAAAAAGCCTTTGTGTTCAAATGGTAACATCTCCTGAGCATTATTATTATTATTATTATTATTATTAGAGGGATTTATTACCTCTCTCCAAGGATGAGAGGAAGGTGGGTAAAACAAATTACACAGCTGGAAAGTGGAAAAGACGGGCCGCAAGCCCAGGCTGATTCCAGTGTGTGTTCTCTTGACAGTCGCCAGTAACAGCAAGAGGCTCTGCATTTTGGTAGACCTACGGTAAAGCTCTGTGATTCATAATGCGAGTGATTGTGTTAGTTAGGAGTCCTCTGGTTACAGGACACATCAACCACACCAGGTTGGTTCCAGTTGTAAAGAGGATGTGGCCAGCGCTGTGGCTCACTAGGCTAATCCTCCGCCTTGCAGCACCGACACACCGGGTTCTAGTCCCGGTTGCCCCTCTTCCAGGCCAGCTCTCTGCTGTGGCCCGGGAGTGCAGTGGAGGATGGCCCAGGTGCTTGGGCCCTGCACCCGCACGGGAGACCAGGAGAAGCACCTGGCTCCTGCCTTCAGATCAGCGCAGTGTGCCAGCCACAGCACACAGTGGTGTGCCGCGGTGGCCATTGGAGGGTGAACCAATGGTAAAGGAAGACCTTTCTCTCTGTCTCTGTCTCTCACTGTCCACTCTGCCTGTCAAAAAAAATAAAAAAGAGGATGTGTTGGTTCCCATACAAGAAAAGCACAATGGCTTCAGGTTTAGGCAGATCCAGGCGCTTGAACAGCGGCCCCTCACTATTCATCTCACAATATGATTTCCCATGGTTTCATTTTCATTCTTAGGCAGCTTCCTCTCTCAAGATGACAAGGAAGCTGTTAGAGTGCCACACATGCATTTCATTCTTTTTTTTTTTTTTTCCTTTTAAGCAACCTCTAGCAAAAGGAGTTCCTTCCCAATGGTTTCAATAGAAGTTCCAGAATTGAGCCTCAGTGGATCTGATTGGTCTGGCTTAGGTAGGGGCCCATCTCTGATTGGTCTGGCTTAGGTATGGGCCCACCTCTGATTGGTCTGGCTTAGGTAGGGGCCCACCTCTGATTGGTCTGGATCAGGTAGGGGCCCACCTCTGATTGGTCTGGATCAGGTAGGGGCCCACCTCTGATTGGTCTGGATCAGGTAGGGGCCCACCTCTGATTGGTCTGGCTTAGGTAGGGGCCCACCTCTGATTGGTCTGGCTTAGGTAGGGGCCCATCTCTGATTGGTCTGGCTTAGGTAGGGGCCCATCTATGATTGGTCTGGCTTAGGTAGGGGCCCATCACTGATTGGTCTGGCTTAGGTAGGGGCCCATCACTGATTGGTCTGGATCAGGTAGGGGCCCATCTCTGAACCAATCGGCATGACCAGCAGCCTGTGATGCTTTGAAGTGAAGCCACTTCTGGCTGAATCAGAGGGACTGAGCACTATGGGGATGGGGGGAGTGGTCCCTCAGAGAAGACTCGATGGCTCATCACAGTGAAAAAGAACGGATGTCCAGCAGGGAAGCCCATACCCCACATGGAATCCTGTTTAGAATCTTCGTTTAGAAGATGCATGGGCTGGAGGCCTCCACCGTGAGGGAGAGGCTCCCCCTGGTTACTCTGTGACGATGCTCAGCCCCGTTCAGCCGAGAGGGTCTCAGGCTGCACAGGGATGTTAACTCCTTCCCCCACCGCATACACCCTTCAGGGCTGTAATAAAGACAACATGCCATAGTGTTGTTTGTAAATGAAATTAGCATTGTTGTTCTTTTTTTATTCATCATACAAGTTTTCTATTTAAAATTTTTTTTATTCCAGGATTTTTCCCCTCCCAGTGGCCAGTTCTGCTCTCAAATCCCAATTTAGCCAGTTCCTCCTGGATTTTAAAGACCTCCCAACCCACCAGCACTAAGAATGAAGTGCCACACAACTTTGGTGGGCACTCGGTAGCAGCTTCGAAGAGGGCATGCTACGTGCCGAGCACTGCGCTGAGTGTTTTGCATGCACCACCTCATTTAGCTGTCCTGGCGGCCCCTTCCACTATGGACAAATGAGCGAAACATAACACAGGACAACATCTGGAGCTCTTGAGAACTGGGTTCAAATCCTGACTCCGCTTCTGATGGCAGTAGGACCATAATGAGTCACTTCACCCTCTGAGCTTCAGTCTCCTCCTCTGTACAATGGACACAGCACAAAGCTGCATCCTGAAGTTGTCAGGACACAAGGAGCTGATGCAAGTGGGGTGCCTGGTACCATGCCTGTCACCCAGTGGGCACTTGCTCAAGGTCATTCAACAGTCTGCTTCCAGGGCCCGTGCTGTGCTGGCAGACTGCAGAACCCCGTTTCTTCTGGGGCTGTCCAGGGACATCCTGTGGCTTCCAGCAGTTGCAGGGTCTCTGACCCTCTCCAGTCTCCTTTGCTCCGCACACTCGGGCTACAAATTGCCTGCTGCGATGTCCTGAGATAACTCTTGCTATTCCAGCCAGTCCCCCTCCCAGTCTCCCTCCCACCAGGCCCAGAATAGCCACACACATCATGGCTGCAGAGCAGCCTCCAGGATGCTCCCTCCCCTTTGATAATAGCTCAGCATTGTCTAAGTGCTGGCATAGCCAGGGCCACGGTGCCTGGCGCAGCTACGACGGGGCTTAGGCGTTCTGTGCTGCCATGCAGATTTGCCATTTGATGTCACTTTCAAGGAGATGTTCCTTCATCATTATACCTAGGTGGGGGTGGCAGAAGAGATGATACCATGTCCTCATGCTGATGGAGAAACCAAAAGGCTAGTGGCAACGTCCCACTGTCGGTTTTATGCAACACCCCTGTGGAGCTGCACACTGGTAGGAGAGCCCACGTCTCACTTGCAGTCTCTTTGCTGTAGCCTAGAAGTCTTTCAAGATCAGGGGCCTGGTCACATGTCTGACCTTGTCTTCTCCCTCTCTCTTGCAGTCCTCCGCTGCTCAAGTCCTTCTCACCTCTTTGCAGCCCTTCAGACCCAGGCGCAGTTTGCAGAGGGGCAGACTGGGGCTTAAAGAGGTTGAATAGTCTTCTCAGATCACTCGGCCCACAGGTGGCAGAACTGGAAACAGAACCCAAGCAGTTCGAGTCAATAGTCCAAGTTCAAAGCCCGTTGGTGACTTCATGCCTTCTATAGCTCTTCCGTGGAAAGAGAGTCCATGACGATATAGATTTCCAGGGATAATGACGTGAGCATCCCTTTGAAAGATGTACTGCTGCCACTCATCCTCCCCCCACCCTGCCCCAAACCACAGTTCATTCTGATGCTCCCTGGATTTGGAGATTAGGCAGCCGCTGGCTCCTCTCCCAGGAGCATGCCCTCCAGCCCCAGCCCCAGCCCCAGCCCAAGCCCCCTACCTCTCCCTCTTTTCCTTTCACCCTCTTCTCCCAGAGACACTGTTCCCTTAGCACCCTTCACTCTCTCTGTGTCTCAAAGGGTGTCCCTGCCCCTAGCAGGCACATTTAGCATACTTGCTTTGCCCTGCAGCTGTCTCTGACTCTCCAGGGGCAAGATCTGTGATCAGTCCCTCTCCTCTCCCTGAGCAGAGCCAGACGGAAAAAGTTGCCTTCAAATCCTGCAATTACTTCTCCTTAGATTGCAGCTATTTAGCTGGAGACACCTCTGCCCAGCCCTCCTCCGTGCCCAGCAAGCTCAAGGCCTGTTAACAACAGGCCAGTGATTCAGGGTCCCCTGGGAAGTCCTCAACCCTGAAACCACTTCTATTTGGGTCTCAGCTTAAGGAATGTCCCCTTCCCTTTCCACCCCTCTTCAGTTCACATTCATCCCTCACCGACCCTGCAGAAGAGGCTCAGCACGATGTCTGGTGACTTATTCATCCATGAACTCTTTCATTCATTCTTCATGTCAGGTGCTGATCAGACCAGACAGAGGTTACAGAAGAGAACTTCCCCATCTGTCTCTCTTTAGGCAACGGAGGACAGAGATGCACACATATCAAGGACTAGGGAAGCCAGGGAGAATCTTACAGAAAAAAATACTGAGTAGGATAAAACTGAAGGAACAAGCAGGAGTTGTCAGGGAAGGAGGGAAGGAACAGTGGAAGGCATCCCCCAAATATGCAAAGACGAAGATGACAGCAGCCCTAGCCCACCCAGGGAAGTGCCACCATGGCTACAGTGTGGAGTGCAAGTTGGGAGTGGAAGGGGGGAGGCAGAGATCATATACCACTGTGCATCATAAGATGAGCTTGGGGCTGGCACTGTGGTATAGTAGGTAAAGCTGTCACCTGTAGTGCCGGCATCCCATATAGGCACCGGTTTGAGTCCTGGCTGCTCCACTTCCCATCCAGCTCTCTGCTATAGCCTGGGAAAGCAGTAGAAGATGGCCCAAGTCCTTGAGCTCCTGCACCCATGTGGGAGACCCAGAAGAAACTCCTGGCTTTGGATTGGCGCAGCTCCAGTCCTTGTGGCCAATTGGGAAGTGAACCAATGGATGGAAGACCCCTCTCTCTCTCTCTCTCTGCCTCTCCTTCTCTCCGTGTGTAACTCTGACTTTCAAATAAATAAATAAATCTTTTAGAGAGAGAGAGAGAGAGAGGGAGAGAGAGAGAGAGAGAGAGAGAGAGAGAGAGAGAGAGAGAGAGAGATGAGCTCATATTAAAGGTGATAGGGAGCCACAGAAACTTTTAGGTAGTTTATTTTTCTCCATGTCTGAAGGCAGTTGTTCATCACAGGAGTCAGATCTTTGTGAATCTTGCAGGAGTAAGTAGCCTTCATGTATTATCTTAATTCTTTCATGAAACCCCTTCCTGAACATGACCCAAAGGTGCATAAGATCCAGGACAGGGACTTCAGCCTGTGTCACTCAGCTTCTCACTCCATCTGCAGCCTTGGAGAAGCACTCCCGGATGCCGGAGACTTCATGCTTTACATTCCAAGTTTCTCGGCTTCCTTAAGGACATGATGACCTTCAAAGACAGGCTCCTGGGATAGATCAGCTCACTCCTGCTATTATCAAACATTTTATCAACCTAACTCATAGTGTGAGATTGGAGGAAGGAACATAATCCCCTCTTGCCAATCAAGCCCTGGGCACCTGATCTTTTGCCTTAAGAATGGAGCCCTACACTGTACTACTATATCTCCCTCCCGCTGCCTCCTCCTTTAGGACCCTTACTTCCTGATTTTATCTGAGCATGCCTATTCCTTCCCTGCAGCTCTCCACGTGGAGTTTGAGAGTGCGGTGGGGCTGCGTGCTCAGCGTCAGGGAAAGTCCTTGACGGTTGACAGGATGAATAATGGAAGGAAAACAATTGCCACCCTGTCAAACCCCAGACCAAAAATTCTTCAAGATGGACACAAAAATAGCAATGTTTCCTGCATGCTAATTAACATATTCCCAGGGTAGGGGCAGTGTCCTTGAGATGTGGAGGTTAGAAAAGAAAAAAAAAAAAGGTGTAGCCCTGCATTTGTGCTTGGTTGGGTGTGTGGGCAGAACTTCCGCTCAAACCCAGGGGCTTTGCTGATTCATGTCTCTGAGAGCCAGGACAGGGGTTCAGCACCGAGGACAGCGATCGCTGATTCAACAGCTTGAGCTGCTGCAATCCAACCATGGAAACATTACCTGACTGCACTTCCAGCCATCCTTACCTTCTGAACTTAACAGTTGCATCGCTCTTCAGGTGTCTTTCAGTTTATTGAGTATGTGTGCTCCTGGAAATTGTGTGTAAATCTATATTCCATAATGTGGTTTATCCAGAAGCCCATTTGCAATACACCTTTCAGGGGGGTTCGAAGTAGGAATCTCGAAGCTTTTGTCTCCTGGTTTGTGAAAGGGCTGATGTTTCCAGAGACAGCATAGCTGAATGGTTAAGAGCATCACAGGGATACTTGGTGTTTCTCATCCCTATTGGCATTTGGGGCCAGGTAATTCACCATTTGGAGGGAATGCTCCCAGCTGCATTGAGAATCTATAGGATAGATACCCCTGGATTTGAATACTGGTTCTGCTACTTATGAATAACTCAGCACAATAGGTATACCTGGTTCATGACTCTACTTTCTCATAAGCAAATTAAAGACAAACTTAATATTGCCTATGGGGTAACTGTAAAAACTGAATAAAATATTACATGTCAACTTACTTAGCATAGTGCTAGGCATGTAGAAGTCTTTTAATAGATTCTAGTGCCATCAGTAAGGTTTTCATCATCATCACCTCAGTCACTTCACACAAAAGGTTTCACTTAGAAAATATTGCTTGTATTTACCAAGTACTTGGCACTCTGCTAGGCAATAGATGTTCAAATCAATCTCTTTCCCCAAATAACTAGAAGTCCTGAATTTGAAGCTGTGGTCATAAATGCATGTGACTCCCTTGGTAATGCATATATAAGACTTTATCCTGCATTTTTCTGTAAGAACTAGTTTGTCTGTGCTATAGTAACAGCTCGCTAGTGGTCAGGGGATTAGCATCACTAAGGTTGTTTTCATGTGTGCGCTACATGTTCATTATAGGTTAACCAGAGTTGCTCCATGCTGTCCTCACTGAAGGGGCCAGACTGAATTAATTTCTAGATTATCTGTAGTCACTATGGAAAGGGGAATGGAAGAGGGTGAACCATACACTTGCCTTTTAAGCTTCTATACAGAATTCATACACATGAATTGCATTCATACATCTTTAGCCAAAGAAAGTCATGCACCATACCTAAGTTCAAGAGGAAGAGTAGATACAATCCCTCCATATGCCCAGAGGGAGAAGTTGGGTATTAAATATCAGCCCTAATAACTACTGCACAACCATTCACAAGTGCTAGCCCTCAGTCTCTGGGAGTAATTTGAGTAAGAGTGAAAGGTTTTGTCTGAAACCCTTCTCAAGCATAGAAAGAACTCAGTGGTTCCATCCTCCAGTGATGAGTAAGGAGCATCACCACACACAGAATGAAGATGAGAGATCATATGTGTGTCATTAATGGAAGCCTTCAATCTGGCCTCATATTTTATCAGCCATTCCCAAAACCTGGCTTTACAATACCACGATATCGGGCGTCATAGGAAGAGCTCCAGAAGCAAAGCCGTATCCACACACTGGGTTGGTCTGGTTGTCTTCTGAAAATAATTAACAGGGAAATTTTAATGAGAGCAAGGTGAGCCCAACTCCACTGATTGACAGCTCAAACAGGAATAACCCACACAGAGGCTCCATTGACCATTTCGTTTTGGCTTCCAGGGGTCCCATTATTAATTCATTTCTAAAGTGATCTCCCCCATCCCCAAGGAATGTATCCTAGTAACTGCATGCTTACCATACTCTATTTGATTAAAATTTAACAAGCTATGTTATTGGCAAATAAACTATTTATTTCAATGTTGTTGCCAATGCCGAAAGGAATGTTTCAAACAAAGGAGTAGAACTGACACACTAAAGAGATTGTCATTAATATTTTACAATAGCCAAAAATACATGCCTGTACAATTTTTCCCAGTGATGGCATCAGAGTTTAAAAAGTCAGAGAAGTCAGCCAAAGTCCTCTGGTTTCCTGTTTATTAAAAGGAGGGAGGTGATCAGGAAATTGAACTCAGGTTGCTGTGTGTGATGGAGAAAGCTAGCGATTGCTAGTGATTGCTAACTTTTTCCATGACCGTAGGCAAAGCCACTTAGCCTTGAGGCCTGCGTCATTCTTTTTAAGATGAGGCTAAGAAAGTGTTACTTATTTAAAGCTTAGGGTTTTTTATGATAAAATGAGAGAGAAATGCAGATAGTGCTTTATAGATGTAAGTATTATATCGATCAATGCTTGTTTACCTTGGTCCTCAAACAAGACACCCATTTGCCTGGCAGAAATTTGTGGAAATGGGAAAACAAGGGTTTTTTTCCCTCCCTTTCTCGGGTGTATAGTCTAAGGGAAAACTTCAAAGTTTGGCTTCAGCTCATAATGAAAACATTGATCTGAGAAAATTGCCCCATCGACCCTTAAGTCTTCTGCTTCACTAACAAGAATAATTGTTAGGATTTGCTCAACTCTTAACCGACACATAGCAAGAATCATGTGTGTACATGTGTGTGTGCATGTGTGTGTGTGTCTCATTGCCTCATAACCACCCCAATGCGGTGGGTACTGTTAACATTCCCATTTTTTCTAGAAGAAAACTGAGGCTCCCCAAAGTAGGTTGCTTGTCCAAGGCCATCCAGTTAGTAACAGGTGGTGTCTCAGATCTCCCTGGGTCCAGAGCTTCAGCTCCTCTGATTCTCCTGTTGGTTGAGGACTCACTGTTCTGAACTGGCCACAACCTACTTCCATAGAAGGTGTGGGCAGTTCTGAGAGTCAGTTCCCCTGACGGCAACATGGAAACACCAGCCAACGTGAACGCCAAAAGGGCACAAGTGCTAGGGACGCATGACTGAGGGTTTTTTTTTTATTTTCATGGTGTCCAAGAGGGTTTATAGCTCAGACTGGAATTTAGAAAAATCCATGGGTATGTGGTTGAATGGATGGATGCATGAATGGAAGAGGAGTGAACGGATAAATCAGTGAAGGGATTTCCCATTTAATGCATGGGTAGGTGGGCAAGCTGATTTAGGGCAATGAAGAAAAACATCTGATTCCCATCTGCTTTTAGAGTCTTGCTTGACAAAGAGTAACCCTTCCATATGTGTGCACCAAATTGTTGTTGTTGTTCACCAATATTAGCTGCCCCTCATTTCAGCAGCCCCGAGCTTCCGGTGTTCATTCAAATGGCATTTTTAGCCTCAAACCTAGTGTGTCATTGGCCAGTGCTTGTTTAAGCTTTTCCTCTGATAAATGATAGCCATGGGTATTATTGATTGAGCCTTTTTTGTTTTTACATGCCAGATCATGTAATAAGCCTTTTACCTAACTTACTGTAAATACACAACGTACGTACCATGTTGATGTTACTGGTCCCATTTTACAGATTTAAAGAAAACCTCTGAATGCTGGAGAGGGAATCCAATTCCACCCAGGTTAGAGACAGGAAGTGCCTTCCGCTCTAAGTGAAAGTGGATGCAAATTGGATGCTTTTTGCACCACACAACTGGGTCTGAAAACGTGGTCCCCTTGTCAGCAGAGTCAGCACCTTCTGGGAACTCATTAGAAATGCAGATCTTGGGTCCCAGCCCAGACATGTGGAATCAGAGACTCCAGGGGAGAAGCCTGGCAATCTGTGGTATAATGAGCCCTCCGGGCGTTTCTGCTGTTTACTCCGTTTTGAAAACCACCACTCTCATCCAGAAACAGGGCATGCTTCCAGTTGCAGGCGCGCACTTACACAAAATCATCCACACCCCTTCATCTGACGTTGCCTGGGACCGGCAGCCTGGACTGGAGTTAAGGAAGTGACTCTGCTGGGAACAGAGAGTCCCTCCTCCTTTGTCGGAGTCCCTGCTGGGCCTCCTACCTGCCTTCCTGCTCCTGGCCCCAGCCTGCACTCTACATCCTCCAATGCACCCCTGCAATTCATACTCTGCATACAAATACTGAAGCAAGAGCAGTCTTTCCAAAAGGTGCCCCTGGCCATGGCCCTCTCCCATCTAACAGCCACCAGAGGCTCCCCACTTCTCTCAGAATAAAGTCACCCCAATGACCCATAATCACCAGTCTCATCTCCCAACTTCTATTCCACTCACACCTACTGTGCGCTCACCCAGTGTGGTCCACTGTCCTCTCATGGTCCTCTTGTATAACCATACTCCTTTTGCATCTCCCGCCAGGCTGTACCTGCCACGAGAGCATCATATCTCCAGTGCCTAGTGCCATGCTTTGCACATAATAACTGCTCAATAAGCCTCTCTACGGCTAAGATCTGGAGGCCTGGTCTTTTTTATTGGATGCCACTCTAGTATGGTTTGTTACCTTTCTGTGAGTCTGCCAGGCCAGAATTTGGGCTCTAGAAGCCTGGGACCTATAGTTAAATCCCAGGTCCTTCATCAACACATCAGGTAACCCTGGGCGTGTGATTCAGTCTCTCAGAACCTCAGTTTCCTTGTCTGTATAATGGAGATAATAGAGTAGTGGGAGGAATGAAATGAGCTCTTAGCATTGTGCCTAGCAGATTAGGGCTGATGATCTGTTTTTTGCTAAATCTGCTCCCCCCACCACCAACTACGCTGCAAATTCTTCAAGTGGTTGGTGGCATGCCCCTTACCCGGCAGATGTCCAGAGAAAGCAAGTCCACCAGGGGTACCCAAGTAGGGGTGCAGGCCAGGATTGTGGCAGCATAACCTGGTGTGTAAGTAGCAGGCTCCAGATTCATCCAGGGCACTGCCTAGCTTCTCCACCTCCTGGCTGTCAGAGCTCGGGCAAGTGTCCAACTTCCCCATGCCTCAATTTTCTCATCTGTCATCAAGCAATAGTACCATAGGGCTTGTGTCCTAGCTGTTGTGAGGATCAAGTGCCTGTGGAGCACATAGAACTGTGTCTGGTTCGAGCCAGCACGTGGAGACTCTGAACACCTGTTCCTGTCATCAGCGTCATAACCATTATCGTCCCTGTCGTGACCCAGCTGGGAGCCAGAGGACAACAACAGAGAGGACGCAGGCTCTGTGCAGACTGCCCCAGCAACAGCCACCTCTCCCATCCCACCCCTTTCTCCTTGTCTCCCCTTGCTACGCTAGCCCCCTGCAAGCACAGGGGGAGCTGGGTACCTGTGGTGAGGGTGGGAGGGGGCCTCGTCTGAACTCTCCTTTCTTTTCCTTCTGTGTGTGCACAAAATCTCCTTGAAGAGCTGCTGTTTCCATGGCTTTGGGAGTTTTAGATATTTATCTCCCATCCAGTGGACCCCTGGGCACCGTAATCCACACTCGGCATGTCACAGAGCTTCTACCGCTCCTGCTCAGAACCGACTGTGTCCAAACCCCCGCCACGGAGGGGTCGGGAACAGCTGATGGATTTCCAAAGCCCAGAGATAAAACGGCGCTTGTTCCCATTAATTGATCCTAAAAGGAAGGCGAGACTTAGAAATGGAGAGGAGTGGAATGCAGGGAGAAAGAAGCAAAACCTGGAGTCTGGGGGGGGGGGGGATTCCCTGTGCATGGTGTGGGGGAGGGGAGAGCCATTTCTGGTAATGGGGGAGAGGGTCCCTGTAATCATCCTTTTTGATGATTTTATGTCATTTCCCCAAGATACTACTCCGGGGGTGTCTTGTTTTGTTCCTGTGTAGCCCTAGGGGACTGGGAATCCAGGCAGGTGGGGAGGAGGGATCTGTACTAAGCCCAAAGGATGTAGTTCAGAGTGGCTAAGGGGGAAAATCAGGAAAAGAGCCATGAGGCATGGGCAGATATCCTTTACAGAAGTTCAAGGTGAGCCAAAAATAGAAACAGGAGAGCCCCAAATAGTAAAGTCATCATTTAAGGGGACAGAAGTCAGAACAGGTAGAACCAAGTGATCTCTGATCCCCACCGAGGCCAGGCACTAGGGTCAGCTGGAGAGCCCCTCCCTCTCCAGCAGTCCTACCAAGCCAGGAGACCGGAGACGGGGCCAAGGGATGTGCTTATGGTGGGTGCTTTCCATGGTTCCGAAGTAGCCCAGCCAGCACCAGCTGTGGACACGCATTGGACAACCGTGCATTTTGATATGGAAATATAATCCCAGCAGCCAGAAGCCACAGCGTCAGCTTCACGGCACTCAGTGAACCTGGTTGGGGCGGAGCCAACACCTTGGAGCGTTGGCGCAGAGACCTGGTCAGCTTCCAAAGCAGGACTCACAACATTAACTACTTCTCAGGGCCCTGTAGGTGACATGCATGGATGAAGCGAACGAGGTGGAGATTCAGGTGAGATCTGCCACCCAGATCCACCTGACGGCTGCCTTGAGAGAGGAATGTAGACCCCTTGTCACCCATCTCGATCTCGCTTCAAACTAGAATTTGTACAGGAAGTGCTTGCCGTTGGAATGTCGGCAGTGAACTGGAGTTGCAGCGAAGTGTTCTGCAGCACGAGCAAAACGTGTGCCGGCACCTTCCTTCCAGGCGCTTCCTCCAGCAGGGAGAACCCAGCCCGGCTGCTTCTGCCTGTGCAGCAAGTGGGACACAGGGTTTCCAGGTGCCTGTGCACTCAGCTTCTCTCTCTCTCTCTCTCTCTCTCTCTCTCTCTCTCTCTCTGACAGGCAGAGTTAGTGTGAGAGAGAGAGACAGAAAGAAAGGTCTTCCTTCCATTGGTTCACCCCCCAAATGGCCACAACAGCCAGAGCTACGCCAATCCAATGGCAGGAGCCAGGTGCTTCTCCTGGTCTCCCATGGGGTGCAGGGCCCAAGCACCTGGGCCATCCTCCACTGCCTTCCTGGGCCACAGCAGAGAGCTGGACTGGAAGAGGAGCAACTGGGACAGAACCTGGTGCCCCAACTGGGACTAGAACCTGGGGTTCTGGTGCCGCAGGCGGAGGATTAGCCAAGTGAGCCGTGGCACTGGCCAAGCACTCAGCTTCTCTTAACCAGGCTAAGCACTGTCCTCCGCCTGAGGGATTCGGTTGTGGGTGAACAGAGTGGACCACAGCGCTTGAAGTCATAAATCCCTCAGCCTCCAGAGCTGGGGGAGCTCCAGCATCCACCTGCTTCTGCCACTTCTAAACCACCTTTAGTGGGGGCTATCTCAGGGCCTAGGTGGAGCAGTGAGGAGGAGGTTGAAGGGTCAGGTTTCCAAACCCCACCTCCCTGCCTCAAGCAGAAGTGCTCTGTGCTCATCTGTTCCACGTGGGGAGGTTTTAGGCGGCCACTAAGCCTACAATCATGGAAATGAAGGGCCACAAAGAGGATGTGATACGTCCTACAACACACATCAGTAGCTGGTCACCAAAACAGCCCGAGAAGCCACAGGCACTGGCTTCGTCAACCTGGCTGAGACAGACTGAGAAATTGCTGTCTTCTGCCTATTCGATCCATCTCTCTTTATAGCCTGAAGCCCACCCTTGCCTCTGTCCCACTGGGGTCTGACTGTGCCAGGTCTCCCCCTCACCTGGGATGAGAAGCAGATGGTGAGAGAGTCAGTGGTGAGAGCCTTGGCCCCCACTGGCCTGACGCTGGTGGTAACAGAACCACTGGTGTCTACCCCACCCACCTCTCAAGGCCTCAGAGAGTAAGCAGAGAGGAGAGGAAGTGCAGTGAGCTCTGAGCTGCTGGAGCGGGAGGCACCGCCTCTTTCCGGGGCTCCAGGTGCCCCTCACAGGACTCGGGTCCTCCGTGACGGAGTATCACATTGTGAGCAGTCACTTACAAGCCTGGCAGTGCCTTTGGCGCACAGCGGTTGCTATGTCTTCATCACACAGCTCTGAACCTGGGCCTGGCACCTTGCGTGCCAAACATGGATGGGCTGAGAGACATGTAAGTAGGCATACACGAATGTGTCTGGTGCAGATCTGGATGGGAGTCCTGGTTCCAGCCTGTCCTAGCTGTGCAACCCTGGGCAAGTTGCTTCCCGCCCCGAGCCTCTCAGTAATGCTGTCGTAGGGATTGAATTTATCATCGTTTGCAAAGACTCATGGCATGCCAAGTGTGCAAAAGGCAGCAGCCGCCATGCTGGTTCCCATGCATGTCTCAATATTGGCAGTATTTTGTAAGGAGAATTCACACACAATGAAATGCATGGATCCAAGTGTACAGTTTTCTCAAACACACACACCCCGGGATGTGAAACATTTGCATCGTCCCAGACCGTTCTCTGGGATCTCTCCTAAGTCAGTCTTCAGCCCCACACAGGTCAAAGCGTCCTGAGGATTTCCCATGAGGCACGAGGTTCCCCCATTCTAGAGTGCCCAGAAATGGAGTGAGTCTTCTGTGCCTGGCCTCTTTGTGCAGTGTGGCATCTGTGAGAGTCCTCCATGCTGTTGCCAACAGTGTTCCTTCTCTTCTTTTTTCTTTTAAGATTTATTTATTTATTTGAAAGGCAGAGTTAGAGAGAGGCAGAGGCAAAGAGAGAGAGAGAGGTCTTCCCAAAATGGCTGCAACAGCCAGAGCTGGGCTGATCTGAATCCAGGAGACAGGAGCTTCTTCTGGGTCTCCCACGTGGTGCAGGGGCTCAAGGACTTGGGCCATCTTCTGCTTTCCCAGGCCATATTAGAGAGCTGGATCAGAAGTGGAGCAGCCAGGACTTGAACTGGCACTCATATGGGATGCTGGCAATGCAGGCAGAGGCTTAGCCCACTATGCCACTGAGCAGGACCCAGTATTACTTTTCAGAGAGTCAGCACACATCGCTCTCGTCACACTAGATGCCTTCAGGATGGCCTCCTGCGCTTAGAGCTCTGCTCCCTGGCATCAATCGGTGTCCCTAGCTGGTGTCCAGCACATAGTAGGTGCTCATGAAGTATCTGGTAAGCGAGCAGCTGAGTCTTGGCTGAGACATGAGAGGCTGAGGTTGTCACCAAAGTGTATTCTCAGCAAACCAAGAGAGGAGCGAATGTCCTCTCAAGCCGACCCAGCGCTTCTGGTTGGGAAGGGGGCGGAGTCTGAGAGCTCATCAGCATCAGATCCTTGCTTTTGCCCCTCATGACTTAGGAAGCCTTCACCTGCAAGCCTCAGTTTCTCCATCTGTAGGATGGGTATAGTCATAGTACCTTCTTCATTGCGAGGGCACAAGGACATCAGGACTTTGCAGACACAGTTGCAAGAATTCAGGGAATAAGGGGTGTTAGGGTTGGTTCCCCCTGGTTATTCACCTAACCAGCCAAGCAGACTTACCAGTGGGGTGGGGAGTGGCAGCTGTCAGAGAACCCAAGAGGAAGCTGACCTAAAAATGAGCCCCCGCTGTGTCACCTGCTCTCACCTTCCCTCCTCCCCTGCTCCCCCAGCAGCCCAGACATCATCAGTCTCCATCGCTCACGCCAGCCAAGGATGAGCAAAGTGGGGCAGGGAGGGAGATGCGTCTGTTCCCCCAACTGTTGGGGGAGGGAGGGTGAGGTCGCTCTCTCCGAGCTGATTGATGTTGCGCTTGGGGATCTGAATTCTCTGATGTAATTACACTGTGTGCTCTGCGCGATAAGGAGATTAATCAGCCCATTACGCAGGGGCTGTTTCACCCACAGATGGAGGTAATTGAACAGAGACGTCGGACACCACCAGGTCCTAGGCAGCCAGCCCGTCTGCTCCACTTACAGGCAGGTGGCTGGCCTCTGGGCAGCCACAGGCCCTCTTCTCCAAGTCGGAGCATCCATTGCTGCTGCCACCTCTTACGAGCTTGTCTTGAGCCCCTCTTAGGATCAAGGCGCTTTCCACGCATCAGTCGCCCCAGTTGCCCCGGGAGTGAGCCCTGGAGTGAGCCATGACTGCTTGCCCCATGGTGCAGAAGCGATAGTTGAGGCTTGGCTACTGTAAGATGTTTGCCCTGGGCCGGCGCTGTGGTGTAGCGGGTAAAGCCGCCACCTGCAGTGCCAGCATCCCATATGGGTGCAGTTCAAGTCCCAGCTGCTCCACTTCCGATCCATCTCCCCGCTATGGCCTGGGAAAGCAGTGGAAGATGGCCTAAGTCCTTGGGCCCCTGCACCCACATGGGAGACCCGGAAGAAGCTCCTGGCTCCTGGCTTTGGATTGGCGTAGCTCCAGCCATTGCAGCCAATTAGAGGGTGAACCAATGGATAGAAGACCTCTCTCCTTCTCTCTCTCTCTCTCTCTCTGTCTCTCCTTCTTTCTCTGTATAACTCCAACTTTCAAATAAATAAACAAATCTTAAAAAAAAAAAAAAGATGTTTGCCTGAAGATCACAGAGCCTGTCCAAACTTCAGATCTGAATCCAGCCAATCAGCATCATTTCTCCCTTCCCCCAGAAAAAGAAAGAACTATGAACTAGGAGCAATAGCTAACAGTGAGTCTGTCCATCATCCGAGGGAGGAGATGCATGGACCATTCAGTTAGACATGCAAAGAAGGAGAGAACGTGACATTCCAAGGGAAGAATTGCATCCAGGAGCTGGTTGACAAAATGAATGAATGATTTATGAAAAATTAGGACATCCAGCAGCACGTGTGAGAGAGGTGGTTAACAACACTGGCAGTGACCCTGGCTGGCATCACCCCTCATTGCTGGGTGGCGTTGGACAAGTTAAGCTCTCAGAGTCTCCCTTGTCTGATCTGAAAGCAACATTCCTAAGAGGCACCTGAGAGGGTTGTCGTTGGAGGTGACGTACGTAAATGTTGCTCAAGGGAGCCTGACAGAGTTCGGGGCACTGTTGCCAATGGTGGTGATGATCGCGAGGGCAGGGCACGATCTCCTGCTTAGACCAAGTGCTGCTGCTTATCTTCCCCTCCTCCCGCTGCTTGCCACGGGACCTAGGAAGGGAAATGGAGAAAAAATCACATTTGCTTGTCATTTCTTCACCATTATCTCATTCAACGCTTTACTGCAAATAGCTCCAAGAAATAGATGTTCTTCTCACCCTTGCTGAAGAGAGAGAGAGAAACTGAGACTCCTGCGAGGTTAAATAGATCAGAAGCACCGTCCTCACAGCCAACAAGGGTCATGGTGTTCAGTATGAAAGATTAGTACCAGCCAACTCAGCAAAGGTTCATTAAGTATCTGTTGACCCATAGGTTAAGGCTGTGAAGACGAGTATACACCCTGAACCCAATGAGTTCCCAATCAGATGAGCTAGAGTGTGTGTGTGTGTGTGTGTGTGCGTGTGTGTGTGGTTATCACTACCTCTGGCTCTGTGTTAGAATAAATTACCAGGACTGGCAGGGCTGGGGGTGCTTTTGAAAGGTACCAATGGCTGAGCTCTGCCCTGGAGATTCTGTCTCATTGATCTGAGATAAGCCTAGACAATGACATTTAAAAACAGTGGTGATTAGTATATGAAGCCTCTGGTCTAGAGACTTAGCTGATGATTTAAAAGCCCTAAATAACCCTACAAATAAGCCAACTAACTCATCCCCTCAAATGTGTGTATCAGACTGTCCACAAGGCAATTTGTGGTCCTTGCCCTCATGATGTATGGGACACAAGGAGGATGAGAATAATGATCTCCTGCATGAGATGAGAGAGAAAACATTTCTCAAGGCCAAGCAGTGTGGGAGAAGTTCAGAGAAGTTGGGATTGAGGTTGCCAGGGCAGTGGGCGTTTGAATGGGTCCTGACAATGGGCAGACACAAGGGCCAGTGTCCCCTCTATAGGGACCGATGGCCCATGTGAAAGCTGAAAGAACCAACGGCCACCATCCTTAAGCTCCAGTTGAAATACGTGTCAAGTGGGCGAAAACTTCAAATGAGGTTAGCCATTTGGGTCTTCTTATTCATCCATGAACCAACTATTACAGATTTCCTGAGCACCTGCTACATGCCAGGCATTCTCATTTTCTTAACTGCTCATTGCATTAGGCGATGTGGGTTGCCTGATGATGATGATGATGACAGTGGTAGTGGTGGTGGTGATGAGGGTGATCATAGTGATGATGGTGGTGATGATGAAGCTGATGGTGGTGGCAGTGAGGATGGAGGTGATGATGAGGAGGATGGTGGTGGTGATTTTTTTGAGGTTATACTGTATACCCACCACTGTGCTACATTTTGCTTGGATTAACTCACTTAACTCCCACAGCAGTCCTTGGAAGTGGGCAGTTTTAGTATCCACACTTTACAGATGGGAAAACTGGCTTTGAGAGGGTTAGTAATTGGGGTGAGGTCACAAGCTGTAAACGACACAAATCCATATGCCAGAGGGGCAGCCTGAACTCAGAGGCAGGACGCCTGGGTTCTGCCCTGCCTCGCACATGCATGACCACTGCTGGTGGGGTACTGGCCTCCTCCCCACGCCTGCCTCCTCATCTGAGAATTACATTTTTGAAGTCTTTAGGTCTCAAGATCATATCTAGGTTATAAAGTACAAGGCCATAATCAAAGTTTGGGAGGAAGCAAGCGGGCTGTTCTCTCTGGCTGCGAGTTTATTTTGGGAAGTTGTGAGGGTCTGGTACTCAGCCACCCCAAGGAAGTGGAGGAGTGCAGCTGGCACTTGGCTGATTCAGAGGAACGTCTGGCGAGGGGTGGGAGGGACAACACGCCAAGAATCTGCAATCAGAGAAAACGTCCCTGTGTGATTTGCTTTATAATTCCTGATAACAAACTCTGGGGCTCCACCATCAATACCAGTAACTCGTTGAAGGAGGCTGGGGTTAGGAATGAATTAAAATTTTTGAGAATCGGCTTTTTGGTAAAGCGCTGGGAAATGTTCTGGACTCCCAAATTTAAAGGGGGTATTTTTAGCACCTGTAATCAACCCGACTGGCGTAAACACATCTGCTGGAGTACCGCATCAGACTGTCGTTGCTGTCTTCATTTTGTATCCGCCTGCAGCCCTCTGGGGACCTAGAGAGAGGTTCACTGATTTCCTCTCTTTCCTTATGTTTCTCTTATGTTTCCTTGTGTTTCCTTATGTTAGCAGAGTGCCAGGCTTGTAAGAAAGGATCCACCAATGTCAACTATTATCATCATTAGGAATTAAAGCTAACTGGAAAGTTATTTTCCTTTCTGACTCCTGATCCTGCATCTGCAGCATGGGAATAATTGGAACAGTGTCTTAA
This sequence comes from Sylvilagus floridanus, assembly GCA_949820135.1. Classification (NCBI taxonomy): domain Eukaryota; kingdom Metazoa; phylum Chordata; class Mammalia; order Lagomorpha; family Leporidae; genus Sylvilagus; species Sylvilagus floridanus. The sequence goes on along the minus strand of OX463233.1, from coordinate 168,533,759 downwards.
AATCGATTTCAATTATAATAAATAAAAAGTCTGTGTACTCCTAGTCCACTGCCTGGCTCCTAGCAAGTGCCTGGGAATATTTGTTCAGTGGATGAGCAGACGGATGAGCGAATTCAATGAGTGCTTCAGCAACTCGCCTTCCCTATGCTACAAATAGCAAGAGTGATTTTAGGAAAACGTCCCCTCCCCCCAACACTATAAAAAGTGGACCTTTCGCAGGTGCTCCATGTACAGGATCTTTGGTCTTGAGACTTTCACTTAAAATTGTTTTGCTTCTCGCTCCCTATAATCCTGATGTTGCTCTAAACCTTCCCCATGCTCAAACGCACACACACACTTACCCATCTGGCTTGTTTGGTGGCACTGAAGACCCTGTCCTACCCAGAGAGGGTACAGGCAACTTGAAGGAGCCACGTTGGGTTCTTGTTGTTCCCTCATCTCCCAGGTACCATCTTTGTGAATTTGAGAAAGCCGTTAGCACCTCTGTGTGCCTCAGCACCCTTCTCTGTAAAAGGAATCTGGCAGAGAATAGATTCCTCCCGTACATCTTGATATTCCTGTAAGCACTCGTTCCCACACCTGTTGTGCATGGGGCTATGAGCTGTTGTGAAGCAGACCCCACTTCCTGTAGCGCAGGTGCCCAGCTCAATGCCAGGCAATTGCGGGTGACTGAATGACTGCCCTGCCAAGTCCACGGTGTTCATTTCAAGAGCCCTGGTCAGTGCTGCACAGGTCCTTGAAGAGCTAGAAGAATAAGGAGGCAGTGAGCTTGATCACACTCATTCATAGTCAACAAAGCAGTTGGGAGAGATGACGTTACGAAAGCCTCATCTTGCAAGGGAGGCGGCGTATCACCCAGATGATCACAAACATTGCTAGTAAATCTACACCCACTCATTCAACAGTCTTTGATCAGACACTCTGGGCTGGAAAGTGTGTTGGGTTCTATGGACATCACAAATCAACACACCCAAGTCTGTCTGCCTTGAGCTCGCAGACTATTATTATTCCAGGCAATGCTCGCCATGATGGGAGAAAACACATCTACTCTGAATGCATAGCAGAGGGGCTGCAAACCAGCCAAATGAGGAAGCGATCGAGGAGGGTGCGGGGCAGGAGTTAGGGAGGCAGGGAAGCAAAGGAAGGGCATTCCGGGCAGGGGGAACAGCAGAGCGCGAGAAAGGACAAGGGAATCGTCATGGGGTTGGTATGTTTGGAACCGAGGAAGGAGCGGGTACCAAGGACTGGAGAAATAATGGGTGAGCCTCATCTCATCCCATGCGGGGAGTCTGGACTGCTTTCATCTCAAGAGGAACACAGAGGGTTTTAATCAGGTAGTGGCTCGATGAGATGTGCTTTATAAAGATGGTCCTTACCGCAGCAGGGAAGGATTGGAAGGGGAGAGCCGGGCGACAGGCAGGCCAATGAGGAGGCTATCATCCGCGGTCCGAGCGGCAGGGACACTAGTCAGCGCGATTCCTCTGAGGCACCCTTATGTCTCATTGCGTGCGATCTTCCCTGGCCTCGTGCATTTGCCGTGACTGGAGCTGTGCAGAGAGGAAGGCCAGTGCATCACACTGAGCCATGTCCAGGAGCCACAGTCTTTGTCCGGAGAATTCTGAGTTGCATTGCAAGGGACGGGGAACCCTGGGAGCGAGCTACCTCTCAACAGTCCCCATGCACCCTGTGTTGTCATTTTTTTATATTTTTTTGACAGGTAGAGTTATAGACAGTGAGAGAGAGAGACAGAGAGAAAGATCTTCCTTCTGTTGGTTCACTCCCCAGATGGCCACTATGGCCGGCGCTGCACTGATCCGAAGCCAGGAGGCAGGTGCTTCCTCCTGGTCTCCCATGCGGGTGCAGGGCCCAAGCACTTGGGCCATTCTCCACTGCCCTCCCAGGCCACAGCAGAGAACTGGACTGGAAGAGGGCAACCAGTACTAGAACCCAGCACCCACATGGGATGCCGGCACTGCAGGCGGAGGGTTAACCAAGTGAGCCATGGCGCTGGCCCTGTCTCAGTCTTAAAGAGCTGTGGCTATCACTGCTGATGGTTTCCACCCAGGAGCCGTCAGGATCGCCCAGTCAATTACTGCTCAAGTGGGGTAATGTTCGTTTCATTAGGCGCCTCTCATTTCAGACACACAAGGCCGACTGTGAAATGAAATGTTCTGGATTTCTTTTTTATTTTTTTTCCAGCCAGTGATTAGGTGCTGTAATTAAGAAGGCATTGTGCCTGATTTCCAATCTTTTTTTCTCTATTTAAATTTAATTGATTGTTTTTAACCCTGATTTAATCGATCTGAATTCAGCTACCTGCTCAGATGCCCAGGAGAAAGCTGGTGCTCCAAGAAGTAGGTCTCTGCCTAGGAAGTGTGGGGTGCTGGCCGGTCTGACGCCCCGCCTTTGTTAGCAAGAGGTGTCAGACTAGCAGGGAGCTGGGTGATTCTATTTAGGGCTAGATGGGGATGAAGGAGGTAGGGCAGGTTTTTAGACTTTGGAAACCTGGCTCTGCTGTGTAACCGCAGGTGAATCAATGAAGAGTTCTGTGGCTCGATTTCCTTACATTTAAAATAGGGGGAAAAATAGGGAAAAATTGTCTGAATGAGCACTTAGCTTAGCAGTCCAGATGCCCGCCTCCCATGCCAGAGAGCCCGGGTTCCATTCCCGGCTCTGCTCCCGACTCCTGCTCTCTGCCGTTGTGGACCCTGGAAGGCAGCAGTGATGGCTCAAGGAACCGTGACTCTGTCACTCACTTGAGAGACTAGCGTCGAGTTCCTGGCTCCTGGCTTCAGCCCAGGTCCAGCTCTGGCTGTTGCAGGTATTTGGGGAGTGAACCAGTAGATGGGCCCTCCCCTCCTTCTGTCTGCCTCTTTGCCTTTCAAATAAATAAATAAAGTGAAGCATAAGAGACTCCAACGGAAGGTAAGGAATTGGACGATAGGAGGAATCTTGAATCCATTCACTTATGAGCTGGACAGATATTAACTGAGACCCTGCCATGAGCCAGGTGTTATTCAAGGATCTAAGGAAGCGGCTGTGGACAGAACAGATGAAAACCCCTGTTGCCACGAAACTTGGCTTCTGGGAAAGGGGGGTGCTCCGATGATGAGCCACAGAAATATGTCAGTGATCCGTTACATGACAGGGGAGTAAGTACCATACAGGAAGACGGGACACAAGGGGCAGAGTACAAGGAGGAGCTGTGATCTCAGATGGGACTTGCATGGGGTTGTGTGTAACTGAGAAGGCGACACGCAAGCAAAGCCTTGAAGACCGTGAGGGAGGAAGTCATGGATATGTGGGAGAAATGAATGTGCAAATGTCCTGAGGCAGGAGTGTGACGGGCACATCAGAGGAACTGTGAGGAGACTTGCAGGGGGCTGGAGGGGAGTGGACAAGGATGAAGGGGAGGGGAGCAAGGTCAGAGTGTAACAGGAGCCACGCCATCCAGGCCTTCTGACTGGTTTCCATTAGAGGGCTTTGAAGAGAGGAGAGGAGTGCGTGCTCTGGCCTCCCTGTTGGTAGGCTCCCACCAGCTGCCTCTGAGGATAGGCTGCAGGGGACCCGTTTGGAGGCTCTTGCAATAACGCAGGTGGGAGGTGATGGGGCCTGGGCCAGTGTGGTGGCTCCAGAGGAGGAGTGAGGCGATTGGACCCGGAGATGTCTGGAAGTGGTGTCTGGATCTGCTGACGGGTCCATCTTGGGGTTTGAGAGAGAGAGAGAGAGAGAGAAGTTATGGGTGTTTCAAGGTGAGCCCTGGAACGGCTGAACAGAGCTGCCGTTAGCTGCGATGATGAAGATTCATGTATTTATTTCGCGTATTTTAATTGGAAAGCAGCCCCAGATTTCAGCCCTTAATAATCATTAGTAACAAACCCATGAGGAGCTGGCGGCTGTCGGTGAGGGATCCGCGCGTCCCGCTGTGTGGCCGACAGCTGACAGCCGCTCTGCAGGGAGACGCCGTCCCCTCCACTTTGTAGCATCCCTGGCTCTGGCTCTGAGCAGGGTTGAGGGCAGGGTTCAGGAGGGTCAGCCTCCTCACTCCACAGGAGTGGGGGTCTCCTAAGGGCGCTACAGCTCCTGGGAACACAAGCCAAGCCCCTCCACCCAAAGAGGGAGCCCTGCCCCCACCGTCCAGCCTGGGTCCCTCCTGCGGGAGGCGTGGAGTCGGGCAGAAGAGGCCCCCACCTTCCCTGCTGGGTCACCCACCTCCACCCAGCCTCGCTGCTTCGCTCTCCGTCTCCCTCTTGCCCTTCAGCCGATGCAATTCGGGAAGACTGGGACCTGGAGAACTTTGGCTGCAAACCTTTGATTGATCAGATGGGCCAAGAGGCAGAATATGTTTGTGCTCCACCCCCACCCCCTGCCCTAAGGCAACAAAAGGCAAAGTCCCGTTTTCTTCCTGAGATCCTGCCATTGCAAAAGATGTGTCTGAAACCAGGAGCCACGCCTACACCACCGGTGATGCAGCTGGGCGGGGTGAAGGCTCCTTGCGGCCAGCCCTGCAGCCCGGGCTGACTTCCTGGTCCTCGGGGCAGGGCAGAGGGCTCCCCAGGAACGGCCGAGCCTGCAGGACAGCCTGAAGCTCAGGATGCCGAGGGACCAGGGACCTGCTTACTCCACGGCCACTGGTCATGCTGGCGCCATGACCCAGACCTTGTAGGGATCAAGGTCTGGCCTGGGGCCTTAGCATCCTGCCCGACCTCTGTACCCCTAAGAGTGCTTATTTCTGGAGTTTGGGCTCTGAGGAAGGAGGGGAAGGAGGTCGGGAGGAAGGCGGGGAAATTTGATCAGAGGAGTGGATTCTGGTGCTTCCCAGAGCTCAGGGCCCCCTTTTGCAGGTGGCAGGGAAGCCAGGTTTTTGCTTTCACCCGGACAGTGCGTGCTGCAGGCCCCGCAGACCCTACTCGGTGCAGCACAGCCAGAGCGGCCAGTGTAGCCCGACCCGTGTGTATCCCCGTGGTGCCCGCTTCTGAGCGGGTCAGCCCGACTGCGGCCGATAGCACCTGTGCTCTCCTCACCCGAGGGCTCTCTCTGGCCGTCAGGTGCTCCGAGCCCACCCACAAGGCAGGAGTGAAGGGCCCTTTGGGGCAGGCTCCCACCCAGAGGATAAATAGCCCCGCCCCCTCATGCTCAGGTGGAATAACTGAAGGGTGTGGTCCACACTGGCTCCTGGAGTTCCCCAGGGGGATTCAGCTCCAGTGCCCTCAGTGGTAGCTGGCTTTGCCCGCTGACCGCCTTCCCCACCAGTCTATCCTAGGCTCATGTCGCAGATACCTGACTTGCCCCTGAAGCCTCCTCTTTAAGGCCGGCTAGGGGACGGTCCTCTTTTCCACATGGCCAGCAGCACTGGCCAGTCAGCTGAGGCTGAGAGCGATGGTGCTTAGAGCTGGGCTGACAGTGCAGTGGCCCAGAACACCACCAGCTGTCCACCGTGGGCCTGGCCCTGTGCTGGTGGAGGTGAGGACAGCTGGGGCATGGAGAGACCCCAAGAAGACCCCACAAGGAAGACCTGGCCAAGCAGAGCACAGGGAGAAGGCACTGGGAGTGGACAGGACAGCATGAACAAGACACGACGTTTGGGCTCATTCTTTTTCTTGATTGATTTTATTCATTTGAAAGGCAGAGTTACAGGGAAGGGTACACACACACACACACAGAGAGAGAGAGAGAGAGAGATCCATCCATCCACTGGTTCACTCCCCAAATGGCCACACCAGCCAGTGCTGGGCCAGGCTGAAGCCAGGAACCAGGCGCTTCTTCCAGGTCTCCTTTGTGGATGCAGAGGCTGAGCACTTGGGCCGTCTTCTACTGCTTTCCCAGGCCATAGCAGAGAGCTGGATCAGAATTGGAGCAGCTGGGACTCAAACCAGCACCCATATGGGATGCCGGCATCGCAGTGGGCAGCTCTAACGGCTATGCCACAATGCCGGCCCCTCGTTACTTTTGTATAAAGTCTTGAGCCCTTACCATGCACATGCCATGCACATCAGAGATGGGTCACCTCGCTGAGTCCTCACCACAGCCCCGTGGAGTAGGCACTTGGATGCTTTCCATGTTGTTGGTGCAGAAAGTGAGGCCCAGGGAGACCGCACGAGTGGTGCCTGGGGCTGCAGAGCTGGGGTTTGAACCCAGCTCCCTGAATTTGGAGGGACTGACTGGTGAGGGAGGGCATTACCTGGAGGAGATGAGAAGGAGATCCATGGTGGGAGAGGGAAGGGTCCCGAAGAACAAGCAGAGGGCTTTGGTCTACAGTCTGTGTTCTGGAAGGCGGGAGAACCACCGGGCACTGCCGCAGGAAACCAGGACGAGAGGCATGCTCCCCTCCTGCATGCAGCATCCTCAGGGGGTACCCGTCTGCCCGTCAGGCCCTGCCCATCTTGGAGAAACACCTTTTAGATGCCAGCATCCCGGAGCTCGGGACCGGCCCTAGCCGGCTGGCCGCCGCCTCTCTCTGCCCCTCACTGAACTTTCCCCTGGCTGGCCCGATGGGGCTGTGTGCCATCCCAGCAATGTTACTGAGGGCACACTGTGGGCCTGGCCCTTCCGAGGAGAAGGCGGGGGCTCTGCCCCAAGTGCTCGCACACTGCTGGAGGGAAGCAGAAAATTAAACAGACCGGTAACTGCCATGGAGGAGGACGGCCCGCATAGAGCAGGTCTAATAGTGGGGGGAGGCTTCGTGCTGGGGGTGATGTCCCAGTTAAGTCTGGGAAATGCACCGGAGGTGGTTAAGTTGAAGGAAGCAAAGCGAACGATGCCACTCCTTCATTCCTAAACACAGACACTTACTAGGTGCCTGACCATTCCCAGAGCTGTCCACATGCTCACTGTTGATCTTCCCAGTTACCCTAGGAGGTAGGACTGTTGTCACCCCCACCTTAAAGGTGAACAGCTGAAGCCCAGAGAGTGAAGGCAATTGCTCCAGGTCACAGGACGGCTGTCCTAGGGCTGGAACCTGCAGGTCTGGCTCCAGCCTGTGCCCTTGAGTTCCACCCTCTGCTGCACCTAGCAGGGAGAGCAAAGCCAGCCCAGGCCCAGCAGCCACTAGGGAGCCCTGCAAGGCCTTTGAATGGCTTGAGCGCTGTGAGGGAGATGCAGCCAGGAAAGACGGCTTTGGGCCAGACCCTGAAGACCTCTGACAGCTGTGTTGAGGAGCTGGGTCTTGCTTCTCGGGGGCTCCACAGGAGGGAACGCCATGATGGGCTCTGTGCTCTAGGAAGACAGCCTTGACTCCTGTGGGGAGGGCATGGTGGGCGGGGCCTAGGCGAATGCACGAAGCTGCTCTGGAGGCTGCTGACGTCATCTGGGTGAAAGGTGGTGGCAGCTCGCGGCAGGAGGCGGCCATGGAGATGGAGAGAAGGAGTCAGATGCTGGCATGCTTTGGGGTTAGCATGGTCAAGATTTGCTGAAGGGTGGGGTGTGGGAGAGTGAGAAGGAGGATGGAGGGGATGGCCAGGTGGAGAAGGCAGAGCCAGAGAGCGGGTGGTGGGGCAGGCGATTCAGTGAGGTTTGCACACAGTCTAGGCAGCCTGTGGGACTTCCACGAGGAGAAGAAGAGCAGGGATTTAACCTCAAGGTCAGGAACGGCTCATGGCCACAATGACCGCACACCCCCGAGGGCTTACGGTCAGCATCTCGTTTGATCTCCCAAGTGGCCCAGTTTAGACAAAGGGCTGTGTGGTTGCCTTAGTCATCAAGATTTGCCCCCATGACACATGTGGTTCTGGAGAGCACCTGCCCCAGGCTCCACCTCCCTCACGCACACTCTCAGCTGGGAGAAAGTCAAACATGGCCACAAACATGCCGTCCTGGGAAGGGGGCAGGGTGCTTCCATTCTTCCACATCCCCCAGCCTAGCTCCAGGCTGCAGCTCACATCAGGGACTAAGAAATAGCTGAGGCTGGCGCCGCTGCTCACTAGGCTAATCCTCCGCCTTGCGGCACCGGCACACCGGGTTCTAGTCCCGGTCGGGGCACTGGATTCTGTCCCGGTTGCCCCTCTTCCAGGCTAGCTCTCTGCTGTGGCCCAGGAGGGCAGTGGAGGATGGCCCAGGTGCTTGGGCCCTGCACCCCATGGGAGACCAGGAGAAGCACCTGGCTCCTGCCATTGGATCAGCGTGGTGCGCCGGCCACAGCGCGCCGGCCGCAGAGGCCATTGTGGGGTGGACCTACGGCAAAAAAAGATCTTTCTCTCTGTCTCTCTCTCTCTCTCTCACTGTCCACTCTGCCTGTCAAAAAAATTTAAAATTTTTAAAATAAAGAAAAAAAAAAGAAATAGCTGAACAAGAAACCAAAGCTCTGTCTCTCCCTCACCAGTGGCATCAGCGACTGATGGCATCAGGCTGCCACCGTGACTTGTTCTGAATGGGATGGGCCTTTTCTTCCCACTCAAACCATATCCCAGCACCATCAGAGTGGCCAATATTTTCATCCACGAAAACAAAGATGCTCCATTGTGTGCTGAAGCCAAAGGATGCCACGGGGCCTTTTTGCACAGCAGGGTCTGTGTGTAGCCTCCTGGTTGTATGTTTCTCATCTCTACCACCAGCAGAGAGCACAATAGGAATAGGAAGAAACCGGAACTCTGGCTAAATGATGGGTCCCAAAGGTTAACCAATGCCCCTAAAGAGGTGTTTTGAACCTCAGAAGGATTCTCCTCAATTCCTCGTGATTGGCTTCTTTTGACGTGTCCGTGCCTGTCACTCAGCAGTGTCCACAGTGACTGAGGTCTGGAGGTAGCTTTAGCTATTGAGTTTCAAACCCTGGCTCTACACACTAGTGGCACAGCCCTGGAAGGACACAAACCTGCCTTCCCCCAGTACACGATCCTCTCGGAGGTTCACAGTGGGAGATGTGGAAGATTCACAAGTGGTCCCCGTCATGCAGGCACAGCTCCGATTGCTTCCTATTCCAGGTCTGCTCTGTGCTGGAAGGAGACATAAGAAACAAACCAACCAGGAAGCTGTGCACGGTCTTTGTCGTGTGAAAAGGCCCTGTGGCATCTACCTTTTGGCAGAAGCCCGGAGTGGTCTTACCTTTATGAATGTTCAGTGGAGCATCTTCATTTTCATGGATGAAAGCATCAGCCCTTGCATTGTTATCGGGTATGGCTTGAAAGGGAAAGAAAGGCCATCCTTTCTAAGACCTGGAGGAATCATAAGTGGTCCCCTTGGTGCCCATCCAAGAGGCATGTGGTGTAGGGCTTAGCCTCCTATCAGTGAGCTCACCCATCGGCTCGGTTTCTTTCCTGGTGGAATGTGGTTGATGACTGCATCAACAATAAATAATTGCAGTGAGGATTATGATAAGACCAAGCACTGCAAACCGTGTTTGGCACTTGATTAGTGCTCTGTGCCTCTCCACTGTTATTACCAAGGGGTCAGCATTGATAATGGTGTCGATGAAATGGATGGATGCAGGTGAAAGAGGTCAGGAGTCAGGGTTTGTGGACTCGAAAGGCTTCCATAGCCGAGGTGGCTCATGTCAAGGTCCTCGGGCGGTCACTGACATCATACATAAGAGTGTTGATTGTTGGGGCCAGTACTGTGGCACAGAGGGTTAACACCCTGACCTGGAGCACCGGCATCCCATCTGGGCACTGGTTTGAGTCCCAGCTGCTCCACTTCCAATCCAGCTCTCTGCTGTGGCCTGGGAAAGCAGTAGAAGATGGCCCAAGTCCTTGGGCCCCTGTACCCGCATGGGAGACCTGGAAGAGTCTCCTGGCTCCTGGCTTCGGATTGGCGCAGCTCCATCCATTGTGGCCAGTTGGGGAGTTAACCAGCAGATGGAAAACCTCTCTCTCTCTCTCTCTCTCTCTCTCTCTCTCTCTCTGCCTCTCCTTCTCTCTCTGTGTAACTCTTTCAAATAAATAAATAAATCTTTTTTTTTTTAAAGAGTGTTGCTTGTTAAATTAACAACAGGACCCACCGTGCACCAACTCCCCATGCAGGACTTCTATCCTCAGTGAGCTGTATTATGAGAATTAACTGTAAAACTAGTTCTCAAACAGTTGTGTGTGTGTGAATTGTTGAAATCTTTACTTATTATGGAGTTGGTCTTCTGCGTGCATAGTTAATTGAAAGTGAATCTTAATAGAGAATGGGTCTGGGAAGGGCAGAGGGAGGAGGAGGGGTGGGAATTGGTGGGAAGAATCACTATATTCCTGAAGTTGTACTTATGAAATTTGTACTCCTTAAAAAATACATTTAAAATAAATAAATGAATAAATGAAAAGAGGTTGGGAGCAGGAATGCAGAGGAGAGCAGTGAGGACAAGGACTTGGGGCTGCCAGGTCCCTGCCGCTGAGCCCCGGGAGCCTGGATGACAACATTTCATTCAGACTTTTTTTTTTTTTTTCAAACCAAAATGAGAAATGTCGGTTCTGTGTCAGAAATCATTGCAGATTCCAAATTAGTGAGGTTTCATGGTCTTCAGAAAGGCGCTGGAGGGAAAATTGGTGGACGGGGTGTTTTTTAGCTGTCAGAGCAAGCTGGCTGATTGATTGAATGTCTTGGTCAATAGGCTACACAGACAGCTGCTGGGGAACTGGGAGCAGGCAAGGCCCTGGGTGGGAGACCAAGCACCAGTCAGCCTGGGGGAGGTGGAGACACCGTCAGCCGCGGACAGGGACGCAGCTACACTAAAAGCTGTGTGCACACGGTCCATTGAGATTGTGAGCCGTCTCCATCTGCAGGCCAGTACACCCAGCCACAGTTCAGAAAGCTCCTGGCTGCCTCATTTGCTCACTGTGTGTCCTTCAGCAAGTCGCTGTACCTCTCTGAGCCTTTGTATCCCCATCTAAAAGCAACCCTTACAACACGCCTGGAGCTTATTACAGAACGCAAATGAAATAATGGGTTCTGGGCCCTACCAAGCCACCCCTGAATAGGTTCACAAAGAGGTATAAAGAGGGGGTGTCTTAGACCTTGAGAAGGAAGTGGTTCAGAAAGATGTTGGAATTGGACAGGGTCTGCGGAACGTACGGGAGCCAGTCCCCCAACTTCTGGCTCCTCAGGAGATTCTGGGCAGAGCGGAAGTCATGCACTCCCCAAAGATGATTGCAAAAAAGATAATCGACAAGGCTGCTTGTCACGCGTATTCTTTCTGCCACTGGCGCTACCAAGCCTGTTTCCCTAAGAACTGCAGTAATTATAACAACAAGACAGTGTGCATTGCTTAACGCAGACATGTCTCTCACAGCCACTGCAATACGTCCTTAAGGGATTGCAATCTCCATTTCTTAAAAGATTTTTTTATTTATTTGAAAGTCAGAGTTACAGAGAGAAAGATCTTCCATCTGTTAATCACACCTCCAGGTGGCTGCAACAGCCAGGGCTGGGCCGGGCCACAGGAGCCAGGAGGTTCCCCCAGGTCTCCCACATGAGTAGCAGGGGTCCAGGTATTTGGGCCGTCTTCCACTGCTTTCCCAGGCCATTAGCAGAGAGCTGCATCAGAAGTGGAGCAGCTGGGACTCGAACCAGTGCCCTTGTGGGATGCTGGCATCGCCAGCAGTAGCCTTCCCTGCTGTGCCACAGTACCCACCCCGCTATCTCCATTGTTAAGATGAGAAAATGGAGGCTTCAGTAAATGAAGAAGCTTCCCCCAAGGTCGTGCAGGAATATCCCGGAGGGCTTTACAGAGATGCCGGAGCGTGGGGAGTGCAGAATGTGTTCTTACAGGGACATGGGCAGTGCAGGGTCAGGACAGGGCAGCGTGGCGGTTGAGGTGAGGCTTGAAGGATGAGTGAGGCTCGTCCTGGCAGGGGAGAGTGGAGTGGGCAGGCAGGCAGAGGGATCCGCCAGAGCAGGGACAGAGAGGTTGGGACACTGTGTCCCCGAGGCTGTTTACAGTGACAGTGACAGCTCACACTGATTAAGTGCTTCCTCAGCGCCAGGGACGGAGTGAAGCGCTTGGCGTGTCTCTGTGAGCCGGACACCAGCATTATCTCCGAGCTGCAGGAGACGTGAAGTGAGTCGCCCAAGTTCCCAGCTGGAACGCAGGAGAGCCAGCCTCCCCGCTCGCCTCTGCTCACGTCTGAAGGCCCTGGAGGCTCCTGATTGCTCAGTCCCTGTGTGTTGCTGTAGAGACATCAGGCAGCTTCGAGAGACCTCTATCCATGTGGTGGGAGGGAGCTGTCCTGAGACATCCTGGCCTGTTCCCACCACGACCGCCACCTCCCCTTCCCCTTGGAGCCAAGGGGAAGCCATCCAAGTTGGTGGAAGACAATCGTGCAGCCGACTCCTAATAAAGATAAAGCTCTCTAATAAACCAGCAATCCTGAGGTAATGGGTTTGACTTTTAGAAGGCAGATAAAAGTCCCCACGGAGGGACAGACCTTTCTCCTCAACTTGCTATCCAGAATCACCACAGAGGAGCCATTTCCTCCAGGTGGGGGACAGCCGGATGCCTGGGCCAGCGTTGAAAAGCAGCTGCTTCCTTGAAAACTAGAGGCCTCCCACCTGCAGCGCTCCCCCTCCCACAAGGGGCTCCTTGTCAGGGATGCAGAAGGGGAGGGATTGAGCCTGTGGGATGTGCCTCAAGGAGGGTGAATGGGAGGGGCGTGGTTCGAGAGCTCGCTGGTGATTGGTGCTGGGGCTGCAGAGGTGGAGCTTTCTGAGAGCTTTCTGTTGATTGGTGACGTTGGTAGGAAGCAACCTCTCCACTCATCATTCCATCATCATCATCATCACCATCATCATCAAATAACATACCCTGAGCATTTATTAGGCATCTGAGAAATGTACTAAGCATTTCACTTCCTCTTTAAGAGGCAGGTGATATTCATGTCCCCATTAACATTTCCCATCCTCAAATGAAAAAATCCAAGGCTCTGTGATATTGAATAACTTCCCGTGGATCACACATGCAAGAAGCAGTGAAGAAGAGATTGGAACCCAAATCTGTCTGACCCAAGTTCACACAATGCTTGACCATTATTTTGCATTCAGTAGTTTGGTAGAGGAAAACTTGGTCTGGGTCTTTGTCTTAGGCAGGATTCACAAAAAATAAAGCTTGGGACAGAGACTGGAGTACGCATAGCTTATGGAGGATGCACTCTTAGGACAAAGGAAGAGGGGAAGCTATGGAAAGATGTGGTTTCAACTGGAGTTGAACCTGAACTTGATCCCTGGCTGAACAAGACACACACACACACACACACACACAGAGCTGTGTACCCTACAGTGGGACCCTGCTTGAGTCAAGGGGGCAGGTCTTTTGTACTGTGATGTCAGTCATCGGCTGTGGGCTGTCCCTGGAACAGTGGTGGTATGTCCTTGTGGAAGGGGGTACCCATGAGGCATTGACAGGCAACACTCACACCAACTTGATCAAAAAGATGTGGATCTGGCCAAGAGCTGCAGAGGAACAGAGTGGTGGTCCCTGCTCAGCCCCTAAGTCATCCAGTGTCCTTGAGTGTCGCCCTTGTCCCCTCCGGGCCACAGCTTCCCCACGATCAGACTCGACGTCCTCCAGGGACACCGGGCTGGTCTGGCTCTAACAAGCTCTGACTCCAGGATCTGGCAGCACAGCCACGGAGTGCCCGAGCTGTAATCTTGCTTTCTGTAACCTGCGAGGAGTGAAGAGGGGGCCCCTCTGGGGCTCCAGCAGCGTGAGGCGAGGTGTCTGACAGCTTCCCCCCCTGAAGCCCTTTATCTTACTTCTCTGCCGTGTTATTTTAAAACTAACGAGCCCAGACCTCAGGAGCTCCCGCCTGCTCCTCATCTGCCATCGAGATTTGTGGCTGGGCTGGGCTGTCCTCTCTCCAGATCTCCACAGAGGCTTCTCTCTGCTTGTTAGGAATTTTCTCCCAAGTGCCTGCCTTGGGTAGGAGCAGAGTGTGTGTGAGTGTGAGTGTGAGTGTGTGTGTGTGTGTGAGTGTGTGCGTGTGTGAGTGTGTGTGAGTGAGTGTGTGAGTGAGTGTGTTGTGAGTGTGTGTGTATGTGTGAGAGTGTGTGTGTGAGAGTGTGTGTGTGTGTGTGAGTGTGTGAGTGTGAGTGTGTGTGTGTCTGGGTCTGCAAGCGCACACAGTCCTAACTGCACCATGCTTTCAGAGGCACCCAGTCTGCAGTTGCTGGGAGGAAAGAGGCAGCTAGCGACTTTGGGTGGGGAGGCACACCCGCATCCCCGAGAGAAGCCGGAACAGTGAAGGGAGTGGGGAAGGGCCATTGCCAGGCTCTGAAGGAGTCACAGGACCTGGGTAACCGAGCCTCCTGAGGGATCCTCAAGAGCACCACAACCCCCTCCCTGCCCCCGTCCCTTCCCAGAATCCCTTGGGGCTGTTTGGGGAAAGGCGATCAGAATCAGCAGTGAGACAGACTGTCAGGCTGGAAACTGGATGTCTGGGGTGGCGCGGCCGGTTCGCAGCAGCATCATGAGCCAGGTGCTACCTAAGCCCTGGGCATGCAGCATCTCACCCCGTCCTCACAGCAGCCCTGTGGGATGAATGTGACTGGTGGCTTCACCAGGGAGGTGAAGGGACTTGCCCAAGATCAGCGAGTGGCCAGACAGAGTCTCACTCACTCCTGTGTCTCCAACCCTCCCAGGCTGGTGACCTGGTCTTTTCTGTGCGACCTGCCTTGCTGCTCCTAACGACTGTGCCTTCTCCCTGCTCACGACACCTCCATTCTCCAGCTCCTCCCCCACCGCTTTCTGGAGTTCCTTATGTACCTGCCTTGCCGCTCCCTCTGGACCATGAACTTGAAGGAGGAACTCATGCCTGGGTCATCTTGAAAGGAGCCTCCACCAGAAGCATGGTGCTCCACAGGCCTGGGAGTGGATGCGTGGCTGAGGGACGAGTGGATGGAGGAGTGTCCAGACAGCAGACGGATCGCTGCCTGGAACCAATGAGTGTGAGCTGTCCACCTCCCCCATGAGCATACTTTAGACACAATTAACCCCTCTGCTACCATGCCATCAGCGCTTCCCCCTCCCCAACCCAACCCAGCCAGGCACTCCCTCCTACTCCCACAAAGTCTCTTGGTTTTAAATACTGTCCAAGGGCTAACATCTCTCCAGCGCATCCCCAGGCTCCGATCTCTTCTCTGCACTCCCACCTGCCGACCCCACAGGGATGACTAACTGGCACCCCAAAACTACCACATCCAACGCCGAAGTCTCACTTGCTTGGTCCTTGCCGTTATAGCCAAGAAAATATAATCAGTAACTCACCCTCCCCAAACCCTGTCTGCAATTCCAGCTGAGAGAAAGATCCAGAAGGAATCCTCAGCTGGGGTGGGAGATGTCAATGCTGCGATTCTGGTGGTGCCGCGGCAGAACCAGAGCTCAAACCCACCCATGTCAGTAGGACTCCAGGACCCATGTGGATTCCCCTCTACCACCCAACAGACTACCTTTTGCAGCCTGTTCAAGTGGAAGCTCATGGCATTCTAGAATTCAGCCCTTTCCCAAGTTGAGGACAGCCTGCATTTCAGGCAGGCCTAATCAAAACCAATCCTCTTCCCAGCAGTTCTATCCCTCACTGCAAATAGGCAGTTGACAGGCCAGCCTGTGTAGGGAGAAATGACTGGGTGGATTTGGGGTTGATTGGAGGGCAGTAGATGGATGTGTTCTGTGATGAGAGTTGGAAACCCATGCAGGCTGGGGGCCTGACCTACCTGGCGGAGCTGGGCGGGAAATGCTGGACTGATTTTTCTCCATATGGTTCTATTGCTCTTTGACCTGAACTTGAGAACCAGGCAATTATTGATAGATGAGCATGTTTACCCCCAAACACGCACATGCACACACACACTCACACATTCGCTCAGCCCCAAAAATCACTAAGCCTTCTCATCAGTTGCCTGAAGAGAGAGCATGGTGGAGGGCTGCAGGTCAACCCGTAAGATCAAGTCCAAATCTCTATTACAGCCTACAGTCTGGCTACTCAACAGGTGGTTCGTGGAGCAGCAGCATCACCTGGGAGTTGATGAGAAATACAGACCTCATCCAGAGCAGCTGACCCAGTGTCTGCAGTCACCAGACTCCCCAGTGAGTCATGTGAACACGCCGGCTTGAACAGCACTGGGCCATAAGAGACCCTGCTCCTGCCCTCCTCCCCAGCCTCAACTCTTGCCTTCTACCTTCTACCCCAGCTCTCTGTTCTAACCTACCACGTCTTCTGCAGTTACACAGAGGTCCGCTTCTGTGTTGCGGTGCCAGGCCTTTACACGTCTTTTCTTCTCCACTTTCATGCATCTTTTTTTTTTTTTTTTTTTACAGGCAGAGTGGACAGTGAGAGAGAGAGACAGAGAGAAAGGTCTTCCTTTGCCGTTGGTTCACCCTCCAATGGCCGCCGCGGCCGGCGCGCTCCTCCGATGGCAGGAGCCAGGAGCCAGGTGCTTTTTCCTGGTCTCCCATGGGGTGCAGGGCCCAAGCACCTGGGCCATCCTCCACTGCACTCCTGGGCCACAGCAGAGGGCTGGCCTGGAAGAGGGGCAACCGGGACAGAATCTGGTGCCCCGACCGGGACTAGAACCCGGTGTGCCGGTGCCGCAAGGCGGAGGATTAGCCTGTTGAGCCACGGCGCCGGCCCATGCATCTTTTCAAAAACTCTTCAAGGCTACCTGCCTACCCCAGGCTGGGTTAGATGCTCTCTCTGTGGATCCATCGCCCTCCATGCTTCTCTGTATCTGATAATTTACCATTCCATACTGTGGTTTCCAGTTTAGGGATCAGTATCCCATTCTTGGGGCAGAAATCCTTGAGCAACTCTTGGTTACTCTTGGTAACTATTGGGTCCTTGAATCCGATGCCAAGTAGGTGTTCAGTAGTGTTGGATGAGGGAGGGAATAAGGAGGGAAATTCCAGCCTCATAAAACTCCCTCTTGTTTTCATCCAGTGTCCGCTAAAATGAGCACAACTTTTCCCCACATCTAAACCACGCCTCCCCCAGCAGCTCTGTAGAGTTCCCAGTCTTCCCCCTTTGGACTCTGCTGCTTTGTCCTGCATATTAGCACAGATCGAAGGGTCGCAGCACTGCCAGATTACTCCGGAACAGACTCAATTAACTAGATTAACCTTGACGAAGTCTTGGACTAGGGCCAGAACTGTGGCACAGCAGGTTCAGCTGCTGCCTGCAATGCTGGCATCCCATATGGGTGCCAATTCAAGTCCAGGCTGCTCTACTTCCAATTTAACTCCCTGCTAATGTGCTTGGCAAAGCAGCAGAAAATGGCCCAAGTCCTTGGGCTCCTGCCACCCATGTGGGAGACCTAGGTGGTCCTCCTGGCTCCTGGCTTTGTCCCAGCCCAGCCCCAGCCATTAGAGCCATTTAGGGAGTGAAGCAGCGAATTGAAGATCTCTCTCTCTTTCTCCCTCCCTCCCTCTCTCTCTCTAACTCTGTCTTTCAAATAAATAAATCTCTTACAAAAAAAGAAAAGAAAAAGTCTTGGACCGCCAAGATATCAGCCCAATTGAAGTCCTAGGAGCCAGGGAAGAAATGAGCCTAATCTGTGTTGTCCCTGAGTTGTGTCCCCAAGATGAATCTTGGAGTTTATAGTAAGATCGTGAGCATATGGGTCTGGATTTTTATTCTATACCAAAACTTGCAGACTCTGACAAGTGCATGGATAAGAATGGATCATTGAGAACCCTGGGTGCAGGTGCATCAGAACACAGGGCAAAAGCCCTGTGTGGGAAGCAAGCCCCTTTGCCCTATTAGGTCTCAGTGTCCTGAACTATGCAAAGGAAGCAGGTTCACCAGGCTGCATGCATTACACAGTGTTGTCAGCATCAGCTGAGATGCAGGATTGGAACGCGTACCACCTGGAGCAGGCATTTAGGCTAGCAGTTAAGATGCTGGGCGGGGGGGGGGGGTGGTGGTGCCTGGGCCAGCGCCGCAGCTCAATAGGCTAATCCTCTGCCTGTGGCACTGGCACACCAGGTTCTAGTCCCGGTTGGGGTGCTGGATTCTGTCCCGGTTGCCCCTCTTCCAGTCCAGCTCTCTGCTGTGGCCCGGGAGTGCAGTGGAGGATGGCCCAAGTGCTTGGGCCCTGCACCCCATGGGAGACCAGGAGAAGCACCTGGCTCCTGGCTTTGGATCTGCACAATGCGCCGGCTGCAGTGCGCTGGCTGCGGCGGCCAATGGAGGGTGAACCAACAGCAAACGCAAGACCTTTCTCTCTGTCTCTCTCACTGTCCACTCTGCCTGTCAAAAAAAAAAAAAAAAAAAGATGCTGGGGTGCCTCAGCTCGATCCCAGGCCCTGGTTCCTCATCCCAGCTTCCTGCTAATACAGACCCTGGGAGGCAGCAGCGATGGCTCTGTTGGCTGAGTTCCTGTCTACCCAGAGGTACGTCAAACATCAGACGTTTGGTTTGAGTCCCTGGCTTTAGCCCAGCCCAGAATGCAGACATTCCAGGGAATGAACTAGTGGGTGGAAGTTCTGCCTGCCTCTCAAATAATAACATAAAATCTTGAAAGGAAGGGAGAAAAGAAGAGGGGGAAAGGAAAGAAGGGAGGGAAGGAGGAGAGGGGGACAGGAAAGGAACAAAGAGCCACTCATGGGAGGAGCTTCTGATGGGGTGAAGCAGTAAGTGTCAGGGCTGTCCTGGATCCGTGGCCATGTGTCACTTCCCTTTGTGGAATACAAGACACAGGCCAGGCCTCGAGGTGCAGATCCTCTCCAAACAGCTAAGGTGAGTCCCCACCAACCAAGACTCGCCTGTGCCGCCGCTTATCCCTCCCTTGTATTTTCAAAGTGTTTCCGGATCCCTCTCCTTTGTTCTCGGTTGACTGTTATATACAGAGGCAGGGCAGCTGTGTTCTGGGCACACAGCATCTCTAAGTCTCAGCTTCTCCATCTGCGCAGTGGGGACGGCGTGCCTGGGAAGCTCCCATGAGGCGATGAGCGAGAAGTACTTAGCTCGGAGCCCGGCAGGGAGAAGGTGCTTGGTGAGTGCCAGCTCCCGTTATGGTCAAGTGGCAGGAGCAGTGGACTGGGAAGGCAGTGGGCAGTGGTTCCAGCCAGGGCTCTGGTGTGAGTCACTGTGTGTTTCCCCATTCTGCACAGAGGTAGGCTGGACCTGGAGCCCTTCCACTCCAACACTGCCTCTGATTCCCCCCGTGCTGGGGGCATGAGACTCTGCTCTCAACCCTGGGCCAAATGAGCACTTTGGGGATGGGGGACAGTTGGCAGCTCAGCCTGGTGAGCAGACACCTTGATGGAGAAAGTGGGGGAAGCGGCTGGGGAGCCAGGCATCTTGGAGAGTTTTGCTGGAAGTTCAGCCCTGACTCTTATCAGAGGCTTGGAATCTGCTGGTTGCCATGACGACGGACAGCCGCATCTAAGCTCCAGGTCGCTGATTAGCAGGGACGGGGATGGGGGTGGGGGGACATGAGGAATCAGGCACTGGTGGCTCCTTCTGCCGCTCTGTGAAGTGGAGTGTGCTGGCCCTTGACTCCACTGTTCCAGCTGTCCCCTGAAGATCTCGCCTTCTTTTAAGTATTTTTTTATGCAACACCGAAGAGCTATGTGGTGAACAACACGGGACTCCTCGGCAGAGATGGAACACGAGGTTCTTCCAAGGGAAAAATGCAGAGCAGAAGAGTAGGAGGGAGGCTAGCTGGGGGCATCTGATCCCACCGAGGTGCTGTGTGCCCGCCTCCTGAAATCTCTACTGCTTTATTTGTAAGAGGTTGGGTCTGACTTTGCTTCCCTCCCAGGATCCGTCAGCAGAGTGCATGTGCTCATCCACACGCTTGCTCATTCATCCATGCAACCAACACCTGTGGAGCCATAGAGTGCATGGCGTCAGGCACTGTTCCTCCGAGGGTTTGGTGTGGGGACGAGAGGCCAGTCCCCGACTCACGAAGCTGACACTGCTGCCCAGAGGACAACAGACTGGCACACAAACATACAAAGCGAGCGCTTCAGGGAGGAACTGGACAGGCCACTGTGGTTCCTTCCAGAGGTGACGAAGGGAGCAAGATGAGATGGGGGGGGGGGGTGAGGGAGGCCTCCCCAAGAGGCTGACATTTGCCTGAGAAGAAGGGGCTGGCCGTGCACATAGCTGGGAGAGTAGCCTGCCAGGGGGAGGGAACAGCCAGAGCAAAGGGCATGAGGCAGAGAAGTGTTTGACTCATTCGATGAACAGCAAGGGGGCTCTGTGACTACAGCAGGGCAGGGGACAGAGAGAAAAGCAGGAGACAGGGCTGTGAGCAGGGCGGAGACCAGATCACGCAGCGCCTTTTGGTCTTGGTAATCCGTTTGGATTTTATTCTTGATCCTATATAAGGCTGTTTTTTTTTTTAAAGATGCAAGTTTCTGAGTTTTGCTCCTTTGAGACCCTGACTTGTAAGAGCTGGAACGGGATCTCACGAGTTCTTTGGGGGCCTCTGATACTGCGTCAGGTTTATGAAACCCTGAATTGCATTCTCCCCAAGTCCCTTTCAGTTTTAAGGAGAAGCAATGTGTTGGAACATCTTGGAAGAAGGATCTTAAATATTCTATTGCATTAGGGAAGATTCCCTCGCTCCTCGCTCTGGCACTTCCTGTCTGCCTGGTAGAATTCATTATATTTCTGCTGTTTGATTACGAAATCTCAGGGGGGGGTTCCCTAGTCCAGAAAGGTGAAGCCAGTACTCTTAGAGAAAAAGGACAATCTACTACTTCCAGGAGTGTACAGCTATATGAATTATGGCAACTCTTCCTCGACAAACCATTGTCAGTCTCTCCTCTCCATCTCTGATTCTGAGTCCGGCTGCTGGCAATGATGCATGAGGCCTTGGTCTCCCGTGCCATGGGAGTGGCAGCCACCGGCTTCCCTTATGCTTGAGATAACCGATACCCCTACTCCCTCCATTAGACAAGGCACTGAGACCTCCCACCCAAGACCCAATCTTCTCACCACATAACTCTGCCCCACATCGGACTCTGTTTTTGTCTGCCATGAGGTTGCTGCTGGTATAGATTTGTGTCTTGGTTTCCCATAATGCTCTCAGGGAATCCCAAATCCTGCTTGAATGTGGCTGCCAATCAAGGCTCTCTTGTGCACCACATGGTCGCTTTTCTAAATGTAAGAAAGACATTGGCTGAGGCATGGGCTGGGGTGGTTAGCGTCTCTGGGCCACCATTCCCTCCAACTGTGACGTGAAAGAATTAGTCCAGAGCAGCTCAGAAGCTCTGCCTAACTTTCTGAAATGAATGTTCTCTTTTGCTAATCCATCTGCTCTTCCGTGTACTCATTGAGCAAATACTACCCAGTGCTGGAGCAGTAAGACCTACACTCAGGGAGCTCATAGCCTTGTGTGAGACATGATGACTGAATGCCAGCAATATACATTGTTGGGGGCTCCAGGAAGAGTAGCAAAGGGACTGGTATGTACTAGAAAGGGAGTTAACTGGCCGGTGCCACGGCTCACTAGGATAATCCTCCACCCGAGGTGCCAGCACCCCGGGTTCTAGTCCCGGTTGGGGCGCTGATTCTGTCCCAGTTGCTCCTCTTCCTGTCCAGCTCTCTGCTGTGGCCCGGGAGGGCAGTGGAGGATGGCCCAAGTGCTTGGGCCCTGCACCCATGGGAGACCAGGAGAAGCACCTGGCTCCTGCCTTCGGATCAGCGCAGCGTGCCAGCCGCAGTGGCCATTGGAGGGTGAACCAACAGCAAAGGAAGACCTTTCTCTCTCTCTCTCTCTCTCTCTCTCACTCTCCACTCTGCCTGTCAAAAAAAAAAAAAAAAAAAAAAAGGATTAGTCCCTGATTCTTCAAACCTCCACGCCCTTGCACTCATAAGTGCTTCCCTGGTCCCTGTGTTTGAGAGAGCCTCCTCTCATCTGCTGGTCCTACATGCTGTTTCATTCTCACCATGATTTATTAGCATTAAGCAAGCTGTATTTTAACCTCATGTGTTTACAAGCCATATTGGTTTGTCTTTATGTATTTATTGTCTACTCTTCAATCTCAGATGTAAGCGTCGTGGTCATAGGAGACATCCCTGTCTTGCTCCCTGCATCTCCACACCTAGAACTGGCCTGGACACACTGTAGACACCTGGGGAAAGGGGACTCATGAATGCAGCTGGGCCCAGGTCCAGGGCAGTGTGGGGAGATGCCCACCTGCCTTGCTGGGGGCTTAGCAGATCTGCAAGCTCTGAGTGGTCTGGTAACAGCCAGGAGAGCACTCCACGTGGACAGATGGGCTGCAGCAGAGGCATGGAAGTGGAGCCCTCAGAATAGGAGAAGTGGGCAGGGCAGTTTGGAGAAGCCGAGGCTGGGCACAACAGAAAGGAGTTCTCAAAGCATGGAGTTGGCAGTGAGCAGGGCCGAGAGCCCTGACTGGAGTCTCAGCCCCTCTTGGCCTTGCAGTGTCTCCCCGCTCCGCCTCTGAAGATGCTCCGAGAAGCGGCTGACAGCGATGGATGTGTTTTTCTGTCATTCCTTTAGTATTGAGTGGGCTTGGCTTGCCCTCCTGGAAGCCTAAGGAGCAGGGGGCTTATCGGATGCATTCATCCTGAGTCACAAAACCAATCCTGATGCACTGGCTGCATTAGAAATGCTAATGCCTTTGATCTGTGTTTGACCTGAGATCCCAAGGCAGGGTGGGCAGGGAGCCATGCTCTCTGGATGGGGCCACGTACACCTGTGACCCTCAGAGGCTTACCTCCTCCAGGTTAGAATCCAGGAACAAGTGACGAGCTCTTCAAAGCCCTTCTCCTGCCACTGTGAGACAGAGAGAGCCAGGGCTCACAGGTGCCTGTAATAAGTGTTCTTTGTATCCTCTGTCTGTGGCAGAGGAGGCAGCTTCAAGCCTGCATAGGAACTGCTGTTCCCTGTTAAGGACACCAGACCAGAGGTTTGGTTCTTGAAAAAATAAAGTCAAAGCTAACTGACCCCCTCATCCACAGGCTACATATGCCCCAGGGGATGCCTGAAACCACAGATAGTACCACACTATATTTACTGTGTCTCTTTCTATACACAAATACCTATGATAAGGTGTAATTTAAAATGTAGGCACAATAAGAGATTACCGGCAATAATAATAAAATAGAACAATCGTGTAACAATAGATTGTAATAAAACTTATGTGAATGTGGACTCGCTCAAAATATTTTAGTGTAATTGCGCATTTTCACTTAGAGGAAGCACTCCAGAGCTTCTCTGGGGCATTTCTGTCTGGCCAGCATTGCTGCGCTTGGATTTCGGGGCAGCCGTTCAGTAAAATAAGAGTCCTTGAGCAGGATCACGTGATGCCATGGCCTTTGACCTGATAATGAAAGTGGCTGCTAATGACTGACGGGCGGGTAACGTGTGTCACCGGATGCACTTGACCAAGAGATGACCCACGTCCTAGACGGGATGGAGCCAGCCCGAGACGCCATGACGGTCCGCTCTTTAAAACTTACGAATTGTCCTTTTCTGGTATTTTCCACTTAATACTCTGAAGCTGCCATTGACCGCAGGCATCTGAGACTGTGGACATTGAAAGCATGGATGGGGGGTACGAAAAGGAGCACAGATAAGGCAGAGGAACGGAATACAGACGGCAAAGGGGAGAGTGAGCCGATTCTATCAGGCCGTGGTCTCCAATCGTCTGGAGAAAGGAAGTCAAATGCTGGTTCCAGCCTCTTCCTGTGATTGGGTGAGGCTGCGATGGGCGGGGCTGCAGTGACAAGCAAGCCCCTCCCTTTGCATGGCTCCGCTCTGTTTCTTTCCTGCAAAGTTTGATGTGGTTCGGGCACCTTTGCTCCTGCCTCAAGTAGCTTTGTCTTTCAGAATTGTGCCTCCAAAGCCACTGTGACGAGGAAGGCACATGTATCCCAATTGCCTTGAACTTGGAAATGACAGCTGTCACTCCCACTCTGAGACCACCAGCCAGAGATCATCCCCTGATCTCACCTAACTGCCGAGGAAGCAGTAGGACGTCTGTGCGTGTTTAACCGACGTCAAGTGTCTCTGTGCATCCTAATGCTTTTGCCTTTTTATTTTCCTGTAGGACAGAACCCCAGAGCGGCCCCACAGTCCCAGCCCAGGATGGGCCCCCAGAAAAGCTGGGTCAGCGTCTGGCCACGGAGGCCTTGGCCACCAACAGCTGGGAGAGAGACAAGGCCGTCCGGGATCTGGGGCCTGCGGGAACTCGCAGGTGAGATGCTGCCCCCTTTCCCCTCCAGTCCCACGAGGACGTTCAGGCCAAAGCCACAGAAATGTAGTCCGCCGCTCTGACCACCTTCTCTCTCTCTCTTTTGCAAGTTCCTTGATTAGGCCCTTAAACTGGTGCTTTTTTTTTTCCCTCTATAGAAGACCTGTAAGTTCCTGTCTTAGGTTTGTAGGCCCAATGGGACCCTGCTGTTGTAGCATAGAACTTGCTGTGCACATAGGCATCCTTGTGTTTCAATAAAACTTTATCAAAGGCAGGCTGGATTCCGCCCGCTGGCCACAGTCTGTTGACCTGCCTCCAAATGATAGAGTTCCCCTTGGTTTTAATAATTCCCAAATCTTGATTTCAGCCTAGACCTGTCTTGCAGGTTCCAGATCTTTGCAATCCAGCTGTTCAGCCCGTAGTGTTTGCGCACCTACTGTGTGAAGACACTGTGCCACTTACCAAGGCTGTAAGCATGTCACTGAGGCTCAGAGAGGTAGAGCTTCTTGCCTAAGATATGCCAGACAGTAGGTAGCAGGGTCCCCAGCCCCTACTAACTCACTGCTTTCTCACTGCCAGGGGCCTGAGTCTTTGTCCCAGGGACAGGTGGAAAATGAATCTGGCCCCTTGTCAGTGAAACTCTCCAGGCACAACCCCTCCCCCTGATTATGCTGAATCAGAGGGTGCCAAAGCCGCTCTGTTGTAGGGAAACTGAGGCTGGCGGGGAGCAGGGCCAGGGTTGTGGGAGAACCTCTGACCTGGTGCACATTTTCCCCTTACATTCTGGAGTTCTTGGCTCGCTCAGGTGGACGTTCTAAGCCACATGGGACACCTGTTCGAGCATTAGTTGGACACTATGTGTGCTGTCTCCAGGAACAACAGATGGACTCTGAGAGCGCTCTGGACATCCTGTGTCCCATTCCGTAAAGTGTGTACGTCCCCGAGGCCCATGAACATGGATCCCTAGTGAAGAACCCCAACTCTGAGTTCTGACTCTCGAAGCATTGGCTTGAGAGGCCAGAATAGCTTTCCTGAATGATGTCCGCCCCTCGCTGAGGCTGCAGGCTCTAGTTAGGTTGTGATTCCGGTGAGGGAGAGACAGCTAAGTTCCAGCAGCTAGCTTCACGAGTGAAGTGAAGTTCAACATCAGAGCCGGAGAGTTCTCTCCAGGAAACAGAAAGAAAATTGTCTCCATGAGAGGCTGAGGCAGACAGAGAGGGAAGTAGGGAGGAAGGGAGTTTTCATATTCTTGAAACACTATCTCCCAGACAGCCGAAGGGGAATCTACGTGTTATAAAGGGTTATATTCAGGTCTAAACCCCACCGTGGACCTGGGCCTCGGTTTGCACAACTAGAAAATGGGAATATGGAAATCACCTTCTCGAGGTCAGGGTGAGGATGAAATTCGATCAGGCAGATAGAAACGCTGGAGGTGCGTCCAGGGCACAATGAGGCCCCAGGAGAATGATGACGGAGGCCTGATGGTGCCGGGGAGAAGGTTTGTTGCTGTGCCACCAAAAAGCTGTGCCGTGTCCGGGCCTCTCGCTCCCTTCTGTCTGTGGCTGGCTGTGACACTTTAGACCCACAGTGATGATGGTGATAATAAAAGTCATAATTGTTACAGCTCAGCCACGAGTCACTTCATGGGGAACACACCCTGGGAGCTGCGCCCTTGGCCTTTTTGTTGCAGTGTTGATGTTGTGGAGGAGGAGCCGGCGCCATGGCTCACTTGGTTAATCCTCTGCCTGCAGCACTGGCATCCCATATAGGCGCCGGGTTCTAGTCCCGGTTGTTCCTCTTCCAGGCCAGCTCTCTGCTGTGGCCCGGGAGGGCAATGGAGGATGGCCCAAGTGCTTGGGCCCTGCACCTGCATGGGAGACCAGGAGGAAGCACTTGGCCCCTGGCTTCGGATCAGCACAGGGTGCCAGCTGTAGCAGCCATTTGGGGAGTGAACCAACGGAAGGAAGACCTTTCTCTCTCTCTCTCTTTCTCTCTCTCTCTCTAACTCTACCTGTCAAATTAAAAAAAAAATGTAGAGGATACTTACACAGACCTGGATGGTTCAGCCTCCTGCACACCTAGGCCATCTAGGGAGGGAGGGGGGAATAGGTAGATAGATGGGTGGATGGATAGATAGACCGACAGACAGACCTGTTGTCCCAGGACCACAATGAATGGAACGAGGAGATTAAATCAAGCACAAAGATCAAGGATACAGTCAAGAGCTGCAGTAAATTTGAGTTGCAAAAGGGGGGGGGGGGGGACACGTGGTTTTGCACTCAACTTTGCTTTGTTTTTAAGCATCAGGAGTGCACTCTGATAGAACAGTGGAAAGTGGCATGTAGTCAGTCCGTAAGCCAGGAGCACAGCCATTCACTACCAGCAGGCGGGATTACAGACCACCCGCAGGGTGTGTGCCAGACCCGTGGGCAGGACTGACATGCCGTGTGCTTGTTTACACAGCTGGCCACAGTGATGGGAGTCACACCCGCTGTCAGCACGCAATAGGACTTCCCAGCTTCACGGCAATCTCATGGGACCACCCCCATGTACGTGGTGTGTCGTGATTGACACGTCTGTTGTGGGGCACACAATTACAAAAGAAGCTCCTTTTACCGTAAACCTGCCCCGTGCCAGACCAGCTCACACTGTGGGAGTCGGCTCCTTCGATCCTGGGGAGAATCTGAGGACACGGCTATGCCGTTTTATTCCCAGGTGGTAAAAATGAGACTCAGCGAGACCTCTGAGCTAGGAAGAAGGGGCTGCAGGTGTGTTGGTGTCTAAAGCCAGCATTCCTGCCGCTGCACTTAACTACTGCATGTTTAACCTCCGCCTGCTCAACCACTGTGTGCCGGAGCACTGCCTGTGTGACCACTGTGTACTTAACCATTGCATCTGTAACCACCAGCGTGGCTGACCATGCTTGTCTATCCGCTGCATACCTCATCATTAACCTCGCATTGGCAATCACGGCACACATAACATTGCATGCTGACCCTTGACCCCATGCACATAACCACGATGCACTTAACCACTCCTCTGCCCCTTCCAGCTCCTGTATGCTGGCACACCCAGGAGACCTGAGTGGGAAAACGGGAGTAGAGAAAACGCAGCCCGACATGGGTACAGGCATTCGGCATTTGTTGAGGGAGTCGATGACACAGACTTCCAAGTTATCCAGACCCGAGGGTTTTCTCAGTTTTGCCCCATTACCTAAATCTGAGTCTGGGATAGTGGTTCCCAATCTCTGCTCCCCTGGGACCCTGGGGTTCCAGAAGTCAGAGGAGCTAATTGAAGCAATGGGGTATTTCCTCATTTGATAAGACATTCTTTTAAAAATTTTCTTTCCTCTCCTCATTTTTTTTTCCTCTGAAATTCCTGGCAGATGTTGCCTTGGGAACATGAAACAAGATAATTTAACAAGTGACTGACTCACTTGGTCACTTGACGAATGTATGTTAGACACTTGCTGTGGGTTAAGCACCCTTTAGCCTGGTTACTTCCCAGATACACACACAGTGCTTTGTTCTTTGTAACATGTAAGTGTAGTTAAGTAGTCAGGTGTGATGCTAAAAGTGACTCTCTTGAAAATATTATGAATGTAGCAGATGATTTTTATTTATTGGGGTCGTGACCTCAGCGTTTTCTAATTAGCTTGCCATCCTTTCTACTCATCCTGATGGTCCAGATTCTTAATGTGGAGTTAAATAAGGCAGGGTTTAAGGTGTTCTGGAAGGAGTTGGGTCATTCCCACATGATTGGCCAGAAAACAAGTCTGAGAAGGCAGTCGCCGAGAACGTTCTCAGGGCAGGGATCACATAGTCCTCACCTAAAACCCCTCCTTGGCACGGGGCGCTTGGCCCAGTGGGTAAGATGCCACTTGGGGTGCCTGCATCTCATATCTGAGTGCATGGGTACAAGTTCCAGTCGGCTCCGGATTCCAGCCTCCTGCTAGCGCACAACCCAGGGAGCAGCTGGTAATGGCTCAAGTACTGGGTTCCCTGCTACCCAGGTGGGAGACCCAGATTGAGTTTCTGGCTCATGCTTGAGCCTTGGTCCAGCCTTGACTGGGGAGTGATCTGGCAGATGGAATATTCTCTCGATAGATAGATAGCTATAGAGATAGATATATAGATATCACTCTGATTTTCACATGGACGCAACTCAATATGTAATAAACATTAGAATCCAAGTTTGGATGCTTCCTAATTGTGTGACAATAGACAAAAGCCTATCACCTTTTTGAGCCTCATGTGTTCACCTGTAAAATGAGACAACTAAAATCATATCAGCCTCAAAGTGTTTTGTGGGTTTCAGAATGTACAAACCCCCTCTATGGGATATGTGCTCAGAAGTATGTTGCATAAATACGAAAGCAGTGGTGTTGGTTTCTTCCCGGTAACCTTGCCTTGGTGGGCACGTCTCCCTTCCCAGGCACTCTCCACCCCAGCCCGTCCCCTCGCTGCCCTGGGGTGGCCTATGCAAAAATCTCTGGAGCCTGCCCCAATTATAGAAGGAGATGACTTGACTTCATGTAACTGCAGCCCTAGCATTTGAATTTAATTGAACGGGAAATAATTACTCCTGTAGAGCGGAGGTTTTTGAGGTTCCACCAGGCGACGTGCGATAGGGATCTCGTTACATGAGACCTTGGCAAATAGACTTTTAATAATCAGCGGCTACTTTCCGTGCCTTCCGCCTGCCATGAAATTCCAGCAGGAGCTACGGACGCTACCGCGTGGCGGGGGTGGGGGGGAAGGAGGGGGAGCGAACTGCCAATTAATTATTTAAAAAGTGATTTATTTACCAAGGTGAGCCGTTTGCAAATTCAATAATAAATCTATTAAGGAGCAGTTAACCTCTATAACTCTGTTTTAAATAATCAATTGGTGTTTGGGTAGCATACAGCGTCTGTCTCATTAGGCCGGCAAAATGTCCTTATTTGAGGCCCTTAATCGGAAGTGTGACCGAATCAGCCATGGGGCGGCAATTAGGGATCCACTGTGGGGCCATAGTCCTCCAAGGACTGGGCTCTTCCCCGGCTGTAGCAGCGCTGGCTGGGGGCTGCAGGAAGCCAGGGTCCTCTAACGCTCGACTCTCCGCTCCCTGCAGCGCCTCCCGAGACAAAGACTTGACGCCGCCACCTTCGTCCAGGGGGAAGAAGAAAAAGAAGAAATCAACCCGGAAGAAGAGAAGGAGGTGAGGACCCCCAGGGGAGGGGAGGCCGTGCGATTGTGGAAGGGGCAGCGCAGATTTCGGAGTCCGCCTGGTCTGGGTGACTCTCTGCTGGGTTCACATCCCCTCTCTGCCTCTCTGCCAGCTGGGTGACTTTGGACAAATCGTGTCATCTCTCTGTGCCCATGTCCACTTCCTCAACATGAGGCTGATGCCTGCCTCTTACGGTTTTGTGAGGACCGGATGAGAAACGCATATGCAAGCAGCCGTCACCGGGTCTGGCACATAGAAAACGGCCAATTAATAGACAGCATCGTCATGACCGTGAACATGGGCTTATTCACTGTGCAGAACTCTGATAAGCACTGTCACCCCCTTACCTGTGTGCCCCTGACCACGATCTACAAGGCAGGCGTTGCTTCCCCAGTTTAGAAGTGAGAAGACAAAGCCTCAGAGAGGGGCCGGCAGCATCATTGATCCCGGGCTTGTCAGCTGGTTCTGCTACACCCACCTACTGAGTCAAGTGTCCCCTATGATGGACTTGGTAGTACGGCCAGCTATGACTCTTGTACCCTATGCACTCATTTTTTCTTAAATTCTATGCTTTCATAGTTTTCCAGGGTTTCATGGATTTTCTTGTAGGCTGTCAGTACGTGTGGTAAAAGCAGCCTTGTGTTCCAACCCCAGAGAGGGGGGCTGGAAGTTGAAACCCGCACCAAAGCTCCAAGGCAGTATTTACAGAAGCCTGCAGGGGGCAGCAGAGAGCAACATCCGAGGACTTGGACTTCGGCTCCAGGTTTCCTGGCTGCCTTGTGTTTTCCCAGGGAATCCCATTAGCCCGGTTCTCAAAGAATGGGCCCCAAGAGGACCCAGCAGGGAACAAGGGTGAAGACCCTGAGTTACTACCATTGTTGGGTAGGGAGTGGAACTGGGGGAAGTGGTTTGAGTTTCCTGTCTGTTGGGGTGGACCAGAGAACACTTCAAAGAACAGAACTGCAGGCTTTAGGGTTCATTCATTCACTCATTCATTCATTCAGTAAATGTGCCCTGAGCACGAGCTTGGGGACAAGCATTGTGACTCCTTAAGGGTGCAGTTTCCCTCTGCCGTCTCGTCTCCCTCTGCAGTTAGGTTTTGTTTGATGTGCAAGGCAGTATTTATTTTTCTTCTCATTTTAATTGAAGTTCACCATTTTTTAAAAAATCCAGCAATTTCATAGGAAAATGTGGATGTCTGCATTCCCACACAGACCCTCGACTAATCCGAGAAGCAGCCCCTCTGGCCTGTTGGTTTGCACAGTGCCCACCCCTCTCTCCAGACTCCACCCAGTCTGTGGCCTCCATGTGGGCTGTCGAGGGGCTCCTGTTGGCACCACAACCTGTGATCTGTTCAACCCTGCTTTTCTTTGTCCTTGCAACGCAAGAGACTCAGAGATGAGCCATGACGTGCCCAAGGTGACGCTGTGAGTGGTGGCAGAGTCGAGATTGGAACTCAGGCCACCTGAGCCTCGTCCAGAGTCTCAGGGTACCCCTGTTCCTCAGGTCACCTTTGGACTGCGCCACCCATGCTGTGACCAACTGGCAAGATGGTCTCCGGAAGCCCAGGCTCAACCAGGATGGGGCAGACAAGAGACCCAAAGAATACAGGAGGGGCGTAACTTGCAGGGGACGGGGGGCAGCAGATAGAAACCCTCCCAGCCTGTTCAGGAGGGCAGTTAGGAGCCGATGTCTCACTGGGGACACAGAGCTCTTCGTGTAAATCCCAGCTTGTCCACTGGGCGGTCACTTCACCGCTGTGGACTTCACTTGGTCTGAAAAGGGAACGTGGCAGGTGCACCTATGTGAGAAGTGTGGGGGGGTAAGGCCACCCCCTGCTGCACTAGCAGGGAGCTAATGGAACTCGAACTGGTGTTCCGGTATGGGATGCCAGTGTTGCAGGCGGCACCACAGGGCCCCCATCCGTGTTATTGTCCCTGATGTGTTCCTGAAAGAGCTGGGACCCCGCCGAGAGGCTGGGGAAGGGGCCCCTTGAAGCTACACAAGAGCCTCCCTCTGAAGTGTGCCCCCGCCCCGCAGGTGCCCGTCCTACAGCCCATCGCCTGTCAAGAAAAAGAAGAAGAAGAGTTCCAAGAAGCATAAGCGACGCGGGTATTGTCTGTCTTCCTCTGCAAGCGGGGGTGCCCCGGGTCGGGTAGGGATCGCAAGGCCACGCGGAAGCCTCTCACGGCACTGGCACGATGCGGTTATCTGTGCGTTGTTACTCATCGGCCTCTCGAGTAAGCGGGGGCTCGGCCAGGAGGACCGGAGGCTCCGTCTGGGTCTCCACGTGGGTGGCAGGGGCCCAAGTACCTGAGGCTCCCTACGGCTAACTCGGGCCGGGAGGGGACTGGACGAGAGAAGAAGGCGGGAGTGAAGGAGCAGCCAGGCCTGGGCGAGGGGCGAGGACTGAGGAGTAGACAGAGCCCAGGCGACACCTGCGGTCACTTCCGCTTCCAGGTCCACGTGGGGGTGTCTCGTTCCTATTCCAAATTCCCAAAGGAAAGCGTCTCTTGTCGGTCCAACTGTTTCCTACAGGGGGACGGTTTGAAACACATGACTCTGGGATGGTCCACATTTGTGGGTAGGGAGCAGGGACGGTAGTTAAAGGACAGCTAAAGAACTGGACATGCTATGACCATGCGATCCAGACACGGCCCACCATACATGCACACACATGCATTTGTTCACAGGGGAGAGAAAAGACTGGAAGGGCATATACTGCAGGGCTTGAATGTGTGGTTCTGAGCCAACAGGTTATTTTTTTCCCAAATTTCTTAAAAGTTTTTATTTATTTCTTTGAGAGAGAAAGAGAGAGAGAGAGTGAGCGAGAGAGCGAGAAGGCGAGAGTGCATTCCCATGCATTGTTGCACCGCAGGAGCCTAACTCAGGTCTCCCACACGGGAGCCAGGGACCCAGATACTGCAGCCAGGTCCACCGCTGAGTGGACTCTGACATGGGGCACAGGTGACCTCACTGGTGTCTGTACCAGGAGGCCAAACACCAGCCTCCAGGCCAATGTCTTATGATTGGAAGACTCTGCCGTAGAGAAGTTCCGCTTTCCAGCTTCTCTGTTAGGTCAGCAGCTCCGTCTTCAGCGGCCCGGTTTCCCTGCCAGCAGCCAGCAGCCGGCGCTGCCGAGTTGCCGTGCGCTTGGACGCGGCCAGCGTGCCAGTTGGCCACAGTCCCTGTGCAGCCCGATCCCATTGCTCACAAAGTCTGCAGTTGGCTGCGGATCACAGGAAGAGAACAGGTTATGTCTTGTTTTGGCTTCTCTGTGCCTTCCAATATTCCTGCGTCTCTGACGGATTTACTTGTGTGAGTCCACAAGAACAGAACCAAAGGTTGAGAGGTCGTCGGGGTTTTCCCTCTGCGTTTCAAGTTGAAAGTTGCTCCAATGGGGCTCCCCCCAGTTCAGGGGGTCGGTGCCCCATCCTAGCCTGGTTGCCAGAATGATCTCCAGCCCAGGTTGGTCCCACCAGCTGTGTCCATAGGGTGCCCAGGCTCTTGGCCGCGGCTGGCTGGGGCTGATCGGGAAAGACTGGTAGTATGTCTGATTTTTGCGTTGATGGATGCTGAGTTTATGTTTCATATAAGACGTGGGCAAACCAGTTAGTGAGATGCAGGTCACTTGGTGCCACACATCTCTCCCCACGTGGCCTGCCCCTGACTCGGGACTGACATCTCGTCAGCTCTCTACCCCGGGCAGCTCCTCCCCACGCGGGGAGGGGAGGGGAGAGCAGAAGCACCCATTTGCATCTGGAATCCTGGAGGCTGGGGTACCGCTCCCGCTCCCGCTCCCACTCTGGGGTTTCTCCTGACAGAGAGACCGCGCCACAAGGGTGTTCACAGGCTTTTTCTGCCGGCATCCTTTGAGAGGGGAAGGGGGTGGGGGAGACCCTGCCGCTGGTCCTCCCCAAGTCCTCACCTGCTCAGCACCGCCCTCCTCTGTCCCAGCGGCTCTGCTGCCTGAGGTGTTTGGTTGATGGTGATTGACTTTTGGGGAGGTGGGAGCTAGGGGTAACGAAAGCATTGCTAAGGGTTTTTTTATGTTTTTCCTTTTCCCCTCCTCAACAAAACTTCAGAGTTTTAAAAAATCTCATTTTCACTTTTTTTTTTCTTGCATACCCATTATATATCATGAATGAGGATTCCAGGCCCCAGAAACAGAATAGTGACCAAAACTTCATCCTGCCCTGAAATCGCACCCATTCTAGCTGGGAATGTAGGCTATTTTAATATGCAGAAGCTCAGAGACCCCCAGAGCAAGGCGGGCAGAGGAGAGGCACCCACCGGCCTGAGGGGCTCCTCAGACACAAGGAGACGGCATCTAAGTGGGGCTCCGAGGAATGAGTAGGAGCTGCAGGTGAGCTGTGCAGCCCTGGTCGGCTCCACCGCTTCTCTGAGCTTCAGGGTCTTTGATCATATAAGACGCTTTGCAGCATTTGGGGGAAGACTGGGCAAGATTACACACACGTGACAGGTGCTCGGCACGGAGCCTGGGACTCACATGGCAAGTTCTGCCTATGGAAGCTGAGTGGCCTGGTGGTGTGAGAAAGAGGAGGAGGAGGAGGAGGAAGCTCAGCAGGGGACCAGGGGAAGGGAGGAGGCAGAGGGCTCTTATGTCCCCCCATCCGGCCTCCTCCAGGACAGGTTTTCAGACAGTGGGGCTGGTGGACTCTGACGTGGAAGTGCAGAGTGCAAGCCGGCATCTCCCGCGGTACCTTCTTCTTCTTCTTTGGAACCTGAGGGAGGAGGAAGATTGTTGGGTGCCCTGAGCCGCAAGGAGCAGGGAGACAAACCCAGGGAATACCCTCATCCCAGGACAGAGACCTAAACTCACCCATATCTGCTCTCTCTCCCCCTCCCCCTCCTGTCCTCCACCCCCCCCCGCCCTGCTTCCGCCCCCTCCCCTCCTCCCCTTTCTTCCCGTTCACCAGGTCATTCTCCAAGAAGAGAAGGCACAGGTAAGCATCTGGCCGTCTCTGGCTGCCTGTTCCGCTCCCTGCTTCCCCGGGCCACGGGATGTTTCTAGAGGCGTCTCCCAGTCCCACCTCTGCGTTCCTGGGCACAATCCCTCCTTCTTCCCGGGTCCTGGTTCCTTCCAAAATGAGAGCCTGGGTTGATTTTCCCGAATGTTCCCATTTGGCCATGTGGTTCCCTGGGTACGGCCCCTGTTGCTGCTCCTCCCTCTGCCTCCGTCTGCCTCAGTCTGTTTCATCGCTGGTTGAATCACGAACCCCATCACTCCACCAACACCTTCCCAGATCTAGCTAAGGAGCAGAGAGGCCAAGTCCTAGTGTTCTGGAAACAGTTGGAGGAGCGTACATGAAGCCCTCACCTGCGGGTTCTTCTCCATAAACAGGATCCTGTGTCGATCTCCTTCCATGTGCACATACTTGATTAATCCTAGCACCATTTGGTGCTGCAAACGTGGTCACTGCTCCCATTCTGCTGATGGAAAAACTGAGGTTGAGTCAGTAGGTGGGACGGGAGCGTCCACAGACAGAGCTAGGAGGTATCAGAGCCAAAACCAAACCCAAATGTATCAGAGGACCAGGGCAGGTGACAGTGGCTTCTCACATAACAGCAGCCACACCTGGACCAAACTGCAGAATGCAAAACCCCTGCACTGACTCGCTTTAGGAGTAGACGGTGATGGCCAATGTCGTCCATCCACTCGGCAGCACAGCCTGAGCAATGGTCCCAGTTCATGGTCGAGGAAGCCAGGTCTTTGAGAGGACATGCCCCTTGCCTGACATCACACAGCCCCTGAGCGGCAGAGCCGGGAGTGACTTGAACCTTTCAGTGAGATCCTGGGCTCTTCCATTGCCCAGGCTGAGTCTCAATGGGGGGCTGGTTTCCGCAGTCAAGTTCAAGGTGTGATTCGGTTGGATGAAGTTAATTTCCTCCTTCCGAAGATCCGAGCCCATGATGGATCCTTGGTTACCCTGGAAGCACAGAATTGTGGTCACCCTTTTAGGCCTCTGTGTGATTACAGTGGGACCCTGAGTCGTCACTGTCCATTGTACTCATACCCACCTTTGTTTAAAAGGCAGAGAGACAGACAGACAGAGGGTACCCATCTGCTGGTTCGTTCCCCCAGTGCCCGCAATGGCCAAGGCTGAAGCTGGGAGCTGGGAACTCCGTCCAGGTCTCCCACAGCGGGGCAGGGACCCAGCTACTTGAACCTTCACCTGTGGCCTCCCAGGGGTGTGCATTGGCAGGAAGCAGGATCAGAAGTGGAGCTGGGACTCAAACCCAGGCCCTCTGCTGTGGGATGTCAAGCAGCATGTGAACTGCCAGGCCGAATGCCTGCCCCCATATAATTCTGTCTTCAACCACCTTCTGGTCAAGTACATCTTTTGGTTAATTGGCTGTTTCTTGTTTAGCTCCTCTAGCCCAAAAAGTAAAAGAAGGGAAGAGAAGAGGCACAAAAAACAGTAAGTAGCTCCCACCTGGAACGCGCTGTCCAGTGTGGGGAGCCGGGGGACCCAGCCTCTTACTGGCCAGCATATCAGAGTGACCAAGGAAACAGGGAAAGGGAGGAGAGTGGGTGTGGGGGTGAGAGGTAAGGAGGAAGGGAAGGAAGGAGAAAAGACTACGTGTGTAGTTGTAGCTGTGGTTTAGGTGTGCATGTGTCACCAGGTTGTGTACCTGATATGCTTGTGTGTGTGTGTGTGTGTGTATGCATGTGTGTTGATGCGTGCACGAAAATGTACATGGATGTGCCTCTGGTGCCCACGTGTATGCCCATTGTAAACATATATGTGTATGTAGCTGTGTGGTGTGCACATTGCTTGTGGATGTCTGTTCATGTCTGCATCATGCAAACACTCATGACAACGGTGTGTTCAAATGTGTCCAGTGTGGGTGCATAGTGGGTGTATGTAGTGTATGCGTGAATGCACTTGTGTGTGAGCATGAACGTGGACAGTATGCATGTGGGGGCACCATGTGCCCACATGTGTGAATTCTTTGGACTCTGCGTGAGCACTGTTCATGTGTCTGTGTGCATGACATGTGCAGGGTTGCGTGGTAGTTTGTACCTGTGCACATGCATGTGCTGTGAGTGCGTGTGTGAATCTATGCCCAGGCTGCAGGTTTACAGTACAGAGACACTGGTGAAGCGTCTGTCCTCTGTCTTGGGGCCCCAGCTGTTTCCTGGCTTTATAGCTGGTAGTAGAAATTCAAATCATCCAGCACTGCCTGCAGAGTTCAGTTCCCAGCCAAATTAAAAGTAAATTTGGTTACAACCCACCTACTTTATATCCTGCAAATGTTACTGCATGTGTTTTCCTATCAACTAACATTTTATCTCCCACTAAGAAGCTTCTAAAGAGAGGATCGAAGGCAAAGCTTGGAAGGTAGCCGTCTGCCGGGGTGGGGAAAGAGGAGGCAGGGGTGTAGAGGGAGGAAGCCCAGCCCTGCCACCCCAAAAGGTCTCATCACCCAAGGCCGGTGCAAAGGAGGGCACTTTGGTCGCCACCACGGGGGCCCAGGGACACTCGGGAAGAAGGCAGTAGAACCTCGAGTCAGCGCAGCTTGTCAGGGTCCAGACAAGAGGCTTTTACACCGAGCACCAACAGAGCCCCTGTTCTCAGAGATGTCAGCGTCACTTGTTCAGTGGAGCTGTAGGATAAGCAGTCGCAGGGTCAGGTCGGGGGCTGGGCCCAGACCTCCAGGATGCTGGGAGGGACCATCCCACAAGGGCCAGCATCATGGCCACCTCCCCTAGGGCCAAGAGCCGAATGTGTCCCAGAAATTTCTATCAGGGCATCAGAAAGCTGGCACAAGCCAAAGACCAGAGGCGGGAGAGGGGAAGCAGCAGGGAGGACGGGGCGTCCCTAAGGTAAACGATACTTCGTTCTGTCTGAGTGCCAGGGTCAGAGCTGCCCACAAGCCCAGGACTGCTGGCCTGGGTCAGCCTCCTGGAGGCAGGCCCTCCTGTGTGGCAGGCCCCAGACAGAAATGAGCGGATGTGCTCCGGGTCTCTAGGAACTCCTAGCGCAGCAGGTCCAGGAAATAGACCTGGGCCGGACCAGGGCTCAGAAGTGGGAGATGGAAGCCCAGGGCACTCACAGGGGCGACACTGGTACCGGAGAGAGGGCTCAGTGGGAGCTGGAATGGGCGGTAACCGTTCTAGGCTGCAGGTTAGGCATGCTAAGTGCTGTTTGCCTCCATTTCTTCATCTGTGAAATGGGAAGAATAAGAGACCCTGCCTCCTAGTTTACTGTGAGGAAGAGATGAGCCTGTTAAGGAAAATCACGGGTTCCCTCGTCATCCTCACTGCGGGGACTCTGCGGACTGGGGCGTGGGTGAGCCGGGACGGAAACAGTTCAGAGGTGCTTGCCCCTGTCGGGCCAGGGCAGAAGGTGTCAAACAGCAAAGGCAGAGAGTGAAGGCAGGACCAGCTCCTACAGAGGCTTGCGGCTCAGCATCACAGCCTGGGCTTCCCCGAGGGCAACGGGGAGGGGTCTGATGGATGACTGTGTTAGAATCTCCAAATCCGGAGGCAGGATAATCACCCTGCCTCCCAGTAGAATCATCTCTAACTCCCACTTTCTCCCTGGCTTGGCCTAAGCCTTTTTTTTTTTTTTTTTTTTTTTTTTTTGCACCTCCTTCACCACCACCCCCTCTCCCCACCGCTGCTGCTACTAGTATATCTGGGTTGTTATTATTGCTTAGAGACACTGACGTCATCTGTAGTAATGCCATTAGGCGTGGCCATTAGCGTTGTTGTAAATTATCATTGTTGATTGTGTGTGAAGCCCATTCCGAAAGGCGTTTGAGTCCATGAGCCTGGACTTGGTTTCCAGGTCGGAGGTTCTAAACAGGCAGCCCACAGGCCTCATTAACTCTGCACGTGGGTTTTTGTTTGTTTGTTTGTTTGCCCCCAAAGATATCTTTTTTTTCAATGAGCTTCCATTAAAATGGGAATCTTACATAAGTCCATATTTCTTCATGCACTTGAGATAAGGAGAGTCCAGCATCGTGCCAGGGATGGAGCCAGAGCAGAGTCTTCCCTTTTAGCCCTCACCTCCCTTGCCATTTGTTAGTGCCAGGCTGGTCAGCACATGTGTGGCACCTGCCCGGGCCTTGGGGCTGTGTGGAGGGGAGACCCCCGCCCCAGGCGTGGCCTGCACTAGGCCTGCCTCCAGCAGACGGAGAGGGTCCTGAGTCATGGATGCTTCCTCCTGCGGACCCCTTTCTGCTCACCTGTGTTCAACACGCTGCTTAGAGGCCCCCGAGGGCCCATTCTGGAAGCCGCAGCAATGCAAGGCGCGGTGGTAGTTGCATAACTTTGAGAGGGATGGTGACTTGGGTGCAAAGGGATGTGTGTCACAAGGTCAAATCTCTCTCTCTCCCCCATTCTCCCCTTCTCTAACTCCCCTCTCTCCCCATTCCGCTTCCCCACTCCTCTCACTCTTGAACCCTTGAAGATCTCGAAGCCGGCCCCGAAAGTCTCATCGCCACCGCCATCACCGCTGCCCCTCCAGGTCCCAGAGCTCGGAGTCTCGCTCCTCTAGCTGTGAGAGCAGGTAAGCCCTGGCCCCACGGGGCCTCCTCCGCCCAGCGCCCAAAGCCCCGGCCGCCACTCCGAGGTCGTCTGCTTTGTCTCTCCCAGCCCTCGGGGGCCCCCACCACTTCCCCTGAAGGCAGAGGGCCTCGCCACCCTTGTGTACGGACGCGGCGGCAGCAGAACGAGCAGCAGTGGGCACACGTGCTCTCTAAACACCCGTGGCACCGTGCTCTGTGTGGCGACCTAACGTGATGCCCTCCCGAGCCCTGTGCCGCAGGCACTGTTGCCATCCCTGTTTCGAGGAAGACACTTGCTAGTCGCTTAGCACTAAGGGACAGAACGAGGGTGGAAATTAAGGAGGTGGTTCTGGGCTTTGCACTCCCACTGTGGGATGCTCTAAGCACAGAGAAGCTGAGAAACCTAGGAAAAAGCCACACAGCACAAAGCACTAAGTTCCGAGGCCCTTCCAAGCCCATTCTCTCCTAACCTGAACTGTCCCTACGACGACCTGTTGCCTGCCCCAGACTGAGATGGGAAAGAGGGGTTCTCTTGTGGGTGAGAAAGGGAGGGAAGAGAAGGGAAAAAAAGAGAAGGAAGGAGGAGGAGGAGGAGGGACCAAGGCTCTGTTGATGCTGACGTCTGCGGTATTGGTGTGCAGTGGGACTCCAAGGCCAACCCCCGACAAGTGTGGCTTTTCTGACTCTCGGATGCTTGTCACGCTGGACTCTGTGCCCCCATCAGCTGGGGCGATGTAAAACCTCCTGCCCTGCTGGTGTGGCCGTGCAGCCACAGGCGAGCGGCAGCTGGGGAAGAGGGCCCCGCCGTCTCCCGGTAGCAGGCTGTGGCATCCCTGCCGGCCATGCACAGTTCCCAAGATGATCACCGTGACACGAGGTCTCTCCATGATCTGACTGCTCAGGTCTGAGCCCGGGTGAAATGAGAAGTTTGTCCAAAACACAGGGCAGCCAAGGACCTCCCTCCCCCAGGCCAGGCTGACGGGCTATTCAGAGTAGCCGCTCCTTGGGCAGTGACGGCCTTGGCCTGGATCTCGTCCTGCCTCTTTCTAGATAAGACCGATGCTGGTGCCCAGTTGGACGACTACCTGGCACTTCCCAACAGTGTGCAGTGCACAGCCACACTCCTCTTCCCCCGGGGCTCCCCCAAGCCCACCCCCTCGCCCAAAGACCTGCACAGCCTGTGCTAAGAGGAGCAGCAGACACACCTGTCCCACCACACGGGCTCTTGGTGGCCTCTCTCTGGAAGGCATTGGCCCACTGAGCTAAACTGCATTGCCGGTGGATGCCGGGTGGGGAAGGGGAGCTGGGCGAGGTCCCCCAGCCAGGAAGCGATGGGCAGACCTGGGACGGGGACCCAGGTCGGTGTGATCAGCCCAAGCTCTACACCGGGAGCCCAGGCTGCTTTAGCTCTCTGTGACAGAGCCCTGCTGGCCTGGGCCCCAGGATCCTGCAGGGCCTCCACAACTTACCTGCTGGGGAAATGGGCCAACGGCACAGACGCCAGCCCCAGGCTTCCCGATGGCCCGTCTTGGGGTGCCACTGCCAGCTGAGGTCCCCAGTGCCTGCAGCAGGCCTGGGAACCAAACGAGAGCTGGCACCTTGCAAACACGGAGCCGGAAAATGAGCTGCAGGCCTCGGAGCAGACAGGGACGCTCCAAGAAGAAGCAGAGGCCCAGTTCCTACGGGGCCGGGGAGCTGCCCTGGGTCAGTCACTTGCAAGCTGTGTGGCCTCAGTTTCCTGAACATCTGTGAGCCTCAGCCCCTCATCTGTTCAGTGGGAAAATGACACTCGCCCCTGCCTGCATCTCCAGGCTATAGAGAGGGCTTTGGAAAGGGCCCTGAGAATCTATAAGCTGTTGTTCTTATTGATGATGCAAACGTCGTTGTGGACCACTTAACAACCGGGCACCTTCTGGAAGATGCACTGTGAGACAATTTATTTCCTTGTTGAGGGGGTTGCGATAGAGTGCAGTTCACAGACCTAGACCATAGGGGTCGGTCACCCAGCGTGGCCTCCTGATGCAATCAAGGGACAGGTAAACCCCCTGAGGCACAGAAGAGCAATGAGCTGTGCTGTGAGGCATCACTAGGCAATGGGGAATCCTTTAGCTGCATCACAGCCTTCCAGGACCACCGTCTCGCTGCAGCCTGTCGTTGGCTGAAACACCGTCACTCGGAAAAACGACAGGATCCCTCCCCAGGCAGTCAGTTCTGTCCTCGGTTTTGGCTGCAGACAAGGCACCCCAAACCTAGACCCGAAGAGCTTGCGGGAGGCGTCTCTGGGGTGCACCTCGGCCTTTTTTTCCTGAGAGTTTTGGGTGACAGTCAATAGGATGCCTCTGTTTCACAGATGGGGAAGCCACATACACAGAGATACACAGTTCTATTTACAGGCAAGCACATGGAAACACAGATGGACACAACCAGACACACACGTGGTCATGGGACACCACACAGGCCCGTGGAGAATACGAAAGGGACCCTTTTGGGTTTACAGCTTCAGTAGTGGAGGAGCTGTCACAGTGCCAGGCACATGAATGATCAGTTGCTAAATGAACAAATAGCTGAGTGGGTGGGTGGGTGAGCGGATGGATAGATGAAGATACACACAGCCCAGCTGTCATGCATACACACAGAGATACACCCAGAAATAAAATCACACGTGAATGTATGCAAGCGTACCCAGACACAGAGCCTGATGGCCCCTCAACCATCTCTCAGGCTTCTCTCCCCTGCCCCCAGGCACCGAGGCCGGTCCCCCGAGGAAGGGCGGAAGTCTCGCCGGAGGCACTCCCGCCGCTGCGCCAAGACCCTCTGCAAGGCCAGCCCCGAGGCCCGGTCCAGCCACCCGCCCGCCCAGCCTCTCCAGATGCTTGGCTTGCTGTCTGCCAGAGGTGTAGTAAGTATTCCACACAGACTCCTCTGCCAGCCTTGGCCACACACGTGGGGGAGGTGGAGGCACAGGTGCAGAGCAGTGTATGATACATGTTAATTCAGTTTTGGGCAAAATATCCCACTGGCTTCAGACCTCATTATTGATGAACCAGATCAGCCTTTGGCAGCACTCAACTTGGGGGTTTCAGGGATCTGGAGAGAAAAGATGAAATTAGCCAGGCTCTTTTATCAGAGGAATGTTGGAAAATACATGCAGGTCTCCGGAGTGACATCTACATGGATACCTGTGCAAGACATCATAGGAGGTATCTTTGGACAGGAAGGAAAAGAGAGGGTCTTTGACCTAACAGAGGAGCCCCAGCTTTTACACAGAACCTACATATTTTATGCCAACTGACTGGCAGTACTGGTTGGTTGGCACCTGGAATCAGATTCCACCTATAAACATGACCTTGAATTTGTATGAGAATTTTCCTTCAAGGAGCTAATAGCACTTGACCTGTGTCCTCTTGTGGGCTCACACAAGGTCTCAGGGAGCTGAGGACACAGCTGCTGTCTCACTAGTCTCTTCCGCAGATGGGACAGAAAAATGAAGACTCCGAGGGGTTGAGGTCTAGGCTAAGGCCAGCATAAGGCAAGAGCAAATCCGGGTTAGCAAGCAGGCATTGAAGAGAATCATTGGGTCAGGCTGTGTGGCACCAGGAGCAAGAGATGCAGAGATGGGTATGAATGCGAGTCCCAGTCTTGCCACTTCCTTGCTGTGTTTGTTGAGCGAGTTACGTAACCTCGGTCATTTTTTTTTTTTTGTTATGTTTTGTTTTTTACTGGTCAACTGGAAGAAATACCACCTCCATTTGTTGGGAATATACAATAAGATAGAGTACATGAAGGCCTTATGTAGACGCTAAAGGCACAAAGAGAGAGTTAACATTGACACAGCCCTTAAGTGCACCCCACTGCTCTGAAGGGGCCTGTCTCCTCTGGCTGTGAGCGAATCTGAGCATTTCAAGGAGCTGCTCCCTCTGAAAGGATAAAGTGGGAACAATGAAAAGCAAGCGGGGAGTTCGTAGGGAGGCCAGGGAAGAGAAGGCAGTGGTGAACAGCCGTGGTCCCAGTTGACACCACAGTCATCTGCAGTGCATTTTGGGA
Source organism: Sylvilagus floridanus (assembly GCA_949820135.1). NCBI lineage: Eukaryota > Metazoa > Chordata > Mammalia > Lagomorpha > Leporidae > Sylvilagus > Sylvilagus floridanus. The sequence continues at coordinate 168,490,894 of OX463233.1, read as the reverse complement.
AGTTCTTCTTTACCAGCCAAGGTGCCTGGTACCACCGATTTTGCCCAAATTCCCGTCTTCCTGGAACCACCGACCACTCTTCCTCGGACCCCTCCTTTGTGGAGACGGCTGTGGTTACCGAGTCCTTGCAAGTGGCAGATGCCTGCCTGAGTCTTCAGCTCCTGAGTAGTCCTGAGAAGGCGGCTTCCCAGTCGGGTCGAGGGACAGGAGGTCTGGGCTTGCGTCTTAGCTTGGCTGCCCCAGCTGGCCAGCCCCAGCTTCCTCAAGTGGGAAACGGGTGTGAGTCTCAGGGGGCACCGTGGAAAAGGTAAAAATAAATGTGAAATATGAGCAATCTGAGGTTGAAGCATATTTTTAACTCAGGAAAGGCCACTCAGGCTCCCTGCTGGTGGTATTTATAGTAGCCTATCTGGAGCCCCCATCTGACCCTAGCTAAAAAGTGCCATGGGGAGAAACTGACTTATACTTTCTCACCTGCCTGGGATGGTTTCCTAAGGAGCTCATGTCTGCAAATGTGTTACCAAAATCTCTTCCCACACTGGCTAGTGATGTTACCAGAACTGGCATTGTTTCCTAAAAGACATCGGTTCCTGATGGCTTTGGGGTGAGACACCTGGATGTCCCCCCATGAGCCCAGCTCTGCTCAGAAGAGCTGAAAGCCAAGCCAGACCTACCAAGCAGAGGCCTTAAGAGCTCATCCAACACAATGCTCTGATTATCAAGAAGTGGGGGAACTGAGACGCAGGAAAGAAGTGACTTATGTGGACCATGGCAAGGCGGTGTTGTTCAAAACCTGGGATTATGGTTTTGTGGTCAAATCCTGGCTCTGAGAAAAGAGTAATTATTTTCTCATTTTGGCTTCAGTTTCCTAATATGTAAAATAAAATAATGATAGATAATAGCAGTCTCTTCCAAAGACAACTGTTGAGCCAAGGACTCGGCCCAGGAGCAAAACTCAGAAAATATTAGGTATGTTATGGTAACAACATTTCAAATCCTGGCTCTGCACTTACCACCTGTGAAACCTGGAGCAAGTTAAATAAACTCTCTGTATCTCAGCTCCCACAAAATCTGCTGAACAAGGATAATAAGACCGACCTTATGAGATTATTGTGAGGATCCCATGGTACGATGTAAGTAAAAGTTTTAGCATGTAATAGACAAGTGGTAAATGCCGCATAACGAGCATAGTGGTAACCATGCAGAGAGAAGTGGAATAGCAGTGGAGGTAGCAGTGGTAATTAGTCATGGTAATGGTAGTCATCAACAATAGCAGTAGCAGCAGTAGCAGTAGTTTCAGTAGAAGAGTTCCTGACCCATGCCTGTCAACAGTTAAGCTCAGGTTAGACCCAGAGCCCCTACTTCCAAGACCAGTTTCTTTCTTTCTTAAAGAGCACCCACAGCCCAAGTGGCTGGCCCACCACACACACAGTCGCCCAGTTCCTGGGTGCAGCAGCGGCTTCCACACTTGGCCTTTTATCATCATCTCTCTTACAAAGGTGGAGATGGGAGAAGGTTCTAGTTTGGACCAAAGATTTTCCTTGAGTCAGATCCCAAGGTTTTTCCATTAAAGAGAACCCTGAAGTCACCTACTCTGAACCACCCTTCCAAGCAGTCATTGAGATCTACATCCGTCGAGCAGCTGTAGAAGTTTATGTTCTGGCTTGGCTCTCGGAATCCGACACGTGAGAAAGTCTGTGATGGACAAGGTGGAAATCTTAAAAAGCAAAACACAACGACTGATGCCCAGTTGGGACAGGAAGTTAGCTGGCAGGGAAAGGGCTTAAGGCTAAGGTTAGGTAACAATTACCTGAAAAAACTAAAGGAGAACAAAAGTTTGTCAAAGAAGAGGAAAATAAACATTGGTGTCCGACATAGAGACAGAGATCTGGACGAGATGGGACAGAGTCCTGAGTGTGGCCACAGCCCCTGCTGCTCCTCTCCACAGGTGTTTCCTATGCATAGCTCCTTAAAAAGCCAAGGCTCTGTGCGTTCCAGCAAGGGGCTCATTTGCATGTATTACTAGGGAAATTATGGGGCTGAATCTTAACTGGAATCCTTGTTGGTAATTGACCCGAGGCACCCTTGTGGGGTCAGAGGCCCAAATCCAAGTGGAGATCCCAAGGAGACAGCTTGGGGACCCTGCCCATCTCACCCATGGTCTTGATCTTCATGCCACCGCCTCTGTTCAAGGCAGTGCAGAGACAGAGCGGTGAATAAAACATTCCTTCTGAACTGCAGTAGTCCCCAGAACGCTGCAGCCTAGGGGGATGGAGTTGTGATTAGGGCTACGATTGAGTCGGTGGACGCCGGGACTCCCTATGCTGTTAAATATTCAGATACGCGCACATCAGTCACAAAATAGATCCTGTCACCCCTGGACCCCACCCCTAGTCAATCCCGTCACCCCCTCCTCCCCTGGCATTTTCTAGACCATCTCGCAATCCAGCAGCTGAGAAACATGGCACCCGGTCTCCTTCAGGGTCAAGGCCAGCATGCCTTCTGATGGGGCGGTACCCGCACCAAACCAGTTGCTGAACATCTTGAGCGTTACCCCGGCCGCGGTGGACGCAGGCACGGTGTACGACAGGGCTCCAGGGAAGGGCCAGGTAGTGCTGATGTCTGAGAGGGCTTCAGGGATAAGAGAACACAGGGCTGGGCTTTGAAAGATGCTTTGGAGTTCGTCAGGTGGAGATGAGGGATGGGTGGAAGGAGGGGGCAGTGCCAGTGTGTGCCAGGAAGTGTCACAACCTCGGCAGCTTTGTCCTCATCTGCTACACAAGACTTTTTTTTTTTTTTTTTTGAGATAGGTTCGATCCTCATCACCGTTTTGCAGATGGGAACACTGAGGCTCTGAGTGGTGGAATGACCTAGCAGGGTGACCCGAATGAGATGGTAGGAGTCGGGGCTCAGGCTTGGAAGCTTACTCCAACAGCCAGCATGGAGGGTGACTTGGCCATGGAGGCTGGTGGCCTCAAGATTGGGCCAAGGCCTTTCCTGGTTGTAAGGGGTTCTTGAGCAAGGCTATCAGAACTGGAGAGCAACTGCAGAAGGGAGGCCGACCCAGGAGAGGAGCAGGCTTCAGTGTTCCTCCTCTCGTTGTCTCCAGCTAGGGCCAGTGACAGCCACAGAGCCTCTGCAAAAAAAAAGAAGAAAGAAAGAAAGAAAAACCTGCAGAGATGCCAAGACCAACAGAAAAAAGCCGAACTTAGGGCCCTTAAATGAGGGCCTTTCAGCTGTGCCAATTCAGACCCAGGCTTTGCAATGGCTCCGGGAACTCTGAGATTCTTGGTCTTGTCTGTGAGGTCCTGGATGAGTGACAGCAGTAACGAAGGGCAGCTGACCACCTCCCGTGTCCAGGGGCCCATCTGAACTGCCTGTGTATCCTTAGTCTCCTTTTCTTTTATCATAGCCCTTCAAGGGGGCTTCTGCTAATATCTCCAGTTTTAACAGTGAAGAAACTACAGCCTGGAAAGACCAGGCAAACGGCAGCTGTTCACTGGAGAATCCAGGATTTGAACCCGGAGCCCATGTCCTTACTTACAGGACCTCCCTCTGTCACTTCACTCCTCTGGGCCTCAGCATCCTTGCCTGTATCTTGGGCTAATGATCATACCTACTCAGAAGGCGACTGTGAGGATGGAATGAGATCAAGTATACATTCACTTTATTTATTTTTGACAGGCAGAGTGGACAGTGAGAGAGAGACAGAGAGAAAGGTCTTCCTTTGCCGTTGGTTCACCCTCCAATGGCTGTGGCTGGCACACTGCACTGATCCAAAGCCAGGAGCCAGGTGCTCCTCCTGGTCTCCCATGGGGTGCAGGGCCCAAGCACTTGGGCCATCCTCCACTGCACTCCCGGGCCACAGCAGAGAGCTGGCCTGGAAGAGGGGCAACCAGGACAGAATCCGGCGCCCTGACCTGGACTAGAACCCGGTGTGCTGGCGCCGCAAGGCGGAGGATTAGCCTGTTGAGCCACGGCGCCAGCTTTGTGGAGGGTTTGGAGAACCGGGAGGTAGGAGGCCTTGAAAAGAAGCTTCCAGGAAAGTGTTGAGCCTGACGCCACCATTCCATGCAGACTCACAGCACCTCCCCCTACCCAAGGTCAGCGGCAGGTGCACAGCCCCTTGGATTCGCCCCGGCCCTACAGGACTTCGTCATCTTCCCATAATCCCCAGCTGCTCTCCCTCTCTTTCCCCATCTCCCCCTCCTCCCAAATGAACTCCCAACAGGTCAATGAATCTATTCTTCTGCTGTCTTCCTAATTAGTGTGCAGAGGAAGATGAACAACAGCGAGGAAAATAAACTTAATGTCTTTGTGAACCAAAAGGATTTTTTTAAAAAAGAAATAACCGGAACCCTCTAGCTAAAAGCTTTGCCAGGCAACTCTGTACTCACACTAGAGTTTCCAGTTCCCATATGGCACAGAGGGAGAACAATTTATAGCCGTCTCTCTCCATGGGGCCATTTGAAGCCCCATAAATGGACTTGTTCAGTTTAATTGAAATTCTCTTCTTGATTGTATTTTTGTAACCTATTAGGCCGAGCCGCCTCTTGATCTCAGAATTCAGCTGAAATTAAATTTTGAAGTGTAAGTGAGAGGTTGCCTTTTTTCCCCCCTGTTCTTGATTAAATAATGATTTGAAACAAAAACAATAAATAACAGTGCTGGCTTCCCTGGAGGGCTGAGAGAGACTCCCAGTGAAACGCCAGGGAGCTGGAGTTCGTGGTTGGGGGGATTTAATTACTTATTAGAAAAACGCATGTGTTAACACTGAGTGTATTAAGGAACAAGGAGATGAGACAAGCTTATGAGTTAAAAGGAAAAAAAAAAAAAAACTTTGGAGCTTGACAGCGAGGGGGCTCAGGGAGGAGAGGGAGATATTTGCTTGGCTTTGCACACTGGCCATGAGTTCCTGAAAAGCAATTTATCCAAAAACGTCTGAGCTCGGCCACACTGACCCAGCAGGGAAGAGCTTCTAACAGCTCTGGGGGCTGCCTGCGGCTTCATGGCTCTGGTCTCTTGGTTCCTTTCGTTGACAAGAGTGCGGTAGGGACCAAAAGAGTTAAGATGAGGAAGACAGAGTCGTCTGCTTCGTAGTTCCCAAAGAGAAGCATGACGCACACATGGGGTGCTCTGGTTATGTTGCTTACAGAGGGATCTGGGCAGCCATGAGCTGTTAGAACTGAGGGCCTCACACGTAGATGTCTCGGGGGCCAGGCAGGTGATAGATAAGAGGGACTGAGACCCTGCAGGGCCTGGGGCCAGGAGAGCTCATGCCCCAGCTGAGAGGGGCAGCTGCAGTTACTCTCAAACGGACCGTGGGTGGGCAGGAACGTGGGCTGAGCATTGCCAGGTCGTATTTTCCAACAGAAAATGGTTGTTTTTTGTTTTTATGTGAAACTTCACCATTCTTTAAACACTGGCAGATAATTTAAGTCCATTTTGTAAATGTTTGTTTATTTCTATCTCCTTGAGAGGAAGAACGATATTGAGAGTGACCGAGTGAGCTTCCCACCACTAGCTCATTCCCCCAAATGCCCACAACAGCCAAGGGCTGGGTCAGGCTGAAGCCAGGACCCCAGAACCCCATCCAGGATCCCGGCATGGGTGGCAGGGGCCCACATACCAGAGCCACCACCTGTCGCCTCCTAGGATGCATCAGCAGGAAGCATAATTGGAAGCAGAGGAGCTGAGACTCAAACCAGCACTCCAGTATGGGATGTGGGAGTCCCAAGCTATGATTTAACACACTGTGCCACAACAGCCACCCCCAAGTTCATTTTCAAATATGCCAAGAGGGCTACAGAAAGCATTACCTAAAGCAAAGCACAGGTTGGCTCACCAGTTTTCCATTGTTAACTTGGGAGGTTGAAACAGAGACTGTCCCTATACACACCCTCACCCTTCCTACTTGGGACACAGAGTCAGTGTCCGGCTTCCAGATGGTATTCCCTGGCTGCCAGGGCCCACTTCACCTGCGCGTGGGTCAGTCTGGACACCCTAGAGAACTGACAACTCCAGGGCACTATCTTCAACCCATGAGTGACGGGAGACTGGCGTAGAAATACCCCAACTCCCTCACTCCTTGGTTGAGATTAACAGGTGCATGTTCTACCCTGGTTCCCAGAGTGTACCCAGTGGGATTAAGCTCCAGGTCCCCACTGTGGCAGCTGGTTTGATAATGCAGTTTTAAGTGGTTCCCTCTCTCAGTTCCCCACTCCTCTGTGGAAGTTCCTTCCTCCTTCCAAATGATCTATTAGTAGTCAGATTCCTGTCTCAATTTCTAGGAACCAGATTCGATAGGTGTTGTTTCACTGGTAATCAGGCAGATCTTCCAAGGAGTGGGTTTTTATGCCACGTCTCAAAGGTAGGCATTCATGAAGACAGGACAGGATGTATAAGGGCTGAGATGGAAATGAGTGAATCAGAGGAGAGATCCCTGGTGTGAGGGCTCCAGGCAGGGACTGGAGGTCCTGGTTACCGGGAGGGCAGTACTGCTGGTGGCAGTGGGTCCAGGGTGGCTAACGCTGGCGGCCATTTTCTAGCCAATAGTAACAGGAGTAGACAGCAGTCACACTCGTAGGGAGAAAATCCCAGGGACTGAAGCAAAGCTTTCAGAAATGAATTTTGAGCTATCTACTGTCTGTCTAACCAAGGTGACAGACGTGCAAGAAGGCATTGTCCTGGCGTGTCCATGTCCAGTGGGAACTGTCTGCATCTTGTGTGCCACAGGACGTCTCTGGCTTAGAAAGAGATGTCCAGAAATGGGAGGGCGAGGCGAGAGCCCAGGTGTCCATTGTCTCCATCACTACATGCATGACTCTGGGGTTTTCGCATGATCCATTGCTTCCTCCCCACCGATACACACGCCTGCTGCCTCTGGCCCCCTCACGGTGTCTCTCCTCCTCTCTGTGTGGAGTGAGTAGAGAAAGTGGAATCTGGGGCTGTGGGGGTTGGGGGCGGCATTAAACTGTCCAGACATAACCTAAGGATGAGTTTAGTAAAATGTCTCTGCCGCCCGGAAGTTCTGAGCAGAGCCCATCAAGACTTGGAAAGACAAAACCAAATCGAGTTGAGCTATAAAGAATAGGCATGAACGTCTTCAGGATGCCCATGGTCTCTGCCAGAGTCGTCCTCCAGGCAGCTCAGCTAGGGAGAGGATACTCGCTTGATGGGGACCTGCTGTGGATATTGTATGATATGGTTATGCCCCACGCAAGGATCACTAGCGTCCAGGGCAAGTAGGAGGTCGACCCTCACCTGCTGTCCACTCACCGAGCCATGAAGACTGTTGTGGGCTGCATCAGCCCAGAGAAAGGTCACTCTCTGTTCTAATTGTTCTGGCCCAAAGGGGCGCCTTTTGCTAATTCCTGACCCAGAAGGAGAGCACCTTTCTGTGTCATCCGAACAGTGCCTCTGGGCAGGCTAGCCGCCCTGCTGAGGACAAGTGGCCAGACACAGTCCATTCTTCTACCTGGTCTCCCAGAGGAGCAGTGGGTGAGAAAGGGAGGAAGGAGACCCAGAGCAACTTGTCCCCTCTGGAAGACTTTGCAGCCCGGACCTGAGAATCTAGCCCAGGGCCTGAGGAGTTCCAGGAAGGAGGAGGAAAAGAGCAGAGGGGACTCCTTCTGCCTCCATGGGCCTGGACTTAGAACTTGCTTCTACGAGTTCTTGCTTCTAGAATGTCTCTGGTCTCAAGACTCCAGCTGCAGCCCCAGGCCCACCTAACTTGGTAGACCCTGTGGAGTACAATAGAGGACAGTTCTGTCTCCAAGAACCATCAAAGCACCAATGCTAGCAGCAGCCCAGCAGAGTCTGCCTGCCCTGTGGAGTTAGGAGGGGTTCCCACAGACTGCCAAGGTGCCAGGAAGCAGCTTTGCGCACTAGACAAGACGTACGGTGGGTAAAGCACTGCTGGGTCCTAGCACAGCCTTGAACTTGTTGTGGCCCAGATGCAGAGATGGACCATAAAATAAACAAGTACCTCTAGTCAATGCCAGTGCTGGCACTCGTTTTGAGTGAGTGAATAAGAGATTTAATGAGTGAATGAATGAAGGAAATACAGAGAGCTGTGCTCTCCTGGCCTGGGGGAATCAGAGAAGGCTTTCCAGAGGAAGTGATATGAAACTGGGAGGATGGAATTTAGCCGCGTGCTGTAGGAGAGAGGGGAAGAGTGTTCTCGGAAGAGGGAACGGCACTTGCCAATGCCCAGGGGTTGGAAAACCAAGCCGTTGTGGCAGAACCTAGAAAACCCGCGTTGGTCTCCTTGGGTTATGGAGGTCATGCCGGGGAGGTCTGGAAGAAATGAGGACTGGGCCGTAAAGATCACGGTGACCCAGGACAGAGACTGCAGGTCCACCCGACAACAGGAGAGGTTGGTATCTGCAGACACGGCAGTGCATCGTACCTTGGCCTCTGTTTCCTGGTGGTGATGGGAAAACATGGTGTCTCGTGGAGTCCTCAGCTCTGACCACACAAGGGACACGTGGCCAAGTCACAGGCAGGTGGAAACAACCTGAAAGCCCCCCGTGTGGGGTTGAGAAAGTGAACGTGGCATGGTCCCTTTCTACAAGCCACGAGCTCTGAGGGGCCCCACACTCAGGATGTCCTTGCCCGTGGGGCGGATGCCCGTGTCCTTGCATGGAGGCTTTGAAATGGGTAGTCAGGACTGGAGAGAGAGGCCCGGCTGAATTCCTCCAGGTAGGGAGCCGGGCGGGAGGCACTGGAAAGAAATCACCGCACTCCCAGACCGCTGCCCGTGAGCTCCGTTCCAGTCTGGTTCCTGCCAGGATGCGGTTACCCGACTGGCTTGTGACACACGGGCTGCCAAACACTCACCACCGCTGGATCAAAGGTCCCTTGATCCCAGCCCTAAAGCTCCGATCCCAGGATCGAGCTGGCTGGTGTCACGTTTCCTCATTCCTTCCAGAAGTGCCAGGAGAACACGTTACCACTGAGCTCCAGAGGTGGGGAAGACGTGGCAGGGCAAATGGGAAGACAAGTTGCATGGGAACAGGGCCTATACTTTAAAGGAAGTCTAATTTGAGAGAACTCCAGCTGGGCAACCTTGTTCTAAACCGTCTTCCCCCAAAGGCAAAGCTAGCCGGATCACCAGGCAGCTCACCTAGCTGCACTGGCTAGGACTCGGTAAAGCATCCCCTTGGCCGTGTGCAAAGCCTCCTGAGATAACCCTCAAAGAAAGCCCTGCCTTCCCAGGCCACGGTGCTGTGGGGAGAACCTGCCCCAGGGCATTGGTTCCTCCCTTCCCTTCCTGCCTCTGACCCTGTCCAACACTGTCACGAGGCTGTCCCAGACACGCAGGTGGACACCTCAGCCTGATGATCTAGGTTGTCTCCAAGTGGCCACCCTGGGACCCAGGAGCTGGCACATTGGAAACATGATCTGCCCACAGGAGAACTGACCCATGGGTGAGACCTCCGGAGATCCCAGAAAGGGGCTTAGGGACCATTTAAGCAGAGAATTCTGGGATCTCAGCTAGCCAGACGATGACTAGGGGTTGGGGAACGGTGTGGGGGTGGTACCCTCGTGGCCACACAGATTTCTCACCCCATCAAGGTGGTCACTGCTGGAGGAGGCCTAGGGCTGGGACCCTCTTGTCCGCAAAGGAGCATGGTACCATTGGCAGGGCCAGAACTGAACCCACTGTGTCATCCCCGCCATGATGCTGGTCTGAACGTTGCAAGGAGAACCCTCCGTGATGCTTCTAAACCCACAGCTGCCTTCCTGGGTGCAGGCTGCACACTCCCTTTCCCTGATCTGTCCCAGATCCGCCGTAGTAAACAGCGTCCCGGGATGGGAGGGCCCTTCTTCACCCCCAGTCACCCCAAAGCCAAATCTCCAAGCCCTTCCCAATGCCTTCCTTGTGAACACAGCCTCCTGCCCCCACAGCGAGGCAGAGGAGTGCTCAACCCCTCCCCACCCCTTTGCATTCTCAGCAAACGTTTCCCCTCATGCAGCGTGGGCACGAAGGGATTGGCCAGGTTGAGTAAGCGAGAAAACTAAGCACCATGGATGCCCCCACCCCAGTCCACAGCACTAAAAAAACCCAAACGCAACTACGTTCAGGGCCAAGTTTGAGGATGTGCAGAGAGGTGTGTGTGTTTTCTTGTCATTTGCGACTCTAATGATGGACTCACTTGCCCGCTCTTCCCTTTCTCTTACACCTTACCTACCTACTAAAGGAGGAGTTCTTGCTTGGTAAGTGGATATGATCCGCAAAGACATGAGAGCATTTATTAGAAGCCACTCAAGAATCCTTAGACACCTTCTACCAGGGGAAAAGGACGCACACGAGTACCTGTAGAGACCTTTTTGTTTGTTTCTTTTCGGTCTGACTGTTTGACTTCCATTTTTTTTTTGTCCCCTGCCCCACCCTATTATTTTCCCTTTCATTGAAAACTGCTACAATGTCAGTTTGCGACCTTGACTTTAAAGCAGAACCAGAAACTCTTATCTTTATTTGGTTTCTTTTCCCCGTGCGATATTTGTTGAGGGTTCTATTCAGGCAACTTTTTTCTATTAAAAAAAAATTGTTTAACTGAGGATTTGATTGAAGTTTAAAATTTTAGCTTTATCTCCAGCTTTCTTTTTTTTTTTTTTTATTTCCGAGATATATTTCTCCCCCTAGGCCCCGTAGCCGCCCCCCCTGCCCCCCCCCCCGTTTCTTTTGCCCTTTGCCCTTCCTTTGTTTTTATTATGGTTTTAGGTTAAGGGTGTCTACACCCCCTTTCTATTGAGTTGTCTCTTTTGTTTGAGTTCATTCCGTAGAGATTAAATTTTGTATAATTTCCTTTTTCTTTTTGTTTAATCTGGATCGCATGTGTTTTCTCTGCATGATACCTAAATCTTCCCGTTATTCTAGCAGGGGGTTAAAAAAATAAGAGAGAGAGAGATCTCCTTTCTGTGGTACCCTTTGAGGTTTGTGCTTTTGTTTTTGGCGTCTCTTCTTTCTCCTCCTCTCTCTCTTTCCTTTCGTTACAGTGCATCATCACGGTAAACATTTCTTGGTTATTTAAGCACAGCCCAGGCCGCCACGCTCAGCAGGGTCCAACGGGTGTTTTTGCTTTCAGATCTCTGGGTCGGGGCCTGCTGCTGAACTCTTTACCAAAGCAGCCAGCCCGCTCGCCGCCTCGCGGGGCCGCTCCCAGGAGTACGACTCCGGCAATGACACGTCCTCACCGCCGGCCACGCACGCCAGCTCGGCCCGCTCCCGTGGCCAGGACAAGGGCAGCCCCGGCGGCGCCGGCCTCGCCAGGAGCCGGGAGCTCGCCAGCGGCAACACCTCCGATTCAGGGAACTCCTTCACCACCTCCTCGCCCCAGAACAAGGGGGCCGCTTCGGAGAACGTCTCCCCCACCAGCAGGGGCAGGGAGTCAAGGTCAGTGCACTTGGCTGGGCCTGGGAGGGTCCCTCTGAGCCCCACCTCTCCCCACCCAGCCCCCATCACACAAGGAGTCTTCTATGCCCAAGAGAGAGAAAACTCAGCTCAAACTGGCTTTTTTTATTTTTAAGATTTTTTTTTTTTTTTTTGGAAGACAGAAGGGGAGAGAGGGAGAGAGAGGAAGAGAGCTCTTTCATCCACTGATTCACTTCTCAGATGGCTACAACAGTCAGGGCTGGGCCAGGCTGAAGCCAGAAGCCAGGAGCTTCTTCCTGATCTCCCACATGAGTGCAAGGACCCAAGCTCTTGGGCCATCTTCCACTGCTTTCCCAGATGCATTAGCAGTGAGCTGGATCAGAAGTGGAGCATCCAGGTCTTGAACCAGTGCCATTTAGGATGCCAGCCTGGCAGGTGCTGGCTCTACCTGCTGCACCACAATGCCAGCCCCAAACTGACTTAATTTAAAGACAAAAACAAGGCACTAGCGTCAGGTATGGCTGGATCCAGGGGCTCCATGTACATCCCTGGGGATTTGTATTCCCCACTGCCTCTCTTGGTTCTGCTTCCCCGCTCTGTTGGTCTCATGCCAAAAGCATTGGACAATTTGCCATAGCTCCCATTCTATTGGGGTAGCCAGTCAATGGGATAAGTGCCTCTTTGCCCAAAATTTTAGCAAAACACTTGGGCTGGTGCCATCGGCGTGAGCCACGTGGAGCTTACAGTCAATGGGGCAGGTGCACGGGGGAGGGGAATGGCTTTGTGGGCTCAACTCTACCATATGATCAGCGTGGTGGCTGCTGCTTCTAGGGGTGAGAGTCTGCCAGGATTTCCAAACGACGGCCAAAGCCATAGCCCTGAAGCAGTGAACAGCTTCCTCAGGGACACAGAACTCTTCGTCCCTAACACATTGCCCCCTTCAGTCCAGGACTAACCACTTGGCAGCCACATGCAGCCCTGGCCTTTGCTGTGCCTGCTCCAGGACATCCGTGGCCCCGGCTCACACCCAAGCCTGGCTGGGAGCCAGAGCAGGGTTAGAGCAAATGTCAGTGTGTCCAGGCACAGGCAGGAGAGGGAAAGACGTGTGTCTGTGGGTCTACAGCTACTACGCAAGGAAAAAGCCAAAAATAGCAATAACAACAACAATGATAACGACTGCTAATATTTACCTGGCTCTAACCACATGCTAGGTACTATGCCAAGTACTTTTTGAGAAAACTCTTCCTTAGTTCCCCTTAAAACCTTTGCAGATAGGTGCTATCTGTCAAGGCAGGGATAGATTATATAATGGGTTTTTTTTTTTTTTTGCTTTTTTGTTTTAGCTAATGGGGAAAGTGAACCTCTGAGTGGCTGAGACACTCAGTTAATAAGTGGCAGTGCCAACATTCAAATACAGATCTGTCTCCATAATTAGAGCTAAAGCCCTCAAAACATCTAGAAGGTACCTGCTTAATTTGATCTATGTGGATAGACAGAGTCACTAATTTAGACCCAACCTTTCACCTTGATACATAAATGATGGGCAAATTTATGCCTACTTATGTCACTGCAGCTATGAGCAGAAGGCTCTATAAATATGGCTGTACATCAGAGAAACCATCCAAGGCTGGTGAGCTGGGGCAGTTTGGAGCTGGCCAGATCAGGGCTTGGGACTCTGAGTGTCCTTGCGCAAGTGACTCACCCTTCTGAGTCTTTACTGTAACTTGAGGATAGCAGTAGGGCCAGCTGCCGGAGGTTGTTGGGAAGACTAGAGAAACAGTGCTTACAAAGTCCATAGGTCACTGAAGAGGTTCAGAATGCCCATCCCATGGCTACTTATTGATAGCCTGTGCTGTTAGGTACTAAGTCCTGTGCTGGGTGCTACAAAATGCAGTTGTCCAGAGAGACATGAGTCCCGTCCTAAGGAGCTCAATGTCTAGGACATTATGGTTACAAAGCTAAGTGGTCCATATAGGGATAGGGGAAACCTATGGTCTAGGGTCTGTTTGAACAGACCTGGGAGATGGGTGTAAGGTGAGGTCAAACTGAAGTCAGAACCATGACTAGAATGAGCCAGGTGAAGAGGGGAGAGAAGAGGGTTGCAGACAGCCAGAGTGCTCTAAGGCCTGTGCACAAGAGAGAGAACAAGGATATTCCAGGGGAACCAGTAATCTCTTGTAGCTGGAGTCAAGAGAAGGAAGAGTCAAGAGCTGCCCCTGGAGGGGTGAGCAGGGACCAGGTCACAATGAGCTTGGAAACCAGTATGTGATTTGGACTTGGCTTTTGGCCCAGTCTTCACTGAGAACCCAGAAGGACTGTGGTATGGCCCTGGACAGGATGAGAAGACAGCAGACAGAACCCTGGCCTTCGGATGATTCTGAACAAAGTTTCACCCTTTTCAGGGTCTTACCTTCTCCATCTACGAAGTGGGCCACACCAAAGTGTCACAAACTCAAACCAACAGTAGATCACCTTCCTGATGTCTACCATATCTGTGTACTACTTAAACTCTCACTTTACAGAAATCAGCTTTCATACAGTCAGGTAGCACAGTGTTTCAGTCATGACAGACAACATACATGTCAGCAGTTCCATGGGATTAGAATGAAGCTGGAAGATTCCTTCTGCCTAGTGAGGCTGTACCCATCGTTACTTCATAGCACCATCTCGGGTATCTGTGGTGATGCACCTGCCAGCTGTAGAAAAGTATAGCACATGCAATTATACATGGTACATAATACTTAATAATAACTGGTTATGTTGCTGGCTTATGTATTTACTACACTATACTTTTCATCATTATTTTAGAGTGTACTCCTTCTACTTATAAAAAAAAGTTTACTACAAAGCAGTATGTCATGTTATGCCAACAGCAGCCTCACTCTGTAGCTTGTGGTTTACCTAGTCCATTTAGGTTTGTGTAAGGTCACTCTATGATGTTCACATCAAACAACAAAGTCGCCTGGTGATACAGTGCTCAGAAAGTACCCCAGTCGCTTCTCATTAAGCAACCATGACTGAGTATAGAAACTCAAAGGAAAGGAATACGTATCATTTAAAATAAAACCAAAAGCGGTATCACCTGTCCCACAAAGACGGCACCTGTAACCACACATTTAACTGTAGCTGGTCACATTAGCAGGCGCGAGGCTCTGAGCCTGAGGTCTGCTTCCTCTCTGAGAGATGATGAAGTTCTAAGAGAAGGATTAAAGACCCACTAGCACCCCGCTGCGACTTGCTCATGAACGTGAACAGGACTGAAAAGGACTCGAAATGGAATAAATCCCTCCCTGTGTGACGCATGTCACTGAGCACCATGTCCATGTCCAGTGGCCTGGCATGCGCTGAAGGGCCCCTGTGGGATGGGTCCCACACTCGGGGGACGCTGAACTGGCTCATCCACCTACTGTTAAGGTCTCTTCTGCCTCTACTCCTCTAACACCTCTGGCCTGGGAAGGCTTTCCAGAGGTGGTGGGATGGGAAAGGCGGAAGCAGGGTCCTGTGGGAACACGCCGCTGCCCAGGCAAAGGCAGGGAGGTGAGTCATTGCCCAGGTGGCCCCCGGAGCAGCAGGCAGCCCAGGGTTCACGGACATTCTCCCCCCTGCAGAGGATTTCAGTCGCCCTGTCTGGAATGCACCGAGGTGAAGAAGTCCAGTCTGGTCCCGTCCACAGCCCGGAGCTCGCCCGTGAGAGGGTGCTCCCGCAGCTCCTCCTACGCCAGCACCCGATCATCCAGCCATTCCTCCCGGTCCCCAAACCCCAGGGACTCCTCCAGGTACACCCGGAGCAGATCCACCTCCTCTGAAAAAAGGTGAGTGCAATTTTGACTTTTGCTCTGCAACACTTTCCTCCTTAGGGAGTTAGTTAAGGCAACTAGAGATGTCCTTTGACCCATGAGGGAAAGGAATCAGACACAGCCACATTTGCATACCTGTTCTACCCACTACTAGCTGCTGTCCCAGGAAAGTCATGTAACCTCTGTGAGCCTCAGCTTCCTCATTTGCAAAATGAAAACATAAAGGATTGCTCTGAGTGCTGTTAGCACATACGTGACATGACAGTATGTTAGCACTCAGAGCAGATCTTGGATATAGCAAGTGTTAGTTATTATCACTGCTGTTAGCACCAGGAGCTAATGTGGATGAATTAGCTTCTGCTGCATAAAAAGTTACCCCAGAACGTAGCATCCCTACACAACAGTTAGTCCCTGATTCTCTGGATCAGCACTTTGGGCTGGGCTCAGCTAGGTGGTTCTTCTGCTTTCACTGGGCGTACTCGTGTGCCTTTGATCTCCTGGAGGCCTGGCTGACAGCTGCTTGGTGTGGATGACCCCATGACCCCAGTGCACTTATACCTGCCTCATGTGGCCTCTCATTTTCCAGCCAGTCTGACTTGGCTCGTTCCCATGGTGATGGCAGCATCCCAAGACAGAGAGACCAATACTGGGAAAGGCTCCTTTAGTCTTGGGCTTGGAAGTGACCTGCCACGTCTTCTGCTATTCTGTTAGCCACATAAGTCACAAGACCTATCCAGAGACAAAGACGTGGAATCACACTGCAGAGGGTATAGCTATAGGGAGAAGAATTCTTGCCATTCTTACACTCCACCACCCAGTTCCAATAACCATTTCCAACAATCACCTGGTTGTCTCATATGGAATGCTGTTGTAGTAGAATGTACAGGCACACGTCTCAGGCATTGGAAGATTGCATCCGATCTAATCAACCCATGGCCTCGTGGTGTTCTGCTTCCCTCTGCAATCAGAACTCCTCACTAGCCATTGGTTTCTTTGTGCAATCCTATAAAAATCCTAATAAAACAGTTACTTGCTTAGTTGGTTATTTTAAGCACAGTCTATTCCAAGAAAGGAGACAAGGCAGCTGACAAAAAAATTCAACGTGATAGAGTGATATAAATAGAAAAGCAAACCAAGCTAAAAGGAAAATGAAGGTGAGAGATATAATATTAAGTTAGGAGACAGGTCAGGTCCCCAAAGACATGTCCTGCTGTTCTGTATGGCTGCTGTGGAGGTGGGCTGCAATTGTGACCTCTGAGCTCCCTCACAGACACAGCAAAGAAGGAAAGCGTTCCATTAAGTGTTACATTATTGAAAATTTACTTTGCCATGACTGTCCAGGAGAGAGATGAGTCCACGGAGCTCTGCAAGATGAAAATGAAGTCCAGGCTAGAAACTAGATCTCGGTAGGTCCAATGCCATGTTAAGAGTATGTATCTGGTAGCCTTGAGACATTACGAATTTGGCCTCTCTGATCATTGACGTGTTCAAGATCACCAAGCAAATTGTTTTCTTTTGAAAAAGTAGAAAGTCCTGAAGGGTCTTTAAAGAGCAGAAACATTAAATAAGTGATCAAACACACTGAACTGCACCGCCTTTTCAAGTCGTGGTTGACGTCCATGGCGCATCGCAGTTTGCTTCTCTTCCTACACCCAGAAGTACAGTTCAGGACATCAGGACTGTGTGTGATGTAGCCCAGCTGCCTAGCAGGCCTGGCACAAGGCACTCCTCAAGTATTTGTGGAGTAAAAATAATATAATAATAATAATAATAATACTGTGATGTTAGTAAAGCAAAAGAATTGAGCCACTTGCTTGGAAGAGCAGCTATTTCTGATTTTTCATAGAAGTCATGGAAAACGACTCCTGTGGGGAGCACTACAGCAGAAGTGCCCCCAACGTCCTCCCCGCGTGACCCCGCACCCTTCATTCTGGAGCTCTCTAATGGTATCTTTCCACGTGCAGCCAAAACCAAACTCTGCAGGCAGCGTAGCAGGACCATAGCCCCAGGATGCTGAGATCGGAGGAGCTATTCTTCCTGCGCTTTCTCTAAAAGTGGTGGGCATTAGCAGAGAAGGAAAAGGACTGGAAGAAGGCATTCGCGTAGCGGCTGGGAATTTGGGTGCACGACTGTAGCCTACAGAAGGCAGAAGCATTCTGGAGCCACACCAACCTGGTCCCGGGTGCTTGCAAGGCAGACCGGCCTGGATTCATATCCTGCACCACCTGAGTGACCCTGAGCAAGCTGCACGGCCGCTCTGCACCCCTGTTTCTCCATCTTTAAGATGGGACTGATAACGATACCGAAACCTGGGGCGTTGAGGACTCAGGAGGTAACTCACACGAAACATGAATTCCATGTCTTGCACACGATAGAACATCTCATAGCCATCACTGACACTTGCCACCTGCTGGCTCACTGTGCCAGATGACTGTGCCAGATGACTTGCCCTAACTTAGTCAGCTGATGCCACAGCTTTGTAGGAGCCATTCCGTTACCACCCCCATTTTACAGATGAGAAAAATGAGGCTCAGAGGAGCGAAGTCATCCTCCTCAGGTCGCACAGTGCAATAAGTAGCCCGGGTAGTGAGCACTCAGATAGAGGACGTTGTCCGTCCTAACCACCCAGCGGGGAAGGGGTTTTGTTCTCTGCTTAAGGTCCCAGGCCTCGGCCTGGGGACTCCCCTGTTCGAAGCGCTAGACGGCCATCAACCCCAGTGGACGGATGCTGTACAGGCCCCTCAAGGGCTGTCCCCTCCTCCCCAGGTCCTACTCCCGCTCTCCCAGCTACTCCTCCAAGTCTGGCAAGAGGAGCCCACCCAGCAGAAGTTCGCGATCCCGCCGGAGCCCCAGCTACTCCCGCTACAGCCCCAGCAGGTACAGGCCCCGCCCCCAGGGCTGGTCACGCCCAGGACAAAACTCCGCCTCTCAGCCCCACCCCTTTGCCCCAGTCGTCCTCTTAAGCCCCGCCCTCGCCCTGGTATGGATGGAAGCAGTTGCCTTGGTCCAATCAGGAGTGGCACCCAGGCCCAGGTCCACCTGTGTCCTGATGTCCCCACCGCCAGCACCCCCACGGCCGCACCCATCAGCCTGCTCACCCGCACCCCTATTCTCACACTCTGGCCCCAGCGGCGCCTGCATCTGGTGGTGCCCACCCGCCAAGGCGGGTCCACGCAGGCTCTTCGCCGAGGCCCGGGGCGACCCCAGCCCCAGCTCCCCAGTTACCTGCCGTACCCCTCCAGGGAGCGGGACCCCAAGTACAGCGAGAAGGACTCGCAGCCACGGGGGCACGAGCGCGCGCGTCGGAGACGGCGGTCCTACTCGCCCATGCGCAAGCGCCGGAGAGACTCCCCGAGCCACCTGGAGGCGCGGAGGATAACCAGGTGAGGCCGCCCTGCCTCCCACCCGCGGTCCCGCCTGTTCGGGTCTGAGCCCTCCGCCTCGGCCCCCCGGGAGGCCGGCATTTAGGGACCTGCACAGCTTTGAGACCTTCAGCTCTGCACCCCAGCCCTGCCTCTAGGATCAATCAACTTCTGCCCGCCCCCTGGGGCCTGCGGAGGGCGGGGCCAGATAAGGGGTGGGGCCATCCTGGGAGTGGGTGTGGCCTGGAAGGTGTCACCGGAATCTGAGAGTGGAGTCAGGGCCTGGCAGGCAGGGCTGGGGAAGGGAGAGGAGTCTGGCCAGGGAATGGGAGTGGAGAGCCGGATGCACAGCCGTGGACTCGGTATTGGCCTGGTGATGGAGTCTGGCATTGGAGACAGACGGCACCCTCAGGCCCACCCCTGGGTCTACTGTCCCCACCCTGAACCAGGTGTGCAGAGAGCTGCAGGACTACCTGGGTGCTGGGGGCAACTTGGAGGGCGCCTTAGTGGCCAGCTCTGGGTTTCGAGCCCAGGCCTGGCCGAGCCACTCCCAGGTGACCTGGGAAGGCCTCTCCACTTCTTCCAGTTGTAGGAAATAACTCTCCGGATAGGAGGAGGGTGAGATGAAAGGGAGCATGGAGATGGGAGCCCGTGCCTGGTGCACTGAGACGCAGCGCGCACCGGCTGCCATTGCAACTGGCCACGTGGTCGGAGCAGGTGCAGGTGGCTGGCTGTGCCACGTGAGGTCTCAGAAGAGAAAGGCCCAGGGTCCGAGTGGAATGAGTTTCTGCTGCCTTGGAAGCTGGGAGAATGACTGAGGTTGCCATGATAAATTTGGTTTGGGCTCCTCCTCGGCCGCTCACCTCCACCCCTGCAGAGCAGCGGCGAGCCTGGCTGCCCAGTGAGCCCTCCCTGCAGATGACTGGCAGACAAACAGGAGCCCGGGCCTAGAGCTGCTGCCTCAGCCCTTAGAAGTGGGGGGTTTTCTGTTCCTCCTGCCTCGCCCAGAGCCATCACTGGGCTCCGCTTGGAGGAGGGCTGAGCTAGAGAGAATGGCATTCCGGAGGCTGCCTGGTCTCCCCAGCCCCCCAAAATCCACGTTGTTAACCCATCCCACGTTTCCCAGACCTCAGCCCTTCGGCTGCATCTTTGCTTTTCCCTTGTGTACTCATGAAAGGAACTATGGGTGACTTGATTTTCCTTGAATAGATATGCCCCTCTTTTTTTTTTTTTTTTTTTTTTTGGTAGAGGCCCGTGCATTTATGTCAAAAAAGAAACCCGATACAGTACAGTAAATGGAAAATCAGCTTCTCTCACCATAAATAGAAGGTTCTAGTAAAAGTAAAAATAGCAACAGAAAACCACCATTAAGCTTCGGTGTGGATTCTGTTGCCAGCTGGAGGCGCCGAGCCCTGGGCTCGCCGCTTTTTTAAGTGAGATTATCAGTTTTCAAGACGATTTAGCTCTAAGCCGACACTTTCTCCTTGGTGTGTTGGGGTGGGGTGGGGGTGGCGAGGGCAGGGGAGAGGGGCTGGGTTGGGGCTGGGGGGAGTTGGCCCTCACACGTCCTCCTGTGGTCTCTGCAGTGCCCGGAAACGCCCTATCCCCTACTACCGGCCCAGCCCCTCCTCACCCAGCAGCCTCAGCAGCTCCTCCTCTTGGTACAGCAGCGGCAGCAGCAGCCGCTCCGGCAGCCGCAGCTACTCCCGGAGCCAGACTCGGAGCCGGAGCCGGAGCCGGAGCAGGACCCGCACTAGCAGCAGCTCGAGCTCCCGAAGTCCCAGCCTGGGCTCGCGGAGCCAGAGCCGGAGCTACAGCTCTGCGGGCAGCTACGGCAGCACGAGGCGCTAAGCACCGGGGCCTCCAAGAGCCAGCTGCCCCTGGGGGCTCCTTTCGCTCTGCTAGCCTCCCCCTCCCACCTGCCCTCCCCGCCTTCTCCTTGGTGACAGATACCGAGGGCTCCTGGACCCTGCCCCTCCTGCTCCTCCGGGGAGGAGGCAAAGAGAATGCGGGGTTTCCACCCTCTACGACAGGCTGCTACGAGCCTCTACCAGCACCGTTCTGGGGCTCAGCCCAGGCCTGGGCAAATGGAGAGACACATCCTCCTTGGGCACACAAGAAAAAAACCAAAAACTCACAGTTTTGTAAGAAGCAATGGGCCAGGACAGCTGAGACAGCTCTGTTCACCCACTGCTCGTAGGATGCACCCGGAAGGCCATAGGAGACTCATCCCATCTGCCCTCATTCTCCCCTCATGCAGTCTCTTGGCTGCATGTTTATGGGACCCACCCTCCATGTTCAGCGGAGAGTCGAGAGAGGAGGCCCAGCCAAGTTCAAGTCTGAGATAAGGAGCCAGGCCTTCTACCACCTCCAACAGGCCAGAGCTCAGAAGCCCAGGATCCTGCGAGAGAGAAGACACAGGAGCAGGGCACATGGGCAGCGGAGTCGGTGGCAGGTGACGGGAGATGGGGGCGGGCTCTCCAGCGATAAAAGGAGGAAGGAAGGAGTCCTCCACAGCTCCCAGGATCCCAGTGTGGTCATGGGAAGGAGCCTGGCAGGCCCCAGCCACGGAGAGGCTACCACTTGGCTGACCCAGAATGCCTCCTGGCTGGCCACTGCCCTGAACGCCACAAGAAGGAGACAGGGGAACGGTCGGGAGAGCTTGGACCACAGCGCCACTTCCCAAATTTGCCTCAGCCCCACTGGCTGGCACCAACTTAATTCCACGGGACCATCTGCTGAACATTCCCCAGGGCCATGGCCACACGCCAGTCCCCAGCGCCAGCCAGTCTGGCCTTGCCCTGCAGTTGGCGCCTGCCCACCCTCTCCCCACCGCCCAGGCAGCCACACCCTGGATCCTACCCAGTGCAGCCTGGCTCCCTCCCACCCAGCCACCCTTCCGTCCCAGTCACCCCCACTTGCTGCTCAGGAATTTTGCCAGGATGGGGCACAGTGGCTCAGGTTTGGAGGCGAAGGACCCAATTCCAGAGACGCCCTAGGGATGAAGGGCTTGGGTGCTGTGCAGCCTGGGTTCCTGCTGGCTTCAGAAACTTCCTGTCGGCCTGAGGATGCCCCGCCTTCCCCTGCCCAGGGCTGGGTGGTGAGGGCAAGCTGAGCTCCATCCGAGTCACAAATACCACCAGCTGCTTCACCCACAGAAGGCACGGAGCACGGGGAGTGAGGGACACGGTCCTTAAAATAAACCTCGGGCATCCCCCTCACCAGCTGCCTGCCTGTGGGTGAGTGTCCAGTTTGTGGTGGCAACAGCAGCAGGACCAGGCATGGAGGGAGAAGAGGAGAGAACTCCCAGCTTTGGCCACTGGAGCTGCAGGGGAAGCTAAGAGGAGACCGTCTCTTCACAGCACATCCCAGGGAAAACATTTGGGAAAAATTCCTCGTCCTTAGAAACGGGAGCGTCCCCTCCAGCCAGTCTCCCCGCATTGTGTCCAGCCTGCAATCACCCCTCCCCAAAGTCCTTCCTCCATCAGCAGAGGAGCAAGGTGGCCCCTGGGCAGCAGTGGATGACCTGGCCCAGGCCTAAGCCCCGCCCACCAAGACTGACGGATGCCAATGTTGTCACCACAGAAGGCCGGATGGCAGGTGCCTGGGACGGGGGCAGGTGCCCCAGGAGGCCGTGTACAGTGACTGTAAATAGCCCTGTTTGTTCCCCCTGGACTCCCGTCTCCATCATGGAGACCACGGCTTCCCAGAGCCACCAAACCTCCTTCAAGGGCAGCCAGGAGAGGCCGAGGAGCCTCCCGGGCCACCTGCATTCACACAACGCTAGGGGACCATTTTGCCTGGAACTCCTAGCAAGTCTTTTATTTATTTTATTTATTGACCTATTTATTTATTTATGTGATCTCTCCCTCTCAGTTAACAGTATTATTTATTTATTTATTTATAGGGAATGATTGTGTGTGTGTGTGTGTGAGTGTGTGTACATATGTATGTACGTGTCTGTCTGGCAGGGGGTGCCGGGAGTTCTACATTATTTGCGTGCATCTTTGTTTTCCTCATGCTTCCACGGATGTGGGCAGGGATGCTGACCTTTTCCCAGCAGGCCTCTGAGTTCTGAACGTCCCGAAGTTGACCCGGAAGCACACCAGTCCCAAGGCTCCCTACTCTGCCTGACGCCAGCAGGGCTCAGGCCCGTGCCGCAGACCCCCACCCACCAGCCGGCACGTCAGAAAGATGAACACGCAGTGGTGTCGCAGCGTCTACACTGAGCAGGAAGGCACAGGCTGCAGCCAGTGGAAGTCTGCTAGGGAGGACAGAGGCGCCACCCCTCGGCACAGCCGGGAGGTTTGTGCTGAGGGCTGAAACCAGGCTTCTGCCTGGTGTTGCGGAGCGAGGGACAGGCAGTGAACATGGCGTCTGGGGTAGTACGGGGTCGCACCAGGAGACGGAGGCTGGGGAAGATGCGGGTTCCCATCGCATCCGCACTGCAGGGCGGGTGTGCGGGGCCAGGGCTACCCAGTGCAGCTGGCTCCCTGGGAGTCACTCGTGCCCCAGCTCTGCTGTCCCTGACTTCTCCCGGAGGCTGCCCTGGAGGGGTCTCACAGGGGAGAACAGAGGTCTTTCTCTGTGAGTTCTTCCAGCTGTTTCTGAAATTAGATGGAAGAAACAACCCGACGCTCCCCCAAGAAGGTCCCTCCCCAGCCCGTCCTGGGACCCAGAAATCAGAGGCATTTGCCAGGCTCGCCTTTAAACCAGCGGCAGTGTCGTCTGGCTGCCAGCCAGCCAGCCAGGCCCCCTGTGTTGCCGGTTTCTCCCCGCTGCCCCCACACTGCCAGCCTGCCTGGGCGGCTTTGGGGTGGATGGGGTTATTGCAATTTCCCTGGCAACGTGACAACCCTGCCCTGGCCCACGCAAGGAGGGACCTCTGTTCTGGGAAAATTTGAAAGAAACGTGCTTCCTCCTGGGGGAAATTCATTACCCCCTCCCTCCCTCCCTCCCTCCTCCCCTTCTCCCTCTCCCTCTCTCCCTCCCTAACTTCCTTTATATTTTCTGAATTTCCACCCAAAACATAACTAAATAAACTCTTGTTGGGGCACCGGTAACCTTGAATAACCAGACCCCTCAACCATTGCTCGTCCTGTGCCTGCTTCAGCCTCACTACCTTCTGCTCCAGGGGATACGGGAGCTTGTCTGAAACGTGCTTAGGGGACAACTTGGCCAAAAGCCAATATCCAAAATGGGGGTGGGTGCGGCTTGAGGTCAAACAACCTGCAACCCGAATCCATGACACCCCCCCACACACACACACACACACATGCACACACTTACGCGGCTCTTGTGCACTGCGGGACTGACGCCTGGCAAAGCCCCACCAGCAGGAAACCAAGAGAGAGGCCTCAGACAGTTTCAGGAGCCCCTCAATCGCAGAGGGGAAACGGAGAGGAAGAAGGGAACCCCCTTCTGCCGCGTCATCATCTCCCCTCTCCACAGATGCTCAAAGTAGCCTCGTGGGCGTGGGTCTTGCTCCACTTTTGCCCTCCAGCCGAATGGAAAATGTAGTCTGCAAATAAAAACAGGACTCCTCAAAAACACACCTCCCCTGCCACTGGCCAGCTGAGCGCCCCTGAGCCGCTCCCGCCAGCTCGGTTGCCGGCCCCGCGCACCTGTGCACTGCTCACACTAACCCCTGTCCTCTAGCCCCCTGCACCCCGGCACCGACGGTGTGGACGCCGCTGTCACTTCCTCTCTTTTTGTGGCTTTGGATTCCAAAGCCTTGTTATCTGGGGCTGTGTCGGGTTTTTTTGTTTGTTTGTTTTTAGTTTTTTGTTTTTTGTGTGTGGGTTTTTTTTTTTTTTTTTTTGGTGGATGTTGCTTTGCTTTGCAAATTCCATGTTGGGCTCCCTCATTAAAACACGGCTTATTTAATGATGCATTTTCTGTTTATTGAGTGCCACTGGGAACGGGACCACCTCTTCCCCAGAATCGCTCCAGGAAATGCCAGCTCCCGGTGCCGCTGTCTGCACAGGGGACATCGTCACCCAGGTAATGGGTGCTGGAATCACCGGATAAATTGGAATTGGCAGAAACGGAGGCTTCTGTCAGGCCCATTAAGCTCAAATGGATCTAAAACACTGGTTATCTCTGGGAAAACCTCATTTAGATGGAAATTAATTGAGGAATAAAATGTCTGCACACCAACCAACTTCTATGAAAAAATCAGAACTTGTAAAAAAAAAAGAGAGGGAACGAGAGAGAGAGGAAGAGAGAGAATTCCAATCCCTTTTCTATAACTAAGAGAAGTGATGCCGCATCTTCTAACGAGCCAAAGAGACTGGAATGGCGTTCCTGTGTGTTTCTCTTGCTTGCGTGTCTGTGTGGGTGAAATGGAGTGGATTCTGGGCCTCAGTGTTGTCATCTGTCAAAGGGGCTTGGTCTAAGTGTTCTTGGCAGGGTAGGGGGCAGGGGTCTCGAGCTCCCCTGTGTCCTGTGCTGACTGTAGCTTGTCAGCCAAGAGGAAACAAGAAGGTGGGACCTAGACTTCGTTTGCCAAGCGAGGCCACAGGAGCTGTGTCTTGCCGTGAGGTACGGAGACCTCAAGGTGTCCCCCGAACAGCTTGTGTGGCTTGGGTCAGAGCTGTTGATTGTCACCTGTTTCATACAATCACCCAACAAGCCAGTGACGTGGGTCACAGAGCCACTTTTCAGACGAGAAAACTGAGGCCCAGGAAGGGGAACTGACGCACCCAAACTTCTTCCAGCTCCGAGCCGCCTGACTCTGTGCCCTACACCCTGAGGGGCTGTTTCTCGGGGGGCTGGTGCTGTGAGGACTGCCCTCCATTCTGTATCTTGCAGTCACCGGCCAAGGGCCCAGCAGAATCCATCGCATTGGCCTAGGGGCCTTGGTACACCCCCAAGGCCCGTTCTCTATGTTGGAGACCGGGACTCCCATCTGGAAAATCTCACACCAGAGGATCCCACCACCAGCCGAGCCCTGTCTGACCAGACCACCTCCGAGCAGAGCATCCACGTGAGAGGGAGAGAAGCTGCTGTGTCCCCCGGCGTCCTGAGACCCCTAACCTCTGCCTGGTGACACAGGGGCCCTGGCTCACTTGACTTCTGGTCTCCACAAGCTAAGCATAACCTTCCCGGGTTTCCGGTTTCTCAGCCTGTATGAAACACGTCTCTGTTCTAATTAAAGGTCCATGGTATGGTGTTCACAGACATGGCCCTGTGTCCTCTGTCTATCTGGGGTGCCTGGAGGCAGAGAGGAGGGAGGAGGCAGGGAGCACTTAAGCAGCACCTACTGTATGCCTTACAGGTTCACGATGCTCGGTGTACCTCCGTAATCTTCCTAATAAGCCTTACATAGTTTGATTTTGGATCTACAGTAGCACATCTGTCGAGTGTCTCAGACGTCCTTTTCCGAGTAGGGCCTCAGCAGCCAACATTCGCCATGAATAATAATAATAATAACGTTTTAGGGATTGGCGAGCACGCGCCAAGCCTGGCCTGATGTGCTTCCTTCTCGTGACGACAGCTTCTGGCCCCACGTGGCCCCAAGAGGAGACCCCGTGGCTGGCTGGGTTTTGAGCCCTTTGGGCTGTCCCAGCTGCACCACTTCCCCCACCCTCAGGCCGTCCACAGGGACCCTGGTGACTTTTCCCCAGAAATCGCGGCTGCCAGAGGCCGTGCCCCTGGGCCTCTCGGTGCCTTGCTCTGTTCTGTCTCCCAGAATCCGCGTTTGTTCTCCCCACGTTGGTCAGCACGGGGCCCCTGGACCTCCCAGCCCTGTTTCCAGAGAAGCGGCTGCCCAGGGATGGAGCGGAGGTGGGTGCGGCCAGCACCCCACCTTCACAGCCCCAGGGGCGCTCACAGACAGCACCGGGACAAGCACAGGACTGGGAGGAACATCGGAAAATCAAACTTTCCAAGCGGTCAGGGCCACGGCTGCCAGCCTGGCTTTGCTGCCTGATCCTGAGAATCCAAGCTCCTTTCGGGGACTTGTTACTCTCCCAGCTACAGGGGCTGAGGCGGGGCAGCTGGAGCAGTGGCTCTCAATCCTGGCTAGACATTAAAAGCACCCATGAACTTTACAAAACCATATACGTCCCAGTCCCGTTCTATTCCGAATCAGAAGCATCTTGGAAGATGGGAGCCAGAAAACTCAGTGCCCCGTAAGGCCCTTCTTCTACGCAGCCAGTACTGAGCACTGAGTTAGAAGGCACCCCCAGTGTCATCCAGACATATCCCACAGCGAGCTGCAAGTAGCCACAGTGGTGACCACAAGCCCCACACCTGGGTGAGCATTTGTCACTGCGGGTAACTCACTACTTGGGGCTCCCGCGTCACATAGCAGAGTGCTTGGGCTCCAGACACAGCTGCTCTGCATCTCATCCAGCGCCCTGCTATTGTGCACCTGTAGAGGCCGCAGGCGATGGCCCAAGTGCCTGGGACTCTGGCACCCATGTGGGACAGGAAGATGGGATTCCAGGCTCCTGGCTTTGGCCTGGTCTAGCCCCAGCTGTTGCAAGCGTCTGGGGAATAAAGCAGCAGGTAGAATAAATAAAAAAATATGGAAGCAACATTTAAAACATTTTTAATTAAAATACATGAAAGCAGGCATAGTAAGAGCAGCCACCACTAATACAGCTAACACAGGGCTGCCACCTGCCAAGTATACGTCTAAGTTTTCCATGCGTATCAACGTGAAAAACTTACATATTCAGCCTTCCATAGCCTCTAAGGTAGATGCCACTGTCACTGCCTGCTGCAGAAACAGGGCACCTTGCTATTCCGTGGCACAGCTCGATGCAAGGTCCGAAGAGGCGTTTGAAATAGCCTTGGAGGGTCACGAAGGTCATCACAAGAAAAGTGCCCTCCAGGGGCCTGCGTTGTGGCATATGGGCACCTGTTCAAGTCCTGGCTGCTCCACTCCCAATCCAGCTCCCTGCTCATGTGTCTGGGAAAGCAGCAGAAGATGCCCCAAGTCCCTGAGCTCCAGGACCCATGTAGGAGACCCAGATGAAGCTCCTGGCTCCTGGCTTCGGTCTGGCCTAGCCCTGGCCATTGCAGCCTTTTGGGGAGTGAACCAGTGGATGGAAGACTCTCTCTATCTCTGCCTTTCTTCCTCTCTGCAACTCTGCCTTTCAAATAAATAAATGAATAAGACAGTGGATGAAAGCCAGGACTTGGTGGGCAGAAAACGTGGGTTGGAGCCAGGCTCTGCTGGTGCCCAGCAGCGTGTCTCTCTGTAAGTGATTTCACCTCTCTGAGACTCGGGTGCCTCATCTTTCCAATGGGGCGAGAGGGAGCATCAGCCTCAAAGGTGGCCATGCAGACCAGAAGAGGTGCTAGGCGTAAAACACTCAGCAAAATGCACCCTTGAGTTAGTGCCCTTGTTAGGGACCATAAACGGAGGTGGGGGCGGTCCAGTTGCCTGGATGGGCACGTTGTAAGTTTCTAGAATCCCAGTCCCCTTGGCAAAAGGCCTCTTACACCCTTCATCACCCGGAGCACGCCCAGCTACGTCCTCCCAGAAACACCTCTTCTCCACGCGGAACAATCTAGAGTCTCCCGTGAACCTGGCAACGCTCCCGCCATGTCCCCACCCTGACACTCCATCAGCATTTCCACTCGAGTGGTTCCAGGAGTGGAAAAACACGCGGCGCACCCGTCCCGCCTCTCCACACACGGCGGGCTCACACAGGCCAGCCACGCCCTCGGAATGCCGGCTCTACCCACCCAAGGGCCAGATGATTCATGGAGTTTGTTTTCTTCTTGTCTTGTTTGTTTTTCCCTTTGTTGTGGAAACTTGTCCAATACCCTTTCAAGGTAGAACGCTGGGTTCCTTTGATACTCTTCCGGAGAGACTCAAATCTAAAGCCAAGATAAACAACACCAACCACACCAGAGTCATAGTTCCCATCGGAAAGGCGTTGGGGCAGGTGTCACACACTCACACATTCTCATTCACACATGCACTCATACACACACACACGCGCGCGCGCGCACACACGGATGCACAAAGTTTGGACTCTGCCCCTGCAGCATCCCTCGCCTCAAACCCAGTTGCTACATGAAGGTGCCAAGCTACAGGACTCCACCACCACCCACGCTGCTGCCCGAGCGCCCTAGAGTCTGCGGTGGGCTGTCTGGAATCGCCAGGGAAGGTCTATGCAGGAAAATCTCACCCTTGGGTGTGAAGGAGACCGTATTTCCCACCAGTTTTCCAGAGGAACTTAGACTCCTTCTTCCAAGTCCGTCTTCACTCTCTCAGCACAAGCATTTCCAGACGCCTCCCGGGCGTCACTCCACCTCCACCCACGGGGGAAACCCTCCCATGGTTAGCCAGGTTCGTAGTCAGCCAGGATACCGACGGCGTTTCCCAGCCTCCTCTGCAAGCAGCTCTGACCACGTGACCAACTTCGGCCACTGACGGGTGGGCAGAAGTTTCGTGTGGCAGTTTCCATGCATTTCTATCCTTTCTTTCTTTTTAAGATTTATTTATTTACTTTGATAGAATTAGGAAGAGAGAGAGAAATCGACTGACTCACTCCCCAAATGCCTACAGTGATCCGGGCTGGGCCAGGCTGGATCCAGAAGCCTGAACTCAATTCAGGAATCCAGGTTTCCCACGGGGATAGCCGGGACCCAACCTCTTGAACCACCAGCGCCCCCCTCCCCACGGGCAGCTCAGGGAACGGTCATCTGCTCTTCCCCAAGGAGACGGTCAGAAGGTTCTGGGAGTTCTGGGAGGGACTCCACACCCAGGAAGCCCCCACCCAGCAATGGTCCAGAAAGGGTCAGCGGAAGAGACACAGGGCCCACAGCCCACATCTGTCAAATCTCGCTGAGCACGCAGGCTGGGCTCTCAGTCCTCTTCGTCGGCTCGGCTTGCGTACCCGCTGGCTGCTCTGTCTCACGTCTGCGCTCCCTCTTGCGTAAACACAGCACCCCCAGGAACTGCTCACCGCTAACAGAAGAGCCGGGTTTTATTTCTCATCCACGCCTCCCGTGGGCCTGCAGGGACAGTCCCATTAGTGATGACAATGATGACGATGCTCACCATGGTGCCAAGGGTAAGCGAAACCACCCAAGGAGCCCAGCTGCGTGGAGCCAAGGCGCTCCCATTGGCAACGAAGGGCTTCGAAGTGGCAGTGAGTGACCACCGTCACTCACCACAGCCAGTGACGCGGCTCCTCCCAGTAGTATAAGAGGCTGCATCGCTGCCTCCCGTGTGCCCAGGAAGTGGAGGAGGAGGACACGTCTGCAAACAACAGTAAAGACAGCCACGCAGCACAGCCTGTACTGAAGGTTGCCTGCGGGCTCTGCGCCATCCTGGGTGTCAGGGATACAGCCAGGAGCAGCAGTCACAGGTCCCCACCCCCTGCCCGCGTGAAGCTCACACGCTGATGGGCAGGTGGATAAGAATCAACTCGAGATGCAGGACATACCTCTGAGTTAGTGGTGGCGAGGGCTCTGAGAACACACTAACCCCGCAGAACGCACGGCCAGAGAAGGCGGCTGTGTCGGCGACACTGAAGCAGCACAAGTCACTCAGGAGAGCAGCCACGGGGAGGCGTGGGGAAAGGGGCTTCCGGGCTGCGGGGCCAGCAGGAGCCAGGACCGTGCTGACTGCTGCTGGGTTTGCTCAGACGCTGAGAACCAGGGCTGGGGAGTCCCAGCGAGCAGGTGGGAGAGGAGCCCTGGCCTTCTTGCTGAAACTCGGCAGCAGACCGCTTGCGGTGTCTGCTGCTGCCCATGGACGCAGGAACCTTGGCCTCTCACCGCTCCCAGAGCCCAGGTTACTTCTCTGCAGTGAGATCGTAGTAAACACAGAGCGAACGGGCCAGCGAGACTCCCACCCCTGCCTCTGCCCCTCCTCCTTGCTGTGAGCTGGGCTGCCCAGAGGGAAAGACCTCTGGACACAGCCATCCCCGGGCCCAGCGCCTCTGCTCCTCCACTAAGCCATGACTGCCTGGCTTGAGCCGGTCAGCCAGGAGCCTGGCGCAGACCAGGATTTTGCCCGTGCGGCCACATCTTGGTCGACTCTTCATTCCTACAGCAATGTCTTCTAGCTCCACAGTCCAACATCGACAGGGGCCCGAGGCAGTGTGGAGCGTCCCATGGCAAGAGGGAGCAGACAGCTGTCCATCGTCCATGCGGGCTCCTAGGAAGCCACCAGGATTCAGCCCTGGGGGCTCCTCCCGAATGACCCAACCCTATCACCCCCCAAAGACCCCACCTGCAAACATCATCACTGGGTTAAGTGCCCACCCTCTTAGCGCCATGCACATGCAACTTCAGGGGCCAACGCTTTAACACAAGGGCCTTTGGCGGACATAGGACAGCCCTGCTGGTGCCCAGCCGCAGCAGCGACAGTGACCTCAAGCAGCTCTCCCTGGAGCTTCCCGGCAGTCGGTGCTGTTCCGAGAGCTCTCCTTCTCCCAAGAGACCCAGGGTTCCTCGGCGCACTCAGTGTAAGGAAAAGGGGCACAGAACAGAGAGGAGACGGGGTACAAACTCACAGCCAGACCGAACTTACGCCAAGAAAACAAATCCACAGGGATGTGTGACCTACTGCCAGCGTGCACTGAGGGGCCCAGACCCCAGACCCCAGGGGTGGGCTTTTTTCTATCTCAGGTGGGCTGGGGGTTTGCAGGGGGCAGGGCAGTAGGCAGAAGTGAATTCCTTCCTACAGGTTCTTCAAGTTTGGCCCGGCTTCTGGAAGAATGCAGGGGGTGGGGTGGTGAACAGTACAGGGTGTGAACTGAATTGGTATGCAGGGATAAGGGCTAAACTCCCAGACTTGGACTTCAGAGGAGGCAGGGATGGGATGAGGAGCTGGAATGGCTGAGGCTTCTGTCTTTGCTCCAGCACTCAGGACAATGGCCAACACTTCTTGGGGGTCCACCCACCTCCCTGACCATTTCCGCTTCACAGCCCGGGCTGGCAGGCGTGCTAAGAAACAGAAACATTTTTTAAAAAAAGAATTATCTTATTTATTTGAAAGACAGAGTTAGAGAGAGAGAGAGAGAGAGAGAGAGAGAGAGAGAGAACCATCCACTGGTTCACTCCCCAAATGACCTCAAGGGCCAGAGCTGAGCTGATCTAAAGCCAGGAGCCAGGAGCTTCTTCCGGGTCTCCCATGTGGGTTTAGGGGCCCAAGGACTTGGGCCGTCTTCTACTGCTTTCCCAGGCCATAGCAGAGAGCTAGATTGGAAGTGGAGCAGCTGGTCTCGAACCGACTCCCATATGGGATGCCAGCACTGCAGCGCCATAGCCCCGGCCCCAGAAATAGGTACTTTTACAGTTCCCATTCTACAGATGACAAGACAAATTTCAGAGAGGCCAAGTCCTTTGCCCAGAGCATCAGAAGAATCAAGGCTCAAATCCAGATCCATTCATGTTTCCCTCTCAGGCAGTAACCGCATGTCCTGGTTAGTTGAGATACTAGTCGCCTGGATGCAGGACAGCTGTTTGGACCAGGCAAGGAGATCTCAGACACTCTGATAAAGCTCTGGAATAGGCAACCCCCCTGAGACCCCCTGGCAGGGGGTGTCCAGCCTGGAGGAGGAGTGTGGGGGTGTGATCCTCCCTGTCCCCTCTCCGGCTGACACTGGCTCCCTTCTCCTAGTGGTACAGCTCCGGCTCTGCAGGGCTCTCCCTCCTGCTGACAGTGATGGCTGATCCCAGGCAGCCCCCAGCCTCCCAAGCGCCCGTGTTTCCTGTTGGCACTTGTTCTACTGAGAAGCACTGGCGGTGCCAGCAGAAGCTTCCAGAAGAGGCAGCTCAGTGAGAAGGTGGGGAGAGAGGTAGGCTGGCGACCTGGTCGGCTGGCTGGGCCTGGACCTGGCTGGGCATACAGGGTGGGCCACTGGCAACGGCCACCCTGGGCAGCTCCACATCCGGGCTTTGGAGCCAGTTGGCACAGATCTGTCTCTGGTCCTTGATCTTTCAGCTGTAAAACATGGTTAATGATAGCGCCACTGCCTCAGACGGTTGTTAGAGGATTAAAAGAGTGTATGGGTCTATGGGGCATTTCACAGAGCCCGGCCCGGAAGGGTGCCCCAGCCATGGCGGCCACATTGGCCGTCAGGTTGCGGCTGCTCTTCCCAGACTCGCGCGGTAGTAGGAACCCACACTCTGCAGCCAGATTCCTGGGTTCAAGTCCCAACTCTGCTGCTTGGTGTCTGTGCAACCTCGGCCAAGTCATTTAACCGCTCTGTGTCAATATCATTCTCCATGGGTGGTGCTAACAGCACCCACCCTAGTACAAAGCACTTACAACTGGTGCCAAACAGTAAACAGGTGTGGGCTGCTATTTGCAGAGGATTCTGGAGAGAATCAGAACTCAGTAAACAAGCGTGACCTTCAGTTGCTACAAGGGCATGAGTTTGTGGAGAGAAGGACCCTGTGGGGTGGGTGTTGTATTTCTTTGCTTTTGTAGGGGTGTGTGTGGCAGAGCAGAGAGACCTGGACGTGAAGTTCACACAGGCTTAGGTTGAAAACTCACAAGCAGGGTTCCCCTGGGAAATGGGTCTAATGAAAACAAACTTCCGGGGGCCTGCTAGGAGAGCCTGCAGCTCAGTGCCCCCTCCCCCACTACAGACTCCAGACATGTTAGCTGATGCTGTAGCGTGTATGCACAGACTGCCACGCAGGAGCCAGCCAGCCAGACACAGGGTCACCAGCTGCTTGGCCAAGGGCGCTGGGAACCTGCTGAATGGGACCCCTGAGGGTGCTGCAGATCCCACTGGTGCTATCCACTAGAGGCAGAAAAGACGTGAGCTTATTCACCTCCACTTCACTTCTGGGGCAGCCACGAGGGACTAACCTGGAGAGCCCAGGCTGTCCACGCCCCCAGCAGGAGGTCCCAGGCCCTGGAGTTGGAGAGAAAGCATCAGGCAGACAGGACCCCCAGCAAACCCTGCCATGGGGGCTTCACACAGACCCTCCCTTCAGCCTTACAGATGGGGCAGTCGGGGCTGGAAAGGCAGGCTCCTGGAGGAGGGGCTGGGGAGGGCTGAGGGCTGGGGGCGGCCCCCTCCTCTTCTCCCTACACATAGAAAGGCAGTGACAGCTACCTGAGCCCTGCAGCCCGCATTGTTTCGGGAATGTAGGATCCTCACCTGCCCCGGGCTACCCGATGGAGGATTAGCTGTGGTATTTCCGGAGTGAAAGCAACAGGGGCTTGGCGGCCCAGAGAACCAGAGGTTCCTGGGATCTAAGGTGCGCCCTGGCCATGCCCACACAATCTACCCCCTGCCTTCCCTGCCCTGGCGGAACCAGCCTGGAGCCTCCTCTCCTCTCCGGTCGCTCTGAGCCTCGTCCCACACTGTCACCTGGCTGTCAGCCCGTGGGGTTTAAGTGACTGCCTCTGGCCAAGCGTCTGGGTCAGCAGGACCAGCAGCCGAGTCCCTTAGCCCAACCCAGAAATGTAACAAGAGAAGCAGGAGCAGACACCAGGAAGCAGGGGAGGATCATGGGGCGGGAGCTCCATCTGGGTCTCCCGTATGAGTGCAGGGACCCAAACACTTGGGCCATCTTCACTGCTTTCCCAGGTGCATTGGCAGGGAGCTGAATAAGGAATGGAGAAGCTGGGACCCCAACCAATGCTCACAAGGGATGCTAAGCAGTTTCATAGGCGGTGGCTTAACCCGCTGTCCCACGACACCCACCCCCCAGCCTCCCTCCCCTCCCCCGGGGCCTCGACATGGGGAGGGGGGTTAGGTCATCCGGTTCCCTTCCCCGCTCCCTGGCCAGGCTTCCGTCTTATCTGTTCTCCTCGTTCCAGCAGTGCCTTGTTCTAGGCAGAGGGGCCTTCTGGAAGCTTCCATGGGGCTTGCAGAAGGGAGGGGGAGGGGAAGCAGTATTTCCAGCAGACCCACCCTTCCATAAACACAACCCTGACCCTGAACACACACACACTCGCACTCCCACTGCTCCCACCCGAATCCACTCCCACCCAGACCCCCCCCCGAGACCGCACCCCAGTCTCGCCTAGGTCCCTGGTAGGGCTGATGACTCCCAATTCTCCCCATAACTGGCTTCAAAGTCAGCTGGCCCTGCCCAGCTGTAATTACAGAGAGAGCCGAGGCAGTGACGTCAGCCTGAAGCTGCTAGGCTGATGAGCTCACCCCGTATCAAGTGGGAGCCCAGTCACTCGGGACGCTGCCCGCCGGCCTGGGGCTTGCCTCCCCTTCTTGTTGCGGGAGGAGGCTGGGGGTCTCCATTAGGATCCGGCAGCTCAGCGACAGAGCTGGGAGTCAGGGCGACCCAGGTCCCACCCGCCCAGGCCCTGCTGCCCCATAGCCAAAGGAAAGAGGCAAGGGTCTGCAGGGGGCGTGGACCACAAGGACGCAGGAGGGAGGGTCTAACGCAGACGCCGCAGACCCGCCCCGCACCTCGCTCCCCGCGGCGGCAGGTCCAGGAAGGCAGTAAACCGCGGTGATGGGTCTATGGATTGTTATTTTTAGCAAACTGCCTAAGCAGACACCGCTCGACATCCAACCGTTTCTCTACCTGTGACTCACTGAGTTTTTGAACACCCCCACCCCACGAAGAAGGCAGAGGAAAAGACCTCTGCCACCTGTTGGGGACCGATCAAAGAGGAACCTAAGCCCAGGGGTTTTTGTTGTTGTTTTTAAGCCCAAGGAGGGTTTGTAAATTGGTTCTTCCAGCCGCACAGGAGCAGAGGAGAAGCCTGGAAAATGCGTCCTTCCTGGGCTCAGAGCAGACATCCTGCCTGGGCACAGCACTTTGCAATAATTGTGCAATCGTAGGGACCTTGTCATTCGATAACACGGCCTGAGGCATTGCCTTACAAAATGTGGGCGGAGAATCCATTGAGTTAGTATTTGCGAAGTACCTGGGACAGCCGGCACTGAGCAAGCATTGGCGTCACTGGTAACAAAACTGGAAGAACGAAAGTGCCGATGGGTGTCCTAAACGCTGGGCGAGAATCAGCTGTCCCAGCCGCTCCTCGGAAACATCCACGAGCAGGCTGCTCTCGCGCCCGCTTTACAGGTGGGGAAGCAGCCGGCTCACAGGTGCCGAGGGGCATGCTAATACTTTGGACTTAAATTGCCAGGTTCATGGCTTGGCCAACCCGTAGCCACGTTCCTGAGCCTTCTTTTGGGTGCATCTGTGCAGTTTTTCGTAAAATCCGGTTTCAGCAAAGAACCGCCTAAGTCAGTTAAGCAACAAGACCCACCCTTGACACTTGACCCCTCCTCCAGCCCCACCCCACCCCCTAGGTGGGATCTGACCCCAGCCTGGCCTGACTCCAATCCAGAATCTCTAGTCCGGTTGGTTTAGCCAGAATCCCTTGGACTTAGAAGTTCCTCCCGGCAATGTTCCACCCCCTGGCCCTCTCCTTGATCTTCCCTTAGGGATTCCGGTGTTTCTGGGGCCCTGCCGTCTTCCTCCTCCACTGCACAACGCGGCCCCTGCACCTACCGCCAGAGCCCCCCCCCCCAAAGTCCTCCCCACTGGAGTGCCGCTGGAATCCTTGTCTACACAGAGATTTACACAGCTTTGTTTTGTTTTTCTTTCCCTTTGCCTCTCTATTCCAAAGACACGCAGAGCCTAGACTAGGTTGTAAATCAGGATTACAAACCAGAGCCCATCCTATCCGGCCTCCCTCTCTCCTCCCCTTCGGCAGGTGCCGACGGGGACGCCTGCAGCCACACGCTCGGGGAAGGTATTTCCAGAGGGTGACCTGAGCCCTCGCAGGGCAGAGGGTTATTAATAGCCAAGCGGCCGGCCGAGCCCTGCCGGGGCGGGGCGGGGGAGGCATCGGGAGGGCGGAGCCGAGCGCCGCCGCCTGGGAGGAGAGAACATCCGGAGAGGCCCCTCCCAGCCTCCCCCAGCCTCCCCCGGGCCGGTGCGGAGCCCAGCTGTCCCCTAGGCGGATTCTCTGGGGCTGCTTCATCACCTCCGAATACTCCGGTGACAGGAGGCGCCTGCGGCTCCACCCCCAGCCCCCAGCAGCGAATAAATAGCAGGCTCCCAGCCCAGAAGCCAGGAGAAGTTTCTAGGCGCGTGTTCCTCAGTTTATTAAGCCCCTGGCTCCACTCTCCAGCTCCGTGGTTCTGGCTGCGCGCCTGGGCAGCTTCGGGAGGACCGTGGCTCGCTGATCTCCGGGTCCCTGGTGGGGGTATTCCACTGGGCTCAGCCAGGGAGCACCTTTGGGGGCTGGGACCCCAGCCTGGTGTGCACGAGCCGCCTTGGCCGTGGATGGTCCTGCTTCTCCCTGACCGAAGACTGGCATTTTCCCGAAGCTGAAGATAAGCCGGGAAGCCCAGCTCAGCTGCGTGACCTTGGGCAGGTGGTGCCTTCGCCCTGAGCCTCGGTTTCCCCTCTGAGCTCAGCAGCCGCCATGGCCGATGGGCAGATGCCGTTCTCCTGCCACTACCCGAGCCGCCTGCGCCGAGACCCCTTCCGGGACTCGTCCCTGTCCTCCCGCCTGCTGGACGATGGCTTTGGCATGGACCCCTTCGCCGACGACCTCACCGCCTCGTGGCCGGACTGGGCGCTGCCTCGGCTCTCGTCCCCGTGGCCAGGGACCCTGAGGTCGGGCATAGTGCCCCGGGGGCCCAACGCCGCGGCCAGGTTTGGGGTGCCCACCGAGGGCAGGAGCCCTCCACCCTTCCCCGGGGAGCCCTGGAAAGTATGTGTCAATGTGCATAGCTTCAAGCCCGAAGAGCTCATGGTGAAAACCAAGGACGGCTACGTGGAGGTGTCCGGTGAGTCGGGGCTGGGGGCTCGGGAAGCTGCGCCCACGAGGCTATAATTATGGAAAGTGCTCCTATCCCAGCTCCCAGGAGGAAGCTCACCCTGCCCCCGCTGCCAGGGCCCAGGCCAGGGACACAGAAAGCCGCCTGGATGTTTCAACAGAGACAGTTGAATGCAGAGGCCAGGCTAGGCTGACAGAGCAGGGAGACCTGGGCCCCTCATCCTGTCCTCTCGTGGGCTGGGCTGGGCTGTGACACCGTGGACGGCCTCCCACGCCTGGGATGAAAGAGCCAGGCCTGGACTGCCGAAGCTTTTGGCCCCAGAGTAAGCGTGTCCTTTAACTCCATTTCGTCACAAACGTGTTGATGTCGCCTTGCGTCTATAACTGGCACAGATTCCGTGCCTCCCCTTCATCACGGATCAACAAACGGGCTCCGTGGTGACTCCACAGATGCCAGTGGGTAACCCTGAGGGAGCGCTCGCCACCTCCTAGTCGCCGTGTCTAATGCTGCAGCGAACAGGACAGCACAGAAGGTCGGCTCCTGTTTGTCTCCTCCTCTTGTAGATGGCGAGCCTACCATACTTAGCCAAGGCTACCGGCAGCTCAGACCCAGGCTGTCTGGGGAGGGGAGGGCAGGGGACGGCAAAAGGGAGTGGATTTACCGAGCAGAGCCTGGCCTACAATGCTCTTCCAAAAGAATCCTCCAGCCCTGAGAAGCCAGTGCCTCGGCCCATTGTGCAGCTGAAGAGGCAGAGGCCCAGGCCGAGTGGGCCAAGGTCAGGCCGTGAGTCAGCAGCAGGGCCTGAGCCCAGTGTGTCCCGGATTCCAGGCCCAGGGCCTCGCAGCCGCTGCGCAGCCGGGGACAGGGGCACGCCGCGAAGGAGGAGACCGGGCTCCGGGCACCTGCGCTTCTCCCCAGGGCGGCAGAAGAAAGCTTGTGTGTGTGTGTGTGTGTGTGTGTGTGTGTGTGTTTCCCTTCCAATTAACGTTCCATTAAAGAGAGTGTGTTCCTGGCACAGGCCTGCAGGCCAGAGAATCCATCAGAGCCTCCGCAGGCTCAGGCTGGGCGGGGACAAGCCCCAGCGGTACGGCATGGAGGGGCGGCTGGCGGCAGAGGCTGGGGCGGGCGTGGGGCCCCGGCCATGCTGGGGCCACATGCTGACCAAGGGCACCGGCCGGGCTCCTGGAGCTGGCTGGGGATGCGGGCACTGGCCACTGATCGGCAGCATGCAGAGACCACAGGAGTTCTGTGCACTTTCCTTTCCCTGCCTGGAAATCGGGGTTCGGAAGGCTACGCCACAAGGTGTGGGGGTGATGCCTGTGATGTGGCCGGAACACAAGGCGTGGCTGCTGTCACTGAGAGGCTGTGACAGATGCTCATCGAGACCTGGGCTCCAGTCCCAGTACCGCTAGTTACCAGCCTGGTGGACAAGGACGAGAAAGGCTTTTAGGAGCCTCAGTGTCTCCATCTGCAGAATGGGGTCGTCATCCAGAGAGTTTGAACGTGAGCGTGAGTAACGCAAACACGTGTGTGTCAGATGGCGCTATACCAGCGTCCGCCCTGGCACTCCGTGAACACGTGACTCTTGTCATGGCTCCGCTGGTACGAACGTGAACCAGGGTCCTGGGGCTTTCAGGGTCCCATCCCTGCGTTCACTCCTGGAGCCCTGTGTCCAGCCCGGAAGGGCTTTTCTCCATCTGCTTTCGAAGGTGCCTCTTAGCAGGTGGGGCCTGGCAGCCCCTGGCTGAGATCCCTGCTAAGTATCTTACAGATCCAGAGGCTGTGCCGTGGAGCCTCAGTTTCCACGTGTGTAAAATGGGCTCAGTGAGCTTAAATAAGACAGAGGACAAATTCGTTTCCATGTGCAGTTTACAAAATCCTCTGAGGACACACCGGGCTTTCGTCCAAGAGGTTTTGAAGATTGACATCCGGGGCTTGGTATAAAGCAGCTTCGGGGGGAAGTCAGGAGTCAGGTCCGGTCTCCCATCCCACACCGCGTGCTGACAAGCCGGCTCTCCCACAGCCACTTGGCCTGGGCCCTGGGCCAGCTGCCTGCCTGCCTCAGCTCACTGGCTCCTCCCAAGGACCTCCTGGGAAGTAGGGGGTGGGGGGAGGTTTATCACTCAGCCCACTTTGCAGATAAGGAAACTGAGGCCCAGAGAATGCCTCACCTGCGATCACCTCCTTCCTCGTGACAGTGCCCGAGACTCAGAGCCAGGTCTTCCTGGGAGGTGCTGGGCTGGGCTGGCTGGGTCTGCCTCCGACAGGGTGGCCCCGGCCGGATCTCGCTGCTGGGAAGCCTCTGCTTTGCTATTGGTCTCACGAAGCCATGGGCTGGGTTGGTATTGGCCAAGTGATGTGCTTTCAGGCCGCAATGGTGTATGGGAGATGAAAAGGGGGAGGTTAGAGTTTTAGAAGGCACCGGAATAAAACGAAATTAGAAACAGCTCCCTCTGCTGCAGGCCTTATCAGAGCCTTGAATGTTTGTCGGGGTTGAGAGCCAGGCCCGTCTTATCTGACCACGCGCGAGCGTCTCCTTCCAGCAAAACCTTTGGAAAATGCTGGGCTAGGTGATCTCGGTCGCACCTCGCCCTCCCCCACCCTGTCGGAGCCACCAGCCAAGAAATGTTCTCTTCCTGGGACACTGGGCCAGAGCTGGCTAAGGAAGGAACTGGAAAACCCCGTGGCCTCGTTCCGCCCCTCCTCCTTAATCCCAGGGCCCCTGGAAACAGCGCCTTCCTTCTTTAGCCCAGCCAATCGCGTTCCCTGGAGAGCGAACGCCGCCTGCTCGGGGCACCTGCCGTCCCCCTAAGGCTCCGTGGGACAACATTGGCCACCAGGGGCTGAGTTCTTTCTTTAAAACTCTGCAGGACTGCGCTGTGCTGCTTACAAACGTGGTAGA
This sequence comes from Sylvilagus floridanus, assembly GCA_949820135.1. Lineage (NCBI taxonomy): Eukaryota > Metazoa > Chordata > Mammalia > Lagomorpha > Leporidae > Sylvilagus > Sylvilagus floridanus. The sequence goes on along the minus strand of OX463233.1, from coordinate 168,450,752 downwards.
AAATCTAGAGTAGGAGGCAAAATAAGAAATTCAAAACCACTCATAAACCTTAAACAATCTCGGCATGCAAACGGTCCAGCAGTGAAGCCTCAGGACCAGCCTCTTAGCCACACCGCCATGGAAGCAGCCTAGCCACCTGCCCCATCCCCCCATTGCAAGCCTTGGAGCTGCTCTTGCTTAGAGCCCCTCCTCTCCCTGATGCTCGGACCCCCTGCGGAGCGCCGCCTGGGAGGAGCAGTCCTTTCTCCAGACTTCCAGATGAACCACAGGCGTCCACCCTCCCACGCATTTTCACAGCCCACAAGGTGATTCTGCGATTCCCTCTCAGTCACTCCTCCCAGGAACCCAGGAAGGTGGGCGTGCTCACCCCCATTTCAGAGAAGAAAAAACTGAGGCCCCGGAGAAGGGTAGAAGTGTGCTGGGGAATGTCAGAGCAGGGACCCCAGTCCGCACCCCAGTGACCGGAAACCCACCAGCCGGCCTCTGAATCCGTGTTGCGATGCCTCCTAGCTGTGTGACCCCCACCGTGTCCCTACACCTCTCTGAACTCGGCTTTCCCCGTCCCTAAAGTGGCAAGGACGGATGAGGCTGCCCTCTGTGGCTGCTGTGAAAGATCCTGGAGTGGACAGAGGCAGATCTGCGCTCGGCAGAGTGGGTGACGCAGGGTCAGCACCCTGCTTACAACTAGGGGGCGTGCCCTGAGCCCGCGGCAAGCTGAAAACACCATGAAGTCCCAAATGCACTGAAGAATTGAATCAGCAAAACCACCAAAGATTGTCTCGGCCCAGCCTCCCATACACATGCGCTCAGAACACTCCAGGGGCACACAGTTGTCAAGAGAATCTAGGGGCCGGCGCTGGGCGCTGAGGTGTAGCGGGGAAAGCTGCCACCTGCAGGGCTGGCATCCCATATGGGCGCCGGTTCGAGTCCTGGCTGCTCCACTTCCGACCCAGCTCCCTGCTATGGCCTGGGAAAGCAGTAGAAGATGGCCCAAGTGCTTGGGCCCCTGCACCCACCTGGGAGACCCAGAAGAAGCTCCTGGCTCCTGGCTTCAGATCAGCACAGCGCTGGCTATTGGCAGCCATCTGGGGACTGAACCAGCGGATGGAAGACCTCTATCTCTCTGTCTCTGTCTTTAGCTCTTTCTGTAACTCTTTAAAATAAATAAAATAAATCTTAAAAAAAAAAAAACACAGAATCTAACACAAAGCCTGCTCTGCCACTGAGTGTGAGGATCGTGTAATTGATTGGATGCTGCACTGAAAAACAGAAAACAAGCGGCATTATGAAGCCGAGAAATGAAGTCAGGCACTGCCTGTGGAAATTTGCTATGATCCTCCTCCTCCTCCTCCTCCTCCTCCTCCTCCCCAGCAGTTAGGATTCCAGGGGGCAAAAGGCCTGAGTCAGAGGCGTTGGCCTGTCCCCAGGGAAAGCAGGCCTCGGGAGGACCAGGCTCTGGGGGCGGGGATGTCCTGGCCAAGGGTTCCCCTGGCCACAAGGCTGTGCTAGAGCGGGCGGCCGGTGGGCACGGGGCCGGCAGGCAGCTTCAGCTGTGTGGGAGCAGCCACGGGGTCACAGAAGAGCAGTTTAAAAATGAGCGCGTCCAGCCATGACCCCGGCTAGTGGGAGAATAGAAGGTGGTCCTTCCAGGGAGCGATTTAGCAAATCAGATCCAGCCTTCGGAATTGTCGAGCTTGGGATCAGTCCTGCAGGAGTCACCGGGCCTGGCGGGAGGTCCGGCTGCTAGAACGTTCCGAGCAATGCTGTGTCTTCCGAGGTTGGAGCCCTACTCCATGCCCAACAGCAGCAGCAGGCTGGGCGAGCTGGCACACACCACTGCAGTGGAATCTGTGCGACCCTGGCAGTCACTGGTCCAAGAATATTCGGTAATACGGGAAAATAAGTGTATTACCCAAAGAGGAGAGCAGGCTGCAAGTGTAATACATAGCATGATTGGATTGGATAACTGTGTGGTATAAAGCTATATAACTTGTACACATGTCTAGGAAACAGAAAGTTCTAGAACATACCCAAGCCTGTTACTAATGGCTTCCTCTGAGCGACAGATTTTGTCTTCTGTATTTTCTCACATACGCATGCACTGTCTCAGCACTATAAAGAAGTAATTAATGAAGGCCTCACCTCTACGCGGTCACCTTAGAGAGATCTGGGCTGCAACAATGCACTGTTTCCCACAGGCTGTTTAGGGTCTGGCCAAGACTGACACTTGGTTGGCAGCAGCCCCCAGTCACAGCCTCCCTTCCGGGTCATCCTCACAGCCGGTAAGGAAAGTGGGCTTAGGTACATCTGTGGGGCACACGGGGGGGCTGCGTGCTCACACCACTGGAGTTTCTGGACCGACCCCTAAGCCACCCAATGAAGGCAGGTGCAGAGCAGGATTTGAATCCAAGCCCTAAGCCCCAGGCAGTGCCGCTGGGCCACAGATGCTGACATGTGCTCTTCCTCTCCCTTCCAGGCAAACACGAAGAGAAGCAGCACGAAGGGGGCATCGTCTCCAAGAACTTCACGAAGAAAATCCAGTGAGTAACCGGGCGCGTGGGTCTCAGTGGGGCAGTGGAGGAAGAGGGCGCTCGCGCTTCGCAAATGTGTTTATCCACGTATTTACTGAGAGCCAGAGGTAGACAGGGACCTCATGTGCACTGATTCACTCCGCCAAATGCCAGGACGAAGCCAGGAGCCCAGAATTCCATCAGGGTCTCCCAGGTGGGTGGCAGAGACCCCTCCCCGCCCCGCCGCTTGAGGCTGCATCTGTTGCCTCCCATGATCTACAATAGCAGGCAGCTGGAACTGGATGCACACCTGGGATTCCGACCCCGAGTGGCATCGTAACCGCTGTGCTAAACGCCACTCCTGGGGCATCTCTTGGGAGACACCCACTGTGGGGCAGGAAACTGAGCCCAAGAGAAGAAAGGGGAGAAGGTGCTGCAGCAAACCTGCAGCGGGGGCCGGGCAGGGGCCGCACCTGGAGGGTGCCGGCTCACCTGCTCAGCCCCCTGGGAGGTGGGCGTGAACGACCCCCTTCTATGGATGAAGGGGCCGAGAGGGAGCGAGGCAGAATAACACACGCACACCAGGCCTAGCGCCAGGGCGTCAGCCTCCACGGCACGTGGCTGATGGAGAGTCCTCCCTGCCACCAAGACAGACCCTGCCTTGAAGCCCTGCGTGAACCAACAGAATCTTCTGAAAGCTGCCTGCTGGGCCTCAGCCATGGCCAGGACAGAGGGCACCTCCTAGGGCAGTCCCCCAAAGTCTTGTTGGAAGGCGCTGTGCTATGGAGATGGGGGATGGGCACAGAGGAAGGGAAGGGTGGAGCCTGGGGAATCAGGAGCGCAGTGAGAAGGCCATCTGTGACTCAGAGCCACCTGGAGCCCCTAACTGACTCGGAGCACGCTGATGGCGGCTGAACTCACGGGACAGCTGCTGGTGCTCCACCCGCACCTGCTCCTGGCTCAGCGTCACTGTACTGGGTGCACCTGCGGCTGTGAGGTCTCTGCCCAGGCACCCTTGCAGCAAAGGCGCATGTCAGTGGGGAGAGAGGCCTTGTGTTAGCTGCCTCCTTGAATGAGGGGAAATGGAGTGTGGCCCAGGGAAGGCGCACAACCTGAGGCCGAATCCCCTACTCTGCCTCGAAGCAGCAGGTGTGGCTCCCAGCCTTGCAGTTACCAGCTGAAAGTGAGCTGGGGCGGGGGCGGGGGGGCGTTTGGATTACAGCTGCTGCTGTGGCTGAGGCTTCGCTCCACCCCCAGTGCTAGCACAGAGCAGAATCCTGCAGCAGCTGAGTCCTGAGGCTTCGTTCAGCTTCGGCCCCCCCCCCCCCCCCCCCCCCCCCGCTCCTGCCCATTCCCGGGCCTCCGTGCGGACACTTCCTGATAAGGCAAACACCAGGCTGTTTTTAATTCGCGCTCGCTGGCTGGCGTGCCTGGTGACCCTCAGCCCTGAGTGGTTCAGCGCCCAGATCCAGCACAGCTTGGGGGCGGCGCGGCAGAGGGAGCGGCTGGAGCAGAGGCATCAAGACAGAGCCCCACGCAGAGCCCATGGGTAGTCCTCCCCAAAGGCGCTGTGTCCATGGGTTTTCCCAGCTCCAAGGTCGCGCTGGGAGTTCCCTGAGCGGTGAAGGCACCCAGGTTGCTCAGGACAGGGCTACTACTCAGTTGGTGCTGGGTTGATTGTTAAAATACAAAGGAGCCATTTGTATCCTGCCCTGGCCTGTCAATCAAAGGGACTCCAGGCTCTCCATCCCCTCTGATTGGGGAAGGCTCAGCTGGCCTGGTTGTCCCATAATTTGTTTTTGTTTTAAGATAGAAGAAATAGTGTAAAGATTTATTTGAAAGAGAGAGAGACAGATCTTGCATCTGCTGGTTCACTCCCCAAGTCCACCACAATGGCCAGGGTTGGCCTAAGCCAAAGCCAGGAGTTAGAAACTCCATCTGGACCTCCCACATGGGTGGCAGGACCCAAGCACTTGGCCATCTTCTGCTGCCTTCCTGGTGCATGGGAGGGAGCTGGATGGGAAGTGGAGGAGCTGGGACTCTTTCGGGGCTCCCCCATGGGGTGCCGGTGTCGCAGGCTGTAGTTTCATGTGTCCCGCTGGCTTGTTAAAGGTTTTCACCGTGGGCCCTGGTGTCGGGAGTTCTGGCTCCACAGTAAAGTAAAGGGGTGACTGAGCGGCTTCCGTGCCTGCTTCGAGCCTCTGACCTCCCAGACTGGAGCGTGGGGGCCAGCGGCAGGGTGTGAGTGAGGCGCTTAGCCCAGGGCACAGGCTCAGTGTTTGGTCCGTGGGAACTGGCATGACTAAAAGACTCCGCAGGCTGCAATCTCTCAGGAACCCCAGGACTCTGGGGCTGTGTCCGCACTGGTGACGCCGGGGCGTCAGGCTGGCATCCGGGACAGCTCCGAGCCCGTCTCCGGAGGCCTCTCCCAGGAAAAGTGCTGGTCGCTTAGGGGACCAGGCAGCTCCTTCAGCCAGGCGGGGATTCTTGGAGATTTCCCACAGCTGCTAGCCTTGGGCTGGGATGTTCTTCCCAAAGGCCCTGCTCTGGGAGGTCTTGGAAATGGCCTCTCAGATTGGGGGCAGGGCAAGGACTGCAGCCTGGCTCTTGCCCACTCCCAACTTGGATGAGCGACCAGGAAGGAGAGGATGCTCAGAGCTAAAGCAGATCTCCTTCTCCCTGCTGCGCGGGGGTCGGATCCTCTGCCGTGCCTGCTAAGAGGCTGTAGGTCTCCCCTTGCTTCATCTTTAAGGGAATCCCATTGGGTCGGTGTTTGCAAGCCCATCTTGTGGATAAAGAAACTGAGACTTGAGGCTGATGGGACTCAGTGAAGGGCTCAGCCAGTCGAGAGCAGATCTGGAATATTATTCAGTCTTCACAAAGGATGGGGAGGGGGAGGGCTGACATTTGCAATGACAGGGATGGAGGTCCGGGACATTACACCAAGGGGCACAAGCCAGGCAGGGCGAGGGAAATACTTGCTTTTACGTAGAATCTAAAGTCATCAAACTCGCAGGAGGAGAAAGGAAGGCAGTGGCAGCGGCCAGGGGCTAGGGGAAGGGCAGCCAATGGGCTTAAGGAGTTTTCAGGTGTGCAAGAGGGGTAGGTTCTGGAGATCCGAGCACAACCAACAGCACTGTAACATACAGCTGAAATCCGCCAAGAGGGTAGACCTTGAATCTCATGCACACACGGACATGCACACTCGTGCACACACAGAGCGGGAGCAATCTGGAAATGCACACTCAGTTTCCACAGTGCACAGTCTCCATGGCATTTCCCATAGACCCCCCTCACCTGCATGGATTTCAACCTTTTTTTTTTTTTTTGTACAACATAAACTCATCTTTTAATTCCACTTTGCACAAACTTTTTGAGGAGCCTCCTATACACAATTTGATGTGACCGTCACAACGTGATAAGGCTAAGCTGTCTTTGTATTTTTTTTTATGAAAAGAGCAGTAAGGGATTGGAAGGAGGTGGAAAGCCCCTGTCTTCCTGGCTGGTTAGCGTTGCAGTGCAGAACAATCCCTTCGCTGTTTTTTTTTTTTTTGCCTTCTGCGCTCACACGCCTGTACTGTGCTTTGCTGCAGACATTTCTGTCTTAGATCAACTCGCTTTGGATGAAGTTAAATTCTCATCACTGCAGAAGGCGATCGGGAAGCCAGCCCAGTGACGGGCAGCTGGGGGTGAGCTCTGAGCTGACCCTGGTGACTGCCTGAGGGCCTGGTGCTAAGTGCAGCCCTGTTTGTTAAAGGCACACAGTCACTCGGACGAGCTGTCCGTCCCTTTAGATGTAAGTGCAAGGCTTGAAAAGCTTGGAAGAGACAGAACTTCCTAGCAGGCGGGGTCAGCCTGGAGGCCTATAGCTGAGACACCCGGGACAGGTCTAGTCCTGCCCCCTGGGCCTCAGTTTCTCCCTGTGGGCCTGGAGAGTCAGGAAGAGCCCTGCGGTGGCTCTGTGACACTGCCACCTGTGTAATGTCCCCATACCTGTCGGGATGCTGACTGCCCTGCTATTTTGATTTTTTAAGATTTATTTATTAGAAAGAGTGACGGAGAGAGAGAAAGAGATCTTTCACCTGCTGGTTCATTCCCCAAATGGCCACAACAGCCAGGGTGGGGCCGGGCCAAAGCCAGGAGCCAGGGGCTTTACCTGGGTCTCCCACATAGGTGGTAGGGACCCAAGTCCCTGGGTCATCATCTACTGCCTTCCCCAGGCACATTAGCAGGAAGCTGGTTGAAGTGGAGCAGCTGGGACTCGAGCCAGTGCTCAAATACGGGACACTGGGCTCCCAAGCTGCAGCTTGACCAGCTGCACCACAGTTCCAGCCCCTGCAATGCAGTGTTCACACCACTCAAGCGTTAGGTGCTATGATTTTCCCCTCTGGCCTACCAGGAAGTAGCTGCAGGGAGGCAGGACCCCAGCCCCAAAGCTGACAGTCAGGAAGGGTCCACATTGGAAAGCTGCTCCACGGGCCTGCGAAGCCCACGCCTGAACGGTGGCCACCCTGGGACAGTGGACCGGGTGCCTGCTGGCTGACGTGCGGATGGTGAAGCAGAGCCAGCCCCGCCATGGCAGCAGGAGGGAGGTCTGAACGTTTGGCCCCGGGTCTGCATCAAAAGCTGGACTTGACAGACCTCCCCCCCCCCGCGCCCGGGGTGTCTGGGCTCCTGTGACTCCAGGTTGCTGTTTGCAGCAAGAAAAACAAACACAAAACCACCCTCCCTGGCCCTTCAGGGTGGGCTTGCCCCACGCCTTGGTTCTTTCATCAAGAACCCTGCATTGAGGACAGGCAGAGCCAGCCCTGCCCACTGCGAAGACCTCCGGTGACTGAACCCCGGCTTCCCCTCCACCACCTGTCGTGCAGTCTGCTGCCAGGGGCGGCCGCCGTGCAGCCCTGCGGTTGGCCACTCTGAGCCTGGAGACCAGGACCCAGTCCCAGCTCCCACCTGCCGCTCACCGGCTGGGTGCCCTTGGGCCCCCTTTCTGGCCTCAACTCGGTCCTCCGCAAATTCCGGAGAGCGGTGGCACCTGCCTGGTTAGCCGCTAAATCAGACGATCCAGGAGAAGCACCTGGCACACAGAACGGGCTCAGACGTCAGAGTCTTCGCTAGGTTTTATCGACAGCTGCCTCCCCATGGGGTCATCCCGCAGCTTCGATAGTGTGCTGAAGAACGCACGTCCCACTCAAAATAAGAACCCCAAATTCATAAAAACATCAAAGCAAGAACCAGTCTCATGTGCAGCAGATCCCATCTTTGATGCTTTTGCACTATTGAGCTGGCAATTTGATTTTCCCCAAATCTTTGTTTAGTGATCTGTGAAATGGGCATATCAGTGCTTCCCTATCGGGCATACTAGACTCTAATGAAGCTCCAACCAAGCGATTCTACCAATGAATTTAGGGGAAAAAACAGTTATGAGCTGCTAGGAAATATTTAAGGCTCATTCTTTTTTTTATTATTATTAAGATTTATTTATTTGAAAGACAGAGTTAGAGAGAGGGAGAGACAGAGACAAAGAGAGAGACCTTCCATCTGATGGTTCACTCCCCACATGGCCACAACGGCTGGGGCTGGGCCAGGCCGAAGCTGGGAGCCAGGAGCTTCTTCCAGGTCTCCCAGGTGGGTGGCAGGGGCCCAAGGACTTGAGCCATCTTCCGCTGCTTTCCCAGACGCACTAGCAGGGAGCTGGATCGGAACCGGAACAGCAAGGACTGGAATTCGTGCTCGTATGGGAGGCCGGTGTTGCAGGCTGTGGTTAACCTGCTGCACCACACGCCAGCCCCCCAAAATATTTTCTTTCGAAGCAGTGAAAGGACGCTTGTGCTGGGTTAAAGGCAGTGACTAACATCTCCTGCTTCTCCTAGGCTTCCGGCGGAGGTGGATCCGGTGACAGTGTTCGCCTCGCTCTCCCCGGAGGGGCTGCTGATCATCGAAGCCCCCCAGGTCCCGCCCTACGCGCCTTACGGAGAGAGCAGTTTCAACAGTGAGCTGCCCCAGGACAGCCAGGAAGTCACCTGCACCTGATCAGCAGCCTTGGCGCATCCCTGTTCCTCCCCCCACCCCAGGCTTCTCTGATTGTGGGGTACATAACTTTAGCTGAACTCCGTTTTAGTGCATCCAAAGTGTTGGGGGGTGGGGGAACGACCACAAACTCCCTGGATAGTGTAGTAATAGATCTCTCCACAAGTGGGCGCAATTGGCAAGCCATGCTTGGTTGCGTTAGGTCAAATACTGGTTTTTCTTTGCCCTTGTTTTTTTCTACTTTGATGACAATGTTGCACATTCTGTTGCTGCCAAACAAACAAATGGGGACTTAATATTTCACATCGGATCTGACCTTGCCGCGAAGGCACACATTGCTTCTCTCTGGGGGCCTCCCCATCACCCAGATCCCTACACTGGCTTCCTGTTTCCGTGCCTGCTGAGTGGCTTGGTGGAGGGGGTGCCGGGGCTCAGCCCACCGTGTTGCTCCATCCCTGGCCTGCGAAAGACTCTAGACAGATCCTGTGTCCCCACCAACCACATGGAAAGAAGCAGTGCCTTCTGCCCTGCGCCCGGACATTTGCAGCCCATGCTTGAGGTCCCCCAGGACGCTGTCGACCCCATGGCTCATTCTCTGGCTAAGCTCCACCCCTTCTGTCCAAGTCTCGATTTACAGAGGAACCAAGCAAAGGCCAGGCAGCCTGGCACATGGGCCAGTGGGGCTGTGTATGTGGGCGGGGCGTGTGTGTCCTTACTGTTTGAGTTGTGCTGTTGTTTAGGGGACAATAATGGTAAATAATTAATAATGATAATAATAAAGGAGCTGATGTTCTTAGCCTTGTGTGCTTCTTATGAGGCCCTGCATGCCACAGCGGCTCTCGTCCTGGACTCCCCTTCTGTGCACACCCATAAATATCCACCTGGGGCTTAAGTCAGTGTGAATTTCCCGACACTTAGCACAGATCGAGTGCTCACCGGTGCCCTGTGCCAGCGGCCTCGCTCCCTGTCACCCTGCACAGTGCAGGGTCTTGGCTCTGGCCACCCCAGAAACTGCAACAGTCCCCTCGGCCGGTGTGGCCCTGTCCCCCTTCCTAACAGGGCCTTGTTTTCTTCGGACAGCACTGCCCCCAGCCTCAGAGGATAACTGAGCATCAGTCTAAGTTCATCATGGCCATTCTGTTCCCCACGGCAGGGGACTGGTCTTAGGGTAGACATGTGACATGGTTCTGACTGATGATATAAAAAGTCCCCTGGAAGTTTCTGGGAAATATTTTGCTCAGTGAAAAAAGAGAAAGTCCGATGAGAAGCCCATTTTACCTCTCTTTCTGGACATCGTCACATGGTGATGAGATGCTTGGAGCTGCTGCAGCCATTTTGCAATCACAGGGTGGGCTCTGAGTTGTCAGAGATGCAGGGAAGAGGATGAAACTACGCTGGATTCTTGATGGTGTCAAAGCTGAAAATCCAGCTCTGACATCACTCAGCTCTAAACACCGTGTTGAGATATTTTTGTCTAAGCCACTGCTCATTGGGCACTGGTGCCTGTAGCCAGAGCGTGTCTAGCCCACGTTGGTTATCTAGCTCCAGAGAAGGGTCCGGTGAGAAGAAAGGGACTTTGCGCTCTGTTCCTCCGTTGCCGACAGTCCATCCTCCGCCCCGTGCCTGGCTGCCCCCTCCTCACCACCGTGTCCTCAGGTCTCCCCCAGATTCCACTTCCCCACCCTCCCCCCCTGCTGGCTCAAGTCCTGCGGTGTGGCGAGAGGCACCCCCAGGCGAGAGCGCCTGCTCCATCCGTCACGCTGCCTTCTTGACGCGTGGCGTGCGGTGCACCAGGGGCAAGAGCTATTTATCGAATGGAAGAAGAAATGACTGACGGATGGGCAAAGGGATGATGAGTGTGAGTCACCTGGGGAAATCAGGCTGCAGGCATGACTCAGGCTCCAGAAACCTGGTTCGTGTTCAGCTCTGGGAGCTTCCAGCTCAGAGGCACAACACTTGGCATCAGAATAAATGACCGGACCCTTCTCCGAGCTCTCCAGCGGGAGAACAAAGGAATATTGCCCTGAGCCCTCACTTGGATGCTGCTGGGACAGGGGATGTCTGGAACCCACTTCCGCCCTCCCCCTTGGGCCAGCCCCCCCAGAGTTCTATCTGCAGCCCCCCCCCCCCAGTTCTATCTGCAGTGACCCCCCCCCCCAGCTCTATCTGCAACTCACACCTCCGCCCCTCCCAATGCCAGCCAGCCGGCTGCCAGCGATGATTTATGGAGATGACTCGACTTGACCTTGAAGGGAAGAAACAAATTAACGTGTCTGGAAGTCAATTCCGGGAATCAGTGGCTGCTTTCTCCTCCGCCCCCTCCCGCCCGGCCCCTTGGGGTATGCATCAAAATGTGCAAAATCAGTACTGTCTCTGAACCCAGGCAACACCTGAAGCTGGTAGGGCAGAGATTCCCTCCCGCCCGATGCCCCAGGCTCTGGAACTGGGGGAAGGTGGGGGGGTGTCTCAGGGCCTGACGTGGGTTCGGCTCTCGGGGTGCTGAGAGCTGACCGGGTCACCCCGGTTGCCAGGAAGTTGGCCCATGCGCTCTAGCGCCAAGGTCTTCCCAGGGCAGCGGCCGTGGGGGGCTCGGTGGCTGCTGGGGCAAAGGTGAAGAGTGGCCACACAGGACGTGAGAGCCACTGCTGCTCTCCAGGGGCTACTTGGGCCTGGAGAAGGGTGAAGACGCCAAGCCCCGTCTTCCGTGTGGGCGCCTTGAGTGCGCATGCTCAGCTGGAACTCAACCCGTGTGCCCAGGCACCAAGGTGCAGGTGTCCAAACATTGAAATACTCCAGTGCCACTTGGGAAATAGCGCTGCCTGAGGCTTCAACCCCCTTACCCCCCTCCTACCCCAGCTGTAGAGCAAGTACAGGACTCACCCTCAGTGCCTGGGGCGGGGGCGGAGCTAAGATGGGAGACGCAGGTGGTGGAAATGAAATCTGTCCCCTCAGGAAACTGACCATGGTCCGCAGCCTCTGAGGGGATTCTGATGTCACTGGCCCCGCCTGAGGCCTGAGCACGGGTGCTGTTGGAAAGCTCCCCAGCAGATTGTAAATTGTAACCAAAATGAAAAGAATCATTGGAAAACTGGGTGTGGGGTGGGGGCTGCATGGGTAGAACCTTCCCGGAGGAAGCCTGGATCCAGCCTGGGCGGGGCAGTCACTGGCGCCTTCTGGGAAGAAATAGGAGGCCAGGTGGCAAATTAAAACCCGCTGTATGTTTTCCAATAAATAAATAAATAAAACGAATGCTGTGGTCGCCAGTCAGGGCCTCAGGTTCTTTATCTGTACAATGGGACTGATTTTTCGCTGCCCTGAATCCCCTCAAAGACTTGCTGGGACCGGCGCCGTGGCTCACTAGGCTAATCCTCCGCCTGCGGCGCCGGCACACCGGGTTCTAGTCCCGGTCGGGGCGCCGGATTCTGTCCCGGTTGCCCCTCTTCCAGGCCAGCCCTCTGCTGTGGCCCAGGAGTGCAGTGGAGGATGGCCCTAGTGCTTGGGCCCTGCACCCTATGGGAGACCAGGAGGAAGCACCTGACTCCTGGCTTGGGATCAGCGCGGTGCGCCAGCTGCAGCAGCCTCTAGGGGGTGAACCAACGGAAAAAGGAAGACCTTTCTCTCTATCTGTCTCTCTCACTGTCCACTCTGTCAAAAAAAAAAAAAAAAAGACTTGCTGGGCAGATTGGCGAAAGCATGCGCAGACCAAACAGGACTCCGGCTTCGTTATCATCAGCACCCCAGCCCCAGGGAGTGGGCAGGAGGGCAGCTGGATCCAAGGAGCAGCTGTCTGGGAGGGAGTGCCCAGTGACCCGGCACCATGGGCCGTGTCCCTTCTTCCTTGTTGGTGCTCCGTCAGAGCTGCATGACTCGCTGGCTTGTTTGGGATGGTGAGTGACAGCTGACAACATCCGCAGCAGACACAATGACAGAGCTGTCAACAGGCACAGGTGCACGCACGGAGACACCCACGCCCACGCACATGTGCTATCTAAGCCGGTGTGCACACAGTTGTTGGAGGATGAAGAATGTCTTCGCAGAGGCGACCGAAACAGAAACTTTCTGGGCGTGTCCACTAGATGAGCAGCACCCAGGGTGGGTTCTGAAAGAATGGGGAGGGGAGGGTTCTGCAGACCAGCACTTTCGGGGGGCGCTGGGTTAGACTTCCGTAAACCTTTTAGCTTTTTCATTCTGCCTGTGTGTGTTGTGAACATCCTGGGGGAAGCTGGAGCTGGTAGCCATCACCCTGTAACAGTGTAGCGATATTATCATCCCAGTTTCTGAGAGTCAGAAGTTCAGCTGAGGCTTAGCTGGGTCACTCCCGCTCAGGGGCTCACGCGGGAGTGCCACCGCCGAGATGGCGGCCAGGACTGTGGTCGCCTGCAGGCCTGCCTGGGGCTGAAGGGCCGGCCTAGACTCTCACTCTCACGGCCGTTGGCAGGAGGGAAGGTGTCTCCATGGGACTGCTGGAGTGTCCCCTTGACATTACAGGGTCTCCCCTGGAGCAAGTGATCCAAGAGTAAGCAGAGTGAGGTGGAAGCCAGTGAGTCTTTGTGACCGTGGAGCCCTGGGTGGGTGGGTCTGGATTTGTCCTGAGCTGAGGAACGAGCACAGGGTTTGACTGCTCCATACACTGGACACTCACTGGCTCACGTCTTTCCTTGGGGTGGTGCAGGTAGACTGGCCCATAGGGATGTCAACATCAAGGTCCTTGGCCCTGGGCACACGGTGGCTCTTGTAGCTCCTGGACAACAATCCCGAGAGTTAGGTGCAAACCCCAGCAGGGAGAGCACCCAGGACGCAGGAGAAGGAGCACAGGGGGTCTGTGCAGGCCACGGGCCGTGTCTGGCGGATGACAGGGAGTGCTGAAACGGCCCTGGGCAGGGGATCAGCTGGACGATGGCTGGAGCCTCTGCAGCCGTAACTGTCCCGCTCCTGAAGACAATGGCTCATCACAACAGCAGGAAGTGGGACAAGCTGGCCTCCAGCATTTAAATAAATACGAACTTGCATTTGTGTTTCATTTATTTTAAAATATCACTAAATTTTTTTTAAAAGAAGCCAGGTGTTCAAGCTATTTTTCCTTTTTTTAAAAATGTTTGTAAATGTGTTTTATTTTTGTGAAAGGCAGATGCCGCAGAGAGGGAGAGACTCAGAGAGATCTTCCATCCGCTGGTTTACTCCCCAGAAGGCTGCCACAGCCAGGGCTGGGCCAGGCCATAGTCAGGGGCCAGGCACTCCATGTGCCAGGGGTCCATGCACTTGGGCCATCTTCTGTTGCTTTCCCAGGAGCCTTAGCAAGGAGCGAGGTCAGAAGCTGAGCAGCAGGGACTTGAACCAGCGCCTGTGTGGGCTTAACTCACTGTGCCACAACAGCAGCCTCTCTGTGCTTTCCCGCTAAGGACTAAATGCTTCTCCTTAAACGTCAGCTGTTGGACCCTGCCCCCCAGGATGGTCTTAGGAGGTGAGGGCTTTGGGAGGTGACCAGGGCATGAGAGTGGAGCACTCATGAATGCAATTTGTGCCGTTATAAAAGCGACCGCAGAGGGCACGCTCAGCCTCCTTCGAGGGTACGGGAGAAGCCAACCACCTGTGGCCCCCTGGCGTCCTCGGCCATAGGAGCCCCTTTATTTGCCCAGCAGCTGTCACCTCACAGCACCTTTTCATGTTTCCATCACTTCACGGCCAGTCCAGGAAGTGGGTGGTATGATTGCAGTTACAGGGAGCTCAGAGAGGGAAGCTGTCTCCCCAAGGTCGCACAGGAAGTAGGAAGCACGTCAGAGTTTCACCCCAGGAGTGTCTGACCCCAAAGCCCATGCTGATTCCTGCGGGCCCTGCTCTGTCCAAGGTGCCCGAGCACCAGAGGAGCTGGGGCTTAGCCCGGCACTGAGGTCTATGGAGCAAACAACACAGCGTTGTCATGAGCTCATCTGCTCCACCTTGCTCCACCCTGTTCCTAATCCGGGCTCCTGACCTCGGGAACTCATTTCCCAGGCAACCGGAGTGATGCAACAAACAGAGGCGGAGTCGCCAACTGAGAGCTGAGCCTGCCCCAGGCAGGATGGCCAGGCAAGCCCAGGACAGTGGCTGACGTCCACGGGGCTCTAGCCCAGAACGTTCCTTTTACAGAGTTAGCACCATGTGCCCTGATGAGCCATAGGAACCCAACACTCGTCCTGGTGGGGCCACCTGGAGCCGGAAGCCTTGGAAGAAGACAGTAACCTGCCCTGGTCACCAGACACCTGCTGCATGGACCCAGGTTCCATGCACGGCCCTGAGAATTACTAACTCAGCCCACGTTTCATCTTGAAGTCCTTCACTCCGGATGTGCCAGTCTCTGAGCCCTTCCTACTCCCTCCCACGCCTCCACATGGATCTGAGACTGTGTACAGCACAGGCTGTTTTACCTGACCCCGCCATCTTTATTCAATTATTGTTTATTTTTATTATGGTGCAAGATCTAAAATGCACATCGTTTCTGCAGCTCAGTGGCATTAATGACTTTCACAATGTTGCGCAACCCTCTCCATTTGTCATCTCCAAAACTTGTCATCATCCCAAACAGAGAGTGTAAACAACAAGCGCTTACTGCCCATTCCTCCCTCCCCCTCCCAAGTTTTGTGATTTTGCTTCCCGTCTCGGAATGCGTCCACTGTAGACATTCCCACCAAGTGGAACCACACAGTCTTTGTCCCTTGTGTCTGGTTTTGTTCACGTAGCGTGCTGCTATCAAGGTTCGTGTTGGGACTTCATTCCATGGCTGGAATGGGGGACTGCAGATCAGCTATGGGAGCGATGGACATTCCACCTTCTACTCAAACCCAACAGCCAGAGTGGTCCCGGGGAATGACTATCCAGGGGCTGGCATGCTTCACTCAGACCCTCCCATGGCTCCTTAGTGGTCCAATGAGAGAAAAAGCTGCAGTTCCTGTAATGGTTAAAGAACCCTACAGCCCTCCCACACAAGCACTGCCCGCTGAACCTCCCAGCCTCACCATCCCCGCCCTCCCCACTCTATTCCTCCCTGTAGTGTGAGTGCCCCAGGTACACTGCACCCCAGGGCCTTGGCTCTCACTGTCCCTTCTTACCCCAGACACCTGCCTGGTCTGACCCTTCCCCTCCTTCAAGGTTTGCTCAAATGTCACCATATGAGGCTCATCCTGAACACCCTATTTAAAAATACAAATGCCCCCCCCAACCTTGGTTCCCCCGTCACATCTATTTTTTTAAAAAGATTTATTTTATTTATTTGAAGGACAGTTACAGAGAGAGGTCGAGACAGAGAGAGGTCTTCCATCCTCTGGTTCACTCCCCAGATAACTGTAACAGCCAGAGTTGCATCAATCCGAAGCCAGGAGCCAGGAGCTTCCTCTGGGTCTCCCACATGGGTGCAGGGGCCCAAAGACTTGGGCCATCTTCTCCTGCTTTTCCAGGCCATAGCAGAGAGCTGGATGGGAAGAGGAGCAGCCAGGACGTGAACTGACGTTCATATGGGATGCCAGTGCTTCAGGCCAGGGCTTTAACCCACTATGCCACAATGCCGGCTTCGACATCTATTTTTTTCTATAGTATTTGTCCCTTCCTAAAATACTAAGTAACCTATCTATTATTTCCACTGTTTATCGCCTGCTTCCACCTATTGAGCGTAAGTTGTGCAGGGGGCAGGCATTGCCTCGCCTGTGTGGCTCTGCACTGAATCAAACGTACCCCAAACAGTGGCTGATGTGCAGTAGGCACTCAACAAATGCTTGCTGAGTGAATGCATACGTGTTGAGGTGAGTGGCTGTGCTTGTCTGGGCCTCTGTTTCCTGATCCACGCATGAAGCATTGTGATCCTGATCCCGGTGTGGGGGGAGGGCAGCACCATGATGGGAACACCTGTGCAATCCCAGAGTGCTCTGCTGAGCTCTGGGGGTCAGAGCTTCCACCCGGCTCTCCGGCTGCTCCTGTAGTCACTTCCGGCTCCCGTATCTCAGCAGCCTAAGAGAGATTCCTGCTTTTCCCAGGACCAGCTCTGAGCCTCGGGGAGTAATCTAAGGATGAAGACATGAAGAAGATTTTCCTCTTATTAAGAGCTTCCCACGTGTGTCAGGCTCGCTTTACCATGTGCCAACTGCTCTCTGCGTGCTAGCCTCGCCAGAAAGCAGGGACTAGGTGTTAGTGCTGTCTTCTAACTGACGGGGAGTCTCAGAGGTCACTTAAATAATACATAGCAGAGACGGAGTTTGAGCCCAGAGCAGTCTGATGGCTGCAGTCTCTCGCACAGGTGCATGGCCACAGAGATGGGGTTTCTCTGATGCTACACAGGGCTCCGCCTCCAGGGCCCTCTCCAGGGATCCTCCCCCCTCAATCCAGAAAAGATCCAAGAGGGTGCTTCGTAGGTGGCTTGGCAAGCACCCCACCAGCCCTCGCGCCTGTGCCCTCCGTGTGAGCAGCAAGACACGACAGGAAGAAGGCATCGGTGGAGGCCGCAGTGGAGATCCCGAGGGCTTGCATTGCCAACAAAGATAAATGAAGGAACCACTCGGCAAACCAGGGCACTTCCACCCCAGAGCAGAACTGTCACTGGTAAATAAATCATCGGAGCTCCACTCCGGCCGTGCCAATTTCAGCGGGAGAAGATGAGTGTGTTTATCTGCCTGGTGTCACGGCCTGTCTTCAGGCTGTGAGGGGGTGTGAACATATTCCCCAGCATGCACTCTGCCTGGGGCTGGCTCTAGGGAGAGGGGCTTGTGCTGGGACTTTTGCCCTAGGCTTCCCATGGTCGCCCCTGATGCTGGGTCTTGGTGCTTTGTCTGCTTTTTAGCATAATCGTGATCACCGGCAGTAGCGTGTACCAAGTGCTTACTGTGTATCACACACGGTGGGGAGTTTTTAGAATAGGGGCAGGCGTTTGCTGCAGCAGTTAGGGTACCGCGTGGGACATCTGCCTCCCTCATTGGGATGCTGGGGCTCCAGTCTCAGTTCTGCCCCTAATTCCCACTTCCTGCACCCTGGGAGGCAGTGGTAATGTCGCCACGTGGGAGACCTGGACTGAGGTCCCAGCCCTTGGCTTTGGTCTGACCCAGATCCAGCTGCTGTGGACATTTGGGGAGTAACCAAGTGGAAGGAAGATCTCTCTCGGTCTCTGCCTCTCTTTCTCACCATCTCTCTTCCTCTCCAAATGAAGTCATGCATTAATTAAAAATACATCATCTCACTAACCGAATAAAAATGAGTTGTTGTTAAAGATCCTCAAATGCACAGGAAAGTGACCCCTTCGAGGTGGTCTGTTGTTTTCAGCGATTCTCAAACGTTGGGTTTGAGAGGGGGTGGGTCAGCGCCAGGACTCCCCGATTTCCCACCACCACCAGCAGCAACCACCGCTCCAAACCCTGCCCGCCTCATGCTTAGACAGCAGAGGAGGCTGCGACGATACCAAACGGGAGGCAGCAAAGAAGGCTGGAGCCCGGGACCCAGTTCCTGCCCCTTGGAGGAGCCCAGCCTGCCAAGTTCTGCTTGGGGAGCTGAAGCTGCTCAGTCCATCCTCTGCGCGGAGTTTGGAGATCCTCCTCTGTCTCTGCAGATGTCTGGGCTGGGTGAACGGAGCAGAGGGGGCAAAGCAGGAGGCGCCATGCAAGCCGTTAGCCTCCTTCGTTCCATTCTCACAACAGATCTGAGCTCTGAGCCATCGTGTGATCATGGGACAAACAAGCAGGCAGGGGGGTCAGCAGAGTTTCCATGATATTTGTCCCTGCACGGCCCAGGGAGGAGAATTAGGCCTGCCTTTGGACTCACCATCGCCTCCCCTGCTTTGCCTGGTTCCCCGAGTAACCAAACGGAAGCCCCAGCAAATTCTCTGATAGCTCCCCCCCATGCTCCTTCCCGCCAGGTCCCCACCCTGCAGGTACCCCCTTGCCCAGCCCACCTGACCTCTCACCAATGCACTGAAGCTCATGGGAGGCCGTTTTGGAGGGAGAGAGTGCAGTCCCATAGCCAGGACCGAGGGCTCCCACTGTCTGAGTTCAGCGCCCCACTTGAGGTCAAGTCCCACTCTGCCCTTGGTAACAAGCCACGCCCCCTGCCTGTCGCTACGTCCTCAGCAGTGGAGGGCGGTAGAACCAGCTCCGGTGTCTGGTGACAGGAAATGGTCCCAGTGTCTCCGGCTGTGTCTGGAAACCACCATGACCCCTCCTCCACCTTCTCTTGTCCTCTGTGAATCTCAACACAACTCACGACCTTCTAGAAGGATTGTTCATCCCACCACGCCCACAGTCGCTGCAGGACGCTTGGCCACGGCCTGGCACACGAGGGCTCAAACCAAACCCGGCTGAAACCCAAGTCACCAACACACCGATTTGGCGAATTTACCAAAAATGTCCCTGGAGACCAGCCTTCTTGGGTATAGCCAGTGAGTATGGCTATAGTCTTCTTAATAAACTAGTCTTGAACCTGTTCAACGAGTATATTCTTTTCAGCAATATTTTAAGCTCAATTTGTTGGAAGCCAACTGTCATGGGGGCTGTTGAGCTGTCTGATGAGTATTCTCTAGTGAAGAGCTGACTCTTGAATATCTTAAACAGAGCTCTGAATATAATTAAAATATCTTGAATACGTTTTTGGATAATAGTATTCAAGAAGTATAAATTCATTGAGCACTATCACTGAACATTTAAAATAGCATATTGCAAGAATATATTCATTGAATGTATTCACAAGTATATTCATATTCATTAACTATGTTCAATAAGAATTGCCCCTAAAATAAGGTTTTGGAAGGTTGGCTTGCTGGACCAATTTGACCGGGTGGAACACCAGCCTGTAGTGGAATTGGTTTTGGTGGGTTGGCCAGATTCACTGAGAGACTCTGGGGAAGACATCCCAAGCGCCCCCATGAGTTCTGGAGGGAAGCCCACCAAGCTCCAATTTCCCTCATTCCTCAATGTTGACCACAAGTTCCAGCTCTGCCCCCAAGCAGGAGCAGTCGCACCCTCTCTGTGCCACGAGGCCCATTTTAAGAGTTGAGTCAGTCTTTCCGACACCCAAGTGCTTGTTCACCTCCAGGAATATGGATAGTGGAGTAAGAGCCAGACTGCAAACACACCGCTCTGGGTTCGAATCCTGCTTCTGTCACAGACCTGCTGTGTGATCTGAGCGTTCGTTTCTTCCTCTGGAAATAAAAGTCCAAACAGTCCCAGCTCTAGAGCTGAGTCAAAGATTCCATGAGATAACCGCATACAGTGCCGGGCCCGGTCTTGGCCGGTAGTAACAGCTCAATATAAAGGAAGCTGGTTTTTTTTTTTTTTTTTTATCACTATTACTGGTTGGTTGCAGTTGCATAGTGGTTAAGGACGACCGCAAAGACGCTCAGGCCAAGGATGTCATCGAAGAATACTTCAAATGCAAGAAATGAACAAACAAAAATTTGGCTCATAAAAAAAATAAATAAATCACTATTACTGTTGCATGTTGTTGTCTCAGCAATTCACTTACAGTTTTCTGCAAGTCCATGCATGTCCCTAACCCTTAGTGTCCTCGTCTGTAAAATACAAAACAGGAAAAGACATTCAGCCTGGAGCCTGAGACGCCCAGGGTCCACACCGCAGCGCCTGGGTTCAGTTCCTGGCCCTGGTTCCCAACTCCAGCTTCGGGCTGATGCAGCCCCTGGGGAGCAGTAGCGATGGCTCTGTTGGGTCCCTGCCTCTCCTGGGGAAAAACAGAGTGAGTTCTCTGCTCCCAGCTCTGCTGCACTCAGGGCCACTGTGGGATCTTTCTCCTCTCTGTGTGTGCATGCCTGTCTGTCTCACAAATATATAAAGAATAATTTTCAATACTGTATATGGCATGGTGGAGGTAGACCAGATCTACGATTCTCAGAGAAGGTGTATGGATCCCCCACCCCACTCAGGCACTGTTTCTGGTTCACCCTCTCCTGCCGTCGTGGATCATGGATGATCAGAGTGGGATTCTGGAGCTGGATCAGAGTGGGATTCTGGAGCTGGATCAGAGGGGGATTCTGGAGCCTGGATGCTCCGTGGTATCACAGCAGTTAAGGCAGGAGCAGCCATGCGAATCCAGCTATCGCCTGCTGTTGGACATTCAAGAGCTTGGTAAAAACATAAAACGATGCCCCTCTTCTCACTTAGGTTTTCATTTCGGAAAATGCAGGTTGTTTAATCAAAATGTCATCGTTGTTACCATTTCATGGGTCACCTGTTGTTTTCAAATAGATTTATAAATAAAATTTTGAAAATGTGTCCATTTTAATTTCTTATATCGTGAATAATGACCGCTATAACCAGGCAAATGCCCTCGCTGGGGCCCTCAGCAGTTTTGAAGCGTGTGAAGTGTGCAGAGATCGATAACTCTGAGGCGTGCTGGCTTAGATTACTGTATTTCAACAGGCCCGGGAGCCTGGAGTTGCTGCGTGCCAGACGCTCAGTGCCTGCCGCACATTCGTTTTCATTCATTCTACCGTGGACGCTGAGCGAGCACCCCCTGTGTGCGGGCGCTCTGTGAGATGCTGGGCTCCCAGCAAAGAGCACGGCACAGCCTCCGTGGGGAACAGAAAACTCACGCATCCACCAAGCAGCACAGGCATGCACGCATGGCAGCCCTTAGGAGGCCAGAGGTGGGGGAGGCCGTGTGGTATGGGAGGGGGGCTGGGAGGGGGGCTGGGGGGACAGGGAGGGGGCTGAGGGGCTGGGAAGGGGCTAGAGGGACTGGGAGGGGGCTGGGGGGCTGGGAAGGGGCTGGGAGGACTGGGAGGGGGCTGGGGGGGCTGGGAGGGGGTTGGGGCAGCTGGGAGGGGACCAGGAGGGGGCCTGGAGGGCTTGGAGGGGGACCAGGAAGGGGCTGGAGGGATGGGGGGTCTTGAAGGGGGCCGGGAGGGAAGCTGGGGGGGGGGGGCTAGGAGGAGTGCCCCCCCCACAGGGAGAGTCTGGTGTGAACAAAGCAGAGGAGCAGGAAGGCTGTGCTTGCGTTGCCAGAACACAGCTGGTAGGAAGAGGGCCACGCAGGCAAAGCCTCTAGCGGAGGGAGTGAGGAGCACGCAGGAGAGCCTCGTGCCTCTCAGACGGTGGCTCAGGACTGAGGACCGCTGCCGGGTGAGATCAGTGCTGTAGAGAGAGAGCAGGCAGGCCACACCGCGGGACCCCAAGACACCTGCTGCGCTCTAACAGCTGTTCACAGTGCCCATCCTTGCGCTCACAACACTAAGGCTCGCCCTCGAGTTCCTCCTTTGGCTGACTTCTCATCTTTTGGTACTCTGGCTGTTTCCTCTAATGTCCGGAGTCCCAGGGCAGACTCAGCCGTCAGACCTCGGGCCACTGGGCCTGCCACTACACCTCCAGAGCGTAGCTCAGGGCTCTGCCTATGGGCCAGATCATCATCATCACAACTGACACCATCATTTGCATAGCCACATTTCAGTTGATATACATATTTTTAAAAGATTTATTTATTTATTTGAAGTTCAGAGCTACACAAAGGAGGAGAGGCAGAGAGAGAGAGAGAGAGAGAGAGAGAGAGAGAGAGAGAGGTCTTCCATCCGCTGGTTCACTCCCCAGTTGGCCGCAATGGCCAGAGCTGTGCCAATCTGAAGCCAGGAGCCAGGAGCCAGGAGCTTCTTCCGGGTCTCCCACACCGGTGCAGGGGTCCAAGGACTTGGGCTGTCTTCTACTGCTTTCCCAGGCCATAGCAGAGAGCTGGTTCGGAAGTAGAGCCGCCGGGACTCAAACCGGCGCCCATATGGGATGCCGGCACTGCATGCAGCAGCTTTACCTGCTACGCCACAGCACCGGCCCCTTCAGTTTATATTTTTTGCATTATTGCCACGTGCTCCACATTTGATAAGTCTTAACTCTTTCTATTTATTTTTTGAGAGAGAGAGAGATAAAGAGAGGGATTGAGAGTTGATGCCTTTTCTTATTGTAAGGTCACACGGCTCAGGGCCCCCACCTTATGACTTCATTTAACCCTGATTCCTTCCTTAGAGGACCATCTCCGAACACAGCCACCCGGGGATCGGAGCTGCGACCCGGGAACCTGAGCCTGGTAAACACCCAGGCCGCCACAGGCGCTTCTCCGATCTGCCACCTCTCTCTCTCTCTCTGAATCCCCCCACCACACCCCACCCAGCAAGGAGCTGCTGGTGGAGATCACAGAAGCTCCCCCAGTCCTAAACGGGGCCAAGCAAAGGCCAACGAAGGAACCACCCACCCAGGCAGCCCACGCTGGGGGACTTGGCAGAGCCCCCCTCTCCCGCCTCTGCCTCCCCACACAGAGGCCGGAGGTCGCCAGAAGCCGCTGCTGCTGCCACCTCAGGTCATGGAGCTAAACGTGTCTTCCCTGGAAACCAGAGGCTCGATGGGAATTTTCATTTCCAGCAGAAGTCATCCGTGGACTAGAAACACCAGAGAGGCTGCCTAAGCCGACGGCTTCTCCTCACTTCCGGGACGGGACCTGCATCAGTTCCTTTGTTTTGTCCCCTTAGTCTTCTTATTTTTTAACAGCACAAAAACACTTTTTGGGGCTGGTGCTGCGGCTCAATAGGCTAATCCTCCGCCTTGTGGCGCCGGCACACCGAGTTCTAGTCCCAGTCGGGGAGCCAGATTCTGTCCCGGTTGCTGCTCTTCCAGGCCAGCTCTCTGCTGTGACCCGGGAATGCAGTGGAGGATGGCCCAGGTGCTTGGGCCCTGCACCCCATGGGAGACCAGGAGAAGCACCTGGCTCCTGGCTTCGGATCAGTGCGGTGCGCTGGCCGCGGCGGCCATTGGAAAGTGAACCGAAAGTGAACCAACGGCAAAGGAAGACCTTTCTCTCTCTCTCTCTCTCTCTCACTGTCCACTCTGCCTGTCCAAAATAAAAAAGAAAAAATTAAAATTAACACCTTTTTTGGTGCGTGGAAAATCGGAAAACCCAGAGATAAAAAGTCACCCATATTCCCCCCCCCCACTCAGAGGAGGAGACAGCTACTGTAATGTTTGTTTCTCCCTCATCCGCATGTAACTATCATTATTGTTGTTAGTATTATTGTTATTATTTTACAAAACGACAGCAAGCCTGGTTTGTTTCCTCCCCCTTATACAGTACCCGATGATTATCTTTCCATGCCCATAAATACAGATTGAGCTCATGCTTAGCGCCTGCCTACTCTGCTACCCCGTTATGTGGATGTCTTATAATTTATCCAGGCAGGCACGCTTCCACGGGTGCACATTTCGATTGTCTCTGATTTTTCATTCTTACAAGCAAAGCTGCAATAACCTTACTGGTAGCTAAATATTTGCACTCACTCATGCTTTCTTTCTTAGGGTAAATCCCTAGAAATAGAATTGCTGGGTTAATAGATGTACGGTTTTCCTGTCCATTAAACACACGCCCATATATTTCACTCTCCAAGTGAAGGACTTTCTTGTCTTTCTTTCTTTTGCCCTTACTGGAGGTATCTTTGGTAAGACAGAGGTAAACTATAATAACGCATCAACATTATGCCTTGAGAGTTAATTGATCATCAAGCTGGAATTGCACCATGTATATTTAAGTAACTTTAATTCAAGTGCCTTTAAGTAAATGTAAAATATCATTGATCTTAAGACCCATCATTATTTTCTGGAATGTTAAGGCAGAGAATGAAGCCCTTCCAAGTAAGCTGTGATCCAATGCAGAACAGCACTGGGGAACACCGTGGACGTTCACACCCTTCCTTGTTTGAAATTCCTTGCTCACTTCTGAGATGTGGTGGTTTCTCTTGTTTCTGGTTGCCTGGCTTGGTATGCACGAAGACACCCTATCGCACATATCTCAGTGGGAAAACATAACATAGCTTCGTCTGCTGGTGCTTTCTTCCTTTCCAGGGGTTCAGCAAAGATTTTGTTGTTGCTTTGCAAGAAAATGTGAAACTGAAGTATTCCCCCAAAGACAAGAATTTGCAACTAGTATCAAATTTCTCCACGCTGTACCAGGGTCTTTCTGCATACATACAGACTTTCCATTTCAATGCCAGATCCTATCATAACATAATCTTCTTGAAGACGATTTAAGTGGCAATTAAAATCAGCATCTGAAGTACCAGAAATGTGTATCACTCAGCCCAAGTGATGACAAATATGAACAGCTATGACCAAGTTTGCTGGGGCACAAGGAATGAAACTCCATCGTGACTGCTGGCTGGCTGAGGCACTGTGAATTGTAAAACACGGCTCAATTGCAGAGATGTTAAAATTGCATGTCTTAGAATCCTAGAAAAATTGTACATCTTGGAATCAATGAACTATGATTAGTGGGAGTCTCAAAACTTAAAGGTAAGAAAGAATAACAGGGCCGGCGCCGTGGCTCACTAGGCTAATCCTCCACTTGCAGCGCTGGCACCCCAGGTTCTAGTCCCGGTTGGGGCGCCAGATTCTGTCCCGGATGCCCCTCTTCCAGACCAGCTCTCTGCTGTGGCCCAGGAAGGCAGTGGAGGATGGCCCAAGTGCTTGGGCCCTGCACCCCATGGGAGACCAGGAGAAGCACCTGGCACCTGGCTCCTGGCTTCAGATTGGCGCAATGTGTCGGCCGTAGCAGCCACTTGTGGGGTGAACCAATGGAAAAAGGAAGACCTTTCTCTCTGTCTTTCTCTCTCTCTCACTGTCTAACTCTGCCTGTCAAGAAAAAAAAAAGAGCATCAACACAAGGGTGCTATTAATTATGTCCCCTTATTTCACTCAGTAACCGTGTGCCCCTGAGTAGGTACTGGGCTGAAAACCAGGGTCTGTTCTACTTTTAGCTGGTGCATCTTCCATCTGCCTCTCAGAGAAAAGACACCTTTACCACTCAGGGTCGTTCCTGAGTTTAAAGACACAAGTAGATGCATGATAGATAGATAGATAGATAGATAGATAGATAGATAGATAGGTAGAGACGGAATCAGGTAGATAAATAAGCAATCAGGTGGATAGATACGTATGCAGGCAAACAGATAGATGGACAATGGATGATGGATGGGTAGCCAGAGTCAGCTAGACATAAACATGCAGTCAGATCAATAGATAGATATGCAGGCTAATGGATAGAAGGTTAATGGATGGATAGAAAGACGCAGTCAGGTAGATAGATAGAGGTTTACAGTCAGAAAGTAGATAGAGATATGTCATCAGATAGGTAGGTAGTAAGACAGATACACAGATAGATAGATACACAGATAGACAGATACACAGATGGCTGGTAGATAGATAGCCTCAACATGATCCCTAAACACAAAGTCAAGAATCGGCTCTATTCTGGAGGAAGGCTTAGAGACAAGGTACAGTTCTCCAACAAGATGCCTCCCAAGGGATTTCCAAGGACAATTTTGAATCGTTAGGTTGTCCCCTTTTGTGGCGATCCAGAATAGAGAGGCAGTAGGAGGTGAGAAGAGAGGGTAGAGAGAGGCAAGGGAATGACCCCAAGGGCAAGGAGATGGCAAAGAACCGGAGAGAAGATGCAGCCTGTGGGGCCTCACCTAAACGGGATTCCTCACCTGAACTGGATTCCAGAAGACGTGGACAGAGGCGCGGGAAGAATCCTCTTTTTGCCTCACTCTCTCTGGACTCTGCATTGGTTTCAGATCAAACACATGTACGATTGCTCTCTCTTGGTGGCCACGTACCCTTCCCGGTGCTGTGACATCCGACCACAGGTTCTCTGTGTGCCCTCGGCCACCAGACCTGACACGCCCAGGCACTCTGCTGAGAGCGTCCTTTGTTTTTCCCACTCATTCCCCCACGCAACCTTTTGAATTAGGACTTGCTACGCTCTCCATGTTAAAGATGAAGACTTGGAGACCTTGGGAGATCAGGTAACTTGCCCAAGGCCACCCAGGCGGGAAGTAGAGAGGCAACACAATGAGGAGGTGGGGGTTGGCATTGAACCCTAACATAAACTATGGACTGTGGGTGGTCATGATTTGTGGACTGACTGCAGGAGCTTTTAGGGCAGTGAAATGATTTGAAACTGTAATGATGGGTGTGTGCCATATAGGTTTCCCAAAAACCCATAGAATCTACAAGACAAAGAGGGGAGGGAGGGAAGATGGCACTCACCTGGGCTGCAGCGTCTGAGCCCGTGCCCCTGCAGGTGGCGCTCACCTGCAAGCTTCAGCGTCAGAGATCCAAGGAGCAGAGGCCACGCGGGCCTGCAGTTAGGATGGGCACTCTTTCTTCCCCTTCCTCAACCCAGCAGCTACGTCCCCACTCCCTGCCTCGTCTGTCGTCTGCTCTAAGTGGCTTTGCAACGTGTCCTCTACGTTGAAAAGTGTCTCCCGAAACCAACGCAGTGGCTCTTCTCTTCAAGCGCAAGTGGCGCTTTTCCAGTCTCCAAAGTGTGGGGAGATGGGCAGGGGCTGCTCTCCTCTGGTCAGCTTCTCCCCCAGCTCTCTACTGGGCGCGAAGTAGGTATTTAGACTCCTAGAGCTCCCCAGCTCCCCCGAGGGCCCTTTCTCTCCTCTCCATAGCAGATTATGTTAGTGCCCTGTCCATCCCCCTCATCAGACCCCCGGCACGTGCCTCTGACAGCTGTGCCAAACACCTTGGACTCACCAGTGATGTCGTCACTGTAGCCTGGCTTCTGGGTGGAGCCTATCCTGCAGTCTCACTGAATTCCGTCCCCAGGGCACCTCCCTGGTTAGCATGACTGTTGTACACCTGCTATTATTTCTGTACACATTCCTTCTTCCTCCCAGACCCACAGGTCCACATCTACAGACTCAAAGAACCATAGGTCAAGACTGCTTTTTTTAAAAGATTTAGTTTTATTTATTTGAAAGAGTTGCATAAAGAGGTAGAGACAGAGACAGAGAGATAGGTCTTCCACCCTCTGGTTCACTTCCCAAATAACCACAACAACCGGAGCTGAGCCAATCTGAAGCCAGGAGACAGGAGCCTCTTTCACACACTTGCAGGGGCCTGAGGACTTGGGCCATCTTCTACTACTATCCCAGGTCATAGCAGAGAGCTGGATCGGAGCAGCCAGGACTAGAATCAGCGCCCATATGGGATGCCGGCACTTTAGGCCAGGGCTTTAACCCACTGTGCCACAGCGCCAGCCCCAAGACTGCTTTTTTTAAAAAAAATTTTTTCCAGAAATTTCCAGGAAACAAAACTTGAATTTGTCACATGCTGAGCACGCCACTGAATCCACACCACACAGTGATGAGCAGGCACATCCTGCTGTAGGCCCAATCTGTCTCCAGCACTTGTTATCTGAACACCGCACAGACCCTGGATTGTGTGCTAGGCATTAGGCCTACGATGGTTGGTCTCTAATGAGCATGTACAGACCACTTTCCTTGGCATTATTCCCTAACAAATACGGTACAATAGTTATCCACATAGCACTGCCATTACATTAGGTATTGTAAGTATTCTAGATGATTTAAAGCACGCAGGAGGGTCACACAGGTTATGTGTAAGTGCTACACCATTTTGTATATGTTTTTTGAGCATCTGTGGAGGTGGGTACCAACAGGGAGTCCTGGAACCAACCCCTCACCAAATCCAAGGAACAGCTGTATTTACATACATATTCCTGCTGCATGCATGTTTAATTCTGTACACACATGGGTTGCTGTTTCCTATGGTGCATGCTTTATGTCATTTTGAAATACATTGAGTATGCAGGAAGGTACTTCAAAAAGTCCCTGGAAAATGGAATTAAGAGAGAAGCGGAGGGCTGTTTGGTCCAGTGCTTAAGGCACTGGCTAGGATACCTGTGGCCCGTATCAGAGTGTCTGGGGTTGGTTTCCAGCTCTGGCTCCTGGTTTCAGATTCCTGCGAATGCAGACACTGGGAGGGCTCAAGTAGCTGGACCACTACCACCCACGCAGGACAGCTGGGTTGAGTCCCCGCCTCCTGTGTCTGGCCTTGGCTGTTGTGGGCATTTGGGAGAGGAATGAGCAGATGCAAATATATGCTCTTCTCCTCTCTCTCTAACCATTCTAAACCAAAAAGCCATGTTTATTTTGGTGCAAAGCTTTGAAACGCCCAAGGGTTTTTTTTTTTTCCATAAAATCTGTTCCCCACGAACTTTCGGGAAACCTCCTCCTACGTGAGATGCTCTATGTACGTGGATGTGTCTTCCAGAGCATACTTGTACACTGAAGTCTTTTCTGTAGGGCTGAACCTTTGCAAGATGAGATCCTTGTGACCTCACGTAATTTATCCAAACATGGCATAGGCAGTGCTATTGGCATTTTATCACGAGACGTTGCAGGCGTAAAGGCCAAAGTGACACATGCAAACTCTAACTCATTAGTTGCAGATGCTCCGGGTCCTACCCTCTTTCCATCCACGTCTCCTTTGCACGGCATCCATCACTCAACCTTTGCAAACAAACGTTGGCTGCTAACAGCTCACACCTGCACGCTTGGCGCGTGAATGCCTGGACAGTCACACCCCTTCCTGGGGGAGAATCCCGGGGGTCTGAGCCGCCTCACCTATGACCTTCCAGGAGAAGAGTGAGGGAAACGTGTTATCGAAGGGAAGGGGAAGTCGCCTGGCGGATGTGATTTTAGGAGAAATCGAATCTTCCAGTGTGCGTCTCAGGTTCCAAATCTAGACACGGCAGAGTAGGCCTGGGAACGCCGCGTGTCTCAGCACAAGGCCTGGGGGTTTTCTCCCCACCCCACTGCATCCCGCACCCCTGGGTGTTTGTACTCCAGCTCACGCTCTCGCAGGACTTCCTTACCCCGTCTCCAGCACCACGAACCGTTTGTTTGTGTCAAAGCAGAGGGGAAGCTCACTGCTTCAGACCCTGTGCGGCACCACCGACCCCGGGCCGTTACATTTCATTTTATGATTTTATAGCAATTACACTGCATTTTATGGTATCATAACATATTCCTTTTTATGGATTAATATCGGCTTTAATACAGGACGCTGTGGCCCAGAATTTTAACCAGGGGAGACGGCAATGGGCTTTCTGCAGGACCTCAGGCCTTCCAGCCGGGGGCCAAGGAAGGCGGGGCCAGGAATCAGACCCTGACCTGCTTGGCCTAACCCAGCTTTCTCTCCAGGGCTCTCAGTGCGGACCCCCCGGGACAGATGCTGCTCTGCGCATCATCTCTGCCTTGCCCCCACTCTCTTCTTTTCAAACCTGCGCATACTATGGCTCTGCGTACCACTTGTCTGCAAGTTCCCACGGCTGGGGCTCACGGAGAGACTTCTGCTTTCTGATTCCCACCCCTAGTTCATTTATAACTCCCTCCCCGCCATGTGTCTTGCGCTGAAGCCACAGGGGGTCGCCCACCTTTCCCAGATGTGCTGCACCCTTTTTAAAATTTTTTTAAAGATTTGTTTTTTTTTATTTGAAAGACAGAGTTACAGAGAGAGGTCGAGACAGAGAGGTCTTCCATCCACTGGTTCACGTCCCAGATGGCCGCAACGGCCAGAGCTGCGCTGATCCAAAGCCAGGAGCAGGAGCTTCTTTTGGGTCTCCCATGTGGGTGCAGGGGCCCAAGGACTTGGGCCTTCTTGTACTACTTTCCCAGGCCATAGCAGAGAGCTGGATTGGAAGAGGAGCAGCCAGGATTAGAACCGGCGCCCACATGGGATGCCGGAGCTTCAGGCCAGGGCATTAACTCACTGTGCCACAGCGCCGGCCCCAACCCTTTTGGGGAGTGAGATGTTTGCTTGAACAAAGCTTTTTTTTTTTTTATTTTATTTTTTTTGACAGGCAGAGTGGATAATGAGAGAGAGAGACAGAAAGGTCTTCCTTTTCCGTTGGTTCACCCTCCAATGGCCGTCGCAGCTGGTGCACTGCGGCCGGCACACCATGCTGATCCGATAGTTGGAGCCAGGTACTTCTCCTGGTCTTCCATGGGGTGCAGAGAGCTGGCCTGGAAGAGGGACAAACGGGACAGAATCTGGTGCCCCAACCGGGACTAGAACCCGGTGTGCCGGCACCGCAAGGCGGAGGATTAGCCTAGTGAGCCACGGCGCAGGCTGCTTGAACAATTCTATCTGAGCTCTTAGGAGTTGGCTGGAAAGGCCAGGACTTCAGGGAGCTGCCCATCTGTACGGGGAGAGGAAAAGGAGACAAGGAAGGAGGCTTTGCCTTGAGTTGCCCCCTGGCTGAGCTCAGACAATTGGTTGCATCTGTTGCCAACTACATTGACTAAAAACCGTTGAAGATCCCAGTGCTGTGAGAACCACTCTAGGGAAATGAAAAGAGCCCTGGGTGAGGCAGCAGGTTCTAACCCCGACTCTGCCGCTGCCTTGCTGTGCAACTTCTGGTGAGATCCTTGGCCTCTCTGGGCCTCAGCTTCATGCAGTAGAAAGCAAGGAGGCTGAATCGGGGGCCTGTCGGGGGTCGACGGAGCTCAGTGGTTCAACTCCCAGCCCTAATGTCATCCACAGTGGCCTTGGGAAAACCCCAAGTTCTCTCATCTATACACTGGGGAGACATGCAAAAATTCCTCAGTGGATTGGTTTAACGACATAACACAATATGCAGTAAAAGTTAAAACAAATAAAGCAATGAACGCCAAGATTGGGAGATTATAAGGTTATTGACTGAAACCAGGGTGAATCTCTGCAAACCACAGAAGACCAAAGCTGGAAAATGCTATAGTAGAAATAGAGACAACAGTAGGGGCTCTGGGTGCACCAGGCACTGTGCCCTGGGCTGTATAAACAGCATCTCCCACAGCGCCCCCTGGAGGTGGGTGTTGTTTTCCCTCATTCACCGATAAAGCTCAGAGCAGGTGAGCCATGTGCCCAAGTTCACAGACATGGTGAATGGCATAGCCAGGGCTGGCACCAGGCTCCACCTGAAGCCAAAAGTTTTCATCCAAAATGGAAGTTTTCAGAAAATCTTTCAAAATTCTTTCTTCACTTTTTTTTTTCCTATTTCACTTCTCTTCCTACTCTCCCTTAGAGACTCTAATTATTAGTATATTGGGTTGTTGGAGGGTGTTCTCACATCCCTGATATTCTGTTCTTTTAAATTTTATTTATTTATTTTCATCTTTATTTGAAAAGCAGGGAGACACAGAGAGAGGGAGATCTATGTACTGAGTCACTCCCCAAATGGCTGCAACACCTAGGGCTGGGCCAGGCCAAAGCCTGAAGCCCAGAACTCAGTCCAGTTCTCCCAAGTACTTGGCCATCACCTGCTGCCTCCCAGGGTGGGCATTTGCAGGAAACTGGAACTGGGAATCCGGGTGCTCTGTTATGGGATTTCAGTGGCTCCAGCAGTGTCACCCCCTAGGCCAGACACCTGCCCCCTACATTTCCCTGAAATTGTGTTTTCCTGTTTGCACTCTGGAGGGTCTCATCACTAAGGAGTTGAGGGCACTGGTATTTTCTTCCGTGACACCTAACCTGTAGCTAGTCCCCTTCAGTGTGATTTTCATTTCACACATGGTAGTTTCCATCTCCGGAAGTTTGGTGTGGGGCTTATGTCTACTGTATCTCCAGTTAGCATTTTTAAACGTCTGGAATACGGTCGGAGTAAGTGTCTCAGGGTCCTTACTCAGCTGGTTCCCACCTGCATGTCCATTCTGAGCTCATCTCAGTGGAGTGAGTTGCATCTCCCTCCTTTGCATATAGGAGTGAATACCAATGAGGAGAGGTCATGTTACATAATTCTTTGTTTTTCAAAGCTTATATTGATGTGTTTTGGTCTTTTTTTTTTTAAGATTTATTCATTTGAAAGTCAGAGTTACAGAGAAAGGGGGAGACAGAGAGAAAGAGAGAGAGAGAGAGAGAGAGAGAGGGAGAGAGGGGATTTTCTCTCCCTCGCTGGCTGCAACAGCCAGGACTGGGCTGAAGCCAGGAGCCAGGAACTTCTCCCGGGTCTCCCACCTGGGTAGCAGGGACCCAGGCACTGTGTCGTCTTCCACTGTCTTTCTCAGGCCGTTAGCAGGGAGCTGGATCAGCAGTGGGGCAGCGGGGACACCAGCCGGCACTCGTATGGGATGCTGGCATTGCAGACGGTGGCTTTACCTGCTATGCCGCAGTGCTGGCTCCCATGTTAGATAATTCTGCCACTGAACCCATCACTGCTCTGGCTCCACCATAGCAGTTCTATTCCCCTCACCAGTGATAGGCTTAGGAGTAACATGTGACCTAATTCTGGCCAACGAACTCTGAGGGCATACCTGCTGGGAGACTTTCAGAAAAGCTTTCTGTGCGGCCGGTGCCATGGCTCATAGGCTAATCTTCCGCCTGCGACGCTGGCACCCCGGGTTCTAATCCCGGTTGGGGTGCCAGGTTCTAGTCCTGGTTGCTCCTCTTCCTGTCTAGCTCTCTGCTGTGGCCCGGGAGGGCAGTGCAGGATGGCTCAAACTGGGAGGAGGTACCTGGCTCCTGGCTTCGGATTGGCGCAGCACCGGCCGTAGCGGCCATTTGGGGGGTGAACCAACGGAAGGAAGACCTTTCTCTCTGACTCTCTCACTGTCTAATTCTGCCTGTCCAAAAAAAAAAAAAAGAAAAAAAAAAGAAAAGTTTTCTGTGGTCTCTGGATTGCAGAATGGGTTTTGAAAAACTGCTGTATTTATTGAGCACCTGCTGTACGTCAGGCCTTGTGGTAAATGCGTGAAGTAGTTGATTCTAATGGCGGCCTTTGAAGGGCCTATTATAATGACGGCTGCTGTGGTTTGGATGTGATTTGACCCTGTTTCCTGCAAGGGTTCATGTGTTGGAACTGCGTCCTCACTGTGAGACGTTAAGACATGGAAACAGCACCGCCCATGATGCT
This sequence comes from Sylvilagus floridanus, assembly GCA_949820135.1. Taxonomy (NCBI): domain Eukaryota; kingdom Metazoa; phylum Chordata; class Mammalia; order Lagomorpha; family Leporidae; genus Sylvilagus; species Sylvilagus floridanus. The sequence continues at coordinate 168,417,519 of OX463233.1, read as the reverse complement.
TAGAGGTGAGGCTTTGGGTTAGGCAGGATTGGTTAAGTTCAGTACTGTGGAGCCCCATGATTAGCTACGGTTGGCTTTACAGGAAGGGTGAGAGAGAGGGAGGGAGGGAGAAAAACCAGAGGAGATGCACACACCTGCCCTGTCTCTTGCCACGTGCTGCCCTGCTCTGTCTCGGGGCCCTGCCAGCGAGAGGGCTGTGAACAGATGCAGCCCAAACCAACCTCTTTTTTTTTTTTTAAGATCTATTTATTTACTTGAAATTCAGAGTTACACCGAGAGAGAAGGAGAGGCAGAGAGAGAGAGAGAGAGAGAGAGAGAAAGAGAGAGAGAGAGGTCTTCCATCCACTGGTTCACTCCCCAGATGGCTGCAACGGCCAGAACTGTGCTGATCTGAAGCCAGGAGCCAGGAGCTTCTTCCGGGTCTCCCATGTGAGTGCAGGGGCCCAAGCACTTGGTCCATCCTCCACTGCTTTCCCAGGCCATAGCAGAGAGCTGGATCGGAAGTGGAGCAGCCAGGATGCAAACCAGCGCCCATATGGGATGCCTGCGCTGCAGGCGGCGGCTTTACCCGCTACACCACAGTGTGGCCCCCACACTTCTTTTTTCAAAAAAGAAGTTGCACAGTCCCAGGTATTTCATGGTGGTAAGGAAAACGGGACTCCGACAGACCCATTTTGCAGGTACGGAAACGGATCAGAATGGTGAGTGCCCTTTCCCAAGTTTCGAAAGAAGCAAATCCGGGCGGAGGTGGGACACGAAGCCGGGTCCTCCTGACTCCAGCCTCAGCCTGCTCCGCTGCCTCCACGTCAAGCAAAGCGCATGCAGACGAGCCCCCACCCTTGTCGGATCCACGCGGCGCCGGGGTAATTGGGGCTGCCCGCGGGTGCAGAGACGCCGTTCTAATAAGCTCGCCCGGCGACGCCTCCGCGGCGATGCTCCTTGCAGGGCCCCCGGGGCCCCTCTGTCAATATTGACGTCTGAGACGCTCAGAGTCTGCCATGGCTGGAAGAGCAGCTGCTGCTGAGATTTAGAGAGAGAAAGGAAGCGGAAAAAAGCCCAAATCCCCTCCACAAAGCTGCCGCGTGGTGTTGCAGATCCAGCAAGCCCCGAGCGTCTGGCAAAGGCGAGATCAGAGGCCAGCCCACCTTCCAGGCGCCTGCTGGGCTCCCGCACCCAGGCCCTGCTCGCCTGCCTGCCCGGCTGCACGATGGAGAGCTGGCTCAGCCGGGCAGCGCTGCTCCTGCGAGGGCACAGTGGCCTGAATCCACGGAACTTTAAAGAATTTGTTTGAAGCTGTCTGAATCCTAGTCTCCTCGCGGCCGGCAACCAATACCCGCCCCTGCCTAACGAGTTTTTGTTTTTGAACGCCCGACGCAGCTGTATACCCTTACAGCGCTGTGTGCATCATCGAGTCCTTGGCAAACTGAAGAAGGCAGGGCTCTCAACCGAGAGGTCGATTCTGTTACATGAACTTATGACTTCTGCGTTCCCAGAAGTTCCACTAACCAAAGCCACAGGTCAGAGCCGATGCGCATTGAGAATGGAGTTGGCAAACGCTGACACGTCTGATGGAAGATAGAGATTTGTTAGTTGCCTCCCAACATCTGTATTAAGTTTTAAAAGGTTTATTTATTTGAAAAGCAGTCACACAGAGAAAGAGAGAGAGCAAGAGAGAGATCTTCCACCCTCTAGTTCACTCCCCAGACTGCCACAACAGCCAGGCCTGGGGACCAGGCCAAAGATTGCATTTCTGTCTCTCTTCAAATAAACAAAATAAGAAAACTGAAAAGTCGCATCTCTGTTAGTCAATCCTCACGACGAACAGAAGTTTGTTCAATTATTAAACTAACAAATCCCCAGTTCGTGTTGGTATTTTGTTAGCCTAAGCCTTGACTTGCTACAATTGTGTGGCTTGTCTATTGGGATAGACTGACCCGGAGAGCTTGTCCTGCTGGGGATACAACGCCATAGCATGGAGTGAGGTGGCAGGAATTCTTGCTGATTCTTCCAAAATATGAGACTTGGACAAAAGCAGTTCAGGTGGTATGGAGAGGCTGTGAAACCCTTAAGGTTTAGAATTCCAAGTGGCTTTGGGTCCCGGCATGTGAGACCTTGGGAGAAGTTACTTCAAATCCCCAAGCTTCAGCTTTCTCGAGAACCTGCGGAATGGGAGGAATGAGGACTGGCTCATGACAAGGTTGCTGGAGGCGTCCCTGGAGGCACCCGTGAGGCCCCGTGCCCGGCACACAGTGTATTGTGAGCCATTGTATGAAACACAGCAGGTACTGTGAGTCTGAACACGCAACGCTACAGCCATCAATGCTCCCACACTCTGGTTGCAACTAGACCTTGTCTGCCTCGATAGCCTGAATACATCGAGACCAGTTGGATGTTTGGGTTGCACAGGCTTAGAGCTCTGCCCTTCAAAGTGTGTGAGCTGTGGCATCAGCCCACAGATGAGTAAGCATCCACAGTGGCCTAATTTGTTTGATCCAAGCAGCGAACAGAGACATGGGATTTGGCTCTCGTGTGGTTATCCGGGCCCCCGAGTCGCTCAAATTATTGTGGTATCTATGAAGTCTTTGATCGCAATTGCCCAGCTCCGCATTCTCATCAAGAAACACTGTCCCCACCCCATTCCCTGCCTGGGAGATGGGCCAGGCTAACCTTGACCCTAACCACTGCCGACAGGCTCATGCTACACCTGAGTAGACCCCATCCTTATGATGGGGTGTGCTCCAGCTGGTGACACAGGCCTCGCCGGGCGGGGAAGAGCTGAGCTGGAGCACCCAGGGTTCCCTCCTGGAAATCTGGACCAAGCAAGAGCCCAGCAGCTGAGATCTCCCAGGAGACTGGAGCAGTCAGACCGTGACCCTGGCGCAGCAAGGTCAGGAGGTGGACGTGTGGCCAGTAGGTGAGGGGCAGGCAGAGGTCTGGAGGAAGCAGAACCCCAGGCAAACACAAGGCCCAGTGGGTGGAGAGAGCCAGGCTGACCGCCAGTAGTAAGCCCAGCAAGTCCCTAAGCCACGCATTCACTCCCCCAGAGTCCACCTCCGGCTGCCATTTGTGGGGATCTCGTTCAGAAAGAGTGGCAGAAAGAGTAATGCATTGCCACTGGCCAAAGTCAGGACAGAAAAGCTGGCCCGGAGAAGAAGATAAAAATAACCCAGGTTCTCAGTTTCCCAGACTAGCACAGCCCATCTTTCTCTGCCGAACACTGAGATTCTACTGTGTGGCATCCGATTGGTTTTCCACCGTTTAGCGGTGTAGCGTTGACTTTCCCCCGCCCTGGTCAGCAAGTCGTCCTCTCTCACACGCTTGACAACGGTGCTGTAGGATTGTACCCTCAGGACACGCCCTCGGTAGGCCACCTAAGTCCTTGTCATCGGATGAGCAGGCTTTGCGAGGGCTATTTTTCCTTTGCTTTTATAAATAATATTGCCACGGACACTGCTGTAGCTAAAAGCTAAAATCTGTGCACACATAAGTGATTACCTGCTTACAATAAATTATTAAAAGGCCAATGGTTGAGTCAATGAGCACACACATCTCTTAAATCTCTTGATACACGTCATTAAATCCTACGCCAGGAAGGCGGGAACATTTGTATTCCCGCCAGGAACGCAGGAGGGCGCACAACCCAAGGTGTTTTTTTTTTTTTTTTTTTTTGCCATTGACTGCCAGACTTCGTAGGCTGCATCTCCACTGTGACGTCTGGTAAACAGCAGGCGCTCAATGTGTGTTTGCTGACTCTAGCTGAAGTGGCTGAGCGGCCTCCCAGGAGCTCAAGGAGCCACTATGGAGTCCTCGGACTCTTGAGCTAAGTTGCGGGTCTTGTGTTCCTTGCAGCCGCCGCCGCTTGCTCTACCTTGGGAAGACATCTCTAACCCCACCAGGGGACACAGCAGCCCGGTGTGCCCTCTCCCCAGACAGAATCGCCCTTCTTTGCGCGCCTGACCTCTTCCGTGGGCAGAGTCCGTCTTTCCCTCTCCCTGAAACCCACGAGTGAGTGCAGAGATGGAAGAAACTGAGACAGACGGAGAGCTCATTAAGACCATCAATTATTTCACGGCATTTGGACAGGACGCCAGTGCACTGGGGGTGTGCAGGATTTTAATAAGGCCTGGGCCGGGGGAGCAGCCGCGGGCCGACTGTCTAGAAGGTTCCTAGCGTGATAATGTTACCTGCCATTTCTGCTGTGGCGGAAAACACACACAATCAAAGAATGTTAAATCTGAGATAATGGGTTTTTTAATTGTTTTCAAATTTTGGATGATCATTGTAATTGAAGTGGTGGGGAGGTTAATACAACTTCTGTATTTGATTATCTGGCAAGGAAGTGGGGGAAATAAAGATGAGTGGGGGAAATTGAGGTAATCTTTTATATTATTGTAAAAAAAAAAAAACCTCTCCTTGCACGGGATTGATAAATTCCATTTCTGTATATCATTTTCATTATACATGGCAGAAGCAAAATGATTTCTGTGCATAATTAGTGCCAAGATCAGAAAAATGCTGACAGCCTGAGGCTCTAAGTTAACCCTCCATGTGCTGAGAGGGAGGGAAGATTTTCATTCTTTTTTTTTAAGATTTTATTTATTTATTTGAGAGGCAAAGTTATAGACAGAGAGAGGGAGAGACACAAAGAGGGGTCTTCCATCTGCTGGTTTATTCCCCAAATGGCCACAATGGCCTGAGAGCTTCTTCCGGGTCTCCCACGTGGGTGCAGGGACCCAGGCACTTGGACCATCTTCCACTGCTTTCCCAGGCCACAGCAGAGAGCTGGATCAGAAGTGGAGCAGCCGGGACTCGAACTGCGCCCACATGTGATGCCGGTGCTGCACACAGAGGCTTAACCTGCTACGCCACAGCGCCAGCCAGAGATTTTCATTCTTGCAATGCATTTTTACTAAGATTGAGGAGAAATCTCATATTTTGGAGCGCCCACTCTCGGCCAAACCAGTGTCAAGTGTATTTTTCAGTCTTTTGCCTTCACAACAACTCAGTGAGAAGTCTTATTATCCTTCTTTCTTAGATGAAAGGAGTAAGGCTGAGAGAGGCTAAGTGACTTGCCCAAGGTCACCCAGCTGGGAGAAGGCTGGAGTTCCTACCCCAGCCTACAGGGCGTCACACATACCTGAGTTCTAATGCCTCTGTTGGGGACAGCGGCTTATTATTTAACCTCTTTGGGCCTCAACTGGATCTTCTGTAAAATGGTAATGCTAATTTTTAAAATAAATACATAGTAAAAATAAAAGCACTGTATCTAATGGGCTGTTTTTGTTTTGTTCTTTGAGGAGTCACTGAAATCCAGGTGGTTATCAAGCACATAGCCTGCTTCCTGGCATAGCCCAAGCTCTCCGTGGACACACGCTGTCAGTATTGACAGGAACCTGCCCCTCGGACAAGGCTGATTATTTTCCAGGGCCTGGGAAGAAAAGAAGTTTTGCAAGGTGTCTGCGCCGGCTTTGGGGAGTTGCAGTCTACTGAGCTCGTGGACCAGGACTGCCCACGTTCCAACAGATAGCTCCAGTCTGGTGAGCAGACAGAATGCTGGTGACCAGACACCCCTCTTGGCTTTCCAAAACTTCAAGTGCTGCTCCATCGCGTTGTCAGACACAGCTGCCGCCACCCCTGGCCCCATCGCCGATCTCCCTGCTTCATTTTATGAACCACGACCCTTTCACCCAGAAGAGCATCCGCGGTCATCCGGCGACACTGCAGGCACGGGCAGGGAGAACAGGTCTCTGTGCCTTTGATGGAGGCTGTGCAGGTCTTGTGTGAACACGAAGGGTACCGCGTTCCTGCTTTGGAGAAACCGACAAGGAGCAAGGGAGCCGGCAGCTCCAGGAGCTCTGTGAACCCTGGAGACCCAGGACACTGACAGCGGCCCCTCTCCCCTCAAACCACGCCGCGGGCCCAGCGGCCTCGGGTAGAACCTTCCAGCTTGCTTTGCACCAGGCATCTCCATGCATCAAACGCTAGCCCCTCTGTCCAGCACCAAAGGGAGCTGAGGGGTTGTGCCCCGCCTGGTGATCACCTGTGAGCGAGGGATTTGGACCCCAGAGAACCCGCGCCTGCAATGCTAATTTCCTGCTGTTGTTTCTATCACTCACAGCAGCGAGGCAAATATTCAGACCCACTTCTGGCCCTGGCCCTTCCCAGGAGCCCCGAATTCTCTCCAAATGCCCAAAGTAAAAAAGGGCTGACCTCTTCATTGACTGTCCCACAGCAGAGGTCTGATAGGTAGCTGGCATTCTGTAAACGTTTGTTGAATGACTGAATGAACAGCCACTACGGATGCAGCTATAGTAGTCTAAGACTTTAAATACAAATGCTCGTATTTTGGAATTCCTGTGGAATTTTGTTTTTAAAGGGACACTGAGAACCTGAGGTTTTCATGTTGGAGAGGGAAAGGGATGGTGTTGGGTTGCTTAACCCTTCTGAGCGTCCATGGATTCACCAGAGCCCGGAACGCGGGCTGGCCCCCTTCTTGCTGGCTTCTCCAGCTCTCTTCGGATTTCATGGAGTGTCTGGGCTCAGGACCTAATGACCTCCAGGGCCTTCCCTCTGCTGTCGTCACCCTGGGGATAGGATCCCAACACTGGGGTTTCAGAGGGACCCACACATCGAGTCCGCACTCAGGGAGCAGTTGCTTCTATTGGTTGTTGCCTGGGTTGAAGTCGCTGTTGGTCATCTCGGCTCCAAGCCTCCCCCTGGCCCTCTCAGGCCCCCCTCACCCTCAGCTCCCCCTGGGTCTCCCACCCTCCGCCACGTCCCTATCAGACCCTTGATTTTCCTCTGTTTCTGCCTCTGGGCCCCGAGCCGGTGTCTCAGCCTCCCTCTCTTCCTAGAAGAGCAGATCCTTGAGAATCCCTCTCTTCTTTTCTGGACCAAAGACCAAAAGCATCCTTGACAGCAGGCGCCAGCTCTGGCTACCCACAGGCCCTTGCAGCTGGGACACGCTTCAAATCAATGCTTATTTCTTCCAGGTGAGGCCGAACGTCGGCGTGGTGACCCGGGAGGCCCTTGTGAGTCACTTGCAAGAAATCACTTTGGTGTCTCCTTTTCTGCTTAGATGAGCTCCAGTCTCTCTGCGAACTCTGATCTGTCTCCAAATAGTTCACAGCAGTGAACGCTGTCCGAAGGCAGAGCGGGGGAGGGGACCCATCCCTGTGCCCTGGCATCCTGCGACACGGCAGTACTCAGGAACAAAACTAATAAAGGGAAAATGACAATCATCACAGCCGCATAACCCCAGTGCCAGACTCCAGACAGGCGACAGCTTGTTCAGTTCTCACCACGATTCCCTGCAGTGAGAGACTCCCCATGTCATGGATGGGAGTCCCGGGCACAGGAGCTCTCAGGGACTTGCCCAAGGTCGCACAGCCAGGGAGTGGGGAAGCCGGGGTTTCCATTCAGCAGTCTGAGGGCGGTGATGGGAGATGTGCCTCTGGCCGGACCCTGCAGGGTGCCGGGAATCCAGGCAGGAGCAGCAGAAGACCAGGTCCCTGCCACGAGGAGCTACGGTCTCCTGCAGGGAGGAAAGAAGGCCCCGGTCCGCCCAGGCCGTGCCTTCCCAGAGGTCTGTGGATCCCGCACGCCGGGACGTTTGGGAGCCAGGGTTTCAGGAGATCCTGTGATAAAGTCTTGCATATTTAAATGAGCCGCCTTTCAGTGAGATGATCAGTATACACATTTGTCCACGTGTACAACCTCACATGCATCTATGTGTCTGCACATGCGCACACACACACACACACACACACACACACACTTTGGCTTTTCTGCATTATATTTACATTATATTTACAAAGTGGGGCAAACCAAGCCATCCGCCTGCCCTTAAGCTGGAATTCAATGACCCATCTTCAACACCCCGGGCTCCTCCAACCTCCTGCATAGAGCAATATTCCTCAGTGACTGAGTGTCACGAGGAATCCCCCTTAGCTGGGGATCCGTGTCTCACCGCCCAGGGTGCTGCCCTGCCCAGCTCGGCAGGGTGTGGCTGATAACACCACATCTCTTCAGCTCCGGATCTCCCGCCTTTTCCGCGTGTGCATTTCAATCAACAGAAGCCCCGGTGTTTCCAAGGCAGCTGTTTCCTGTCAGGGCAGTGTCCCGAGCAGGTGGCCCCATTCAGCCTTTCCATCCAGGCGTTTATTCCCGGATCTGAGTGACAAGCAGAGGAGAGGGAATTCCAGCCTCAGAGCCGGCAGCCCGGAACCAGAACCGTGCCATCTACCGTCTTCCATGCGCTTCTGGTGAAGGACCCTTACAGGGGGAGGGACAAGAAATTAGGCCTGGGCTAATACCAGGGCTTTCTTAAAAAGCTAGATGTTCCCCAGAGATTAGCAGTCAGAACTTTCTCTGGGAAGGAAAAACAACCCCCGCCCAGAGCAGAGCTACCCCTCCTCTTCAGAAAGTCTCTAGGCACGCACTTATGATGTCACTGCGACCGACCAATCCAGTGCCACCTCTGCATTTTATTCCAGCATTCTCCACCAGCATTTTCGCCAGCATTCTCCAATATGCTAATTGTTCTTCCGAACCGACCAATCCTGTAACACCTCTGCATTCTCTGCCAGCGTTTTATGCCTGCATTTTATGCCCGCCTTTAGCAATATGCTAATTTTCACCTATAAAACCGGTGTGTAACTCTGTTTAGGGCTCCTCATCACCTAAGGTGGAGGGCCCATTTGCGAAAATGCTCAATGAAATCCTCGTGCTTTTGCATCAACTTGTCTGGAGTCTGGGTCTTTGGGCATCCTCCCGAACAAGCTGGCATCCCAACAATTGGGGGTCCAACAATAGGATAATATAACAACAGGATACCAGAGCCTCAGGTCAATCTGAAGAATCAACCAGGACAAATCCTGACCCTTAATGGTGGTGCAGACTCCTGGAGCAAACCATTCCTGAATGTGGCCATCTCAGTTATACAAACCGCCCATCTTCCTATCTCCTCCCCTCCTTGTTTTTCCTTAAATTAATTTAGGCTGGATTGTCTGTTGGCATAACCAAAATACCCCTAACTAGTACATTCTGCTTGCTTGCTTTCTTCCTTTCTTTCTTTTTAAGATTTATTTATTAGAAAGATAGAGTTACAGAGAGAGGGAGAGAGAGAAGTCTTCCATCTGTTGATTCACTCCCCAAATGGCCACAATGGCCAGAGCTAGGCTGATCTGTAGCCAGCAGCCAGGAGCACCTTCCAGGTCTCCCATGTGGGTGCAGGGGCTCAAGCACTTGGGCCATCCTCTACTGCTTTCCCAGGCACAATAGCAGGGAGTTGGATCGGAAGTGGAGCAGCTGGGACTCGAACTTGCACTCATGTGGATACCAGTGCTGCAGGCCAGGGCTTTAACTCACTACACCACGGCACTCTCCCCTGCTTTCTCTTTCCTACTCCCTCTCCAAACCTCTAGAAGAATGGAACAAAATAATAAGCTAAATGTGGATGTGTGGATGTGACAATTACCAGAAACAATCATTGCTGCCTCAAGGACTTCCTAACCCAGAACAATCCAATTTGCAGCAGACGTGGAATATTTCCTCCCATTCCTCTGAAACGTATTAGTTGCATTACGTTGAAATGATTAGATCATGCATTGATAATGGTGCTTAATGGGGCTAATAGTATTATTCTCCTGTAAACAGAAATGCATGTAATTAATAACCCCACTAAGGCTCCTCGAATTCACTCGTTCTAATTACCCTCCAGTGAGTCTCGACTGAGTGGTCTGGGTGCAAACAGACATGCGGCATTCAAGGACAGCGGGGCCAGCGCCCGGCGTCTGCACTGACTCTGGCCTGGGAAGGAGAGCGTGGCTCGGCTCCAGGCCCCTCCGGTTCCCTCTCTCTAAGGTGATGAGGTTGGCCTTAACTGTGAGAAGCTGAGGAAACCTTGAGATCAGGGGCCAGCATTGGGTTGTAGTAGACCAAGCTGCCATCTACAATGTTGCCTTCACATTTGGGTGCTGGTTCAAGTCCCAGCTCCTCCACTTCTGATCCAGCTCCCTGCTGCTGTGCCTGGGAATGCAGCGCAGGATGGCCCAAGTGTTTGGAGGCTGGGATGATGCTCAAGACACCTGGCTTCAGCTTGATTCAGCCCTGGCTGTAGTGGCCATTTGGGGAGTGAACCCGAGGATGGAAGACCTCTCTCTCTGTCTGTAATTTTGCCTTTTAAATAAATGCATCTCTAGAAAAAAATTAACAGAAATCTCTAGATCATCTCCCGAGAAGCATGCATGTACATTTTGGAAATGTAATCATATCTACATGTGATTTCAAGGAGTCCATGCAAAACTCCATTTGCTTTTCCTTTTACATCAAGCCAAACCAACAGGAAATCCAAAATTAAACCATCTCTCTGTTCTCCTCCATCCCTGTTTTCAGTGCCTATTGTGCTGTGGCACCCAAGAATGAACACAGCCATATTTGAGTTTTAGAAACCTGGAGACCAGGGCTGGTGCTGTGGCGTAGCGGGGAAAGCTGCCACCTGCGGTTCCGGCATCCCATATGTGCACCGGTTCAAATCCCAGCTGCTTCTCTTCTGATCCAGCTCTCTGCTGTGGCCTGGGAAAGCAGTGGAGGATGTCCCAAGTCCTTGGGCCCCTGCACCCACGTGGGAGACCTGGAAGAAGCTCCTGGCTCCTGGCTTTGGCTTGGCCTGGCCCAGCCCAGACCATTGTAGCCATTTGGGGAGTGAACCAGCGGATGGATTGACTCCTCTCTCTCTCTCTCTCTCTCTCTCTCTCCTCAACTCTGCCTTTCAAATAAATAAATATTTAAAAACGAGAAAGTTGGGAACTCTCTGGGCGTGGGTGTCAGTGGAGAGAGGCTGAAGCAGCACTGGTGAGGAAGCTGTCCCGGTTCCCCGGTGAAAGACAACATGGAGCAGACGGGGTAGGGAAGCGGGCAGGGTGGAAGCGAAGTAGCACCTTGACAGCAGGGACTCCATTTTGGAGAACCTGAGACTCCATTCTGGGAAGGTGCCCCCCCACACCGTGAGACTCTGCTCTGAAACGATGATCTAAAACAGTTGAGCAGCAGTCCACTACACCACACTTGGCAGAGCATAGAAACCCCCTAGCATGATCGCTCAAGCTTGGAAGTAGAAAGTTAATGATAAAAATGTAATTTGTCTATGTCCTACATATGATTAAAACCAATACCTGGATTAATGTCGAGATATAATTGGAATTGTTAAGATTGTAACTGGTATTGTCAAGATTATAATTGATAGTAGTTTTGCAAAGGTTTTAGGTCAACTTGACCCCAGGAACCATGTATTCCCCCCGATCCTAGCAACCATATGTATTCCTCTCCCGATTTTGTGGTTTTTGCCTTTATAAACCCTGTTGCTTTGGGCTCCATGGTCGAGAGTTCTTTACGGCATGAGCCCACTCTCCACCTATGGCAATAAAGGACCGTCAAATTCTATCAATGTGTGGTGCTCCTTTGTTTACACTCGCTCAGGTACAACAGAAGGCTGGGCAGGCTGCAGGACCTGGTGTGAGAGCTGAGCCAGGGAGGCATCCCAGAAGACTGTCTATTGCTTACGGCTAAGTTCAGCTTTGAGGAACAGAAAACCCAATGACAGCGGCTTAAATAAGCGAACACAATCCTGTTTCTCAGCGGAAGACGGCTGGAAGTGGACAGTCCAAGAACCTGGTGCTTCCTATCTCTTCTACCATACGGCCACTTTAGGGTCCAGCATGGCTGCCAGGGATTCCAGCCGTCACACCTGTGCTCCCAGGTTATAAGAAGGAGAACAAACGGAGATGCAAAACGAAGCCTCCTGAAAGTGAGACGACACCGGCACAACCAGCTTTTACTATGCCCTTATTATCCATTATATATGCATTATGTTAGATGTTGAGCTAAGTAATCCAGTAACTACAGTAAGTTGATTATTGTACAAACCGCACCACTGCCTGTTCCTGGCCCTTGCTATCCTACACTCCCCCTTTCCTCCACCTGGCCAGACGTGACCCTACCCTGACCCAGGTCCAGGAATGTGAAAGGGAGGTTTAAAGCCTGAGATAACAACCAGCCCCTACCCTGGAGTCCGCAGCAGGTGTCTTATCAGAAGTGTCAACTGGACCTAAGCATTCCCCTAAAGCCTGCTTGTGCATGATAATAAAAGCTCTGTTAGAATTGGGCTTCTGGGGGGGGGGGGGGGGGCTTCCTCTTCTGGAGGCTCTGAGAGGCCCGGGTTCGAACTCCTAATAAAAACGACCCTGCTAATTGGCTTCAACTTCGGTCTCTGGTGGTTGATTTCGGGGACCACGGACTGCGGGCATAACAAAAGAACCTTCCCAGAAGCAAAGTTGTGTTCGCATCTCCTTAGGCAGATCTCAGTCACACCTGGCGGTGGGAGAGCCTGGGAAGTGTACTGATGTAGCATCTTGCCCAAGAGTCTGTCGCCAGGGAGACAGGAAAAGGCAGCTTCGACAAGCCTTCAGATGTCGGAAACGCTGAAGTCTCACCCCAGTTTTGCAAGAGGCAGAGTCAGTAATCAGCCAAGCTCTCCCAGCGGCCGCCGCCTTCTCCCCGCTCAGCACAGGGGGCGAGGGGTGGGGGGAAGCCACTTAAAGAGCTGACTGGGAGACACCGCGGGGGCCTTAGTAGGTCAGCCCCAGCGCAGGCCTGCCCCGCTCGCCTCCCTCCCTCCCTGCTTTTCTGCCCACTTCCCCAAGGAACTGGATTAATCCTTTCCTCTAACCTCCCTTTAACTTCCTGATTAGTTACATTTGGAAACTCCCTTTGTTTTTGCCTTCTCATCAAGCCAAACTCACACCCCCAGAAAAAAAGGCCAATTTCCAGTGCCGCTGATTTACTGCAATTTCTGAAAATCAGAGCGAGCCGAGGAGCGACGTGTCGGGAATTTCAAAGCCTCCTTTTCACACTGCAAGTATGGATGAGAAGTGTGACGGAGACGGAGAGCCCTCACGGGCCACGGGCGGCAGAATCCCAGGTGCGGCCCAGGCCACGAAAACACCAGGCCTGCTAATAAATCAGAGGGCTAAATTCTGTGATTTCCACCTCCTGGTTGAGCAACAAAGTGACAAAATACAACAATGGGCAAAGGTAAAGCTAAGAGGTTGTGTGTTTTTATTGGCAAGTGGAATTCTGAAAAGGATAATATTGGTTTCCTGGCTTCTGTTGTCTCCCTACTGGCTGTGGTCCAGGATATTTAAAAATTATTATTTATTTTAACTTATTTATTTATTTGGAAGGCACACATACACACACACACACACAGAGAGAGAGAGAGAGAGAGAGAGAGAGAGAGAGATCTTCCATCCGCTGGCTCACTCCCCAAATGGCCGCAACTGGGCCAATCTGAAGCCAGGAGCTTCTTCTGGGTCTCCCAAGCACTTGGTCCATCTTCTGCTGCCTTTCCCAGGTGCTTAGGCAGGGAGTGGGATCAGAAGTGGAGCAGCTGGGACTCGAACCAGTGCCGCAGGCCACAGCTTTACCTGCTACATCACAGTGCCAGTTCCTAAATTTCTCTAACAAAAGTACTGTGTGTGCAGAGTGAGGTCTTCGTGACAGCAGTTCAGCAGCCCCCTCTACTTCCCCACCCAGCAGTACCCCCAGCCCTGCTCCACAGACCCAAGGATTTGTGCTTTCTGTCCTGGGATCCAGCTCTGCACTTTCAGTCACATCCTCCTACGACTGTTGGTTGCATTAGCAGTGAAAGTGTTGTCTATTGTATTCTATCGTGGAAGGCAACAGGTAACTCATGACCTCTCTCTCCCCTGTATTTCCACCCCCGTTCTTAAGTATACTATCCCAATTGTTCTTAAACTAGAGTCGATTTTATTAGAACCACATAAATACTCTTAATTTCCTAGTTAAGTATTGTTCCATAATTCCATGTTCTTCCTTATCAACATTTTCATTTTCTTGGAGAAAATCTCTTATTTTTATTTGGTGCGTATGTGGCATTAATTCCTTCTAAAACCTTCCATCCAAAAACCTTAATACCATCTTTGCATAGGCTCAAACACATGCTGCAGTCTTCCAGCTCCTTCCTCCCCTCCTCCTTCTGTCTCCATCTTCTCCTCTTTCTCCATCTCCTCCTCCCTCCCCCCTTCCTCTCTCTTGCTCTCTCTTTCCTTCCTTCCTTCCCTTTCCTCTGTCCCACTCTCCCCTCCCCTCCCCTCCCCTTCCCTCTTCTCTGCTCCCTCTTCTCCAGGAGTAGCTTTTAGCGTCCCTCCCAGCGGTTGGGGCCCTACCCATGGAACATTCTCTGCACTCTCAGCCTCCAGGAAATCCTGATTCGTTTTACCAGGCCCAGGAGCTGTCCTCACCAGCTCTGGCCCCTTGAGGAAGAAGGACAAAGGGCAGTGTCGCCTGCAGAGCCACAGGGGACCTCACTGTGGGCTGGAAAACCACGGGGAGCATGACCGCAGGCCGTGAGATGCTCAGAGCTCAGTTCCCAGGAGGAAAGGAAACCAAGTTTCACAAAACTACAGCTGCAATGCTGCTGCACTCTCACCTTTACCTCTCCTGTCGCCGTAGCAGCCAGCATCCCACACTTAGTAGTGAAGGCATTATCAGCAGATGCAAGAGGCCTGCAAACGCAGATCTCTCTGCAATCGCTCTCCAGTCCTGGCTGTTTTCTCCTTGCTGTAGGTTCTTGGCACCTTGTGTTTGGTAGCTGCTGCCTGTTGCTGACATCTCCGGTTGAGTCAGGAGGCTTTTAATATCCCAGAATCAGGACAATTCACATCTAGTTCCCCATTGTCCTATACCCAATTGTGTTGTATAAATCTTAGGAATCTCAGTTCAGACCATTTTTTTTATATCTATATCTATATATACAAGAGTCTAAGATAAAAGTATTGAATAGATTCTCAGGAAGAAGCCAGAGTCTCAGATCCTCCCCATTCCATAGCCATTAACTCTCATCAACTCTCCCACCTCTGCCTACAGCTCAGGGAGATCCCTAGGCAACCTAACAAGGCTACAGTGTTAGTTCCATTTTTCAGAGGGAAAAATGGAGGCAGAAACATTCCAATGACTTTTGCCAATGTGGCACAGCTGAGCAATGTTGGAAGTGAGATTTGAACTTGAATGTGATTTCAAAGCCTTCACTTTCAGTTGCTACACTGTACAAGGCCTGGGTTTGTGGGCTGTGAGGATCGCAGTTTCTAAGTCAATGTGACTATTATTACTATTCAATTAGACACACGCTTAGGCCTATCCCAGCTGGATGTGGGAATCGACCTGTTAACATGGACAACCACCAAGGCTTGGTTTCTGAACCTGTACTTGACAGATTATCTACCACGAAGACAAACTCTTTTTCCCAAGGCTTCATGATCTATAGCTTGTTCAACAAGGTCGTGAACTCATCGTACACTTGTATATATTGTACAAACGTTAAACACCTGTATAAGTTTCTAAGCCCTTACCCTCCATGTCTGTTCTCATCTCATCCCAGAAAATGGCAGGGGTTTCCTGAGTCAGCCTGGCCCCTGTCAATGTTGCCTATCACTCACGGGCGGAGGGGGTCTCATTTCACAGCCTGGGAAAGGCGGCTCTCTGGCTGCAGGCATGGGACCTGTGACAGAGAAGCCAGTCGGTGGACTCCAGTTTTCCGTGCTTAGTGATTGGTTCCCTGGTTAGTATGCGATTCGGAATGGTCCAATCAGATTGAATCTCAAAACTTTTCTGTGGGATATCAGGGGTAAGACACTCTCTCCCTGGAATGGTGGCATGTGAGGGTGTGACCCAGTTCTGCAGTAACTAATTTTGCTACCATGAGGTGTGTTCCCCCCACCCACAAGCACCTAGAGACAAAGAAACAAAGGATGATAAACCAGAGGAAATTATAAATAAATAAATAAAATGAGGCCGGCGCCGTGGCTCAACAGGCTAATCCTCTGCCTTGCGGCGCTGGCACACCGGGTTCTAGTCCCGGTTGGGGCGCCGGATTCTGTCCCGGTTGCCCCTCTTCCAGGCCAGCCCTCTGCTGTGGCCCGGGAGTGCAGTGGAGGATGGCCCAGGTGCTTGGGCCCTGCACCCCATGGGAGACCAGGAAAAGCACCTGTCACTTGGCTCCTGCCATCGGACAAGCACGGTGCGCCGGCCGCAGCGCGCCGGCCGTGGCGGCCATTGGAGGGTGAACCAACGGCAAAGGAAGACCTTTCTCTCTGTCTCTCTCTCTCACTGTCCACTCTGCCTGTCAAAAAAAAAAAAAAAGTAAATAAATAAAATGATAGCCTACACAACATCATTAACATCTGAATCAAAACATGCCACAGATCTCTCTCTCTCCCTCTCTCTCCCCCCAAACTCCTAGTTAAGCCAATTAACTATTGATTAACACTTTCTGTCAATGGAAACTCAAGGTTCCTTTTCTGTGCCTTGGCTGCATGCATTTCTTCGGCAAACACGGATCAAGCGCCTATCTCGCAGCAGCACTGTGCTAGGTCTGGGAAGGGCATCTTTCCCTCAGGGAACTCTGTGAAGAGGAGTGGTTGATGTGGTCAGAAGTGACCATGTGTATCATCCAGCTCACTTCAAGACGGCCTGATGTCATTCTAAGACAACATTTCAAAATGGACGTTTGCCACTTATTTACAAATTATAATTTTTGCAAGCAAAACATGGAGTGGCCTTGAGGTTTGCCCTAGGAGAAGGACAGCCTGACTTCCTGGAATGACAGTAGCTCTGCCAGCTTCACAGTATTTGCCATTTTTGTGCACCGCCTGTTCATTTTTGTTTAATATTATTAAATTAATTAACTTTCAGCAATTCAATACCTATATTTCAAGAGGAACTATAATGGAAGGCTAGTAGCCCTGTACATAAGTAGAAGGTAAAGGTAAAATAAATACAACAAGGGGCTGGCCCTGTGGCATAGCAGGTAAAGCCACCACCTGCAGCGCCGGTATCCTATATGGGTGCTGGTTCAAGTCCCAGCTGCTCCACTTCTGATCCAGCTCTCTGCTATGGCCTGGGAAAAGCAGAAGATGGCCCAAGTCCTTGGGCCCCTGCACCCATGTGGGAGACTTGGATGGAGCTCCTGGCTCCTGGCTCCTGGCTTCAGATCAGCGCAGCTCTGGCTGCTTTGGCCAATTGGGGAGTGAACCAGAGGATGGAAGACCTCTCTCTGCCTCTGCCTCTAACTCTAACTCTATTTCTCTGTAACTCTTCCTTTCAAATAAATAAATCTTATAAAAAATAAATACAACGAAACTATAGAACGTGCCTGCATCTGAATATGGTGACCGACCCCACAGAGACCTGATCCTCGGGACCCCCCGTCTCTCACGAAAGGGGACATCAGCGAGGGCTGTAAGGCTAAGTCACGCTGGCCCCGTAACGGAGGCTTTCTCCTTGTTGTGTTTAGAGCCATTAGCAGAAAACCGAAAGGGGGGACCAATTGCTCATGGAAAATTTCAGTCTTATTTAATGCTGCCCCTGGTACCACCACAAATGATCTCTTTGGCACAAAGTGTGTTACTTTCTCATTCACGGAGGAACACGATTCTGGCCAAATCTCATTTTATAGCTGAGCACAGTTTAGCCCCGAGAGATAATAAGACTCCAGCCTGCTCAGCGTCCCCAAATCCAATCCCGTTTGATGCCTTTCATTGGCTATATGTCATGATTTCCTTCTCATTAAGGCAAGTGACTCTGGTTTTTATTTCTGATAATGATGCCAAGCTTCCTTTCGAAATAAGCACTGGTGGCTCTTTCCCCCTGTTGAGACTCACTTGAAACAAAGCGTCAACCGTGCCTGCCGGCCCCCTGTTCCTCACCGCCACCGCCACTGCCACCTCACCCCCAAGGCCAGGCAGGCCCAGGGCCTTGCCTCGTGCTGGAACCCGGGGGATGCCCCACGACGTGGGTCCTTCCTCCCTGCCAAGGAGGCAAAGCTAGCAAGTAAGGGAGAGCACCTGCTCGAATTCCAACACAGGGCTTCTCAATGAGCGTGCGCTATCTGGGGCGCGGGTGGGGCAGCCCTGCGTGCTGTAGAATGCTGGGCGCCCGAGGGCGTTTCCGACAGCCAGAAACTTCTCCAGGCACTGTTGAGTGTCCCTGGGGACACAGCCGCCCCAGGTCAAGAACCAAGGGGTGGCACAAGGCTGACATGTTCCCATCCTAGCCCTTCCGGTTTTCACAGTGAACCTGAGACACAGAGCATTCCTTTGCTCTAAGTCTAAAAGATGGGAGCAATTAAAGGTCACTTTTTAAAAAAAGAGTAGGAAATGTCATAAGCAGAACGTCAAGGAGATCACCGGCCCGCCCACCATAATGTTCACTCCTTCGGCACAGTCCTCACCCCCACCCCACTCTGCGTGCTGCTATGCTGGTGCTGAAGTGCGGGCTCCACTTTGTCACAGCCCCTTTGCCCCTGGACTTTGGAAACCTAAAAGCAGGGGGCTTCCATGCCTCATTTCGACATCTGGAGCTGGCCCGAGCACGAGGTGTTGATGACCGCCTGCTACGCTAGAAAAAGCCTTGAAGGACCCTTGCAGGGGGACAAGAAATTAGGCCTGGTCTCAGGCGAGAGCAAATACCAGAGGTTTCTTAAAAAGCAAGATGTTCCTCAGAGATTAGCAGGCAGAACTTTCTCTGGGAAGGAAAAACAACCCCCGCCCAGAGCAGAGCTACCCCTCCCCTTCAGAAAGTCTCTAGGCGCACACTTATGATGTCACTGCGACCGGCCAATCCAGTGCCACCTCTGCATTTTATTCCAGCATTCTTCGCCAGCATTTTTCGCCAGCATTCTCCAATATGCTAATTGTTCCTCCGAACCGACCAATCCTGTAACACCTCTGCGTTCTCTGCCAGCACTTTATGCCTGCATTTTATGCCTGTGTTTTGCATATGCTAATTCTTGCCTATAAAACCGGTGTGTGACTGCTGTTCAGGGCTCCTCACCACCTGAGGTGGAGAGCCCGTTTACGCAAACGCTCAATAAAAACCTGGTGCTTTTGCATCAACTTGTCTGGAGTCTGGGTCTTTGGGCATCCTCCCGAACAAGTTGGCATCCCGATGATTGGGGGTCCAACAACCTGAGCAGGATTTAATGCCCCGGAAAGGCACCTGTCCTTCTTCAAGGGGTCATTGATGCTAAAATGCTGGGGGTGGGGGGCAGGCATTTGGCACAGCAGTTAAGATGCACCTGAGACATTCAGCTCAGCTCCGCGCAATTGTAGCTTCCTGGCAGTGCAGACCCCGAGAGGCAGCAGGTGATGGCTCAAGTACCTGGGTCCCTGTCACC
Organism: Sylvilagus floridanus; assembly: GCA_949820135.1. Lineage (NCBI taxonomy): Eukaryota > Metazoa > Chordata > Mammalia > Lagomorpha > Leporidae > Sylvilagus > Sylvilagus floridanus. The sequence continues at coordinate 168,398,267 of OX463233.1, read as the reverse complement.
CATGTGGGACACAGTATTGGGCACTCCCTTCCCTCAAGCCTATCATCGTGGGCCATGGGGTCTCTGGGAGGAGACAGGGAGACCAAGATAGAAACCAAAGATCCTGATACTGTGTGTGCCCAGGAAGCTGCCATAGACGGAACACGTCCCCGAACACATTCCACAGTCAGTTATTTGAGGACTAAGTCTTTCTGGTCTGGAGTTGCTTAACAGAAAGTCAGAGATGGGACACAGGGCTACCAAGTTTGGAAAGAAAATCTCTTGATGGATGCAACGGGTAGCACATGGGACTAGCAATGTGGCGTGGACAGGTTAAGCTGCTATTTGCAATGCCAGTATCCCATAGGAGTGCAGGTTCGAGTCCTGGCTGTTCTGTTTCCAGTCCAGCTCTCTGCTATGGCCTGAGAAAGCAGTGGAAGATGGCCCAAGGGCTTGGACCCCTGCACCTGCGTGGGAGACCCAGCTGGAGTTCCTGGTCCAGCCCCTGCCATTGCAGCCTTTTGGGGAGTGAATCAGTAGATGGGAGCGCTCACTCTCTCTCCCTGTCTGTGTGTGTCTGTGCGTGTGTGTCCCCTCACTCCATAACTCTGCCTTTCAAATCAATCAATCAATCTTTAACAACAGCAACAAAACCTGAAGTAGGTAGCACATGGCCCTGGGAGCAGGAGGAAGAAGAAAGACAGAGAAAGAGAAGACGCGGGAGCAGGGAGCAGGGAGCATCTGTGGTCCCCGCCCAGGCCCCTGGGAGCTGCGGGCCCAGCAGGATGCACAGAGCTCCATCCATGGGGCCTCAGAGACATCTGGGCAGCTCCTGGGGGCTGGCAACAGAGCAATGGGGTGAGGGGCTGGGATGCGTGCGGGTGGATGGGATTAATTATGCAGAAGCCATTTCCTGTTTACATAAAAATATCTTGAGTAATCAGTGGTGATGAGCAAAAGAAGTGAAGAGGCTGTCTGAGAGTCTGAGGATGCTGCCATCAGTTAAATGCCAACTTCCCAAACGCGTGCAGAGGCGAATGTTAAGGTAGAACTGACCTTAATGGGACAAAGACAATCTGAAATGATTTTCCTTGGGGGTCCAGGATACGCGCCTCACCTGTGTCCCTGTCTTCACAGGGGGATATGGCTGCGTCCCCTGCATGTTCTCGCCCCCGTAGTTTTAGAATGAGGAAAAACAAAGGGAAAAAAAACCTCTAAATTACTCTGTATCAGGTGTGTTCTAAATCTTATTTCTGGCCAGCGCTGTGGCTCACTAGGCTAATCCTCTGCCTGTAGCACCGGCACCCCGGGTTCTAGTCCCAGTTGGGGCGCCAGATTCTGTCCTGGTGCTCCTCTTCCAGTCCAGCTCTCTGCTGTGACCCAGGAAGGCAGTGGAGGATGGCCCAAGTGCTTGGGCCCCTGCACCCGCAAGGGAGACCAGGAGGAAGCACCTGGCTCCTGGCTTCGGATCGGCACAGCACACGGGCCACGACAGCCATTTGGGGGTGAACCAATGGAAGGAAGACCTTTTTCTCTGTCTTTCTCTCTCACTGTCTAACTCTACCCATAAAAAAAATCTTATTTCTAACTTGTAATAATAGGTACTGTTATCTCCACTTTGTAGGTAAGGATGCTGAGGCTTTGAGAAGCCTAAGGCTACCCAGCCAGATGGAGCTGGAGGGCCTGACTCACAACCAGGCAAAGCTGGTGCCACTTCCCTGTTGGAGAGCTCGAACTCGCTGCTATTCCAGAGGACAGAGCTGAGTCTGGAGGAAGGATGGGGCCAGGCTGCGGCAGCTTGGGCCCCTTGTATGCCCAAGCAGAATGCCCGGATCTCAGTCCTGGCTCTGCCCCTGATTCCGGCTTCCTGTTGATGACACCTGGGAGGCAGCAGGTGATAGCTCAGGGTAGAAGGGTCCCTGTCACCCATGTGGGAGACCCAGGTGGGGTTGCTGACTCTAGGCCCTGGCTCCCAGCTCATCCTGGCCCGGCTCTAGCTATTGCAGGTGTAAGGGGAGTGAACCAGTGGATGGAAGGTCTCTCTCTCTCTCTCTCTCTCTCTCTCCCCTCTCTCTCTCTTCCTTTCAAATAAATACTAATTTTAAGGAAAAATTTTGGCCGGTGCTGCGGCTCAATAGGCTAATCCTCTGCCTAGCGGCACCAGCACACCAGGTTCTAGTCCCAGTCGGGGTGCTGGATTCTGTCCCAGTTACTCCTCTTCCAGTCCAGCTCTCTGCTGTGGCCCGGGAGTGCAGTGGAGGATGGCCCAAGTGCTTGGGCCCTGCACCCCATGGGAGACCAGGAGAAGCACCTGGCTCTTGGCTTTGGATCGGCACGGTGCGCCAGCCACAGCACGCTGGCCGTGGTGGCCGTTGGAGGGTGAACCAATGGCAAAAGGAAGACCTTTCTCTCTGTCTGTCTCTCTCTCACTGTCCACTCTGCCTGTCAAAAAAATTAAAAAAGAAAAAAGAAAAAAAAGGAAAAAAAAATTAAGAGACCTCCACTTCCTACAGGTGAAAGGTACTGGGCCGCGATAAACAGGCCCCTGCACATCCTGCAGCCCCTGCTTGTCAGCGGCTTCGACCGTGGCCTTGTCGCTAAGGAGGAGAAGGAAACACTCTGGGCAATAGAACAAGGTGGAGAATCCGTGCACTGTGGGGCCGGACAGGCTTCACCTGCAGGCTGCGTGGCCTTGAGAAAGGCGCGCAACCTCTCCGGGCTCCAGTTGGCACATGTGTGAGTCGGTGGTAATGTTTGTTCTAATCAGGGCAGGATGAGTGTGATGATGTCAAGTTCATGCCTGGCACCGAGTGGGTGTTCGTCAAAATCAGTAAACTTCCTTCTGCATCATTCGTTCAAGGTCAGCCCTGTGCGTGGGGTCCTCACCTCCCCCATGCAGTCCCACCTGCCACGAGGGGCTAGTGTGTTCAGGAAGGGCTCAGCACAGTCGCCCACACAGCTCAGAGCAAGAGCACAATGAACAGTAACAGCTGCAGTCAGAATTATTCCAGCCTTTGGTATTTAAAATATATGCCCCTTTCATCTAAAGATAACCCCCGTGAGCATTTTCCATGTACACTTACAGATATATAGTGTGTGAGAGAGAGCTTTCCTCGCTTTGTCCCTCATCATGTGTATTGTGAACCTTTTTCTGTGTCCGCAAATATCTACAGCATTACTTGAAAAAGCCATATAGCAATCCAGTGCGTTTCCACGCCCAAGCCCTTCTTGTTGGATGGTTCGGTTTCCATTCTTTTTATGCTTTCTTAGAGAAGTGTGCAATACACAGCACCGTAGCTAAGCCACTGTGCACATCTTTCTGCATAATCCTCAAAGACGCTGCTTTTATGCCCAGAACACAGGAATGTCATAATTTATTTACCAGTCTGTTCATTTATTGAAGCCAATGTCTGCCTGTTAGGTATTTAGATTATGTTCAATTTTTTGCTCCGATAAATAATAATATGACTGTCTGATTACCACATCTTCACATCTTATCTAATGATTTCCTTGGGATAGATTCTTAGGGAGGGGAATGAACAAGATCTTGGGGGAACTTACATTTTTAAGGCTTTTGACACTCTCAGAAAAATGCCAAATTATTCATTCACCATCTTCCCCCGTCGCTTGGGTTCATTAAACAAACACGTGCTTTGTTAGGAAGGGCTGCTGGCCCTCTCTCTCCTCAGCACAGTAATGCAAAGATGCCCCTGGGACTCAGCAGACCTGCGTTGGAATCCCGGCTCCGTCCTTTCTAGCCGGATGACCGTGGACATGTTCCAGCAGCCTCCAGTTGGATGGTGATTATCCCGTGAGATGCTGGGTTCTTTTCAAGTTTTATGTATTTACTTTTATTTATTTGAAAGGAAGAGCAACAGAAAGAGATAGGCAGACAGACACACAGACAGACAGAGATCTCTCATTCTCTGATTCATTCCAGAAGAGCCAGGCCAAAACTGGGAGCCTAGAACTCAATCCAGGTCTCTCATACGGATGGCAGGGGCCCAAGTACTTAAGCGACCATCTCTTGCCTCCCAGGATGAGACACTAGATTTGAGAGAGCTTGGAGGGCTGAACAAAGAGAAAAGACTTATTGCTAACACAAAGAGAATTTCTTATGCAGCATTCTCATTATTTTGGCTTTCTTTTTTTTTTTTTCACAAAGCTGTATGTTTGCCATGAGACTCCTTTTCAAATTTTCTTAACTCTCTCTTGCTGTGGTTTCCAAGACACAGATGGAAAATAATGTCTCAAGGAGGAAACAGGTCTGGAGAGACCCGGTGGCGTTCCCTGGCCCCCATGAGCCCCAGGCCAGCAAAGACGTCCATCATCAGCCTGCTGTCTGGGCCGTTTCTTGCTCTTGCAGGTCATCAGCCTACAAACAGATACTACCCCAAAGAGATGCACCTGTATTCATAACGAATCTCATGGCGCCAGCAATGTAAAACGTAAAGACAATCTACTGTTGAGAACTTTGTAGCCAAATAGAATCCAGTGACCCTTTGCTTCTCTTTCCAGAAGCTTGGGGATGATCGCTGAGGACTGGAAGGAAGAGGGAGAGGGGGTAAGACGGCAGATTCCTTGCGCACTGAGATCACCGCTTGTTTCTGTCTTCACCCAGCTCTCAGCACAGTGCGAGGCCCTCTGCAGAGGCAGCCGCTGTCCGTAGAATACACATTCATTTGGAAGCTGCCAACCCAGGCTTGAATCATAGCTTTGTCCCTTTCTCACTGATCCATCAACACAGCATACCAGTTGCCCGTGTGAAGTCAGACACTGCCAGGGGCTTTTAGCACGTTTGACAGCTTCTCTGAGCCTTCGTTTTCTGCTCTGGGTAACAAGAATTGTGATTGCTACCCAGTATGAATTAGAAGAAAAAACCCGAGAGGGAGGCCTGCACCCATGATGGAGGTTCAAAGGCAGACTGAACTGTGCAAGATGGGTAAAAGGACCAAACAACACAGCAACATTTCTTAGTTCAAATGTATAACCACAGGTGTCTACCTGGAGACACCACGGGGTCCATCTCAGAAACCCCAACAAAGGCAAGTGTGATTGCCCTCCTAGAGTAACCCCTCAAAGCCCATAAAAGAGGCCATGTCAGTGATTCACATCACACATGCCTCTAGCTCCCTTTCCTTGTCCATAGCAGGCATTGCTAATCAAACACCAAGATCATTGCTGAAATGCTTCCGAATTACAAATTCTAGCCAGTTGCCACTGACAGACCAGGCTTGACTAATGTGATGAGACCCAGACAATCCCAAATTTAGTTGATGAGCGCACTGTTACATTAAATAAGCCTCCTTGAGATTTTCTTCCCGCAGTTGCAAAAACACAATCTCTTAAGACCACACTGGAGAAGAACCAGTTCTGTGCACTGAAGACCATCAAAGCAACCCTTCCAAGAGTGACCTTGTACCCAGTGGGCTGCAAGAGTAGTGTCTTTCAAAAACAGGGAATGCCGGAAACTCCCCAAGCCAGGAGCACTTGGGGCTGTCAAAGGTTAGGTTTTGGCACCAGCTCAACCAAAATGATCCCCTGTTCTGTCCTCCCAGCCTCTAGAGAAACTAGCCTTCCCACTAGATATTTGACCTTAGACGAGTTGCTTAGCCCTGTGTCTCAGTTTCCAAGCTGTAAAATGGAAGCATTTGACAACAGCTACCTGCAGGTTTGATTAGAACATTACAGAGATAATGTGTAGTGTGTGTGCATACACTCTACATATTATGAGCTACTATTAATAAGCACTTAACAAGTGCTAGGCATCACTGAGTATTATCTTGTGCCTCTAAAATAGTCCTATGAGGCAGGTTTCCTGTTGTTAAATTTTTAAGCTAATCATTGTTGATTGATTTGCACAGGCATATGGTGTTTGTTGAGATAAGGCGTTTAATGAGGAGCTGGTTTCGTCCCGCGCCCACACTTTCTTCCTTGGCAGCCCTGGCCCGGTGTGAGGAAATTTCTATGCGGAAGGAAGAACAACCTTCATTGTGCATAGCTTTCAACAGGTGATGCAACAATTACGTGGGGAGGCGAGGTTTGAAGCCGGGGTGTTTTGGCTCTGGGGGCCCGAAGCTTGCTTTGGTCTTTGTCCACTGCTCGTCTGCTGTGTCCCGAATGGTTTTTCACCCTGGATATATGCACAAGCTTAGTCCCTCTGTTAATGATAGTAAAAGAGTGGAAAACTTCATCCAGCGATGGTGTTTAGAGATGAGGCCTTGGGGGAAGTGATCATATCAGATTGGATTGGATTGGATTGAACTGGATTAGGTTGAGGTGGACCCCTGTGATTGAATCCAGGTGACTTTATAAGGAAAGAGAGACCAGACAGAGACTCACACACTCCCAGCGTGATGGGAAGCAGCCCGGGGGCCCTCATCAGAGCCTGCACTGTGCAGCTGGCACCTGTGCCTCCAGACCAACACAAACCTCTTCTCTCTCTCTCTCTCTCTCTCTCAAGCAGCCTGCCTCCAGATCTCATTATTGCCACAGGAAGGCGACTAATACACCCCCACCCCTTTCTCACATGTTTTTTGAGAAAACAGACGTCAACAAAAATAAATCAAAGAAATGGACACCAGTGCCACACAACCTCTCAGGTTGACTTTCTCTGCTCTACGCCATCATCACAGTGGTCCCACAAAGTAGGGATGGTTGGTATTCCTGTTATCCAGGAGTCCTGGAGACCCTCTGAGCACTGAACGGGGGAGTAATGGCCCTTGAAAAGCGCACTGCTGGCCTGAAGACCCCCACCCGCCCCTGTGGGAAGCTGAGCCGGTTAAGGAACTTCCATCTCCGTTTCCTAAAGATGGGAATGATTACCTCCACCTCCCAGAATTTTCCTCTTTTTTTTTTTTTTACTAGACATTCATGAAACATCTAATGCCAACAACGGTGCCACGCACATGATAGATTCTGCAAAACAAAGTGGGCGTCATTGACTCTAAGGAACTTCCTGTCTGGGGTTAAATGCAATTACTTATATAAAACCCAGAGCCTGGCAAAGAAAGCATGCTACACAGTCAGCTGACATCATGTTTACTGCTGTTATTCAGACCAAGGCAGGAACTGAATAAAAGTTTTTTGGACTCCAAAATGTTTTTCATAAAGACGGGGCTGCTTCATCAGATAGAAACAGAAGGAGACTTAGGGATATCTGGGGAAAAAAAAAGACTTCAGACATGACATTTTTAATATGGGCAACAGCAACCTGCAGGAGTCCTTATGTAGGCAAGCGCTTTTAGATCTTCTCATTCTCTTTCTCATCACCCACCCCAGCTGGATGGACCTGTGTCTTTGGATTTCCATAAACCCACCTCTCTCTGTGGAAATAAATCTATTTCTCCCTTGAATGTGGACCTCATGTGTTTTAATTGCCTGGAAAGGTGTGGAAACCACCCAGACATGGTGCTAATGGGATATGACAGAACTCACAGCTTCCCAGGGCCTGGAAGGAAGAATGTTGACGAAGGGAGCTTAATGAGCTTCCACCCACATTTCAATTACCCTAGCAATCTGCCAAGGGAAGCCCTGTTTGCTGTGCTGCATTCTGGAAAGTTTTGACAAGCCCAGGAGGAATCTGTCCAGGATGAAGCCGAGAGCACCCAAGATGGGAAAACAGTCTTTGTCTGGAAGGGATCTGTAAGGATGACAGGGCCAACCTAGGCATCAGCCTTGTCATCTGATATTCGGAAGGGCCTCCTCTGCTCAGACACCACTCCTACGTTAGCTATCCCGGTGCACCACGTCCATTGTCCAGGGCCCTCTCAATGCTGCATCTCAAACAACCACAAAGCCGCACCATGACTGTCCGTAGGTCGGCTGGGCTGTGCTGATCTGTGGAGCTGGGCCTGGTGGAGTTCACACCCGCCTCTGCTCAGCGAGGGGGCTTTGCTGGTCTTGGGTGGGCGCCCTCACACATTGGAGACCAGCGGGCTGCTTCAGCTCGTACCCACTGTTGTCCTTCATCCTAGCCCTGGGATTATTCACAGGGCAGCAGGAGGGTTCTTAAAGAAAGACCCGAATCTTGCAAGACCTCTTGATCCCAGGCTCAGAAAAGGCACAGTGCCATTTGTAGCTTGTGCTGTTGGTCAAAGCACTCACAAGGCTAAGCCTGAATCCAAGACTTCATTCCTTGATGGGAGGCTGCTGCTAGGCACGTGGGAAAGGGCGTGGACACAGACGCCGCCGACTGGGTCTGTCCTTGAAGGATGTCTCCCACAGCAGTGTAAACAAAACAGACACACTGCATCAGACAGGAACGGCATGCCTGTGTCATGTATGTAATGCACGTCTTGGTTTCAGCTGAGGGCTCTGGCCAAGAGTAGGAGGAGATGCTCAAACACCTGACATTGGCCTTGCAAAGGGTCTGGGTCTCGCTCAGCACCAACCTCCTGGTCTACAGAAGGTTGACGCTGGACACTGGGGTGGGGAGTGTTCAGAGCACCTAGTCCAGGCTGAAGGGAGTGTGTTCCTTTGGGGAGGAGAGAAGCAACGACTCCGGACCGCAGCCTCGCCCGAGAGGAGCTTCAAGGAGATGTCTCTGGTTTGCTACAAAGTCCCTGCAGCCGGGAGACCAGAGGCATAGGTTTGTCCAGCTGTGATCGTCCGTGGCCCAGATGCCAAGGTTGCGTGAAGCCATCAGTGAGTCAAGCAGGTGTGTAGGGGCTGGACTGCGGTTGTCTTAAGAGTGCTGCACAAAAGGAGCGAAAGGAGGCAGTGGGATCTCTCCTGGCACAGAGCTGAGAAAGGGGGGGAACTGAGAACCCCCACCTGAATACAGTCCTCAGCTGAAGAGTCAGGGGCCCGTGCAGTGAGGAAACCTGGAGAGGGCCCTCAAATAACCCACAATGAGAGCGCGGGGCTCCTGCACCCTATAGGTGGGAATGTAAATTAGTATAACCCCTACAGAAGGCAGTACAGAGATTCCTCAAAATATCAGAACTTCCACGGGGTCCGCCAGTCCCGCCATTGGGTATGTATAGCCGAAGGGAATGAAATTAGTATGCTCATTGCATCATTGTTTACAAGAGCCCAGACAGGGAATTGACCTAAACGCCCATCAAGGGATGAATGGATAAAGAAAATGTAACGTGGAATATTATACCTCCATAAAAAATGGCATCTCATCATTTGTGGCAATGCAGATGAACCTGGATGACATAATATTAAGTGAAGTGAGCCAGTAAGACAAATACGAAGTAATGAATGAAAAAAATCTTTATTTTGGTGCAAAAAATTTGGAATCCATGCATAGCTTTTCTCATAATATGCGTTTTTCATACATTTTGAAGACCCCTCCTATTCATGGGATACCAGTCACAAAGTCCAGCCCAGAGGGAAGGATTGGGTAGGGTGTGACTATCAGGAGATAATTATGGCATCATCATGGAAGTTCCTATCCACATAACAAAACAGACTGATGGTTACAGCAAGACACTATGGCCATTGGCCAAAGATCTGTGGTAATTAACACATAAATCTACAACGTCTATATACGAGCAATGCCCACGAGTCTTACACGTTTTAAACCTGCCAATTGCATCTGGATGCCAGGGGAATTAATAACATAAAGCAGTAAAGTAAGCAGGGCTCTTCTTGCTCCATTTCTGTCCCAACTCTTTGCCTCCAAACCCACTAGTTGTTGAGAAGTAAATCTTAGGCATCGCCTTATTAATGCAGGTGAGTCTCTACATATCACATGTGCCATCGCATAATTAATAAGAATTCCTTACTTTCATCTACCATTCATGCAATGGTGTTTGCATTTCTCCAATTATTTCAGAAATCTCCCTCTCTCCCTTTCACTTTTTGTTTTCCAGTTGTTTGCTTAAAAAAAAAGTCTTTGGCCGGCGCCGTGGCTCAACAGGCTAATCCTCCACTTTGCGGCGCCGGCACACCGGGTTCTAGTCCCGGTCGGGGCACCGGATTCTGTCCCAGTTGCCCCTCTTCCAGGCCAGCCCTCTGCTGTGGCCCAGGAGTGCAGTGGAGGATGGCCCAGGTGCTTGGGCCCTGCACCCCATGGGGAGACCAGGAAAAGCACCTGGCTCCTGGCTCCTGCCATCGGATGAGCGCGGTGCGCCGGCCGCAGCGCGCCAACCGCGGCGGCCATTGGAGGGTGAACCAACGGCAAAAAGGAAGACCTTTCTCTCTGTCTCTCTCTCTCACTGTCCACTCTGCCTGTAAAAAAAAAAAAAAAAAAAAAAAAAAAAAAAGTCTTAACCTTAAATGGAAACCGGAGTTTTCGTACTTAAAAGCAGGCATTTTAATTACCGAGACAGAACTACTCTGTGAGTAAAAATGACTGTAGAATGTTTAGTATCCAGGAATGACCAGTCAAGTAAGGGTGGCTGCCCAAGATTGCCCCAGGGGCGGAGAAAGCGCCAGCTCACCACAGCCTTGTCAGCGAGACAGTGGAGAAGAGAAAGAGGCTGCTTTGTCGCATCTTATGGAATCCTGGCTGCTTTGGGTCAGCTGCTATGATCCTCATTTTTACAGATGAGAATATGCAGATGTAGGAGATGCATCTGATGCACACAGCTCTGTTTGAGGGCGCTCAGATTCCGACTCAGGTCTGCTGAGCCCAGGGGGCTCTGGAAGCCAGCTGCACACTGACACCACGATCATTGCAGTAGGTACTGGGGCTGTATTTTCACTCAATCCTCTCTATCTCCTCCTTGGGAAAGCCTTTTGATTTGATACTGCCAAGAACTGAGCCATGGGTGCTGTTGACTGCTGTTTCCTAGTACTTGATGCAGAAATGGGTGCACACCTGCCGGTTCTTCCTCAGCCTTGCAACGACCGTGGCACAGGACCTGATATGAGGAAACCCCAGTTCTGACTGCCAAACAGCCGCTTGGAAAAGCAATGTCTCTCCACCGCCCCAGCCACCATCAGCTGGATGGCAACTCTTGTCTCCTTGACGACAGTAGCAACAGTGGAGGCAGCATCCGGAGATGGGGGAAGAGACAGATTCATGTGGACACTCCGGGAACTGACCCGCGAATATTCCATTTTCCTGGAAACCAGGTATGGAAAAGAGTCTGGCGGGGAGACTCCAGCAGGCTTTCTTTGGATGGGGCAGCTAAGGCCAAGCAGACTGCATTCTCCCATTCCATGAAAGCTCTCAGAAGCCATTACCGCTGTCAGAAAACATCCGCCGTCCCTTCTCTTTGCCTGACGAAGTCGTAATCCTTGAGGGCTCAGCACGAATCTCATTGGCTCGGTGATGCCTTCTGTCTTCCCAGGTGAAGGTCCCTTCCTCTCCTGGAGACACATATCACGTGTCCAGTCTGTCTTTCTCTCAAAACTAGACACCAGATAAGACAAAGACTGCTTCTGTCTTGAATCCAAAATATAGTAGGCAGTCAATAATAGTTGCCGGCTGATTGATTCTTTAAAAAAAAAAAAAAAGAAAAAACAGAAAGCACAATTTGAAAACTGCATTCCCTGGAGTCCCTTTGAAAACATCGTGGAGCACAGAAGCATTCCGTTCATAAAGCAGAGCGAAACTTGAAATTGGCTTCCTTTTCCCCATTATGTTCCGCCCAACTCATTCCAGCAGGTGTCTCGCCCTGGTTTTCCAAACTGCCTGAAATCAGCAAACCCAACCAGGCCTCTGCTTTGTCCTCTCTCCTCTTCGGATGCAGCCCTTTCTCCTATGAATTGGCTTCACCGTTCGGTCTCCTCGGAGCACTTACCAATTCACCAGAATCTGGGAAATGAAACCAGAGACTGTCTAAGAAAGTGGGAGAGGATCGGAAGCCCCAAAGGCACAGATTTCGGCTTGTTTTGTTCCCTGCTGCACTCTCCATGTTTAGGAGGGTACCTCTGCCTGGCGTTGGTGCTCCATCAAGAAGGATTGGTTGAATAATACATTTTCTTTTGAACATGTCACATTTTTGTTGTTCTTGTTGAGGAATAAATAACAAGAGGTATTTCAGCAGAGAGAGGAGGCCAGGGAAAGATTAACAAAAATATTTTCTCTGTTTGGAAGGCTAGGATGGGAAGTTTGCCTGCAGTACCAAGCGGCTGGACCAAGTGGAACACAGCCCCTGGTCATTCTCCAGCCAGGAGGGCCACATGCTGCTGAGTCAGCAGGAGACGGCTCGGCTGGGGACAGCTCAGCAGTGTGACAGCAATTTGGCTGACAATTTCCTTCTATGTTTCAGCATAATTGAATTAGCATCCATGGAGACTGTCTCCCAGACATCAGCAAATGCGATGCCGTGGCGCAGACACGACAATTCATCTAGCATTACGAGGGATTGAATTGCCATCCAATCCTGCACCTCTCCTCGTTGCTTTGTGTGTGCTCATTAGAGGAAATTAGGTGGATGTGACGAGCCTGGCAACAATTAAAATCTTCCCACTTAGCCGATTCCCAGCAGCGATGTCCAAGTTCTCCTGATGGGCACGCACACTTGTTCTACTAGCACGTGTAACTTTCCAACTATGCTCTCAATGTTTGACCTATGGCTACAAACGTGCTGCACTCCCAATAAGGATGTGGACTTACAGGGACAGCTAGAGTATGGGGCCACCAGAACATCAACCCATATTGGGTAGCATCAACAGCCAGAGTCCAAGAGGAAAGAGTATTACTCAAGGCAAGTCGAGGGCGTGGGGTCAAAGTTAAGGGCCAGGAAGACAGCAGACGGCACTGAGTCCAAGGAGGTAACTGAGAGTAGAGCAAATGATGGCAGAATTCGGGTTGTGAACATCGAGAGAGTGGTGGCTGACTCAGGTTGACACCGTGGCTGACCACTTAGAGGACTGGGTTTTACTGCCCGGAGGCAATGACCATCAGCAGCTGGGGAGAAAACAAAGCAGATTTTTTGGAGTGATGTGGACCGAGGTTGAATCCCAGTGCTATCGTGTTGGATGGCCAAACCACGTCAGCCCTCAATCTTCTGCTTCATCAACGTACTACCGTGAGAGACTGGGAGAAGCTGGGGACCGGAGGGATAAGGATAACCGGACTTGGTCTTCATTTGGTCCCCAGCAGCAGGGTGCCCTGGGAAGAAGACTTGAGAGCAAGTGGCTTATCTGGGAGGTAACGGAGGGGAGTGGGGGAAGTGAACAGCTCTGGTCCGTGAACACTGCAGCCATCCAGCCGTGTTCTACTTGGACGAGACAACACATGGACGTGGCAGCCAAGAGAGGCCTACTTGTAACTCGCAAGAGTCAGCATCCCTCAGCCAAGCTGAGATCTGAAGGCAGGAGAGAGCTTTGTTCTAATTCTGATGAGGGTTTTGCTGTGTTTCGGAGCCTACAGAGTCCCAGTTCCCAAGCTCAAAGTAACTCCTGCAGAGCCACACTCACGGCACTCCCCGTGAAGGGAGACCTCTCTCTGCCTCTTTCCTGTCCCCTCTGGGCAGGGGCAGCCTGGCTGGGGAGGGACTCGGGGGGCAGCTGGAGGAGCTGACCCTGCCCGTTTCCCACTGCAGCTTCTGCCTGTGGAGTTGCAAATGAAGCCTAGAGGTCAGACCACTGTATGGGATTGGGCATACAATTGCCCAGCTGAAGTGGTCCTGGGGGACCACAAATGGCAGCCTTTGTCACCTGTAAATAAGCAGGTGAGTGTTTATGGTCGCCTCCCCCAAATCCTGCTCTTTCAATGCAACAGGTTATTTAGAGAAAGCATCCAACAGGCGTTGTATGTGGAAAGCACCAGAGAGGTAGACAGTAGATGGTAACTCTTTGCATGAGCTAGTTGTATAGGCAAAGGTTCCACCAGGGTTTCAGAGCTAAACCCCAGCGTATCTGCATTTGCTGATGAGTCCTGGGCTGCACAGCCCCTGGTCCAGTGGAAGGAAATGATAGCTGAGAGTAGAGTCCCACCGCCCCACCAGGAAGTTCTACATTGGCTGCATCCATGATGCCAGCTGGAAAATAATTGGAGAGGGAGAGAGAGAGAGAGAGAGAGGCTTGCTCATGTTTCTTCCCTCAGCTAGACCTCGGGGTGGGTTGGAGGGGGGCAGTGGGTGGAAATGGGACTCTGCTGAGTGCTGAGTGCTGAGTGCTGACTGCTGGTGCAGAATGCCCCAGACTGTAGAGCCAAGCTCCAGGACAGACATTGCAGGAACTCCTTTGGAGTTTAGGGAAAGTGCACCTGCGGGCTTCAGGCAGGTGCCAAGAAAAAAGAAAACAGGACTAAGACCAAGGCTCACGCACACACAGCCTGCACGCCGATGGCCCTCCTTCCTCGCGGCTGAGAGATGGAGACACGGGCTGTATTTATTAGGCGTGATTCATGGCTCAGCAGGGAGCGCTTTAGCTGAGCTTCTGGAAGATGCACAGCTCCTTGAGGGCAGGGGCCGTGTCTTAACTCGCCTCTGAACTGCTGGGACCCAGCCCAGAGCCTGAAGTAATGCAACAGAAGAGTGGGCTTTGCACACATGCAAATCCAGGTTTGAGCCTCAGCTCTGCCACGGATGAGCTGTGGGGCCTCAGGCATGTCACGTGACTCCTCAGAAGCTAGTGTCCCCATGTGAAATACTGAGATGAAGATACGGACCGTCCACCTGGGGGGAAGCAGAACCATATCTAACGGGCTGATCACAGCCACAGAACCCTGGAAACAAAGGGTAGTCGTCATTGTCATCGTTATCATCATCATAGCCTCCCCTCCTGCCCTCAGCTCTGTTCAGATGACCCCGGTTATCTTCCAGAACGCACTGCAAACATGGCCGCATCTGCTGAGACCACCTCCTCTCTGGGGCCCTAATCCTTGGCTACGCAGTCTGTAGACGCCGGGAGAGCTGGAAATACACTTTCCGTGTCGCAGGCGAAGACTTCCTTCCACAGCCTCTCAAGGTCCAGCTCGGCCCCTGGGCCGGCCAGCGAGAAGCAAACCCAACATTTTCATCCATTCCCAAAGTGCCAGAGGCTCGCTGCACCTTTTGTTTCCAGACAACGTCCTCCACATCAGTTTGAGACTCGGCAATGCACCTGTGCCTCAGGTGCCCCATCTGTAAAGGGGGGGGGGGGTCTGCAAACTGCTGTCCTCGTTGTGTGACTGGGGAACGTGGCTTGTTCTCGCTGTCACTTTTTTTTTGACAGGCAGAGTTAGACAGTGAGAGAGAGACAGACAGAGAGAAAGGTCTTCCTTCCGTTGGTTCACCCCCCTAATGGCTGAATTGAACCAATCTGACCACCTGACGCTTGCGGCAAATTCTGATCCGATACTCCATGCGGTGGGGCTGTGGGGTTCTGTTCCGGTTTGTTCATCTCAGGGCTCTGAGGACGGCGCCTTTGGGAGCTGGAGGCACCTGCCGCAGGGTTTGGGGGTGGGGGCTGATAAGAGCAGGGCAGAGGTGAAGGTGGAGAAGCTGGGGCAAGTGTCTGCATATTACTCCCTGGGCATCAGGGAACGGGAAAAAGAACTCAGAACAGGAAAAGGTGTCTCTCTCCTGTCTGACTCAGCCACGTGCCTTTACACAGAAAGATATGCGTGCGTTTGGTATCAGAAACCCCCAAAGAAAGAACAAGAGGAGGGGAGGGGGAATCAGAGCTGCGGCTCCAGCTCCCGTTCGCACGCGGAGAGTTTGCAAACCGCAGAATCACCGAGATGGCGGGTAGCGTCCTCCTCCGCACACAGAGCTGCTCCTAGAAACCCAGAGCGGTGACTGCAGCAGGATCCCCCACTTCGACCTTTTCCGGCTGCCAGGTGGCTGGTGGTTCCGCCCCCTCCTCGATCTTCTGCTGGGTGGCAGGATCCTGGGCCAAGCGCCAGGTGAGTGAGAATCAGGCGAGGCAAAGAGTTCCAGGGCCAAGAGGCCAGCAGAGCACAAAGAGCACAAACCACCGACTGCCTGGAAGGGTCTGGAGGCTCAGAGAGGTGCAGTCACTTTGCCCAGGATGCACAGCCCAGATACGGCAGAGCCGAGATTGGAGTCTAGATTTATTCAAGGCTGAAGGCTTGGTCTAAACCACCATGCTGTACCACCCCTCCCATAGCCTGCAGCCTTGAGCCGCCCGGTGTCTCCCTGGACAAGGGGTGGCCCACTCCTAGGAGAGCTGTGGCAGCTAAGGGCTGACAGTAGGGAGAGCAGCACAGGGGCCCTGCCCCTCACCAGCTGTGTGTGAGACCTTGGGCATGTGCCTCAGTCCTCTCACCTGTGGAATGGGAACATACCATGGCGTTCTTGGGGAGACTCCACACAGGTCCTTGAACACAGGGAACGGGCACACTGGGCACGCCCCACCCTTCCCAGCGGCATCGCACGTGGGCTTCGCTGACCCAGAGGCAAAACAACCCACGCAGGCCCAGGAATCGTGAAGGAAATGCTGCTGCGGTCACCACAAGCCTTGAAAGCATCACCTTCAGGGCTGGCACTGTGGCTCTGTGGGTTAACCCTTCGCCTGCAGTGCCGGCATCCCCTATGGGCGCCGGTTCAAGTCCCAGCTGCTCCACTTCCAATCCAGCTCTCTGCTGAGGCCTGGGAGGCCAGTAGAAGATGGCCCAAGTGCTTGGACTCCTGCATCCTCATGGGAGACTCAGAAGAAGCTCCTGGCTCCTGGCTTCAGATTGCCCAGCTACGGCCATTGTGGCCATTTGGGGAGTGAACCAGCATATGGAGGATCTTTCTCTCTCTCTATGATTCGACCTCAAATAGATAAATAAATCTTTAACACACACACACACACACCCCTTGGCAAATAGTAGTGATGGATAGTGTAAAGCAGTTGTTAATGGGTTATTTGGGGGTATTGTCTGAATAACAGGCATCTCTCTAAGAATGTATTTGATGAAAACAAAACCTTACCAACTCTGTATCTTTCATGGTGAAAACGCATCCAAAAATGTAAGGCACGTTTGAAATAAAAATCTATTTATAACCTCAAATATGGAATTCATCCTTTGAATCTCTTAATTTCAGCTGTTGGTGACAAGTTTCTGATTCTCTTAGAAGGTCAATGAAATATGGGCATTTCTTTATTTTCTGAGAGACAGAGAGAGAGAAAAACAAGACCAGGAGAGAGACAGAGAGGGACAGAGAGCTCCCGCCCCGGCTCACTCCCTAAATGTGCACAGTGCCTGGCTGGAGTCAGGAGCTGGGAACTTGAGCCGGATCTTCCGTGTGGAAGGCAGGAACCCGAGGACTCCAGCCAACACTGCTGCCTCCCAGGGGCTGCATGAGCCAGAGGCTGGAACTGGGAGCCGGAGCAGGAACTCAGCCCCAGGAGCTCCAGTGTGGGATGCTGCTGTCCCACCGCGGGCTTAACCAGCGACTTAGTGATTACACAAAACACCCACGTCAGAACATTGAACTTTTTATTTTTTAAAGATTTATTTATTTATTACACAGCGAGAGAAGGAGAGGCAGAGAGAGAGAGAGAGAGAGAGAGAGGTCTTCTATCAGTTGGCCACAATGGTTGGAGCTGAGCTTATCGGAAGCCAGGAGCCAGGAGCCAGGAGCTTCTTCCAGGTCTCCCACATGGGTGCAGGGGCCCAAGCACTTGGGCCATCTTCTACTGCCCTCCCAGGCCTCAGCAGAGAACTGGATGGGAAGTGGAGCAGCCGGGACTCAAACCAGCACCCATATGGGATGCCTGCACTGCCAGTGGTGGCTTTTACCTGCCACGCCACAGCGCCAGCCCCTGGAATATTTATTTTGCACTTAAAATTTATTTTCTTCTTTTTCTCTTCTGCCATAAAGCCTTCCTCACCAAGACCCCCTCCCACTCTCCAAAGGAGGGACTTGTCTCACGTGTGCAACAGCGGCGCTGAGCTAATCTTCTCTGTGTCTTAGGGAATTCGCCGGCCTGTTGACCCAGACGCCCTACACATGCTGACAAAGCCCACCTGCCAAACTCCATTAGCCAGTTAGGCTGCAGTGGGGGCTGAGCTCAGTGGCTTCTTTTCTGGCATTAATTTGAAACATTTTCTCACCTCTGCAGGCATGCTTCCCCGCGTTAGAGGCTTAGAAAATGGATTGCAACGGATTTTGTCACAAATTGCCCAAAATCAAAATGTTTGGTTTCATTTCCTGTTTCGTTTCCACATGATTAGTAGTGGCTGCCGGTAGCACCTGCCAAGAAGGACCCAGAGACCACTTCCAGGCAAAAACGGCAGCAATCAAAAGGCACACAGCCTTTGTAAATTAATGTCTTCTGCTCTCGGTCCACTGACGCCTTCCGTAGCAGGACACCCAGGGCTATTGGCATATCTGACATCCCAACTCTAATAAAGCGCCGTCTCCTTTCAGTCCCAAGAAGCAAACTGGCAGGAACCTACTGGTGCAGTGTGGCAACAGCAACAGCTATGATTTATGGAGTGCGATTATGAGCTACGGGTTTTTCCGGACACGACAGGTTTTACAGCACACCTCCCCCGCCCCCAATTATCATAACAGTTTTGGTTGCAGGTGTCAAACAGCTAACTCAGACTAGCTTAAGTAAAAAGGGAGTGTTTGGGTTCATATATCTGAGCCTGAGGTTGGAATCCTAGGAAGAGTTTCGGAAATCAGCATCCGTGGTTAGATCCAGAGATGTCCGTCTTCCCTCATCTCTCCTTGTCTCTGGATCGCCTGCTGATCCCATTTCCCCCTCTACAAACAGATCTGGCAGGAAGAGGAACAGAACTGTATTTTCCCAACACATATAAAGTGTTACTCCCCCCCCCCAATATATGTAAATATCAAGACCAGGAAAGAATCTGATTGGTTGGTTTGTGTCACATGCCTGTTCCTCTGCCCAGTCACTGCTTGTTGTGATGTTTTGGCCAGAACTGGCTTATACTTCCAATCTGTTGTCCACGGGGTCTCTGTCTGCTAACAGACATGTTAAAAAAAATTTTAACAAGCAGATTAAAACAGAACCACCAGGAACAGTTGTTCGGATGCACACTACATGAAGGCTCCAGTGGAAGGGCTACATAACATAAAATCCTGCTTGTGCCCTGCTCTGTAAACCGCTAATCTGGCTTGCATGAGCCCTCTGCTACAAAGGGAATGGCTGTTTCTAATTTACCCAAAGATGTTATATGGGGGCTGGCGCTGTGGCGAAGTGGATTAAAGCCCTGGCCTGAAGCGCCGGCATCCCATATGGGCGATGGTTCTAGTCCCGGCTGCTCCTCTTCCGATCCAGCTCTCTGCTATGACCTGGGAAAGCAGGAGATGGTCCAAGTGCTTGGGCCCCTGCACCTGCGTGGGAAGACCCGGAAGAAGCTCCTGACTTCCAATCAGCGCAGCTCTGGCCATTGCGGCCGTCTGGGGAGTGAACCAGTGGATGGAAGACCTCTCTCTCTCTGTCTCTACCTCTCTCTGTAACTCTTTTAAATAAATAAAATAAATATTTAAAAAAAAAAGATGTTATATGGACAGGGAGGATTGCAGCAGCCTTGAGCAAAAGCAATAGCAATTGTAGGCCCATTTTCAAGAAGAGAAAATAGAGGTCCTAGAGGTAAAACGATTTGCCCGAGTTTACACAGTAGGTAGCATTTGGGTCAGGATCTGAATCCAAGTGTGCCTGGCTCCAAAGCCCACGCGTTCATCCACCTGTGGAAGCGGGGCGCCCCTGGCCCCTAAGAGCGTGAAGAAGGAAGTGAAGTCACCTGTGGGAGAGGCACCCGCTCTCCCAGGTTCCTCTGTTCACGAGAGCCGCGGCGTGGAATCCACCCGAGCACCCGTCGGCTGTTGAACGAGCAAAGACAACGTGCTGCGTGGACTTCATGGAACACGACTCAGCCAAGGGAAGGGTGAGATTTCGTGACTTTCAGCAACATGGATGGAGCTGGAGATTCACCATATTAAGTGAAATAAGCCAGGCAAAGAAAAACAAGTGCCACACTGCCCTCACTCGTGTGTGGAATCCAAAGAAGTTGATCTCACGCACCTTGAGAGCAGAGCGGTGGTTACCAGGTGTGCGCAGAGGGAGGCCTAAGGGAAGGCTGTTTAGCAGGAGCACCGAGTTACAGCTGCAGAAGAGAAAGACGCCCGTTCTGAGGGTCTCCTGCATACTCGGGTGACTATTCTACAGGATAATATGTTTCGTTTTTCTCTTTGAAAAAAGCTATGTGAGGGGCCGGAGCTGTGGTGTGGAAGGTTAAGCCTCCTCCCGCGGCACCAGCATCTCATATGGGCGCCAGTGCAAGTCCCAGCTGCTCCACTTCCGATCCAGCTCCCTGCTGTGGCCTGGGGAAGCAGCGGAAGGTGGCCCAGGTGCTTGGGTCCCTGCACCCACGTGGGAGACCCGGAGGAAGCTCCTGGCTTCAGATCAGCTCAGCTCCGGCTGTGGCGGCCATTTAGGGGTGGGGTGAACCAGCGGGTGGAAGACCTCTCTCTGTGTCCTTCCCTCTCTCTCTCTATAACTCTGCCTCTCAAATAAATAAATAAATCTTATAAAAAGCTAAATGAAAAGACTTTGAATGTTTCACCACAAAGAAATGATGAATGTTTGAAGAGAGATCTGTTTACTCCAATCTGAACATCACAAAATGTATCCATGTATCAGAATATTACATAGAACCCCGTAATATGTACGATGGTTATGTATCAGTTACAAAGAAAATTCACAAGGAGTGAGAGATGTGTTCTTTGTGCTTTTTCTCTCTGAAAACCCAGGGGGACGGACATCTACTAAGAAAAAATAATGAAACCAAAAAACAAACAAAAAACCAAGCCGATCCCCAAACAAGGCACTCCATAAAAACTGTGCTTGCAAACAGCTGGAAAGTCATGGTGTTTTGCTTAAAAAGGTAATTTCTTGCTTGGAACACTGAGAAATTAGACTCAATCTGGTTTGATTTCTTCCCAATTCAGGACACGCTTCACTGACCCATCTGAGCACACGGCAGAGTCCTGCTGTCTCCAGGCCGCGCCAGCTTGGTTTATATCTCTGTTCATCAAGGAGGCCCGACGCATCCCCCCAGCAGAGGGGCCCGGCAGAGGCACAGCTGGCACGGAGCCGGGCTGAGCTGGCTCTTTCCGGATATTCTCACTGCTGAGAATCACAGTAACCCCCTTATCCTGGGCAGTTCCTGTGGGTCAGGCCTGGGGCTACGGGCCTGCCTCAGCACGCAGCCAGCTGTTCAGCCTCAGGGTGGGGTTTGAGCAGCCTCGATGCTGGGGAGACTCCCCCTGCCCGATGCTTGCTGGCGGGAGCTGCACCTGCTTCCCTCCACAGGGAAGGTTACCAGGGCAGGTGTGCGCAGAGGGAGGCCTAAGGGAAGGCTGTTTAGCAGGAGCACCGAGTTACAGCTGCAGAGGAGAAAGACGCCCGTTCTGAGGCCAGAGATGCAGGAGCCTAACATTGTCCTCCCTGGACATGCCAGCTCTAACAAATAGATGCGGTTCTCTTTTTTATTTGAAAATGAGAGAGAGAAAGAGAGAGAATCAGGGGGGAGGGAGAGAGAGAGAGAGAGAAATCTCCCATCCACTGGTTCACTCCTCAAAGCCCACAACAGCTGGGGCTGGGCCAAGCGGAAGCCAGGGGCTGGCAACTCCGTTTAGGTCTCCCACATGGGAGGCAGGGATCCTGGTGAAGCCAGGCCTGAAACCCAGGCCCTCTGCTACGGGATGCAGGCCTTCCAAGCAGCAACTTGACCGCTGTGCCAAATGCCCAACCCCCCCACCCCCATAGACAATTCTTTAGAGCAGTTTTAGGTTCACAGCCAAACTGAGTGGGAGCCACAGACATCACCCACTTCCCCATCTATTAGCTTTGCAAACTTTCTTTCTTTCTTTTTTTTTTTTTAAGATTTATTTATTTGAAAGTCAGAGCTACACAGAGAGAGAAGGAAAGGCAGATGAGAGAGGTCTTCCATCCG
This sequence comes from Sylvilagus floridanus, assembly GCA_949820135.1. Lineage (NCBI taxonomy): Eukaryota > Metazoa > Chordata > Mammalia > Lagomorpha > Leporidae > Sylvilagus > Sylvilagus floridanus. The sequence goes on along the minus strand of OX463233.1, from coordinate 168,376,513 downwards.
CCAGTTCACTCCCCAGATGGCCACAATGGCTGGAGCTGTGCCAATCCGAAGCCAGGAGCAGGAGCTTCTTCTGGGTCTCCCACACAGGTGCAGGGGTCCAAGGACTTGGGCCATCTTCTACTGCTTTCCCAGGCCATAGCTGAGAGCTGGATTGGAAGTGGGGCAGCCGGGTCTTGAACCAGTGCACATACAGGACGCTGGCACTGCAGGGAGTGGCCTAGCCTGCTATGCCACAGCAACGACCCTGGCTTTGCAAACTTTATCAGCTCCCCCACCAGACTAGTACACTTGTTACAACTGATGGACACATCCTTATCACCCAAACTCTCTAGTCCCCACTAGTGTTCACTTTCAGCATTGCATGCTCTGTAGGAACTGACATGGAATGACACGTGTCCACCATGGAAGTGTCATACAGAGGGGGTTTACTACCCTCAAAATGCCCCGGATGCCACCCACCCATCTCTCACTCCCCATAGAAGGAATCCTATGGTATGTAGCCTTCCCAGATGGTCCCCTCTCACCTGGTTTTATGCATTTAAAGTTTCCTCCGTGTTTTCGCATGGCTTGCTAGCTCATTTCTGCATTCCATATTCACCAAATGATCCTTGTCTATTTCCATCATCTACATCCAAGAGCCCAACTGCAGACATGTGTTATAGCCATTTTACAGATTAAAGAAATGAGACTCAGAGACTTGGTGAAGGGCTAACAAAGCTAGAAAGGGCAGAGCAGAGCTAATGAGAGCACAAAGAGGAAACACCGGGGCTGGGGCTGGTGCAGCTTTGTAGTCAGGCCGACTTGGAAGCCAGCGTTGTTACTCACCCACCGAGGTGGGGGTCGGGGGTGTGCAGACCTCTGCTTGGTTATTCAAACTCTCCCTGGGTCTCCATTTCAAGATCCATAAAATGCAAGTAGTCGTGTCTATCATGTGGAATTCCTGGGAGCATTAAAAAAAAAATGACCCACACAATGCCCCCAACATGGTGGGCGTGGCACACAGAAGGCTTTGAGCACAGGCCCCATAGCTATGGCATCTGTCACTGGTATGGGTGTTCATTAACTTTTTCCACCCTATCAAAATGTTCTATGTGGGGGTTGTCTGACTGTCTAGGAGAATTCTGTTTGCCCTATTTTGTCTTTTCTCCAACCCTCTTTCCCCAGCTGAGGGTAAGTACAAACATACTTCCAAAGTTTAGTGGAAGACAGAATTAAAAGCCAGGTGAACATGGCTGCCGTTTCTTTAATCAAGCATAGTTTTTTCTTAACATGCATTCCCACGACCCTTTGGAAGTCGCCTCCTACACAGTGATTGCTCTGCCAGGGCGTCCCAGACTTGGGGGTGACTTCTGAAGCCAACCACACATCCCCTCGGTTCTTCCCACGTCTCTGGAGGACCCAGTACAACGCCACAGGATTCAGCCTGCGCTCGCCGACCCCACTGGTGACGATGGATTTCCTCCCCTTTGCCACATGGTCACCAGCTGCCCAGGGCTTTATCCTCAGCTCCCAGGGCCCAGCAGGCCACCCCCAGCCCTGCCCAGGAGCCAGCTCGGCCTGTCTCACTAGTGTCCCCAGAACAGAGCCACATTCCATCCCTTTAATTACAAACAGTGCAGAGTGCCGAATAACACTGAACAAAGGACAGATTCATTTACCCCGGGATGTAAACAAGAATATCAGAAACAAGCACCGGCTCCTGGGAGAATTCTAATTTGCTGACCCCTGCCTTTCAGAAATCTTCAGTCTTTACACATAATTATAAAACCCCAAGACTGCACCTGCTTGAGTTGTTTGTTGGCACACATTCACCCGCGGCCCCTCGCGCTCATTGGTCGGGATAAGCTTCTCTGCTGGGGCTTCACTCTAAGCTTTTTGGAGACTATGCAGGAAGCCGGAAAGAAATTCTCTTTCCCTGGTGAAATTCTTTTTCCCTAGAGGCTGCTGGACCGCTGAGATCCATAACCAGGAGGGAGGAGGCGGCATGATTACACTGATTAGAACACCTCTCGCTACAAATCACTTAACCCCACATCGAAGTGGCATTCAGCCAAAAAGGGAATCTATTGTGAGTGAAAAGGCTACCTTTAAAGCCAACGTCAAGCGTGGCTCAGATCGCCTTCTGTGTCCCTCTCCACGGGGCTGCCAGCACTCCCAGGTGTGCAACCCATCAGCTCAGAGACTCGAATCTCGCTGGGCTAGCTCTGATCAAGTGGCCATACTTAAACCAATCACCATGGCTGGAGGATGAGATACTTGCTGAGACTCAAGTCTCATTGGACCAGCTCTGATCATGTGCCCCTGCTTCAGCCAATCACAGTGCCCACATCCCGTATCGAAGGGCCTGGTATGAGACCTGGTTACTGCCTGCTTCTGATCCAAGTTCCTGCTAATGTGCCTGGGAGGCAGCAGGTAGCACAGGTCCTTGGGCCCCTGCAGTCGTGCATGTGGGAGATCTGGAAGGAGTTCCTGGCTCCTGGCTTTGGCCTGGCCCCACCATGGCTGTCACAGCCATTTGGGGAGTGAGCCACAGGATGAAAAATCTCTCGGCTGGCACTGCGGCTCAATAGACTAATCCTCCGCCTGCGGCACTGGCACCCCAGGTTCTAGTCCCGATTGGGGTGCCGGATCCTGTCCCAGTTGCTCCTCTTCCAGGCCAGCTCTCTGCTGTGGCCTGGGAGTGCAGTGGAGGATGGCCCAAGTGCTTGGGCCCTGCACCCCATTGGAGACCAGGAGAAGCGCCTGGCTCCTGGCTGTGGATCAGCGCGATGCGCCGGCCCTAGCAGCCATTGCAGGGTGAACCAAAGGAAAAAGAAGACCTTTCTCTCTCTCTCTCTCTCGCTGTCCACTCTGTCAAAGGAAAAAAAAAAAGGGAAATCTCTCTCGCTCTCTCCCGCTCTGTATGGGTATGTGTGTGTGCAGCTCTCTCTCATTCTTTCTCCATCACTCTGCCTTTCAAATAAACAAAAAATGTTTTAAAAGTAAGAGAGTGGATGCAGCCTGGAAACGTGGGCTTGCTGGTTAATTTTACAAGTCAGCCCGCCTAGCCCACGCCCCCAGGGTACCCAGCCATGTGGCTGGACACTGTTTCTGTGTACCACTGTGACGGCATCTGATTCTGAACCGAGTCAAGCAGGCTGATCCCTGAGAATGCGCCTGATCCAATTTGTGGAAAGCTCTGAATAAAATAAAAATCTCAGTGGGGGAGAATTTTCCGTGTCTGCCTGAGTGTCTCTGAGCTGTCCCATTGGTCTTGTGCCGTCAGACTCAAGTTCAGGCTGAATCTTATGCCGCTGACTCTCCGACCTTCTGACTCTGCTGTGGTCTGCATGTTTGTCCAAAACTCACATGGAAATTTAATTGCCCTTGTAGCTGCATTAAGAGGTATGGTCTGAGGCCGGTGCTGTGGCATAGTGGGCTAAGCCTCCTCCAGCGGTGCTGGCATCCCATATGGGCGCTGGTTCAAGTCCTGGCTGCTCCTCCTCCGATCCAGCTCTCTGCTATGGCCTGGGAAAGCAGTAGAAGATGGCCCAAGTGCTTGGGCCCCTGCACCCACGTGGGAGACCTGGAAGAAGCTCTTGGCTCCTGGCTTCCAATCGGCACAGCTCAGCCCATTGTGGCCAATTGGGGAGTGAACCAGCAGATAGAAGACTGCTCTCTCTCTCTCTCTCTCTCTCTCTCTGCCTCTCCTTCTCATTGTGTAACTCTTTCAAGTAATTAATCTTTAAAAAAAAGAGAAGAAAAATGACATGACTCATATTTAAAAAATATGATAAGGCCACAAGGCCTCGACTCTATGGGTGAAATTGGACCCATAATTAAAAATAAATAAATAGGTTCAGTCCCTTCTTGCCCCTCCCCCTTCTGCCATGGGATGATGCAGCAAGAAGGCCCTCACCAAATGCAGGCTCCTTGATACTGGACTTGCCGACCTCCAGAACTGTGAGCGAGAAGTCTCTGTTCATTACAAATCGCCGGTGCTGGGTGTTCTGTTGTAGCAGCAGAGAACAAACGAGGACAGACCCTGCCCAGGACGTGACCATCGGCTCCTGCGGGGCCGGAATTCTCGGCTCTGTGGCCCTGGGAGCCAATTCCTTACAACAAATATGTATCAGTACAGGGTCTATCGGGTGAACCCCTACCAGCACACGGGCCATGGGGCACTATGACCTCTTGGCGAGAGAGCGGGATTTTCCTTGAAGGGAGTGGAAACCCCACTGCCGGTCATCTGGGAATGAGGCCAGACACGAAGGAGGCAGAGGCCCACACCGGGCAGTGCTAGGCGACTGTGAATGCCAAGACTGGCAGTGCCCCGGCCCACGGGCACCCACAGGATGGGGGCAGCTCTGGCACTCACCGCAGAGTGGGCTCCGCGGCTCTGAGCGGTGGTCTCTCTGCTTCTCTTCCACCCGTCTGGAACTTCTACTCAAGTCAGTATCTCGGCCCGTGGGCGTTTCCACAGATCAGCATGTCCCAAAATGTCTCTGCTGAAAATGGAGGGAGAGAGAGTTGGCAAACTGGAACTGGACCACGAGGCATATTATCACCCTCCTGGGGCCTCACAACACAGCTACTCTGTAAGGGGCTGTTCCAGTTATCTCCTCCTGCAGCAAACCCGCCCAGTTACTTGGCTGGCCCAGGGTACCAGATGTTTTGTCAAACACTAGTCTAGATGATACTATGAAGTGGTTCTTCCCTTCCTCCCTCCCTCCCTCCCTCCCTCCCCTCTTCCTTCCTTCCTTCCTTCCTTCCTTCCTTTCATTGACACTTAATGCTACGGGTGATCCCACTGCAATAAGTTGAAGGTCTAAAGAGAACAAAGACAGCCCTTCCTCAAAGAAGAGGACGATCTGCCCGCAGTCTCCTTTGAACTTGAACCACAATGTCAGCTCTTCTCTGGGTCTCCAGCCCCCCGCCTGCCACCCCCCTGGAAGAGAGTGGACTTGCCAGCCGCCATAAGTGGATGAACCAGCTCCTTAAAGTCAACCTCTCTCTCTATACGCAGTTTCCAACTTTTAACTGTCTGACAATGTTGCGGAAGCCGTAGGTAGTCCGCGGAAGCTGTGTTCCAGATTTTGAATTTTGATCTTTTCTTGAGCTAGAGACGCATGCCCCGAGATGCCAGGCCGTGGCAGCTGCCAGTCAGCTGGTTCCTAGTCACCCCATGACCACGAGGGGAAGCGATCAGTGCTCCACACTGGACTGTGCTGCGGAGCTAATAGGCTCAGCAAGCCAGGCCGAGTGTTGCATTGTCGGTTTATGATGTTTCCAACTTGTGATGGGCTTGTCAGGATAGAACCTCACTGTAAGTCAAGGAGTGTGTGTGTGTGCATATGTGTGTGTAATGGTTCTCGGGAGAAACAGACCAATAGGAATGTGTATGTGTGTGTCCTATGAAACATGCATTAACCTATGGAAATTACACACACACACACACATTTCTGTGAACTTCCAAGGTAGCTTTCCTTTTGTTCTTGGCTCTTCTTAGGAATCATCTCCATGTCCCACCTGCGAGGGACTGCTCTGCACTGGAGCCAGGAAATGAGGAATTCAGCCACTCGTGACTCTCCCCCGCCCCAGGTAATCCCTGCCATGGGGTATGTGAGGATGGGCATCTCACTGTTGCTTATTATTTCTGTCATCCACCACTGATTCTCTTTATGTGAACTCGGTCGCCTGGAGACTGCTCCGTCCTTGCCCACGTCAGTCCCCAGGGCAGGTGGCCATTCCTGGCTCCAGGGTGAACACCTGATCCAATCCTGGCCAATCAGAGCACTCCATTCCCTCGGCCAAAGGTGGTCAAACAACCCTTGGCCATCAAAGGAGAGTTAGTAGTGGATCTTTTAGGGAAAAACACTATTGAGAATCAATACCTGTGAGGTCTACCTAGAGAAAAGAGCTAGAAACAGACACCAAGTTTCAAGGCCATTAGTCAAAGCCCGCATACACACACAGGGTGATTGGTGTATTCAATTTCACAAGAAAACACACACCCCTAGCTTTTGTTTTCTTAATCCAATTTGAATTGCATTTCTATCACTTGCTCCCAAAAGAGATCTGACTTCCTGAAACCTTGAGCAGGTGGATGAATTTACATCACAACAATGCAAGTAACATGAATTCAATATTCTGTATTCCTGTTTCTAAAGGTTCTTGGCTTGTTTTGTTAATTCGGGTTCTGCCCGACCCTCCTGCCTTTTGGCCCAGCGCCCTGTATTCTGCATTGCTGTTTATTCGGAAAGTAGAGCAGTTCTGCTACACCTCCCTCCCCGCAACACCCCTCAAATAAGTGCTCACAAAGGTATTCCCCTAAACAAAGAAAATGCCCTCCCCGAGGGGGATTCTGGCAGCAGCTATGGAGAAAATAAAATATAACTTCTGTGCATATAAAATAAAGAGGCTGGGCAAGACCTTCCTCTATGATTCTGCACAAGTTAAAAACTCTGGCGTACAAAACATAATAAAGCCATTAAAACTGTAGCTTAGGAGACTGTTTTTCAAAATGCAAGTCACAGCCTATTAGTGGGTCATGAAACCAATTTACTGGGTCATAACCAACATTTTTACAATATGAAAGGGAATAAAACATGAAATAACAGAGTACATCATACATAATGGAGGTGAGTATTGGTTCAATTATAAATATATACATACTGTATACACACTGTACTTGATCATAGTTTAAAATGCATTTCTCACTGTGTGTCGTGGTACAAAAATTTTGAAAGCCACTGGTATAAATCAGTACTCATTGAAAGGAAAGCTCTTGGTAAGCTAAAAAGTAATATATTTAATGCAATGCAATTTCATTTTTAAAAACAACAGAGGGGCCGGCGTTGTGGCACAGTGGGTAAAGCAGCTACTTGTAACACCAGCATCGCTTGTCAGAGAACAAGTTCAAGTCCTGGCTGCTCACTACACTGACCCAGCTCCTGCTAGTGCACCTGGGAAGGCAGCAAAAGATGGTGCACGTGGGAGACCAGGATGGCGTTCGGGGCTCCGGGCTTCAGTCTGGCCCAGCTCCAGTTGGTGCAGCCATTCGGGGAGTGAGTCAGCGGATGTGAGATTCTTCTCCATCACTCTGCCTGTCAAATAAATAAAATAAATGTTTTTTAAAAGAGCAAAAAAAATAAGATATGGATATAGATGTAGATATAGGTAACAGATGAAGAGATATCTAAAAAATACGAATGATATATACCAAAATGCTAAATTATTATCTTGGAGGTTAGAAGAATCATGGTGCTTTTCATTTTCAAATGTCTACCATCATTTGGGGATGACACTGTGGCGTAGCTGGTAAAGTTGCCACCTGCAGTGCCGACATCCCACATGGGTGCCGGTTTGAGTCCCGGCTGCTCCACTTCTGATCCAGCTCTCTGCTATGGCCTGGGAAAGCAGTAGAAGATGGCCCAAGTGCTTGGGCCCCTGCACCCATGTGGGAGACCCAGAAGAAACTCCTGGCTCCTGGCTTCGGATCAGCACAGCTTTGGCAGTTGCAGCCATCTGGGGAGTGAACCATTGGATGGAAGACCTCTCTCTCTCTCTCTCTCTCTCTGCCTCTCCTCTCTCTGTGTAACTCTAATTTTCAAATAAATAAATACACCTTTTTAAAATTTTTAAAATAAAATGTACACCCTCAGTATTACCTGTTTTTTAAAAAATTTACTTCTACAGTCAAAAATTTATGTTTATTTTTTATTTTGAGTGATAAATATACTTCTTAAAGGCTCCTAAGAAAAATATCTGGAAAAAATGTACCCAGTATTAACAGTGCTGACAGTATTCATCTGTCTCCTGTTTCCATATAAAGACAGAGTTTATGTAGCTTGCCGTTTTGAGGTGAAAAATCCAGACCTTGTGTCATCTGCTCTGGCAAGGGCCCCCCTTGTCTGTGTCACCTCGTGGCACCTGGCATCCTGGTGGGACTCTGAGGACAAGGGAGAGACCAGGTGGTGTGACAGAACAACAGAGTGATTCAGGATCAGACTCACTCTTGTAGAGCAACTCGCCATGGAGGGAACCCTCTGGGGTCTCAAGAGACCTGCCTTGGTCTCTGAGGACAGCGCCCTAGCCATCCCACCACCTCCACTCGGCTCTCTCTTCCGGCTCCCACCTCCCCAACAGCATGCTGGGGACCAGCCTTCCAGCATCTGAAACCTTGGGGTTTCATCAAAACCATAGCACCATTTATTGCATTTATTGACAAGGTAGGTGTTTTGTTTGCTTGGTTGGTTGGCTTTTTTTTTTTTTTTTGTATTTTCATTCTTTTCTGGTTTCTTTGTATTTTATAAATTTCCCACATGCAAAAGCAAGAGGGAACATTTTGGGGATTTAGCTTTGTTGTTTTGATTCTGTGGTTCTACGGGATGAGACAGAAGTTTGCAAATAAAACCTGCCTGAAAAATAAAAAAAAAAGTCAAGGCAAAGAATGACTGGGTGGAGCCAAATGGGGCATGGGGGGGTATGCAAATGCTCTGCATTGATTTTCCACATCACTGAGCTCCTTTTGTTCTTTTAGCTTCGGTCTGATGAAGGTATGTGTTCGAATGCACCTGTTAGATATTCCAAATGTCACATTCCTCAACATCTGTTTGAAGGAGCATGATTTATTGAGAAAGAAGTGTCAGTGAAGCTAAGAGAAAGAAAGACAGTTTCTATCCAAGTGCAAGAAGTCAGACGGCGGGGACTAGCCAGGCAACAGCAGGCTGCCCTTGAACGAGACACAGACAGTGGCAGAGGGCAGCGCCAAGAGGAAGACGCTGTCAGTGAGCTGCAAACCTGAGCCACCGCACCCCGTCGGTCTGCAAGAAGACCAAGGTGGGACCCTTGCTCCCCAAGTGGCTGGTTGAATTGTGAGCTGGAAATTGTTAAGCTAGGGAAAGAAATCTTGGAGGGAGAGGGTAGTGGTGGGGAATTAGGGTAGGGAAGAGAAGAGAGGCAATGGCAAACAGTAGCGGTCAACTAAACTCAGCTTTTCAGAAGAGCAAGGAGAAAAGTAGCTCGGGGAAGAGGTGTGCTGGGGGCAGACACAGGGGAGTGTGAACGTCGCAAACCTGTCGTCCTGGTGACCCCTCGGACCCGCTGCAGAGTCAGATAAAGAACAGACCACTGCCGGCCTAACAACAAGGATTTGGTTGAACCACCGGTGGGCAGCCAGAAACTAGAACCCCATTCAGCAGGCACCCTTTTTAAAACCACAATCATCAAAATGCATCCGTAGAAATGGAAGAGGCTACGATCTTCTTCAGGGCGAAAGCAGTTTTCGAACAAAATCTGCAGCAGAGATTCTACCCCTACCTGTGTGCTGGAAACACCTGGACTTTCATTTTATGGAATCGAAAATTCAGTGGTGCCTACTATTTAATTTTAAGTAATCAACTCTGCAGAGCTCTTCTGCAATCTTCCCCTGCTATTCCAAAACCTTCAATAAAACCTGGCCGTATACAGCATTGGGACAATAGCATCGTGAAGGCAATAATAACTTGCGCTGGAAAGAAACAGGAGCTCCAGCCAAGATGGGTGGCATATTACTTTCCTGGGACTGCTGTACCAAGCGACCACAAACGGTGTGGGTCAAATGAACAGAAATGGATTGCTTCAGCCCCGGGAGCTACCAGTCCAAAATCGAAGCATTTGTGGGACAAAGCTCGCTCGCTCTCTGTAAAGACTCTGGTGGTTGTGGGGCGGCCAAGGTTGGGGGGCCAAGGGGGAGGCTGGTGTCGGTGCTGTGGTGCAGCAGGTTAAGCCACTATCTGCAGCACCAGCATTCTATATGGCCACCGGTTCGAGTCCCAGATGCTCCACTTCTGATCCAGCTCCCTGCTTATGCACCTGGGAAAAACAGTGCGTGGTTCAAGTGCTTGGGCGTCTGCACCCAGGTAGGAGACCCAGAAGAAGTTTCCGGCTCCTGGCTCCAGCCTGGCACAGCCCCAGCCGTTGTAGCCATTTGGGGGTGAACCAGCAGATGACAGATCTCTCTCTCTCTCTCAAATAAATAAATAAAATATAAAAAAGACCCCAGGGAAGGATGTTTTCATGCTTCTTCCCAGCTTCTGTGGTTGGCAGGAAATCCCTGCTATTCCTTGGTGTGTAGATGCCTCGTTCCAATTTCCGCTCCATCATCGCATGGTATTTTCTTGTGTGTCTCCTGTCTCTGTGTATAAAGTTCCCTCTTCTTCTAAGGATTAGAACCACACCACCACACCGTAACCTGACCTCCACAAAGTCTCTGTTTCCCAATAGTGTACCATGCACACAGATCCTGGAGTGAGGGCTTGGCTCTACCATTGTCAGGGTTATATCCTGGAGGAAGCAGGCTGGAGGGGTGCTGAACAGGAAACAGAGCTGCTTGGGAATCCCTGGAAAAGCTGAGAGAGAGGTGCCTTCTCTCAGGCATCAGGAATGGAGAAGCCTCACTTGGATGTTAAAATGTAGCAAGCTGGAGAAGTTAGTCTTCCAGCCAGGTGCCCTGGAAATCCCAATGATGTGTTGTCTTGGCAGAGCTAACTACTGAACTGAACCCAAAACATACACACGGGCTGTACTGAACACACACAGACACGCAGACACACACAGACACACACACACATGCACACGCACACTGAAATGAAAGAGCATTAAGACCATGGCCCAGAGTGCTACATGACGTCACTGAATCAGGAATTTAAAAAACTGGAGTCTCAGACAACTGCTGCTACTAATTACTGGAGCCCAGTGCTTGCTTGCGTTTGTATCTTTGGGAAGCTGGATGAGTAAATCCACAATCCCCATCTGGCCGCCTCCTAGGGTACAGTGTTGAAAGCTCCACCCACGGAGCTAGCTTGGGCCCCGGGGCTGGACAGTGGGAAGGGAGCTCACTCAGGATGCTCCTGGGAGCCCTCCACGTCTGCTACCAGACATGGCGAGCCAAAGAGAGAAAGAAAGGGAAGGAGACGCAGGGCGCCATCGCACTGTCACCTCTTCATCTCCCAATTTACCTCTGCCACTTGGACCGCAGTGTGAGACTAGGGCAGGAGTGGGGCGTGGGGCCAGAGAGCACCCCCCTCCCAAAGGCAACGCCACCTGTCATGATCTTTCCTCAACCCAGTGAAGTGCAGGAATCACGGAGCTGCTACAAATCCGCATCAGGCAGTGGCATTTCATCCTGGAAGCCGCCATCGCCACAGTGCCAGCCACCAGGTATCCAGGGAGCCCCAAATTTTACTCTTGCCGTGGGCCTCCCAATTGGCAACTCTAGCGCTGATGACATTTCAGGAAAGACAAAAAAATACCCAGAAGGAGTTTTCTGGGTGCTGAATGCAACACAGAAAAGAATATTAAATAGACGTGGAAAATGAAGACTTTCCCAATAGGTTTTTAATGCTAAACATATGTAATACTGCCTGAAATTCGAGTGTTTACCAGATTTTGAGATTTCACTTCAGCTACCCCAGCTGGTGTCTGACACATTCCAAAATTTTTCTCCTACTTGATGCATCTATTTTTAATCCTTTCAGTTGCCTTTCTTTGTGGCAAATTGGGAGGAGAGAATGCCTGTCGCTTCAAGTCCTTCCATTCCTATTTTGCACAAGTCAACCAGGAATTAAGAATTCAACAATGACTTCATATCTCGGTTGTCAAATATTTCACTGCTGGGCATCGTATTTGCAGCCTCTCGGTGCTGCTGGGATGTAGAAAACATCAGGAAACTCTTTAAGGGGTGGGCGGCTGGCCTGTGGTTGAGCTGCCACGTTCTGTATCAGAGTGCTGGATTCAAGGCCAGGTTCCTGCTAATGTGCACCCTCGGAAGCCGCAGGCCACAGCCCAAGTAGCTGGGTTCCTGCTACACGCATGGGAGACCCAGACTGAGTGCCCAGCTCCTGGCTCCCTCCCGCCCAGCCCCAGTTATTGCAGACATCTCGGGCAGCACACTCTCTCCCGCTTCGCAGACAAGTAAAATGCTTCCAAAGCAAAAAATAATTATAGCCATGAGAGCCATGGTCAGAAGAAAATTATGACACTGAAGTGATTCAAGAGGCTAAGAAGTCCACATGATAGAACAAGGGCGAGAATATCCAGGGGCCTTGGCCGTGAGCTCTGGCTCAGCCTCAGGGTCCGAGTTTCCAATTATGCCCCCGTCAACACCAACCAAGGTTGTGTTCCTCGGTAGGAGATCCTAGGATAAGAGTTAGGTCTATATCATTCATTTGGGAGGCCATCCAGAAAGTGTTAGAAGGGAAATGAAGAAGTGGAGAGGTAAGACAGAGGAAGGAAAGAAATGAATCTGGTCTGTGTTGGCGCACAGGCAGCCACTATGGGCCCCGGGGATGCCTACACGCTCCAGAGATGCCCTTCCCTGGGGGTAAGGAGATGGAGTATTTATACACACGCTCCCACCAGTCCTTACCTAACGGCTAGTTCCTCGGGGGTGCATTTCTTGTCCTTCTGCACAAAGGAGGAGCTGTGACAAAGTGGTCACAAACAATGCATCGGTGCTTCAGGCTGCTGCACCAGTCACAGAAGAGGCCCGGGATGTCTGTAGCTTTCAAGGGAAACGTTACAATGGTCACTGCACGCTGCAGGCATGACTAGCTCCAGGAGCTCAGCGCTGGAGGCGGAACTGCGCGCCCGCTCCCCTCAAACTCGAAGGTTGAATGCTAAGCCCCTGCATCTCTGCACAAGAGCTGATTTGGAGACGGGGTCTTCACAGCGGTCATTCAGGTAAAGCGAGGTCGTCCGTGTGGGCCCCGATCTGGCTGAAGCAGAGGAAATAGGTGAGGGTCCTCTGTAGATGACTACAGAGGGAAGGCAGTGTGAGAACACGGTGAGAAGGCAGCCATGTTGCAAGCCGAGGAGAGCGGCTGCAGAAGAAATCCTCGCCGTCCACACCTTGACCGCGGGAGTCTAGTTTCCGAATTATGAGAAAATAAATTTCTGTTGTTTCCGCCACCCAGGCTGTGACACTGTGTTGGGACGGCCTTAGCAAGCCACCACGCTCAGTTCAACAGTAGACTGTGTGACCTTCCTCTCATGACGTCATATCTTTGAAAAGCTGGGTTTGGGGCAGTCACTGTGATAAACGTGAGAACTGTGCAGAAATCAGTGTGCTACAGAAAATGAGGCCGATGGGGCCCAATTTGATTCCAAGGGTAGAGAAGCTGAGCAGTGCCCACCAGATGTACTGATTATATGTAAGCAAGTGTGGCTATTTAAAAATCAAATATGGGAGGCTGGCACTATGGTGTAGCAGGTAAAACCACTGCCTGCAGTGCCAGCATCCCATATGGGTGCCAGTTCAAGTCCCGGCTGCCCCACTTCCCATCCAGCTCTCTGCTATGACCTGGGAAAGCAGAAGAAGATGGCCCAAGTCCTTGGGCCCCTGCACCCATGTAGGTGACCCAGAAGCTCCTGGCTCCTGGCTTTGGATTGGCACAGCTCTGGCCGTTGCGGCCAGTTGGGGAGTGAACCAGTGGATGGAAAACTTTCTCTCTCTCTGTAACTCTGACTTTCAAATAAATAAATCTTTTTTTTTAAAAAAAAGAATCAAATACAGATATTATTTGGTAGGATATAAATACTAAGAGGCAAGCGTTTGACACTGCAGTAAGATGCCATTTGAGGTACCACATCCCAAATCAGAGTGCATGGGCTCCACTCTCGATGCAGCTCCCTGGGAGGCAGCTGTGATGGTGGCTGAGTGGTTGGATCCCTGCCATTCATGTAGGAGACCAGCATTGAGTTCTAGGCTCCTGGCTTTGGCTGGCCCAGCCTTGGCCACTGAGGGCATTTGGGGAGTGAACCCGAGGATGCTTCTCTTGTCTGCCCGTCTTTCTGTCTCCCTCTCTGTTTCTCTGGCTTTCAAATAAATTGAAAGTAAATATGTAAAATTTAAAAAAATACATAGTAAATTATATGGAACTAGCTAGTTAATAAATGAAGTTATTAAGATTTTTTTTGGCTGAGAGGTGCTATAAAACATTATTGAGAAGCAAAGGGTGCTGTGAGCCAACGAAGTTCGAGGACTTGTGCTGCAGTCTGAAGGGGCCTCTGTGGGCGTGTGAGTGTGAAGGAAGAAGGGCCAGACGCCAACAGTGTCAGCTGTCGCCACTGCGCCCTCTGCTCACAGAAAGGCTAAGCTCTGGAAACCGACTTCACAGTGGCCGTGGGGTCCAGCTGTATCCAGGCCACACCCCCCAGGAATAGCTGACTTCGTGGACTTCTGGACGCATCCAAAAGGCACAACTGCAGCACGTTGCGAGGCCGGGCGCTGCCCTACTACATGCAGTCCACGCACTGTGTCCCCGGCAGTTCGGATGTGCAGATCGGGGAGGCAGGACCCAGAATCAGACCCGGCCCCACGCCTCTGCTGTCCAGTGACCCACAGAAGGAGCGTGTCCTTCCTGCTTCTGCAGCCCCGACTCTGCAGGCTGAGGGGGCTGGGGTCACAAAGTGCATGTGCGTTTGCCAGGGCACACAGCGTGGACCGTATCGATTACTGGCTTCACTTGCATTGGGGATAGTTCAGACTCCTTGTCCCCACTGGCCAGCAGGGGGCAAGGGGAGTGACCGTTTGGCAGGGCTAACTCTTCCTGGTTGGCAGTTACGCAAGAGCAGCAGGAAGGAATGCACTTTTAAAAGGGGCAAGTTGTCTTTTTTTTTCTTTTTTTTTTAAGATTTATTTATTTAGGGGCCGGCACTGTGGTGCAGCGGGTTAATGCCCTGGCCTGAAACGCTGGCATTCCATATGGGCGCCGGTTCGAGACTCGGCTGCTCCATTTCTGATCCAGCTCTCTGCTATGGCCTGGGAAAGCAGTAGAAGATGGCCCAAGTGCTTGGGCCCCGGAACCCACGTGGGAGACCCGGAAGAAGCTCCTGGCTTTGGATCGGAGCAGCTCCGGCCATTGTGGCCATCTAGGGAGTGAACCATTGGATGGAAGACCTCTCTCTCTCTCTCTCTCTCTGCCTGTAATTCTCTCTGTGTAATTCTGACTTTCAAATGAGTAAATCTTTATTTAAAAGACAGAGTTTACAGAAAGAGGTAGAGACAGAGAGAGAGGTCTCCATCTGCTCCTTCACTCACCAAATGGCCACCACAGTCGGAGCTGAGCTGATTCAAAGCCAGGAGCCAGGAGCTTCCTCCTGGTCTCCCAGGGGCCCAAGCACTTGGACCATCCTCTAATGCTTTCCCAGGCACATTAGCAGGAAGCTGGATCCGAAGTGGAGCAGACAGGACTGGAACCAGCACCCACATGGGATGCTGGTGCTACAGACTGGGGCTTTGACCTGCTGCACCACTGAGACAGTGAGGAATTTATATTTACCGCAGGGCTCAGAATCCTCAGGAGTGGCACACCGTCGCCTAGGCACCACGATGAGCCAAGGGCAAGGAGAATTTAAAACAGGGAGGGAGGAGGAGGATAGGTATGAGTTTCATCTCTGAGAGCAGCTGCAAGTATGGGGGCTAGTTTGTCCCACTAAGAGAGGCAGACAGGAGCCGCGACAGAGAGAACCCGTGTCCCGAAGTGAAGTGTCGCAGCCCCAAAGGTGGCCAGGAACGGCCCTGGAGATACCTGGCTTGAGCGTCTCGTCTAGGGGATGCTATAGGGAAGGCGGCTGATTGACAAGCTGCGTCTTTGGACTCACTGCATGCTTTAGAGCCAATGCACACACCCCCTTGCCCAGCTCGTCCAGCTGGCCACTGAGCAGTGGAGGGAGTCTAGAACCAGCCCTTTCCTGCTAGAGGGGATTCCACTATCAGCAGCTGTGGCTCAGGGGCTGCCCTTCAGCCCGGCTCAGTCTCTCCCTCCCGCAGGTGTCTCCGTGTGCAGCTCCTCCCATCCAGTCCTCTCCTCCTTCTCCTTTAATGGTCTTTCCCAGCTATTTCTGCTTTCTCCTCCTTTTTAACATTTTCCCCAACAAGTGTCCCTCACTTTGTGTTAGCTCATTTCCTCCGCTGGGGAACTTACAATGAAAAGGGGTTTATTTAGCTCACAGTTTTGGAGGCTGAAAACCCAAACAGCCAGCATCTCATGGTGGCAGCAGGCACAGGGGAGAGGGAGAGACCCCTCGCTGAGACAGGAAGCAGACCAGGGAGAGGTTGGGCTGGATCTCTCACAATAGCCCTCTCCCGTGAACTCACTGGGGTCCCACGAGAACTCGACCAATCCCTTCCAAGGGCAGCACCCTCAGCGACCTAGTTACTTCTCACGAGTCCCTGCTGCTGAAAGAGAACACACCGCCTCCCAAAACTGCCAGCTCCCAACACATGGATCCTCGGGGAGTGCACTCAAACCGTAGTCATACAATGGCGCACATCTAATCCCATGCTGGTATTTTCTTCTCGGAGAATCCCAATCGGCGTGCCCTTTTGGATTCTCGTGCGTCAGGTGTGCTTGGGCCCTGCACCCGCATGGGAGCCCAGGAAGAAGTGCCTGGTTCCTGGCTTCGGATCGTCGCAGCACTGGCTGTGGTGGCCGTTTGGGGGGTGAACCAACGGAGGTTCTCTCTCTCTCACTGTCTGTAATTCTTCCTGTAAAATAAATAAGTAAAATCTTTAAAAAAAAAAAGAATAGTAGATTCTAGAAAACATGCTGATTGATAGTATCATAAAATAAAAATAGCAATCACTTATCAAGCCCTTATTTTGTGCAGGTATTGTGCTAAATGCTTTATGTACCTTACGTTATTTTCTTATAGGTACTGTGAGCCCCATTCTATAATCAGAAGCTAAAGCCTTGTTTCGGTCATCACACAGCTGGGAGTTGGCCGGTAGGGATTTAAACACTGGCTTAACCAATATTCCACACCGTCTTGCAAGTTCTGCTTAGAAAGAACCTTAAATGTCATCTAAACACCCTTGAGAGATCACCTAGGAAGAGGCCGCGCAGCCTTGGGTCGAACACCTCTTGTGCTGGGGAGCACGTCCCCTCCAGATGGAATGCGCCCTTCCATAGACAGAGAAGGGATCAGCGCACACCGCATCCTCCCTGGGTGCAAGGCTCTCTTCATTTTGCTCAGCCCTCCCAGGAACAGGCTTCACCCACCACACCGAGTGACGGGTACCACCACCACAGGATAGGCATGTTGAAATGGGGGCTTGGAGGAGCCAGTAACAGGGCCTAGGTCTTATCCCCAGTGGACGGCACAGCCAAGATTCGGAGGCAGGTCTTTTCCACTGCAGAACCTTTTCTACCGATCATGTGGCTCTGGGAGTCGAGTACCAACAACAAAGTCTTAAGAGCCGACATTCATTGAGCACTCCCTTTGCAACTGGCTCTGAGCTTTGCCTGGATGATCCTACTTGCTTTTCACTATAGACTTAGAAGAATTTTTATCATTGAGTCTACTCCATCCCCTGGCTCACTCCCCAAATGGCTGCAAAAGCTAGGGCTGGGCCAGGCCCAAGCCAGGAGACTAGAACTCCATCTGGGTCTCCCATGATGGTGGCAGGGGTCCAAGCACTTGGCCATCTTCTGCTGTCTTCCCAAGTACATTAGCAGGGAGCCGGATTGGAAGTGGAGCAGCCAGGACTCATATGGGAAGACAATGCTGCAAGCGCATCTTACCCTGCCGTGCCACAATGCTGGCCCCAGCTCACACCTTTTAGGACAATGCTCTGCTGTGTATGTGTGCCCTTGTGTTGAGCCTGAACCCTCAGTCCTTTCTCTGGGCTCAAACAGAACTCCTGAAGCCCCCGTTTCCCAAGTCATAGAACTGGGATGAGGATCACCTTCTATCATCACCCCGGTCACCCTCAGCCCCATCCTCAGAAGGAGATTCCATGTATCTGCCCCCCTCCCTCTGAGAGCTGCCAACAGCTGGGTGCTGCCTTCCAAGGAGGAGGATCGGCTCTTCAGATAACGGCGAGAAAGCAGTGACTGCCAGGCACCCACACCGCGAGATGCATGGCAAGGCATTGTGCATTCTGGGGAGTGTCCTCCTGCAGGACTGCCTTCGGGGGAGACAGGGAGGCAAGGATGGGAGCATGACCCCCCGCAGCTCGAGGGTTAGGGATGACATATGGATCTCATCGATCCAGGGTGAAATAATGCCAAGAATAAGGATGCAAATCAAAACCCAGGCAATAAATCTGCTGGGAGCTGAGCACTTATCTCACAGGGTTATTGGAAGGATTAAATGAATTAATGTATATAAAGTGCTTAGAACCATACCTGGCAGAGAGCAAGCGATCAATAAATATTAGTTAGTATTAATATCGGCTTTGAAATAAACCCAGCACAGTGAGAATGTCTCGTTCTTCCCAGGGAAGGGCTGTCAGGAAATAATAATGGTACCACTTACCCCAAACTGCCCATGAGCTCAGCCTCGTACAAGGACGCATCACCCACTTCAATCCCAACAACCTGTGTGTGGCAAGGCTCTCATCCTCACTTTAAAGATACGGAAGCCAAAGTCCCCCAGAGCCAGGCATCTCATCTCCGGCCGGGCAGCAAAGTGGTTAGGAGCCGCGGCTTCAGAATCAAACAGTTCCAGCTTTGAGTCCTCGCTCGGGCATTGGCTGTGTGACCTTAGGCACGTGAGGGAATGTCTCTGTGCCTCGAGTGCCTCGTCTGTAAAGTAAGCTGATGAAGCATCTTTAAAGGGTGCCATGGGCGCAGCAAGTTAAGGCACCACTGGGAACGCTGTCTTCCCATATCGGAGCACCAGTTCAAGTCCCGGCTGCTCCGCTTCCAATCCAGCTCCCTGCTAATGTGCCTGGGCAGGCAGTGGGAGACGGCCCAAGTGCTTGGGCCCCTGCCATCCACGTGGGAGACCCAGATGGAGTCCTTGGCTCTTGGATTCCCTCTGGCCCAGAACTCCTGGCTGTTGCAGCCCTTTGGAGAGTGAACTAGAGGATGGAAGCTCTGTGTCTCTCTGCCTTTTAAATTAAAAAAAAAAAAACTTTAAAAATTAAAAGAGGGGGTGCTGTGAGGATGGAGTTACTAATGCATTGTAAAATACTTAGAACACACTCTAAGCATCCCATAAATGTCACACACACACTAGGGCACTTGAAAATATTCATGGAAAATGGAATAAAAATTAAATTTCATTTGGTGCAAAACATTTTGAAACCCGTGCACGGATTTTTCATAATACGCACTTTGCATCAATTTTCTGATGACCCTGGGTGTGTGAATTTCAGTTCAATTTGGATTTGAATCCGAATGAACTTTGACTCCCATGCCCCATGAGCCTTTTGCGGTACCCTGGTAAGTGCATATGCGTTTTTACATGTGCTTACGTAAGCGTGCAGGTATGTGCATCTGTATTTACGTGTGCGTACGCATGTGCGTGCGTGCGTCTACGTGGGCTTCGAGGGCTGCACAGGAGTTTGCCAGGTGGAGAAGGGGAGAAACAGGTGAAGAGTGACGGGGCTGAAAGCACACATCAGCCTCGCACCCACAGCACCGTGGACTAGCTGAGCCCTAATCAAGGGCAAATCCCTCTTAGCTGGCGAACAAGGGGCGGGGCTCCCGGGGAATTGCCTGGAGAACTTGGTCTCCCTGCCCGCCTCTGCGCACGGCCCGCAGCCCAGCAGTCTGGAAGAATCCGCGACCCCGCCCCCAACAATCCCAGCCAATGAGGACGCCCACGTGGCGTCCCGTTGCCAGGCAACCGAGCGGGCCGGTCCTTAGGGTCAGCGCGGTTCGCGCTGGTCGCCGAGGGCAGGAATCCCCGCGCTGGGCCTCCCGCAGTCCCGGGGGCCGTGAGAGCGTGGGGATTTTGCCAGCCGAGTTTTAATTTTATAGTTGAGATTTTATTTTCATTATTGGGAGAGGGAGCGCTCCCCCTGGCGAAGGGGAGTGTTACTTTCTAAGAAGTTCCTGGTTCTGGGCCCTTCGGAGGCTGCGTATCTGGGACTTGGCGACCTGGGGAGACTGCTGGGCAGCCTCTCGTTGTGGAAGGTTCTGGAAAAACCCCTCCCTTGGCGCAGGCTAGAGCCTGAAGGATTCCCAAGATGACCAAGGTTTCGGCCGCCAAGAAGACGCAGACTTCCCCGCACGTGGGCGCCGCGTGGCCCCTCTGCGCCTCCGAACACCTGATGCAGGTAAGTCCCCCCTCTCTGGCCAGACACGCCACTGCTGCTCTCAGGGGGAAATGAAGATGAACGGAGGGTTTGTCGCCAGCGCACTCATTTCCAGAGCTGGGCGGGGCCGGCAGGGTGGGGGTCGTGCACATCCCCCCGCCCCCGTCAGGTCAGGCTTTTGGGGCTGACGGCTGGGTTGCTTGCTCCTCCCTTCGCCTCGCCGAACCTTTTGTTTCTCGCGTCTGGGAAATGAGAGCATGTCCGTGCGCCGGGCCGGAGCCCCCGTAGCGTGATGCCGACGCTTGATAGCGCGTGTTCGGGACGTGAAGTCGTGTTGGCTTGCAAGACGGGGAGATGTGGGCTGGTGCAGAACGAGTATGGTCAAGGGCCTCTGTCTGTAACCCGCAAACAGACGTGCATTGTTGGTACCCTCAAAACCCCGCGTCCCCACGGCTTAGCCACGGAGGTCAGTAAGCAGTGGGAGCGCCACCCACACCTTGTGGCTCACGGCCGAGCCCCAGGTGGCCTTGGGAAGGGGGGTGGGGATCAGTTCGCCAAGAAGAGCCTGAGGCGCAGGTGCACTTTATACAGGGCCCTGTATAGTCTCCAGCTGCTTGCTGTCTAAGGATTCGCACATTTTAAATCACCCCTCGAGGCTCCGCCTTCCTAACGCGGTCGTCTTGCAAGATGCGGCTTTGGCTTTCATACCCCTGAGAATGCCACACCCAAGCGTGTTCAGTGTTCAGCGCCTTCTGGGGCCGAGCCCCCCAGCAGACCCGTGGGGCAGAGAAAATGTGAGCCTATGGGCAGCAGGTGCAGCCGGACGGCGCTTAAGCCCTGGGTCTGGCCCTCTGCAGCCCCAGGCCCTGGTCAGGTGGTGGAACTTCCGTGCCTGCTCCTGGCCGGCCCGAGCTCCTCGGACCCTTCCTGACACGCCGTGAGCGCGCTCCAGATTTCAGCGGCAAGGTAGTTTTGTGCATTTAGCAAAGATTTATTGAACTCCTGGTCTGGGCTAAAACACTTGGCTTTTGTTAGATGAGACACGTCATTAAGACTCTCAGTCTAGAGTGTGTGTGTGCGATGGGGAATGAGAGATAAGACAAAGCTGCTTCTGATGCAGGGCGATTAATGTGAGTTGGCCATGATCCCAGGGTGCTGTGGGGGCGCAGAGACGGGAGCAGCTACTTCGGGCCGTGCGGGCGCCCGCGCGTGTGTGCTGGGTTTGCAGCAGACGTTGTCACGACCCCAAGTCCCGGCAGCAGAGCTGTGCATTGCAGAGTGGAGGCATGAGGAGAGTGGCAGAAGATCAGAGAGGGGGAGGGGGACTTCAAGGAACAGGGAGGAGGCTTCCAGGAAGCTGGCAGGGAAACGAAGACCCCAGGCCCAAAAGCCTCTGCAGAGTCCTGGTGCCCAGGCCCCAGGTTCTAGGACGTGAGGATGACCCCAGGGTGTCCTGGCTCAAAGGTGAGTGTCTGTGGACTTTTAGATTTTTTAAAGATTAATTTTTATTTATTTGAAAGGCAGAGTGACAGAAAGGGACAGAGAGAAAGAGAGAGAGATCTTCCATGCACTGGTTCACTCCCCAAATGGCTGCAACATCGGGGCTGGGCCAGTCCAACGCTAGGAGCCAGGAACTCCACCCGGGTCTCCCGCGTGGGTGGCAGGGGGCTAAGCACGTGGGTCGTCCTCTGCTGCTTTCCCAGATGCCTTAGCGGGGAGCTGGATTGCAAGCAGAGCAGCTGGGACTTGACATGGCCTTCTGCTGTGGGATGCCGGCATTGCAGGTGGCAGCTTAACCCGCGGGCACAGAGCACAGGGCCCATGGGCATGCACGCTGCTGACCCTCATCCAGGCTGCCCGGAGAGTAACACACGCAGAGGCCAGGACCGCCTCGTGAGGTGAACAGCACCGGTAGTGATGCAGTCTCGCTGACTCTGATGGATGGCAGCTGGTGAGGATTTGCTGTGTGGCCACATTCAGCGCGGAAGGCTCCACCCAGAAGCGATGTTTCAGAACCTCCCACAGTGCTTCAAGGTGTGGCCAAGGCTCAGAGAGCAGAAGTCCCCTCCCCGTGGGCACGCAGCCGGCGAGGGGCAGAGCGGGGACTCGAACTCGGCTCTTTCTTGCTCCAGCGTTCCAGCGGTCTGCACCTCTCTCTCCGTGCTAACCAAGCGGTGCGAATGGCCAGCGTCGCAGGGGATTTAGAAAAAGGTGCAAGGCACAGGCAAAGGGCTTTGGGGTTGGTTTGGGGGCGGTGGGGGGAATGACACCCAGAAAGAGAGCAGGTAGTTCTGGGCAGCCAGGTAGCGGTCCAGCTGAGAGTGACCCTGCGCCATCCCGTGTGGGGGGAGCACGCTTGGCCCCGCAGGGCTGCGTGGTCGTCCTGGCCCACCGTGGGCTGGTGTGGTTCTTGGTCGGACCCCTGAAGGCCGTTGGGACGAACCGTTTCCCCTGCGCATGGGGAGGGAGGTTGCCGTCTCATGGCCCCTGTGGTGCGGGTGTCTGTCCGGCGGAAGGGTGAACAAGGGGCCAGGTCCTCTGCGAGGGGCCGTCTGGGGGGGACCTTTCAGTTTGCCCCTGCTCGGGCTCCCTGGGACCTGGCTTGGGCTCCCTTCTTCCCCTCGGTTTCCAAGGAAGCGGGAGAGAAGTCTAACGGGCTGAGCTCTGGAGGGAGGGAGGAGCAGGCTGGTCCTGTGCCTTGTGTGCGGGATCGCTGTGCGTGTCCCCTTGTGTGCAGGATTGCCGTGCACGTCCCGTCTGGGAAAGGCTGAGAAAGGGGCTGTTAGAATGCCCCGCGCCGCGGTCTGGGATGGAAATGCGGAAAAAGCACTGGCGGAAGCCGAAAAGCCCAACCCTTTAGCCAAGCGCTGTCACCGGCGGCCCAGGGCGGAGGGCACAGGTGCTGATGGGAATGCAGCCAGACCTGAGGGTTTTGCTGGATCCGCAGGAGCAGACCTTGTGCCGTGACCGTTCCTCGCCACCACCGGAGAATTAGGCAGGCTGCCCGCAGCTTGCCTTGACCGAGGAGGGGAAGTGGGCCACCCGCCACTCAGCCTTCCCCAAACCCCCAGGGACAATCAGGTGTGGTGTGGAGCCCAGTCGAAGCAGGGTCTCACTTTATTGTAAGGGAGGTGTATACATAGCTGAGGCACGGAGCAGATGGTACAGAGCGAATGAGCGGATGCGGGCAAGGGGTGGGGTGTTGTGATGCAAAAGGGTCCTAGCCACTCCTATTCTACCACCTTAAGGATCCTTGGGCAGAAGCGCCCTGGGGCAGGGTGTTTGCTACCAGGGATCTGAATCTTAAAAGACAGGTTTTCACACTTGAGGCAGGCTCAGGAAGTTTCCTCTAGGCCTCTCCGGATTCAGCATCCCCCAAAACTGTAGACTCGCTGGCCCCACCCAGCTCTGCCGCCTCCTAGACTGTCCAGTGAGTGCCTCTCTGCGCCTCAGTCTCCCCCTCTGTGAAATGGGGGCACTGTACCTTCTCCACTCCCAGACGCCTCATCAGTTTCTGGGTGCCATTAAGAAAGAAAGCTACCAGGTCAACGACAACCCAGCCGCCTGCGGTTGTGTGTCCCAGTGTCAGAGACGTCAGAACACGGAAACAAAGTGTCCATCTTGAGGGGCAGCGCAGACACCAAACGTTGGCCAGGACCCTGGCAGGCTCAGACGGAGCCTCTGCGCCGAGGGCCAGGCCGTCCAGGACCAGGAGGGAAGAACGGACACCTTCGGGAAGGATTTGCCGCCCGGATGGACTCCCAGCACGAGGCACAGAGCCGGGCTCCTGTGTGGGCGTGGGCGCTCAGCGGGGGACTCCAGGCTGCATCAGCTGCTGAAGCAGGAAGAGCGTGGGGCACGCCCTGTGTGCGGGACAGATAGAGGCCGCTCCGCGTGGGGAGGGGGCAGGGGGCAGCGTCTCGATGTGGGGGGCTCTGCCTTTGGAAGCAGCCCGGGGTGGGCTCTGCGTGCTTCATGGTCGCCGGGCGGTGTGAGCGCCCAGCCCTGAGGTCTCAGGTCTCCGATGCAGAGATGTTGGGAGGAGGAGGCGAGAGGGGGCCTGTGCCGTGGGGAGCTCAGTGCCCACGCTTGGTCCATGCCCCACAGGTGGAGGCCCTGGCGCGCCCCTCTGCGCACCGGCTGGAGGTGCGGTCAGCCCAGGTGTGAGGTCCAGAGGTCCAGCGCAGGCGGGAGCGCCCCATAGCAGGGCCCCTGGCCCCGTTCTCGTAAGGGCAGAAGGGGAGGAGCAGCTCTGGTCTCGCCTCTAGGACTGGGGCGGGAGCGTGTTTGCAGGGGCCGTGGTGCGTTCCAGGAGGGCTTGCACCCCAGTGGCAGAACCGCTTGACCCGGCCAAGAGCTGAGCTGTGGGAAAGGGGGTGAGCAGGGTTTGAGTCCCGTGGAGAACCAGAAATCAGTGACCAAACAAAAAACAGATCCCAAAACCATTTATGGCTGCAAGTAGAGTGAAAACTAGGGAGCAGTAACATAAACAACTATGCATTTAATTTTCTTGTGTGAGGAGTCTGGAGGTTGATGACAGCTGGCATTGGTTCAAGAGGTCACTCATGTCAGGGCCAGCAGAACCTCTTCCTTCGCAGTTACAAAACAGCTGCCCCAGCTCCGGGCATTACACCCTTATTCCAGCAGAAACAGGAAATAGTGGAGAGTTAAGAGCTGTGTGTAAAAGCAGGCAGAGGTTTTCCAGGGACCTTCCCAGTGGATCTCCTCTTGTGTCCGATTGTCCAGGAAGAGTAGAGTCCTCCAGTGGGAACATTTGTTCATGCAATTAGAGTGAGCGCCAAGTATGCGCCCGGCATGGTTCTAGGTGCTAAGCTCCAAGTATGTGCTAAGCATGGGGATTCAGAAATGATAAAAACAGGACCGACAAGCAGAGGGGCCCGGCCCAGGGCAGCCTGTGCCTTCTGCTGCCCTGGCCGCCATCTGTGTTCCCTATGTGTGGGAATCCTGGCTGGACAAAGCTTTGCACAGAGGCGGCAGAGCACAGCTGGTGACCCCCTTTAAGCGTCCTGTAGCCCCTGCACCCCATCAGCTGTTAAAGGCAAAGGCTGCAAGAAGCCAGATGGGGTTCAGGGCAAGCAGCCCTCACACAGAATCTGGCAGAAGCCAGTTAGACCTTTCTCGGACCGAGCAAACCAATGTGTATTTCTCGGCGATCTTTCCGACAGCTAAATTCAAAATCCTCATGGCCGGGAACGGGACGCCTCCTAGCATGAGGCGGTGGCATTTTCCCTTCCAAATTCCTGTTTCCAGACTCCACTGAGAAAATTTCTTGCCTGGGCTCAATTTTTGAGCTGATGCGTTTCTGCCTAAATTGGAATTTGTACAATCAGTAGTTTTATTTAATAACTTGAAAATTAGCCACGTCTGGCGATCTGGTGGCGAGCCTGGACGTGCCTCCGGGGTCCCTGGGTGTCGCGGAGTGGGGAGATCATACAACCGGGAGGGTTTCCAGGGTGGGCGTGGTGTTGGGAGGGGCCTCGGTGCCAGAAAGCACCAAGGTCAAGCTGGGCTTGGTCATCTGCGGAGGCCTGAGCACCTGCTCCCTGTCCAGTGCTGGGAGACGCTACAGGGAATCAGATGTGGAGCCTTCTCTCCAGGAGCCCTCAGTTCCATGGGAAGAAAAAAAATTCCAGAGGAACTGCCTGGTGCTGGCCTAGAGCAGGTCCAAAGAAGGGCAGGACTGAGGTGTGCCGTGGGCAGACGCAGCCAAGACGCCCAATCCATACGTTGTTGGCTGGGTGTAGACAGGTGGGACAGGAAAGGGCGCCCACGCCGGAGTGCGCTTTTGAGTGCACGAACATGGAGGGGGCGAGGGGGCGACCATTCTCTCCCCAGGACCAGGCTCTGTCCTGGTTCCCATCTGACAGAGGTCCCGGGCCATCCCTCTCCCGGCTTCCCATTCCCTGCACAACCCGGAGGCTGTCGGGAATTCCCACTGAGGCTTTGCGTGACTGGTGAGGCAGCCTCTCCCCAGGTTCTGCGCTGAAAGCAGAGCCGAGTCTCAGGCCTGGCTCAGGACCTGGCAGGATGTCCAGCCGCATCCCTGGCTTCTGCCCGTTCCGTGCCAGAGGCGGGTCCCTATTGCACGACCAGAAACACCTCCATATAAGGAAGGGACATCGCCGCCGCCGGAGGTCCACGAGCAGAAAGCTGCTGAAGACCGGAATGCTCCTCTCCGCCGGGCGCTCAGCCCATGGTGACACCCTCCCCGTGCAAACCAGGGACGTCGACGGGGCCCCGGCTGTTCAGACAGAAAGCAGAGCTCTCCCTCACCTCCGTCAGCTGCTGTGGGCAGAGGTTGTGTGAACCAGCCTGCTTCCCAGGGTCATGGTCACAGCCTCTTCCCCAGGGTCACGGCCTCCTCTCCTGGGGTCACGGCCTCCTCTCCTGGGGTCATGGCCTCCTTCCCGGGGTCACGGCCTCCTCCCCCAGGACAGCACCGCTGTCTCTCACCTGGATTGTGCCGTCATCCACCTCTCTGCCCTCATTACCTTCAGTCTGACCTTCCGACCTGCCGTCCTCCCTGGGGCTGAAAAAATGCAGTGGACGCCCGCTGCCCTCACGGTGAAGACGGCCATCTTTATGAGGTCAGGGGGGCTCCTCGGATCCAGGCCTTGCCAGCATCTCCAGCCGCAAACTCTCACCACTCAGTGAGGAACCAAACTGGGTTTTTTGTAGCATGCTGTACCCTTCTTCCTCTCAACGCCCATGCCCTCCCTCTCTCTCTCCCTCCCTCTCTCCCTCCCTCCCTCTCTCCCTCCCTCCCTCTCTTCCTCCCTCCCTCTCTCCCTCCCTCTCTCTCTCCCTCCCTCCCTCTCTCCCTCCCTCTCTCTCTCCTTCCCTCTCTCTCTCCTTCCCTCTCTCCCTCCTTCCCTCTCTCCCTCCTTCCCTCCCTTTCTCCCTCCCTTCCTCTCTCTCCTTCCCTCTCTCCCTCCTTCTCTCCCTCCTTCTCTCCCTCCTTCTCTCCCTCCCTCTCTCCCTCCCTCCCTTCCTCTCTCTCCTTCCCTCTCTCCCTCCTTCCCTCCCTCTCTCTCCTTCCCTCCTTCTCTCCCTTCCTCCCTCACCCCCCCCCACAGAGGTCACTCCTCCTCCTTTCAGTGCCAGCCTAGATGTCCTGTATCTTGAGAGGCCACCCTTGACCACCCCCTTCCAACCCGGGCCATGTGCTTCCTGTGCACCATGAGATTCCCCTTCATTGCGTCACTCCGCCCTTCATCATGTCACCCCGCCCCAAAGACGCTGGGCTCCCCACAGGCAGCACGCATGTCCGCCCTTGGTCGTGGCCACGGTCATGCTCCAGCCCAACCTGCCACCCAGTAGCCATGCAGCCAAGACCGGGTGGGTAGGCTGAGCTCCCCAAGGCTCTCTCGTCTCGCAGGCAGCCATGGTTTGGGACAGAAAGAGGAGCACAAACTGCAGACAGACTAGGAGGGGACTGACCCCGAGGCCTGCCCTGAAACAGCCAAACCCTGGCTGGTTTTCAACGGTGAGATATTTCCGGAGCTCTCAGTAGCGACGGAGCAGGTGTAGCCATCACCCGGAGCCAGGAGGTTCCCAGCCCTCCCACTGCCTGGCTGGACAGTGCTGGACAAGTCACTTAACCTCTCTGGTTTCGTCGTCTTCATCTGCAGAAGCAGAGTCTAACCTGGAACTTTCCAGACTGTCTTGCGGCCATGGAACTCCAGGAGGAAGATGATGGCCCCCACGTACTGAGCGTCCGTTGTGTGCTGTACACGTCATTCGAGGAACCCCTCCATCCTTTGGAGCTGACACAACCCATGTTTGTAGAGACAAAGAAGCCGAGGCATGGAGAGGCCTTCTGACCTTCCTTCCCAGAGACAGCAGATAAACAGGTGGTGGAGTCAGGATTCGAACTCAGGGCCAGGTAGCTAGAGAGAGCCTGCTCTCCTGGTGAGCCCAGCGGGCTGCAGTGAGGAGGGGGCATCCGTAGGAGCAGTTTGTAAAGAGGGTATTAAAAATGTCTCTGGCAGAAGAAGGAAAGTGCCAGTTTTAGCTGCAGGCAATGCAAACAAGGATGCGACTGTGCCGTGACCACAGACAAGGACATTTGCATTTCCTCCGAGCTCTTGCTAAAATATGCTAGCAAGTTTCTGGCGGAGAAACGCAGCTAAGAATGGAGAAAAGAAAAAAAAAATTTTTAGAAAGATGTTTGTGGCTTAGCCTCATCTCTTTCTAAACAATGCTCATTTCAGTGACGATGTATCAGCCAATTCTAAATAGAGTCACCTTTCTAAGAAAGACGCATCTCGATTCGGGGTCAATACAGTGCCGAGCTGGCGCTAGATGAAGGCGGGGAGGAAGATGGGGGATGCGGTTCTGGGGTGTGTGCAGTCCTCAGCAGCTTAATTGGGTTAAATAATTCAGGTTAATATCGAGCTAGGGGACTCGCCACGAAGCCAATCCCCGACATGCTGAATTTTTTTTTTTTTATTTTCTACAACAACAAAAGCCCCCAGCATCAGAACTGCCTGTTTGTCTGATCTCAGCCCTGGACGAGGAGCCCCTGGGGAAAGGTGACCACAACCCTGGGCTCTGCCTCTCAGCCTAAGGCTGGGAAGAGGCCCGAGTCTTCCAGTCTCTGGTTTCAGGACCAAGGATAGCTCCCTACACGGAGGCAGGCGGCACCACTGTGGATTCCATGTAGACCGGCTGCGTGCTCGCCCGTGAGCAACCATCGCGATGCGTGCTCTCTGACCGTGTGCCTCAGTTTCCCTTTCGTTCATGGGGAAGCAGTCACAGCTCCCACCTCCTGGGGCCATTGGGAGAAACAGTGACATCATCTTAGGAAAAATCCGCCACACACAGCAAGTGCTCATCAGATGCCTCTTAGGAATCAAAGCCCGTGGCCCCCAAAATATCAAGAATCAAAACATTTAAATACTGACATTTCCAGAGAGGATGACTCTCTCGCTGATCTTTTTTTTTTTTCTTTTCTTTTTTTTTTTTTTTTTTTATAATGCATTCAGGAAAAGGCAGCCCAAAGGGTAACGGGACCAAAATGTTTCATTTCCAAGAGCCCTCAAAGAAAACGCCCAGAAGGCAATTAGCCGTCGCTTATGTCGCTATTCCTCATTAGCCGCTGCCAACCTCTGCTAATCAGAATGCTGCTTTGATATTCTTAGACCTTTTAAGAGAGGCGTCTCAGAACTCGGAAGTCGTGCTTGTTGGCAAGCACCCGGGGATTGGCGAGCACAGGAGTCTGGCATCCCTGTAGGACACGGGGAGAAGGCGGCAGTGCAGGTGTGTGTCCGGGATGGGCAGGAGCTGGAGCAGGCAGCTGGACACCTGCCCGGCCTCAGGGGCCTCCTCGCCTTTTGCCCCCCTCCCCCGCCGCCACCCTGAGGCTTGGGGTGGGAGTTGTCTCCGTGAAAAAGCTTCCTCTGCTGACCACAGAGGCTCGCCAGGGCTCAGGGACGTGGCACCTGGCCCGGACGCTGGCTGAAGGTGCTGCGTCTGGATTCCAACGCCACTTGCCTGCTCCCTGGCCTTAGGCCATCAGTCCTGCCTGTTTCGTGCTGAGTTTTCTCACCTGCTGCTGAGTCTGGTGAAGAGTCAAGATGCCCCCCATGGAGACTGGGTCTTGGATAACTAGGATTGATCCACTGCTGAGATTCCACCCCGCTGGTGCCTCACGTCCATCCTGGCCACTCCCGTGTTCTGTTGTGTGCAATGCTGACTTTTGGGGGCGGGGTCCACAAAAGATGGTATAATGTTAAGGAAAAAAATCTTAATTTCTTTTTTTTTTTTTTTTGGACTGGCATAGTGGACAGTGTGAGAGAGAGAAAGACATAGAGAAAGGTCTTCCTTTGCCATTGGTTCACCCTCCAGTGGCCGCCGTGGCCAGTGCGCTGCGGCCGGCACACTGCGCTGATCCGATGGCAGGAGCCAGGTGCTTCTCCTGGTCTCCCATGGGGTGCAGGGCCCAAGCACTTGGGCCATCCTCCATTGCACTCCCAGGCCACAGCAGAGAGCTGGCCTGGAAGAGGGGTAACCGGGACAGAATCCGGTGCCCCGACTGGGACTAGAACCCGGTGTGCCAGCGCCACAAGGCGGAAGATTAGCCCATTGAGCCTCTTCGCTGGCCAAAAAAATCTTAATTCCTAATGAATCATTCTTTCGCAGCTGTCCTGGGTATAGTGAAATAAATGGTACTTTCTGCCCTCCATGAGATTAAAAATAACATAACTCTTATTTAAAGTTTAAAGTTTATTCTTTATTTAAACATAAATAGTAAATTCTACAGCCATAATGGTAATGGGGTAACTGACATACTTGGTTGAGCACTCATTATGTGCTGTATGCATGCCCATCACTTACAGGAGTGGGAATGGTACCGTCCCATGCCTGCTGCAAGGTAGCGAGGGAGCCGCAGGGTAGGCACTCCTGACCCGTTGTGCAGGAGCGGAATCCCAGGTTCAAAGACTTGATCAGCTTCGTTTTCAACCTCTCACTGTCCCCTCTGCGTATTTTCAGTGGAGGAAACCAGGCATCCCCTGCTTGTCCCCTTGACTTGGGGGTAGGCGGTCTCGTCATCTCTCTAAGCCATGGAACAGAGTGAAGATCAGAAACTAAAAGAACCAAGGAATCTTGGGCAACATCCGACCCTCCCCCCATGAAGAAGAGGGTTCTCTCTGTGCTCCATCCAGGGCGGGTGTGGGTCACGCCCCTTCTAGCCACAAAGATGCCCCCATCCCCTTCGCCTTCTCGCTGCCTGGGCTGGAAAGTGAAGCTGCTCTAGGTTCTGTTGTCGACAGCGCCATCCTCCCTGGGTCCAGACGGGCCCGAAGCTGGCGCACTGGCCCCTGAGCTCGGAGACGCTCTCTCCTGCAGCCCTCCCCCTCCAGCCGTCTGCACACTGCCTCCCGGCAGCACCCGCAGTTCGCTCCACCCAGACTCACGGCGTGGGGGTCGCCTGTGCCTCTGCAGGCAGGGCCCCAGACAGATGCTCCTGCCCCAGTGTCACACGCCAGTGACATGGCGACGATGACAAGCCCCAGTCCCCAACACAGCAGCTGCAGCTCCATCTCCACGCCCTGCTCCAGAAGACCCCCTCACCAGCTCTGTTCTCTGGATTTCCCGGGAGGCTGCCAGAGACCAGCCCACCCGCCTCCCAGCTGCAGGGGGGCAAAGGGCAACACATCCTCTTCCCTCTGGAGTCAGGATTCAAAGCATCGTAGAAGTGGAAGAAGTCACAAGTCCCACCCTCGCTCCTTCTGCCTGTTTTATACTCAAGGGGCTAAGAGTGGAGGGACCCACGCTTCTGTGTCCACCTCGGAAATCCCTTGAAGTAGTCCTGCTGCCGCGCGAGCTGGTTTACAGACGTTGTCTCGAGGCCCCATGACAAACCCTACAGGAACGCGTCGCTTCCGTGTTATAGAGAAGGCAGCTCGGAGAGAACGCGTGGCTTGTGGCACCGCTAGTGGATGGAGGGGCCGACGCTCAAAACCAGGCCCTGGTGCTCCCCTCTGTGGGACGCCCAGAGCTGCAAGGACGAGCTGGGGTGGAGACATGGCTTCGCTCTCTGCCCTCTCCAAAAAGTCCATTTCTGGCCCACACTCGTGGAGCCCGTGGTCTCCTCCTTCCCAGCCTGTCTGTCTGGAGCTCACCAGTGGGGGGCGGGGGGGTCAGGCAGACGTCTCTTGGTGACTCTCGAAGCTGTGTTCCGCTTTCTTCCTTTATTGATCTTTGTGGCCCTCCTGTGAACTGGCCTGCAGGGAAGATTGACCCCGTGGAGGAGGGACCTGGCTTTCGTCTACAGTAGGGGCCTTAATGAGTGCGTGGGGGGACGTGGGTCAGAGGTCAAGTGCTCCCTGAGCAGCCAGCCCTGACTCGGGGGAATCAAAGATGGGTGCTCCTAGAAAGCAGTTCTGTTTCTCCAGGGACTTGGACCCGTGCGTTAAATCTCTCCCTCCCTGCCCCCACCCGCCATCATGACACCTGGTAACATCCATAGTCATTTCTGCTTCCTCTGAGCTTCTTTAAGGATTACAATGGGCCGGCGCCGTGGCTCACTTGGCTAATCCTCCGCCTGTGGCACCGGCATCCTGGGTTCTAGTCCTGGTTGCTCCTCTTCCAGTCCAGCTCTCTGCTGTGGCCCAGGGCAGTGGAAGATGGTCCAAGTGCTTGGGCCCTGCACCCGCATGGGAGACCAGGAGAAGTACCTGGCTCCTGGCTTCGGATCGGATCAGCGCAGAGCACTGGCTGTGACAACCATTTGGGGAGTGAACCAACAGAAGGAAGACCTTTCTCTCTGTCTCTCTCTGTCTCTCTCTCTCTCACTCTCTCACTCTCTCACTCTCTCACTGTCTAACTCTGCCTGTCAAAAGAAAAAAAAAAGGATTACAATGATCTCATGTTTAAAAGGGAGAGAGAAGAGCCGTGGCTGTCCCTTGGACCAGTCACTACGCAGTGCAGCCCCGCCGACGCTCAGGTTCCTTCCGTTCTTCGTCTGCCCTGCCTTGTAACGCGAGTGTGTGTGTGACCGTGTGCTTTAGGTAACTAGCCCGTCAGATGAGATGGAGAGCAGGGTGGCCCAGACAGAGTTTAAACCCAAAGCGAACGATCGTGACGGGGTCCCCAGCTGTCGGGGCAGGACAGTCCCTGAGGTTTCGGCGGCGAGTCGGCCAGGGGTTTCCGGGGTGAATCGCCGTTTTCTGAGGGGTTGCCTTTCTGCTGTAACAAAGGCAGCTTCTCTTTGCAGCCACAACACAGGGCACGGGGCTTCAGGCACGAGGACGGAGGCTTGTTTTGATAGAGAATCTGATATCGAGTTACAACTCGTGACTGTAGGCCAGGCAGTGGTCTTGCAGATCATTTCTTCATTTTACAAAGCCTGCTTCTCAACAAAGCACATTATTGTCTCCAAAGGAAAAAAAAAAAATAGAGAGTAGATAGCATGAAGGCCTAGCAGGCTCAGGACGGGGAAGGCAGAGCTGTGTGGAACGCAGACTCGCCAGGGTGCCCTTGTCGCTGGCTGTGCCAGGATCCCCGAGCACTCAGACCCTGTCTTCATGTTCACGTGGAGGTCAAATTCAGCCCAGTACAGACCAGCAGAGACCAGGCCCGAGAATTCCTCTCTCAAGGAGGCAGCAAAATCCAAGTCAACACGTTTCCCAGTTCTGAGAAACCCTGACAATGCAAACCCATCTGAGAACTGCAGAGCCCCAGAGAAGCGTGGGAGGGAATCTAACCGGCTTCCTGCCCAAAGCGGGGAGAAGGCTGCCGCGTCTTTGCGGGTCCCGGGGTCTGTCTGGCATAGTGCACACCCTGACTCTGCCGTCTCCCCGCTCTCTGATCACGAGCAAATCATCGCTCACCCCAAGCCTTGGTTTCCTTACCTGAGAGCTGGGGGTGAAGAGAGTCCCCGCTTTTAGGAGCCTTACGACGACGTTGAGTTTGTAGGGTACCCGGTCTGTGTGAGAGAAGGCTGGCGCGGGCAGGCACAGGGCGTAGATGGATCTGATGCTCTCTGTTTTCTTCCTGTTTGCTGATAAGAATACTGACTTGGGTCCAGGCACATAGTTGGGGCTGAGTAAAACAAGATGGATTCGGAAGTTTTTCCCTTTGTCGCCTGCGTCCCCAATTCTGTGGTGTTCCTCAGTTACAGCCCTCATCATGCACTTGATAATACCTCTGTGAGACCCCCAGCAGCAGGTCTGTGGGAGCAGGGACCACCACTTAGAGTCCTTGAATTCATTCATTCAACAACTGTTTGCACCACACCTATTAGGCGCCAGTTGCTGTACCAGTCAGCTCTCATGGAAACACATAAGTATTTACTGAATAAATTAATCCAAAATCTTCCTTATTAGACCTATGACTCCTTGCTAATCTGCTTCCTCTGAACAATACAACTTTATTTAAATGTATTTTTCATGGTATTTTTTGGAAACTTCCATTCATTCTTACCCTTATGTTTTCTGAATTATTCCAGAATATGTGTTTCTGGCACATGCCCACCCATCCATGTTGGGTGGAAGTTCCTTGAACATCTGAGCTCACCAGCGTTCACTGGAAGTCAGGCTGTCCTTAGATGCTGTGCCCTTCCCTTGTGATTAGACCTGCGCATTGCTATGCACTTCATTCCATACACAGCCATTCATTTTATTCATTTCATTCAAAGTTTCATTATCTAGAGGACTTCACTCATCTATTGCTGTATTCCTAAAGACTTTGACCATGAACCCATGTAATCTCTTAACCAATTTTTAGACTACTTCCCTCTAAAGACTAGTGCACAATGTGATCAGAATTCTCTTCCTAATACAACACTAATCCCATATACAGGTCCTGTGGTCAGCCTTCCCCAAAGTTCCCATCAAGTTTGCCTACTTTTTGCTCCGTGGTCCATTTCTCACTTTATCCCTATGTCTTCTCTGAGACTACATTCCTACCAGTACAAATGAGCAATATTCCAGATCCTTCACTTTGAATTTATAAGAAAGGCCTGAAGAACTGGCCTCTCATCAAGGCAGTATCTCGCATCAGGACCAATTCTTGCAGTTTCTTGCGTTTGCCTGTGTGTTCTGAAGTCTTTTTCCACTGGTACATTTTCCCCAAATCATTTTACTCTCACCCAAAGGCTTTCAAAAAAAGAACAATTTTATTGAAGTATAACACATAGAAAAGTATCCAAATATCAGTGTGCAGTTTTATGAATTTTTGCAATGAGAAGATCCTCAAAACCTCTTCATCAGAACCAAGATACAGAGCACTACCAGTTTTATGGTTTGAATGTCTGCTCCCTCCAGTACACACGTTGAAATTTAATTGGCACTGTAACAGGATGAAGACATGGCATCTTTTTTTTTTTTTTTAAGTGTTTTTTATTCGAAAAGCAGAGTGATTGGAGGGGTGGGGGCGGAGATCGACCATCCGTGTCTGCTGGTTCACTCCCTGGTGCCTGCAATAGCTGAGGCTGGGCCAGGCCGTGGCCGGGACAGGAACTCCATCCGGCTCTCCCAAATGGGGGTCAGGAATCTAAGTAGTTGGACCATCCTCTGCTGCCTTCCGGGGTGCATTAGCAGGGAGCGGGGTTGGAAGTGGAGCAGCTGGCATTGGAGCTGGCACTCACTTATTGGATGTAGGTATCCCAAGCAGAGGTTTACCCTGATACATCGCAGTGCCTACCCCTGGATCTTTTTTATTATTTTTTTAATTTGAAAAACACAGAGACAAAAACTGAGACACACAAACAGATCTCTCGTCTGCTGTTTCACTCCCCCCCAAATGCCTGTAATAGCCAGGGCTGGACCAGGCCAAAGTCAGGAGCCTGGAACTCCGTCTAGGTCTCCCATCTGAATGGCAGGGACCCGAGTACTTGAGCTGTCGGCTGCCTCCCAGGGTGCACGTTAGCAGGCGTAGGCCTGCTGCCTGGGGTCCCAGCTTCCTGCCAGTGGTAACAGCAGTGGTGCACGGAGAGCCTAGGTGTGTGCAAGCTGCACTAATGCTTTACACAAACGCATTCACTTCATCCTCAGCCCTCCAACGAGAAGAGACCATTTTATGCCCATCGAAGAGTTTAGGAGACTAAGGATGAAGGCTCAGTGACTGGACCGTGGACGGGAGACCAGGAGCTTCTTGTCTTCCGTAGAAGCCCTTGATTCTAACCTTGACTCCTCGCTGCACCCACATGGCCCAGGGGAAATGAGCAAGGGAGTTATGGGGCAGGGCACAGGACGACCAACTCCCTGCCTGGGGGTTCTGAGACACTCACTCCCACAAACACAGAGAAAGCTGTCCATGGAGGTGAGGGGGGGTTTCCACTCAACTCCACACCTTATTCCTAATACTCCCCCCACCCCACCCCAGTGAATTGTTTGTTTCTTCTCCTCTGTTGCTATTAACCTGGTCCATTTCCAGCTCATCTCCTTCCTCCTTTTTTCCTCCTCCTTGCTTTTCCAAGTTAATATTGCAAAAAGAGAAATAAGTCAGAAGGGGTTGGGGTGGGGGGAAACCACCTGGTCCCTTGGGTGACCTGGGAGGAACCGTGGAAGAACGTGGAAGGTGGAGCAGCATCCAGCCACACAGGCGGTCTCGGCTGATGGGATTCCAGGCCCGAGATAAAAACCAGGCGGGCAGGTTTGTGCAGGAAGATGAGCCTCTCACAAGCGTGACCTTATATGGGGCCTGCCTCTCCTCTGCCGGAGGAATGAACGCCGTAGCCAGGCCCGAGAAGTCGCCGTATTTGGGGAGAAAGACGCTCGCCGTGGAGGTTTTAAAAAAGATTTACAAGGCACAGAGCCCCAAGCCTCATCTCCACACCAGTCTCCCCTTCAGCTCAGAGAGAGGCAAAAGTGGCAAAGGAATGGTCCACAAACAGCATTCCTGGGGTGGGGGGAGACGCAGCCCCGGTTCTACTGGGTTGAAAAAAAAAGCCACTGGCGTCGCACTGCATTTCTTAATTCAGCAGAGCAGGAGAGATTCAGAGGATGGCGGGAGCTTAAGGCCAGATGAATCCCTGAAGGCTGGTGTAAGCTCCGGGGATCAGGCTGAGCAGAGCCGCGGTGATGTGTGCAGCTTAGGAACACAGGGTTGTTCACTAGCTGTGCAACCACAGGCCAGACACCTCGCCTCTCTGGGCCTCAGCATCCCCTCCCACAAGCCGGGAACCCCCACAGCACTGAGCTCATGGGGGTGCTGTCAGCTTAGGAACACGGGGTGACTCACTAGCTGTGCAACCACAGGCCAGACACCTCGCCTCTCTGAGCCTTAGCATCCCCTTCCACTAGCCGGGAACCCCCACAGCACTGAGCCCACGGGGGTGCTGTCAGCATGAGCAGGTGAGCAAATTGCAGCAGAATCTAGCCTGTCCCTTGCCGATGTCTGCTGTGCCCAGCCCCCAGCCCAGGGCCTGGCGGAGAGCAGGTGCCAGGAAGTGGTTGTCAGATGCAGGAAAGTGATGCTGTGGGGATGCAGAGCCCCATCCAGGGCAGCCGTAAACGCCTCCATTCCTCAGATGTGTGTCTCTTCACCAGCCTTGAAAGCAGAGATTTCAACTGTAAACGAGTTCAAAGCCCAGGTAGGGTGAATGGGCGAAGGGAGCCTGGGAACCGAGACACAGTCCCTCCCTATCAAACACGGCCCCGAACGCCTGTCAGACACGGCGGTCACTCAGCCTCTCGCAGCCTGCCTGACGTTGATGCCATCCTGTGCCCCGCCCCCATGCTCAGATCATTCCAGAACAACACAACCCATCTCTAAAGTTCAACCTCTCTCCAGCCCTCAGAATCCATAATGAGCTCAGGAGAGCATATCGAATGGAATCACGCAGGGTTGTTAAATTCTCGGCCAAGTTGCCACACGTCAGGCTCCCGGCGTGCCCTCGATGCATTCCGGCGTCTGGGACTGCGGCTTAAGTTGTCACGATAATGAATGGCCCTGCTCACTTCGGCTTGGGAATGGGTCCAGAATATCAGGCCGGACCAAAAAAGAAGCACCTTGCGAAGGTGACACTTGTAGCTCCTTCACAAGGCAACAGATCCCAAGCGCATGTGACATGAGTTACATGAGTGTGTGTCGGGGAAGGTTCTCTGAGAGTCTGCAAGGGCCACAGGGGTGGAGCAGTCCACTGTCCCCCGTCCATCTCAAGAACATGTCTGCCACCTCCCGCCAGCCTGGGGCAACAGCTTAAGCCTGCAAGTGGCGGGGACCCTTGTCAGAAAACACCCGCTGTGTTCCCCAGCAGTTCTGTCCGAATGACCTTGGGCCTGGGACCCACGCACAAGCCTCTGCTGTCAGGCATCTGGGCTCACTCTCAAGCCAGTTGCATTTCTTAAGATGTCTTTGTGTTTCTACGTCATCCCTGGGGAGTTTGGTCCCTGCTGTAGAACAAGACCGTGTGGTTGTGTGTCCATCAGCAAGATGGATACTTGAGATAATTAGCAATGTGCAGAACCTCTGCACCACCAAATGATTGCTACCTCTGGGGGGCAGGAGGTAGAGGGGAGCAAGGGCTTAAGCCTAGAAAGTTCTAAGGATTTGTTGTCCTCAACACCCAAATCTCAAACGTAGTTCCTGGCCTGTTCCCAAGACCTGGACAGAGCAGTGACTTGATACATGGTTGTAGAGTGAATGACTGACCTTTCCCTGTGTGTCAGGATGTAAGCTTTCACAGTCAGAGCTGGGATAGACTCTCTCTCTTTCTCTCTCCTTCCCTCCCTCCCTCTCCCCCTTTCAAATAAGTCAAATCAAATCAATAATACTTGAAGAATTCCAGGTGTGCCACCTTACCAGCTGTGAAATCGTAGACAAGAGCGTTTACTTTCCTAAGCCCAGGCTTTGCCCCTGTCGGGACTTTGGAGGCACAGACCCAAGCCTCCACCCAGCTCTCCCAGCAGCTGTGCCTTCTGACCCCAAGGCTGCTCATTTCTCCCAGAGAGGCTGCTTCCAGACCTCCACAAAGACTGTCGGCTTCCCGCAGAGCCCGGCCAGGGGTCTCTGCCCCGGTCTCTGGGCAGACCACGGCCAGGGGTCTCCGCCCCGGTCTCTGGGCAGACTGCAGCCAGGGGTCTCTGCCCCGGTCTCTGGGCAGACCATGGCCAGGGGTCTCTGCCCCGGTCTCTGGGCAGACCACGGCCAGGGGTCTCCGCCCCGGTCTCTGGGCAGACTGCTGCCAGGGGTCTCTGCCCCGGTCTCTGGGCAGACCACGGCCAGGGGTCTCCGCCCCGGTCTCTGGGCAGACTGCTGCCAGGGGTCTCTGCCCTGGTCTCTGGGCAGACCCCAGCAGCTGCAGCCTACTTCCATTACTGAAAGGGACTTCTGCTGAGCTCCTGTGATGATCCTGCCCGGGGACCCCCCCCCCCATTGGCAGCCTCAGGTGGCAGGGGGACAAGGTCCAGACAACAGCAGAGCAGCGTCTTGAAGAGCTTGGGCTTTGAAGTCAGACTCACCCGGGCTGGCACCTGGGCTCCTCACTTAACACCGATGCACAGGACCGAGGTGACCAGGAGCCACCCTCCCATCACCAGGGCATCAAGGGTCCCACGTGGAGACCAGCGGCAGGCAAAGCCTTAGAGATCTGGTAATACGAGGAGGCTGCCCTGCACCATGGAATCAGGCAGTGCCTTGGTCCAAACCTTCTTAAAAGCACCTCAGTCTCCAGTATCCACCAAAGCAGCCCCACTTGGAGGGAGAGCCCGCTGCTTGGGTCTCTTGTCCACCTGTCAGCACCTGGCCTCGGACACTGCTCCACAGGCCGCTGGTGAGAGACAGAATGACTTCAAGTGGTGGGCCACTTGGTCACCATCTGTTCGTTTCCAGGATACGTCCAGGGAGCTCTACTGAGCACATCCAAAGGCATGGTATCGTGCATACCACCACTTGGGAAGGGTTTCTGTTGCTAAGAACACAGGACCACAGGCCCGGTAAGACATGAGGAAAAGCCGCTTTATTTTGGCTCACGGTTGTGGAGATCAAGGTGGAAGGAACAGGGAGACCATGTCCTTCCCCTCCCTCAAGGGCTCCTTGCACCTGACAGAAGCCTTGAGCAGAATGGACAGAGAGCAGGGGAGCGCAGTGACTCTAAGTCATTAAAATTTCCTGTGCTTCTGTGCACATCAGATGCAGTCTGGGGGCTCTCTCCAGAAGACCCCAGGGCCAGTTTGCAGAACGAATCGAATCCACTGTGCCTGCCTCCAACAGCCTCCCCCTCCCTCGGAGTTCCTCATAGCAAGTCTGACGAATGTAGAGGCGCCTAATTAACTCGCCTATTCTCTCTTGGAAATGTCTCCTCTCCTGGCTTACCTCGGAGAAAAGAGCAGAGCAGTAATCAGACGGAAAGGTCACAGTATGCCAAGCAATGCGACTGTTGGCAGAAGGCCCACATCCCCAGCGCCCCCGGCCAGACTCCTGTGTTGCACACATTTTCTCTCCATGTTTCATTAATAACAAAGAAAATGCGGCCACCTTCCGGGAAGCCCAGCGAACCTTAGCTGGCCTCACTGGAGCGGCAGAGACACCGCGTGTCTCCACACTGGAATCTGGATGTGCCAACCTACCTTACGCCACAAGGGCTCTTCCTTGACCACCTCAGTGCTTCCGGTCCTCTGTTCCAGGAACGCCTGTGGGCATCCACTTAACCAGAGGGAAGAAACTGGGCTCGCTGTGGCCAGGAGAGCACGGGTGCTTGCGTCAGTTCCGGTTCCTTTGGGAAGCAGATGTCAAGACGGAAGGGTAGGCGGTTTTGGGAGTAATGCTTGTGAAAACTGAAGAGGGAATGAGGAGGGTTGGATAGATGGTGCCTTCAGACTGCCATGCAGGTCTGAGAAAGAAAGAAAAAATGGGAGGACAAGGGGTCGGGTAGGAGGAACCTCGCAGCATAGCCAACACTCCCTGTACAGCTCCAAAGAAAGTGCCCAGTAGAGGAGACCCAGGCTGGGCAGCCACGACCAGGCGTGATGCACTCACAGTGCGTAGGCCTTGGCTAGAGCTGTCCAGGGACAGTGGGCCCTCTGCCCTCGTGCTGCAGTGGGTTGACATCTGAGCACACATCTTGCAGAAGGGGAGCAACTCACCTCCGCCCCTGCCTGTGTTCGGGGTCTGTGCTCTCATGTGACACCGGGAGGGCAGAACAGGTTCCATTTGCCTTCCGGTAACTCAGGAGATGGACCTAAGTGTGCAGAAGCGACTCCAGGCTGCTCCATTCTTTTTTTTTTTAAGATTTATTTATTTATTTGAGAGAGTTACACCGAGAGAGAAGGAGAGACAGAGAGGGAGAGAGAAAGATCTTCCATCTGTTGGTTCTCTCCCCAAGTGGCCGCAATGGCCAGAACTGCACTGATCCGAAGCCAGGAGCTTCTTCCAGGTCTCCCACATGGGTGCAGGGGCCCAAGGACGTGGGCCATCTTTTACTGCTTTTCCAGGCCGCAGCAGAGAGCTGGATTGGAATTGGAGCAGCTGGGACTTGAACCGGCGCCCATATGGGATGCTGGCACTGCAGGCAGCAGTTTAACCCACAACACTACAGTGCCGGCCCCTGCTCCATTCTTCATTTGGTTCCCATCCTTAAGCAGATGGCCATGACAATTTCCAACAGTTGGGCCATCTTAGAGGAATGGACGGTGTCAGTAGTAGGAAGCGCAGTCACTTTCCCATTTCAGAATCTTGGGGCTCTTCTGTAACTGCAAAGACTTGGTGCCAGAGAATGGCTTTGGTCTGGAGAATCCTTGGAGGGTCCCACCGGACCATGTGGATGAAGACTGTTGTACCTTCAGTATTCCAGCCTGAGCCTCCAGGGATGGAGAAGGAGAGCAAGAAGAACCTCTCCATTGTCATAAAGCCTTGTCTTTATGGGTCGCAGAAATCTGGGAAACTCAAATCACCCTTTGCAGTGATTTGCATGCACAAATAATAGTGTAAGTACATCAACTTTATAAACAGAGTAATTACAATATCAAGAATTAGAGGGGCAAAACCACCCAGAACTAGGTGGCATTAGCCAGTTAATGTGATTTCTTCCCTATCCCCACTTTTATGTACAACTAATAAATGGGAAACTTGGAATCAAACCCAGGGCAGTTTGGTCCCCAAATCTTCCCATCTTTTCTCTACATATTTTCTCCTACATTAAATGTAACTACCCTATGAAAACACAGGCTCTTAAACACTTGGCCATAAAGAAGTGCTTGATGGATGTCAACACTGCAGAGAACCTCAATTAAGTTTACCACAATAAGGCGGAGTGTTACTGGTCCCATTTTAGAGACATACAAACTGAGGTTCAGGAAGATTAAATGGCTGTCATAGTGTTAATAGACATGGCCAGTGCTGTGGCACAGAGAGTTAACGCCCTGGCCTGAAGCGCAGGTATCCCATATGGGCACCGGTTCGAGACCCAGCTGTTCCACTTCCAATCCCGCTCTCTGCTATGGCCTGGGAAAACAGTAGAAGATGGCCCAAGTCCTTGGGCCCCTACACTGGTGTGGGAGACCTGCAAGAAACTCCTGGCTCCAGATTGGCACAGCTCTGGCCATCACAGCCAATTGGGGAGTGAACCAACAGGTGGAAGACCTCTTCTCTCTCTCTCTCTGCTGCTCCTCTCTCTGTGTAACTCTGACTTTCAAACAAATAAATAAATCTTTTTAAAAAAGAGTTAATAGGCATCCGGCATGCAGTTAGAACCCGGATCTGTCCATGATTTTAACAAACATGAGAAGACTTCAAAACATTTTATGGTGGAACCAGTGCTGTGGCACAGCTCCAAGTCCTTGGGCCCCTGCACCCATGTGGGAGACCTGGAAGAAGACCTGGGCTCCTGGCTTTGGCTTGGCCCAGCCCCAAACGATGTGGCCATCTGGGAAGTAAACCAGCAAATGGAAGGTCTCTCTCTATTTCTTTCCCTCTCTGTTATTCTGCCTTTCAAATAAATAAATCTTTTAAAAAAAAACCTAAATAGTTCATGGAAATGGAATTAAAAGATGTTTATTTTTGGTGCAAAAAGTTAATGAAATCCGTGCATTATTTTTTCATAATACACATTTTCCACGAACTTTTTAAAGACCTCCATTGTGGCACCTGCCTCTGTGGACACAGGGAGACGTTTGCTGCCTCTTCAGCAAGTGGCAGGTTCATTGCCAAAATTGGTTTCTTTTGCCAAATCCACAGGCACAAGCCTAGATAATATCCCAGGCAAAGCCCTGTGCAGCAGCCAAGTTTGATACAGGCTTGTCAAGACAACGGGCAGTGGGCCTGCTGGACATTAACAGAGAGCCAGACCCATAGCTGCAATGCCCCCTCTGTACTTGCTGTGCAAGCCACTAATCTAATATATCGATTACAATCAATGCTGCCCAGAGCCAGCACAGTCTGGTGGGTCTGGAACCAGGGAGCAAGGTCATTAGATGATTGGCTCTATCCAGGAGTTCTCCACTCATTCTGGAAACCTCCAGCTCAGCCTGGCTTGGTTGGACCAGACAGAGGCTGGTTCCAGCATTGACGGAAGAAAGAAAAAAAGACACAGCAGGTGCTCATGCCAAACCTCTACTAGCAATTTAAAAATAGCTGCTGCCGCCGATGGCTGCAGATCATGGAACACACATGCTGGCAGAATAGCCCTGTGTAAAATCACCCCATGAGGGGTGTCCTCCAAGCCACTCATAATTAAGCTTAAGTGCTGATCTGGAAAACATCGTTTTTCCGGGTGCAAGACAGTCCAGTGCTTGGAGGCCTGGGCACCCAAGAGATCTTGGGGGGTGGGGGTGGGGAGAAAGAGGCTGGATTGGTCTGAAGAACAGCCAGGCTTGCACCTGGAGCCACTGGCAGCCTCACTGTCATCACCAGGGGTTGTGGAGCCCGTAGCACTGCTCTCAGCTCTGTTGTGTTCCAAGAGCAGAGAGAGAGCACGGCATGGCGGAGGTGGGTCGGCTTCTTAGTCAATCCCTGCCACAAGTCTTTAAGATAAACACTGCAATCGTCATGGAATGCCTGCCACACAGTGGGCCTCGACGAAGCGTTATCTAGACACTGTGCTTCCTTGAATATGTGTATAGCGGAATGTGCAGACAGTTAGATGAAGACTTGATGGCCAGGGTGTGCACAGAAATCCACCTGCCTAGAGATGGAGGTGGTGAGGGATGGGTGGGAGATGCTACATCTTGAAAGAGGAAAAGAGTGTGACCAGTTTGAACTGACCCAGGCAAGCTACTGCTATAACTGAATCGGGTAGGAGTCTGAACACTGGGTACAAAGCAAAGCTCTCAATGAGAATATGCAAGTGAAATGCACCTGTGAGTTAAATAGGCACAAATGGTGGTATAGTAAGATAAATAGCTAGAGTGTTCCTCAAAGGCTCCTGTAGTAAAGGCTTAATGCCCCAAAGTTTTACGTTAACGGTTAGTGGGCTAAGGTTAGTGGTCAGTGGAGTGCGGGTGGTGATGAGATACAATTAAGTTGTCTAGGAGGTGGGCCCGTGGGAGGTCTCTAGGTCACTGGGGCTATGCCCTCAGGAGGTAGTTGTCGAGAAGGGGTTGGTTATATGTAAGCTGAGTTGAGCCGCCTCGTCACTGCTTCTGGGTTCACCGTGCCTTCTACTATCCATCCCTCTCATCAGCCAACAGGCTAATCGAACTGTTCAGTCTTTGTGAACCTCCAAAACTGTACTCCAAGATAAACTTTCTTCCTTTTAAGGAATTGGCAAACACTATAAATCAGAGCGGTTTTATCCCGTAGAGAGTAGACTGTTAGAATTTGCTGCACTTACTGCCTGAAAGAGTCAAATCAAGAAAGTAGAATGAGAGTGTGAGGTCATCAGATCACAGGGCTGGAAGGAATTCTAGGCTTTTCCTTATGCGCGCTCAGATTTGGTGCTAGAATTCTTCTCCCAGGGAGGGGGGCTGGGACCATCTAGCAGGAGGTGGGATGGTTTTTTTTTTCAGTGTTACACAAAATAACTTGAAATTCCGTAGTGGAAAATATAGTTGGTAG
Organism: Sylvilagus floridanus; assembly: GCA_949820135.1. Classification (NCBI taxonomy): domain Eukaryota; kingdom Metazoa; phylum Chordata; class Mammalia; order Lagomorpha; family Leporidae; genus Sylvilagus; species Sylvilagus floridanus. The sequence continues at coordinate 168,332,040 of OX463233.1, read as the reverse complement.
TTGTTTTTAAGTCCTCTTCTGTCTTTTTTTAAAGGTTTTATTTATTTTTATTTGAGAGGTTGAGTTATAGACAGAGAGAGGGAGAGACAGAGAGAAAGGTCTTCCATCCGCTGGTTCACTCCCCAAATGGCCAGAGGTGGGACGATCTGAAGCCAAGAGCCAGGAGCTTCCTCCAGGTCTTCCACACGGTTGCAGGGGCCCAAGCACTTGTGCCAGCCTCCGTTGCTTTCCCAGGCCATAAGCAGAGAGCTGGTTGAGAAGAGGAGCAGCCAGGACATGAACCTGTGCCCACGTGGAACACCGACACTGCAGGTGTTCTATCTACGCCACAGTGCTGGCCCCTTGCACAAAAGACAACGTCTCTGCTGAGTGCCAGTTCGGTCTTTAACGCTCCTCCAGCACTTGCTCTCTTCCCTTTTAACAAAGAGAGGGCAAGACCTTAGGCTCAGAGCCCTGTGTAGGCAGTACTGTCTTGCTATAATTGAATAGCATTGCTTTGTTCTTACTGTGCTTCAGAAAGCTCATGGAAAGTGGAATTAAAAGATAATTTTACTTTGTTGCCAAAAAAGAAATCCACGCATGGTGTTCTTCATAGTATACATTTTCCATGAATTTCTGAAGCCGGTGCATCTTGGCTTTGTAGTCGCCCTGTGTTAAATTCAGTGATGACTTTCTTCCTCCAGTGGAGTGAGATCCAGTTTCCTTTGGCCAAGTCTTTCAAATGATTACATTTAAAGGCACAAACACCCAGACATTACTAATACGAGTGGTACAGAGAAATGGCACATGGGAAGGGGGCCCGTGAGTGATCAAAATGTACCCAAATTGTGTGATTACATCCAGTGACAGGAGAGAGGTCACCACTTGCAAGCTGTCCCTTCTGTTACTGTAAGTGAAATGTCTCATTCAAGAAAAAGCCCTGTGTTCCCCTCCCACCCACACCCACTGCCACCATCGTCTTAAAATTAAGTAGATTTTCTATGATAATCCTCCAAACGAGCCCAAACCACTCAGTCCTCAAGACTTCCAGTTTTCATGGCCAGCACCGCGGCTCACTAAGCTAATCCTCCACCTGCGGCACCAGCACCCCGGGTTCTAGTCCCAGTTGGGGCGCCGGATTCTATCCCGGTTGCTCCTCTTCCAGGCCAGCTCTCTGCTGTAGCCTGGGAAGGCAGTGGAGGATGGCCCAAGTGCTTGGGCCCTGCACCCCATGGGAGACCAGGAGGAAGCACCTGGCTCCTGGCTGCGGATTGGTGCAGCACCAGCCATAGCGGCCATTTGGGGGGTGAGCCAATGGAAGGAAGAACTAACTCACTCTCTCTCTCTCTCTCTCTCTCTCTCTCTCTCTCTCACTGTCTAACTCTGCCTGTCAAAATAAATAAATGAATAAATAAATAGACTTCCAGTTTCTGTCCAACCAGCATGGGACTGAGGGCTTCCCGTGTACTCTCTCACTCACAGCAGCCCTGGAAGGCACCTGTTCTTTCTGCCTCGTTCTGGACAGGATGAACCTGGAGCTCAGTCGAGGCCACTCGACCCATCAGCAACAGAGACGGGACTCTCAGATCCATGAGTTGTGACTTATGAGCCAATGACAAGGGTTTGTCGTCTCCAACTCCCAGACCTACAATGAAAAGTTGACCCCAGCAACAAGGGGAGTGCCCACACTATACCAGAGACGCTTAGAGAAAAGACCTTATTTCTAAAGTCAGAAGAATGAGCAAGAAAGTGAACAAAAAGCAGATTGGCTCTTGACAGGCATGTGCCACCTGCTCGTAATCTTCCCATCCTTTATCTGCGATAGAAAGAGACAGTAAGGGATCAAAACAGTCAGACACAGGGGTAGACTGTACATACCCTCATCCAGACAAATCCATATTCTCCTTGTCCTGATTTTTTGGGTGCTTTTTCTCTTGTGGGCGGTCTGTGAATGAGCTTGATAGTAGTCTGCAGTGTTTCACCATGAGGCAGAGGTTCTGTCTTCCAGCCCTTTTGGCAACATTCACCCACTCAGCAGACACAGCCTGGTACCGTACTGTGTGCACATACAGGGGAGGGAAGTGGGCACCGTTTCTACCCTCCGCGTCCGTCCCACTACGTCCTTACCAGTGACGAGGAGAAGCCTAGGCTGCAGAATGCTATGGGAGCACTTAACTGGTGGAGAGGCAGAGGGGCGAGCGTTCCCCACAGGTGCATCAGCCCCGAGATACAAGGAGGAGGAGTATAAGGAGGGACAGTGTGACCTATATATGGTAGGCACTCAGTGAAGTCAGAGTGACTCAATGAATCGGCGCATGAGCAGAGTGTGTGATTGGAAGCAGTGAGTGAGGGTGGAGATGTTCACTTAGGCTGAGGCCTGGAGTTTCTGAAGTCCGACTGCAAGGGGAGGCCAGGAAGCAGTTAACTAACAGTGGCATGATCATATGTATGCCTCTCTAGAAAGATAAGGCCCCTGAGCAGTGACTCTCTCGTCACCCACCCATCCTAACACCCTCAACGAAGCTTTAATTCTCCCTCTACTCCCAGAGAGGTGAGGTCGCTAAAAATGCAGCAACTCCTGGGAGTCGTCTCTCCCCTCCATCCGCCTTTCCTCCCACAGTTGTTTTTGCACATGGGAGAACTACACGGCCTGTCTGCTATCCATGTTCTTGAAGCTTGGCTCGTAGGTGTGACTCCAGGTGGTGGCCACACTAGATTATTTTCCTCTATCAATGTTGGTTCCTGCAAAAGCAGAGAAAAGGAACTTGGGAGTCCATTTGGGAAGTGATCCTGGGCTGCAGGAATGAGAGAATGAGACAGAGAAAGAGGAGAAACCAATAAAGGGTGCATCATTGAACCCATCACCGTTGTGGGCAAAGCAGGGTTGCAGGCAAACCCCAGAGTGGGATGCTGGAGTAATTATCCACTGATGTCCATCCTGCGTTGACTGGAGTTGTTTCTAGTTGTGTGTTCCTCCCAAAACTTGTGAGCTGCATCTACACGGAGGCCCAAAAGGTTCCCAGGACTCCTGGAGAAAGACCTAAGGCATAAAGGATCGACGCAGGTGTTCAGGGTGGGACTGTGCCCACCATAGCAGCTGACAGTGGAGTCACACAGGTGTTCAAGGTGGGACTGTCCCAACATAGCAGCTGACAGTGGAGCCACACAGGTGTTCAAGGTGGGACTGTCCCACCATAGCAGCTGACACTGAACATGGGCTGAAAGGATGCAGGTGCTCTGAATTGCGTTTACTGGACACTTGCTATGCACCAGACTCATCATATCACATTTTCTATACGCTGAGTCACTGAGCACAACCAAAACACATGAGGTATCCATTACCACCCAACCCCACCTCGTGTGCAGGATAAAGACACTGGGGCTTAGAGACATTAAGTGTTTTATTTGGAAGTGGTTGGACGAGCTGGGACTTAAATCCAGATCTCATTTTGGCATGTCTTTCTGGAAGTTCTGGAGAAGCCATCCTGGCTCCACCCACATTCCAGTTCAGGGAAGCTGTGCATAGCCCCGCCCCCCCCAGCCACAGATGATGGGACCAGGGGAAGTCACCCTATACAAGCCGCACCAATCAGGTGTCCTCTTCTTGGAATTCAGATTCTGGATGCTAGGGGAGTGGTGCAGATGGCTACAGAGTGTGGAGGTCAAAGTCAAGAGGCTCCAGGACTGGGAGTGTTGTTTTAGCACAGCTGTGGTGGGTTCTACAGTGGAGCAGAAGGAGCCATGATACCTAGAAGAAGAAGAAAGCAGCAATGAGAGAACTGGGTCTCCACGGCATCCTGAGAGCCCAGGAGACAGAGCACGTACCGAGATTCCCCATCCTTGGAGTCCATGAGATTTCCTACATCTCTAGATACGCGAGTTGGATGAGTACAATTCTGTTTCTACCAACCACAGACCCTTGCATAAAACCCAGTCTAAAAAGAATACAAGAGACATTCGCGAGGGCACATTCGTGAGATGCATGAGTGTTTTACAGACAGATGAAAAGATGGGGTGGGGGTGTCCGTGGCTGTCTCTGTAGCGTCTCTGCCTAGCGGCTTTAGAGAGAGGAGCAAAGATAGCAGGCGGATGAGAGAGAGAGACGGGAGAAAGGTGTCAAGTGCGAGTCTACAAAATGAAAGATGCTTCATTAGGGGTTCAGCATCTGCTTCTTAAAAAGGGACGAGGAGTACAGCTCCGGCCTCCTCTCTCCCAGCAGCTTTCCCACTAATAAAAGCAGCTGGGTGATGGGTTTCTGGATCCAGCGAATCTACTTTATTTTTCTGTCCCTCTGTCGACTACAATGTAAGATAGCTGGAGAAGAAATTAATACTCAGAGTCAGTGTCAGCCCTGCTGACAGGCAGATCAAGGCTGAAAGACAAATTGCTCATTACAGTTCAGGGAGCTGGAGTCGGGAAAAGACAGCCATGCGCGCTCCGGGCGGCGCCCACCAGGGACTAACTTTGCACGGGACCCGCTCTGGCTCCTACTTGCCTGCGAGGTTTGTGGGTGGTTGCAGGGGGCTGGTTCGGGGTGGGGGGAGCAGTTCGTGTGTCACCCTCAGGAATCTTTTTTTTTTTTTTTTTTTTTTTTTTACAGGCAGAGTGGACAGTGAGAGAGAGAGAGACAGAGAGAAAGGTCTTCCTTTTTTGCCATTGGTTCACCCTCCAATGGCCGCCGCGGACGGCGCGCTGCGGCCGGCGCACCGCGCTCGTCCGATGGCAGGAGCCAGGAGCCAGGTGCTTTTCCTGGTCTCCCATGGGGTGCAGGGCCCAAGCACCTGGGCCATCCTCCACTGCACTCCTGGGCCACAGCAGAGGGCTGGCCTGGAAGAGGGGCAACCGGGACAGAATCCGGTGCCCCGACCGGGACTAGAACCCGGTGTGCCGGCGCCGCAAGGCGGAGGATTAGCCTGTTGAGCCACGGCGCCGGCCACCCTCAGGAATCTAAGTGAGCTGTCTCTGTGCATCTCCTGTCGCCTGCCCAGCCTGGATCACCCTGCTGACCCCCCCGGTAGCAGCAGGACTTGCCAGGAAGGCAGAGGAGCCTGGAACAAGAAGAAACCAAACACGGACAGGATTCCTGCCATCTCCTCTCGCACCGCGCGCTCAGTCACTCTGCTCTGGTTTTGTGTTTGCTTTAGAACATCTTGGTCATTGACAGGGACATCGAGTACTGCACAAGCTCCTGACCCAAATGTGACGTGGAGGCCGACAGGCGACCTGCACTGCACTGGCTAGACCACGCCCCTTGGCACAGGGTTGCATCCACCTGGGGAGAGAGGGAGTGGCTTTTTTACGTCTGTGCGAAGGCTCTGCTCCTATCAGCAGAGGTCATTCTGTTTCAGAGCCCTTGGCTTAGGTGCTCATTGTCTGTCTCCCCCACACAGAACATGAGCTCCATGAGAGCAGAGAATGTGCTGGAAACATTTTATCTGGCTCTCCAGGACCGCTTTTCACCCTCCTCTTCCCTGCTCTATATCCCAGGGGGATGACAACTTTTTCCAACTATTAATTTAACTTATTTTAAGGGGAGAGAGAGAGCGAGCGAGCTCCCATCTGCTGATTCATGCCCCAATACCCTCAACAACCAGGGCTGAGCCAGACTGAAGCCAGGAACTTAGTTTGGGTCTCCCGTGTGGATAGCAGGGACACAAGCACTTGAGCCATCACCTGCTGCCGCCCAAGGTGTGCCTTAGGAGGAAGCTGAATCAGAGGCAGAGCTGGGATTTGAACCCAGGGACTCCAAGATGGGCATCCTAAGCGGCGTCCTAACCAGTGTGCCGGATGCCCACACTAGGATGACACATCAATGATGTCCCTTGTTCTCCAGCTCCTGGTTGGATTCATCCACTAGAAGTTCCTTCCCTAGGGCTGAGACGGGAGGGGAGCTAGAGAGGAGATCCGAGTGTGTATTTCCCAGGTCCCCTTGCTGCTGCACTGACTTGGTTGTTTGCCGCTCTGCAGAGAGCAGCGGTTCCCTGCTGGCTTCTGCTCTCTGCTCCCTGGCTTTGCCTCCCCAGGCCTAAGCAGGGGTGATGGGTGACAGCTCCCCACTGTTGCTGCCAGCCCCCAGGTACGCAGGGCCCCTTGTAGGTCTCTCTGTACCCTGCCCCTGCCTTTGTGAGTAGTCCTTTTGTTCAGCTCACCTCAAACTCCCAAGTGGTGTGCTTGGTTCATTGCAATCTCCCCCACACCCAGAAGGGTGCCCAGCACAGAGCAACCACCAGGATTTGTTGAATGCATGAATGCTGATACCCGACCAGGAAGGGACTTGTTTGCCCGGTGTTTTGTCAGAAAGACTCACCAGCCCGACAGCTTGGAAATTGGTCACAAGGGCTGCTCTTCCCATCTCATCTTTACTGTGTTCAGCAGACCTCAAATCTCTGTGTTTTCAACCATTTATTTCGTATGATGATTAGACCTTGTCTGAGAAGTTTTGCATCTGTCTTTTGCCAGAAAGGGGGGAAAAAATAAGAGGAGTATCCTTTTTGGATTTCGGGGGTGGAGGTGTGTGTTTGTGCTGGGTGCATATTTTCCCTGCTGTTCTTTTCTTTACACCCATTCGTCAGACCCCATCTCCTAAATTAGTGCTAGTGGGTGCTCGCAGGCCAGGATAATTCCACTCTGAAAAAGCAGGAAGCAATCACAGGCACACCATTGTTAAGCGGTAACAAAGACTCGTCTTCAGGGGCCCGCGGCTCCAGGGCTGTTGGGCATAATGACCAGGCAGCAGCATTCCAGTCCCCAGGACGGGAGCGCAGTGTTTCCCCCTCAGGCTCCTGCAGAAATGACACTGTCAGGGAAAACAATGATTTAATGGCCACACGACAGGAGCCTGGAGACTAATGGTACCCAACTCAGAGAAACGCAGGCGACAACTGGAAGGCAATTACGACACAGTCCGTGCCTGCGACTCTGTCATTACTGGCCGAGCATTGAGAGGCAGCTTCTCTCCTCCGGAAGGTCAGATTCATGAGGTGTCGGAGCAGAGCTGGTTCTGCAAGACTCGGGGTGGATGCCTCCATGGAGAATTCTCCAGAACTGTGGACGGAGCCTCCCCATCCGTGCCCCCTCCCACTCCCCTGTCTTCCTCCCCCTACCTCTTCTCTCCCTCTCCCTCTCCTCCACCCCCAAATCCCACAAATGACACAGCTCTTCCATTTTCCAAACCCAGTTCCCACAAAGCTTTGTTTACTCAGGCTAGGCAATGTGACACTGCCTACTTGACAAGTAGCTTTTGATTAAAAACACTGAACTCTGCCCAAGTAATTGTGCTGCACACAAGGAAAACCTCCGAGGGCCTGAGGAGGAGCTCCTCTTTGTGCCCAAGAAATCTGAAATGCTGATTTAAAAAGGAGGAAGAAAGAACGCTGTCTTGCGTGCGGTGAACAAAACTTACATTGATGCACACTGGTATTTGCCAGATTTCTCTATAATGAGCATGTGGAATATTTTCTGAACACATTTCTTCTGGAGAAAAGTCAGAAATGCACCCATTTGTGTTTCCAAAAGGACAAGTGCTATATGTGATAAAGTGGAAGTCCTTCTTAGTGATCACTGCCGCCCGTCTCCCATCGCCAGATCCATTTGGTGTGGCTCCTCCCGCCCCCTTTACTGTAGTTTTGGAGGTATGTATGTGAGTCTTGACATGTTTTCTTTTTTGAGGATTATTTTAGTTTTCATAAACACGTTATACCACATGCTTTTATTTGACAATGTTTTAAAACTTAAGAATGCACTTCACACATCTTTCCATGTTGGAATTGATACACAGAAAATGACCTTAGTGGGGTTTTTTTTTAAGATTTTATTTATTTGTTTGAGAGGTAGAGTCACAGACAGTGAGAGGGAGAAGCAGAGAAAGGTCTGCCTTGCATTGGTTCACTCCCCAATTGGCCACACGGCTGGAGCTGCACCAACCCGAAGCCAGGAGCCAGGTGCTTCTTCCTGGTCTCCCATGCAGCTGCAGGGACCCAAGCACTTGGGCCATCTTCTACTGCTTTCCCAGGTCACAACAGAGAGCTGGATTGGAAGAGGAGCAGCCAGGACTAGAACTGGCGCCCATATGGGATGCCAGTGCTGCAGGCAGAGGATTAACCCACTGTGCCACGGTGTCAGCCCCAGACCTTAGTGTTTTTAATGCCAGGAGAATTTGGTAGTGTTACTGAACACTGCTGTATGTCAAGGGGTCTTCACTGATATACACTCATGCTACTCCTGTGTTCAATTTTAGTTGTAACACTAAAATACTTGCACATTGCCTATTTGGACACGTGAGCCCCTACTTCTATACGGGAGAGATAATCATATCAGTTACGGTACTTTGAGCTGCCAACGAAGGAACACCCCATTGGCTAAACAATAACGGCTTTATTTTCTCATGTTCGCAAGAAGTCTAAAGGTAGAACAGTTGCATGATAGTGAATTCAGTGGCTTAGGGCCATTGGCGTCTTTCCGTCTTTCTGGTCTACCATTCTCAGTGAGCTAGACATGCATCCTCAGTGGTTACGTGACAGGGGGAGGTGTTTAAGGTGATGAGGGCAGTCACAGCTCCTCAGCATCCGTCAGGTGCCACTGGCCAGGATTGTGCTTGTCATCGGGATGGGGAGTGGAAAGATGGCATGGACAGCTCATGGCTCCGCTCAGGGGTCTTGGGAGAAGAGGTGGATGTATTCATCAAGATCCCTTCTAGAAAATCTCAACGATTCACAATCCACAGATGACAGTACCTGAATACCGCTCACTTCTCCTCCTCCTGTACTGAATGTTTCAGTTTTGCCAGAGTGACAGGCATCTCACTGTTGTCTTATTGTACCAACCTGGTTATTAGTGAGATTGAAAATCATCTTTCTATTATATTGTCCGTTTGTACTTTTCTCTTCAAGAACTGCCCATTTCTGTCGTTTGCTTTGTTTTCCGTTGCATGGTTTGCTATGCTTTTATTGATTTGTAATTGTTCTCTGGCTAGTTCTATATAATCAAGGCATTTTAAAAGATTCTTAAGACTAAAGAACACTTCAGGGGCCAGCGCCGTGGTACAGTGGGTTAATCCTCCTCTTGCAGCACCAGAATCCCATAGGGGCGCCGGTTCTAGTCCCAGCTGCTCCTCTTCCAATCCAGTTCTCTGCTGTGACCTGGGAAAGCAGTAGAAGATGACCCAAGTCCTTGGGCACCTGCACCCATGTGGGAGACCAGGTAGAAGCATCTGGCTCCAAGGGCTTCTACAACAAATCAGGGAGCAGAAGAGCATCCACTCAGGAGAAGGCCATGGTGGCACGCTCTCCAGACTGTGCACCTCAGGACACACGTCCCGTGACAGATGTTGACACGCAGGTGGGAAACAGCACACAACCTGCTGGTCACTCAGAGCTTCACCGTGCGCAGAGATAGAGGCCAGCTCAGGCCCTCGTCCCGCCTCTCTGAGCCCTGTTTCTTCCCGCCTCTCAGAGTTGTCAGGAGGTAGCAGGTGGCAGATGCGTCGTGGCTCCGCCCCCGTCCTGTGGGGCTGTTTCCACGCCACTGTGCATCCAGCCCTTTCTAAGCAGCCCCTGTGGCTCCCCGCCTCCCTCAGTCCAGAGTGGCTAGAGGGTAATACCTTCGAGGAGCAGCCTTCACCAATGTCAGACAGGTGTTGGTGGGCGGACACCCAGCTGGCCTTTACCTTCTGTTGTGGCAACTCTGAGACATAGTCTATACCAGGGGTCGATGAGTTACAGCCTGCCAGCCAACTGGCCCACAACTTGATTCTGTAATAAAGGTTTTTTGAGACGCAACCATACTCACAGGGCAGCTTAGTGCGACAGAGACCATACTGCACAATGGCTGAAATACTTATGGAGGGGGCTCTTTCTAGGCAAGTTTGCTGGCTGTCTTCTCCACGGTCCCCCCGCCCCCAGTGGCCCCAGCAAGGTGGGACCCAAGTTGCTCAGTGGAAACCTACTTACTCGTTAACATACCTTGTGCTCCGGCTCACCCCTCTCCCCGTGCTCTGTGAGGTCTCCTGATTACGCTACTTGTGCTCCTAAAGCTGTACTGCCCTAAGCGTTCTTGGAAAAGGAGTAGACAGAACAAGACGAAGCAAGGCATTGCAGATCATGGCTGATCTGAGGACCAGGGCCAAGGCATTTCCAGGGTGAGCCTCTGCCTCAGCTCACATCACGTTCATAGATCACCACCAACTCATTCATTCTCTCTCTCTCTCTCTCTCTCTCTCTCTCTCTCTCTCTCACACACACACACACACACACACACAGCTTACCATTCATTTGGTTGGAGATTTGCAAGGTAAATGGTAGACAAAAATGCCTTTCTCCTCTGCACCAAGGACAACACCCTAACTCCTGTCTGGTGTGTGAAGATGTCTAAGAGGTTGGCTTTCCCCATAGAGAAACATACCTGTTTGGTCTGTAATTGTGCATATTTCCATATGTAAAATAAATGGGTGAGAGTGGGCATTTGACACTGTAGTTAAGTCACCACTTGGGATCCCACATACCACATCAGCCTGGCTCCTTCAGTTCTGATCCAGCTGCCTGGGAGGCATTGAGTGATGTCTCAGGTCTTTGGGTCCCTGCCACCCCTTTGGGAGTTGTGGACTGACTTCTGGGCTTTTGGATCTGGCTCTTGCTGGTCTTGGGATAGTGAACACGCAGATGGAAGATTTATCTCTCCCTCCCTCCATCCCTTCCTCACTCTCTCCCCCTCTCTCCTCCTCCCTCCCCCTCCCTCCCCCTCTCTCCTTCTCTCTCCTTCTCTCTCCCTCTCTGTCCCTCTCTCTACCTCTCCCTCTGTCCCTCTCTCCCCCTTCCCTCCCTCCCTCTGTGTGTGTGTGTGTTTCTACCTTTCAGATACAGAAAAATACATAAATAGGTTGTCATCATCTCTCCTAACACCTCACTGCTCTGTGCACTGCTACGATAGTACCACTTGCAAAATTCAGAGAACAAGGTTATAATGTCTTAAATACATATTGCATCTTCCCACCTTTGGACATTTGTACAAGCTGCCACTGCTGCCCAGAGCACTATGTTCACGCACGTACTTTTGCAGTGATTTGGGGTCTCCGTTTGGTGATCCTTTCAACAAAGAAGTGTTCCTTCTTCCGTCCTCTGAGCATTCTCAGTCACACCAAGCAGTTAAGGTCCTTTAAATAACTGTGTTTGCAGGACTTAGTAAATGTATCCATTGAGATTCTTACCATAGTACTGAATTGGTGTCTTCCTCTCCCACCAGCCAATAAGCTTCTTGAGGTCAGGAATCACATATCCCTGATATATAGCCAGAGCATCAGATGTGCCTGGCACTCTGTGGATACTCAGTGTGTGCTGAAATGGATAAATGGATGGATGGATGGATGGATGGATGGATGGCAGATGTCTGTGTGGATGGATGGATGGATGGATGAAAGAATGGACGAACGTGTGTGTGGATGGATTGGTTGAATGGAAGGATGGATGAATGGATGCATGGGTAGATGGTAGATGGGTGGATGAAAAGATGACAAATGTCTGTTTGGATGGATTGGCTGAATGGGAGGATGGATGGATGGATAGGTAGATGGATGGATGGATGGATGGGTAGATTAATGGAACCCTCAGAGAATTCAATGGACATTCTTCCAGTCCAGGAATTCCAAGACAAATCAGGTAGTGACCTTAGGGAGCTCTCTGCTCAGATTCTAAGGTGCACACCAGTCACCTGTCACCTGGACATCTTGTTAAAATGCAGATTCTGACCCAGTAGCTCCAGGGTGGGGTCAGGACTCTCCGTTTCTAACAGGTGCCCAGATGGTACAGATACTTTTGGTTCTTGAAACGTACTTTGAGTAGCAATGCCATAGATTATCTCAACCAAGAAGAGTGGCAGGTGACTTTATTGTTAAGATGCTCCTTCTTTTTGCCTTCCTTGATATTTATTTTTATAAAAGTTCTAAAAGCAGGAGTACTATCAGGCTAAGCAGCCTGCCATGTGGCTTAACACCCTGATGGTGAACCTTAGGTCGGCTACTCAGACCTCAGTGCGCACCCTGGATTCTGCACGAGGCCATCCCTCAGTTGGTAGCAAGTTGTAACCACTTGCCTCTCGGAAGCATCCACTTCCTTATGATGACACTGTGCAGAAGGAATGTGAGAGGAGGGTGTTGGGGTGCTGAGCTTAATCAGATTCAGAAAGCTGGCGTCCATTGTCCTTGCACCTCCTCCCATCTCCTCTGTGCCACAGAGGGACCAGTAGCCTTGTTGTCATTGTTTATGCCAGTTGTGGCTACTTTCCCCAAGTATGTACGTGTGTGTGTGTCTTTGTGTATGTCACACACACATAAATGTGGATACCTGTATTCTCATATGCGCATATACGTATACTTGTCTATATACATGTATATATGCTTGTGTCTTTTTAAAAAAGATTTATTTATTTGAAAGGCAGAATTACAGGAAGAGGCAGAGAGAGAAAAAGATCTGCTATCCACTAGTTTGCTCCCCAAATAGCCACAACAGCCCAGGGCTGGGCCAGGCCAAAGCCGGGAGCCTAGAGCTCCGTCTGTGTCTCCCGTGTGGGTGGAAGGGGCTCCCAAGCACTTGGGCCATCGTTGGCTTCCCTCCCAGGTGCATTAGCAGGGAGCTGGGTCAAAAGTGAAACAGCCGTGACTGAAACCAGCGCTCTTATAGGAAGATGATGTCAGAGGCAACAGCTGAACCCACTGTGCCAATGCTGGCCCCTTGAAATGCCATCTACACAGATACATGTATGCACTTTCTGGATTTACACACAATATTCTCGAGCCATAAAGCCTAAGGAATTTGGCACTAACCGTAAACCTGAATACCGGGTTGGGCACTGATGTAATGTTCAAGCTTAGACTTTAGTCTGATTGATTCGGATGGGAACACTTCATAGCTGTGTGACTTTAGGCAAGTTGTTTAAGCATCCTGGGCCTCATGTCCTGCCCCTGTACAATGCCAGCAGCAGTAACCTTGACCTGAAAGGGCTGCTGGGAAGGTCAAGCAGAACAGTGCATGCAAAGTGTCTGCTGCAGGGCCAGGCACACGACGAGTGTCGTCAGCACACGAGAACTGTCACTGCTGCTGTTGGCTGTTGGTGTCGTTGTTGATAGCCCTGGAGAGAGCTGACGGAATTTGATGTGTGTGTTGAAAGGGCTGTTCAGTGTAATGAAGGCCTGGCATCTCGCTCTTCCTTCCGGGCTCCCGGGAAAGGCTCAGCCTGGGGTTGCCACCTTTCGGACCCTTCCACGAGGTGGGTCCTGCAGCATGGCAGCGGGCTGCTTGGCGTGACGGGGCACTGAAGACCCCTGTGCATCTGTGTCTGCTCCACTGTGCAGTTCTGGGAAGAGCACTGCAGAGGACAGAGGCCCAAACTCAGAGCTCCATACACACTGAGGAGATCTCTGACTGCCTGGCCAGCTGGCCCAGGCTCTCAGGGTCATAACAGAAACCCCTTTAGGGAGCAAAAGATGGCATGTATCCTGGAGCCAAGAGGTGTCCTTTGGAGTTGAGTGGTAGGAAACACAGTGGGACCTCCCACAGGAGTAATCCCAGGACCAGAGATGTCACTGGTCTCCTCCCATCCCTTCACCTGGCCCCATAACCATCCTCTGCAGACCAGTAGGCATGGAAGCAGGTGGCTGTTCAGAGAACCCTGCCTCTCTGAGAACTGCCTCTCACTGGATCATAGCCAGCTTTTAAAAAAAAAAAAAGATTTATTCATTTTTTTGAAAGAGTTACATAGAGATCTTCCTTCTGATGGTTAATTCCCAAATGACCACAACAGCTCGGGCTGGGCCAGGCTGAAGCCAGGAGCCTAAAACTCCGTCCAGGCCTTCCATGTGGGTGTAGGGGCCAAAGCTCTTGGGCCATTCTCCCTGCTTTCGCAGGTGCACTAGCAGGGAGCTGGATGAGAAGTAGAGCAGCCGGGACGCAAACCAGTGCCCATATGAGATGCTGGCACTGCAAATGGAGGCTTAACCCACTGTGCCAATACGCCAGCCCCTCATATCTAGCTTTGAACCTCGTGACACAGCTCTGCTCTCTTCATCTTGGTTGTGAGCAGAGAGGGACACTTGACCCAAGCTGGGACAGTCTTACTCTTCTCGGAGAATTTGGAATTGAAGCTGATGAACTGGTTTTAGATGATTCTGCCCTCTGTAAGATGGTGATAACTGTCATAGTAACATTGCCTTAGGGCTGTGGTGGGGATGGAATGCGAGGTTCTGGCCCACACAGGGTCCATCAAAGCACTTAGTGAGATCCACTTGTTGTCCTCATTGTCCTCCCTGACACCAAGAGCCCTAGCAAGCTGCCGAGCACTCCATGATGCTCAGTGAATATTTACGCGATGGATGATTGAAACAATCCACCGGGCAATTGGGGAATGTCCTAGGCCCGCCCGGTGATGCCCAGTGTTAACAACTCTTGGAACACGTGTTTGTGCAAAATCCACCCCCCCCCACCGGAGAACACGGCCTTCACCTCCAAGTTGAACATCCCCACCCTGGGTCTTGGGCTCGCGAGATACAGGTGTTGTGCAAGAAGTCTGGAGGATGCCAGGTGCTCATGATACATTTTACAGGTCATTAAATCTCCAGCGAGGCAAACTCAATCATGTGCGTTCGTTGAAATGAGATTTGGGCCATTTCATAGATTAGGCTTATAGTGCAGGAAATATGGTTGAAGTTTTCCTTTGAAAAAGAAGGGGGGGGGATGCATTTTACAGCAGCATCTAAGAGTTCTGCCGTGTGTTTCTCCCCTTGTACCTCCCTGCAGTCATTCTCTGTCTTCTAAGTGATTCCTTGCTCTGTTTTCACTACTCATGAATTGTATTTATTTTGTCTGCCTCTCTACCTACAGCACAGGCTCAAAAAAAAAAAAGTGCATCCTGGAGATTTGTACCTGCATTAAACAGGGAACGTGTTTATATTTCTAAAATGTAGCTGCCATAAACGACTTTTGAAATGTACACCGAGTAAACACAGACAAACGCGATTCATCAGCTTGCCCTAGGAGAGCAAGTCACAGGAAGTCGTGCGAATGGAATGTTCTCCCCCGTGTGTGGTTCAGAAAAGAGCCTTCGAAGAGGCACCCTCTTCCCACACCTGGGCAGGTTTCAAAAGGAGAGAAATGCCAGTCAGCCGCTTCCTGCTTTTGAGTGACGTTTTCTGCAAAGGGATATAGCAGGGAAACACAGGTTCACTTAGGGGCACTCGCCTCCCGTGTGGACAGGATGACAGCAGGTCACATGACCTTCGCTTGCCCAGCAGGGCTGCATGGAAGCAGTCAGACACTAAGGAGCACCTTCAGGAAGCACGCCTGCCACGCTCCTTCTTAGGCCTTGTCAAACAGTCGAGCAGCCCTAAGCACCTTGAGCATTCTTGAGTTCCAAGATCCTGGAACAATGACAGACCCTTACCAGACCCCCAGAAAACACGTGTTGAACACATAGTGTTTCTCCTCCATCAGACCTGGACCGGCAGGTGCCACTTACCAAGCGCTTGCTCTGTGTTGGGGATTCCATGTACACCAACTCTAATTTTCCCAAGTGCACTTTAGGGCAGGTTTTATAAGAGCATCTTTGTCATTTTAGAACTGAGAATACTGAGACTCAGAGAGGATAGAGAGCTCCCTCCACCAGGAAGAAGGTGGAGGATTTTAAATCTCTAACATGAAATCCAGATTGTTGGGAGTGGGTGTTAAGCCTTGCAGTTATGATGTCCACCTCCTGTATCAAAGTTCCTGGGTTCAATTCCTGCCTCTAACTTCTTCCTCCAGCTTCTTCTTCTTTTTTTTTAAAGATTTATTTGTTTATTTAAAAGTCAGAGTTTCACAGAGAGAGAAGGAGAGGCAGAGGCAGAGGCAGAGAGAGAGAGGTCTTCCATCCGCTGGTTCACTCCCAAGTGGGCCACAACTGCTGGAGCTGCACCGATCCAAAGCCAGGAGCCAGGAGCTTCTTCCAGGTCTCCCACACGGGTGCAGGGGCCCAATGACTCGGGCCATCCTCCACTGCTTTCCCAGACCATAGCAGAGAGTTGGATCGGAAGTGGAGCAGCTGGATCTCGAACTGGTATCCATATGGGATGTAACTTTACCCGCTATGCCTCAGTGCCGGCCCCTCCAGCTTGTTTCCAACACATACACTTGGAGGCAGCAAATCATGGCCAAAGTGCTTGGGTCCCTGCTACCCACATAGGAGACCTGGATGGAGTGCCCAGCTCCTAGTTTTGGCCCAGCCCTGGCCATGGCAGGCATTCAGGGAGATGGGAGTTTGTTTCTTTTTCTCTCTTTTCTCTCTCCCTCTCTTTTTCCCTCTCCCTCTCAAATAACTAATTTTTAAATTCATATACCTATATATTTACCCTCATTTCCTCCAGCCTTCCCCTTCCACTTCTTAAGAGCCCATCCCTGGTTCGTTCTGCCAGTCATGAAGGAAGGAAGCAGGTCACTCCCTGGTGCGACAGATCATAGCCAGCCACCGTGTGGCAGTCCACGTAGCAGCCATGTTCCACGGGCCCTGTGAAGCCTGAAGAGGCCTCTGACTGCCCCCAGGCACTCCCTAACAGCACAGCTGTGCTTCCTAATTGTCCCAAAATGAGCGGGCTTCCTGGTGCATAGAAAACACTGATTCTCATGGGCGGCCATGGCGTGGCACACGCAACCAGATGGGTCACAGGTCTCCCTAGAACAGGCTGGGCATCCTGAGTGTCTTCCTCTTCCTCGCCCCTGTCTTCCTCGCATTGAGTCTGCCACCTCCCAGCTGCTGCAGCTCCTATTAAAAATATCACTTCCCTCCATCTTTCATTGTACAGTCAGTGAGTCCCTTGCAAAGGCAGGACCGCCCCTGATCTGGGAGCTTACACTCGAATGAAAGCAGGTGCGTAACGAGTTTCCCTGGCGCATGAGCTGGGGACTTGGCTGATACAGGAATGCAGAGAGGCACGGCAGAGGGAGAACCGAAGGAAGCGATGCTTGGGAAGGACTCGTCATGGTTTTGATGTTCGAAGTGGGTTTTGAAGGATGAGCAGGAGTTTGAGAAGTGGAAGAGGAAAAGAGCAGGAGACACACCATGTGCCCAGGAGCTCAGTGTGTTTCAGACGTGTAGGAGGAGGGTAGAGGCTAGGTCAGCGAGAGGCTCGGGACTCCCTGCAGAATGAGGTCCGAGGGAAGCCGTGGGAGGGATTGAGCAAGAGCGCGGCAACAGGTTCTTCAAGGAAAGATGCTGTGTTCATTTTCTTGGGCCGCCATAACACATCATGGGCCATCTCAAACCTCAGCGGCTTATACTCTCACAGTTCGGGAGGTCCGAAGCTCAGAACCAAGGGCTTAGCAGGGTGGTTCCTCTGGAGGCCATAGGACGCCGTCTGTTCCCTGTCTCTACCCCGGCTCCTGCCTGCTCCAGCAGTGCTAGGTGCTCCTGGCATCCGGCTGCATCAGCCAGTCTCCGCCTCCGTCCTCTCACCGCCTTCTCTTCCCAGTGTCCTCTGCTCTTCCCGCAAGGACACCAGTGATGAGATTTAGAGCCCACCCTAACCCGCCACGACTCTGTCTTAACTGAGTGCGTCTACAAAGACCCTGTTTTCCAGTAAAATCCCATTCTGAGATTCCAGTGGACTTGGGGGCACACTGTTGAACTCACCAAAGTTTATCAAGAGGCCAGAGTGTCCGTCAAGACCTAGGAGGCCGCACAGGAAGCCAGCCCCACGGAGTGGGGGAAGGGCTTGTGGATGCCGCGAGGGGAAGAGGAACTGGACCACACCGGGCACTTCCAGGTGGGCCTTTGCCCAAGGGGCTGGGGGTGATGACACCACGAGCCCCCCTTAGAGAGCATCTTAGAGACCAAAGTGCTCACTCCTCCCGTGTGTACTGACAGACGTGAAGGGGACACTCGGAGTGGTGGAACCAGGACTTTACATAACCAGGTGCTCTGCCTTACAGATCCCTATACAGCCCTTGAGGTTGTTTTTGTTTGTTTGTTTTTAATTTTTGACAGGCAGAGTGGACAGTGAGAGAGAGACAGAGAGAAAGGTCTTCCTTTGCTGTTGGTTCACCCTCCAATGGCCGCCACGGCCACTTGAGGTTGTTTTAATTGAATTTGCTCTTTCTAGTAAGGTCTAGTTTATGCAGGGACTTCGAGAATTGAAGAGCTTATGATTGGCAGGGTTCACGATCGTCTGGGTAGCCAACTTTTATCAAGCACATACTAAATGCCGGATGCCATGTGAGGAGCCTTTAATTCATTAGCTCCAGAAAGAAAGGCAGTGCTAGAATGCATCCTGTTTACAGATGAGGGCACTCATGGACAGTGAGGCTGTAACTCACCCAGGCTCACACAGTGGGGAAGCTGGACTGCACTCTCGGGGCCAGGGGACGCCCAAGGAGGATTCTCAAATAAGCAAAAAGTCCATTAGCAAAACAAATGTGGCGTGAATATTGGATCAACTTACAGGGTCCCAGTTTATGTTGCTTCCAAAGAAGGAGTTTCCTCGTCTCTAACATGGGACAAAGGATCAGTTCTGGAGGGCTGGGTGACAGCCGGAGTCCCTGCCCCGGTCCACAGGGTAAACAGAGGGCACACACTCAGGACCCAGGCAGGCGCTGTCTTGTCGAACGAGGGACCCAAGATCCAACTTAATTAAGTCCCCTCTCCCCGCCGACGATTCCCTTACCCTCCATCTGTTCAAATGAAGCTTCTCTCTCTCCAGGGACCAAGGGACCTGTTCAGTCCCAGCTCATTCAGGATGAAGCTCCTTCGAATGACTCAGCTGATTTCCTTTAAGCCTGACACACAGAGCACAGCTGTAGAGTCAGGAGACTGCCAGCAGAGCCTGTCCTACCCAGACCTCATCTGGTGTATGCTTGGGCTTTTTTTTGGAAAAACAGACTTGTAGGGTTTACTTGCCTTTTAATTATAATTACACTTCAGAGGGAATATGGAACTTGCAGAGCCAAAGATCAAAGCCTCGGATGGGAACATGTGCTCGCTAACAGCCCCCAAGAGGACCCCGAAGACACGGGGGAAACGGCAGTGGATGTGGTGCCAGGCCCACCCTCATCACCATCAGTCGTCCCGCTCAGCCTGTCACAAGAGGCTATGCATCCCATCCACCCAACCCTGGGCCTGTCCACCCATCCTCCCATCCACCTGTCCGTCCGACCATCCATCCCTTCACCAGGCATTTACCCAGTGCTTGCGGCTGCCTATCGGCCCTGTGCTCAATGTCGGGAATCTATTTGAAAACAAGATGAGGTCCTAGCCCTGAAGGAGCTCAGATGGGCAGGAGAGATCAGCTTCTCTTCCCCACGTTCCCAAGACCTGAGCAGTGAGATCAGTCCCCCGATGCCCCGATGTCCAGTGCAGTTGTTTCTTTCTTACGGCTCAGGTGGTTACGCTCCTTTGGAAGGCTGAATTATTTATTTATTTAGCATCAGTAAAGCAATTCCAGATCCTCAGTAATGAGCATTAAGCAAATATTCAGTCATCACATTTCTGTGTTTATAGAATATCAAAGCGCACCACACATTATAAAACTTGTAATTAATTCTCATAATGCTCTGGTGTCATGAGCAAAAGATACATTATAACCCTGGTTCACGTACAGGAACAAAGACCACTGCGATTCAGCAAGTAGCCTCTGGCCACCTGCGTGTCACACCTTCATTAGCAGGACAGCTTATTAATTAGGACAGTTACATTAACAACTAGCGTTTGGTGAGCCCTCTCCCTCCCCCCTAACCCCAGCTCTGTCCTGAGAGCTTTACTTTCTCTCTCTCTCTCTCTCTCTCTCTCACTGGATGTATTTTGTACTTCCTAGCTCTTGGCTGGGACCCTAACGGGGGGTTCAGAAAGTCAGTTTTACATGGAAGAGTGTCCAGTGTATCCTGGACAGCGTGCATAATTCATCGATGAGTCTGAGGGTCAAGAGAGCAGGAGGCAACCATCTAAAGGCGCCAGGCAGGGCTGAGTGAGGTCAGGCAAATGGGCAACTCTTGGGTCTCAGCTCTAGATAACCACTTCACTCAGCCCCCAAGAAAGAAAGCTGCAGTGGCCGACATCACGGCACAGAGGGTTAGGCTGCTGCCTGCAATACCAGCATCCCGTGTGGGCGCCACCCTGTGTCCCCGCTGCTTCACTTCCTATCCAGCTCCCTGCTAATGCACCTGGGGAAGCAGTGGAGGACGGCCCAAATGCTTGGGCCCCTGCACCCACGTGGGAGACCCAAATGGAGTTCCAGGCTCCCAGCTTCAGCCTGGCCCAGCCCTGGCTGTTACAGGCATTTGGGTAGTGAACCAACAGACAGAAAATGTTCTCTCTCTGTCTCTCTCTCTGACTCTTTTGCTCTCTCTGTAATAACTCTACCTTTGAAACAAAAATAAATCTTAAAAACAAATCTTTGCAATTCCCACCAAAAGCTTAAGCTCCTGAAAACAGAGACTGACACCCACCCATCTTTCTGACACGTGGTTCATGTCCCTCTGATTGCCAAGGTGAACCTGCTTCTGCCCCCTGGCCAGCCCCAGGCAGGAGCATGACGATGCGGTGGCAGCAAGGGCATCCAGCTTCCCCCTCTGCATAGGAGGGCTCTCCTCTTCCCTGAAGGCTGCTACAATTCATTTTGCTTTTTGAATTATCTTTAATTAATTTTAAAAGCAGAAAGAGACAGAACATTCCATGCACTGGTTCACTCTGCAAAAGTCTGTGGGAGCTGGGGCTGGGCTGGGCTGAAGCTGTGAGCTGGGGACTGCATCCAGGTCTCCCACGTGGGTGGCAGGGACGCAAGCACCTGAGCCGTCACCTGCTGCCTCTCACAGTGCACGTTCGCAGGAAGCTGGAACAGGGAGCGGAGCTGGGACTCGAACCCAGGTCCTCCAACAGGGCATCCCAAGCAACAACTACTGCACCCACCACCTGCCCCTCATCGACTCGGGGTCATTGTCCATCTCTGTGGCATGCAGGCTTTCTCGTTTGGAAAGAATAAACAGGTGCAGCCCCCGTCTCTACCCCAGATCGCGCGGCAGCCTTGCCCTGCCTCCACCCATGCCCCTCAAAGAACCGTGTTTGCTAAGGAGGAGAAGGAGGGCGTTTTGCTTTTCAAACAGGCCTGAACCCCAATTAGTTAACCCACGCTTGGCGCTCGGTGACGGCGACTGTGCTTTCTCATCCTGCGTTGTTATTGATTTGGTCAGAAGTAATTAAGGAGATAATTCTTACTCAATTACATTTCCCTGAATTTCCTGAGGTTGCTAACTCTGCTCCCGGCTGTATTTTCTTTTCCAAATTAATTTTGTCTTGACTCTGAAATGAGGATGGATATGACGGGGCCTGTTGTGCTCGTTGATTTTCCCGGGAACAAAGCAGGGCTCTGTATTTTAATTCCGAGTAGGGCTCCCAAACTCGTTTAATTTTTAGAAAATTAATTGAAAACTTACACCGGTTAAAAATAGCTCCGATATCAAGGAGCGTCGTCTTTCTGAAGAGCGGGGCCCTCTCCCTGCCGCCGCCTCCGCTCGCTGGTGAGGCCAGCCCCCAGGGCAGCTGTGGCCAACACCTTCTGCGGTTTCTCCCACCGTCCGTGTCGCTGGTGGCTGGTTTTACCTGTACTTCTCAGTGCATGCGCTTCAGACGGGAGAGAGGAGGCTGTCGCTCCCCTGCGTCTCTGTACGACTTCTCACTCTCAACGCCTGTACCCCTCAAAGCGAGCGTTTCCTTTCTGCTCAATTCTCCAACTCTATTTTTTAAAAAGATTTATTTTATTTATTTGAAAGAGTTACAGAGAGAGGTAGAGACAGAGAGATCTTTCATCCGCTGATTCACTCCCCGGATGGCCGTAATGGCCAGAGCTGCGCCGATCAGAAGCCAGGAGCCAGGAGCTTCTTCTGGGTCTCCCATGCGGGTGCAGGGACCCCGGACTTGGGCTGTCCTCTACTGCTTTCCCAGGCCATTACTGAGAGCTGGATTGGAAGAGGAGCAGCCGGGACTTGAACCGGTGCCCATATGGGATACCGGCACTTCAGGCCAGGGCGTTAACCTGCTGAGCCACAGTGCCGGCCCCTTTCCAACTCTAAAATGTGTCACAGGTGCGTTTCTTTTTTAAAAAAAAGTTTAAGAGTTTTTTTTTTATTTATTTGAAAGTCAAGAGTTACAAAGAGAGAGTAGAGGCAGAAAGGTGGGGGTCTTCTATCCGCTGGTTCACTCCCCAATTGAATGCAACGGCTGGAGCTGTGCTGATCCAAAGCCAGGAGCTTCTTCCAGGTCTCCCACACAAGGTGCAGGGGCCCAAGGACTTGGGCCATCTTGTACTGCTTTCCCAGGCCACAGCAGAGAGCTGGATAGGAAATGGAGCAGCTGGGACTAGAACCAGCGCCCATATGGGTTGCCGGCGCTTCAGGCCAGGGCGTTAACCTGCTGCGCCACAGTGCCGGCCCCACAGGTGCATTTCTTGCCTCGTTCTCCCTAGAGTAGCTCTGAGGACCATCCTAGGGGCCGCCCCAGACAGACGAGTTGGGGGGAAGCCAACCTCAGATCCTGGATCATCAGAGAGCAAGGTGCAGGATGCCCTGGCGTCTCCAGAGGAGCTGGAACACGGCACTCACTGTCTGCCGCGGCAGCCACGTCAGCTCTGGGCAGTCAGGAGCGGATACGGGAGGACTGTGCTGCCCGTCGCCGGATGTGCAGCAGCACCACCGGCATCTACCCGCGTTGTGACAGCCAGAACGAGCATCAGACACCTCGGGAAGCAGCCTGGGTGTCTACCTAAGACTCAACGGCCATGCGGAAGAGGGGGCATTGCCCCAGCCGGTCTGCAGAAACCCCTAAATGAATGGCACCGCTGTGATCACCCCAGAGCCCTCCAGGCCTCACCCCAGCAAATAATTTGAACCTGAAAGGGAGGGCGTTTGGCACGATGGTCAAGGTGTGGCGTGGACACGCATTCCACATAGTCCCGGCTCTACTCCCACCCTAGCTTCCTGTTACTGCCCGGCCTGGGTGCCAGCAGGTGATGGCTCTAATACTTGGGTCCCTGCCACCCACGTGGGAGACCCAGAATGAGTGCCCAGCTCCTGGCTTTGGCCTGGCCCAGTCCTGGCCTTTGGAGACATTTGGGGAGTATGAACCAGCTGATGGGAGAATTCTGTCTGTCTGTCTATCTTTCAAACAAAAACTTTTTTAAAGGAAATATACATGATTTGGGAAATTTTTTTATAAGCATAGAAGGCTAAAACTTCACCAAGTGTCTATTTTCTTTACATAAAATACAAAGTAAGCGCTTCTCCGTGTCTCCGGTTTGCATGCACACACAAGCCAGGTAATGGGCTGCAATTCTGCTGTCCTAACTCTGATTCTCGGCTGTCCAATCTTCTCAAACACGACGAGGAGATAATGGCGAGAATTATAGAGAAGATCCCGGCCCCGCGGCGCCGCTGGCGCACTGAGGGGATGAGGCTTGGAAATTCGACCTTGTTTACCTGGGGGTGGTATTTGTGCGTGTCCTTGACAATGATCTACGGCTGAAACCTCAGGCAGGGGGAGGCTGCTCCGTTCTGCTGCACCAGGGCTCAGCAAACCTCTGCACGTGTGTCCAGGACACGCAGTCGCAGTCCAGTGTCCTCCGAGATTGATTGATTATGCGGAGGGGAAGCAGGTACAAGCAGAACAGCCGAATGGGCACTTGCTGTTGGTAAGGGAAATTGTATGTGCACACGTGTGTGTGTGTGTGTGTGCTTCTATAAAGTCCCCCCGGAAGGATACACATGAACTTGGCAACATGTGTCGTCCCCATGGAGGAAGTTAACAGCTTGAGGACAGGGGAGAAGTGAGGCTTTTTTGCTGTACACCCTTTGGCATGCTCCTAACCCATCGAGAAATACTGCTTACTTTTTATGTGAATTTGTCTAAAAAACAAAAAATAGAGCTTGATGCTTGCCTTCAGTCCCCCGCTAGGGCCCTTGACCCTGGGCTGATCTTGTTGAAGTGACTCCTCGTGGTTTCTCAGCTTCAGGAATGTCTTCTCCAGCTTGGATCCTTGGGGGACCTTCCCTAAGCTGCATCACGCCATCCCGCTCCACCTTCCAGCCGTTCCAAACTCCTCGTGGGTCTGTTTGTCTGAAACACCTGCTCAGAAAGAGGAAAACCCACACCCCACTACTTACCCTCACCACTCCCTAACCATCCCCCACCTCCAGGCACTGTGACAAGGGTCGAGCTGACACCCTCGGACCAGCTGACAGACCAGCAAGAGAGGGGCGTGGCAATTTTCTCCAACCAGTGGGTTTGGGACATGGGAGCCTGCAGAAACCCAGCCCCGAGACCCAGGGAAGTGGATGCTTATGGAGATACGCAGCTGCTGATTGGACAAAGAGGGGCCGACCCAGTGCTCATCATCCCGGGGTGGGGGGAACCTCGGTGGAGCCCGTTTGTTGGGATTCTCATCCTGTGTCTTGGTGAGACATTCCTACCCCAGGGATGGGCCAGGGCACCTGTCACCCGCGGACCTGCAGGGGGCAGGGAGTGCCCCTGGGGCAGGGGCATTCTTCTTGCTATGATCTGCCTGGGGGAGAGAAGTTCAAGGTTCCAGAGCCTCCCTGGAGGCAGGGAGGGAGGGAAGAGGAGACGTGAGAGTGGAAGAACTTCAGGGACAGCTGGTTCAGTCAAAGCACTTACCAGGAAGAGGAGGCGTGGCCGGGAACATCAGGTCCTGGGAGGCCCCCACACCCTTCCCCCAACTCCGTGTGTTCAGTTCAGTCGGAACCCCGGTCAGCCACCCTTCCAGGCTGTATACGCCGCGTTTGCCATTAGGGTTGCTTGATTTGCTTGCTCAAAGCTTGTCTGCCTCCTCCCTGGGGAAAAGAAGGCACCTTGTCCAGAGTCACAGCCCCAGCCTTAGGAAACCTCGGGGCAGCTCTTGCTCCCCAAAGGCCACTGGCTTTGAAGGGCACCCTGGGGGCAGCACCACACACCCGCCCCCGTGGGTAGCCCGTGAGGGCCCTTCCCAAGCCCCAAGCCCCAGCCCACCCCAGCCAGCTCTCCTGCACCTTGATGCTTTTCTCTTTCACCAGTAGCTGAAGCTTGGCTCTGCTTCTGCTCCTCCTGGGCAAAGATGGAGGTGAAACCGCTGACCACTTGGGACGCTGGGCTTCTCTGGAGCTTCAGGGAGTTCACCCGATTATTGTAGAGAGGTCAGCGTTGCCTTCTTCCAGGGTGGAGGCCGCGTGGGGACGTAAGCCCCCAACACACCACTCTGCTTAGAAAGTTTCGTCCTCTAGGAATTGCTACATAATTGGCCAATTTCCAAGAAGGGCAGCAGTAAGCAGCGGGAGAGGGGATCCTGTGGGCAGGGAAACGTCTGACTCTGCCCCTTACTATGTAGGTGACTGGGGCACATTACCTGACTCCTCGGGCCCCCCCTGCTCCTAAAATAGGGGAGATGATGTTTGCCAGGACAGCAGCCTTTGGAGTGGTCAGGGGAGTCAGTGAGGAGAGGCAGGTGAATGCGCCTGCACGGGAGTGACACTTGTGTATCCTTGATGCTTCTGCTCTCCCTCCTGGGTCCATGGCAGACATCGCTAATCAATCACAGATTATCGCTTCTGATAAGATGGGACTGTGGGGGCTTCAGGCAGCCCCAGGTACTCATGGGTAGAATGAGGCTGGCACTCAAATGGAGCCTACTTGCCTTCAGTAGCCACATTTCCCCAGACATGGGGGATGCTGAGTTCTTAGGCACAACACGAGTACTGTTGGCAAGGTGCACAGAACAGAGCAGAGCGGTCGTCCCACCCTAGGGCCCATTTGCTGAAGCTCCTCCCAGTCTTTGAACGGCTGCCCCCAGCCCATCACACAGATTCCTGTTGGCTGCTGATACCTGACAGCTGGACTACTGGCCCCTCACGTCCCGTCTTTCAAAAGAGCTTATGAGATTAATGTATTTGATTAATTTTTTTAACGGGGTGGATAGCACATTGGCTGCAGGCACGCTGGCCAGTCCCAGGGCTGATAGGGGCTCATTGATGCTGGCAGCCAATTTCCATTTCAATCAAGCAAGAGAGGAGGGTGGCAGAAGCCAGAGATGGGAGAGAAACCAGGATTCAAAGCTATGGCATCTAGTGCCACCTACTGTTCTGTTGTGCTACAGTCGTTGAGGACAGGATTATTCACTGCCCTTGAAGGGTTTATTTGGGGACATTTTAATACTCTCACTCAAGTTCTACTTTTCATGTATAGTTTATGATTATGGTGTAGTGACAGGGACAGTTCTACTTCCTTGGCAGGTCTAGACCACACATCTTCCTGGCGTTTCCCTCCACGAGGGAATGACTCTGCTGGGGTCACACACGCAGCCGGGGGTGGAGCTGGGGCCCTCTGCCCCTTGCCTCTGTCATTCACCCACCTCTGCTCCTCCTGGCCCCCCGTAGGGCTTGCCTTGCATTTCATCAGGCCCCCAGAGCTCGGTTGCACTGCAGCAGTATCGGTGTGTGATGTGGCTGCACAGGAGGGTTGACAGGAGAGGCGGAGAAGTCGCGTGCACCACACCCTGTGCGGGGGATATCCGCGGAGCGGCTCTTGCGAAGCTTGTGGGTTCAGTTCCCTCCTTCGCCCAGGCCCCCGACCCCGCGCCCGCGCCCCCATCACATGTCCCTGGAGCAGTTCTCTCTCCCTGCGTGTGCTCTCCAAAGTGCTTCCTCGCGTCAGTCATCTTTCTGCTCAGTAAACCAACTGCCCTCCTGAGAACACAGGGGGATTTAACAAGCAAACGACAGAATCGCATTCCCCTCCCTTGGAAGACTGTGTTTTCAAGAAGCCTTAATGGCCAAGGACTCGAATTGTAAAGACAGGGGCTCCAGGGTTCTCGCCTAGGCCCTGACAGCTGACCGGCTCCGTGACCGTGAGCAGCTTCCCCCACGTCCCCATCTCCCCTCCTGCAAGAGGCCATGGCTAATCGACCGTCTCGTGGGGTTGTTGGAAGGAATAAATGAAGTGGATGGTGTCAGACACTCAGCACAGTAGCAATGCTTCAGCAAGTCGCCGACTTCAGTGACTTAAGACCCCCTCGAGATGGATTCCATTCACATACGCAGAAGTGTGAGTAGGGTGTCTCTCCAGAGTTGTGCAGTGCCCAACCTGTGCATCCGAGTGTGACAGCCTGAAAGGCTTAGAGAGATCGAGGAATGTATCCCAGCAAACAATTACAGGGTGCGTCAGAGGGGCAAGGAAGAGATAGCCGCAGGTGCCAAGGCCCCAGCGTCAGAAGGAATGTGGCGCATCCAAAACCCATTACAGGGACCCCTGTGGCTGAACCACCAAGATTGTGCGAGATGGAACAGAGCAGAGTGGTTCGCAGGATCAGAAAGGAATATTTTTCAGATGTGCTAGGCAAGGGAGACCTGGGGCTGGGTGCCCGTTTTGGAGGGGTCGCTGGCGGGAGGCTGGTGGCGGCTGTGTCTGCTGCCCAGGTGAGGGTCAGCGGGGGCGTCCGGCAGCCTGGAGGTGACGCTGGCTGGGAGGGAAGAGAGATTTGCCAGCTCCTCCGGAAGCAAAGGCGACGGTGCTGGAAGAATTAGCCCGGGGCTCAGCCAGGCTTTTTCTTTCTTCACATTTTATTTTATTTTGATTGACTCTGGTCAGCCAGCTTTTTCCATAAAAGCCCAGATGGTAAACACTTGTAGTCCCGGTGGGCCACGTGGTGTCTGGGCCACTGCTCACCCCTGCTGCTCTGTAGGAAATAGGTGGGCATGACTGTGTTCCAATAAAACCTTAATTGACAGGGGTTGATGTTGTGGCATAGGGGTTAAGCCGCCGCCTGGGACGCCAGCATCCCTGTGGGTGTCAGCTCAAGTCCTAGCTGCTCCACTTTGGATCCAGCTCCCTACTATTTTTTTTTAATTTATTTATTTGGGGGTCGGCACCGTGGCACAGTAGGTTAAACCTCTGCCTGCGGCACCAGCATCCTGTATGGGCGCTGGTTCTAGTCCCGGCTGCTCCTCTTCCAATCCAGCTCTCTGCTATGGCCTGGGAAAGCAGTAGAAGATGGCCCAAGTCCTCGGTCCCCTGCACCCACGGGGGAGACCTGGAAGAGGCTCCTGGCTCTTGGCTTCAGATCGGCGCAGCTCCGGCCGTTGTGGCCATTTGGGGAGTGAACTAATGGAAGGATGACCTTTCTCTCTGTCTCTCCCTCTCACTGTCTGTAACTCTACCTCTCAAATAAATAAAATCTTTAAAAAAAGATTCATTTATTTGTTTGAAAGGCAGAGTTACAAAGAGAGAAAGAGAGGGAGAGCGTGATTCTTCATCTACTGCTTCACTACCCAAGGGGCCGCAACAACTGGGTCTGGTCCAGGCCAGAGCCAGGGGCTTCCTGCAGGTCTCCCACCTGGGTGCAGGGGTCCAAGCACTTGGCCCATCCTCTGCTGCTTTCCCAGCCACATTAGCAGGGAGGTGGATCAGAAGTGGAGCATCTGGGACTTGAAAAGGCGCCCATGTGGGATGCCGGCACTGCAGGTGGAGGCTTAACCTGCTGCACCGCAGCCCTCTTAATTTATCTGGGAAGGCAGCAGAGGCTTGGGCTCCTTCCACCTATATGGGAGACAGAGATGGAGTGTCTGGTGCCTGGCTTCAGCCTGGCCTAGCCCTGGTCATCGAGGCTATTTGAGAGGTGCACTGTGGGTGAAAGATATCTCTCTCTCTCTCTAATTCTGCCTTTCAGATAAAAATAAATAAATCTTAAAACCTTTAATTTACGAAAGTCGGCGGCAGGCTTGTTTGCTTGCCCCTGGGTCAGTGTAGGCGGGGGAGTGCATCAAGAGTTGGAAGGGCCTGAGCCCACTGCTCACTGTCCCTGTCACCTTGAGGGCGTGGCTTACCTTCTCCAGCCCTGGGTTTCCTTTTAGTCAAAGTCAGAGCAAGCATCATACCTTGGAGGATTGGCGTGAGGGTGGAATACGGCAGTGAGAACAGCCATCTGCCATGTGAGCAGCTGGAGGGCTTGTGCACAGACACATGCTCGTGAGAAGGAGCACCACGCGCCTGCTTATCCAGCTACACACAGGGCAGCCTCGGAGGGCAGGAATGGGGCTTTGTTACAGATGCCCCAGACAGAGAGCACACGAAACTTATGCAGGAACCTGAATCTGCAGGGTTGGGGGATGGGGCTGGGTTGGGGGGCGGGGGGGGGACAGGCAGATCAACTGCGTGTCACTAATGTCACACAATAGAGGCCTGAAGTCCTCACAGGAAGTGGAGTGAGCCAGGCTCAGAAAGACAGAGCCTGCGTGTTCTCACCCATCTACGGCCACCAAGAAGCTCAATCTACAGAGGTAGAGAGTGGGGCAGGTGTCATGGTGCAGCTGGTCGGGCCACCACCTGGGATGCCTGGTTCGAGCCCCAGCTACTCTGTTTCCAAACCAGCTTCCTGCTCGCGCACAACCTGGGAGGCAGCAGTTGATGGTTTGAGTTTGGTCACCCATGTGGGTGACCCGGATGCAGTTCCTGGCTCCTGGCTCCTGGCTCCTGGCTCCTGGCTCCTGGCTCCTGGCTCCTGGCTCCTGGCTCCTGGCTTTGGCCTGGCCTGGCACTGACTGTTGCAAGCATTTGGGGAGTGAACTAGTGAATGGAAGATCTGTGTGTGTGTGTGTGTGTGTGTGTGTGTGTGAGACACTGTCAAATACATGAAAATGAATAAATAAGCATTTTTAAAAGTAGAGAACAGAGTGGTGGCTACCGGGCTGGGAAGGGTGGAGGGGAGTGGGGAGAGGCCTGGCGGAGGGTGCATGATCGCAGCAGAAGGACCAGTGTCAGCAGTCACTCGCCGTGTGTCTCAGATTTGGGGTGTTCTCATCACAAGGAAATGTTGACTGTCGGAGGTGACAGGCGAATTACACTGATTTGATAATTACATGTGTATCAAAGCATCCCATTCTTCCCCATAAATATAAGTATTTATATGTCAATTAAAACTAAGATCCGATAAAAAAAAAAGCTTCCCCCCAAATCCAGGATTGGGCCAGGACTTAGACTGTAGTGCTTTCGAAGAGATGGCCCTCATCCGAGTTTCCCTCTCTGGGTCCTAGGCCCCCAGCCCCCGGCATGACCTTGCTCCCCACAGGGCATCAGAGGTTGTCTGGGGACCCTGTGCTTTTGAGGGTGCTGGGGAGGGGAGCTGCTGTCCAGCAAACAGTCGGTGCTGAGCAAACACAAGAGAGCCCTCCTACACCAGGCAGAGACACGGCCCCCGGGGTCAGTGGTCAGACCAGCCTCGTCTGTTAGCCGGAGCGGGAGCTGAATCATCTGGGCTCCTCGGACTGCATCAGCAAGATTTCTCTTCCTCCTCCTCTTTCTCCTCGTCAAACTCTCCTTCCTCCTCCTCCTCCTCCTCCATTGTTGGACCAGGCTGCCAGGCTTTCAACCCCCCTTCCTCAAGGCCTCTCGTTCCTGTTAGGGCATCCATCGCTGCTTCCTGATGGGATACATCCAGGGCCTGCCCCCAGTTGTCCACCGATGCCCAGCCCTGGGGTGATTAGAGCAGGTGCTTAGTGGCCCCTGGGTGTGAGCCCCCCCACCCCTCCCAATAATGGGAATGGCTGGGGTGTGGACTTAATTGGATCCTCTAGAAGAAGAAGGAACTCATCGAGCCAGGGCTCAACACTGGGTCAAGACAGCATTTCAAACACAGAAGAGGGGGCGTTCGGCACAGCAGTGAGAGACACTGGTTAGGACCCCTGCATCCAGAGTGCAGTAACTGGGTTCAGTACCCAGCCCTGACTCCTGACTCCAGCTTTTTTTCCCCCTTTTCTTTGTTAATATAAGGTGAACAGATTTCATGTATTTCACATGTGTAGGTTTAAGAGCATAGTGATACTTCCCACCCTACCCTCCCTCACACCCCCATCCCACCCTCCTCTTCCTTCCTTTCTCATTTTTCTTTAAATTCTCACATGACATACTTCCAGTTTTTTAAAATTTTTTTAAAGATTTATTTATTTGAAAGTCGGAGTTACACAGAGAAGGAGAAGTAAAGAGGGAGAGAGGTCCTCCATCTGCTGGTTCACTCCCCAGTTGGCTGCAATGGCCAGAGCTGTACCAATCCGAAGCCAGGAGCCAGGAGCCTCTTCCAGGTCTCCCATGTGGGTGCAGGGGCCCAAGGACTTGGGCCATCTTCTATTGCTTCCCTAGGCCATAGCAGAGAGCCAGATGGGAAGTGGAGCAGCTGGGACTAGAACCAGTGCCCATATGAGATACTGGCACTGCAGGTAGCGATTTACTTGCTACACCACAGAAGGGCTTTACCCTTCATTAAATAAACAATTCAATTAATAGTAAGTAGAAGAACCACTGTTCCTCAAGAGCATAGACAAGGGTTGTAAACAATAATGAACTCTCAGAATGTCAATTTCTCCCAGATACATTGTTTTTGTGCTCTGTATAATAATTACCACAAATTAGGGAAAACATGGTATCTGTCTTTTGAGGACTGGCTTATTTTGCTAAGTATAATGGTTTCCAGTTGCATTCATTCTGTTGTAAAAGACAGAATTTCATTCTTTTTTATGGATGAGTAGTATTCCACAGTGTATATATGCCACAGTCCCTTTATCCACAGTCTTCAGTGGATGGACATCTAGGTTGATTCTATATCTTAGCTATTGTGAATTGTTGACTCCAGCTTTATGCTAATGCAGACCCTGGGAGGCAGCAGGTGGTGGCTCCTGCCATCACTTGAGAGACCTGGATTAATTCCCAGCTCCGGGCTTTGGCCTGGCCCGGTCCTCCTAGCTGTTGCAGGCTTGGAAGTAAACCAGAAGATAGGAGATATTCATTCTTCCTCTTTCATTCTCCCTCTCTTATTCTCTCCCTCTCTTATTCTCTCCCTCTCCCTCTCCCTCTCCCTCTCTCTCTCCCTCCCCCTCCCTCCTCTCTCCCTCTCTTCCCCTATCCCTTCCTCTCCCTTCCTGTCTTCCTCTCAAATCAATAAAACAGATAAGTTTAAAAAAAAAAAAACCTGCAGGACAGGTGGTGACTTGTGTACTCTGACGGGCCCCCATTTCTCCAGCTTCAGAGACTTGAACCCAGCACCCACCTCCATCCAGGCCCCCACCCTGAGGTCAGCAGGAAGCCACACCCTCCCTCATGTGGAGCACCTCTTCTGTGAGACCCTTCTGCTCTACTGACACGTGACCCAAGGGAATTAATTACAGCAAAGCAAAACCTGAAACTAGGCTAGCATTTCATCTTTTCTCTCCCTCAGCATTTCATTGTAAAATATTCCCAACCTCCAGAAAGATTGTAAGAATGGCACAATGGGAAATCCTACACCCTTAACCTAAATTTACTCTGTAGTCTTTTGGCCATGTTTAGCTTGAACATTTTGCCTGAATATTTTACATTAGGGGCGTTCAAAGCTTCCTGCAAATATGGAATTTTATTATAAGAATTGAGCTTTTTTTTTTTTTAAAAAAAGATTCACTTGTTTATTTTAGATGTAGAGTTACAGAGAGAGGGAAAGACAGAAAAACAGGTCTTCCATTCACTGGTTCACTCCCCAAATGGCCACAAAGGCTGGACCTGGGCAGATCCAAAGCCAGGAGCCAGGAACTTCTTCCGGGTCTCCCATGCGAGTGCAGGGGCCCAAGCACATGCGCCATCTTCTACTGCTCTCCCAGGCCATTAGCAGAGAGCTGGATCAGAAGCGAGGCAACTGGGACTTGAACCAGCGCCCATATGCAGAGGCTTAACCTACTATGTCACAGCACTGGCCCCTTAAAAATAGAATTAAAAGGAGGATCTATTTTGGCTTAAAAAGAATTTGGGGGACTGGCATTGTGGTGTAACAGATAAAGCTGCTGTCTCCTGTAATGCCAGCTTCCCCTATGGTCACCGGTTCAAGTCTCAGCTGCTCTACTTCTGATCCAGCTTCTTGCTAATGGGCTGGGAAAACAGTGGAAGATGGCCCAAGTTCTTGGGCCCCTGAACTCATGTGGGAGACCCAGATGAAGTTCCTGGCTCCTGGCTTCGGCTTGGCTGAGCTCTGGTTGTTGCAGCCATTTGGGGAGTGAACCAGCAGATGGAAGATCTCTCTTTCTCCATCTTTCTCGCTGTTAACTTTTTCAAATAAATAAATAAATCTTCTAAAATATTTTGAAGTCCATACATAGTTTTTTTTTAATATATTGATAAGCATTTTCTACATATTATAAAAAAATTGTGCCAAAAATCTTGTTTATACCAGAATAAACTCAAGTTTTGAGTTCCGTTTTCCAGACTTTTTGACACACCTGTCGCGTGTGTGCATGTGTGACGCACACGGGCGTGCGTAGGCTTATTTGTGATATTGTTCAGCCGAGGCCTTTGGCCGTCAGTCGCAGGCACCTCACGTCTAAGCACTTCAGGGTACTACCTAATCATGTGCTCCTTGAAGCACAATACAGCTAATGCAGAAACTCCGTGTCAGTCCATTACTGCTATCCAGTAACACACTAATTTCCCCGCTTGTTCCAGCAATGCCCTCTGTAGCTCTTTCCAAAGCACAGGATCACTGGCAGCATTTGGTTGTCAGGTCCCCTTGGTTTCTTAAAGAAACAGACCCTCTGTTCTCCTTTGTGACACTGTGAAATCCAAAGAGCTGCAGCCCTCAGTTCTCCCTCCAGAAAGGATCTTACTGTGGAGCCACAAGGAGTGCAGGCAGCCAGGAGCCTCCGGCTGTCAGCTGTCGGCACTTCCCCGATCCACAGCGGCTTTCACGCGGAGGCCAGGGTCTTCCCTGGCAGTCCCCAGCCCGCCAGCATGGCTGTTTCCGCCCACACTCGCAGTCCTGCACCAGACAGTCTTTTCTCCGGAGTCGCTCCTGCCCTGGCTGGACATCGGCGGGTGTGCGCCCTGCTCTGCGGCTCCTCCTGCCCACTGCTGCTTCCTCCTGCTTTCCTCTTGGACAGCCTTGTCCCCACTGGGCTCCTTGTGCCCCCCGTCCCAGCGCGTCCCAGAGGCCCCTGCTGACAAGAGTGCAGGGCATTTGTTTTTTGGAAGGACACTCTCCGCCTGTTTCTCAGGCTGCTTCCTCATAGTTGGGTTCAGAGTGGACAGATGGGGCAGGGAGCATATGCAGGGGTGTAACCACATGGTGGCACTGGGTCCTTCCCAGTGCATCCCCTGGGGTCATGTGACCTCTGTGCCCCCACCCCGGGTGGCAGGACTAATAAGAACCTGTAGGACTACGGCTTGGGAATCATGCATGGTTTCATTCCTGCAGCAGCAGAGGCATGGCCTATGAGTCAGGCACTGCCGGGGGCTGGGCGTCAGACGCTTTCTCCCCAGGGATCATGGTCCCTCCCTCTCACACCCCCCATGCTCCCAAGGACCCCCACTGCTCAGTCTCCCCTTGAAGCTTCAGCAGAGGGCTTGCTCATCTCCCCCAGGTGACAGACCCCTCTCCCATCACCTCTCCCTCCCAAAGGAAGGACCCCCATGAAATGGCCAAAATCTCAGACAAGGTCTCTGGGTCCCCATGTGTGCGCTTACTGTGGTCTGACCCACTGCCCGCCTCCTCCGTCCTTTACAACTCCTCAGAAATGAATCCAGAATCAGCTAATCCCCTTGCTTGCTCCTCCCTCCCGCCTCACCACTTGTCGGAGCATCCCAGCTGTTCCCCTGATTCCGTATCAGCACAGGCGCCTTTAACAGGAATTCATTTCCATCTCAGGCTGATGCCAGGAAGGAGATCATAGTTTCGGGAATAACAAAGATGAGGTTGGAACACTTTCATAAAACAAAGAGAACAAGAGCTATTTAGAAGACCAGCTCCCCGGCTGTGACCTGCGATAAATCATTCTGATTTCCTGCCATATGAAACTCTTTATGACACAACCCAACAGATATGCTGTGGAGACAGCACCTGTCAATCCATGGCTGGCAACCGTTCTCCATGCAAAACAAGGTGGGGCGGGGGCAGGCAGAATGCTTGAATGTCACTTTGAACTTGAGTTTCAACCAGTTTTCACCTTTCTAAGCCTCCACCTGCTGCCCCATAAAATGGAGATAATAAGGACTAAACGAGAGCGTGTCGTTCCCATGAGAAGCCACTTAGGATGGTGCATGGCACACAGGTGCACAATAATGTAATTGGTAGGATTGCATTAGCCCCTGTTCACAGACAGGGAAGCTGAGACCGGAGGAGTGACTGTAACTCAGGGTCCCTCAGCTCCCAAGTGACAGAGCCAGGACTCCAACCTGGGTCTTTCTGACAACAAAGCTCTTACCATTCACTCCTGACCCTTCCTCTGTCTCAGTGGAGGAGTTAAAGCCACGTCACTTCCAAACGGGCCCCGCCCATGAATATTAGCTGTGAGTATTCCTGGCCGAAAACATCGCCTCCACTGTGAGTCCCCGCATCTGTCAGCCGTTAGCCGGACACATCACTGCAGAGGACGTCCCGTTCCCCGTGGTCCCGCTCCAGGAACTCGCCGGCGGGAGAGATCACCATTCCCAACGCTGGAGAGAGGCTGGCAGCCCGGGAGAGGCTGGACTTTGTGTTCCAGAAACAGGGGACGGGCTCCACAGAGCAGCGCAGAGACGGAAGGCTCGGAGGGCAGTGCACAGCCCAGGCAGCAAGGACAGAAACCTGCAGGTCAAGATCCCCAGGACGGCTTTTATGCAACCAGGCAGGAAGGCGTCCTGGGCGAGGAAACCGAGGGTGTGCAGACGGAGCCGGGCAAAATGTGCCTTTCCTTTTCTCCGATGCTCTTAGCCGTTTTTTTTTTTTTTTTTTTTTTTTCCCCAAAGATTTACTTATTATTTGAAAGGCAGAGTTACAGAGAGAGAGAGGTCTTCCACCCACTGGTTCACTCCCAAATGACCGCAGTGGCCTGAGCTGTGCCAGTCTGGAGCCAGGAGCCTGTTCCTGGTCTCCCATGCGGCTGCAGGGGCCCAAGGACTTGGGCCATCTTCTACTGCTTTCCCAGGCCATAGCAGAGAGCTGGATCAGAAGTGGAACAGCCGGGACTTGAAGCAGCACCCATATGGGATACAGGCAGCTCAGGTGGAGGCTTAACCTACAGTTGGCCCCGAAAAATGTGTTTTAAATAATGATTTAGAGAGAGAACGATTGATCTCAGTTCTGTATATGCATGTGAGCCAGGGAAGACTCAGGGAGTCTCTTGCTTAGAATCCAGGCAGAGATAAGGAACACCCATCCAAAGTCACCACCTGGGAGGG
Organism: Sylvilagus floridanus; assembly: GCA_949820135.1. Classification (NCBI taxonomy): domain Eukaryota; kingdom Metazoa; phylum Chordata; class Mammalia; order Lagomorpha; family Leporidae; genus Sylvilagus; species Sylvilagus floridanus. The sequence continues at coordinate 168,295,860 of OX463233.1, read as the reverse complement.
TTCCTGGTGAATTGAAGGTGAGAATCAGGGTTACAGTTCAAACGCAAAGGAATTTGCATAGGCTGCAGCCAGGACCCTTTGTGCTTTGACCTTATTTCCATTTCCTGCTCCCAACAGGGGGGGGCTGATCCTTACAAACTACATTTCCCATGAGCCCTTGCCAGCTGCCTACAGAGCAAGTCCCGCCCATGGGAGGCACTGGGAGGCAACGTCCTGTCCTTCATCTAGCTTCTGAGTAGGGGGCACCTCCAGCTCTAGCTGTCTCCTCCAGGAGTCCAGGCCACGCTAGGTAGCCCCATGCCAGGGCTTCTGGAGGCCACCTCTTCCCCTGGTTCCTGCAGCCCTGGAGGCGGTAGAAGCTTCCTTCTTTTGTGAGCTCTAGCTCATCTTCTCACTGCTTATTTGGCCTTTCAGATCGTCCAGCATCTTTGCAAATGCTCCTCCGTATAAAACTCCCGCTGTCGAACCACTTGGCAGAGGCTCTGCCTGCCTGCTTCGATGCTGCCTACAGCACAATGTGTTAAAAGAAACCACTAACTTATATTATCCCAGGCCCTTTGATTACTCTCTTTAAATCAGCATTAAACGTTTATGTTTTGCTTGCATTAAGAGAATGCATCAAAATTGCTTTACAGACATGAAAGGCAGTATTATTTTATTAGAATTAATATGTCAACTGTAGAAAAATTAGGAAAAAAGATAATCAAAGTTTAAAAAGAATGAATTACCTAGGGGCTGGCGCTGTGGCACAGTGGGTAAAGCCGCCACCTACCGTGCCAGCATCCCATATGGGTACCAGTTCAACTTCTGGCTGCTCCACTTCTGATCCAGCTCTCTGCTATGGCCTGGGAATGCAGTACAAGATGGCCCAAGTCCTTGGACCCCTGCACCCACATTGGAGATCTGGAAGAAGCTCCTGGCTCCTGGCTTTGGATCAGCACAGCTCTGGCTGTTGCGACCACTTGGAGACTGAACCATCAGATGGAAGATCTCTCTCAGCCTCTCCTCTCTCTATGTAACTCTGACTTCCAAATAAACAAATAAGTAAATCTTAAAAAAAAATTACTTATAATTCTGACACCCTAAGATAATGTCTATATTAACAATTAGCTATATTTACTTCCAGTTTATTGTATTTGTATGTATGAGTCTGTATCTTGCCACATATCAGTATTTCAAAGCATAATTTGTATCAGAATCACGTATATCTAGAAATTTCTATAGAGTTTATGAATATAAACCTTAAAACTCTCCATGATCTAATTTCTTTACATTTCGTTAACATGCATTTTTCACTTGAAATTATATTCAGATCCCACCTTTTATTCTCAATAAATAAGCATCTACAGCAACAATAAATGTCGGCACCAGCGCTCAAAGGCACCATGTGCCATTGTCAGGAGAGTTACGGTTGACCCTCCTCAGCGGCTGCTGATGGGCACTGGGTGTTTCCCATCATGCACCTGGCCGGCTGTGACGGACATTCCCATGGAGATTCTTTTCATCATTTTCACATGATTTCCTTGGATAGAAGCAGAATTGCTGGGGCTAATGGATATGCATAACTTCTTTAAGAGGCAGACACAGATCCGGTGCTATGGCATAATGGGCTAAGCCTTGGCCTAAGGCGCCGGCATCACATATGGACGCCAGTTTGAGTCCTGGCTGCTCCACTTCCGATCCAGCTCCCTGCTATGACCTGGGGAAGCAGTGGAAGATGGCCCAAGTCCTTGGGTCCCTGCACCCACGTGGGAGACCCAGAGGAAGCTCCCAGCTCTGGATTGGCCCCTCTGTGGCCATGGCAGCCATTCAGGAAGTGAATCAGCAGATGGAAGTCCTCTCTCTGTGTCTCTGCCTCTCTCCGTCTATAACTCAGCTTCTTAAATAAATAAATCTTTAAAGGGGGGGGGGGATAGCCGTGGCTCACTTGGTTAATCCTCCTCCTGCAACACCAGCATCCCATATGGGTGCCAGTTCTAGTCCCAGTTGCTCCTCTTCCAGTCCAGCTCTCTGCTGTGGCCCAGGAGTGCAGTGGAGGATGGCCCAAGTGCTTGGGCCCTGCACCCACATGGGAGACCAGGAGAAGCACCTGGCTTCTGGCTTCAGATAGGTGCAGTGCTGGCCATAGTGGCCATCTGGGGAGTGAACTGATGGAAGGAAGACCTTCCTCTCTGTCTCTCTCACTGTCTATAACTCTACCTGTCAAATAAATTTTTAAAAAAGAAAAAGAAAAGAGAGGCAGATACAGAGAGCTCTTATCCTCTGTTTCATTCCCCAAATGACTGCAATGGCTGGAGCTGGGCAGATCCGAAGCCAGGAGCCAGGAGCTTCTTCTGGGTTTCCCACATGGGAGCAGGGGCCCAAGGACTTGGGCCATCTTCTAATGCTTTCCCAGACCATAGAGAGAGCTGGATTGGAAATGGAGCAGCCAGGACTTGAACCAGTGCCTATATGAGATGCCGGCACCACAGGCAGTGGTTTTTACCTGCTGCACCACAGTGCTGGCCCCCACATACATATTTTGAAAGCTTGTCAAAACTATGGCTAAGTTGCACACAGAAGGTTACAGAGTGATTTTTGGATGCATCGTAAACATTTAATTCTGTTAACATCAACAGAAGTTTCTAAATGTCCTGACAAGCAGCACTCTCCCACCCAATTCTGGTTATTAATGCTCGCTCTTTAGGGTTGTAATTAAACAATGGTCACAACAAAAGTGGTTTCCTGGGGGCTGCTGAGAGGCTGGTGTGGCTGTGGGGCTTGTGGGCTCCGTCCTGTCCTGCGGAAGTCTTGAGTCAGGTTGAGAACACAGCTTGGCGTGGGTGCTGCAAGGTGTTTGGCTCGAACCCAGAAGGCACCACCTCATTCTTAGGCAGAATGTGAATCTCTGGTGCTTAGACAGCTGTCCTTAGGTGACACTGGAAAAACAGTGCTTCAGGGCTCGACATCATCATAATTATTTCCTGAGAAAAGTGAAACTTAGGTAGTTGAGAGGGTGGATGGATACCACCACTGTCAAATCAAGAGAGATTGCAGTTATGTGGTTTCAAATTAGCTCAGTGGGGAAATGTGAGTGTGCTTATTTTTCCTTTGTTCATAAATACATTTAATTCACAATATTGTTCAAGAAAGTTACTTTGATCTTGCAAGAGAGTTATGGTAAGGAACTCAAAAAAGAGGGGTTAGAAAAAGAGACTTGGGGAGGGCATTTGGCTCAGCAGTTAACACAGCTGTAGTCCATATGGGAGGGCCGGGGTTCGAGTCCCAGCTTCACTTCTGATCCAGCTTCCTGCTCATGCACAAGGGATGCCTGTAGGACCTGGGTCCTGTCGCCCATGTGGGAAACCTGGATGAAGTTCCAAGCTCCTGGCTTCAGTCTTGCCCAGCTCTGGCCATTGTGGGCATTTGGGGAGTGAACCTTTAGATGGACAATCTCTGTCTATGTGTGTGTGTGTGTGTGTGTGTGTGTGTGTGTGTGAGAGAGAGAGACATTTTATTTATTTCTTTTTTGACAGGCAGAGTTAGCGAGAGAGAGAGACAGAAAGGTCTTCCTTTTTCCGTTGGTTCACCCCCCAAGTGGCCGCTACTGCCGGCGCGTAGAACTGATCTGAAGCCAGGAGCCAGGTGCTTCTCCTGGTCTCCCATGTGGGTGCAGGGGCCCATGCACTTGGGCCATCCTACACTGCACTCCCTGGCCACAGCAGAGAGCTGGACTGGAAGAGGGGCAACTGGGACAGAATCCGGCACCCCGACCGGGACTAGAACCCAGGGTGCTGGCACCACAGGTGGAGGATTAGCCTAGTGAGCCATGGCGCCAGCCCTGTGTGACCTTTTAAATAAATTTTAAAAATAAAGAAATAAAAACTATAGAGAAAAGGAGAGACACCCAGTCTTAATTTCCAGTATTTGGTCAGTCTCATTGTTCCCACTGCAAAATGCACCAGGATGGAGGTCCTCTGGTCTTGACCTCTCGAGAGATGTGGAGGGAGGGAGAGAGGAACTAGCTAAAGTAATTCCTGATCCTGTGTTTGCCTGGATGCTCCCGAAGGAGGAACACGTTTCAGACAGAAGTCTTGTGCTTCCAGGTAACAGGAAATCCAATTCAAGGTGGTTTAAGTAATAAAGGAGATGTTCACGAAAATGCCAACTTCCAGCGAGGCTCGATTAGGTACATAAGGTGCCATGGGGCTGACTCTCCTCTCTTCCTTCCCCCACACATCTGTGTACCCCAAGACCAGCTCCCCTTGTGGGCACACAATGAGTGCCTGCAACTCCCAAGGGATGCCTGCTTCCTATTCACAGTGGCAAAAGACAAGACCTCTGCCTGTGCTTTCCGGGAGCCCCTGGAACTCATCTGCAGGCATCTCTTTGGCCCTAAACCTGGCACTGTGGTGGGGGATGGGCGACTTTGGCGTCAGTCATTCAGGGTCACCCAGTGCTGCTGGCGCCATGAGCCCCTCCCCAGGTGTGAGGGCTGATTAAAGGACAGACACAGGGCCTAACCAGGGAGCTGGTGTCAGGAGAGCGAGGGGGCAGGGCTGCTGGCTGTGTAAGAGTCTGTCTGCGACTGATGCGACTCCCGAGACTCCGACACGCCCCCGAGAGGTCAGTCCCTCCAGCGGCCCCACCTGTGCCTCAGATGAAGCCTGAGGACTTTGCCATCAGCTCTCAGCTGAGACTGAAGTACCCTGCTACACCGAGATGAGCAAGAGACATGACCTGCCACTCGTCACCAGGGACAGCTGGACAGCAAGTCGATCGGTCGTTCCATTGCTTTGCATCACGTTGGGCTTCTTCACAGCCATCCCACACTCTTCTTTGTGTCCCACAACCTGGCTTGAGTGAGCAGAGAAGCAGTGACACATCCTCTGGGGACTTGCCAGAGGCTCTTCCCTGTTATTCTGAGCTGCCCTGCAAGGGAGCACGCACGGGGTGACCCAGGAGGACGATGGTGGACAGGCAGACAGGCCAGGTCCTTCCTTCCCCTGCACTTCCTCCTCTACTCCCCACCTCCAGCCACACCTCCCACCCACACCTCCAGCCACACCTCCCACCCACACCTCCAGCCACACCTTCCACCCTCACTTCCCACCCACACCTCCCATCCATACCTCCTATCCACACCTCCCATCCATACCTCCCATCCACACCTCCCATCCACACCTCCCATCCACACCTCCCGTCCACACCTCCCGTCCACACCTCCCGTCCACACCTCCTGTCCACACCTCCAGCCACTCCTCCCATCCACACCTCCTATCCATACCTCCCATCCATACCTCCAGCCACACCTCCAGCCAGACCTCCCATCCACACCTCCTGTCCACACCACTCCCCCCTCCCTGCCTCGGCAAAGCTCTCCCAGAACTACCAGTCAGCCTTTGGCAAATAACACTTGACTGTTTATTTTCTAGTCTTTTCTCTGTTTATTGTGCAACTATGATTTGTTGCAACGTCATTAGAAGCACACCTCCAGTTAAGAAAAAGAAACGAAACCTTTGGGGTGGGCATTTGGCACAGCAGTTAACACGCCACGGAGGATGCCCACAACTCACGTCAGGGTGCCCGGGTTCAAGTCCATTCCACTGCCAATTCCAGCTTCCTGCTAACGCATGCCCTAGCCCTAGCACTTGGGGTCCTGACATCTGGGTGGGAGAGCCGAATGGAGTTGCTGGCTCCTGGCTTCAGCCTGCTCCAGTCCTGGCTGCTGCAGGCGTGTGGGAAGTGAATCAGCACATGGGAGAGCTCTGTCTGTCTCTGTCTCTACATTTCAAAGAAAAATTAATTAAAAAGTAAGTAAATAGGTAAATAAAACCTGCCACAATCCCATTGCTTGAAAGAATCACTGCATTTTGGGGCCATGTTCTTCCATATCTCTGATATGTGTACATCCACAAAGATCATTTTTCTTTTTTAAAGATTTACTTATTTATTTATTTGAAAGAGTTACAGAGAGGCAGAGGCAGAGAGAGAGAGACCACAATGGCTGGAGCTGGGCTGATCTGAAGCCAGGAGCCGGGAGATTCTTCCAGGTCTCCCATGCGGGTGCAGGGGCCCAAGGACTTGGGCCATCTTCTACTGCTTTCCCAGGCCACAGCAGAGAGCTGGATCAGAAGTGGAGCAGCCGGGACTCGAACTGATGTCCATATGGGATGTCGGTACTGCAGGCGGCGGCTTTACTCTCTGTGCCACAGCGCAGGCCCCAGACCATTTTTCAAGAAATGAAAATAGTCATGCTAGAAATATGACTTTGTTGCATGTCTCCTCACTGCAATTTCTTTGCCTGTCAATAAATACAAGTATATCAGGATGTTGCTGTTACACTTAAATGCTACATAGTATCCCGTGGCTGAGGTGCACCACAATTGTTTATTGGGAGATGGATAGGTGGTTCCCAAGAGTGTGTACCACAAGCAGAATTTGGTGACCAGTTCTGTGGATGAGTCTCAGTGCCCACTAAGGGACATCTCCTGAGGGTGCGTGGCAGCACATATTAGATGAAGAACTTGACCGCTTCTAAATCACTTGTTAGGCTGTGATGGACGGCTCTTCACATAGCCAGCACGGTGCAGTCTTCCTCTGGCGTTATCTTACAGTGACAGTTTCCCCATAATTTCTTAGTATTTTTATTAAAAAAAAAAACTCAGTAATGTGCAGCAGTTAATTTCAAGACAGGATAATTCAGTAAATATTCTGCTTGTTGTGTCTACAAAATGGGGTCTGAGAAAAGTGGCTTTTATATTAAAATATGGCTTATTTATTTAGCTATCTTTTTTTTAAAGATCTGTTTATTTCTTGAAAGAGTTACACAGAGAGAGAAGGAGAGGCAGAGAGAGAGAGAGAGAGAGGAGAGAGAGAAGTCTTCCATCCGCTGGTTCATTCCCCAATTGGCTGAAACGGCCAGAGTTGCACCGATCCGAAGCCAGGAGCCAGGAGCCAGGAGCTTCTTCCAGGTCTCCCACGTGGGTGCAGGGGCCCAAGGACTTGGGCCATCTTCTACTGCTATCTCAGGCCACAGCAGAGAGCTGGATTGCAAGTGGAACAGCCAGGACCTGAACTGGCACCCATATGGGATGTTGACACGGCAGATGGTGGCTTTTCCCATTACGCCACAGCGCTGGCCCCTTTAGCTATCTTTTTTATGTTGACCTGGTATCAACCTCTGAGTAATGAAGTTACCTATCACGTGGTTCCTCTCTGTCCAGGCAGGGCAGATGAAGAGAGGGAAAGGAAAGAAAAACCCTTGAACAATTACATGAATAACTCACTCATAGAAATGGATGTGGGCGGAAGAAAATGCAGAAAGTACATTTGCATCTTGATTCAGCTCTTCAACTGGCAAGGCCACCACCAACAATAATTATTTTTAATGTTTAATTCTTTGCTTTCCTTTGAGTGCAGTGCTAATAATAGTCACGTCCATTCATTATCAAATACTCGCTTGTGAGTCAGGAGTTCAGCAATTAACTTAATCCTCCAGGCAGGATAGGAATTGCCCTCCCCCCACTCTACTAAAGCCACCCAGGTTGTGCGAGTGGTCCATGGTCCACGCCAGTGGTCACTGCAGAACCAGGACAGAACCAGGATGGGGCACCTGTTTCCAGAGCCCTCGCTGTGTCTGCTGTGCCCCACGGGGCCCCTCCTGGGGCAGAGGTGGACGCTAAGCCTCCCAGGACCCTCACGTGCACTCAGGGTGTGACCTCCTGAGGGCTGGCTCTGTTGGGACAGTTATGTGATCATCCCTTTTCCTCTCTCATCTGCCCGCCAGGTCCCAGACAAGCCCATGAAGAGCATCAGGTACATAGACAAGGAAATAAAGAACCTCAAGAAAGACCTGCTGCGAAGCCGGTGAGTGAGCCGGTCGGGGAGTGGCCCACAGACCCCAGGACAGGGGCGAGCGGGCTTGCGGGGTGATGACAGCAAGTCCTCACCAAGGCCTGCTGCTCCCCCACCCTGCACTTTAAGCTGGAGTCCATGGGACAGCAGCCCCCTGAGGAGCAGAGGCCAGGACCCCTTTGTAGGCTGATGCTTCAGGCGTCCTTGGGCCGTCCTCCACATCCTTGCTCTGCCCTGTCTCCTGCCCGGGAATTCCCTCTGCTCTCCTGCCTGGACCTGAATTCCAACTCAAGAACATTCCAGACGGCTCTGGAAAATCTTCCCTTTTCACCCCTGGCCCACACTGTGGCGATGGCAGAGAGGCAGACTCACTGTGAAATACTTGACACAGCCACCTGCCAACTGGTGACACTGGAGGGGTCATTCATCCCCCCCGTCCCCCCCAGGGCATCTGTGTCCCCATCTGAAAATGAGAATAACCCGAGGCCGTCAGAAGAATGGGGTAGGGGGGCAGAAATGCCACACGCAGAGTGCCCCGCACTTGACCCTGAACGCAGGCGCCGTCTCACTCCCCGAACCCCCGCTCTCCCCCCATGATGTGAGCCAACTCAGGTCCAGGTCACATTTGATTTGTCTCTGGACAGTGGGATGGGCTTAGCTTCCCTTGTCCCCTTCGCTCCTTTCTGGGACCTGGCGTAGTCCAAGGTGGGATCAGAAAAGGGGAGGGGGAGAGAAAACTGAAGATGCTTTTAGCACAAAACACTCAGAGGCACGCTGAGAGGGTGATGTTGGCAGCGGGTGGGAGGGGACTCGTGTGCCTCTTAGACATCTTCTGCTCTGAGCCAGACCACAGCAAGAGGCACCACAAGGCCTCCACCCCTCGCCTGCATCATCTCCCCTCCCCCAGGGCCCCCAGCCTGTCCACCCCGACCAGCCTCAGTGGCACAATTTGACAGAAGCAGGTGGGGGTGTGGAGCCCAGGAGGACCCAAAGAAGCGGGGGCAGAAGAGGGGAGCAGGAACAGACTTAAGGGACGCAGGGAATGGTTACCAGAGGGTCCCAGCGGGGTGACCGTGCCAGCTCTCAGAGGCCCTGTGCAGTGGAAAGCCCATGTGAGCCATGGATGCAGTTTTAAGTTTGCACATAGCCGCACTAGAAAGAGTGAAAAGAAGGGGGAGTAATTCTAGTGAGAGAATTCCTTTAATCCACTGTATCCAAAATGTCACCATTCAACCTATCTATCAGTCAATTAAAAAAAAATAGTAGTAATGAGATGTTTTGCATTCTGTTTGTCACGCGTGATGAAACGTGATGTGACAGGATCAGAAGTCCAGAGTGTGTTTCATACTTGGATCACAGATCCACTTGGACCACCCACCTCCCAGGTGCCCCGTAGTTGTGAGGCACGGAAGGGTGCAGACACACACATTTCTGTGTTGAAGCCCTGGCACCTAGTGTGGCTCTGTTTGGACGTGGGACCATTGAAGACATAAGTAAGGTCAGGTGAGGCCATAGGATGGAGCCCTAATGATGTCCTTATAAAAACTGATATCCTTATAAACAGAGGAAGAGACACGAGGGGTGTGTGGTTAAGGACAGCAAGAAGGCAGCTGCCTGTAAGGACAAGAGGCCTTGGGGAAACCCACCCCTGCCGGCAGCTCGGTCTTGGACTTTGCAGCCTCCAGAGCAGTGAGAAAATATGTATCTATTATTTAAGCCGTCTGGTCCATGTTCTTCTCTATGACACCCCCGCTAAGTACCATCAGTGTAGGGCTCATCCCACAGTCACTACTCAAGGGTCTCAGTCTCACAGAGCCAAGTTCAAGAATGGCCTTTGAACTTGGGTCTCCAGGTCGAGGGCTGGGGTCCATAAGGCCCCTCTGCTGGTTGTAGACGTGTTGTTGGCCTCTACCCTGTTTGGACCCAAGCGTGAAGGGCTCTCTGAAGCTGACGCCGTGAGAACCAGGCTGCCCTGGGGAGTTGGCTGAGCAGGGGCAGCGTTTACCGCAGGGAGCAAAGAGGTTCGCACGGCTGAAGAGGAGCTTCCCATCAGGGATCCGCACTCCGCTGCACTGCGTGCCTGGAGAATGCCCCATGCTTCACCAGGAGTGGTACATCAGGGGAGCTGGGCCAGCAGCAGCTGTCCATCCGGGCAGCAATCGGTCCAGCGCAGGATGATGCCAGCCCAGAGCTCCAGCTGCTGAGACATCCAGGGACCTCTAGAGCCTGAGGCATAAGGTTTACATGATAATCCCTGCGGACCAGTCTGTGTAAGTCCCAGACGGCGGCCAGTGATGGCCAGAGCCTAGCACTAAATCTTCAGGAAGTTCTCAAACCAACGGTTAAACAGCCATTGCTAAAAACTCAATTACAATGCTAAACTTACAATTAAATGAACACATACGTGTCAAATACTTGAAACGCAGCCCTTCCCAGTTCTCTCTAAACCTAAAGGACAAGCACAAGGAGAAGTTCGAGAGACGATCGCTCAGGCAGAGGCGGGGCCGTGGAGGACCATGCCCACGTTCAAGGACGTCGAGGCAGTCGGAACCTTGTCTCCTTTTTAAAATATTTTTATTCTTTTGTTTGTTCATTATGATTTTAGTTTTTAACAGATACAATGTGCTTTGTAGAGAGAACTCTAAGAACATAATGATACGCCCTTCCTCCCTGCCCCTCTCTCATTCCCACCTTCCTTCCTCATTCCTTCTTTTTCCTTTTCATTTCTGAGATAACATTTTAAATTTACACTATAGCGGCCGGCGCCGTGGCTCAACAGGCTAATCCTCCGCCTTGCGGCGCCGGCACACCGGGTTCTAGTCCGGGTCGGGGCGCGGGATTCTGTCCCGGTTGCCCCTCTTCCAGGCCAGCCCTCTGCTGTGGCCCAGGAGTGCAGTGGAGGATGGCCCAAGTGCTTGGGCCCTGCACCCCATGGGAGACCAGGATAAGCACCTAGCACCTGGCTCCTGCCATCGGATGAGCGCGGTGCGCCGGCCGCAGCGCGCCAGCCGCGGCAGCCATTGGAGGGTGAACCAACGGCAAAGGAAGACCTTTCTCTCTGTCTCTCTCTCTCACTGTCCACTCTGCCTGTCAAAAAAAAAAAAATTTACACTATAGCAAGCAGAACTCTTTAAAGGCAACATGAGAGGGATTACGTAAGTTATTTTGCAACAATAGTCTTTGGCTGCAAAGGTCAATAACTAGAGTGGCACCAGTCCAGTAGTTGCTGGGCAGGCATCTTTTTTTTTAAAAAAAATATTTATTTAATTTGAAAGGCAGAGTTACAGAGAGAGAGAGAGAGAGAGAGAGAGGGAGGGAGAGAGGGAGGTCGGTCGGTCGGTCCTCCATCCGCTGGTTCACTCCCCAAATGTCTGCAATGGCGGGAGCTGGGCCGATCCAAAGCCAGGAGCCAGGAGCTTCTTCCAGGTCTCCCACATGGGTGCAGTGGTCCATGGACTTGGGCCATCTTCTGCTGCTTTCCCAGGCCACAGCAGAGAGCTGGAAAGGAGGTGGAGCAGCCGGCCCATATGGGGTAGCGGCCCTGCAGGCTGCGGCTTTCCACGCTACGCCACAGCGTGGACAGGCATCTTCTCAGAAGTATGTTTGAAGGAGGGCGTGGAGCCTTTGTGCGAGGTTGTGCTTCCGGCTGAGTCCTTGTGGTCATTCTTCTGGTCAGGCACGTGTGCGGGACGTTCCTCCTCCCTAGCCTCCAGCTTTATGTATGTATTGTTTATTTATTTATTTTGGTTCCTGTTAGAGTTTGGCAAAAGTGACTCTTGGAGTCCGACAGCCTCCCCGTCGTCTCACGTGTTTGCTGTTCTCTGTGCTCTCAAGGTGTTGCTGGGCACCGTAACAGCATGGTGGGAATCCGGTATCAAGAGAGCTACAGGCAATCTCTTTCCAGCTCTGGGATCCCTGGCATTACCTTGGTAGCTCAGAAACCCAACCCCAGGGGGAACTCCTGCCTCCTGGGAGCACGGCTCCCCCCACCCCGAGCTGGTTGTTAACCATCTACCTGCACGCCACTACTGCCCCAGGTATGACGAGGGCTGCACCTCCCCTAACCCAGCAGAACTGGGGTTAAAAGCAAGACCGTGGCTCTTGTGCCACCCTTCGGTTGGCAGATGGAGTCTCTCCCTCCTGCCAGACACATTTGCCACAGCTCCGAAATGAGCTGAAATGTCACATCCTCATCACACAGACTGGGCGGTCCAGCAGCTCGGCTTAAAGGAGAACGTGGAAAAGGCCAGACAGGAAGACCGGCACCTGCCACGAAACCTTCCATCTGGACACGGCCCCATCCCCCACCCCGCCCCGGGCCCCAGGGACATTTAAGGAATCAGCAGTTCCCCTTCAAAAGATGTCCCACCTTCCGGGGGGCAGCTGCCTCTCCAGAAGGGGCAAACCTCACACCCACACCCATAGCCCCTTCTCCCAGGATTAAATGGGGCGAATTCTTAGCAAAAGAAGATGTTGTCTTTTCCACTCGTTGTTTCTCAGATCCATTTCACCACCACCACCACCACCCCTGCCCCATTAGCATCTCCCCCACCTTGAGCCAAACCCCTTGGCTGTCTCTGGATTTTTATTTAATACTTCAGCCATCTTATAATTCAATTGCACCATCCCTGGTTTCATGGCCGATTTAACATGATGCTAAAAAGAATAAAACTAACTGCTTTCCTCCCCGCCTGTCCCGCCAGATGTTCTGTGACACTAGGCAGTGCGCGGCGTGCTCAGTTGCCGAACTTTCTGGGAGAAGTTAACCATTGGGTCCCCTGCATGTGCTCAGTTCTTGGTTAACTCTTTCAGATTTATTAATTTATTCAAAAGGCAGAGAGAGAGGGAGAGACAGAGATGGGATGCAGGGAGGAGGAGGAGGAGGAGAAAGAGAGAGAGAGAGAGAGAGAGAGAGAGAGAGAATCTTCAATCTTCAATCTATTGGCTGCAATAGCCAGGGCTGGGCCAGCCTGAAGCCACAACCTGGAACTCTATCCAAGTGTCCCACGTGAGTGGCAGGGTCCCAAGCACTTGGGCCATCTTCCATGGTTTCAAAGATGCATTAGCAGGGAGCTGGATCAGAAGCAGAGCAACCAGGACTCAAACCAGTGTTCATATGGGATGCCTGCCCGCGTCACAGGTGGCAGCTTGACCTGCTGTGCCACAATGCCAGCCACTCTGGGAGCCAATGACTATTTTTCTTCCAAAACCATCAGCATTTTTTTTAATAGCAAATGTTCTAAGAAAAATAATTATCTCTGAAACTAAAGCAACCAAAATGCTGAACCTAGAGCTGTGATTTACCTGTGGCAAAGTGTAGATGGGTTCAGACAGGTTACAAATAAATAGTGACAACTTATCCGCCCGCCCCCGCCTCCCCCAGCCAGGGTTCTCGGGAGCAGGTGTGTAGCTGTCAAGGTGCCCCCGTCACACATGGGATGACCTGGATTCCACTGCCAGCTCTGGCTCCTGATGGAGCAGACCCCGGGAGGCAACAGTGATGGTTCAAGTAAGGGCTTCCTGCCACCCACGTGGGAGACCTGGACTGAGTCCCTGGCTTCAGTGAGCCGATGATAGGAAGCTTTCTTGTGCAGTTGCTCGCTCGCGCTCGCTCTCTCTCTCTCTCTCCCCCAAATAAATAAATAAACCATTTACACAAAGATGTAGAAGAGAAGAGAGATGGAGGATGTCAGAGAAATGATAATGGCTTGAATCAGGGAAATAGCAGTGCATTGAGAGAAGTGGATTCAGGGATTCAGGGTCGCTCTGGAGGCAAAGCCGCAGGACTAGACAACGGAGTAGATGTGGGAGCCGAGGGGGAAGCAGCATCCGTGTGCTCCAGTGACCTGTTTGCATCTCTGCCCCCCTCACCAGGGTGTCAGAGCCCTCACAGCATGGACTGCGCCATGTCCACTGCCATGGGACTGGACAGGTGCTTGTCTGTGGGACGAATGAGTTCTCGTGTCTGTCCCTAGAACTTACAAGGTGAAAACAAGAGGATGTCTCAGCAGAGAAGCCAGAGAGACGTTGCACCTGTAAATCCATGGGATACATCGGAAGATGGGAAAATTGGCCCATTGCTTGGGGACCTCAGGAATGCCTGCTGACCTTTCCCCTCCCACTGTCACTCAAGCAGGAGTGCCCGCCCCAGCTTGCTGTTGGGAACTGGCCTGGAGCTGGGAGGAGGAGCTATGAATGTCACCCCACAGCCAAGCCAACTTGTCCTGTGAGTCCCCAGGGTCTAGCTCACTACCTGTCCTGGAGTGGATACGCAATAAATATTTGCTGAAATTTCTATTTGCATAACATTTTAAAATCTTCCCCGAGGCCTCCAGAAAAGGTCCTATTGATTCATCTCTCCAGTGAGACAAGAGACTCAGAGAAGTTAAGAGATTCACTTAAAGTCATTATATCAAACAGATAATGCTTCCCGACAACCACCCCGGAAACTCAGTGACTGCAAATAGTAAGCACTTGTAAAAAATGTATTTGAGAGACAGAGCAACAGAGAGAGAGGGAGAGACAGAGAAAGTGAAATCTTCCATTGGCTGCCTCACTCTCTAAATGGTTACAACTACCAGGGCTGGGTAAGGCCAAAGCCAGGATCCTGGAACCCCATCCCGGTCTCCCACATGGGTAGCAGGGACCCAGGCACTTGGGCCGTCATCTGCTGCCTCCCCGGGTGCAGTAGCAGGGGGCTGGATCAGACGCAGGGCAGACAGACGCTCTGATACGGGATGCTGGCTTTGCAAGCAGCAGCTTCACCTGCTGTGCCGCAACTCTGACCCCAAAACAGTAAGCATGTATTCGTGGTCACAAATAACCATGGATCCTCTGCTCTCAGCTGGCTTCGCCTGTGCATGTAATAACTGAGGGTTGGGTTGGTGATTTTTCTGATCTTGGTTGGGGCTGTCTCGTATATTTGGAGGTCTGCTTACTCTAGGCAGCTCTTGGATGGCCTTCAGCAGAACACCGTGGTCTCTCATTCTCCCGCAGGTTAGCTAGGATATGTTTCCACTGTGGCAGGGTCCTGAGAAAGAATGGGCGGATGCAAAATCCTCTAAGCCAGGAACTGGCCAGAACCTCACTTCTGCCATAGTCATGTGGCCAAAGCAAATCACAAATCCAGGCCAGATGAAAGATGGGGAAACAGATGCCACTTGTTGATGGGAAGAAGAGTCAGTGCAGTGGATTAAGCCACCACCTGCAACGCCAGCATCTCACGTGAGCACCTGTTCAAGACATGGCTGCTCGACTCCTAACGCAGCTCCTGCGTCCAGTAAAAGAGCAGAAGATGGCCCAAGTGTGTGAGTTCTGTCCCCCGTGGGGAGATCGCGATGGAGTTTCAGGACCTTGGGTTTGAAGCCTGGCTCAGCCCTGGCCATTGCAGCCATTTGGGGAGTAAAGCAGCAGATGGAAGTGCTCGCTCGCTCGCTCTCTCTCTCTCTCTCGATCTCTCTGTAACTCTGCCTTTCAAATAAATAAAATAAATCTTAAAAAAAAAGATCTTCAGTTACATCACAGAAGAGTAGAGATTTGCGGCCATTAGTCATTGCCAGTTCTGAGCCGGCCTTTGAGACCTGCATCCGTGTCGACAGGCATCTGCGTAAATCAGGTCTCACTCTTACAGGGAAGCAGTGAGAGTGGAATTTCCAAGGCCCCGAGAAATGAAGACCAGGGGGGCCATGGCGAGCTGGGTGGGAGGCAGAGGGATAAGGGAACGATGACAGTGGGTGAGCAGATGTCACACACTGAGTAAGGGTGGAGGAGATGCCAATTAGGAGGGAAAAAAAGAGAACAAAGCCACAGAGAAGGAGGTCCCTAGGTAACACCAACGTACACCCTACACTCTGAACTCCACGCTTGCTGAGGGCCCCGAGGGTGTCTTCTGCAGCCCCCAGTCCCTCTCTCTGTGACGTTTCCGGTCTTGGCTTCCCAGGAGCTCTTTCGCATCCTGGCTCCCACACGTACTTCTCACACGAGCGCTGCTCCTGCTTGCCACCCTAGGAGCCGGACTAAGTGACGTCCCAGTTTATAAAGTGCAGAGAAAACATGGTGCTTTTAGCACCCTGCCCTGGCTCTTGATCTGAATCAAAGGCATTTAATAGTGGTAATGGTGTGCATTTTGAGTCATGGGTTGTGTACACAGTGGTATATAGACTAAGCGTCTCCCAACTTTTTTATTTTTTGAAACAAAAAGGGGTGAAACTAATAACTGAGTCGAAACAATCAGGTTGAAGATGGTGCCCATAGAAGACATCACTAATGGATCCCACCACCCTTTCCATTCGAGCCCAGAGTTGGTCTCCAGGACCTTCTCAGCCCAGAACTCCAGGAGACTACCACGATGGGTTAGAACTGCTACGTAGGATTTCACTTATTTGTCGTCTGGAAATTAGGAAACTCAAAAGGGAACTTTAATATCATATTAACTCAAAGGGAGGGCTGGAGAAGAGATGAGCAGAGGGAACATACCCTTCCCGGTCCCTTTGTGACTGAAGCTGAATCTTAATCCATGAACTTGAGCAGATGGAGAAATCGTTGTTGGCCTCGGATACTTCCTGACTGCTCTCGGGAGTCCTTTCTGCGTCTCATGACTCTTGGTCCAGGATCCCCGCACCCACAGCCTGCAGCCCAGAACCTCATTTAGAAGTTCAGCCCTGATTCTTCATTGCTCCCCACCATTTCAGACTTGAGACCTATCCCCAAAGCCCTAGAATTGTTTAGCGTCACGGATTCATACGCTGGTCCCTAGCGTGCATGCAGACATAGTTAGGGCTTCCAAATTGTACCTTGTGAACCATTCAGAGAAAACGCAAGTCTTCCCTTCCCCACCACACACGTATAACAGCTTCCCTACACCCTGCAGCCAGTGAGCGGCCGTTAATGAGAGTCCCTGGTCTGCTCCCTAAGAACAAACATCTGGCCCCGTGTCCTTAACTCAGAACCAATAAACACAGCTACATCCCCAGAGCACAGGTCAGTGCTATGGGCTGAAGGAAGCTGGTTCAAGTTCATTGCGTTTTATCCTCTTGGATGCGAGCTGGAGGCTCGGCCTGTCTGTTTCTGGTATCTCCGTGTGCCTTAGACACCTCTAGTTAGCGGTGATTCTCGGGCAGGTTTCTTCTCTGCTTTCTTGCACTGCTCCCGACTGAGGGTAAAAGGTCTTTTTCCTTCCTTTCCTTGTGGCAAAGGCTGCCTCTGAGAGTCCCACATGGAGAAAAGGGGAAAAAAAAGGAACTGAACCAGAGGACCACGTTTTCACATTTAAGCAACAGAATATTACGAACCCTTGACCTTGTATGCCCCAGAGGCTTGCATAGAACTGTGTTTTCCAGGACGCTTTCCCAGGTGACAAACGCTGTGCTCAGTTTTCTGGCCAGGCCAGGAGGGCAACATAGTGTAGTTGAAAGTCGCTGGCTTGGGAAGTCGGCTGTGGGTTCAAATCCCAGCTCTGCACGTGATTGGCCACAGGGTCATGAACCAGTCAGTGGCGCTTTCCAGATCTTAGTCTTGCCATCTGTGGCATGGGACCTAAGGCTCACCAGATCCATTTTGCACTGTTGTTGGGATCAGACGCACATGAGGGGACAGACGCACATGAGGAATGTAGGCGTGGACCAATAAAAGGTAACCAATGTTGTTTGATGCTGGTTGTTGTGAGAGAGAGCCCCTTGAAAATCCCCAGGGGTGGCAACCACGACCCTGAGCTTTTTAAATTTTTTACAGGCAGAGTTAGAGAGAGAGAGAGAAAGGTCTTCCTTTTCCATTGGTTCACCCCCCAAATGGCCCTACGGCCAAAGCCAGGAGGCAGGTGCTTCCTCCTGGTCTCAGTTAACAGACTTCAACAAGTTCATGGACAATTGAAATTTAAAGAAAAGCTTATTTTGGTGCAAAAATGCTTTGAAATCCATATATAGGCTTTTCATAAAATGCGTTTTCCATGAACTTGCTCCTGGCAGTAGAGGCGGGGCCAGTGGTGGAACTTTTGGCTCCTTGGCGGGGGGCGGGGGCGGGGTTTTATCTGCTGGTACTTCCTTTCTGACCGTAGCTGACCTGGGCTCTCCCAGTGGTGACAGAGGGACATGAAGGGAGCAGACTCTGATCTGGGTATCCTCTTCTTCCTCCCAGCTCTGGGAAAGTTACATACTTATCTAATTTAGTGTGTGTATGTGTGTGTGTGGGGGGGGGGTGGTCTGTTTCTCTCTCTCTCTCTCTCTCTCTCTCACACACACACACACACACACACACACACACACACAAACTCTTCCAGCGTTTCAGTACCGTTGTGATAACACTGACCTCTGCTCTTCTAAATCGTGAACAGAGGGAGCTAATGGATCCAGTGAATCTTGGCCCTAAAGGAAAACAGGTCATCGGGGCTGGCGCCGTGGCACAGCAGGTTAACACCCTGGCCTGAAGTGCTGGTATCCCATATGCGCACCGTTTCTAGTCCCAGCTGCTCCTCTTCCGATCCAGCTCTCTGCTATGGCCCAGGAAAGCAGTAGAAGATGGCCCAAGTCCTTGGGCCCCTATACCCGCGTGAGAGACCCAGAAGAAGCTCCTGGCTCCTGGCTTTGGATCAGCTCAGCTCCAGCCATTGAGGCCAACTGGGGAGTGAACCAACAGATGGAAGACCTCCCTCTCTCTCTGCCTCTCCTCTGTGAAACTCTGACTTTCAAATAAATCTTTAAAAAAGAAAGAAAACAGGTCATCGTGCCCTGAGTTTCTCAGTGTTTGTTAAGCCAGGTACCTATGCTATAAACTATACGGTGAGAAAAATGTTCTGTAGTCATGTATGCTTGGGACGTGCTGTGAACTGCCTGTCTCAGAGATTCCCGGCACACATAAGTATTTTACTCTTTTAAAAATCTTTATTTGGAAGGCAGAAATAGAGGAAGAGAGAGACAAGGACACAGATCTCCCACACACTAGTTAATTTGCCAGATGCATACAATAGCCAGGGCTGGGCCAGGCCAAAGCCAGGAGCCAGGAACCCAATCGGGCTCTCCCACGTGGGTGACAGGAACCCAGGTACTTGTGTCATCACTGCTGCCTCTTGGAGTTGACACTAGCAGGAAGTTAGAATCAGGAACTGAGCCGCGGTTCAAAGAACTCGATGTGTAGTGTATGCTGCTAATTTCTGTGATATAAATACCCCCCACCATAGTCACTTCCCAGCTGACAACATGATAGCACACTGGGCATGGAGTTGGGGAGAAATTTGCACAGTTGGCTCAGCATCCTACTGAATCCACTCCTCACTGCCAGCTGGACGGTGACGAATCCAGCTCCAGAAGCCCCTCGCTCCTGCACCAGCTGTTGCAGGAATCAACGGAGACGGAGAC
The DNA here is from genome assembly GCA_949820135.1 of Sylvilagus floridanus. Classification (NCBI taxonomy): domain Eukaryota; kingdom Metazoa; phylum Chordata; class Mammalia; order Lagomorpha; family Leporidae; genus Sylvilagus; species Sylvilagus floridanus. The sequence goes on along the minus strand of OX463233.1, from coordinate 168,276,676 downwards.
GGGCATGCTCACTGGGAAGGGCGGCACCTGTGAGTTAGTAGGGGAAGCGAGACTGGGCAGAGGGAGGAGTTAATTTGAGAAGCAGTCCGAATCCCACAGCAGGCTCCCGAGCTGGGTGATCCTGCAGAGAGGTCCTGATTTGAGGCAAGAGGATGATTGCCTGGTGCCGGTGCAGCAACCAGTCCTGGGATGCAGGCGTCCCCCAGGGAGAAGCCTCCCCTTTATTGGGGGAGCTCCCTGTGTGGGGGGAGCACCTGCAGAAGAGCTCAGCCGTGAGCCCTCCTCTGTCAGCAGCAGCTGGGGAGATGAAGGCTTCCCCCCGGAAGGGAGAATCAGGATGGCACAGTCCAGGATCCCCTGGAACGTGGGTCCGGGACCGCACGCATGGGGAGGAGGAGCCGAGGGGTCCTGATAAACGACCTACGTTATTCGACAAGTTTTTCCCTCGCACACAGCAGTGACGTGGTAGCCAGTGGAAGTCACCTTGGGAATTGATGACCTAACGGAGGACCTTCAGGGCCCAAGTGAGGAGGCCAAGACAAGAGAGAGAAAGAGAGAGAGAGAGAGAGAGAGAGAGAGAGAGAGAGAGAGAGAGAGAGGAGCTGCCTTGCCCGAGATCACACAGCCGCTGGTAGCAAAGCTGGGATTGGCGAGCTCCCCCAGGCCTGTGGTCCACATTCCACTCCTTCCTTCATGGGTTTAGTGTTTGGAAAGGCATCAGTCTCCTACACTGGACTAAAGGTTCCCTAAGAACAGGGGCCATGTCTGTTTTTGATGGCTCATGTTACGCCAGCCTAGCGCAGTGCCTGGGAGGTACTCAGGGTATAACAAGTGCTTGTTGATGAATGAATGAATGAATGAATGAATGAAAGCTTCAGAATTCCTTTTGACTCTTTTAGAAATCAGTATGAGAGTAGAGGAGGGACAGAGTGATAGATGCATCACTTTAAAGACCAGGTGTCCGGACTAAGTCACAAGGGAAGTTGGCTTAGTACGACAACGCGCACAGACCGGGCTTCTGCCTCCTGAGTTCCCTGCAGGCTTGGAACCAGACTGCATGAGTTCAAACCCAAGCGACACCACTTAATTGTGCCCAATTTCTGTGACCCTCCAAGCGGGGATTGCAAAAATGCCTTCTCCCTCTCCCAGGGCTGTTGTGAGGATCAAATGAATTAATACATACAAAGCACTTGGAACAACACCTGACACACGTTAAGTCCTCAGTAAACGGCAGTCGTATGGTTTACCTCATCCATGTTCCCCGAGTGACTGTAACTGTTTTACAGTACGATTGTGACTGCCTGAGTCCAGCACAGGGCCACAGGCCACAGGCCAGGCTCAGCGTCATATCCAGCCTGTTGTACCAGGTTTTGACAACAGCTAGGGCAAATATGATATGGAAGAGAAAAAAGTCAGGACGTTCCTCCCTAAGGGAGCTGGGCAGGTGTAGCTGTTAGGGCTCATTTGGTTAACCCTCCACCTGCGATGGGTGCCGGGTTCTAGTCCTGGTTGCTCCTCTTCCAGTCCAGCTCTCTGCTGTGGCCCCAGAAGGCAGTGGAGGATGGCCCAGGTGCTTGGGCCCTGCACCTGCATGAGAGACCAGGAGGAGGCACCTGGCTCCTGGCTTCAGATCAGCCCAGCGCGCCGGCCATGGCGGCCATTTAGGGAGTGAACCAACGGAAGGAAGACCTTTCTCTCTGTCTCTCTCTGACGGTCTAACTCTGCCTGTCTGATGGAAAAAAAAAAAAAAAGGCTGAACAAGAAAGGCCTACGTGGGGTGGGCGTTTAGCACCACGGTTAAGACCCCCGTGTCCCACTGCAGAGCGCAGTGCCTGGGTTCAGTCCCCGGCTCCAGCCTCCCGCTAATGCAGACATGGAGAGGCAGCAGTGGCAGCCCCAGTGACCCTGCCCTGGCCCCACCTGGGAGACCTGGATGGAGTTCCCAGCCCCAGGCTTGGGCTGTTGCAGGATTTGGGGGCTGAAGCAGAGACGGAAGTTCACTCTCTCTCGCTCTCTCCCCTTTGCAAAGAAATGAAGAAACCTTGTTAAAAAGAGATCCATCCAGACCTCCTTCCTCCACACCCACGACCTCATCATACAAACCCAGACCGTGAGGACCATTTCTTTGGGCTACAATTTTGTGTTTCCTCTTGTCTTTCTTCACTTAACCCCATGTGCCGGCACCTGGTGTGCCCCTGAAGGAGCTCCCTGCTCACCTCCCCCCAACTGTCCAGTAAACCGCAGGTTTGCCAGGTGGGAGGAGTGCCTCCCTGCCATTCTTCTCACAACCACAAGGTGTCTCCATAGAGGTCGGGGATTCCAGGGTCTCCCAGGCCATGCCAGCCACAGCATCCCCGCTGTCAAAACCCATGTTGCTGGGGTGGGTGCCCTGCTTCCCCCGGGCTCCAGGGTGCACTTCCCCTCTCAGTCTGAGAGCGGCTGCCCTGCCGTCTAACCAGAGAGGTTTTCTGGTCCTTTTGCTGACACCCTTGTGGGAAGAGCAGTCTGTGTCTGCATTTCCTAATGAGATGCCCAGCTAGTTCCATAGAGCACTTTAGTCAGTGCGTGACGAGGTGAACAGAAAGGACTCCCCGCAGTCAGACGACCCCCGTCCTCCCCACGGCGCTGTCCACCCCACCCCGGGGTTGGGAGGATGCCTCAGCAACTTGCCTGAACTTGATCTCCCCCAGATTCCCCATGAAAACAAGAACTAAGCCGGCAAGAACGCCCAAAGGGGCACTTTCCTGCCCTGAGCCACACAACGCAGGACAGGCAAATCAAGCAGCCCCAGGAACGCCAGGAGTGACGATGCTCCAGCGGCCCCCGTAGGCTGCGGCTGCCACAGATGGTTTCAGGGGGTTGGGCAGTTATGTCCTCCTGTCTTCTCTGCAGGCCCAGGGGTCCTGTTGGAAGAGGGAGCACGGCCCAGCCTTTCGGCACGTCTGAGTGTATGTTTAGCTTTAGGACCCGTTCAGGGTCAGCCTAGCTCCAAACGAACAGGTGCTTGTCAGCAGAACGGGAATACAAAGTTAGGGAAACCGATTAGAACTGCGTTCCACAAGACAGCCTTTGAGTCAGAAAAGCTCACACAGGCTTTCATTAGATAAAGCCAGACCCACGCGGTGAGTTAACACAGAAACCTGTCATCATCCCTGCCCGAGACAGCTTCCAATGCACATTCACCAGAAGCAACCCCCAGATGCCGGGGACTTGGAATAAGTGTCAACTGTTAGCCCAGCCCAGGGGTGGACGGGAGCGGGGGTCATAGGAGGAGGCAGGTGTACCAAGGCAGAGGGCCCCCTGCACAGTTCTGGGGGTGTCGCTCACAGTGTAGGCTTGAGGGTGAACGAGGCTACCCAGTGCAAAGTGTGGTGTCCGTGGTGGCCCGGGGTTGTGCACCGAGTACCCTCTATGGCTCTGAGCCCAAGGGGCTGTCCTTTCTGGTCACAGCACGTCCACCTGCCTCTGGGGAATCCTCTTCCCCCTAGTTCCATGCTTCGGGTTTGAATGGGTGTGACCAAGAGGCAGGATGGAGCCTGTGACCCAAGGCAACCCCAGGGGACAGTACATCCCCCAAGCAATGGGCACGTGAGCCCAGGCTGACCCCCGAGACCCTGGGGGCCGAAGTAAGGGTGCGTGTGGAAACTGGGGTAGAATAAGCTGAGGGCAGGAGCAAGTGATGAACTGAAGTCCGTGCCCCTAACGAGTGACCGTGAATTTCAGGAGATAAAAACAGGAGCTTCAAGAGACGAGCCAGGGGCGCAGGGGCCGGGAGAGGCGAACCCCATGAGGTTCTGAATGAGAGTGTCTGTGTGCTGATTCCCCGGACACAGCTTCCAGAGGGAACTGCGTGCCGTGTGTTGGGGCTCACTGACTGTGAGCCTTCTTCGAGTTTCTTTTTCCCGTTGGAAGTGTTTGGTCTAGAAAAGGCGCTAGGAGATGACCTGATGCAAGGCTGCGGAGAGGGGCAGGTGTCTGGTGCGATGGGTAAGATGCCAGTGGGGACGCCTGCATCCCGTTTGGGAGTTCCTGGCTCGAGTCCAGGCTCCACCTCTGTTTGTACCTTCCTGCTGATGCATAGACACCGGGAGGCAGCAGGTGTGGCTCAGAGCCCTGGACCCCGCTGTGCCAGTGGGGGTCCCACATTGACTTCCCTGTTCCTGGCATCTGTGTGGCCCAGCCCTGGCTGTTGTAGGCATTTGGAGAGTGAACAAGCAGATGGAATGTCCCTCTCTCTCACCACCCCAGGCGATCTTGTGCCTTATCCTGCTGTCTGCTGTCTCTGCTGAAATCGTAAGACAGGACTGGTCTGGAACCTGCCCACGTGCACTGAAGGAAGTGTCCCCCGCACGCAGCCCTACGAGGAGTGCTCCTTCCCATGCAGTCCTTAACCACGCCTGGTCATAGTGGGCACTCCAGGATGGGCCCACCTCACAACCGCAGGCCGGCTGCCGACCGCCTGCCCTCATACCAAGCCTCTGTCTCCCTACACTGACAGGCAGGAGAAGCAGGTGCCTCCAGAGTCTTCCGTAGTTAGACTCACAGAGGCAGAACAGGAGCATGGTTGCCGGGAGATGGGTTTGCAGGTAACCCCAGCAGAGACAGCAGGAGCTGCATTTGTCCAGAGGTACAAAGGCTCCGTCATGCGAGATGAATTATGTTCTGCAGATCTAACATACAGCGTGGTGACCACGGGCAGCCATGCTGTCACGTATACTGGGAACCTTAGCGAGTAGATGCTAAAAAAAAAGTGTGTAAGGTGATAGGTATGTTCGATATCATTTTGGACAGTCAGAGTGGACAGTGAGAGAGAGAGACAGAAAGAAAGGTCTTCCTTTTCCGTGGTCTCCCATGCGGGTGCAGGGCTCAAGGACTTGGGCCATCTTCCACTGCACTCCTGGGCTACAGCAGAGAGCTGGACTGGAAGAGGGGCAACCGGGACAGAATCCAGTGCCCCGACTGGGACTAGAACCTGGGGTGCCAGCGCCACAGGCGGAGGATTAGCCTAGTGAGTCGCGGCGCCGGCTCAATATCTTGATTGTGGTGATCACTGCGCAACATATATACACATACAAACCATCCAGTTGTGCACCTTACACATCTACAATTTTTAAAAAAAGACTGTGCTTCCAGGATTCTGACAGACCCGAGCCCTCTTCTCGTTGTGTGATTTGAGGCAAGTGGCTTCGTGGCTGTGAGCCTGGTCCTCCCCACATCCTTGAAGCGAGAACAGCTCCTGCCATGTCAGGCTGTGGTAGGGATTCAGCGAGACAGCGGAAGCGAGGCACAGGGCCCTGCGGGACCCTTGGAACGAGCTCTCCACGGCCTGACTGTCGCCGCGATGATTTTCCAAGCCCGAGCCCTCTGTCCTCAAGGACACTTGGCTTCTGCAAGGCCCCTCGCAAGCCGTAACGTGCTGCTGATAGGATGGGGTAAAGAGACAGGCTCAGGATGGGGAGAGGAGAGAGGAGAGCGGAAGAGGCGCATTAGGCTCCTTAACAAGGCAGCCTTGGCCCTGCCCCCTCTCCAGCGAGGTTCGGGAATCACGGTTGCCTAGAAACCAGAGCCGTGGAGGGCTGCGGATGCCTTCCGGAACTCACCCTAATTGGGATGCAGATAGAAGAGTTTGTTGACACTTGGCAGGGTTTTATTTCTTCCTCCAGAAGAGATGCAGCACTCTTAAACATGTACAGATGCTGACTCGCAGGAATGAAAGAGGAGCCCTGACCCAGGGTACCTGCTAACCCTATGGAAGCTGGGGGCCGGGAGGGCACAGGCAGCCTTGGTCAGGTTCCTCCAACAAAATGACCATTTTAAATCGCAGCCGCTACGCTTGCATTTCAGGACGTTGCTGGGGTCCAGGGCTGACTCCAGGGCAGGATGCCCTGTGTATGAGGGTGTGTGCACACAGCATGCATGAGAACAGGGAAGTCACAAAAGCTTGCAAAGCCCAGGAGATTCCGCCGTCAATCAAAGCCCTACACGCGCGTGCTGTGTAACCTGATTTTCAGAGCTGGATCCGTGCTCCCTTTGGGGGTGTAAACACCACCGGGAGTCACGTAACCCAAGGTAGGTCGGAGACCGCTTGCAAGATGGAGAAATAACGTTCCTGAGAGGCACAGAGGCAGCCTGTTTGATTTGCTCACCTCCTCCTCCGGAATACGGCTCAGGTTCCCCGGTGGAAAAGGCACCTGGTTCAAAGGTATCCATTTAGCTCTACAGTGTTTGGATCATCCAGCTTCTTCAAACACGCTGTTGTCGCCTGAACCCGTCCAAAGAGAATGCAGCTGCACCATGGTGCTGGAAGGTGGTGTCCCTCTTGCAGAGAGAGAGAGAGAGAGATCTGCATTCAGTTAGGATTTTTAAATCTAAGAATTGCAAACAGTTTGATTGTTCATGCAATAACATTTTAGGGGTCCTCCCTTTGTGCCAGTCATGATGCCAGGTTCTAAACACACAGAAAAGATTCAGAGATGGTCTTCACCCCCTCTGACAAGGAGCTGAGGCCAGTCATGGGGGTGGGAGGGAGGGCTCGGCCAGACCCGTCAATCAGCAGTTCATGGAAGCACTGACTAGGGGTGCCCAGCCCCGACGGGACACACAGAGCTGCCTTCCTGCAGAGGTAAGGGGCTGAGGCTCCTCTCTGAGGAAGTTTTGGAGGATGAGAGAAGTTAGCCAGGCACAGGGGCACATTCTAGACAGGGCGTGAGCTGAGGAAGTGCACAGTTGCGAAGCAGAGTCGTTGGCATTGCTGGAGCATGCCCACTCTCACAGAGCCCTGTTGGCTGCGCTGCAGGGTCTGGAGGTGCCCTACGGTACAGGAGAGGGCCAGAGCAGGGACAGAGGTCTGAGGCAGGTTGGCGAGTTACGAGAGAGTGGCAGGTGTCCAGGGGAGAGGTGACAGCTTGATGTTAGCGCCTGGATGGGAACCAGTGGGTAGAGCCCCGAGAGAGAGCAAGGCCAGGCCACACAGAGGGAGAGGAGTCACTGACGGACTTCAAAGAGCTAAGTGACGCATTGGTCACCAGAGGCACCTCTTCTCATTCAGGAAGAGACCTCGGGTGCAAGGTGGGAGACCAGAGGATCACGGGAGCATAAGCATGTTGGTCATTGCACTGCCAAGATTTTGGAACTCCATCCCTGCAGCTAAACATGTCTGCTCTTCAGTTCCTTGGGTGGCACCTAGCACCCTAGCACCCTAATACCTAGTACCTAGTACCTAAGAGAGCGACACTGGGCTGGGCATCCTGAGCCCCGCCCCCACCATCACTGCCCTGAAGGCTCAGTCTGGCTTCTGATTGAGGACTGACATCACAGCAGTGGTTCCCAAGGGCAAGTCACACCCGCCCCAGTGGAGGGCTTCGGCTCCCAGGTACCAGTGAAAGCGCAGAGTCTTTGAAGGCCAGGGCCAACATTTGTGCCTCCTTTGTCGACCTTGCACAGGGCCTCGTGCACTGTTGGTATCCAGTAGACACATTGGGTAGGGAGGCACTGAACGAATTACCTTGGAAAATCAGGCAGCATATATGGAAATAGGGTTGGCAAGTTGTGAAGAGATTTAGATTAGATACTGACAGTAAATGCACGACTCGCGAGACACACCGGGCTCTTAATTGTCGAGATGGATAAGAAGAGAATCGACCTCCAATAGGAGGTCAAATAATAAGCCTAATCTTTATCCACGAAATCAGCTAGCCGCTTTCTAAGTTGGTGATCAAAAATAATATTAAGTCCCCAATTATGTGCCAAAGGAAGGGGGAGAAAGGGTGGAAGTAATGAGAACAATATGGTGTCTGCCTCCAGGGAACTTAATTTCTACAGATCCGTTTAGCCAAAACTCTGAGGCTGCTTTGCATAGAGATATAGCCTGTTTTGCATCTTAATTTCACTCGTCAGCGTACGTACTCATTTCATCTATGTATGTATCCTCTTCTCCTCGTGGCCCTGGTAATTAGCAATAATATAATTCGGTGGCAAGGACCAATCCTTCCTCTTTACAAAGCCGTTTTGAACATCCAGTTTAGAATTGTACTTTGTGTTTGCACGACACGGCTCGATAGGCTAATCCTCCGCCTGCGGTGCCAGCACCCCAGGTTCTAGTCCTGGTCAGGGCGCCAGATTCTGTCCCGGTTGCCCCTCTTCCAGGCCAGCTCTCTGCTGTGGCCCGGAGTGCAGTGGAGGATGGCCCAGGTGCTTGGGCCCTGCACCCCATGGGAGACCAGGAGAAGCACCTGGCTCCTGGCTTTGGATCAGCGCGGTGCGCCGGCCATTGGAGGGTGAACCAACGGCAAAGGAAGACCTTTCTCTCTGTCTCTCTCTCTCACTGTCCACTCTGTCAAAAAAAAAAATTAAACTCTTGCAAACTGCTTTCACGTCTATTTCCTCGTCTGCGTCAATCACAGCCAATCAGGTCAAAGGAGAAGCTTCCCGAAACACAGCTGAGACAGGCCCAGGCTCGAGCCCCTGTCCAGCGGGAGTGGGGGTGGGGAGGGGGAGGCAGGGATCCTGGCGGCGGCAGAGGTGCTGGTGATAATGGTCATTCACTCCTACTTGATGGAACAGAGTGGCTAATTATTCTGCCCGTATCACACAGAAAACCGCCAGTAGACTTGGAATCAGAACCTGGCTTTGTAACAGACGTCAGTGCACACGCCGCCTGTCTCCCAGTGATCCCACGGGTGTCTCCCTCTGCCACGTCTGCCCGCAGGGGTGGGCGCCCCTCAGCTTCTCCCTCCCGCCTTCCCCTGTTCCTTTTCTCCACTCTCTTTCTCTCCCTCTTCATTTTCGTTAGTGAAGATCTGAGAGACAGACTGAATTCTTAACCATCCAGAGAAGAAAACCACTTAACATAATTAGGAGGTTTTTGCATACAACTTCTCATTCAGGAGAGCAGAGGTTAATTCCCTGGCCCTTTAGCTTAATACGTCTCATCGCCTACATGATAGCCCAGCGTTTATCCTGCTACCACTATGCACAGTGCATTCCCAGACCTTTGTGAATTGCTTCATAATGCAATTTACTAAATCCCAAAATAATCGCGGTCTAATTAGATGCCTCTTGCCATCGCCCACAGAGGAGAAAACCTCCTAGGCTTGCCCTTCGAACCATGTGCCACTTGCCAGGCGCCCACGGGGCTCACAGCCAAACCACCATTCCAGCTGTGCACCGAGCAAGGAAGTTGTTTGTGCTAGCTGTCGTTCATGGTGATGGTGATGGTGGTGACGAGAAGAGGAAGAAAACAACGAAGATGGACGCGGTTTAACCTCCCGTGTTCTAGGCCCTGTGCTAAGTGCCTCTCACATATGTTTTTTTTTTTTTTTTTAATTTTTGACAGGCAGAGTGGACAGTGAGGGAGACAGAGAGAAAGGTCTTCCTTTGCCGTTGGTTCACCCTCCAATGGCCGCCGCGGCTGGTGCACCACGCTGATCCGAAGGCAGGAGCCAGGTGCTTCTCCTGGTCCCCCATGGGGTGCAGGGCCCAAGCACTTGGGCCATCCTCCACTGCACTCCCGGGCCACAGCAGAGAGCTGGCCTGGAAGAGGGGCAACCGGGACAGAATCCGGCGCCCCTACCGGGACTGGAACCCTGTGTGCTGGTGCCACAGGCTGAGGATTAGCCTGTTGAGCCGTGGCGCTAGCCTCACGGTTTCAACAGCATCATTAGGCTAGGTGACCATTTATACGGATTTTACAGATAAGGAAGGTGCACCTCCAGGAAGTCAGACACTCCAGGCCACTCACTCGCTGAGCGACAAGGAAATGATGGCCGGTTAAAACCAGAACAGACCATGATTGCCAAAACCATGCATTGCCCTCAGGCAGCGCTTTGAGATCCGGCTGCGCAGGCTTTAACGCCAGCCCCGGTTCCTGACCCTGTAGTCAGAGCTTTGAGCCTTAGTTCCCTCGATGGCCGGATGGGATGTGGCGGGGGTCCAGTGAGATCACGCACGTGAAGTGCTGAGCTCAACTGTGGCGGCTCCGCACCTGCCATCGCGCCCTCCCACGGAGCCCATTTCCCGCCCACTGTGCCCCCTCCCCGGCCCGCGCAGCCCTCATTCCTCACCTGCTCAGCTCCTCCTGCCACCCAGTTGCCAACTGTCTGTCCCAAGCACCCTCACTGGGGACCCCTCCACTGCTAAGGCTCGTGGAAGACTTTCTTGCTACTCCATTTCGGGTTCTGTTCCCACGTACCTCTCCAAGCATCTTTTCCTAATCCGTGTGTAGAGCCAGCTTCTCGCTACCTTGCCTAAAATCCTGAGAGGAGCTGACTGCGAAAGGCGAAGGTTGATTCTCACCCACGGTTTTATAGGCTCACAGTCCAAGATTGGACAGTTGGCCTGGCCTCTGATGAGGGTGTTGGATGGTGGATCATGTGCGTGGGGGTTGGGGATCGCCTGGTGATTTTAAGATGCGGGGGGGGGGGGGGAGGGAGAGAGAACTCAGCTTATATAAGCAATCCTCTTGCAAGAACTACCTCCCAAGGGAATGCCAAAATGACCTAAGAACCCTAGACTCACTGTCCAGACGTCTGTTTCAAACCTCCAACCTTATCCCATCAACCATTGATGTTAATCTATTGACTGTTAATAAGCGACTTTGAGGCTCAAACATCTGCGTTGAGTTAGGGGGCCAAGTCACATTCAAGCTATAGCACCAGGGCCCGTGATTCAGCCAAGGATGATGGCGTTTTCAATGTGTGCATCCTGACAGCTTGGGCAAGGGGGCGGGGAGGCCGACTGAGGATTGTCGCTAGGAACTGTGTTCTGTTGCACAGTGACAGAGCCCTGGAGTCACGAGATAAAGAGTCGCCTCCCTCAAATAAAGAGGGAGGTGGCCGGTACTGCTACGATAGTTCCATGGTCATCCAGCACCCAGAGTCCTTCCACGTTTTAATCCACAACCCTTAGTGCTTTTTTTTGTTCCATCCATAAGAACTCCCCATGATCATAAAAAAGGCTGCCGGATGCACAATCCCATAGGCAATTAGCACAGGGTTCAGGAAACAAAGAAGGAAGACGGGGAGCAGGTGCCAAAGGGCCTACACCACCCAGTTGCGTCAACTTCGTTCAAAGACTTTTCCTAGAAACTTCTCCCAACCGCTTCCACTCGGCCCTCATCAGCCCTCTAACCTACCTTCAGGGGCACCTGCCGGGGTGGGGGAGTATATATTTTGTTGTTATTTTGTTGAGTTTTTCATGTAGGCATATTGATGCTCAAGATAATGTGGCCTGTTACGGAGAAAGCAAAAGAAATGGATCTTTGTTGGGACCTGGAAATTTCTCCCATTGGGCGTGAAGGGGAGAGGAAGGAAAGGAAACCCAACGCATGCCAGCTGCTGCTCTTAGCCAGGCTTTGTCTTCAAGGAGCTGACAGTCTAGCAGGAACGGCAGGCGGGTAGATAGGCAGCAGCCACAGAGTGTGATGAGGGTGATAGCGGGGAGTACACAAGCAGGCACGGGGAGCTGTGGGTGCATTCGGTTTCACCCAGAGCTGGGGGGAATGGGAGGAGGGAGGAGTACAGGCAGTCGACAGTCGGCAGCTTTTCCTAACCCCTGAAGGAGGACTAGAAATCAGCAGAGTGGCAATGGTGCGGCAGGGACAGAGCAAGGCACCTGCGACTTCCCGAGGTAGAGGAGCAGAGCCGTGGCTGGGCTAGTGGTTCAAGGCCGAGCCCAGATCCTAGAGATCTGCTGCTCTGAGGAGGAGGAGTCTGGACTTCCTCCCGGGAACACTGGGAAGCAGGTGGAGGACTGGGGTGGGAGGAGGGGGGCGTGAGGAGCAGAGTGATGAGGTTTGCGTTTCAGAAAGAGCCTGGTGGAAGGAGAAAGACCAAGAGTAAAGGAAATAACAAGCGATGGTTCCGGGCTAGGGAAGAAGGTGGGGCGACCTTTACCAAGTAGAATCGACATCGCTTCATGGTCCCTCCGTTTGGAAATGAAGGAGAGTAAAGAAACCACAAGTAATATCTCCATTTCACAGCGGAAGCAAATTGGTTTATGCGAGATCTCTGAATGTCACGCCTTGGTCAAAGAAACATTCTACATCGTGCTTTTGTTCCAGCTCAAACAGTGGTCGGCGGACAGTGGGCGCCGCTGGCCCACAGGCACCTGGCTAGGAAATGCTATGCCGATGTTGCAAGGGAGAAGCAGCCAAAGCAAACTCCTCTCCGTTCAGAGTCAAGTTTCATCTTAGGACCAACAGGAGCCCTTCAAAGAGTTCTTCTCTTTGGGCTGAGCCACCCAGACGGGAGAGAAATCAGTCTGACACCTGACTGGACAAACTCCCCCATGGCTGGGCATCATGATTAGCAACCGCTGGGCTGTGATTCAGCCAGAACACGGTTGCAGGAAGCACTTAGAATATGTTTGCAATCAATTTGCTGTATACACAATATGCTACCCGTGCAATCTTCCGTGTATGTAGTTGACCTTTATCTCTGGCAATCTTGTCCTATAAAGAAGAGTGAAATCCTCCATTGCAAATCATTAGCGCTCAGGAAATGGCTTTAATTTGCATGCTGACAGAGATATTAACTCGGGGGACGGGGGTGGGTGGGAAATAATACAACACGTCCTTTTGTCTGAGAGGCAGTTCAGAAATCTGTGTTGTGACTACTGTTGACTGAAGTTCAATTACTGTAATAAATGTATTCCAAATTTCATCTCAATTGCATTTGCATTTTAATGAATGATTCTCACCTTCTTGTCAGTTTGGCAGCCAGGCTGGATTTATTAAGTTATTGTATAAACAGGGCATTCTAATGCAGGAATTTAAATGCAAAATATTTGCTCGGCGCGTTTGAACTGGGGCTGCGAGTTATTAATTTGCCCACCCCGGAGGATCTGAGGATGAAGACTCAGTTCCCTCCATCCCATCGTCCTGCTCAGCTCTCTCTCTCCCGCCTCTGGAATCCACACGTCTGGGTGGGCTGACACAGCAGGGCTCGAAGCAGCCGGGCTGAAGCGGGCTGGCCAAGCCACCAGCCTTCCGCACGCTGGGAATAAGCCGGTTTATTTTGCTATTATTTGAAGACAGTAAAATTTGTTAAGTGGAAATTTCCCATGTAGGCAATTCCCTTCTGCGAATGAGCAGGACATCCCCGAAATGGGCTCGCCAGGAGTGTGTGTTTGTCTTAATGTCATTCTGCCTTCCCCGTCCAAGCACACTCAGCTTTTATAGTCCCATATTTCTTGTAAGCAGAGACCAAAAAAAAGTGAAAGCCAGCTGGATGGAGAGCCAGAATGCTATTACAAGTTCTGAGGGTTTTTTTTTTCCCAAAGTACATCTGGGCTGTTGGCTTTTAATGAAGTTTTTTGGGGTGCTTTGCTGTAGGTCATGCCATGCGCCCCACACCCCATAATAGAAAGGTTGGCCATGAGTTCCTCTCCACACCTAGCGGGCTGCTTGCAAGGCCCCTGAGCACAGGGCTGGGACTGTCTGTCTCCGGTGAGCCTCAGCCCTGGCTTCCCTTGGGACCCCTGGGATGGAGTCTGGATGGGAGACTTGTTGCAAGCCCGGTGCCCTCCTGCCATACAGATCCGCCTATCGAGCTTCTCGGAGTCACTGTTTGCTAGCCGGTGTCATAATTCTTATCTCAAACTTGCATCCAGGGGACTAGGCTTCTAAATAAAGCCAGTTGGAAGATTTCTGCTTGGGGTTTTTGGTTTTTTTTTTTCCAAGGTGGGGAAAGCTGGCAAGACCAGTGCACGTCAATCTGTATGGGAGGTTCAGCTTCCAGGAGTCTGGGTAGGGCCCAAGATTCCGGGATTCTAACAAGCTCCCAGGTGCTCTGATGCAGCTGGGCCACGCCAGAGTAGCAGGGAACTAGATGACGCCTCTTGAGGAGGAGATGCAAAGCTAGTTGAAGGCTAATACGAATGGTTGTCGGAAGTCTGGAGGCCGGCTGTGTGGACAAAACTAATCCCCCAGAAAGGCCTGGAGCTCCCCGAGCCTATCAGGAAGTTGCTCAGAGGCTTAATCGGATCCACTAGCTCCTTCTCAGGAGGAGCTATTAATTCCATCACACTCCAGACCGTACCGCGATCTCTCTCAGTACTGTACACTATCATGGCTGAGAAAGGCACATTTCCCTCCTACCGCCAACGTGTTCACGTCTCTGGGCTTGGAATGCAGTGTCCGCCCTTAATTCCATTGGCGTCCCTTTTGCTTCTTCATGACTCACAACTGTGCGTTTCTCCATGGATGACATATTAGTCACCGAGACGTGACGTAACAAGCTGCCCCCACCCCGACTCAATGGTTTGCCGTCTGTAGTTCTTTCATGTTCACGTGCGCGTAGGCTGCCTTAGCGGTTGGCTGCTCAGGGCGTGGGTTGCTCGGTGCAGAAAGATCAGTTCTGTGCCTCTGTCCCCCTCCAGGGTCCTGTGAGTTTTGATGAGCGTGGTTCTTCTCGCGGATCCAAGTGGGAAGGCTCAGCTCAGCTCACGCATGCACTAGCGTTCCCTCAACCCAAGAAATCTCCTGGTCAAGTTCAAAGTCAGGGGCACTGGGCGCTGGCTCCCAAGAAATCTCCTGGTCAAGTTCAAAGTCAGGGGCACTGGGCGATGGCTCCCATGCGTCAATGTTGGGGATGGGGAAGGGAGGGCGTCCTCGCACAGGAACCACCTGATGATGTCCTGGACTGTGTACTGGTGGGGGAAAGTGAGCCCCCGCATTCTGTCTGTGGGCCAGAGATGGACTGTGCACACCAGCCAGCCCAGAGGCTCGTGAACCCGAAGCATTAAAGATTCCTGTTGGGTGTACTTATGCTCGGAGCAGGCAGGTGTGGAGAGAGAGAGAGAGAGAGAGAGAGAGAGAGAGAGAGAGAGATGGATGCTGGAATCGTCCCTGCTTGGCCACTTTGCAGCTGTTACGACCTTCTGCACTGACTTAACCTTTTCCCCGGTTTGCTCGTCTGTGACTCAGTCCAGAGCTGACAGTCCCAACAGCAGCTCCCTGTGACTGAGACCTGCATGCTGGGACTCACCGTCGCAGAGTCCTCCCAACAGAGCTTTGATGCAGGGACTAACTTTTCCCCTATGTGAAAATGAAGACGCTGTGGGTCAGAGTGGATCACAGTCTGTCTGACAGTGCGCAGGAGCCTGGAGCGGGGCCCAGAGCCATGTCAGGCACCGGAAGTCCATTTCTGTGTGTTCTCACTTCTCCCTGGAAGCAGATAAGTCTGTCCCACAGAGATTGATAGTAGAACCAAGCTCAGCAGAGGCCGGCGAGGGTAGGGCTGGAAAGACCATTGGTGCATAACAGGGAGGAGGAATAAATCCTAATGTGCTTGTGGGGCGACTTCAGTTGGCCACAGCTAATAGAGGATTCTGAATGTTCCCAGCACAAAGAGACGAGGAGCAACTGTGGCAACGGAGATGGCCATTGACCTAATGGACTCCCAGTACCGCACGAGCATGCAGAGAGACGTCACACTGTACCCCGTGGCTGTGTATGCTTGTTCTGTATCAATTCAAATTAAAATGGGGAAAGGTCTGTACACCTGTCCCAGAACCTAACAAAGACCACTGCACACGTGCCCCTCGAGTCCCAAGGCACCTGGACTTCCGGCCCCACGGAGCCCTGCATCTCCCAGTGTCCCTGACTTTGAACTCGACCAGGTAGTCGTCAGGTGGCACTGAGCCCTCATCACTCATGGGCATGCATGCAGACTCCTGTACAGAGAACACAGGTCCTTTTAAAAAGAAACTCAACCCCTCCCGTGCCTCTGTTGAGAGGGAGTTGTACTGGGTGGAGGAAGCCTCCCAGTTTGTGATCTGCCCCTCCTGGCCATCAGTCTGCGCAGTAATTATCTTACTCCCCATCGTTCCCCGAGATGTTAGCACAGGGAGTTCCGCAATGAGCAAAGTAGTAAGCAGGAGGCCCCGGGTGAGTGGATTTAAAGGCGAAAACTGCTCTTCCTTGCAAATAGCTCCCTTTGCACAAATAGCCTGGTAATCAGCAATAATGATGAAGACATCGTAGGGAATGTACAGGGCATTAAATGGGAATTTGCTAAAATATCAAGCATCCGTCAGTGGGCCTGTGTGGTACTGGGGGAGCAGTTCCAGACTCACTGGGTGAACAGCCCACGGACCCAAGTTCCAGGAATAGACCCGCGTGTCTGACCCAGGGACCCAGATCCTCCCCAGCCCCGTGCACCTGGCAGGCAGATCTAGCGACTAGAGGTCTTGGCTGAAGAGAGGCTGAAATTCCACCGCAAGCCAGCTTGCCAGCTTCCCCAGACGGCCCAGTGTCAACTCCCCCCGCACCCTTTCTGCAGAATTCATCGGTAAGACAGGCAGGCAACCTCCGTCTGCATCCGGGGCTCATTGCAGACGGGGTTCTGCACGGCCAACTCCCTGCACAGATCTCTAAGAGAACAAGGTGCTTTCTAGTCTCAGCACCAGGGATCGCTCGGCAGCTCCAGAACAGATTTTTCTTTTCTTTCTTTCTTTTTTTTTTTTTTTTTTTTTTGACAGGCAGAGTGGACAGTGAGAGAGACAGAGAGAAAGGTCTTCCTTTGCCATTGGTTCACCCTCCAATGGCTGCCGTGGCTGGCGCACTGCGGCCGGCGCACCGTGCTGATCCCAAGGCAGGAGCCAGGTGCTTCTCCTGGTCTCCCATGGGGTACAGGGCCCAAGCACTTGAGCCATCCTCCACTGCACTCCCGGGCCACAGCAGAGAGCTGGCCTGGAAGAGGGGCAACCAGGACAGAATCTGGTGCCCCGACCGGGACTAGAACCCGGTGTGTCAGCGCCACAAGGCGGAGGATTAGCCTGTTGAGCCTAGGTGCCGGCTCAGAACAGCTTTTTAAAACATGCTGTGGCCATTAGGAATCACCTGAGGGTCTTTGCATTGGCCACCAGTGATGCTCAGGGCCAAATTTGTGTGCTAGCTCAGGTAACACAGATTTTGATACTTATCTTATTGTGTTTTCTTGTTTTTCCTGTCTCCCACCCCTCTCTCTCTCTCTCTCTCTCTCTCTCTCTGTCTCTCTGTCTCTGTCTCTGTCTCCCTCTCTCTTTTCCACTAATCTTTTTTGGAATAAGGTCATCAGTAAGCCAAAAACAAGCAAAAAAATTCTTACCAATGTTTTTCTACAAAAATAACCAAGAGGGAGGACTATGACTCCCTTGAGGATGTGTTTATCTGTTTGACCCCAGTGTCTCAAACAGGACTTGACACAGAACATGTGCCCAACACAGAACTCACGAGGAGTCGTCTGATCCTGTGTGGTGTGCCCGTTGACTCTCAGGGTGCTGGCAGGCAGTGTGTGACCCTCAGTATTTGTTGATGATAGGATGATGGGATGATGATGGCGCAGAGGGGCCGAGTGACTCGTCCAGGGTCTCCGTTAGAAGGAAGTGGATCCAGAACTTAACAGAGTCCATCTGACTTTGGGAAAGGTTCCCGCCCCGCAGAGGCGGCACGTCCCAAGATGGTGGGACGTCATCTTAGCAGAACTCACCTCTGTTAGCTGCTTTTAAACGCCCCGCCTCCCTCTCCCCCTCCCCCACCTCCAGTTTGCTGATCCAGGCCGTGAAGATAGGCCGTGGGTATTTCAGCATCCTGAGGGAGGAGACGGCCATGAAGAAGAGGCAGCAGCAGCTTCAGAGACTGCAAGAGGAAGAAAGAAACAAGTTCCAGCCCGCCAAAAAGGTCTCAGAAATCCTCTACGGGGACTCCCTGCTGGTGTAAGTGCGTGGGGCTGCCATGGCGCGGAGCACCCTGGGAAGGACCCTGGGAAGAGAGCCCTGCCAGGCCGGGTGGGGGCGGCAGCTGCTCTCCTGGAGCGGGGTCCCTTTCTCAGCCTCCACACCTTCCTCTCCAACCTCGCCTCTGATAGCAGAAAATCTTCTGGAAATGTCTGTCCTCCTCCCCGCGCTCGGGGACTGGTCTCCAAATTGCTTCTGACTTGCACCTTCCTAGACTTCTCCTGTGCTGTTCCTTGGGCTATAAAATGCCCTTCCCTACATTCTCTCTTTCTCTTCCAACTTTTTTTTTTTAATTGAATGAGAGATAACATTGCACAGAGAGAGAGAGAGAGAGAGAGATTGAGATTGAGATCTTCCAACTGCTCGTTTACTCCCCCAGCTGGCTGCAACAGCCAGCCTTGGGCTAAGCAGAAGCCAGGAGCTTCATCCAAGTCTCCCATGTGGGTGCAGAGGTCCATGGACTTGGTCTATCTTCCACTGTTTCCCCAGGTACATTAGCAGGGAGCTGGATCTGAAGTGGAGCAGCCTGGACTCGAACTGATGCCCATATGGGATGCAGGCAGCAGCTTTTCCCGCCACGCCATAGCGCTGCCCATTCCCCCTGCCCCCACTAAAGTTCTCATCATTAAATACCCAGCTTGGATGCTGCCCTTGGCAGACACTTCCCGGGTTTCACCCCAACCGCCTCCTGTGCCCACTGGTACCCTAGTTTCCAATGACGTCCGTTGGTAGGCGAGTTTGCCCAATCACACGTCAACACCTCTGTTCTAAGCCCAGGCCAGCGTCTGCACAAAGCAAGGTCACCAACAGCGCGTGTCGGCTTGTTGAGTAAAGTAGGCCTCTTTTGGCAAAGGACCTGTGATTGGGGAACTCCATCAGCAGACTGCTCTGCTGTGAAATGTTCTCGGCGAATAATCGTAGTCATAATCTTAGTCGTAATCCAGATTGAACATCTCCAGTCCACATATTCCCAAAAACTCCAAAATCTGAAACTTTGTGAGTGCTCACGTGACATCACAAGTGGGAAATTGCACACCTGACCTCAATACAATAGGCTGGAACGCAATAAAAATAATCAGAGAATTAGCTCCAGATGACGTTATAGAGTAGCTATGAACCCCAAATGAATTTTGTGTTTGGACTTAAGTCTCATCCCTAAGATATATCATTATGTATAAGCAACTATTTCAAAGCCCCCCAAAATCCCAAATCTGAAATACTCTGGTCCCCAGCGCTTCCAATGAATGATATCTGACCTGTAATGAGAACACCCGCGGCTGGCCTTAGGTACAGCGAGTTAAGCCCCCACTGGAACTCCAGTGTCCCACACTGGAGCAGCAGTTCAGGCCCCAGCTGCTCCACTTCCCATACGGCTCCTGCTAATGTGCCTGGGAGAGAAGCGGAGGATGGCCCAAGTCCTTGGGCCCCTGCCACCCATGGGGGAGACCCAGTTGGAGTTCCAGGTTCTTGTCTTTGGCCTGGCCCAGCCACAGACATTGCAGCCATTTGGGGAGTGAACCAGCAGGTAGAAGATCCTTCTCCCTCTGTCTCTCCTTCTCTTCCTCTAACTTCACCTTTCAAATAAACAAGATATATTTCTTTAAAGATAGATAGCAACCATAACAATCAAAGTAGTGCTGATAATGAGAGTTTGCTGAGTGCTTTATGCACATGTGCTCATCTAAACTTCCAATCATTGCTGAGAGAGAGGAGCTTGTTAGCGCTATTTGAGGGATTTAGGAATGATGCTTAGAGATGTTCTCTCGTTTCTCCCAGAGTTGTTCATTACAAAGCACCCCTGAGTGTGAAACTCGGGTTTCACACTCGGTTTTCACCCCTGGATGCACGGGAGGTGCTGCAGGAGGCAGGGAGGAAACACACGGCAGAAGTGGCTGCCTCGTTGCCTTGACCGTGACGGAGCAGCTGCCCCAAGCCCAGCTGCCCATTAGAATCACCCAGAGTTTTGTTAGAACAGCGGTGGCCAGGCCACGTCCCCGGCCAGGTGCTCCATGTTCTCAGCGGCGTTGTGTGTCCACGGTATTTCCTGAAGTTCGCCGAGGCAGTCCCAATGTGAAGTGTGTTTAAGTGCTGGTGTGTGGGACGGCCGTGGCCGGGTTGCCTGTGCAAGTGGACCTGGGAGCCACGGGAGAGACCCCCCTCTCCTCTGTCCCATCCCCCCAAGTTCTGTAGGCGAAGACAAAACCTGGAAAGAACCTCCTGAGTTGTGACTTCTTTTTGTTATTATTTTCTGTTTATTTAAGAGAGAGAGAGAGAGAATCTCCCGTCTGCTGGTTCAGTGCCCAAATGCCCACAAAAGCCCAGACTATGCAGGGGCCGAAAGCCAGGAGCCAGAGACACGATGCAGGTGTGGCACAGTGACGGGCAGGAACCCAAGTGCTTGCGCCCTCATCTGCTGCCCCCCAGGGCCCACGCTGTCAGGAAGTCGGGAGCCAGGAATCAAACCCTGGTGCTCCCATCTGGGACACAGGTGTCCTAATCGCTAGGCTCCTCAGTTGTGACTTCTGAGCAGGATCAGTAAGTCTAAGCGGGAGCTGATTGGATAAAAAAAAAGCAGGTGTGGTTAGAAGGCTTATAAGGCTGGGCAGGACTGCGTGCACCTGTGGTCCCGGCTGCTCGGGAGGCAGAGGATGAAGGCTCACCCTCGGAGGAGGCCCAGGCTGTACCACGCCGTGCCGCTCAGCCATGCACACCAAGCCTCCTGGGAGCCAGGACCACCCCGTGCACCAGGCCCAGGGAGGAGGGAGCCAGCCCAGGTCGGGAACAGGCAGGTCAAGCTCCCTCGCTCTCCAGAAGACCCACACCTCTCAGCCCAACCGGCACGTCTGGTTTGCAAGACCAAAGTGGGAAAAATCGTAAGGTGAGTGTGACTGTGTTGTCTTATGCCACAAGTCAAGAGCGTTATTTTCAGAGTCTGAACTAGTGAAATGTCCCCATCTGAGCTGGAAGGGGTGTGTGTGATACAGAGAAGGCCGCCCAGCGAGCGGCCTCCCACGAGGGGCCGAGAACTCAGGGCAAGGGGCGCCTTCCGGCCTGACCCCAACAGCGCTCGGTGCGTCTCCCACTCCTAGGGGTGCCGCCACACTGGCAGCCTTCCCCCAGAACAAAGCAAAGAAGCAAATTTAGCATGGCTCCTGCTTTGCGGGAGCTGTGCTCGGATGAACGGGCTGGACCAACACGTGCTGAGGCAGGAGGGCCTCCGTGAGAAGCCCTCGTGCCTTTTAAGTGGTTCAGGTGTAAGGAATGTTCCTTCTCGCCTGAGTGCAGCTTCTACTCCATGGGCCTAGAACCTAGCTCTCCCCGAGCCGAGCCGAGCCCCCGCGTACGAGACGTTTATTCAAAGCTTAATAAGTTTAAATATGCCTGAGATCGCCCCTCTCGTAGACGGATCTGGCGCTCTCCTTGGGTAGGTTCTATAAGCTGTATGAGACTGGTCATTAAGATAAAACCAGAGGCCGTCCCTGCAACGTAGCCATCAGAGGCCGGGATGGACGCTGGCAGAGAACAGTAGACTTTTGAGGCCAAGCCCCGTGGCTGATCAAGACTTGGATTCGAGTCCTGACGTCCCCACGCATCCGTGTAGCTCTGGACAAATCCCCGTACGTCTAGATGAACGGCACCAAATTCCCAGGTGCGTGACTTAGGATTAAATGAAGTGCTGCTGAGCCCCGAGCCCAGGCTGTAGGTCAGGCTCCGCAGCTGTTTGCTCTCACCATGCAGTAAACTGAGTTTGAACTCTTGGAGCCTTGATTAGCTAAAGGCCTTCATTTTAAGGCTAAAAACATTCATTTCCATGAAGGCCAGCAAGCGTCCCCCACCAAGAGCTGTGCCTCTGCAGATATCATTCTAATCGAGAAAGTATCAAAGCTACAAGTGTTCATTTATAAATATCTTTTTTTAAAAGTAAAAACAGAGTATTTGATCTTCTGCGTTATAAGAGCAAAAGAGAATTTTTTTTCCTCCTTTGGATCTGAGACCAAGGAGTAAGTTCTTTCAGACAAAAGTGTTCAGTCTGACAAACTGTACAGAGAAAAAAGAACCGGGCGTGTCCCCAGAGGTTCCTGCCTGCAAGCAGTCTCTCCCCCTGGGCTCCATGACCTCATTTCTCGGCTGCAGATTCAGCTGAAAAGGTGAAAAAAGGAAGCCATGGGTAGAATTTGTTTTATTATTGTGGCTGAGAGAAGACATAAAACCCGAGATTAAGGAGTGTAAAAGCTGGGTTAACTCTTGCATATTCTAAACTGCTGGGAGACAAGGTTGAGCCAGCAAGATAAGGCACTGGGATGTATTTATTTGCTTCTGGTTTTTTTTTTTTTTTTTGGGAGGGGAGGGGGCAGTGGGTTTGAATAGAGTCAATAAAAAATGGAAATTATGGAAATTGGCACCTGGATTCTGACCCCAGCTTTGTGTTAAGTCTGTGACCCCAGGGTTGTCCTTAAATTCCAGGAGGAAGGAAAACTCTTGTGTCCCAGGATCACTCCTGTGGCTCGCCGCCCCCACACCACGCCACAGTGATCTCTACAAACTGTAACGTGCTCCCAGCTGTACACCCTTAATGGTGTCCCATTCCTCAGCAGAGTAAGGCAGAACCTGAGCAGGGCTTACAAGGCCCTGGGTGGACTGAGCCCTTGGCTTGCCCAGCCCCCCATCCCAGTCATACTCTTAGCACAGTGGAGCTGGTCACCTGCTGAGAGCTTGGCTCCCTCCCCCTGAGGGCCCCCTCCACTGGCTGCTGCCAGCTTCCTCATAGCATGGAATCCCTGACAGTCCCTGGAGCCCTGCCTTGGGCCACTTCTAGAACATTCCACCACATCAGCCAGTCACAGAGCCAAGATCCAAGGGGAAGTGAATGTAGACCAAACTCCCTGTTAGAGGCTGTGTGTGCACCATGTGGTCTCCCGCTGAGCACCTACTCCCCCCACCCCTCCCCCAGGTCCTGTATGTTTGAGCTGGCCATCTCCCCCACTTCTGACAGTGGAGGGGCAGGATCCGGCCCAGTCATTGCCACATCTGCAGCCCCCAAGAGGAGGAGATGTTCAGTCACCATGGGTGGGGAGGAGTGAACCAGGGAAGCCGTCAATGACTCCACCCAGGAAAGTGCTGAGGCTGGGACTCTGGGGACTGCAAGGCACCAGGAAACAGGCAGGGAGCCGGGGTTGGTCATGGAGGAGGGGGCTGAGGATCCAGGCACACGTGGACCCGGAGCAGCCCGTAAAAGTCGAGCCTTGTGCCAAGCTGGCGAGTGAGCGCCAGTCCTCAGCTCTGGCCGGCCCTGCCGGTGGGAATAGGGAATGCAGGGCCCAGGGTGGCCAGAGCCCTGAGGCTTTTCCAGCGCTAGGTGGAATCTCTCAACTTAAACACGTGAGGAACTGGAGCCGTGGCAGGAAAAGCGGCCGCCTGTGACGCTGGCAGCACATGTGGGCGCCAGCTCATGTCCCGGCTGCTCCACTTCTTATTCAGCTCCTTGCTGATAGCCTGGGAGAGCAGTGGAGGATGGTCCAGGTGCTTGGGTCCTGGCCACCCTCATGGGCGACCCTGATGAAGCTCCTAGCTTGAACTTGAGTGTTGCAGGCACTCGGGGAGTAAACAAGAAGATGGAAGATCTCGCTTTCTTTCTCTCTTTCAAATAAATAAATCTTTATACACACACACACACACACACACACACATATAATCAGTTGATCCAATTGTAGGCACACACAGTAAGCTAATTAAAACATGGCTGAATTGGGCCTTGGATAATATATATAATATATATTATATATATTATATATATTATATAATTATAATATATAATTTATATATATATTATCCACACACATATACATGATCCAGGCATGCAAAAACCAAAAAAGAAACCATTTTGTATTAACTGAATGACTTGGTCATGGTGGTCATGGGAAACCACTTAAATGTGGTGCTCAGTCGCTATCTATTACAGAGGCAGAAAGAACTCTCGTTGGGCTCTTTAAGAAAGCATGCCTAACCCCTGGGGTGCTGTGCTGGTGCCCCCCACAATCCACCTGCTGATCTTGTTTACTCCCTTCACCCCTCCCGCAGAACACATGCTACAGGGTTTTTCCTACGCTGTCTTCACCAACTGCATGGAGAACCCTCCTCGCTCAGCTGGGCGCGTTGCCCGGCAGGTGCTCATAGGATCCACCAAATAAGTTGTGGCCAGAAAAGAAGGTGTTGACAGCGGCCACAGTCGTTCACCCTGTGTTTCTGCTTTGCCTTCAGCACCCACGAAGAGAAGTTTAAGAAGCTGGGGACCGGAGCCATACTTCGCCCATTCACCCCCGTCCACAGCTGCATCCTCTCCTCCTGGCTGCCGGAGGCTCACATGTGAGTAGTCTTCCCTGCCCGTCCGTTTGCCTGGCTGGCTCGGGACTGCAGCTGAGCTGGAAAGCCGAGCTAACGTGTTGGGAGCCACCAAGCTGCTGCTCCTTCCTCTCGAAAAGGGACATGAAGCCTGGGGCCAGCAAAGCTGATCAGTGTGTGTGTGTGTGTATACACACACACACACACACACACACACACAACTGGACACAGTGGCTCAGAGCTAAGTGGCAGATCAGCTGGAATTGAGTTGTTCCATCCTCTACCAAGCCAGTTGCTCTAATGTCACATAGTTTGCAGAGCCTGGGAAGATCCGTCTGCAGCCCTCGCTGAGTGTGTTCGAGAACATCTTGGCCATAGTTCTGGGGGCGGGATTTCCTAGAGGAACCATTCCCCAGTGAGGTCCCTGGAGTCTCCAGCCCACAGCATGAGCTCGCTGACGTGTGGTCTCACGCCATCACCACTCACTTGTCTTCTCACCCCATGGCATCCTGCTCCCCTTGTATCTATTCTAAACAATGCCAAGTCCCATGTTGCTTTCATGCTAGTTGGAGCTTTGCAACTGATAGATTTCGGGCATGGAGATACAGGCTTTGGACTCTAGGGCAGAGCTGGTCAAGCTCAGGATCAACAGTTCTTTCCCACGGAGGGTTACCCTGTGTATTGTGGAGGTTTAGCAACACCCATGGCCTCCACCGTTCCATGCCCCCAGCCCAGTGTGTTAGCTGTGGACAGGAACACAGATGCCCCGGGAGCAGAAGTACACACTGCCCTTACCCCCATATGGAGCGCCCACGTTGCTCGTATTGCTTTAAGGCAATGCGTTCTTTTGAGAATAATTCCCACATAACAGTGCCTGTGTTCAGCACCCAGCTCCGGCTCCCAGCTCCCGGGTCCCCTGTCCTGCTAAGGCAGACTCTAGGAGTGTGAGTGGTGATGGCTCAAGTAGTTGGGTTCCTGCCACTCTCTTGGGAGACCTGGATGGAGTTCCTGGCTCCTGGCTTTGGCCCCCCTGGCTGTCACAGGTATCTGAGGATGGTGTCTGTATGTCCGTTTTTCTCTTCTCTCCATCTCAAATGATTTGTTTAAAAAAGGCTTTGTGGCCGGCGCCCTGGCTCACTAAGCTAATCCTCCGCCTGCAGCGCTGGCACCCCAGGTTCTAGTCCTGGTTGGAGCGCTGGATACTAGTCCTGGTTACTCCTCTTCCAGTCCAGCTCTCTGCTGTGGCCCAGGGAAGGCAGTGGAGGATGGCCCAAGGGCTTGGGCCCCTGCACCTGCATTGGAGACCAGGAGAAAGCACCTGGCTCCTGGCTTCGGATCGGCACAGCGCACCAGCCGTAGCAGCCATTTGGGGGTAAACCAACAGAAGGAAGACCTTTATCTCTCTCACTGTCTAACTCTGCCTGTCAATAGGCCTTGGCAATTTCTTATAACGTCCCCTGGAAGCACCTGGTGCTGCCCAGCCCCATCGTGGACACGCCCTCGGAACCCAGGGCGCACTCGCTGGCATTCAGATCATCTGAGGTGGGAGGAGCAAACACCTGGGGAAATGCACACTCCTGAGCCTCCCCTGTTCACCTGGCTGAGCACACGGAGGCCTAGGTCAGCTCTGCAGTGAGTGCAGACGGCTTCTTGTCCGTCTCCCTTCCCTGCCCTGGGAGGAGGCGGAAGTCCTGACCTTCTGACTGCTCTATCAGGCTTGTTGGAGGGGTCGATGTCGTCATCATCATCACAGTGGGTGCTGGTATTGTTTGTCATGCCCTAGACCCAGGCTTAGCAAACTGTGCCTTCAAGGGCCATGCAGGAAGTCTTCTAAGCTTTGCAGACCAGATGCACTCCCTTTGCGTCTACTTAAGTAGCCGTTATAGCCTGGGCTCTACCGTGAGGGGTTGAATGCCCTGTGTTCCAATAAAGGGTTATTCACAAAAACCCAGGCTGTTAGAAAGCTTGGGTTGCATTGGATGGCTGGTCAGGAGCCTGTGGCTGTGTCGCACGTCCCCTCAGCCTGGGGCAGCTCAGAATAGTCACATAGCATCATCTACAAACCTACAGGTTGGCTGGTCGGGCCAGCTCCGTGATCCTGAGTGGGTCTGTTAGGTGTGGGCGCCCAACTGATGGCAGCGCTGGAGGTTGGCTGTCCCAGGATGGTCTCGCCCACGAGTGAGTGGTTGCTTGCTTGGTTGGCTGAGTGACCGGTGGGGACTAGGATAACAGGGCGGCTCTGGCATCGAACAGGCCAGCCCAGGCCCGTTCCCATGGCAGTGAGTGACCACTGCAAGAACAGGCGCCTCCCAGAGCCTGTTGACGCCATCCAGGGTTGCCCTTGGCCAGCAGCTTGGGGGGGCTGGAAATGACCTTGCAAATGTTCTCTGACTTCCCTTAGCAAAAGGAGAAGCACTGTCTCCTTCCAGGAACGCCTCCGCCCACTGCCCCTCGGGTGGGCACAGCAGGCAGGCGTGGCCACAGAGCGGGCTGTGCAGCTGCGTGGCCGCGCGTGTCCACCCAGACTCCCGAGTTCAGGGCTTTTGGGAGCAGGCGCTGTGCCTCCCTGTTCTGTTTTTCTGGCTGCTACACCCGGCCTCTAAGACAGGAAATGCTTTCTTTGTAACTTGGTTAAAGTCCTGACACTGGCTCCTCGTGAGAAAGAGCTGATTCCCATCAAAGCGCGCTTCCGGGGACGGTTTCCTCTTTGGCCTGTTTCCCCATGGGTTAGATCACCGGGTCTGAGGCCAAGAAAGAGGTCCAGGCCCACAGGACAAAGCCCCATCCTGCCGAAGCAGGAGGCCTCCACCATACGGCCAGAGACTGTGCACCATGGTTAAGAGCACAGATTCTGGGCTCGGATCCCAGCTGGCCATCTGCCAACTTGTGCGGCCCTGGACGGGTTACCTGGCCTCTCTGCCTCTGGTTCCTCATCTGCAGAGCCTCCTCCCGGGGTTTGATAAGGATGGAAGTAGGTCACAGATGTTAAGCACTCACGGCAGTTTTCGGCCCTGTGCTGACCCGTTTTCCATGGCTATTACATAACACACGGCGTGCATGTGTGTGTGTGTGGGGGGGGTATCGTGAAGAAGAGAGCTTTGTCTGGCCCAGGCTCACTCTTTCTGTGGGAGCTAATCTACTCCCAGAAGTGAGCTTTTGTCACTTCCAAGAATGGAGCCCCGTGACTGCACCACCTTCCGCTAGGCCCCACCTCTTAAAGACCCACCACCCCCGGGACAAAGCTTCCAGCACAGGAACCTTTGGGGACACACTCGGACCACATCCAGGTCCTAGCAGGTGCACAGTAAGCACCCCTCGAGAAGAATTTGCTACTACTGCTATTATTATTATTTTGTTGTTGTTGTTACAACCCCTCACACCCTGGTGGCTCTGTGTCCTTGGATGAGAACTGTGCCCGAGCTATCAGCTCAGGAAAATGTCAGATGGGAACTCCTGCATTCCCGTTGTCTTACACATCTTCCATCTGTTAACCAGAGATGTGTTGTGCCCTGCAGTGTGTCCCACAGTGAACAACATGCTGTAGCTTGCAGCCTCACAGACTGGAGAGATGAGCAAACGGGCAGTTCTTACAGAACAGGGACCCAAGGTGAGGGGTCGAGGGGACACATTGTAAGGATGTTTTAGAACCTCCCATGGAGAGAGCCTAGCCTAGACTTAGGGCAATCATACAGGGCTTCCCGGTGGAGGTGATGTCTGCATGGAAGTCTGATCGCTGAGGGGCAAGGAGTTGAGGGATGTGCATCAGGAGCAGAGAGCAATGCTAAGCCTTAAACCTCACTCCAAGCCTGTGAGGGAGATGCTAGATGCTACCATTGCTGCCATTTTACAGATGAGAAAATTGAGGACTGGGGAAGGGAAGTGACTTGGTCAAGGCCACACGGCCAGTAAATGGCAAAGCTGGGATTTGAAGGCAGGTGATGCAAAAGACGAAAGCGATGAGCTGGAGTAACTGAGGGGCATCTTGCCGAACTACAGGTGGGAGTATGAGCAACAGGGGGAAGACTGCAGACTGGAGAGGTGGACGGGGGACCCATGTGTGTCGGTGTGCATGTGTGTGAGTTTGTGATTGTGTGACTGTATGAGTTTGATTGTGTGTGTGATGGTGTGTGTGACTGAGTTTGTGTGTGTGACACTGTTAGGTCATGGTGTGTGAGTGAATGACATGTATGTGAGTCATGGTGTATGCACATGTGACAGTGTGATGGTATGTGAGCATGTGACTGAGACAGTGTGAGTCACAGTGTATGCATACATGACAATGTGTGATGGTGTGTGACCGTGTGGCATGTGAGTCATGTATGAATGAGTCATTGTGTATGCATACATGACAATGTATGTGTGATGGTATGTGAGCGTGTGGCAAGTGTGTGAATCATGTATGAGTGTGAGTCATAGTGTATGCATACATGACAATGTGTGTGTGATGGTGTGTGAGCGTGTCTGAGATATGAATGAGTGTGTATGAGTCACAGCACGTGCATACGTGGCAATGTGTGTGTGCGAAGGTGGCAGTGTGTTACTAGCAGTGTGTGTGTGTGTGGGCTGTACTTACCATCACAAACACCAGAAGGCTTAGATACTGAAGTTTGTGTGTCGCATTTGGGATTCAGGCAGTCCAAGGTCAGGGCAGGCCCCTCATGCGGCCTCCCAACACCCCCAGACTTTAGACAGCCGACTGGCCCCTGGGTCCCCACGTGGCCTGTGTGGGCAGCCCTGGCATCTCTTCCCATGGCCACGTCTCATCAGGATGCTGGAGAATTGGATTAGGGCTCTGTCAAGGCCTCGCCTTAAGCAAAGGCCCAGACTCTGTCCCCACACAGCCACAGTCCAGGGGACTGGGGTCAGCGGGGAAGCCCATGGTTTCAGGAACTTGAGGAATTTTTTTTCTATGTTCAATTGACATATGTTTAACTCTGTTAAGAGTTCAACAAATAGTATGAAAAAAACTGTTCCTCAACAGTCAGGAGAAGGGATGTTCAAGTCATTGCTTCTCAGTGTCAATTTCACTTCTACAGATTGTGGTTTAGGTCCTCTATTAGCCATCACAGGTCAGGGAGAACATATGGTATTTGTCCCCTGGGGACTGGCTTATTTCACTAAGTATGTTTTCCAGATTCAGCCATTTTGTTGCAAATGACTAGATCTCATTTTTGTTTTTACCGCTGTGTAGTATTCCATGGTGTACATATCCCATATTCTGTCTTCAGTTGACAGGCATCTGGGTTGATTCCATGTCTTAGCTATTGTGAATTGAACTGCAATAAACATGGGGGTACAGATAACTCTTTCATACGCTGATTTCATTTCCCTTGGGTAAATTCCGAGAAGTGGGATGGCTGGGTCATATGGTAGGTCTATATTCAGATTTCTGATGTGTCTCCATGCTGTCGTCCACAGCAGCTATACCAGTGTACATTCCCACCAACAGTGGATTAGGGTACCATTTTCCCCACATCCTTGCCAGCATTTGTTGTTTGTTGATTTCTGTCTGAAACCTCACTGTGGTTTTGATTTGCATTTCCCTGAAGGCTAGTGATCCTGAGCATTTTTTCATGTGCCTATTGGCCAAATGGATTTCCTATTTTGAAAAATGCATATTTAAGTCCTTTGCTCATTTCTTAACTTGGTTAGTTTGTTTTATTGTTGGTTTTGATCTGTTTATACGTTCTGGTTATCCTTTATCTGTTGCATGGTTTGCAAATCTCTCCCATTCAGTCAGTTGCGTCTTCACTTTGCTGAGTGCTTTTTTTTTTTGCAGTACAAAAGCTTCTCAATTTGATGCAATCCCATTTGTTGATTTTGGCTTTGATTGCCTGTGCCTCTGGGGGCTTTTCCAAGCACTCTTTGCCCGTGCCAATGTCTTGCAGGGTTTCCCCGATGTTCTCTAATAATTTGATGGTATTGTGTCATAGATTTAGGTCTTTAATCCATTTTGAGTGGATTTTTGTGTAAGGTGTAAGATAGAGGGTCTTGATTCATGCTTCTGCCTGTGAAAATGCAGTTTTCCCAGCATCATTTGTTGAAGAGCTCTCCTTGCTCCTGGGATTGGTTATAGCTCCTTTGTCAAATATAAGTTGGTTGTAGGCCGGCGCCGTGGCTCAACAGGCTAATCCTCTGCTTTGCAGCACCGGCACACTGGGTTCTAGTCCCGGTTGGGGTGCTGGATTCGGCTTAGGATCAGCGCAGGCAGAGTGGACAATGA
Organism: Sylvilagus floridanus; assembly: GCA_949820135.1. Classification (NCBI taxonomy): domain Eukaryota; kingdom Metazoa; phylum Chordata; class Mammalia; order Lagomorpha; family Leporidae; genus Sylvilagus; species Sylvilagus floridanus. The sequence continues at coordinate 168,246,399 of OX463233.1, read as the reverse complement.
GAGAGACAGAGAGAAAGGTCTTCCTTTTTGCCATTGGTTCACCCTCCAATGGCCACCGCAGCCGGTGCGCTGTGGCCAGGGCACCACGCTGATCCGATGGCAGGAGCCAGGCGCTTCTCCTGATCTCCAATGGGGTGCAGGGCCCAAGCACTTGGGCCATCCTCCACTGCACTCCTGGGCCACAGCTGGCCTGGAAGAGGGGCAACCGGGACAGAATCCGGTGCCCCAACCGGGACTAGAACCCAGTGTACCGGCGTTTCAAGGTGGAGGATTAGCCTAGTGAGCCACGGCGCCGGCCATGCTTAGAGTTTTCATCGAGAAAGGGGGTTGTATGTTATCAAATACTTTCATGCATCTATTGAGACAATCATATGATTTTTGTTCTTTAGTTTGTTAATGTGATGTGTCACATTGATTTGTGAATATTGAACCATCCCTGAGAGAGAGAGAGAGAGAGAGAGAGAGAGAGAGAGAGAGAGGTTTTCCATCCACTAGTTCATTCCCCAAATGGCTGCAGCGGCCAGAAGTGCACTGAACCAAAGTCAATAGACAGGAGCTTCTTCTGGGTCTCCCACACAGGTGCATCTTACTGCACTGGGCATCTTTTACTGCTTTCAAAGACCATGGCAGAGAGCTGGATTGGAAATGGAGCCGCCAGGACTCAAGCTGGCACGCATATGGGATGCCAGCACAGCAGGCGGTGGCTCTACCTGCTACGCCACAGTGCCAGCGCCTTTGGGCATTTCTATTCTGTTCTATTGGTCTGCCCAGCTGTTTTTGTACCAGTATCATGTTGTGTTGATTATAACTGCCCTGTAGTATGTCTTGAAATCTGGTATTGTGATGCCTCCAGCTTTGTTTTTGTTGTGTAACATTGCTTTAGCTATTCAAAGTCTCCTGTGTTTCCATATGAATTTCTGCATCATTTTTTCTGTATCTCAGAAGAATGTCCTTGGCATTTTGATTGGTATCGTGTTTAATCTGTAAAATGCTTTCAGAAATATGGGCATTTGATATTCTTCCAGTCCATGAACATGGAAGATATTTTTTTTTAATTTTTTCTTTTCTTTCTTTAATGTTTTGTAATTCTCATCATAGAGATATTTGACACCCTTGGTTAAATTTATTCCAAGGTATTTCATTATTTTGGTAGCTAATATGAGTAGACTTGATCTTAGGAGTCCTTTCTCAGCTGTGGCATTGTCTGTGTATACAAAGGCTGTTAATTTTTGTGTGTTGATTTTATAACCTGCTACTTTATCAAACTCTTCTATGAGTTCCAAAAGTCTTTTGGATCCCCTATATATATAGAATCATGTCATGTTCAAATAGGAATAGTTTGACTTCCTCTTTCCCAATTTGAATCCCTTTGATTTCTTTTTCTTGTCTAATGGTTCTGGCTAAAACTTCCAGGACTATACTGAATAGCATTGGTGATACTGAGCATCCCTGTCTGGTACCGGATCTCAGTGGGAATGCTTCCAACTTTTCCCCATTTGATAGGATTCTGGCCTTGGGTTTGTCATAGATTACCTGGATTGTATTGAGGAATATTCCTTCTATTCCCAGTCTGCTTAGAGTTTTCTTTCTTTCTTTTTTTTTTTTAACAGGCAGAGTGGACAGAGAGAGAGAAAGGTCTTCCTTTTTGCCATTGGTTCACCCTCCACTGGCCACCACAGTTGGTGCGCTGTGGCTGGCGCACCACTGATCCAATGGCAGGAGCCAGGTGCTTTCCTGGTCTCCCATGGGGTGCAGGGCCCAAGCACTTGGGCCATCTTCCACTGCACTCCCAAGCCACAGCAGAGAGCTGGCCTGGAAGAGGGGCAACCGGGACAGAATCCGGTACCCCGACTGGGACTAGAACCTGGTGTGCCGGTGCCGCAAAGTGGAGGATTAGCCTATTGAGCCGCGGCGCCGGCCATGCTTAGAGTTTTCATCAAGAAAGGGGGTTGTATGTTATCAAATGCTTTCATGCATCTATTGAGACAATCATGTGATTTTTTGTTCTTTAGTTTGTTAATGTGATGTGTCACATTGATTTGTGAATATTGAACCATCCCTGTATACTAGGATGGATACACCAGCTGTTTTTTGGTTTCTGTTAGCATGGAGTATCTTTTTCCATCCTTTCACTTTCAGTCTGCATGCATCTTTGTTGGTGAGATGTATTTCTTGTAGGCAGCAAATAGATGGGTTTTGTTTTTTAATCTGTTCAGCCAGTCTGTATCTTTTAACTGGAGAGCTGAGGTCATTTACATTCGAAGTAACTATTGATAAGTAACGACTTGGCCCTGCCATTTTAAAATAAATACTCCTATTTTTACTTTAGATTTCCTTTGTACTTTTACTGAGAGATTTTTCTGCCTTTACCTTCTTTCGTAGTGATGACTATTTCTGTGTGCAGCACATCCTTAAGGATTTTTTGCAAGGTTGAATGGGAGGTGACAAATTCTTTCAATTTCTGTTTGTTATGGAAGGTCTTTATTTCACTTTCATTCATAATTGAGAGCTTTTCAGGGTACAGTATTCTGAGTTGACAGGTTTTTTTCTCTTAAGACTTGGAATGTACCTGGCCATTCCCTTCTAGCCTGTAGGGTTTCTGATGAGAAGTCTGCTATGAGTCTAATTGGAGATTTTCTAAAAGTCATCTGGCATTTCTCCAGTGTTCATTTTAGAATCTTTTCTTTATGTTTGATTGTGGAGAGTTTGACTACAATGTGTTGGATGAAGATCTTTTCTGGCCCTGTCTATTAGGAGTTCTGTGTGCTTCCTGTACTTGGGTGCCTCTTTCTCCAAATTAGGGAAGTTTTCTGTTGTTATTTCACTATAAAGGCCTTCTAATCCTTTCTCTCTTTCCACACCTTCAGGAAATTCTAGAACCCGTATGTTGGGTCATTTAATAGTATCCTGGAGATTCCCAGCAGTGTCTAATTTCTTCTTGTTTTTGTCTGACCTTGTAGTTCCTGCAATTTATCTTCTCATTCAGATGTTCTTTCTTCTGCTTTTCCAATTCTGTTCTTAAGGCTTTCCACTGCATTTTTTATTTGTTTGATTGAATTCTTCGTTTCTAAGATTTCATTTTGATTTCTCTTTATGATCTTAATTTTGTGGGAGAAATTTTCTTTCATGTTCGGATTTCATTAGTTTGTGCATTTGCTTCTGATTACTTCTAAGTAACCCTATGATCATTTTTTTAATACCATTTCTGGCATTTGTTCAATCTCTTCATCATCACAGTCTAATACTTAAGTGTTGTATTCTTTTAGGGGTGTCATGTTGTGTTCCTTGTTCTTGTTTCTTGAATTGGTACATTTATTGTTTGGCATTTGTGGAGATATTTGTTGGTTTCTTTGTTTTTTTCACTGTGGTGGCTTTTGTCTTTGGACTATACCTCCAAAGATTTTTAAGATTTTATTTATTTATTTATTGAAAGGCAGAGTTACAGAGAGAGAGAAACATCTTCCATTCGGTAGTTCACTCCCCGGATGGCCAGAGCTGAGCTGATCCAAAGCCAGGAGCCAGGACCTTCTTCCAGGTCTCCCATGCAGGTGCAGGGGCCCATGGACTTGGACCATCTTCTTCTGCCTTCCCAGGCCATAGCAGAGAGCTGGATAGGAAGTGGAGCAGCCAGGACTCGAACCGACGCCCATATGGGAAGCCAGGCACTGCTGGTGGCAACTTTACCTGCTACACCACACAGTGCCACTGCTACCCACCCCTCCTCCTGGATCACAGTTATACAGGAGGCATCGCTCATCTTGTCCGTTACAGTGTTACAAGGAGGGTGACAGGCCAGGACCCCACCTTGCTTCCAGGCAGCTGGTTAACCCTCTCCTGACCACTGTGTTGGTCACACACATCCTTGCTGTGTAACCTCAGGTAACTCACTTCCCCTCTCCCAGCCTCAGGCTCTGTTAGAAGAGGTGGGAACAGGACCCCCTCCCACGGTCATTACGACTACTCCATGGGGTACTCAGACCCCATCCTGGACCCCTGAGCTGCATAACCTTGAGTAAAGCCACCATGCCTCACTGAGCCTCAGCTTCCCTGTCTTTAAAATTAGGATTTGTACCCCTGGGGGTTGCTGGGAGAATTAAGCCATGTGTAGAGACTACTCTAGCCAGTGCCTGGCTTCTTGCACACAAGGTGCCTGCACAATCGGAAAACATCAGGTAGACATTTTTTTTTTTTTTGAGAGAGAGAGTGTGTGTGTGTGTGCGTGTGTGTGTGTGTTTCAAAGATCTATTATTTACTTACTTGAAAAGCAGAGTTACAGAGAGAGAGAGGTCTTCAATTGCTGGTTCACTCCCCAAATGCCCACAATGACTGAGGCTGGACCAGGCCAGAGCCAGGAGCCAGGAGCCTCTTCCATGTTTCCCTTGTGGGTGCAGGGGCCTAAGGACGTGGGCCATCTGCTACTGCTTTCCCAGGCCGTAGCAGAGAGCTGGATGGGAAGAGGAGCAGCTGAGGCTTTAACCTGCAGTGCCACAGCACTGGCCCCTCTCTGTTTTTATTCAACGTCCAGCTGCCTTTTCAAGCAAAGGACTGGAGGATTTAAGGCCCAGTCACTGACCTGTTTTTTAAAAGGTGCAGTTAATACATTCATTTCCCTGTGTTCTGGACTTTTTGCACATTCAGTCTTATTAGAGTAACACCCGTAAGATACTAATTTCTTCCACTCTTCTCATTTGCTTAAGTAAAGACCCCCACATTGTCCCTGTCCACCCTATTCCCTGTAACTGGCTCAGGATTGAATCCCGGCCCTGCCACCTGCTGGCCCACAGACCTGGCATGGCTTCCTTAACTCCTCTGAGCCTCAGGGTGCCCATCTGTAGAATGGGTCTGATGAACACCTCCAGAGTCCACTGCAAAGGTCTAACAGGATGATCTGTGCAAAATCTATACGTGTGCCTGGGGCATGGTGCTGCTCTCTGACCGGGAGCCAATGCAGCGACCACCTCCATGGCATTCCCATGAAGAGTGTAGTTCTAACCGGATGCTACCGGGCTTCCTCCTCTATCCTTGCAGCGAGCCCCTCTTCCGCCAGCTCTGTGCCCTGCACTGGCTACTGGAGGCCCTGACCATTGACCACACCCACCACACCATGAAGCCGCTGATCACCTGCTGGAACCCAAAGTAAGTTGCACCCTAAGCCAGCAGCAGCCTGGCAGTGGGGGTGGGGCTCCTATAAGGGCTTTTCCTCCTTGTGCTGTTTTTGGTGGGTGGGCGGCCGTAGGAGTCCTTCCGTGTGCTCCGTGGGATCCAAACAGGGTGAGCTAGAGGCAGCACATCCACACGTGACTGCTGGTTGTGTGTGTGTGTCTTGTGAGCAGGAGTCAGGGCATCCACACATTGCTGCCAATCATGTGTGTCTCGTGAGCTGGAGGCCGTATACCCACACGTGACAGCCAATCTTGTGTCTTGTTCCCCTGGCTCTCGTCAGCTCCTCATTCAGGGACTCCCTGATAGTAGCCCGAAGTGGATCAGAGGCGGGGAGAGTGCTCACGCCATGGGCACTGGCCAGCTGTGGCGTGCTGGACCCCCAGCCATGCATCTCTCTGGCTCTCTTCCCCAAGACGGCTCCTTGCTGGCTCTTAGTCATTTCCTCTTCCTCTCTCTCCCTTTTATTCTTCCCTTTCTTGTGGCACTGGTTTTCTCCTTCCTCTCAGGTTGTTTGGGGTATTTTTGGGTCTGTTGGGGTTTTTAATACAAGAGGATATTTATGAAAAAAGCCATGGAGGGAAGGGGAAGAGAGGAGTAACAGGCGCCCAAGCACAGTGGGGCAAACGTCAAGGTTCTGTGCTTCACTGAGGGTGACTATGGCTCACGGAGATGTAGAATGTTCTGGATGAGAATAGGAGCAGGGGAGCTGGTAGGCTCCCAACACAAAGCACAGATAAGGCGACGTAGAGGCCTGGCATGGGTGGTCGAAGCTGTGTATGTGTGTTGAAAAGCTGCCTTCTACCCCTTAAGAATGTGCAAGTCTTAAACGGTCATTCGGAATTTAAACATAGGGCGTTGTGGTGCAGAGGGTTAAGCCACCACTTGGGACGTCTGCATCCCGCATCGGAGTGCAATCCAGCTGCTTGCTAATGCCCTCTGGGAAGCAGGAAGTGGTGCATGGTGCAGAAGCTTGGGCCCCCATGACCCATGTGGGAGACCCAGATGATATTCTGGCCTCTTGGCTTCAGCCTGGCTGACTGACTTGTTAGCAGCTGAAGCTCTCTCTCCCCCTACCTCCTCCTCCCTCTCTCCCTCTCCCTTCCTCTCCCTCTCCTGCTCTGCCTTTGAAGTAGATTAAAATAAATAAAACATTTTATTTTAAAAAAATACAAAATTTTAAGATAAATTTTTAAAAGTTCATGGAAAATGCAATTAAAAGATAAGGTTATTTTGGTACCGCCCCCCCCCCCAAAAAAAATCCTGAAATCCATGCCTATGAGAGGTCTTTAAAAGATTCATGGAAAATGTGTATTATGAAAATGCTGTGCATAGGTCTCAAATTTTACACTAAAGCAAGTTTATTTTCAGTTCCATTTCCCCACAAGCTTTCTGAAGTCCCCTCGTATTTGGGTGACTATTTCTCCCCTTGGACCCAAAGGAGGACTTGGTATTTAAGTCCCTGGAGCATCTGGGTCCAGCACATATTGTCTGAGACCCAGAAAAGTGTGAGAGGAGTGACCACACCAGAGGGCACGGTTACAGGAACCAAGTTGTGCACACGGACCCCAACAGGAATGGACGTGCAATGACACTGGTTCTTGGTTTGTTTGTTTGTTTTTTGGACAGAGTTAGACAGTGAGAGAGAAAGGTCTTCCTTCCATTGGTTCACCCCCAAAATGGCCACTACGGCCAGCACACTGCGCCAATCCAAAGCCAGGAGCTAGGTGCTTCTCCTGGTCTCCCATGGGGTGCAGGGCCCAAGCACTTGGGCCATCATCCACTGCCCTCCCGGGCCACAGCAGAGAGCTGGACAGGAAGAGGAGTGACCGGGAGAGAATCCGGCACCCTGACCGGGGCTAAAACCCGGGGTGCCGGCGCTGCAGGTGGAGGATTAGCCAAGTGAGCCGCGGTGCTGGCCATCACTGGTTCTTTAAGCAGGGTCAGTTCGTCTATATGAAGGGGACCACAGCAAAACCAGGGAACACCTCCGCCTTGAGGAACCTGCGCTGGTACATCAAGGCTGAGTTAAAGGTGTAAGCTGCCTGCCGCCAGCCCCAGGGACGCCGACCCTGGCCTCTGCTCACAGCCCCACCACCCAGGGCAACGGTCTCTTCTTCACCTTCCAAATTCCTAAGCCTTAAGCAGCCCCTTCCTCCTGGAGACCTCTGCCACCCATCCCCCAGCACCCCCCAAATGCATCTCTCACGGCAGGGCCCGGGTTCTCCACCCCCGAATATGGCCAAGCACATAAATCCTGCACCTGTCGACACGTCCACAACTCCGATTGATTCAGTGTTGTAGGTTGGAATGAATTTAAAACTGTAGTTTCCTTTGAAAGAGTGGCTTACAAAATTCATATCTTTAAGCAACAGAAATCTATTATTTTTAATGGAAACTCCAGCAATGTATGAGGTTTTGGGGGTCCCTCCCACTGGATCCCATCCCCGCCACAGCACCCCAGTCAACTCTAAAATAGCTCTGTAACTCCCAGGATTTGTTTGAAAACCATAGGCTTAACACACGTCTCATGAATTCTTTATCTTTCTCTAAAACAGAGCTGCTCAAGTCCTAAGTGAAGACAATGCATTCTTATGGAGATATTTTTTTCTAAAAAATTCATCATGTAGAAAAGCCTTTTCTCTCCTCAACCACCCCAAAATTTCATTCTAAGAGAAAACCCCTTTTCAGGCTTATGGTGTGTCTTTCCAAATCTTTCTAGCTTGTTTCTTTTATACAGATAGACTTTTTTTTTTTCAATTTATTTATATATTTGAAAGGTGGCATGACAGGACAGAGAAAGGGCTTCTGTGCCCTGGTTTACTTCCCAAGTGTCCCCAACAGCTGGGGCTGGGCCAGGCCAAAGCCAGGACCCAGGCCCTCCATCCAGGTCTCCCACATGGCTGCCAGGGGTCCAAGTACTTGGGCCATCTTCTCTTGATTTCGCAGGTGCATTAGGGAGCTGGACTGGAAGTAGAGCAGCCAGGATTCGAACCAGCACTCACGTGGGATGCCACCAGAGTTGCAGGCAGTGGCACCACAGCCCCAGCCAAAAGATGGGGGTTTTTTTGTTCGTTTGTTTTTAGCAGAAATGGAATCTGCAGCCTGCTCTCCACACAGCTTTCCCAGTGATCTGTGGCCGTGAGGGTTCACGCAGATCTTGCACATCCTTAACCAGGAGCAGCGGGCTCTGTTCTGTGAAGGAGGTGCAACTTAAATCCCCCTTTGTCTACTGACAGACACGGATGTCACTCCCCAGGTTTTGACTTCCCCAGCAGGGCTGCACAGAACAGCCGTATACATGTCTTTTCTGCCCAGCTGCAAATGTTTCTGTCATTGTCGAGACTCTGAGAAATGGGAATTGCTAGGTCAAAACAACATCGATTTTTCTTTGCAGTTAATTGCTTAGATTCTAAGAAACAGCTCCCTAGCCAGTAGGCTTATATTTTTTTGTAGTAGTATGTTAAGATTTATTTATTTTGAAAGGCAAAGTTTATACAGAAAGAGATCTTCTATCCTCTGGTTCACTCTCCAAGTAGCCACGATGGCTGGAGCTGTACTGATCCAAAGCCAGGAGCCAGGTGCTTCTTCCAGGTCTCTCACGTGGGTACAGGAGCCCAAGCACATGGGCCATCTTCCACTGCTTTCCCAGGTACATTAGCAGGGAGCTGGATGGGAAGTGGAACAGCCGGGACTCGAACCGGTGCCCATATTGGGTACCAGTGTCGCAGGCGGCAGCTTAACTTCTAAGAGCGTTGGTTCATCTGCTCTGAGCAAGCCAAGATTTGGGTTGAAGAGAGAAAATGCGCCATCTTTATTTCCTCAGGTTGATGTTAGAAATGTCTTTATTATGTGGCCCAAAATGATTAATTGCCATCTAAAGACATGCTAGAGGCCTTCAGAAAAGTCTGTGGAGTATGGAATAAGACAGGTTTAGGACAAGTGCGGTGGCACTGCAGGTTGAGTCACCACGTGGGACACCTGCGTCCCATATCAAGTCCCATCCACTTCGCTTCTGATCCAGCTTCCAGCTAATGCATCCTGGGAGGTAGCAAATGATGGCTCAGCTGCTTAGGCCCCAGCCACCCATGTGGGAGACCCAGATGGAGTTCTGGCTTCCTGGCTTTGGCCTGGCCCAACCCTGGCTGTTGCAGGCATTTAGGGAGTGAACTAGCAGACAGAAGCCATTGCTCCCCCTACCTTAGCTCTGCCTTTCAAGTATATGGAAAAATAAGTATTTTTAAAGATTTATTTATTTATTGGAAAGAGTTACAGAGAGACAGAGAGGTAGAGAGAGAGGTCTTCCATCGCTGGTTCACTCCCCAGATGGCCTCAATGGCTGGAGCTGGGCCAATCCGAAGACAGGAACCATGAGCTTCTTCTGGGCCTCCCACATGGGTGCAGGGGCCCAAGGGACTTGAGCCATCTTCTACTGCTATCCCAGGCCATTGCAGAGAGCTGGATGGGAAATGGAGCAGCCAGGACTCGAACCGGCACCCATATGGGATGCTGGCACTGAGGGCAGCAGCTTAACCCACTATGCTACAGCATCGGCCTCCAAAATCAATATTTTAAAATGTTTATTTTAGTGTAGAAACATTTTGAAATCCACGCATAGTGTCTTCGTTTTGTGCATTTTCCACGCACTTTTTGAAGGCCCCTCCTATCAGTCACCCGGAGAGTCCCACAAGTCCCACCGGGACATGCAAAGGCAGAATCCATCAGGCACCTGGGGCTCACACACACACACACACACACACACACACACCTCCCCCCCCCGCAAGCACAGGACCTGAACTGAACAAATTCTCTGACTTCCCATGGGACTCTTTGCTGAGCTACGTTTTTCCCTCAGCTGCAATATGGGATTTGGGTGTCACAAGTGACAGCTTAACGTGTGGCATGGTAATGCCAACCCCCTCTTTGTAAAAGGAAATACCGTACAGAAATACATACCCTAGAGCACAGAGCACAGACAACCAGGGGGCCCTCTGTCCCCGCCCTGTCATCAAGCAAACATCTGTGCAGAGAAGTGCATGTTGATCCCCTGTGTGTGACCCAGGTCAGCAAAGGCCACCAGCAGGCTGCCACAGCTCATTTCCCGTTTCGTAGCAAAATCAGTTATTATGAAAATTTTGTTTTGTTTGCAAAACCTTTTGGATGTTGGAATTGAGTAAGGGCTGTGAACCTGAATTGACATTGTTCTTATTAGAGACTAACTTTCCAAAGGTCAACCAGAGAACTAACTAGAAACAAGGGGACCTTTACAGAGAGGCAGATGGCACAAGTTTTTTTCTTCTTCTTCTTGTTTATGTGAAAAGCAGAGACTGACAGAGTAACCTCTCACCCACTGGTTCACTTCCACAACATCCGGGACTGGGTGATGCTGAAGCCGGGAGCCAGGAACTCAATCTGGGTCTCCTACATGGGTGGCAGGGACCCAAGTACTTGAGCCGTCACCGGTCGCTCCCAGGGTGCGCATGAGCAGGAAGATGGAATTGGAAGGTGAGCTGGGATTTGAACCCAGGTCCTCTGGTAGGGAGTGCAGGCTTCCAAGGGGTTGTCTTAATCCCTGCACCAAATGCCCACCACCGCATGTTTCTTACTTGTTTGTGGAAACCAGCAAGTTGATCTCATAGACCCACAGAGCAGAATAGTGGTCCCCAGAGTCTGGAAGGGGGAGGGGGAGGGGGCTGGAGAGAGGACGATGGTTAATACAAGTGGAGACAAGGAATAACTCCCAATCTGCAATAGTGTAGTAGCGTAACTGTGCCTGACAACAAGTGATTAAATATATCAAAATGGCTAATACAGAGGATTTGAGTGTTCTCAGTACAAGGAAACAGTAAATATCCACGGTTGTAGATAAATGCCAATTCCATGGATCAGCTCATCACACATTGTATACATGCGTTGAAATGTCACACTGCATCCTGGAAATATACATAATTACTGTGTGTCAATTAAATTTTTTTTAAATGTGTTATTTTTTAAATTGTGAGTAAAGAGCTGCCAGTGTGTCCCCAGGCTGGGTACGGCACACACAGGCCTCAGGGGCCACAGAAGTCACAAGTGTTCTAAGTCTTGCTGCCTCAGGATAGCCTAGAAAGGTGCCAGTGGTCCAGCCCCTCCATACCTCCCTCCCCCCTTTTAAATTTTATTCATTGATTTTCCTGCCAACACAGACCTGGGAGGCAACAGTGGTGGCTCAAGTAGTTGGGTCCCTGCCACCCACATGGGAGACCTAGAGGAAGCTCCTGGCTTCAGCCCAGCCAAGCCCGAGCTGTTGTAGACATCTAGGGAGTGAACCAGCAAATGGCCTCGCTCGCTCGCTCTCAAGTAAACGAATGATTATTTTTAAATATTTATTTATTTGAAAGGCGGAGGGAGGGAGGAAGGGAGGGAGGGAGGTCTTCCAGCCGATGGTTCACTCCCCAGTTGGCTGCAACAGCTGGAGCTGTGCCAATCTGAAGCCAGGAGCCAGGAGTTTCCTCTGGGTCTCCCACATGGGTGAAGGGTCCCAAGCCCTTGGGCCATCTACTGCTTTCCCAGGCCATAGTAGAGAGCTGGACCAGAAGAGGAGCAGCTGGGATTCAAACCAGCACCCATATGGGATGCTGGCACTGCAGGCAGTGGCTTTACCTGCTATGCCACAATACCGGCCCCCAAAATAAATATTTTAAAATGTTTGTTTTGGTGCAGAAACATTTGAAAATTATTTCTAAAAGACCTGGGGTGGGGGCCAGCACTGTGGCTTAGCAGGTTAACACCCTGGCCTGAATCCCATATCGGTGCCGGTTCTAGTCCTGGCTGCTCCTCTTCTGATCCAACTCCCTGGTATGGCCTGGGAAAGCAGTGGAACATGGCCCAAGTCCTTGGGCCCCTACACCCGCGTGGGAGACCAGGAAGAAGCTCCTGGCACCTGGCTTTGGATCAGCGCAGTTCTAGCCGTTGCAGCCAATTGGGGAGAGAACCATTGGATGGAAGACCTCTCTCTCTGCCTCTCTTCTGTGTAACTCTGACTTTCAAATAAATCTTTTAAGAAAAGACCTGGGGTGGGCATTTAATGCAACAGCTAAGACAAGACACCTACCTCCCATGTTAGAGTGATTGGATTCAAGTCCTGCTCTGCTTCTGAGTCCAGCTTCAAGCTAATACAGACCCCAGGAGGCAGCAGGGATGGCTCGAATACATGGGCTCCTGACATCCATGTAGGAGACCCAGAGTGAATATCTAGATCCTGGTTTTGGCCTGGCTCAGCCCTAGCCATTGCAGGCAATTGGAAAGAGAACCAATGACAGAAAACCTCTCTCTCTGTCTCTCTCCTTTTCAAATAAATAATGAAATAAATTTTAAAGCATCTTATAAAAAAGACTTTGAGATAGCAACAAGAAGAAAGGGCTGGGTGATGTGATCACAATGGGGTGGGGAGTTGTCCAAGAAAACTTGATCAGGTGCCACTTGGTGGAACCTCTGATTGGTCCTGCTCTCGTCTCTGCACTGAATTAACTGTATGACTGCTCCCCTTGGCCACAGAAGTGGACAGAGGGGCAGCACCTGGCAGGATTATGAGGTCAGCTGTCGGGCAGGAGGCAGGATGGAGCCACCTGGCTCTTTCGGGAGCTCTTAAAAGCTGTGACCTGTGCAAAACCAGCCGTTCTTCTCCTCAGCCATGGGTGTGTGGACATACCCTAAACCGGCCGGCCGACTTCCCACCCTGACAAACACATGTTTTACCCCCCAAATGCAAGTTCCAAAAGAGTGCAGCACTTGAGAAAATTGCTCCAATTGTCACTGTGGATAGGCGTCTTCAAGTGACTGCCAGAAACAAAATGTGCTTGGCGGATATGATGAAAAGGAAAGCGACGGTGTGTAATAACCTCTTCCCTCGATTTCTGGCAAATAAGAGCCCTGAGACAGCTTCAGTGGGGAGAAATTAGGGCCTGAAAATTACAGCTGCTTCTCCCCCCATGGCTCTGCCTGAAGCCTCATCCCCCCCCCCCCCCTTAGCTCCTCCTCAAAGCTGCATCTGTGTTGAAAAAAGCCAGTCATTGTTCACAGCTGGAATGTGTTCAGTTCTCTGTCCACGGTGCCCAGTAAGCCCTTACAAGCCTCATTTCTCAATGTCCTGAACGCAGTCCTGTGCGACGGCCAATGTCATTCCCCCACTTAATAGATGAGCATGTAGAGGTCCCAGGAAAGCTAATACCAAGGCACACATAGGAAGCAGCTGGACAGGTACAGGACTTTACCAGCTGCTCCTCCTGGTGTTTAATTACACCCTCAACTGCCAACGTGACATTTCCTGGCTCTGATGCTCAGAGAGACTTGCACAAGTTCACACACAGACCGTAAGTCAAGGGCATCAAGGAAGTGAACTAGCCTAAGCTGACATCCCAGACAACCCCAATCTCTGCAGCTGATCCCAAGAGCAGCTCATTTCTTGCCCAGCCTCTGTGTCTGCTGGGGAGCTTCTTACAGGTGCACAGGGAGAGAGAGGATAGACGTGCAGCTCCCACCGTGCCCCAGGCAGGAAGAGAAATCTGACAACTTGAGGACTGGTTCTGAGAGCATCCGCCCAGACTGCCGCATGTCGCTTTGGCTCCTGTGTCTTTGAACAAAGCAAGTCACAAGGCTATACCTGACCACAGGGAGCAGGGAAGAACTGGGCTTCTGGCAAGATGGCACTAATGATTCCTCCGCCAGACCTAGGGCAGGAGCACGAACTCGATTCTAGCCTTTTCCACAAGGTGTGCAGTGACTGAAAAAGCGCTGGCGTTTTTTCTTTCCTGCTTCCTCCCCCTATTGATCTTGCCTGTTGGTTTATTTGCCACTGAAAATGAAACATCAAGAGAGACCGACGCTGTCTAACCAGGCCTTTTTCTTTATCAACGGCTTCTCCCGAGCAAGGGCTCCGGGCTCTTTAAGGTCTGTGGGAATCTTGCTGCATTTTTTAGCTCATTTAGCTGCTGCTTGAAGTCGCAATAGATTTCAGGTCGTCTTGGAAGTCGGCATTAGCGCAAAACTTCCATCTTCCTCGATTGGGCCTGAATATTTAAGATTTTTCAAAGCTTGGCTGGGACCAGATTTAATTCTGAAAGAGGAAGGGGGCGATGCTTTTGAACTCCAGGAAGAAAGCTGGGGGCTCAGCAGGGGCTGCCTTCGCAAAGGGAAAAGCAAAAAAGACCCTGTGGTCTTGAAAGAAGCGCTCCGGAGAGGAAAAGCTAACGCTTCCAGCCGGAGCCTTAAATCAGACTTCAAAAGCACCGCCGTTGGTTTAAATATTGTTTATAGGACTGAAGCCTTGCTCCGTCTTCCTCCGGCTGGATTTTAAATATTCCCTAATTTGATTACTCAGGGGAGAGGCAGGCAGAACCAGCTCAAATGAGCTTCACTGTTAATTATTCAGAGGGCTTTTTATTGTGTAATCAGACATAAAGTCTTACAAAAAGCTCCGAGGCACATTCTCACCCCGCCCCTCCCAGCCCAGCCTCCACCCTGAGGTCTTCCTGCGTTTCCTGAGTCTGGCAAGTGGTGCTGGTGAGGGGCAGGGACCCCCATCCCCGTGTGAGCTGGCGGAAGTCTTTGATTCTGCTGCCTACGCACCCCCCCCCCATGCCGTGACAAGACAGCCTTAAGTTGGGTTTACCTTGATCTCCTTTGGCCTAATGTATATGAGCATCTCCCATCCCACCGGCCCCTGGCAGCCCATGACAAGCCTACACCCCCCGTGAGTGTCTCTCCATCCACACTGGTCCATCCACACTGGTCCATCTTCTCATTTCCTCAAGTCCCTGATCTGTGCTGGTGAGAGCCTGCCAAATGATTAAAGGGATTCCAGCCAACTCAAATGCATTCTGCAGAGAAAAGGAGGACAAAGAGATGGGTGCATGGACAGCTAGATGGACAGGTAGAAGGATAGATGGACAAGTGGCTGGAACAATGGACAGGTAGAGGCCAGCGCTGTGGCTCACGAGGCTAATCCTCCTCCTGCAGTGCTGGTACTCTGGGTTCTAATCCCGGTTGCTCCTCTTCCAGTCCAGCTCTCTGCTGTGGCCGGGAAGGCAGTGGAGGATGGCCCAAGTGTTTGGGCCCTGCACCCCATGGGAGACCAGGAGAAGCACCTGGCTCCTGGCTTCAGATCAGCGCAGCACGCCGGCCATAGCGGCCATTTGGAAGGTGAACCAATGGAAGGAAGACCTTTCTCTCTGTCTCTCTCACTCACTGTCTAACTCTGCCTGTCCAAAAAAAAAAAAAAAAAAAAAATGGACAGGTGGAAGGATGGACAGATGGATAGGTGGATAGATGGACAGGTATATGGATGGATAGAGGATGAATGGATAGGTGGATGAATGGACAGGTGGCTAGATGGATGGATGGATGGATGGATAAACAGGTGGATGGATAAATGTACAGGTAGCTGGCTGGGTGGACAGAGGATGATTGGCCAGATGGTTGAATGGACAGGTGGCTGAGTAGATGAACAGTTAGATGCATAGATGGACAAGTGAATAAGTGGATAGATGGACAGATGGGTGTATAGATGAATAGGTGGATGGTAGATGGACAGGTAGATTGATGGATGTACAGGTGGCTGGATGGATAGAGGATGAATGGACAGGTGGCTAGTTGGATGGACAGATGGACAGGTAAATGGATATATGAATAGATGGCTGGAAAGATGGACAGATGGATGGATAGACAGGTAGATGGATGGACAGATGGATAGATGGGCAGATGGATGGATAGGTGGCTGGAAAGATGGATGGATAGACAGGTGATAGATGGATGGACAGGTGGATAGATGGGCAGGTGGATGGGTAGGTAGCTGGAAGGATGGACAGATGGATGGATAGACAGGTGATAGATGGATGGACGGGGGGATGGATAGATGTACAGGTAGCTGGCTGGGTGGACAGAGGATGATTGGCCAGATGGTTGAATGGACAGGTGGCTGAGTAGATGAACAGTTAGATGCATAGATGGACAAGTGGATAAGAGGATAGATAGACAGATGGGTATATAGATGGACAGGAGGATGGATGGATGGATAGGTGGATGAATGGGTGGATAGCTTGACAGGTGGATGGATAGAGGGACTGATGAATGAATCAATTTGTGTGTAAAGATAGTTGAGCGATCACACCTCGAGACACCCTGCTTGCTTGTCACTAGGAATGCACAACTCTACAACCACAAGTCCAAAATTGAAAAGGCTCTGAAAACTGTTTTTCCTAATTCATTCAGCAGCAAAATCTGACAGATCCCAATGGACTTGGTTGCAATACTTGGCTTTAAGCTATGCGTTGACTTTTTCCCGCCTAATGTAAATACTTCATATTCAGGAATTTCTCTGCACAAATATTAACCTGTTTGGTTTCAGGAGGCCTCCACAGGCCCCACTGGAGAGATTATGTTAACATGTAGTATGCGCCACCAGTTTGCTTTCCAAATAGCGAAGTTGGCAGCATGCAAGGGTACTTTTAAATATTTGTGGGAAAAAAATGGAATTAAAAATGTAAGTTTAGTTTGGTACAAGAAAGTTTTGAAATCTGTGAATAGTTGTTTCATAGAATGCATTTTCCATGAACTGCCTGGGGCCCCTTGGGCTTCAGATAAGGAGCAGTAGGCCTGTCACCCATGTAGCCTGCTGTGTGCCACCCAGAAGGTGCCCAGCCCATGAGGGGAGGATCCAGGTTTTGTGGGGCCTGAGCTTGTTCAATGGGGGGAGCGATGGGTGCTTTAAGAAAAGGCATACAGAACTATAACACCAAACTAGACACGAGGCCCTGGAGGAGGAACCTATGTGGATGAGAGGAGGTAACGGTCTAGCTTCGTTAGTTCCGTTGTAAGTCTGCATCGGAGTGAGTGCCTCTGTGAAATGGGTTGACAGTGACCTTGTCACAAGTGGCGATCTTCATTGTGCTGCCCCCAACCCCACCCAGGAACGTCCCCTCTGTGTTCCCATGGGAGCCTTAGGTAACAGGATACACAGAGGTTCCGGAGTGAGCTGGCTTTTCCATCTGCTCCCAGGAGTAACCACACAGCTGCTGTGTAGCCCCTCAAAGGACCTGCACCCAAAGTGCAACTAGACACGGAATGCACGCACTGGCCTCCCACCTCCCCGTGCCCCCCGAGCAGCCCTCCCTCCCTCACCCTCACTCCAGAGGCCCAGCTGTGGCAATGGGGAGCGCCGTCCCTCCCTTGTCCCCATAAGGGGAGGGGAGGGGCGGGGCGGGGCAGCTTCCAGCTGCCATTCCTCCCCGACTTAGCGCTCTGGCTAAAAGAACGTGTACTACACCGAGGCTCTGGAAATGGAAAGCTTATTAAGCTGTTTCTCACTCAGGGACCCGGGTGGAAGCAAGAGCACCGTAAAAAAAATCAATAAGGACAAGTCCATGGGACAGAGGTGGGATCACTTCATCACGACTCCAAAGGTAACCATGCGCCCGCGATGCCCCCAGCGTGCTTCCGGCCCCCGGCTCCTGTGTGCTGGGGGGGAGGGGGCTGCTTTGGCCAGTCTGCCCTCCAAGGAGAAAAATCTGGTTTTTCTAGTTGATGCTGGAAGTAAAGGCAACGTCAGGCCACATGTTGCTGGACGGCTTTTGTAAATTTTAATGAAAATGGTTATGTGGGGCTTAGAGGACAAGTGACGTTTGGCTGGACACTGCTTGATGGCGAAGGGAGGGAGGACTGAGCAGCTGCTTCATAAGATGTCACCAGGAGGCGATGGACTCGCCAGGCCAGCCTTGGATCAATAACGTCCATTCCTCCCTCCCTCTCTGAAAATAGCGAGTGATTCAGCAGACAGGACCGCTCCACTGGCACGTGGCTCAGTATTAAGGGGACCTCAGGGGCCCCGTCTCCTCACCCCAAACTCACTCTTGTCCCCAGACCTCCCAGTTTTTCCACGCAGCAAGCCCCATAGTAAGAAGAAGGAGGATGACAGGTGGCACTGAGGGACGGGACGGTGGCTGAGCCCCGCCCCCAACCTCCCAGCTGCAGCACTTGCCTTAGGTTTAATGCTGCACCCTAGGGCACCAGGGAAGACCCCACCCTGCAGACCCGTTCAGAAAGTGGGCAGGTGCTGGAACCGCGTGGTTTCTGGAGGGCGCTTTTCCACGCGCGGCAGCCGACCTGGTGCCGTGAAACGCACGCTCCTGGGTGCTCTGGAGAGTTCACAGAAAAGCAGAAATAAGTATTTGGGCACCAAAAAATGTTTGAAAGCCCTCCATAGTTTTTTCATAAAATGTGTTCTCCGTGGACTTTTTGAGATACCCTGGTATTATCCAGCTCTGCCCTCCTAGGAACACCAGGCAGGGGGCCCCGGCTGCCTCAGAACCCCGCCCCCTCTCCCCCCACGCAGGAGGTTGCCGCCTTAAATGAATCTTGCTGTGCTCAAAGAGGAGGAGGAGGGGAAGGAGGAAGAACAATGCCGCAGGGCCCTATTCTTAACCTCTGATGGGAGAGGATGCAGTTGCCGCTCAGAGAGGTTGAGTGACGCCCATGAGGTCACACAGCAGGGTAGTGGCAGTCAGGAGTCAATCTTGGGTCTGCTGTGTGAAACACCAGGCTCTTCAAATGCACCTTCTCCCTGCTATGGTTCTACCCGCCCCTCGTGAAGACGTGGACGATTTCTTCGCTCTTTCGCCAGGTTGCTGGGAAGTAAGAGGCTTTGTTTTCAACCAGAGAGAGTTGCTATGGAGATAACCTGTGCATCTGCTTCCAGAAGTGCACAGAAAACGCAGTGGGAGCCACAGACCTTTAAAAAAAAAGTCCTGGATCCTTCAGAGCAGGAGTGGGAGGAAGGGAAAGAGAATGGCTGGACAGGAATTCCTTACAAAACTGAGTTCTCCAGCAATTGTGTAGGTCCCACAGGAGGCTGTGGCTCTGCCCTCTCTGGGGCGGGAGAGCTCTAAGTTGGGACACGGGAGCCCTGGTTGGGCCCCTGTGGCTCAGTGCTCTGTGTGTCCTTGGACGAGTCCTTTCCTCTTTAGGACCCCAGTTTTTCCTCCTGTATAAGGAAGATGCTGAAAGACTCCAGCCAACTCCCACAGCCCTGATTGGCTTTCGGAGGGGTGGCATTCCTAGGACGGAGAAATCGGGGCGGAGTGGGGCACAGCAGGGAGTGGCCAGGCCTGTGGCAGACCACACCACCTCTGCACAGCTGAAGTAAAGACTCTGCTGAGTCTCAGCTCATGTCGCCGTGTGACAGTGGAAGCCCAGGGCTTGTCATCGTCTAGAGAAACCAACCACCTGGGGCTTTTCTGTTTAGGAAGACATCTCCCCATTGGTCAGTTCCTGAGTAGCTGGACACGTCTCCCCGTGGGCCAGCAGTTTGCAACTCCTGCTTCTTAGCATAAGGAGCCATTCGGGGACATCTTTCCCTCGGTCCCTGCTGAGGTGGAGCGCAGCCGCAGGTGACCACTGCTCCTGAGCAAGATGTGAGAAACAGAGAAGCGACTGGGGATCTCAGTCCCCTCCCAGCGAGCCAGTTCAGCGCTGGGACTGCCTGTCACAACCCCCGCCCCCATTTCATTTTTCTGCCACTCTCAGTTAATCAGAAGTGTCAGCCCTTCTCTCTGGATTTCCTGATTGGAGCCATTAATTGAATTTTAATGAATGGAAACCTGAAAAGCGAAAGGGGAAACCCTAGCCCTAGGAAGGCGGGCACAGAACCCTGGATGTGGGAGGCTCTTCAGGGCTCACCCCAGACCCCTCCCCCGCCCCCAGCCCACTCTTCATTTGTGTGCATGAGAAAACTGAGGGAGCAGGGTGGCTTGCCCAAGGTCCCCAGGCTCTGGGCCCAGAACTCATTGCTAAACTGCAGGCCCTGCCCTTGCCCTGCCCCCCATGACACAGTCTGTCCAGGGCTCAAAAATGGTGTTGATCTGAAGAGTATGGGGTCATGCTTGTGCTGATCGGCACAGGGCAAGAGGTCTTCTCCCTGAGCTCGGGCCCACTCCTCGCTGGAGGGGGTGGGGAGTGGGGGGTGCCTCTCCGTCCAGCAAGCTTGTGAGCAGCTGCAATGTCGGGACAAAGGCAGGCTGGCACAAAACTCCTCATTCAGCAAGAAAAAACGCGCCAGCTCTGGGCTTTTGCAATGCACATGCCTCCTGGTGGATCTGACCCAACCCACTTCAAACTCCAACTCCCCAGTCTGTCATGTGCTGAAAAATTTCCACCACTTGTGCAGAATCTCACCGGAGACTGGGGAGAGAGGAGGGGTGGCCACAGGGAGAAACACTATCTGCACCCCACCCCCTGCTTTCTGTCTTCCCAAACCTTCTACTTCCTCTGTGCAACCAAGAAATCCTTCCCCTCTCCTAGTGCAGGGAGGTTCCACCCGTATTCAGGGCCCCAGGAGGCAGCCAATGGCAGTGTTACTTGTGATCCCATACAGCAGAGCCCTGGAACGAGTCCTGTCACTCTGTTCCTATGGATTCAGTACGTGTGGCCTCCAGTGCCATCTCTCCTCCCTCTCTTCTCTCCTCAGGCATCAAACACTGAGTTTGATGTGAAGAGGGCATTAGCCCGCCCCCTTAGCGTGCACACACACACAGACACACATACACATGATCTATAACCAGTTCCATCTGACCACTCCCCACCGCACTTTTCTCTAATGCCCATTAAACCCTTCTGGGACTGGTCACCCAGTCCTCCCCACCCACCAAACTTCTCCACACCCCTCCCCTCAAGAATATCGGTGCCACTGAACAAATCTGCTTCCTGCTTCTTCCTCTAAAAGGTCAGGCCTGGAATCTTCTCCGTCTTGTGATCTTTAGAAAACCCCCAGTGAACACAAATCTTCCCTCATGGAGGCCCAGGCATCAGGTTGCTATGCAAGAAGTTGGGGGGGGGGGGTCAACGCCAAGATGGAGGCAAGTGTAGACCCATCCTCTTCTGCATCTTGAAAACCAGTTCCACTTCTCTTCCTCGGCGCTACCTATGGAGGTGGCTGCCTTCTCCTCAGCATCGTGGCTGCCCTCAGACACCTGGTAGAGCGCAAGATCGTCAAAAAGAGGACCAAGAAGTTCATCCAGCACCAGTCTGACTGAAATGTCAAGATAACTGGCAGACACCCAGAGGTGTCAACAACGGGGTGCAGAGAAGATCTGAGGGCCAGACCCTGATGCCCGACATTGGTTACAGCAACAGGAACCCTGAGCACATGCTGCCCAGCAGCTTCCGGAAGTTTCCAGTCCACAACGTCAAGGAGCTGCAGGTGCCGCTGGTGTGCAGCAAATCTTCCTATGCCGAGATTGCTCCCGCCGCCTCCACGACCCACAAAGCCATCGTGGAAGGAGCATCCCATCTGCCTGTCAGAGTCGCCAAACCCAAGGCCAGGCCACGCAGTGAATAGACAGTTCAGGTGCTGTTTATTCTTTTTTTTTTTGACAGAGTGGACAGTGAGAGAGAGAGAGAGAAAGGTCTTCCTTTTGCTGTTGGTTCACCCTCCAATGGCTGCCACGGCTGGCGCACTGCACTGATCCGAAGCCAGGAGCCAGGTGCTTCTCCTGGTCTCCCATGTGGGTGCAGGGCCCAAGCACTTGGGCCATCCTCCACTGCACTCCCGGGCCACAGCAGAGAGCTGGCCTGGAAGAGGAGCAACCGGGACAGAAACCGGCCTCAGGTGCTGTTTAAGTAAAACGTTGAACACTGAAGAAAACTCCAATAGTTACTGCAGAAGAAGAGTCCAGAACCCGTCTGGGCTTTGGCAGCCTCGTTGCTTCCTAGGGTGCCCTCTGGGGCGATCATGCACTCGCTGTGTACAGTCAGCTCCATCACACCATCACACATTGTCATTATCTTGCTTTGTGCCCAGAGGGCTCTGCAGATTCAGGGTGTGTCTGGTGGGCATTCAGAAGCAACCAGAAGAAACTGGCTGTCAAAGCTGGCTTTTTGCGTTTTCCTTCCCTCCCGCCCCCTCCCGTCTTTCCACCCTCCTCACCTCTTTCTCCTCTCTCCCCTCCAGACGAAGAAATTCAAAATCCCTTCCACGCGTACCACCAGCCGCAAGCCCAGCCGACGGGGCTCCATGGTCAGTCTGTCCAGGATCAGTGGGGGGTCCTCCCCACAGAGCAGCATGGTCTCCATTAACCCCAGCTCCGACGAGCCCCAGAGCATGGTCACCCAGGTGACTAGCAGCAAGGACATCGAGGACAATGAGTCGTCTTCAACCAAGCTGGATGAGGAAGTTCTTCACATCTGTAAGTCCCTGCTGAGGTCTGATCCCTTCCACCGTGGGGCCTTGGCAACCCTGCTCACTCTGCCTCCTCCCCCCTCAGCTACAGCACCTGGAGGGTAAACAGTGACTTTTGGTAAATGTGTGCACTCTCCACGATCTAATTCCAGCACGCTTCCATTCACCCCAGAGAAAATTCTGTGCCCGTTAGCAGCTCCTCTTCCTTCCCAGCTAGAACCCCCAGGCAGTCCCAAAGCTGATGTCTGTCTCCATACATTCGGCTTTTCCGAACACTTTATATGTGGGAGCTGGATCCCTCTGTGTTCCTCGCCACAGATGAGCCTTTCATTGGTTCAGAGCCTCAGGGACACAGACCCTTTGTAAGATGTGTTGACAGCCAGGAGCCCTCAAGTATCAACACACACACACACACTACATGCATTCATGCACACACACGTAGCTACCACTCTCTGTACTACGTGGAGGTGAAGAGGCCGCAGGCCTCAACTAGAAAGAATCCATGTAAAAAAGTCATTTTCAGAACTTTCTGGCTTGAGCTTGTGCAGTAAGAGGAGCTAAGAACAAGATTCAGCAGAAAGATGGAGAAGGCACAAGTTGGAGAGAGAGGCAGCTGTGTCAAGCAGGACCGGCCCACTGCAAAACCTTCAACCAGGTGCAGAGGTCACCCTCCTGCTAGGGCCCCTCCGTGGCGGCCAGGGTGAAGCCTGCCAGGCCCCTGCCCTGCGTTATTCTCAGATGTTGTCTAGAATGTCTGACAGCTGAGGAAGGTTGGGCTGGGCTGACAAGCGTTGGCTGTGGAGCTCGAGGTAGACCAGGAGTCTATGCAGGGCCCTCCTGGCCGAAGTCGGAGGTGGACAAAGATGCCAAGGCCCAGTAGGCGGTCGGGACTTGGAGTAGTGACTGCTGAGTGGAAAACAAACCCCATGGCCTCACCTCGCTGGCAGGGACTGAAAAAGAAAAAGCAGCTTTCTGAACAGAGGCGTTCTCCAAGATGCGGAGCAAGGAAGACAGGTGGTCAGCAGATGCGGGACTCTTCCAGATTTCATTTTTTAAAAAAAATTTAGCTTCTATATTTTCATTTTATTTGAAAGGCAGCAAGACACAGAGATCTTCCATCCACTGACTGACTCCCCAGATGCCACCAACAGCTGGGGCTGGGCCAGGCTGGAGCCCAGAGCCCAGGACTCTGCTGGCAGAGACCCGAGTGCTTGAGCCCTCACCTGCTGCCCCCTGGGTGCTGGATCAGAATCAGAGGAGCTGGGACTCAATCCCAGGCACTCTGATGCTGGGTGCTGGTTTCCCAAGTGGTAACTCAACTGCCACATCAGAGGCCCACCTGGCCTTGGGTTTCTTAAACCTTACTTCATTCAACACGTACTTACCGAGTATCTACTGTGTGCCTGGAACTGAGTTTAAAATCTGCCCTCCCATGCTACTATTTTAGAAGGAAGAGGCAGACAATAAACAGGAAAGCCACAAATAGGCAACCGCAGACAACGTGCTCCAAAGAGAACGCACCTGGCAGTCAGGCTAGAGAGAAGATACAAGCTACTTTCAAAAGTGTCTGGAAAATGGAGTTAAAAGTTTAATTTAGTGCAAACGAATTTAGAAATCTATGAATAGCTTTTGCACAGTACTTGTTTCCATGAACTTTTTTTATTCTTCTTTATTTTTTTCATGTTAATGTAATATTCATACAAAGAGGACAGATCTAGTGTAGTTCACAGCCAGAATCCTAAGAATATGATATTTCCTTTCGCCTCCCTCCCCTCTTTTCTCCCTTTCTCCTTGTCCCCTTCCTTCCTCCTTTGCTTCCTCCTTAGTTTTAATTAACATTACACTCATTGGCTTAATAATCCACTAAATAAATCAACAAGAAAAACGACCCAAGTTCAGTGGCAATGCAGGCCAGGACTGTAAACAATAATCAGATGGAAAGATGAACATTTCACCCATATGTAGTAATTTTTAAAATAATCACAGATCATTAAAACTATAGTAGTATAACATTGTTAGCCATTGGTTTGACAAAGACATAAAACAAAGTTTGACAAAGATGTATTTGCAGCAATACTGACACACGCAGGCATTTCTTTCTCCTTCTATATTTGTTTTTTGATTGTTTTTTAGTTTTAGCTCACACATAGAAGGTACAATGCACAGTATTTGTCTTTCTGTGCCTGGCTTATTTCACTCAACATGATGCCCCCCCCCCCAGTTGCATCTATTTTGATGTAAATGGTAGAATTTCATTGTTTTTTTTTATATCTGAATAATATACCATTGTGTGTATATAGAACGTTTTCCTTATCCACTCATCTGACGACAGATATCTTGATTGATTCCATATCTTGGCCATTGTGAACAATGCTATTATAAATATGGTGGTGCAGGTATCTCTTTGGTATATATCCAGTATTGGGATTGCCAGATCATAGGGCAAGTCTATTTCTAGTTTTTTTGTTTGTTTGTTTTTTAATTTTTGACAGGCAGAGTGGACAGTGAGACAGAGAGAGAGGTCTTCCTTTTGCCGTTGGTTCACCCTCCAATGGCTGCCGCGGATGGCGCACCGCACTCATCCGATGGCAGGAGCCAGGTGCTAGGTGCTTTTTCCTGGTCTCCCATGGGGTGCAGGACCCAAGCACTTGGGCCATCCTCCACTGCACTCCTGGGCCACAGCAGAGGGCTGGCCTGGAAGAGGGGCAACCGGGACAGAATCTGGCGCCCCGACCGGGACTAGAACCCGGTGTGCCAGCGCCACAAGGCGGAGGATTAGCCTGTTGAGCCACGGCGCCAGCCTATTTCTAGTTTTTAAGAAATCCCTACACTGCTTTCCTTGGTGGCTGCGCTAATTTGCATTCCCACCAACAGGGTAAGTCAGTGTTCCCCTTGTCTGCATCCTCATCAGCATCTGTTACTCTCTGTGTTTTGGATGTTAACCTATTCTGATGGGGGAGAGGTTGTATCTCATTGTGGTTTTGATTTGCATTTCCCTGATAGCTAGTGATGTTGAGCATTTTTTCATATATTTTTTGGCCATTTGTATTTCTTCTTTTGAGAACTGTCTGCTGAGGTCCTATGCTATTTCTTAATTGGGTAGATTCCCCAGTTTTTTAAATTGCTGATATATCCTGTACATGAATCCTTTGTCCATATGTAGCTTGCAGATATTTTTTCCATTGTGCTGCACGTCTCTTCTCTTTACTGATTGCTTCCTTTGCTGTGCAGAAGCGTCTGAGTTTGCTAAGTCCTATTTGTTTACTTTGGCTCTTGTTGCCTGTGTTTTTGGGGTCTTATCCAAGATATTGTCACCTACAATGTCTTAGAGTGTTTCCCCTACATTTAGAGACATTTCTTCCAGCAACATCATAGTCTCAGGTCTTAAACTTAGGTGGTTGGTCCATCTTGAGTTGATTTTTGTATAGGTAAGAGGTATGGATCTAAGTTCATTCTTCTCCATATATACATTCAGGTTTTGCCAGCACCATTTATTGAAGAGATTACCTTCACTCCAGGGTATAGTCTAGGCGGTTTTGTCAAAAATCAGTTGGTTGTATATTTATGGATTAATTTCTGGGCTCTCTTCTCTGTTCCACTGATCTGTGTGTCAGTTTTATGCCAGTACATGCTCTTTTAATTACTGTAGCTTTGTAGTATGCTTTGAAGTCAGGTATTGTGATGCCTCCAGCTTACTTATTTTTATTTACTTTCTGCTCAGGTTCGCTTTGGCAATTCTGGGTCTTTTGTGATTCTATATGAATTCTTTGATTGTTTTTCCAATGCTGTAAACAATGTCATTGGTATTTTGTTGGGATTGCTTTGACTCTGTGTAGATTGCTTTAGGAAGTACATTTTAATTTGTCATTTAGAGACATTTAGAGACATGATTCTTCCAATCCATGAGCAAGAAATATTTTTCATTATTTCTGTGTGTCCTGCTGACCTGCTGATTTCTTTTCTTTTCTTTTTCTTTCTTTTTTTTTTTTTGGATAGGCAGAGTTAGACAGTGAGAGAGGCAGAGTTATAGACAGACAGAAAGGTTTTCCCTCCACTGGTTCTCTCCCCTGAGACCCAGATCCAAAGCTAGAAGCCAGGTGCTTCCTCCTGGTCTCCCATGTGGGTGCAGGTGGAATTGGAAAAGACCCCCTAAAATTTACCCTGAAATGTGGCCCCTTAAAGTTCCATAGTATTGCTATCCGGGGTGCCACATGCGCTACTGGAATTTGGGGTGCCTTAAGATTTCACCATGGGCTTATTACTAAATCCCTGATATTAATAAGCCCGAGAGGGTTCTTGCCTAATATTTAGAGAAGAATTCTAAATACCGGCACAGATAAACAAGGCAGCATGGTACGTTTTAAGCTTTTATTTTGTGCAAGACGTATCTAGGAAAGTGAAGGCTTTAGTTCAGGTAGGAGAGAGGGGAAAGTCTGGGAGCTGGAGCAGCGTCCATACCACTCGGAGAGCAGGCCAAAGCCACGTGCAGCCAGCACCTCGAGCTGCTGTCCACCGCTCATCACGGGCAGCACCGCAGAGGCCGAGAGAGCTTTTGCGACACTCCCTGCCTTTTTATATATTTTCCACAGGGGAGTGGCTTGTGGCCAGGTGGGCACTCAGGTATGGTCAGATAGAGCCTGATGTCACGTGGGGCATGGTGAGGGTATCAAGTAGAGTGTAAGGTCACAAAGAGGCATGGCAAAGGTATCAGGTAGGGTGTGAAGTCACACAGGGGCGTGGCGAAGGCGTGGTCTTCCAGCTCACAAATCTGATCAATTTTAACCTGTATGCCTGCCTACTTCACAGGGACCCAAGCACTTGGGCCGTCCTCCGCTGCCCTCCCAAGCCACAGCAGAGAGCTGGCCTGGAAGAGGGGCAATCGGGACAGAATCGGGGTGCTGGCGCCACAGGCAGAGGATTAGCCAAGTGAGCCACTGGCACCGGCCCTGCTGATTTCTTTTATCAATGTTTTTGATTTTCATTGTAGAGATCTTCCACTTCTTTGGTTAATTTATTCCTAAATATTTGGTTATTTTTGCTATTGTGATTTGCATTTCTTAATCTCTCTTTCAGTGAGTTCATCGTTAGCATATAAAAAGCTACTGGGTGTTTTTTTTTTTTTTGTATGTTTATTTTGTAACCTGAAACTTTACTGAATTGGTTCAGGAATTCTAACCGCTTTTTGGTGGAATGTTGAAGTTGTTCCAAGTACTACATCGTGTCCTCTGTAAACATGGATATTTTGACTTCTTTTTTTCTAATTTCGAAGCCTTTTATTTCTTTCTCTTCCCTAAGTATTCTTGCTGATGCTTCTGGTAACATATTGAATGAGCTGGTGAAAGCAGACGTTCTTTGTCTTGTTTCAGATCTTAGGGAAGATGTTTTCAGCTTCTCCCCATTCACTAGGACACGGGCTGTTGGTTCGTCATAAATAGTACTTACTATTTCATGAAGTTTCTGAAGATACCTTGCATACTTGGGTTTCAGATTTTTTTTTTTTTTACACCAAAATAAACTTGTATTTTAATTCCATTTGCCATGAAGTTATTGTAGTGCCCTTGTGTTGGTTGACCCGGGGCTAATTTAGCCAGGGAAGTCAAGGAAAGCTTCTCTCTGCTCTGAGCTTGGAGCTGAGACCTGAAGAACTGAAGCCATGGGGGGCGACAGGGACAGAGCACACAGGGCATTCCCAGGGCAGCTAAGACTGCGGAGTTATCCCAAGTGCAGCAGGAAATCTCTGGTCTACTTTTCCGTGATGCTTGGATGGTTATCAATGTTATACCCATGCCTTTGTGTCTTCTGCCTCTAAAAACCTTGCTCTTGAATGAGGAGGGCACGGAAGCACCCCAGCTTCAAGATGCTGTGTCAATCCCAGAGTTTGCCTGTCCCGGCGGCAGCCAGAGCATCAGAGCCAGCAGGGAGCAGCGGCCGGACAGGGGGCAGCACGTGGAGGGCTTCTTTGCAGACACCTCCTGTGGCCCCCTGCCTCCCACGTCTCCAATCCATGCCATCCCCTGAACTCCCTCAAGCCTTGCCCTCTTCATGTTGCTTTTAGAGACAGAAAGCTGGAGGTACAGCAGATCTCGCCATTTAATTTAAAAAAAAAAAAAAAGATTTTACTTACTTATCTGAAAGGTAAAGTTACAGACAGAGAGGGAGAGACAGAGAGGTCTTCCATCCACTGGTGCACTCCCCAAATGGCTGCAGCAGTTGGATCTAGGCTGATCCAAAGCCAGGAGCCAGAAGCTTCTTCCAGGTCTCCCACGAGGATGCAGGGGCCCAAGCACTTGGGCCATCTTCCACTGCTTTCCCAGAGAACTGGATCTGAAGTAGAGCAGCCAGGACTCGAACCAGCACCCATATGGGATGCCAGAGATGCAGGCGGAGGCTTAGCCTACTATGCAAGAGTGCTGGCCCCCTGCCACTTAATTTTGTTTGGCATTCACAGCCTTTGTTTTAAGAACAAAAGAATAGGGGCAGACATAGTGGCTCACTTGGTTAATCCTCCACCTGCGGCTCCAGCATCCCATATGGGCACTGGGTTCTAGTCCTGGTTGCTCCTCTTCCAGTCCAGCTCTCTGCTGTGGCCCAGGAGAGCAGTGGAGAATGGCCAAAGTGCTTGGGCCCCTGCACCCGCATGGGAGACCAGGAAGAAGCACCTGGCTCCTGGCTTTGGATGGGCACAGTGGCAGCTGTGGCGGCCATTTGGGGAATGAACCAACGGAAGGAAGACCTTTCTCTCTGTCTCTCCTTCTCACTGTCTATAACTCTACCTGTCAAAAAAAAAAAAAAAAAAAAGACAGGGATGACTTCTTAAGACGTAACAGATTTTACATGAAAATCTGATTTTAAAAACTCACCCTTTGTAGTAACAAGCGACCCACAACCCTCCATGACAACTTGGGTTTCTCTGTGTGGGGCGTGTTGTCTACAGCCTTCCACAGCCCACAGCACTCCCTGTTACCCCCAAACAGTGCTCCCAAGTGACTGAGTATTCAACCATTTACCATTGCATTGTCCCTGTTGTGTCCTTTAAGATGATGGTGGTACTGAAACAATAGCCAACATTTAAGAAAACCTTTGAGGGCAGGCAATTAGCCTGGTGATAACTACACAATTAGGATGCCCATCTCCCATATTGGAATGCCTGGGTTTGATTGCCCTTTCCAGTTCCTGACTCCAGCTTCCTGCCAATGCAGATTTGTGAGTCAGTGGTCATGGCTCAAGTGGTTAGTTTCCTGCCACACACAAGGGAGACCCGGATTGTGATTCTGGCTGCTGGCTTCAGTCCCCCAGCCATTGCAGGTTTGAGTCCATTTGAGAACAGACTAGAGAATGGGAGTGTCTGTCTGTCTGTCTTTCTTTCTTTCTTTCTTTCTTTCTTTCTTTCTTTCTTTCTCTCTCTCTCTCTCTTTCTCTTTCTCTCTTTCTCTCTTTCTCTCTCTCTCTCTCTCTCTCTCTTTCTCTCTTTCTCTCTTTCTCTCTCTTTCTCTCTTTTTCTCTTTCTTTCTTGCTCTTTCTTGCTCTTTCTCTCTCTCTTTCTCTTCCCCCCCATTCCCTCTCCCTCTATCTCTCTCCCTCCCTCCCTCCCCCTTCATTGCCTCCACCACTAATACCTTTATGTGTCAGCTCCTTTATAATATATACTAATTCATTTAATGCTTAAAACAGTTTTCTTCCCCAAAGAAAACATTTATTTAATAAGTGCAAATTTCAGAAGTGCAACTTTAGGAATATAGTGACTCTTTCCATCATACCTGCCTTCCCATCCCACTCCCACCCCACCACCTCCTCTCTCTCCCATTCCCAGTCACGTTCTCCATTAAGAAAAAAAAAAGCTGTTCCTTGACAGGACAAGGGCTGTGCAAATCATTGCTTTTCAAAGTATCAATATCACTCTACAAATTTCCTTTTAGGTCCTCTATTACTATCACGGGTCAGGAAGAACATACGATATTTGTCCCTTCGAGACTGGCTTATTTCACTAAGTGTGATGTGTTCCAGATTCACCCATTTTGTTGCAAATGACCAAATTTCATTTTTTAACCGCTGTTTAGTATTCCATAGAGTATATATCCCATAATTTATCCAGTCTTCAGTTGACGGGCATTTAGGTTGATTCCATGTCTTAGCTGTAATGAATTGAGCTACAATAAAAATGGGGGTGCAGATAACTCATTTATTTGCTGATTTCATTTCCCTTGGGTAAATTCCCAGGAGTGGGATGGCTGGGTCATATAGTAGGACTATATTCAGATTTGAGGTATCTCTATACTGTCTTCATAGCAGTTTTACCAGTTTACATTCCTACCAACAGTGGATTAGGGTACCTTTTTCCCCACATCCTTGCCAGCATTTGTTGTTTGTTGATTTCTGTATGAAGGCCAATCTAACTGGGGTGAGGTGAAACCTTCTTGTGGTTTTGATTTGCAATTCCCTGACAGCTAGTGATCTTGGGCATTTTTCATGTGTCTGTTGGCTATTTGGATTTCTTCTTTTGAAAAATGTCTGTTTAAGTCATTGGTCCATTTCTTAGCTGGGTTGTTTTGAATTACTTGATCTCTTTATATATTCTGGTTATTAATCCTTTTATACAAAGGTGTTAATATTTGTGTATTGATTTTATAACCTACTTTGCCAAACTCTTCTATGAGTTCCAATAGTCTTTTGATGGAATCTTTTGGATCCTTTTTCTCTCATGTTATCTTTAATAAGACCAAGCAGCAATGAAATTGTGACCAACAGGGGAATCTACATAATGAGACGCTTTGTTTCAGAATATTTGTGTTTTCCACCATTCTCTGTGGAAACAGAAAAAATCAAGGGCTTCCCTCTGCTTTCTCGGACTCAAAGAAACAAAGATATCATTGTACAGGGGCCTCAGGGAGTAGCCAATGGGAAAGTGGAGAGGTCAGATGACTCTGACATATAGAAGTGTACAGAGGCAGCTTGGTTGTGATGTCTGGCTACAGAGTCACATAAAAAGAGACTATTGGGGCAGGTCTTTGCTACATAGCTACGATGCTGCTTGAGATGCTACATCCCATGTGACTGTGTCCAGGTTGCAGAACTGGCTCCACTCCTGGCTCCAGCTCTCTGGTGATGCACATCCTGAGTAGAATGGGTGGAGTCCCAGTGTGGGATTCAGACCAAGACAGCAGATGAAAGCAGGTAATTTGGTGGCAAATTAACACTCGGTAGAACAGCAAAAATGGCCAGGAAGCCCCATGTGGGTACTGAGGGGGGAAGCACAACGTGGACGCAGAGAGAAGGCCAACAAGAGGACGCCAGTGTCTAATGGCTCTGGCTAAACCTTCCAGAACTATATTGAATAGCATTGGTGAGAGTGGACATCTTTTTCTGGTTTTCGATCTCAGTGGGAATGCTTCCAACTTTTCCCCCATTCAATAGGATTCTGGCCATAGGTTTGTCGTAAATTGCTTTGATTGTGTTGAGGAATGTTCTTTCTATACCCAGTTTGCTTAGAGTTTTCACCATGAAAGGGTCTTGTATTTTATCAAATGTTTTCTCTGCATATATTGAGATAATCATGTAGATTTTTGTGCTCAATATGTTAATGTGACGTATCACATTGATTTGTGAATGTTGAACCATCCCTGCATACCAGGAATAAATCCCACTTGGTCCAAGTGAATGATCTGATGTGTTCTTGGATTTGATTGGCCAGAATTTTGTTTAAGATTTTTGTGTTTATGTTCATCAGGGAAATTAGTCTGTAGTTCTCTTTCTCTGTTGCATCTTTTTCAGGTTTAGGAATTAAGGTGATGCTTGTTTCATAGAAAGAATTTGGGAGGATTACCTCCCTCTCAATTGTTTTTAATGGCTTGAGAACAAGTATAGTTAGTTCTTTAAATGTCTGATAGAATTCAGCAATGAAGCCGTCTGGTCTTGGGCTTTTCTTTGTTGGGAAGGTCTTTATTGCTGATTCAATTTCCGAGTTGGTTATGGATCTGTTTAGGTTCTCTGTGTCTTCATGGCTCAATTTAGGTTGTAGGTGACCAGAAATCTATCCATTTCTTCTACATTTCCAAGTTTGTTGGCACATGGCTCTTTGTAGTAATTTCTGATTATTATTTTTATTTCTGTGGTATCTGTTGTTAACATTTCCTTTTTCATCTCTAATTTTATTGACTTGGGTCTTCTTTTTGTGGTTATTTGGGCCAATGGTGTGTCAATTTTGTTTATTTTTTCAAAAAACCTGCTCTTCATTTTGCTGATCCTTTCTATTTTGTTTCAATTTTGTTGATTTCTTCTATAATTTTAATTACTTCTTTTCTTCCACTAGTTTTGGGTTTGGTTTGCTGTTATTTTTCTAGATCCTTGAGATGCATTGATAGCTCACTTATTTGGTACCTTTCTAATTTATTGATGTAGTCACCAATTGCTATAAACTTTCCTCTTAACACTGATTTTGCTTATCCTATAAGTTTTAATATGTTGTGTTGTCATCTTCATTTGTTTCCAGAAACTTTTTTATTTCTCTTTTGATTTCTTCAATGACCCATTGTTCATTCAGGAGCGTGTTGTTCAGTCTCCATGTGTTTGCATATGTTCTAAAGATTTCTGAGTTGTTAATTTCCAGCTTCATTGCATTGTGTTCCGAGAAGATGCATGGTATGATTTTGATGTTTTTTAATTTGCTGAGATTTGTTTTATGGCCTAACATGTGGTTAGTCCTAGAGAAGATTCTATGTGCAGGTGAGAAAAATATGTATTCTGCAACTGTAGGATGGAAAGTTCTGTAGATATCTGTTAGGTCCATTTGGTCTATAGTGTCAATTAACTCTTGTTTCCTTGCTGATTTTCTTATGGTTGATCTGTTCCTTGCTGAAAGTGGGATATTGAAATCTCCCATTACTATTGTATTAGAGTCTATGTCTCCCTTTAGATTCCTTAACATTTCTTTTAAACAGCCAGGTGCTCTGTAATTAGGTGCATATACATTTATAATAGTTACCTTTTCTTGTTGAATTGATCCCTTAATAATGACATGGTGTCCTTCTTTGTCTCTCTTAATAGTTTTTGTGTTAAAGTATGTTTTGTCTGATATTAGGATGGCTACACCCGCTTTTTTGGTTTCTGTTAGCATGGAGTATCTTTTTCCATCCTTTCACTTTCAGTCTGCATGTGGTTTAGGTGCTCTATTAGCTATCACAGGTCAGGGAGAACATATGGTATTTGTCCCCTTGGGACTGGCTTACTTCACTAAGTATGATGTTTTCCAGATTCCTCCATTTTGTTGCAAATGACCAGATTTCAGTTTTCTTAAGTGCTGTGTAGCATTCCATGGTGTACATATTCCATAATTTCTTTATCCAGTCTTCAGTTGACGGGTATTTTGGTTGATTCCATGTCTTAGCTATTGTGAATTGAGATGCACTAAACATGGGGGTACAGATAACTCTTTCATACGCTGATTTCATTTCCCTTGGGTAAATTCCAAGAAGTGGGATGGCTGGGTCATATGGTAGGTCTATATTCAGATTTTTGAGGTATCTCCATACTGTCTTCCATAGTGGTTTTACCAGTTTACACTCTTACCAGCAGTGGGTTAGGGTACCTTTTCCCCCACATCCTCTCCAGCATTTGTTTGTTGATTTCTGTATGAAAGCCAATCTAACTGGGGTGAGGTGAAACCTCATTGTGGCTTTGATTTCCCCGAGGGCTAGTGATCTTGAACATTTTTTCATGTGTCTGTTGGTCATTTGGATTTCCTCTTTTGAAAAATGTTTAAGCCCTTTGCCCATTTCTTAGCTGGGTCGTTTGTTTTATTGTTGAGTTTTTGATCTCTTTATATATCCTGGTTATTGATCCTTTATCAGTTGTATAGTTTACAGATAATTTCTCCCATTCTGTCAGTTGCCTCTTCATTTTCCTGAGTGTTTCTTTTGTTGTACAGAGGCTTCTAATTTTGATGCAATCCCATCTGTTGATTTTGGCTTTGATTGCCTGTGGCTCTGGGGTATTTGCCAAGAATTCTTTGCATGTGCTAATATCTTGCAAGGTTTCCCCAATGTTCTCTAATAATTTGATGGTATTTGGTCATAGATTTAGGCCTTTAATCCATATTGAGTGGATTTTTGTATACTGTGTAAGGCAGGGCTCTTGCTTCATATGTCTGCATGTGGAAATCCAGTTTTCCCAGCACCATTTGGTGAAGAGACTGTCCTTGCTCCAGGGATTGATTTTAGCTCCTTTGCCAAAGGTAAGTTGGATGTAGATGCTTGGATTGATTTCTGGCATTTCCATTCGGTTACATTGCTCTATCCATCTGTGTTTGTAGCTGTACCAGGCTGTTTTGATTATAACTGCCCTGTAGTATGTTTTGAAATCTGGTATTATGATGCCCCTGGATTTGTTTTTGTTGTCGTGTATTTTTTAGTTCAATTTTATTGATTTCTTCTCTAATGACTTTTTTCTCCTACTAGTTTTGGGTTTGCTCTGTTGTTTTTCTAGATCCTTGAGATGCTTTGATAGCTCACGTATTTGGTGTCTTTCCAGTTTCTTGATGTAGGCACCAATTGCCATAAGCTTTCCTCTTAACACTGTTTTCGCTGTATCCCACAAGTTTTGATATGTTGTATTGTCATCTTCACTTTCTCTTTTGATTTCTTCAGTGACCCACTGTTCATTCAGTAACATGTTGTTCAGTCTCCATGTGTTTGCGCATGTTCTAGAGATTCCTGAGTTGCTGATTTCCAGTCTCATTGCATTGTCTCAGAAGGTGCATGGTATGATTTTGATGTTTTTGAATGTGCCCAGACTTGCTTTATGGCCTAGCATGTGGTCAGTCCTAGAGAAGGTTCCATGCACAGATGAGAAGAATGTGTATTCTGTAGCTGTGGGGCGGAAAGTTCTGTAGATCTCTGTTAGGTCCATTTGATGCATAGTCTCGATTAACTCTGCTGTTTCCTTGCTGATTTTCTGTCTGGTTGATCTGTCCATTGCTGAAGTCTCCCATTACTATTGTATTAGAGTCTATGTCTCCTTTTAGATCCCTTAACATTTTTTTTAAATATCCAAGTGCCCTGTAATTAGGTACATATATGTTTATAATAGTTACCTCTTCCTGTTTAATTGATCCCTTAATCATTATATAGTGCCCCTCTTTGTATCTTTTAATAGTTTTGTGTTAAAATGTATTTTTTTCTGATATCAAGATGGCTACACCAGATTTTTCAGTTTCTATTAGCATGGAGTATCTTTTTCCATTCTGTCACTTTCAGTCTGTGGGTATCTTTGTTGGTGAGATGTGTTTCTTATAGGCAGCAAACAGATGGGTTTTGTTTTTGAATCCATTCAGCTGGTTTGTGTCTTTTAACTGGAGTGTTGAGGCCATTTACCTTCAAGGTGACTATTGATAAGTAACCACTTGGCCCTGCCATTTTTCCATAAGTATTTCTGTTGTTTAGTTTGGATTTTCTTTGTACTTTTACTGGGAGATTTTCTGGCTTCACCTTGTTTTATAGTGATGATCATGTTTCTGTGTTTCTTTGTGTAGCACATCCTTAAGCACTTTTTGTAAGGCTGGACAGAGGATGACAAATTCTTTGAATTTCTGATTGTTATGGGAGGTCTTTATTTCGCCTGCATTCATAAATGAGAGCTTTGCAAGGTACAGTATTCTGGGTTGACAGGTTTTTCTCAAGACTTGGAATATATCTCACCATTCTCTCCTAGCCTGTAGGGTTTCTGAAGAGAAGTCCACTGTGAGTCTAATTGGAGATCCTCTGGCATTTCTCTCGTGCACATTTTAGAGTCTTTTCTTTATGTTTGATTGTGGAGAGTTTGACTACAATGGGTCATGGTGAAGATCTTTTCTGGTCATGTCTTTTAGGACTTCTGTGTTTTTCCTATACTTGGATGTCCCTTTCTTTCCCCAAATTAGGGAAGTTTTCGGTTATTATTTCACTAACATGCCTTCTAATCCTTTCTCTCTTTCCATGCCTTCAGGAATTTGTAGAACTTGTATTGTTAGGGAGTTTGATAGTATCCTGTAGATTCACAGCAGTGTTCTTTGGTTTTCTAATTTCTTATTTTTCATCTGACTGTATAATTTCCTGTGATTTGTCTTCTAACTCGGATATTCTTTCTTCTTCTGCTTTGCCAATTCTATTAAGACTTTGCACTGCATCTTTTCTGGTCTATTGAATTCTTCATTTCCAAGATTTCATTTTGATTTCTCTTTAAGATCTCAATTTTGTGGCAGAATTTTTCTTTCATGTTATGTATGGATTTCATTAGTTTGGGGATTTGCTTTTGATTACTTCTAAGCAATCCTACAATCAATTTTTTCAACTCCATTTATGGCATTTCTTCAATCTCTTCACCTTCACATTCTAGTATTGAAGTATTCTTTTAGTGATGTCATGTTGTTTTACTTATTCTTGTTTCTTGAATTGCTGCATTTATTATTTGGCTTTTGTGGTGATACTGGTTTTTTGTTTTTTTTGTTTTTTTGTTTTTTTTATAATGGCTCTAGTCTTTGGACTATGCCTCTGTGTCTTAGTGGAGTGTTTGCTTTTTCAGTGAATACCTAGAGGTATGTGGTGGGAGTCACCAGGGAGCTCTGTTCAGTGCTCTGGAGTGAAGGGAGTGTCCAAGGTGACACCCAAGTTGGGTTTTTTCTCTTATCAGGGTGGGGAGATTTGTTCAGCTCTGTTGGTATAGTCTCAGCTCATCTCCTCTCAAAAGAGACCAGAGTCTGGGCGCTAGTCCCAGTGGGTATAATATTTGTCTGCACTGCCACAAGAACCAAAGATCTGTGTAGTATTCAGTGTAAACACATATGATCATGTCCAGTTTTTTTTTTAAATATTTATTTATTTATTTGAGATCCAGGTGCAGAGAGGGAGAGACACAGAGAGAGGTCTTCCATTCCCTGGTTCATTCCCCAAATGGCTGCAATGGCCAGAGCTGGGCCAATCCAAAGCCAGGAGCTTCTTATAGGTTTCCCACATGAGTACAGGGGCCCAAGGACTTGGTCCATCTTCCACTGCTTTCCCAGGCATATTAGCAGGGAGCTGGATCAGAAGTGGAGCTACTGAGACTCAAACTATATCCATATGGGATGGCTGCACCACAGGCAGAGGTTTAAACTACTATGCTACAGCACTGGCTCTGAATAATGCATTTTTAAGATTATTGTTTCAGTTGCTCAAGTTCCAGTAATTGTGGATTGTATTCTCTTCTTGGTTCCTAGAATTATTTGAAAACCATCTCAAAAGTTATACCCTTTTTATTTCTTGAGACATTTATGATCCTCCAGTGGCTCTCTATTGGTGTTTTCCCTCCACTCTTCATTCCATGTGCATTCTTCTCTCTCCTTGATCATAAATCAGGAGAAATTCTGGAGGAGCTGTAGTCATCAAGTTATCACATTGTGATGTTTCGGGCACCACGGACAGCTACAACTCAAAGCAAAGGATGGCCCAAAGCCCATGGTTTTGCATCAGAAGATTCCACACGAGGGAGTAGAAATGAGTCAAGGGGACTGGAATGGGTAATTCAGCATCTGTATAAGACAGGATCATTCACTCCCACTCTCCCAGTGTTCTTGGAATACACAGCTTACTCCATCTTCATTTCACTTTCCAACTTTTGAGAGTGTCCCATGTGTTAGTTTCCCAGGGCTGCATAACCAAGTTGCCACAGACCACGTGGCTTAAAACAACAGAAGGCTACTGGTCTCACAGTTCTGGATGCCAGACATCCAGAATCCGTGTGTCTGCAGGGCCTCACTTCCTCTGATGTCTCTGGAGAGGCTCTCTCCTTGCCTCTTCTAGCTGCTGCTGGCTATTGGTGATCAGTGGCATTTCTTGAATTCTGGATGCATCATTGCAGTCTGCCTCTATCATCACCCAGTCATTTTCTCCGTGTGCGTGTGTCTCTACTCTTACTATAAGGACACAAGTCATACTGATTAAACACTCCCCTACTCTAGTACAACATTGCCTTAACCAATTTTCTCTGCAGCAACTCTGTTTCCAAATAAGGTTGCATTCAGAAGTACTGGATTGGGGCTGGTGCCATGGCTCACTTGGTTAATCCTCCACCTGTAGCACTTGCATGCCATATGGGCACTGGGTTCTAGTCCTAGTTGCCCCTCTTCCAGTCCAGCTCTTTACTGTGGCCCAGGAAGGCAGTGGAGGATGGCCCCAGTGCTTGGGCCCCTGCACCCACATGGGAGACCAGGGAAAACACCTGGCTCCTGGCTTTGGATTGGCATAGCTCTGGCCATGGCAGCCATTTGGGGAGTGAACCAATGGAAAGAAGACCTTTCTGTCTCTCTCTAACTCTGTCAAATAAATGTTTAAAAGTACTGGATTTCAACCTATTTTTTTTGAAGGGGACACAAATTCATCCCCTAACATTCAGGTTAAAGTATTTCTATACTATTTTTAAAAATCAACAATATCAAGTCTAAAAATAAAAGTCACCTAATAAAGTGAGGGGTAGTGGAAGCCAGGGGGAGCTGGAGAGTCCCTGCCCAGCAAAAGGCCATCACCAGCCTGATGCAGGAATGAGGGCCAGTTGCCCCACCCCATATTCTGTTCGAGGGTAGAGGGGAGGAGAGAGAGAGCAGATCCCAGAGGCCTCACCAGCTGTGCGGAGGAATCTGGATATTGCTGAAAGAGAATGGAAGAGTCATGGTGGACAGTGGGCAGAGGTGCGGCATGGTCAGATACACAACCCGCTGACCACCACAAGCTGCTCCCGCTGGTCCCCAGTCAGACCCCTCTCCCTAGAGAGGCAGAGGTGATCCCAGTCTAGGCTCTGGCACTGCCCGGCACAAGTCTCTCTCCAGGGTACCCTGCACTCAAAAATGGCCTCTTTTGTTCCCATCAGATCTGCAGAAGCTCCTGGAGATAGTTCGGGAGCATGCCCGGCGGACGATCATGATGGAAAACGGGCTGCAGAGGAAAGCTCCCAGGTACGTTCTGCCTGCTTGGGGCGAGTGAAGAATGTTGGCCGTGCGGTGATAACGTTCACTGTTGCGGTTACCCATGACCAAGCATTTCCTCCGTGACAAGCACGGAACTAGGTAGTCTCTGGCAGGTATCACCTCCCGAGTTCTCACCACAGCCCTCCGAGCTGGGTACTGTTATCCTTACTCCATGAATCAGGAAATGAGGCTAAGTGACTTGTCCAAGGTGTATCAGTGAGTGAATGATGAGACCATGACTCAAATCCAGATCTTTCTAATTCCAGAAACCTTTCTCTTCCCCACCCTGCTACACTGCCTCCCAGGATGCAGTGCTTGCTCATTGGTTCTTTGAGTGAACACAGATGACAGTGTGCAGGCCAGGTACTGATTGTTACTGAGGTGTTGGGAAAGGAAGGCTCAGAACTGTGAGGACAAGCAGGGTGTTGAATGTAGTCTGGGATGGGGTGGGGAGCAGAGAAGTCACCTTCGAGACAGAAACTTGAAGTTGCAGTGTTGGATGAAGCATGAAAAAGAGCCGGCCTGCCAAGGCCAGGGTAGGGATTGCAGGCAGAGACATGGAGGTGGGAGAGACTGTTGCAGGGAGCGGATGTGCCATTGTGGTCAAAAGGGACCACGGTACCTTCGAGAAACTGAAATGCAGCCTACATGGGACGTAGGGAAATGTAACTTGGGCTGGAGACACTGGAAGCAACCTCAAGGATTCTGGTTTTTATCCCAAGTGGGACAGGAATTCTCTGATGTGTCAGGTCAGCGACTGGAGGGATCGAGGGACTCCCAAGGAGGTGGTGTCAGACTTGAACCCGTTCCTCCCGGTGGGAAGCCTCAGAGAATGCGGGCTGGAGCTGGCGCTCCCTGGCCAAGTGTAGATTCCTCTGAGTAAGCAGATTACTTCCTGAGAATAAATGAGGCACCAGAAGAGGTTCATCATTGTTGCTTTCAGCCTACAGGGATGCCGGCTCTGACTTATTGGTTAATGTTATTACCGTAATTACAGTTCAGCAAGCATTGCTCTCACTGGTGATGAATTTGTCTGCTGCCACCTCGGCTCGCATCAGGGCTCTGGGAGGTGACACTGGGGGTGCCCAGAGACAGTGTTGGCCCCAAAGCCTCCACTGCTGGGCCCTACTGTCAGCATGAGCGACAGGGAACAGTGAGGGGTGCAGCTTCAGTTCAGGGGAGCCCCAATCCTCCCTGTAAGAGCTCAGATCGCGAGCCTTGGCCTGGGGGTCAGACAGACACGCATCCAAATCCTAGCACCCTCGGACAAGCCACTCAGCCTCTCTCTAAAGCTCTGTTTTCTCAGCTGTAGAGTGAGGTGGCCTCAGCTTTGGATCCACAGAGCCCAGGGTCAACCTACATCCCCATACGTAACCGTCAGGTGGCGCTGAGCCAGCCGCTGCTTCTCTGTGTCTGATTCTAGTTCTTCAAAATGAGGCTGATCAGTAACCCATCCCGCAGGGCTGTGGCGAGCACTCCACCATCAGGGATATCACCCCTGCAAAGCAGTATTCATGTTCTAGAACTAACGTCTGCGTCCATGAGTCATTTTAAGCAGGATGTATTGTCTTAGCACGGGCTGGCCTACAGGGAGTGCTCCAGCCCTGGTGGCAGTGGGTGTGGTCGCTGCTTACGTTCCCCACACAGCCCCTGGCTAAGTCAGGTACCTTCACCACCACCCCCAAAATGCAGCCTACATCTCAGAGACAGAGGAGAAGAATGAGAGACTCCCTTGGGTCTTCAAAGACAGGTACACACACACGATCCCCCATGTGGTCTCCACACTTGATTTTTTAATCATCAATAACCATGGTGACCGAGCAGGAGTCCACTGGAACTTCCCTCGCTTGCTCCTTCCTCCTGGAGAAGCAACTCCCTCCTCCCTCCCTCAGGCAGCACACAGGGGCCACACGGTGGAGCTGAGGGGCCCTCAGACAAAGCTGCACCTTCCCTTTTGCCCCCTCCCCTTAAAATCCAGGTTCCTTGGTCACTTTAGGCACCAAAGCTGCACCCGCCACAGTGGACATGGAATCCTAGGGTTTCTGAAACCCCTGTAAAGCCAGCTGGTCTGGCCTCCAGGCCAGACGGCTCCTCCCTCCTCATCTAAGGCAACGCCCTTCCTTGAAACACCCTTTCCCAACCAGACCTGGCTTGGGCTACTTGTGAAAAATACCAGACCCCAGACCCACTCAATGTCCAGAGGCAG
Source organism: Sylvilagus floridanus (assembly GCA_949820135.1). Classification (NCBI taxonomy): domain Eukaryota; kingdom Metazoa; phylum Chordata; class Mammalia; order Lagomorpha; family Leporidae; genus Sylvilagus; species Sylvilagus floridanus. The sequence goes on along the minus strand of OX463233.1, from coordinate 168,204,861 downwards.
ACAGTCAGAGTTTCTGGAATTTATTTGAAAGGCGGGGAGGAGAGAGAGGGGAGAGCTCTCCCACATGCTGGTTCACTCCCAGAAGGCCCACAACAGCCAGGGCTCAGTCAGGCCTAAGCCACAAGCCCAGAACTCAGGCCCGGTGGTAGAATGCGGGGATCCCCAGCAGCAACTTTGCCACTGCACCCCATGTCCCGTCCCCCATGGCAGCCACATTTCTTAACCAGCCCTTCTCGTAGATGTGATTTCACAGCATGCTCGGAATTCTAGGGGTAGATAGGTCTGTGCTTATGTACACCTATTGATGTGTATATGTGTCTGTGTGTGTATCAAAGATTTATTTGAAAGGCGGAGTTACAGAGATTGATCTCCCATTCACTGGTTCACTCCCCAAATGGTCACAAGGGCCCAGACTGGGCCAAGCAGGAGCTGCTTCCAGGTCTCCCCCATGGGTGCAGGGGGCTGGACCAGAAGTGGAGCAGCTGGGACTCGAACTGGTGCCCATCTGGGATGCTGGCTTAACCTACTATACCACAGTGCCAGCCCCATGTGCAGTTCTCAATGCAGCTTCCTGGAGCCCACTTCAGGTCCAGTGAACCCAACCCTCTAAAACGCAGCAGGAATCCATATTCTGAACCTGTTCTCCAGGCCATGCCCACAGCACCCGAAGATCCTTGCTCCGGCAGGAGCATGTCCTGCCCTCCCCCGTGTTTGCCGCCCCAGGGGCACCATGCGCTCAGAGCCTGGCTAAACAGACTCCTCCTGTTTTGCAGCATCCTGTCCGTGTTAAAACCCAACAAGAGCGATTCTGCCCTCAAGGATGGACAGACCACCCACAAGTCAAGGTAGGGAGAACTGTAACCTGAACAGGAGGCCGAGCAGGGATGCCCCTCCCCAGACTGTGAGAGGTGGAGATGGGACGAGGGGCTTCCTTCTTGGGCCCTCACTGGAAATGGCCCCTTCACTCCCAGGCTGCGGCTGAGCACCCAGGGGCTTCTCCCCAGCATAAAGTGAGCCGGTAGTGGCGTGGTGGGAGGGGGTGGTGCTTTGTGTGTAGTTGAGGTATAGAGCCAGGAGGACCTGACCCTCTTTACTTGGGCGATTTTTCATGAGGGAGGTGGAAGAGTCCCCTCCAATTCATTTAAAGAATAGTCTTAGCTCCCCACTGTGAGCAAACAAACCCCCTCATCCCTCAGGGATCTCACTGGGCTGATGTCATAACATCTGGGGCATCTGTGGTCCTTGGGGAGCCTGAGAAAGCCCATGGACTCCATCCAGCTGTGTTTAAATGTGTGCTGTAATTGCAAATGATTACTCCGAAATCTATAGCAATATAGGTTCTATACTGCAACCATATTTGGGATATAGCAGTCTGTGAGCTTGCATTACAATGAATTATCTAACAAGACTTAACAGCAGGTCTAATAACTGCTATAATTTTGGATTAGTGGTGAGGGTAGATGATTTTTCAAAATATCTCCTGCAGTTGTAGTATAATATGCAAATGGCCATGACTTCCACTTTAGCAAAGTCTAGCTAGAATAAAGGTGTAGCATTTCTCCCATCTGCAGTCACGGGTCCCTCGTGGTGGGGAGGGGGTCCCAGCAGCCCTCAAATAGCCCCACCCTTAGCCAGGAGATCATGCCTGGGAAGAGTGTTCCGAAGGAAACTCAGACACCTGGGCGGACTTCCAGCACCAGGGTCCTAACCCACACTGGCCTTGACGTTTAAGCCGAGACCTGAAGAACTGGCTGGGCTTGGAGGAAGGAAAGGTGGGAGCAGTGTTCCACACAGAGGTAGCACACGAAAAGGGCCTGAGGCAGGAGGAGACTTCAGGGCACTGAGCAAGCACCAGTGTGGATGCAACACCAGGAGGACCAAGGGGAGGGGAGAGAGGGGCAGCATTTGTTTACCGGGTTTCCTCCATCTCCCATCTGCCCTCCGAGCCACTTACAGGAGGAAGGTCAGGGCCGACACAGGCCCTCAAAGGATTCTTGTGCAGGGGTGAGGGCAGCCGGCCGGAGCCCAAAGACAAGGCCAGCCTCTGAGCTGCTACTCCTGGGCCTGCATGCCTGCCCGGTGGGACGAGGGCTTGCCGATTGCCAACTAAGTAAGACTTCTGGCTCCCGTGCCATGAGCTTCTGGAAAAAGCAACAAAAAGGTCAGGACCTTTCACACCAGGAGGGGTCTGGGACATGTCCAGGCCCACTCACTGCAAGAAGCATCCAGTGTCTTAGCACTGGACGTGATGGGCCAGCCCCACCTCACACGGACAGCCAAGCTGCTGCGGCCCGGGAGTCACACAGGTAACGTGCAGATCCATTGCCTGAGCATCTGGAAGGAGAAAAAGTGCTGGACGATGGCACTTCAGGCCCCGCTCTAAAGGGGGTCCTGGGGGAAGGGACAGGGCTGAGACGGGCCCCTCCCTCTGTTCTGCGAACTCTGCAGCAGTCCCAGGAGGGAGCAGGCAGTCAGGGTCATAGGAGGAGACTGACCCTCCCAAGGGGAATTGACTGCTCACGGACGGGAGAGTGGAGAGCAGGGGCTGCTAGGTTAGGCTCTGGAATTATCCGTGTCTGTCCCTATTGAGTGTCCAACTCAGTCCTTGCATGGAGAGAGAATCCGGGGGCAGCGACACCCTGGGAGGACTCAGCCATCCTGTCACCAAACATGCACTTGGCCCTGGGTCAGGTGCTGGGTATGGTGAGGAAGGTGGAGGAATCCCAGAGAGAACCCACCCTCCAGCGGGAGAGAACAAGGTTATGCAAATGAGCTGGGGACCCAGCTAAGATGCAGAGCCAGGGGGACTGCAGTATGCAAATGTCAATCATTTGCTGGGGACCACGAGACAACGTGAGCAGGTGGGAGAGAAACGAGGAGGAGCCTCCACGAAGGCAAAGAGGTGAAGAAAAAGCCACAAAGCTCCATGACAGGTGCACTGGGGGCCTGAGGTCACCTGTGTATGAGAAGCAGACTCGGGGTAACCTGAAACCACCCCACTTTTGTGTTTCAGTGAACGGTCTGGCAGCACGAGTGCAGAGAGCCACACACTGCTAGTCCAGAAGAAGTCCAAGAGGTAAGGCCGGCGGGCTGGGGAAACACAGGTACTCCCAGAGGTGTGGAAGTGACCCCATGCAGACCAGACTTGCGGAAGTCACAGGCAGTGCTGAGGGACAAGGGGCTTTGGCCACGATGCTGGGTGGCAAAGCAGGCAGTGGCGCTCCATCCCTGCGTGGCGCCAGGCACCGGGGGAGCTTTCTGCACCTGCTGCCTTGCCCGACCTTGCTTAGTCCTCAAAACTGACGGAAGAGTGGGCAGGAACATGGCCACGTGGGGGTGAGGCCACCCAGCTGAGTGTGGACCTGGAACCCAGATGTCCCCACTCCAAATGCCCTCACACTGGCTGCGACCTTTGCTGGGCTCGAGTGGGCTAGTGCATCACTGTAGGCTCATTTAGCAAGGCCTGAAGATCTGGCCTCCCCACCCCCCACGGAGAGGCTAAAGGAGGCTCTGGGGGAAGGCAAACAGCCCAGGTGGGTTCAGGAAATCCCACCACAGGGCATCTAGGGCCCAGCAAGGTCAGAGCAGACCCCATGAGGCCGTGTCCACTGAACCCTTCTCCTCTGTCTGCAGCCGGGCCACCCATGACCTCATCCACTGCAAGATGGGGGTGTGCGACAGCATGAGGGCCAAGTTTTACAGCGTGGCCCAGGAGGCCGGCTTCTGCCTTCAGGACAAGTTGGAGATATTCCTAAAGTAAGAGCTCACACATACCCCTTCCCGCAGGAGACATTCACCCGGGCCCTACCGTGTGCTCCCTCGGCACGAGCTGCTGGGGCTGCAACAGGACAAGAGGCGTTTACAGTCTCCTGCAAATATGGGCAAAAGCGAAATACCAGCACCTACAACCATGTGGGCACCAGTTAGAATTGCCATGCCAGGGGAGGGGGGCACAAACCTAGTTGAGGTGGGAGATCTGGGAGGATCTCCGCGGAGGGACTTCCGCAGGAGCCGGGACCGTGATGGGCAGGCTGAGTGTTGTTCCAAGCAGAGGGGAAGAGCATCCGAAGTCCTCCAGTGGAAAAGGAACGAGTGGTGGCAGTGCAGGCTGCCTCACACACGGTCACAAGTGCAGGCTCCAGGGCTTGGGCCGTGGTTTTCCAAGCTTCAGCAGACCCCCGGAAGCTTTTCCCTTCTACCCTGACAGCCCGATAACTGTTCACCATCCTAGCCTGCATCCCAACTACAGCGTCCACCTCCCCCCATGAACTCACCTCCCCGGAGGTGGGAGCATCACCATCCCCCATTATACAGATGGGAAACGTGTGTGAATGTGGTCAGAAGCAGGGGCAGGAGAGGGGGAGGAAGACAGAGAGGTTCGATTTAGCAAGAACAGTGTTTCAGGACTCTGGAGAGCTATACAGTGGATTTTGAAATCCACACTTTCTGTGGCATGCAGTTTGCATACACGTTGAAGAATCCTCCAATGCAGGGATTTGAAATCTTTGCACCAAAATAAACTTACCTTTTGATTCCTTCTCTCTGAACTTGTCAAATTCCCCTCTGTCATCTTGGTGCAAAGGCCGGATGGTGAAGAGCAGCGAGAGGTCGACAAGGACCTCTTGATACTGAGGGGAGTGTTTAGGTGAGAGATCTCTGGGGGCAGCTGGGATGGCCAAAGGAGGGGGCCCGACTCCTCTTACAACCTTGTAGGCGCCAAGAGGAGAGAGGTCTCCAGAAGTTTGATTCGTTTGTGCTCGTCTCAAACTTTCAAAAGGATCTGGCGAAAATGAGACATCAAGTAGCGATCATAAAGGGGGACGCCGAGGAAATCGCGGACCACTGGTAAGGGTCCTGAGAACCAGGAGAGACGATCCTCGAAAGGGGCAGGGGATCGCAGTGGATTCCGTAGACAGCATCACCCAAAAACCACCATTGGCCACCAGCAGGCCCCCCTAACCAGGCCAAATCCAGAGCAGTCGGGCAGGAACAGCCGTGTTGCTAAACTGTGGATAACCCCATCCATGGTGTTCTCCATACTCGCCTTCTGTTCAATTCAGATCCACAGCTAAGGACCAACCTGCCCACCTGCTGGGTGAGGCTCACCAACACGAAATTTCCCACGGATTTTTAGGTCTGTGGGAGTGATCCACTCATTTCCTCTCAGGTTTAATTCCTAAAGGATGCCTGGGCATGTATATCATAGGGCCACTGTGCCGCATCCCAAGGATGGTAACAAAGTAACAACACCATGCAGCCCTAATTGAGTGACTGGTGGATGGTAGGTGCTACCTAAGCAACTTCCATTAATTATGTAGTTCATCCCATACCAGAAGAAATCCTCAGGGCGTGCAAAGCAACCCCTATTTCACAAACAGGAAAACAGATAACTCTTGTCCAAGATCACTTCCATAGCAAATGGTGAATTTAGGATGTAAACCCCAACCTGACCCCAGTCTGTATGCTCACTTGCAAGAATATAGCATTGAAGTCCCATGAGTTGTGCTGTCCCCATCCTAACAGCGGAAGATGACAAAACCCAAAAGGTGTGTCCAGAATCCATTCCATGACTATAGTACCATGGGACGGGAGCTGAAGCCAGTGCCTGGGGTCCTGGTTGGGTGGTGGGACCTTCCCCACTGCCTCTCCCTCACAGAGCATCCTCCTCCCAACACCCACCCTGAGGCTCTCAAGAGGGGAAAGGGGTCTTCTATGAACCCTCTCCCCTCCTTGGGAAGGAAGTAGGTGTCAGGGAGGGGGAGAAAAGTCATAAACTAACCACATAGGAGTATCGCAGTGGGAGATGAACACTGGTCCTCCACGGTGGGCTTCAACCCGTCCTCTAGGAGTTGAATTTCCAGCATCTTCCTAGGGGGAGCAGTTGTCCTCTGTAGCAACATGCAAACCTAGGCAGACCCACCCAGCCTAATGAGAACGCCCAGTCCTAGTTCTTCATCCATCCAGTTACTCAGTCTTTCAAGTAGTAACTGTTGTGCACCTGGCTATGAGTCAGCAGATTTCTCATAACTATGGATACTCAGTAATTCAGACAAGGTCCTGATCCCCCTGGGATTTCATCCTAAACAAGGAGATATCAATATGGAAATACCTACCATAAAAGTTAAGCAGTAGGAGTAGCCAGAGATGGATAATGAAGGATCAGTATCTTCTTCAAAATTTTCCCAAAATGGGCACAGACACAGGGGCACTTCCAAAAGCTCATGGAAAATAGAATTAAAAGATAAGTTTAGATCCATGCATGGTTTTTTCATAATACACATTTTCCATGGAATTTTTGAATATCCCTTGGGGTCGAGTAGACACTTTTTCTAACAAAGTTATGTTTCATTTATTTATCTGGAAGGCAGAGACAGAGCAGGCATTCCCATCTGCAGGCTCACTCCCCTTCCCCAATACTCACAATGGCATTTGGGAGTCAGAGTGTCAACCAGGGCTCCCCCGCGAGTGGGTGGGGCACTTACTGGAGCCATCACAGCTGCCTCCCAGGGTGAGCGAGAGCAGAAGCTGAACAGCAGAGCCAGGACTCACACCCAGGTACTCCGACTTGGATGCAAGCATCCCAGGTGCATCTTAGCCACTATGCGAAATACTGGTCACTTTTCTTTAAGGAAATGTCATTCCCTGGCTAAAGCCTTGACCACATCTGAACCATCCATGGAGGCAGGTTAGAACCTGCCAGTTCCCATGTCTCCAGGATGGGGTGGTGTTGCGATGCCAGAACACACTGAGCTGTCAGGGACATGGAAGACACGCACCCACGTCCTCTACCACGGGCCAACCTCCTGCACCCCCTGCATGTGTCCACGTGCAGCCCAGCCTGGTTAACTCAGAAGGGAAGTTACAATCCCAACATCCCTCCCTTGCTTCTAGCTTTTCCCACTCCCTGCATGAAATAAAGCCAAGTGCATCCCTTGAAAGCACACCCTCAACACCGAATGGACACAAGTCACACTCCAGCATTTCCTAGCCCCTACAAAGACCTACCCCTCCCTGTGCCCTCAGGAGCTGAGGCAGGGGGAAGCTCCCAGGGGGAGATGGCATGCTGTCCTTGCAGGCACAGAATGCAGAGGTGGAGGGCACAGGCAGCCCAGACCCATCTCCCACAGCTCCCTAACCGCCTCCCCTCTTTGGGATCAAAGGTACTTTGACCTCCTGTCCAAGCTCCCCGAGGACCTGAAGAACTTCCTCCCCGCCAAGAAGGTCCTGCTGAAACTGCAGAAGTTTGGGGAGAACTTGGACCTGAGGATTCGGCCCCACATCCTCCTGAAGGTGCTGCAGGAGCTGAGGGTCTGGGAGCTGTGCTCCCCCGACGTTGCCGTGGCCATCGAGGTAAGCCCCGTGTCCCTTCCCCCACACAATGCCCACATGCAGTCATCTCTCAGCACCCAGGCACTGGTCACTGGTCAAGTGACCTTGGGCATGGGCCTTCATGTCTCAGAGATGTTCTATTCTATGCAAACGGCACCCACTGGAAACCCAGAGGCTTTGGCCAATCATAGGAAGGTGCGCCCTGCACCTTGCTACCAGAATGTGGTCCAAGGGCCAATAGCATGAACCTGGCTCCCTGGGGAACTTGTAAGAAAGGCAGAAGCCCTGGCTTCAAGTCCTATCTCCCCAGCATGGGACTTGCAGGGCGGTAGGGTCTCAGGCATTCTGTCCACACGGTAAAGTTTGAGGTGCTCCGGTTTAACGTAAGTTAGCTCACCTCCTCGGACTGGGGCGAACTGGAGAACGTGGCTTTGAAGTTGAGGCCCGGGCAGTGTGAAGACAGCACTAGGAAGAGAAAGGGTCAAAAAACAGGACACGTGTCGAGGCCATAGGGCAGGACCCAACCGGGTGAGATAAACACAGTGGCTGGCAGTGGGTATGGAAGAAGTGAGCAGGGAGGTGCGTGGGTCCCCGCGGGCTGGAGAGGCCGGTGTGCACAGACCCTGGTAGAGCAGGGCAAGAGTTAGGTCTTCCTGAGTGGTTCACCCTCACCAGGGGAGGTCCCAGGGCTCTGTCCCCTCTGGCCATGCAGCAAAGGCTCCTGGCTGTAAGATTCCAGCTGATACTGATGAGGTCCCTTCCTTAATTCTATGACATCTGTGTATCCTAGTAGAGCTTCCAGTGCCTCCGGCTAAAGGGACCCCTGGAGTTCCCAGCCTAGGACAGGCCACAGGGCTGTCGGCACTGGTGGATTTCCGAACAATCTTGCATTGAACTAAGCTTACCTTTCAACTCCATTTTCCATAAACTTTTTGAACACCCTGCGTTTGTTCCACAGTTTGTGCGGGAACACATCATCCATATGCCTCAAGAGGATTATGTCAGCTGGCTCCAGAGCCGGCTCAACACGCCCATCAGGCCCCACAGCACCCTGACGTAGCCTGAGCCTGGGTCCACCAGCTGTCCCCGAGGGGAGAGGGCCAACCGACACCATGTCCCTGCCTCCACCTGCCCCTACGACGTGTCCATCACGATGCAGAAGGAGCACCTGGAAGTTGGATCCTGCCTTGCCTCCCCCACCATGCCCCCTGTTCTTCATGGGCCAGGCCTGACGCCAAACTCTCTCTCAGGATCCTTCCACCCTGGTCCTCCCTCTCAGATTCTGAATAAAGTCAAGCCGAGTTTGATACCATCCTGGAGTTTGGGTGCAGCATTCAGATCCTATCAATAGGGACAGTCCCCACCCATCGAGCTTCTGCTACACAGCCAGACTCCTCCCGTGAAAGATCACCTAAGTCTCCAGTGCACTTTGTTAAGCAGGTACTGCTGTCATCCCCATCACACACCACTGAAACCGCAGCGTTGTTCCTCAACATTATATGTACTTCCTGGATGGATGGATGGATGGATGGATGGCTGGGTAGGTGGAGGGATGGGTGGAGGCGTCACTACCCATCTAGGCAACAAGGTACAAGATGTACAAGAAAATCCCAACCGTGGAAGTGTTCAGATTTTCTGGTGGTCTTAGTTACACAGGGAAGCTTACCTTCCTGGCATCCCCAAACACGTGAGTGTTCTTTGCCATTGAACCCCTCACCTCCTCTTGTTCTTAAGCCCATCTAGCTTTCATATTTGTGGAGCTGTGGTCATTTCAACTCTCACGTGATTGCTGAGCTGAATAAACCATTGAGCAACTGGTCTTAATTTGCTGTTATGCCCAGATCATCACGGTATTCATGTAAGGGGCTTCCATATCTCTCCGTAATTCCAAAGTGGGGAGGAGAATTGAATAGGAAACACCGTTCAGTCTAAGCAGCATCTCCTCCATTCACCTATTCTGTCACTCACTCATCCGGTGCACATCGAGAGCCCAGGATGCATTAGCCAAGTCCTGGGTGCTGAGAATGGAGCCATGAATGAGGCAGGAAGGGTCTCTGCTCTGGTGGCATTCACATGGAGGTTGGCCAGCCAACGAGATGGGATAGAGAACCCAGGGACCATACGACAGACGCATCTCTCCTCCCAGGTACCCTGTGGCTAACAAGAGACTTTGCCGAGCTATTCCGGGCATTAAGGCGCGATGCCATCTATGCAGAGACTGAAGGAGACTCTATACAGCTCTGTATTAAATGGGAATTTGAGTGAAGGGTAGCAGAGAAGGAGCAGAGCCAATCTAAGAAAAGAGAATGGAGAGAGAAATGGGAAGGAGGGAGAGCAGGAGGAGCCGCCCACGGTGAGTAGAGACCTTGGGAGAGGGGTTTCTGCTAAAAGGCTGGCCGAACGCCTCTTAAGAAATACAATGCCAACACCCACATCCCTCCATCGCCTCCATCAGCGATTCCTGCCACACACCCAAGTGTCCTCTGTGAGCAGCATTTTAAAGAAATAAGGAAGAGGCACTGTGTTTTCCCTCTGGGTTGCTTGGGGGCAAATAGAGGGCTTTGAGGGACACAGGACCCAACACACTACCAAGCTCTGAAGCACAGGAGGCCAAGCTGGAGAGACCACGATCACATGAGCTCTCCAGAATGCAGACCTGGGATGGACACCTGGCTTCCCCCCAGAGGCAAAGAGAAGCTGATTTTTTTTTTTGGACAGGCAGAGTGGATAGAGAGAAAGGTCTTCCTTTACTGTTGGTTCACCTTCCAATGGCCGTCACGGCCTGCGCGCTGCGGCCGGCACACCGCGCTGATCCGAAGCCAGGAGCCAGGTGCTTCTCCTGGTCTCCCATGCAGGTGCAGGGCCCAAACACTTGGGCCATCCTCCACTGCACTCCCTGGCCATAGCAGAGAGCTGGACTGGAAGAGGGGCAACCAGGACAGAATCTGGTGCCCCAAATGGGACTAGAACCTGGGATGCCGGCACTGCAGACGGAGGATTAGCCTATTGAGCTGCAGCGCTGGCCGATTTATCATTTAAACATGAGCCCAGCTGGACTTTAGTTCGGATTGGAAGGATAAAAAGGGCAGGTGGGGCTGCTGCCTGCAGTGTCAGCATCCCTTATAGGCACCGGTTCAAGTCCCGGCTCCTCCGTTTCCAATCCAGCTCTCTGCTATGGCCTGGGAAAGCAGAAGATGGCCCAAGTCTTTGGGCCCTGCACCCATGCGGGAGCCCCAGAAGAAGCTCCTGGCTCTGGATCAGCTCAGGCCATTGTGACCACCTGGGAAGTGAACCAGCAGATGAAAGACCTCTCTAACTCTGCCTTTCAATAAATCTTTTTAAAAAAATTTTAAAAAGAGGGCAGTTAAGGAGGGAGGCAGAAGTTTTCAGATAACCTAGAAGGAGGCCATGTTATGAAATTTGAACTTTATCTTGCTGGCAGTAGAGAGCCATGGGAGGATTTTGAGTTGGGGAGTAATCAGATTTGCCTTCAAGAAAATAAATGAGGGTCAGCACTGTGGCGTAGCAGGTAAAGCCACTGCCTGCAGTGCCAGCATCCCAAATGAGCACTGGTTCGAGTCCTAGCTACTCCATTTCCAGTCCAGCTCTCTGCTGTGGCCTGGGAAAGCAGAAGATGGCCCAAGTCCTTGGGCCTTTGCACCTGTGTGGAAGACCCAGAAGAAGCTCATGGCTCCAGATCAGCTCAGCTCCGGCCATTGCAGCCATTTGGGGAGTGAACCAGTGGATGGAAGCTCGCTTGCTCGCTCGTTCTGCCTCTCTAACTCTGCCTTTCAAATCTTTCATAAAAAATGGCTACTGTGTGGGGTGCAAGGCAGAGATTAGGGAGCTTGGGAGGCTGTTGCAGTGACTGTGGGGAGAGCAAGGTGGAGCAGCAGGGACAGGACACACACTCAAGAGATGTAAAACTCAGCAGCCTTGGCCACACTGGAGGTAGAAACGCGACGTCCCCCTCCCAAGGGTCAGCATGGCCAAAGAAGAGGCAGGAAGAGGAGAGGTGAGAAAGGGCTCCAAGGGCAGAATCACAAATCATCAAGCAGCCGCTGACATTTCCAGACCCTATGCAAAATGCTTGACACATAGCATCTCCTGTCCCCTTCTTAACCCTGCAAGGCAGGAGCTCTGAAGAGAGCATTGCCTTCACGTCCAGCCAACACAGTCCCCTCTGCACAGCGCTGCCCCCCGACCCCAGGAGGTCACCCAAGCTGCCATGCTTTTTGGAGCTGCGCCATGGCGAGGCGGCTGTGTTTCAAACTCACATCTGCGGCTGCATGCATGGTTTCCAAAGAGCCTTCTCCAGTCTGTCTCTTGACACAGCATCCGAGGTGGGCAGGATTCTATTCTTCCTTTTGCATATAAGGCTATTGAGGATAAAGGTCATTTGCTGACAGTCACACCATAGGTGAGTGACAGGGCCAAGTCTAGGCAAGACCCTGAAATCCGGAGACTTACTCCTCCCTGGCACCAGCCACTTTCCGAGCCTGTTTCTAAGAGGTATACCGCCATCAAGTGGTCCCTGTTAGTATTACCTCCCCACCGTGCCCTCCAACAAAATGCAGCCCACCTGCCCCAAAGAATGTAAGTAGTAGCCACAGTAAGAAAACAAGTATTTACTCAATTAAGGGAACACCTTTTATTACCAAAAGAGCTCTGAGATCAGGGGGAGGCAACACACGGCCTCTGAGCTCCCAGTCTCAAAGACAAAGGGAGGAACCCCCTTACTGTGAACCCCTTCATCAGAATCCTGACTGAGCACCTACTACGTGCCAAGCCTGCTCCAGGTCCCCAGGAGTCACTGTCCTGTGCCCCTGACTAGACCATCTGGGTGGCTATCATGAGCGTTTTAAAAACCACACGTGGGGACCAGCACTGTGGCACAGTGGGTTAAGCTACAGCCTGGGATGCCAGCATCCCACTTCGTAGCACTGGTTCATGTCCAGTCTGCTCCACTTCCCTGCTAATGTGCCTGGAAAGTAGCAGAAGATGGCCCACATGCTTCGGCCCGATAGTCACATGGGACCTGGATTGAGTTCCAGGGTCCTGGCTTCAATCTGACCCAGTTCTGGCCATTGTGGCCATTTGGGGAGTGAACCACCAGTTGAAGATCCCTCTTTCTAAGCCTTTCAAATAAAAATAAATCTTAAAAAAAGGGGCCGGTGCCATGGCCCACTTGGTTAATCCTCTGCCTGTGGCACCAGCATCCTATATAGGCACTGGGTTCTAGTCCCAGTTGCCCCTCTTCCAGCCCAGCTCTCTGCTGTGGCCCGGGAAGGCAGTGGAGGATGGCCCAAGTGCTTGGGCCCTGCACCCACATGAGATCAGGAAGAAGCACCTGGCTCCTGGCTTCAGATCAGCGCAGCCAGATTTGGGGAGTGAACCAATGGAAGGAAGACCTTTCTGTCTCTAACTCTGTCAAATTTTTTAAATCTTAAAAAAGAAAAAACACTAGGGGCCAGCACTGTGGTGTAGTGGGTAAAGCCACCACCTGCATCCCATATGGACACCTGTTCAAGTCCCGCCTGCTCCACTTCCCACCCAGCTTTCTTCTAATGTGCCTGGGAAAGCAATGAAAAATGGCCTGACTGCCTGGACCCCTGCACCCATGCGGGAGGCCCAGATGAAGCTCCTGGCTCCTTGCTTCAGCCTGGCCCAGCCCTGACCATTGTGGCCATTTGGAGAGTGAACCCGTGCATAGATCTCGCCCTCTCTGCCTCTGCTTCTCCAAGTCTTTCAAATAAATAAAAAATCTTTAAAACAAAACCACTATTTTTGCTCCAGAGAAACCGTTTCAGCAAACAGCCAGATAGTAAATATTTTAAATTTTTTATATACAGTTTTTTAAAGTATTATTTAAAAGAACATGGAGTGGGGAGAGAGAATGCACGTTTTTTTAAAGATTTATTCAGAGAGAGAGAGGGAGAGGAAGGTCTTCCATCTGATGGTTCCCTCCCCAGATGGCCACAATGGCCAGAACTGCACCGATCTGAAGCCAGGAGCTTCCTCCGGGTCTCCCACATGGGTGCAGGGGCCCAAGGACTTGGGTCATCTTCTACAGCTTTCCCAGGCCACAGCAGAGAGCTGGATCGGAAGTGGAGCAGCCGAGTCTTAAACCAGCACCCATATGGGATGCCGGTGCTTCAGGCCAGTGCGTTAACCCATTGTGCCACAGCACTGGCCCCAGAATGCACTTTCACTTGCTGAACAGCCAGGTCTGGGCCAGGCTGAAGCCAGGAGACTGGAACTCCGTCTGGGTCTCCCACGTGGGTAGCAGGGGCCCAAGCACATGGACATCTTCCATTGCCTTGCAGGTATGTTAGCAGGGAGCTGGATCAGAAGCAGAGCAGCCAGGACTTGAACAGGTCCCCAATATGGGATGCTGGTGTCATAAGCTGCAGTTTAACCCATTGTACCGCACCCAGGCCCCATAGAATCCCTGAAGGGTCAAGGCCATCTTAGAAGTGGCATAAAGACAGATCCCAGGTCGGATTTGGGGGACATGTCATGGTTTGTTGCTCCCTGCTAGAGGTGACAATAGTACAGCGAGTAAGTAGACCAAGGGGTTTTCTGCCCTCTTCCTAGAAGTTCTTGTCTGTTTTTGTGAAAAAAGAATGGCTGCAAGGGGCAATCTTCTAGCAATGCAGGAAGATCCAAGTTAAACATCAAGTATCCCGTCCGCTTCCAGACCACAGGCCAGTTAGAGAGGCAGTCACCAAACCTGCGAGCTTGTCTTTCCAACGGTATTCTTTGCCAGTACAAACAAAAAAAAAAAATTAAAAGGAAGTACTTATTGTGTGCTTACTGCATTGTTCTAAGTGCACGCTGATCTTCGTTTATTCTCACATTGCTATGAGGTAGGTATCCCTGTGATCCCCACTTTGCAGGGGAAATCCGGGTGCAGATAAGTTGAGAAAACTGCCCAAGGATGCCCGGGGCCTGGGGTGGTTCCCCGTTTCCTTTTAACGGACATAATGAGCTCCGTGTATAAACTACCACCAACATAACAAATTCACGTGCCAATCTCTCATCCCAGCTCCCTATTGACAGGAAGGGGGAAAGTGGCTCAAGTTTCCCACCTGCACCTTGAAACCAGCAACCAGACTCATCACTCTGACCCGACATCACTTTTCATAGCTCTCAGCTCGGGCAAGACACGAATCAACAGCTACCACCAACAGTCAACAACGAAAATCTAGGTAGGATCAGGCATTTGTCCCAGCAGTAAGAAACCAGTTAAGGGGCCAGCACTGTGGCATAATGGGTAAAGCTGCCACCTGCAAAGCCAGCTTCCCATATGGGCACCGATTCAAGTCCCAGCTCCACTTCCAGTCAAGCTCCCTGCTAATGTGCCTGGGAAAGCAGGGGTAGATGGCCTGAGGCCCTTGCACCCATGACGGAGACCCAGAGGAAGTTCTTGGCTTTGGACCAGCCCAGCTCTGGCCATTGAAGTCTCTCCCCCTCAAGCCCTCTGCAACTCTGACATTCAAATAAGTAAGTAAATCCTTAAAAAAAAAAAAAAAAAAAAAAAAGGCAGCAGCAGCCAGTTAAGACGTCCATATCCCACATCAGAGTCTGGGTTCAGTTCTTGGCTCTGGCTCCTGACACCAACTCAAGCAGACCCTGGGAGGCAGCAGTGACGGCTGAAGTTATTGGGATCCTGACACCCACGAGGGAGACCTGGATTGTATTGCCAGCTCCCAGCTCCAATCCCAGCCCCAGCCATTGCCAGCATCTGGGGAATGAACCAGCAGGTGGGAGTGCGCTCTGTCTCTGTATCTATCTCAATCTTTGTTTCTCTGCCTGTCAAATGAACAAATTTTTTCCTATTAAGTGTATGAAAAAAAGGAATTCAAACATAAGTTTATTTTTTAAACTAGAATTAAAGCAGAATAAAAGCCCAAGCTAATGCTAAGTCAATTCCTGTATCACCATCCTCTTCCCTAAAACCACATATTTAAGTTCCCGAGCCTCACCTGCATGGCCAAGGTGAGGTGTCCTTTCCTGTTCTGGGGTCCAGAGAGAGCCAAAGGACGCCCCATGTGGCTAAGTTAGAGAAAGAATTTAACACAGACATTTGCCAGACGAGACCTTCTACCACCCTGCCAGTCTGGGATTATTGCTCTTGTTCCTACCACGGATGGCAAACGTGAAGCTAACCCAGGCCGTGTGGCTGCCCAAGCCACACACCTTCAAGCAATGAATCCAGCATCCAAACCATCATTGAAATTTTACAGTATTTTTAAGACTACATTTCACTGCCTAGTCCTTGGGTTTTTGGCTAGAGGTTCCAGCTGGTCTCCTTTGGGCAGGAGTCAGAACCAGAGCTTTAGTAATAGCAAAATGTTAAAAACCATTCACACACTTCAAAGGATGTCCCTGTCCATTTGCACCGGTGATCTCCAAAGCAACCCCCAAGGTTTGCAAAGCAGAGCCCAGCAGACACGACACACTCAGTCACTTGGGGCATGGGTGTGGCTCTGCAATGCTCAAGCTTTCTCAGCCACACCCAGCGTGGGGACTGAACACAGAAGGTACACTCCGAGCAACCTGGAGAGGTCCCGAGCTCTCATCTCAGAGTGGCTCCCCCAGCTAAGGCTCCACGAGGGCAAGCATGCATCTGCTGTCTGTCGAGGTATTCTCAGCACTTACCATAGGGCTCCTGGAATCACCTGAATGGATGGGTGGTTGTATAGGTTTATAGATGAATGGATGGACGATTGTGAGTTAACCAAGATGAGCCATCAGTGGTCTCCAGATCCCCACTACGTTCCTGGAAAGAGAGAGTCAGGAGGCTTGTACATACATTGAAACTGCCATCCTAGTGGTATCAGAAATAAGCTTACAGTTGAGAACATTCTAAAGCAAAACCAGCAGAGACAGTTCCCGCAATGGCCTGCCAGGTTGGCAAGAATAAAGCCGAGATGTTCCTTTTACCTTAGATTTTTAAGTGTGAAAAACCTACTTTCAGAATTCAGGGGAAGTTTACCATTAAACACACAGAATTAGGCTCCCTTGGTACTTGCCTTAAGCCAACAAATGCACCCCATCTTTGTCCTAACTCACTCGCCACGTCACTTGCCCTTTGAGACCATGTCCAGTACTGTGGCCGACTCCGAACCCCCTTCCCCCATTCTTCCTTGGCTAGGAGTTCTGGTTTTGTTCCAGTGTCTTCCCTCCCCATATGTAAATCCTGATTGGTCTAAATCCACGTTAACTCCACTCCTGATGCCCGGATTGGTTTATAAATGACCACGTGATCCAGATTTGCCAGTAATATGCAAGAAGTGGCTCCCGACAAAGTCTGCTTTCTTCTTAGAGATGGGGAAATAGTCCTCCTCCTGGAGGTGGTCACATCTGCCCCGATTACTGAGTTTTTTCATGCGAGAATCAAGCCTCATCATCCAAGGCAATCGAGTCTGGGTTTTCTGCCTCTTGATCCTGAAAGCACTCGATTACAGAAATACAGAATGACAGCATTCTCCCTTCTTTCTTAACCACCACCCCCTCTTTCAGCAGCCATTTGATTGACAACCCCCTCATCATCAATCTCAGAAAAAGCGAGAGGTCATCATGCCGAAGGGAATCCAGGTCTGTTATGTCCAGGGCTGCACAAGGAGGCAGCCGTGGGCATTGAAAATGGCAGAGTCAGCTCTGCCAAAGCCCTTCCCAAGATGTGAACCCTGGGGGTCACCAAGGACTTGGGAAGTAGGGATGAGGACCTGACCTTCACAGAGCAATCTCCATCGCCAGTGTCCCAAGAATCTAGGATCAGAGATAAGCAAGGAACACTGGTGGTCAGAGATTTGCCATGTTGATTTCGAGAGTGTTCAGGGTTACAGGTGTGGGAAGGCAGTGACATAGTTCATGTTGATTGGACAGCAAATCCTGGAGGCAGAAAGTGGGAGAGAGGTGTGCAATTGGTGGGTAGGAGGCAGGCAGCCCATGGATATTCAAAGTGCTTGAACCAAGTGAAACCTTGTCCTGTGGCAGAGTTTGAGTATCCACTGAGTGCCGACCACGAGCCAGGCCATGTGAGAGAGGTCAGGGGTGTAAAGACAGCCCGGGCCCCCAGGAGTCTGCAGAAGGGCTAAGAGCAGGTTCTCGAGTTGGATCCACATGTGCCCAGATGAGCAGTGGGACTCCTCGAGGTATCCTCACTTTTGTGTAACTCATCTGTGAAACAGGGGCACCATCACACAGTGCACGAGATGGCCTGGGTAACACACCCACTCCACAGTGAGACCGACACTGCATTGGCTACAAACACGACGGCAGAGAAGGTAACGCAGATGGAGCACACAGAAAGCCACCTCCCCAGTCTGGCAAACCGAGGAAGGTGCGCCAGCCCACATCAGACACAGGCAACACTTTTTTTTTGACAGGCAGAGCAGACAATGGAGAGAGAGACAGAAAGAAAGGTCTTCCTTTACCGTTGGTTCACCCTCTAATGGCCTCTGCGGCCGGCACGCTGGGGCCGGCGCACCACGCTGATCCGAAGCCAGAAGCCAGGTGCTTCTCCTGGTCTCCCATGCGGGTGCAGGGCCCAAGCACTTGGGCCATCCTCCACTGCACTCCTGGGCCACAGCAGAGAGCTGGACTGGAAGAGGAACAACTGGGACAGAATCCAGCACCCCAACCAGGGGGACTAGAACCTGGGGTGCCGGTGCCACAGGCGGAGGATTAGCCTAGTGAGCTGCGGCACCAGCCAAGGTACAGGCAACACTCTTGGCATTACTGCCTCTGAGAACAGGAAGAGCCGATTGTAAGGGCAGGCCTTTGGCCTAGAGGTTAAGACACCTGCTTCCCACATCTTAATGGTCAGGTTCAAAACCCGACTCCAGCACCCGATCCCAGCTTCCCGCTATGCACACCTGGGCAGGCAGTGGTGATGGCCAAGTGACTGGGTCCTGCCACCCTCCTGGGAATTCCACCCTCCCGATTCCCAACTCCTAGCTCCAGCCTGGCTCAGCCTCCACGGTTGTAGGTTGTTGGGAAGTGACCAGAGGACGGAAGTCCCCCCACACTTTCTGTGTATATATGTGCACGTGTGTCCATCTCTCAAGTTTAAAAAGTTTTTGAGGGTCCAGTGCTATGGCACAGCAGGTTAAAGCCCCCGCCGGTAGCACTGGCATCACATATGGGGGTGCTGGCTCACGTCCCAGCTGCTCCACTTCTGATCCAGTTGCCTGCTAATGTGCCCTGGGAAAGCAGTGGAGGATAGCCCACGTGCTTGGGCCCCTGCACCTGCATGGGAGACCCCAAGGACGCTCCTGGCTTTGGATCAGCTGAGCTCCAGCCGTTGTCACCATTTGGGGAGTGAACCCTTTCTCTGTCTCTACCTCCCACTCCTTCTTTCAAATAAATTTTTTCTTAAAAAAAAAGAAAGGCTTTTGAAGATCTGCTTGCAAAGCCTAGGTCACATGATCACATGCTGGCTGCAAAATAAAAGCTGAGAAAGCAAATAGACTTTTCCAATGTTTATGCTGGAGGAACATTAATCTCATAGCCAAAGATTCTCAAGGAAAGGAGTTGTCAAATGTTACACACACACACACACACACACACACACACACGTCCTCATGAGGGATTGCAAGGTACAACCAGGTGGGATCTTTAGCAGTCAATTTGGAAATGAACGTTCCATCCTCAGAACAAGTTAACCCATTCACAGATCAACGAGTTGATGGATTAAAGGGTTATCTCAGGAAAGGGTCTGCTACAAAAGGCAGGCTGGCTCTGTCTCTTGGATGCACCCCTCTCACGGGGGGATGCCTGGGCTGCCTCGGAACTCTGCCGAGTCGCCATCAGCCAAAAGACCACTTGGTGCAGCTCCTAAACCTTGGATCTCCAGAACCGTGAACCAGATAAGCCTCTGTCCCTTATACACTTCCTGGTCAGTCACAGCAACAGATACATCTTAATAAACAGCTGTAATCCTAAGTCACACGCTCACTCAAGTTCCATGAGTGGTCCCCCAGGGAATTACTGGCTAGTGGGAATCCCCGAAATGGGGCCAGTTGGTGGGAAATGCCTGGGGTCTCCCGCGTGTGTGATTAGCAGGTCCTCTGCCTGTGAAATATGGCTGAACTCTGAGTCCTCGGCCTCCCAGTTGCAGTTCAAGGACAAAGGCGATGCCTGCAGTGGAGCCCCTGTCGAGAAAGTCTTCCTGCAATGGAAGAAAGCAGGTTGTCGGCACCTGCCCACTGCCTCTGCCTGTAGCGACCCCTTCCCCATCTGCCATTCGCCGTGGGTCCAGCAGTGCCCCACCCTCGCTAGGTGTGCTCCTGTGACCAAGCCCTGGCCAATGCCAAGTATCGTGCATCCCTGGTCATAGCACGGGGTTCACGGAGGGCACCCAACCCCTGAACTTCCTCAGGAGCTGGAATCGAGTACAAGGGACTCTTTCCTCTGCAATTACTGACCGTGAGCACGAAACAGTCGTGGGGCCTCTAGAAGCCGCCCGCAGGGAGACGAGACCAACAAAGAGGACAACAAATCTGGGAGCGGAAGATCACAACTTGGTGACATCTTTGAGCCACTGGATCAAGCCAGATTTAGCACTGTTCAGTGATGGAAGCTAACGAATTCTCTTTCTGCTTAAGCCTGAATCAATTTGATTTTCACTTGCAACAGAAAAATTCCTAATTGATGCAAAAGAGAACAGGAACCCGTGCAGAAGCACAGCTAAGTTCTAGACACTCATGAGGACAGCCCCGTCCTCTCTCAATGGAACTGGGGAGGCAGTGAAGGAAGACACATCCTATACACCATGCAGGTAAAGCAGAGAGAAAAATCCCGAGTTAAACCTACAGCATCGTCAAGAGCTAAGGGGAAGACTACAAACACAGATGTGTCATCACTCGGCTTTGCGGCAGGTGTGAAAGTGCCAATTTGGACTTAAAAGAGCTTGAAACAAATGCAAGGTGGGGATTGCTGTGGGAGCCAACCCCCAGGTATCAGCCGCTGTGTGAGGAGGGGCTGAGGAAGTCTCCATGGGGGGTGCGGGGGGGCTGGGGTGCAAGATGACCCAGTGGGGGCAGAAGAAAACATCAGAACTTACAGCTCTAAGGGAAAAGTGTATTTCAAGCTTTCCTAGCCACGTAGATGTGGATCGGCCCAGGTTCCTTCACCCAGTCTATACCGAAACAGCACCAGTCAAGGCAAGAAACCCCAGAGAACATAAGGGGTACCCGGTAAGGGACGACACGGCTCTCTCGTCTTCTCAGCCTCACTTCCATAACTACAAAGCCTGTCCTTTGACTCTCGCTCTAGATCAACCCCGTAGCATCGAGTGTGCCCATGAGAGCGCATCGCTCTCGCTGTCTCCAGGGGTGCCCCCAGATACCCGAGGATGCTCCAGGCACTCCTGACAAACGCTCCTCTGGTTACCTCTTCCTCGGGTGTCCAGCCGCTCTCCCAGCAAAAACCGAGGCCTCTGGGAGGAAACCCGCCAAGCTCTGGCAAAGCGAAAGCTTATATATACTCAACTCCTCCTTCAACGTGCATGCCTGCAGCAGCTGAGCCCACCAGGCGGTCAGACGGCCAGGTGCCTTGAATTCATGAGCGTAAACAACACTCTGCAGTGTTCTTTAGTTGCACCTGCAAACTGGCTCTTCTGAGGACATTCTAATTCTCTCCCTGCTCCCCCCACCCCCCGCCCCAAGTGATGACAAAGATGGTTGAGGCCTCCGGCTATCAGAGAAGCAGGTGATTCATCCCCACCCATATTGACTTGGAGTGACTCAGAACCCAGCCAGCCTGTGGGCTTGCGTTTGTAAACAGTCGCAACTGGGAAAGGGGAAGACGAAAATGTACATAATCAGGAGATGTGACGCTCTTACTCTTTTCTCTCTCCACCAGAGCTTGCACGAAGATTTCAACACTCATCCAGCCACCTGGGGACATAGGACACATGGCTTGCATTCGCAGACATTTTATTTACACTTTCTTATTTCATGAACCACAGACTGCAGAAAGCCTCCACTTTCCTCCTCATCTCTCGTTCAAGTTCGTGTTCTCCGTTTCCAGAAAACTCGCCAATGAAGACTGGCAGGAGAGCGGAGACTGGCGAGGCAGGACATGGGCCAGGTGGCAACAGACTGAGCTGTCTCATGTTCTGGGTCCTGAGCTAGATTACAAAAGGCCCACACCTACATTTCTACCAAGACTGAAAAGGAGAGAGAGTGAACGAAGCGAGGTGGGCGTCACAGCCCAGTTCTGCTCTTTGACAGGTGCTTCCCCAGCCTTGGCCCTGGTGAAGCCAACAAATACAATAGAAACTGTGTTCAGAGTTTTGTATGAACCCTAGCAGGACTGAGTTGAGCCCCTCCCAGATGAATCCTGGAAGTTATTAAAAGGAGGGGCCGGCACCGCGGCTCACTAGGCTAATCCTCTGCCTGCAGTGCCACCATCCCATATGGGCACCAGGTTCTAGTCCCGGTTGCTCCTCTTCCAGGCCAGCTTTCTGCTGTGGCCTGGGAGTGCAGTGGAGGATGGCCCAAGTGCTTGGGCCCTGCACCCACATGGGAGACCAGGAGAAGCACCTGGCTCCTGACTTTGGATCAGCGTAGCGCCAGCCATAACGGCCATTTAGGGAGTAAACCAACAGAAGGAAGACCTTTCTCCCTGTCTCTCTCCCACTGTCTATAACTCTACCTGTCAAAAATAAAAATAAAAATAAAGGAGGCGCGCGAGTTGGGGCTCAGAAAAGGAATTTTCTAGGTGGAGGAAGAGCAGGAGAGTGGGATTGGCATTCCCAGCAGAGAAAGCCATGGGAGCAAAAGCAGAGAGGCCCGGGCGGGGGCGGAGACAGCAAGGGCATTAGAACTGGAGGGCTTACCGGCAGGTCGTCTGGAAGGGTGACTTGGAACCACATCAAGAAGAACCTTACGGACTTTATCTTAGGAATAATGGAGAAGCCAGGACGCGTCTTAAAACATCAAAAGGCCCGGTGATATTTGCATTTCGGGAAGTCCATTTGCCCGCAGGGTACAGTAAGGGGTAGAGCGGAATCATCCAATGTGGTAGCCATTAGCCACGTGTGGGACTGAGCACTTGGACCAGGGCCAGTTCAACCTGAGCTATGCTGCAGGTCTAAAACACATGTGGGGCTTTGTAGCCTGAGTACGAAAAAAATAGCATCTCCCTCTAATATTGTTTCCTATGGATTACATGCCAAAAGGATAATACTTAGGATAGATTGGGTAAAAGAAAACATTGACTTCAAATTTCTCCTACTGTTTTTACTTTAATATTTATTTACTTGAAAGGGAGAGTTATAGAAAGGCAGGGAGACAGAGAGAGAGGTCTTCCATCGGCTGGTCCACTCCCCAGATGGCTGCAATGACTGGAGCTGCACTGATCCAAAGCCAGGAGCCAGGAGCTTCTTCCAGGTCTCTCACATGGGTGCAGGGGCCCAAGCACTTGAGCCATCTTCCACTGCTTTCCCAGGCCATAGCAGAGAGCTGGATCAGAAGTGGAGCAGCCAGGACTAGAACCAGTGCCCATATGGGGTGCCGGCACTGCAGACAGCGGCTTTACCTACTATGCCACAGTCCCTAACCCCTGCTTTTTACTTTAATGTGACCAGAAGATTTAAATGACATTTTGGGTCACATTATAATTCCACTGGACAGAACTCAGTTCCAGGGGCTGACGCTGCAGGCAGAAAGCCAATGAGAGTTTGAGGAGAGCTCATGAGAGGATGGGGTCTGAATTGGGCAAGGAAGAAAGGGAGTCACAGGCTTTTGTCCTTGGGTGTAGAGGCTGAGACCGCGGCTCTGGGATTGCCCGGCCCACTTCAGGACGTAGCTCTGGCATTGCCCTGCTGGGCGGTGTTGGGCAAGTCCCCTAATCTGTCACTCACGTCTGAGCTTCCTCGCCTGCACCACGTGGGTAGTCACAGCACCTGCTTCTAGACTCGGCCTGAGGGTTAAATGCATTCTCACTGATTTTCATGCCTGACTGCACATTTGCATCAGCTAGGGAGTCTTCCACCCCGTAATGCCAACAGATTCTGATTTCACTGGTGCAAGGTGTGGCCCGAGCATCAAGGTGCCTTTAAATCACCCAGGTGTTTCTAACGTGTGGAAGTTTGGGAACCATTGAGCCAGCACCACTCAGTGCTCAGAAAAGTATCCAGTAGTGTTTGCTCTTGTTATAGTGTCAACGCCTTGAATAATTCACCATGTATCTAAAATGTACCACTAAGAGCCTACTATGTGCCGGTACATGCCACAGCAGAGACAATATCTTCCAAACTAATTCACAGAGCTCCCAGGAACATCTGAACATGTCCTCCCCCGGTGAGTACACGGGAGCCAACTGGAGACCAAGTTTGGATGTGGCAACTCATTCAGCAGTTCCCGCTTTGTGAAGCCTTGGTTAGTGAGCCAGGGCGCGAGGGCAGCCCATTTCCCAAAACACTTCCCTCCCACAGCAAGGCGTTAGTGCTTGGCAGGTCAGACGCAGAGTGCAATTAAGCCTTGGAGCTGTGCACTGAGAGTCTACAGCTGGAGCCAAATGGGAACGTAGTGAGGTGAGGCTCACTTGGAGTCAGGAACACGCCTGTCTGTGTCTCGGGTCCCACGCTGGAGACGCGTCTTGAGAACCGGGTAAACACGATGAGGGGGCTCCAGGACTCAGACTGTCACCGGGAGGGCGGCATGTCTGAGCTTCATATGACATTAACTAAAAAAGTCCAAAGGTCAATAAAAAGTGCAAAGGTCAATGACAGACTCAAAGCTGCGTCCTTTCTCACTTGGTAGATTTGTATCTTTGTTCACCTTGTCTGCAGACGCCCTGGGTCCTGATTCAGACAGTAGTCACTGCTAGCATCTACTGGGCACTTACTATGTGTAAGCATTTTACATGTAATTTGAACATTCACACAAACTCTATGAGAAAAGGGTCTTTATCAGCATTTCATGATTTAAAAAAAAAAAAAAACTGAAGCTTAGGGAGGTGCAACAGTTTGGTTGCAAGTAACAAAATTCCAGCTCAAACTAACATACTCTCCAGGGGAATTCATTGACACAAGCAATAGAATAAAGACTTGAAACTTCAAGCTATGAGATGGACAAAGTCACTTGTGGCTCTTTGTTGCAGCTGGTACCAGGGGCTCTGTTTTTTCCCTCTGCCTCCTCCTCTCCCTCTGCTTCAGTCACACCCTATCCAGCTTCTGACACAGCTGGAAACATGCCTTTGGGACTACCAGGCTCTCATCCTCTTTCCTGGTTTCAAAAATCCCAAGGGAAAATTCTGATCGTCCCAGCTTGTGTGGGACGGCTACCTTGGACCAGAAAAAAAGTAACCAAAAGAGAAAGATCATGGAAGAACATGGAGGCTCACTCAGATCGGGAGGCTTGGAGCTGGGGAGGAAAAAGGACATGATTTCCAGACTGAAGAATGACCCATGCTGCCAGGAGAAGCAACCTTGCGCAGCCCACTACCTCCGAGAATGGGAACTAACGAGACTACCAAATGCAGAGGAAAGTCACTCTGCCTTGAAGTTGCGCCCCTCTGAAATTCTCAGAGCCTTTGAAGTTGAGATCACTCAGATGGATCAATCCAGTCTAGCATTAATTGAATTTTTATGGTGTGCTGGCATTGTGTCCCAGGCTGACACACAGCATGGGCTCACTAAATATTTGTTGAATGAATTCTACAAAGGTGAATAAGGCAGAGTCTCCCTGCCCAAAGAATTTACATCCTAGTTGGTGACGAAAGCAAGGAATCCTCCCCAAAGGAACAGACAACAACTATGAAATCTCAAGTCAAAGATCACATCGGCCTGAGGACACAGAGGGGACGAAAAATTAAGGAAGTGATCGAGGGACGCAGTAGCATGTGAGATGGGCTCTGGAGGTGAGATGGGGTCACAGCAGGCAGAGAGGGAAGACAAGTGAGCCCCAGGCAGAGCTAAGTCATAGACACAGGCATGGGCTTTTTCTCATCGTAGTAAAATACATATAACATCCAATCCATGCATTAATGACACACAATCCCAGGCCATTCGTTACAAACAAATTGTTGGACAATCACCACTATCTGTTTTCAGAACTCTCCCATCACCCACAAAGAGAAACTCTGTCTTCGTTAAGCGATTACCTCCCCATCCCCAGGAACACCGAAACTCTAATCTACATGCTCTCCACTAATTTGCCTAATCTGTGTATGTCACAGAAATGGAATTAAACAACAATGAGTAACATTATATTGAAACGCAGTATACACATCAAAAAACACATCAGTGTAAATGAGTTTTTGGTCCTCCAAGCACACTCAAGACCAACACGCATGTTAAGAACAAAACGTTACTAGTACCCCCTGGAGCCCTCACCATTCTCCACTTCTTTTTTATTTTTGTAACCTGGGAAGGAAGAATATGTTGTCATTTACATAGTCTGATTCAGTGAAGCGATATTAATAACTCAATACTAAGTGATATGACATCCACACAATTTTGATACTCTCTCTACATATACCACCTTCCACATGTGATATTTGTTTTTCTGGGGCTGGCTTATTTCACTTAGCATAAGGATTTCTAATTGCATCCATTTTGTTGCAGATATCAGGATTTGATTCTTTTTATGGCTAAGATGTAAGTTCTTTATGTCCAGCTCCTATAATTTGGCATAATGCTTTCAAGGATCATCCATGTTGTAGCACATGCCTGAATTTCATTCCTATGTGTAGCTAAATAACAGCCCATTGTATGTCTATGCCACATTTTGTTTAGCCATTCATCTTTGAATGGACACTCGGGCTGTTTCTACCTTTTGACTTGTGTGGATAACACTGCAAAGAATACCTGGTGAACAAGTACCTGCTCAAGTCCCTGTTGTTAATTCTTTTAGGTGTGTATGGAGGAGCGGACCCACTGATCATACTGCGACTCTCTTTAGCCTTTTGCAGGACCATCGTATTTTCCATAGCAGCTGCACCGTTTTACGTGTCCACCAGCCACGTACAAGGGTCCCAATTTCTCTACATCCTCACCAACACTCATCAAGTTCCATTTTTGTTTGTTTTCAACAGTCACCCTGCTAGGTGTGGAATGGGATCTTACCATGGTTTTCACTTGCATTTCCCAAACGACTGAGAATCTTTCCAGGTGCTTTGTCAAGCCATCAAATTTTACTGGTGCACACCCCCATAGTGATACGCCAAGGTGTTTGGGCTTGATTGCGCTGCAGTGGCGATCCAATGACATAATAGCCGAAGAATGACATAATGGAAACATCACACTAATCTGAGATGTTAATTATGAGGAAGTCGAGTGTAGTTTATTACTTGTGACAGATTTACTAATATAAGACGTTAATAATAGGGGAAGGGGGTGTGGGTGTATAGGAACCCTGTACGACTTCACAATGTTTGTTTTGTAAATTTAAAACTGTCCTGAAAAGAGCTTACTTTTTAGGGGCTGGCAGTGTGACTTAGTAGGCTAAGCCTCTGCCTGCAGCCCCAGCATCCCATATGGGTGCTGATTCCAGCCTCCACTGCACCTCTTCTGCTCCAGATCTCTGCTATGGCCTGGGAAAGCAGTAGAAGAGGACCCAAGTGCTTGGGCCCCTGCACCAACGTGGGAGACCTAGAAGAAGCTCCTGACTCTTGGCTTCAGATCAACCCAGGTCTAGCCATTGTGACCATTTAGGGAGTGAACCAGCGGATGGAAGACCTTTCTCTCTCTCTCCCTCCCCTCTCCATAACTCTGCCTCTCAAATAAATAAATAAATTTATTTTAAACATTTACTTTTTTTTTTTTTTTTGACAGGCAGAGTGGACAGTGAGAGAGAGAGACAGAGAGAAAGGTCTTCCTTTTGCCGGCGGTTCACCCTCCAATGGCTGCCCCGGACGGCGCGCTGCGGCCGGCGCATCGCGCTCATCCGATGGCAGGAGCCAGGTGCTTTTTCCTGGTCTCCCATGGGGTGCAGGGCCCAAGCACCTGGGCCTTCCTCCACTGCACTCCCGGGCCACAGCAGAGGGCTGGCCTGGAAGAGGGGCAACCGGGACAGAATCCGGTGCCCCGACCGGGACTAGAACCCGGTGTGCCGGCGCCGCAAGGCGGAGGATTAGCCTGTTGAGCCACGGCGCCGGCCTAAACATTTACTTTTTAAAAAAATTGATGGAGCCAGTGAACTAGTTAAGAGGCTATGTTTAAAAGAAACTACTTGTCTTTTACTTAAAAAATTATTTTTAGGTATTTCAAAGACAGAGTGACAGAAGGACATAGAGGGAGAGACAGAGAGAGAGATCTTCCATCTACTGGCTCATTCCTGAAATGACCACAACAGCCAAGCCTGGGCTAGGTCAAAGTCAGGAACCTAGAACTCCATCCTTGTCCCCCACGTAGGTGGCAGGGGACCAAGCACTTGGGCCATCTTCCACTGCCTTCCCAGGTGCATTAACAGGGAGCTGGATTGGAAGCAGAGCAGCTGGACTCCAACCAGCACTCCAATATGGGATGCGGGTGTTTCAAGTGGTAGCTCAAACTGCTGAGCCACCTTGCCAGCCCCAGGAGGCTACCTCAATGGTCCAG
Source organism: Sylvilagus floridanus (assembly GCA_949820135.1). Classification (NCBI taxonomy): domain Eukaryota; kingdom Metazoa; phylum Chordata; class Mammalia; order Lagomorpha; family Leporidae; genus Sylvilagus; species Sylvilagus floridanus. Next base: position 168,176,972 of record OX463233.1, on the reverse strand, counting down.
GTGAGGGACAGTGCAAACTTGAGCCATGAAGGTGACAGTGACAAGGGGCATGGTCCTTTCAATACACAAGAAGCAATCTACATTACAATCATGAGGGCTGGTTACATCAGCCTGGTGCAGCCTATGTGATGAATTGCTCTGTGTCAATAAAAATAATGATGCGGATGAATAAATAATGAAACAGAGAGATGCTCACAATACATTAAGTGGGGAAAAAAATAAGGTTGCAACACAGAACATACATCATGATCTCAATCGTAGATAGATGATACATAATTGGGTCAGAATGGAAAGAGGAAAAAAGACCTTGAAAAGCACACACACAGATTTGTGAATAATGATCATCGCTTGCCAAACCAACCTCCCACCAAGTCACTCCTGTGCTGTATTCTATCCCCTTTACTGCCCTTATCCCTCTTGAAAATATCTTTCTCTGTGGCCGGCGCTGTGGCTCACTTGGTTAATCCTCCACCTGTGGCACATATGGGCGCCGGGTTCTAGTCCCGGTTGCCCCTCTTCCAGTCCAGCTCTCTGCTGTGGCCCGGGAGGGCAGTGGAGGATGGCCCAAGTGCTTGGGCCCTGCACCCCATGGGAGACCAGGAGGAAGCACCTGGCTTCTGGCTTCAGATCAGCGCAGCTCACCGGCCATAGCAGCCATCTGGGGGGTGAACCAACAGAAGAAAGACCTTTCTCTCTGTCTCTCTCTCACTGTGTATAACTGTGTCAAATAAAAAGAATGTATGAATGAATGAATGAATAAAAAAGAAAATATCTTCCTCATTTGTCCACCAGTTCCTGGAGGGAGGGACTCTTTCTGTCTTGTTCTCCGTCTGCTGCCAGGACACACACAGCCCCTAGCCCCAGGAGGAGCTCCAGAGTCTCCCAGTGGTATACAATGTACACAAGGAACCCACGACTTTCGGAATAAGGCAGAACCAGCAGAGGAGAGAAATGTGGACAGGCATCGCTCTCACCACCTCCATCCCCAGTGCCATGGTCCTTCGATGGAGGCTGTTGGCCCCTAGAAGGACTCAAGGTGAGAGGCTGCCATGGATGCCACAAGCACCCAGGTGCTTTCCTCAGCCCACAAAGCCACCCAGTGCTTCCTGGGGATGCGCAGCCTCCGTGGGCGGCCAATCTGCAGGGGATGCGGCTGTCAACGCCACGCCCACCCGCACCCGCTTGGGATCGCAGAACAAGCTGCAGCCAGCCGGCAGGACACGCCCTTGGAAGATGGAGAGAGGAAGTCACAAACCTTACTTCCCTTTCCCCTAGTCCTTGGGGCTGCAGAAATCATTTTTTAAACGCTAGGGCCGCTCACCCTGGGAGCCGGAACCAGGCTGTAGGTCCGTTGTCCGCGCAGGGACTCATCGTCAGACAGTTTGAGCGTTAGCACCTGGCCCGTGGGTGCAGCATCTCTAAACCAGAGACGTACAGATCCCTGTGTCTGAATCCCCGTAAGTCACAGTCATGGCCCACCCACAATAAAGTGCCATGGACAGGTGGTCTCATATTTACAGTGACTGGGGCCGGCGCCATGGCATAGTGGGTAAAGCCGCCGCCTTCAGTGCTGGCATCCCATATGGACGCCATTTCAAGTCCAGCTGCTCCTCTTCCAATTCAGCTCTTTGCTATGGCCTGGGAAAGCAGTGGGAGACCCAGAAGTGGCTCCTGGCTCCTGGCTCCTGGCTGCAGATCGGCCCAGCTCCAGCCGTTGGGGTCACTTGGGGAGTGAACCAGCAGAATGGAAGACCTCGCTCTCTCTCTCTCTGCCTCTCTATAACTACACCTTTCAAACAAATAAATAAATAAATCTTTTTAAAAATAGAAAAAAATTACAGTACTTTAGTAGATAATTTATATATAGCAAATATATTTTGCTGTATGACATGCCTTATGGATGAAAAAGTGTATTTGCGCATAACATGCAATTGTATATACAAAATCATACAGACTATTAGGCTTTACCATATACATGCATGTATGCATTTTCAGAGTATGTTCAATTATTCATTCACTCATTTGTGCTGTGAAACTGGACACTGACATTTCCTACCACCTTGTAGACTCACAGGAGGGGCAGACACCTATTTTAGAGTTCCCCACGGTTGCTCAGCAGTTCCTCACAGAGATTCAGTTCATCATAAGGGCTTTGAAAGGGAGGGAAGGAAACACTTGCATTTGGTTTGGGGAGAAATTGCTCTCGTTATCTTTGTCACTCGAATCTTCATTTGTGGTTACTGAAAACATAATTTCTACAGTTTTCACATGCCAAAGAATATTATTCTTTTGTCAACCCCTTCAACATGCAAAAATGATTCTTAGTTCACAGGTCATGTGTGCACAGGTGGCAGGATGGATTGGGACCGGGGTGTAGTTTGCCTACCCATAGTTGAAGATTAAGCCTGGGGTATAAATGATAATAATTTAAATAGCCTATGGTTTGGAGCACTTGCTAAGTGCCAGGTGCTATGCCAGGTATATTTTGCTGTAATAATAGTAGACTTTTGGCTTTCCAGTGGAATTTCTTGAATGGGAAGGGGGGAAGAGGCATTGCCACCAATTTCCCAAGAATCGAGGGTAACTATGATCGCCCTTGCAAACATCCCCCATTCTATCTATTTTCAAAGACAGCGTGGAAATGGCTGCCTTCACCAACTTCCTCTCAAACTCACACAATGCCAAGCTAAACAGTGTCATGGAATCCCATCTCACCCCTCGATAAAAGCCTTCTTGGAGGGAGTGACAGAAAAAGCACCCACACATAGCAACGATCCGGCCGCCCCTCCTGCTCCCTGTCACCGCCACTCGCCCCCACCCCCGGTGAGCAGCCGACTTCTCCCGAACTTGGCAAAGAAATCACGGCCAGCCAGGCGGTCTTGGATCGGAAGAGCATCCTGCCCAACAAGGCGGCGTTTGGCTGAGAGCGACTCGGGGTTGGGCCGGAGGCAAGTTTAGCAGGCGTCTGGGCAGAAAACACCACCCTATGTATTGATGGGAAGTTGTTTGCCACAGTAAGAGCTCTTTGGGGACCTCTGAAGATTTGGCAAGCCCCAGTGCCGAAGGCTGTGTGCTAAGAAAGGCCCCGTGGGCCTCTGAAAACTGGGCGGCCAAAGGTTACCTCCCCAGAAGCCCTTAAAGGAGGCAACAGGAAGGGTTCTCCGTCCAAGGAGGTGGCGGGGTGGGCGGGGGCTAGCACGACTTTGTCTTGAGAGATGTCTGCAGTAGGCCAAGTCCTCCGCCTCAGCACTGAGACTTTTTTTCTTTGGAGCAATTTGCATAACTAACTCCTGACTGTATGTGCTTTATACCCACAAGGCACCATGCCCTGTGTGTCTGTTGGCCGTGCTGTGGTAGCACCGTGCCAGGCGCGTGATTTAAAAATTGTTGACTGGGCAGGCGCCATGGCTCTCTAGGCTAATCCTCCACCTGCGGTGCCGGCACCCCGGGTTCTAGTCCCGCTTGGGGTGCCGGTTCTGTCCCGGTTGCCCCTCTTCCAGTCCAGCTCTCTACTGTGGCCCGGGAGTGCAGTGGAGGATGGTCCAAGTGCTTGGGTCCTGCACCCCATGGGAGACCAGGAGGAAGCACCTGGCTCCTGGCTTTGGATTGGTACAGTGCCAGCCGTAGCAGCCATTTGGGGGGTGAACCAACGGGAGGAAGACCTTTCTCTCTGTCTCTCTCTCTCACTGTCTAACTCTGTTAAAAAAAAAAAAAAAAAACTTATTGACCACAACATCATCAAGACAGCAGGTATTACAAATAAAGGGAAGTAAGAATCAGTCATATCTGAAAGTGTAACAGTTATGATTTTCCAAAATTGGTTTTAAAATGGAACTGTAGGTTAAGACGCTCAACAAATCTCAGCCAGAATAAATAAAAATCTTACTATGCATATCATAGAAATTTTAGAAAGAACAAAAACAGAGATCTGACAGGCAGCCAGAGAGACCAGAGTCATTTTACAAAAGAAATGACCAATAAACAGGACATATCTTACCAGCAGCATTGAAAGCTAGCTGTCAGTGAAACAGTACTTTAAAATATGAAGCGAAAATAACTCCCCAACTAGAATTATTGTACTCAGAAAAACCATCTTTCAGGAATGTGGGCTACATAAAGATGTTTTCAAAAAAGCAAAACTAGAAAAATGTATTTCCAGCAGACCACTTTAATAGAACTTCTAAAATCTCTTTCAAAAAGATGGAAAATGATCCCATGAAGAAAATCTGAAATATAAAAACAATATCAAAGACATTGCTGAACAAACATAAGCAAATGTTATCCACAAAAAAACCCACAATACTTTATTTGTGAGGTGTAAAACTAGGCTTAAAATATTATGAAGCAAAAGAGATATACTCAAGATCTCCATCCTACAACATGGTGACTATAATCAGTAATGTTGTATTATATTCATGAAAACAGCTGAGAGTAGATTTTAACTGTTCTCACCAAAAAAACAAAAAAAAAGAGAGAGAGAGAGAGAATGCCTGTGTTAATTAGCTGAATTCAGCCATTCCACAACACATAAATATTTCAAGACAATATGTTGTAAATGACAACATATACAATTTTTATTTTTCAATTGAAATAAATAATGTTCAAAACTTACACATAGGCTGGCGCCGCAGGTCACTAGGCTAATCCTCTGCCTGCAGCACCGGCATCTCGGGTTCTAGTCCCAGTAGGCAGTGGAGGATGGCCCAAGTGCTTGGGCCCTGCACCCGCATGGGAGACCAGGAGGAAGCACCTGGCTCCTGGCTTCGGACCAGCGTGCCGGCTGTAGCGGCCACTTTGGGAGGGTGTGAACCAACAGAGAAAGGAGGACCTTTCTCTCTGTCTCTGTCTTTCTCACTGTCTAATCTGTCAAAAAAAAAAAAAAAAAAAAACAAAACAAAAAAAACCCTTACACATAAGCAGAAGGAGAGAGATAAAAGTTAAGTTTTTCCGACCGGTGCAGTGGTGTGGTGGGCTAAGCCTCTGCCTGAAGCGCCGGCATCCCATGGTGCTCTGGTTCCTGTCCCAGCTGCTCCACTTCCGATCCAGCTCTCTGCTAAGACCTGGGAGAGCAGTGGAAGATGGCCCAAGTCCTTGTGCCCCTGCACCCATGTGAGAGACCCGGAGGAATCTCCTGGCTCCTGGCTTCAGATCAGCCCAGCTCTGGCCATTGCAGCCATTGGGGGAGTGAACCAACAGAAAGAAGATCTTTCTCTCTGCCTCTCCCTCTCTCTGTCGGTAACTCTACCCCTCAAATAAATAAATCTTTAAAAAAAAAAAATAGTTAAGTTGTCCTGAGAGTCTGACCTTGTCCATGAACTGACTTTCAATCTGATGGAGTTAGCTGAGAACTATGAAATTGCCAGGGTGCAGGCAGGCGTTGGGCCTGTTAACCTGCAGTGAGAGCACGTGCGTCCCGTATTGGGGTGGCAAGTGTTCAAGTCCCAGCTCCAGCTCTGCTCCAGCTTCCCACCAAAGCAGACCCCAGAAGGCAGCAGGCAATGGTTCTGGTGGGTCCCTGACGGCCATGTGGGAGACCTGCATTGAGTTCCTGGCTCATTCTGGGTCCTGCCCAGTCCCGATTAGTGCAGGCATTTGGAGAGTGAAACAGCAGGTATATGCTCTCTCTTTCTGGATATCTTTAAAAAAAAAAAAAGAAAGGAAGGAAGGAAGGAAGGAAGGAAGGAAGGAAGGATGGATGGATGGATGGATTTATTTGTTCATTTGAAAGGCAGAGAGTGAGAGAAGTCTTCTATCCACCGGTTCACTCCCCAGATGGCCACAACAGCTAGAGCTGTGCTGATCCAAAGCCAGGAGCCAGGAGCTTCTTCCAGGTCTCCCAGGTGGGTGCAGGGGCCCAAGAACATAGGCCATCCTCTACTGCTTTCCCAGGCCATAGCAGAAAGCTGGATCAGAAATGGAGCAGCCGGGACTTGAACTGGCGCCCTTATGGGATGCTGACACTGCAGGCTTTACCTTCTATGCCACAGCACCAGCCCCTGGATGTCTTCTCTCTCTCCCTTTCTCTCTCTTTCCATTCCTTCTTGCCTCCCTCCCTCCTCCTCTCCCTCTCTCCCTTTGCCCTTCAAAAAATATTGTAAGGGTATAATAATAAAAAAATACATATAACTTCCAAATTCTAAAGGGAAAAAATTATACAATGAAAAATAATCTAAAAGAAGGCCAAGGGTATGGAGGGAAAAGAAGTATAGAAACATGAAACAGAGCAAAGCAAGACATCAGAAATTAGGCCAGTGCCACAACTCACTAGGCTAATCCTCCCCCTGCAGTGCCAGAATACCGGGTTCTAGTCCCGGTTGGGGCGCCAGTTCTGTCCCTGTTGCCCCTCTTCCAGTCCAGCTCTCTGCTGTGGCCCAGGAGGGCAGTGGAGGATGGCCCAAGTGCTTGGGCCCTGCACCCGCATGGGAGACCAGTAGGAAGCACCTGGCTCCTGGCTTCAGATCGGCGCAGCCCACCAGCAGTAGCAGCCAACTGAAGGAAGACCTTTCTCTTTGTCTCTCTCACTGTCTAACTCTGCCTGTCAAAAAATAATTAAAAAAAGAAATCAGAAATTAATCCAAATAGATCAATAGTAGAAATGCAAATGGGCTCAGATCATTAAAAGAGTTTTTTTTTTTTTTAATCAGGTATAGGCTGTTTAAAAAAAGTAAATGAGAAAACAAGAGAACATACAAAGACTACAACAAGGGCCTGGATTGTGGCACAGTGGGTTAAGCCACCACTTGTGATGCCAGCATCCTGTATAGGCACCAGTTCAAATCCCAGCTGCTCTACTTCCAATCCAGATCTCTGCTAATATGCCTGGGAAAGCAGTGGAAGATGGCCCAAGTGCTTAGGCCCCTGCACCCATGTGAAAGAGCCGGATGCAGCTCTTGGCTCCTGGCTTCTGCCTGGCCCAGTCCCAGCCTTTGAAACTGGGGAGTGAACCAGAGGGTGGATGATCTCTCTCTCTGCCTTTCAGATAAAATTAATCTTTTTGTAAAAAGGGGGAAAAAAAGCAATTTGAAAAAAAGGTAATGAGAGGCAATTGTAAAAAGAACAGAAAATAATGAAAAAACACAAAATTTTAAGAAAGACAATTAAGAAAGCCAAATATTGGGTCTCTGAAAAAACAACTGATAATACATGCAATGTTCTGGTGAGACTGATCTTGTAGCAAGAGAATTAAAGCATGCACAATAAACCTATCAAAAACCACCTACAAGGGGCAGGTGCCGTGGTGTAGCGGGTGAAGCCACAGTCTGCAATGCCAGCATCCCATATGGGTGCTGGTTTGAGTCCCAGCGGCTGCTCCTCTTCTGATCCAGCTCTCTGCTATGGCCTGGGAAAGCAGTAGAAGATGGCCCAAGTCCTTGGGCCCCTGAACCCGTGTGGGAGACCCAGAGGAAGTTCCTGGCTCCTGGCTTCGGATTGGCACAGCTCTAGCTGTTGTAGCCAATTGTGGAGTGAATCAGTGAATGGAAGATTCTCTCTCTCTCTCTCTCTCTCTCTCTCTCTCTCTCTCTCTTCCTGCCTCTGCCTCTCTATAGCTCTTTCAAATAAATAAATATTTTTTTAAAAAAGAAAAGATTTCTAAATGAGATACTAAAGGAAAGCTGAGTCCTATGTTCAGATGTGTTTGACAATTCTAAAACTTTTTAGGTACCATAAAGATAATACTTTACTTCTGGCTCCAGGGGACTACTCCATAATCAGAACAACTTAGAACCGATTAATAAAATATCCATCCCTCCAAAAAAATTTTAAAAAACTATTTCAAGGCATTGCAAAGATTCCCAGGCAGCCAGGACTTGAGCCGTTACATTCTTTGAAGAAGGGAGACCTGCGGAGGTTAGTCCAACATTCTGCACTGCCTTTTGGCCAATTACCCACAGCGCTGAGCCAAGACTCTGAGAGACAGAGAAGAATATGGAATAAGGGGTTGAGAGCTGAGGAAATCCGTCAACAGTCTCAACAGGACTGGACAGGCGAAAATAAGAGCCCAGGTTCTGCCACCAAGAGGGGACGGCAGGAAACACTCCCAGACTGTCACTTGGATTCCCAAAAGGATTACGCTCCAAGAGGAAGGGCAAACCAGAAATAAAGTGACTCGCACGGGGGCTACACCTGGCGGTGTGCCGGAGCTGCCTTACACCAGCTGTGAGCCACTGTTCAGTAGAGCCATCATTTAAAACAAATTATAGGGATTTATCATTAAATAAATTAGCTTTAAAACAAAGGTTGTATGTCCTCAATGCTTTATGATATCTCATCATTTGTGCTCTTGGATGAGTTTCATTTATGCTCTCTGTACCGTAGGAACATTATCAGGGGGTGCATTACAACACAGCTCTTTCATTGCACTTACATCGGGTTAGCCAGAGTATGTACAGCACAGCACAGAACCTGGCAACCCTACGTCGAGACCCTGGTGGGCAGTGTTGACGCTTGTCCACACCCAGGGCCGGCTAGCGCTCTCTGGAGAGGGCTAGCTAACAATCACTCTCAGTCTCGTGAGCCACACAGCCTCTGCCACAACCACACAGCTCTGCAACACCATAGCATCAGACACAACACATGAACAAATGGGTGTGACTGTGTTTGGCCCAAGACCACAATTTCTCAGTCCCGATCTAGACTTTTAAAAGTAAAACAGAGGATATTCACAGAGCAAAGTAAACTTAAAAGTAATCAACACATTATGAATTTAAAAAGAGGAAATATTCTTCTAGGATTTAAAATTATTATTCAATTTAGCAACCTTTTGTTTATGCCATTGACATGTGAAATTTCCACATGTCTCCCTTTTATCATTTTTTTCCTTTCTTAATAACCTAACAAAAATGTCAATTAACATTCATGTAAATGCTACACTTAATCATCAGTGTAACCAGAAGTTGATTAATAATATAAGAGTTTAGCAAAAACCAATAATAGAATTCTGTGAGAATTAGATTTTTAGAATCTACAATAGGGAATGTTGTATTTGTAAACAGAATGTTATAAACCTATGTCTCAGAAAATGTATAATAAATGTCTATGTAACTTATAATATGTTATAATCAATGAATAGGAAAAGATGCATTGGAAAACACTAGAAATAAGTCAGTATGGAATCTAAAAGTATTCAAGTAACCCACAGGAAGGCAAGAAAAGAGAAACAGAAGAAACAATCAGAAAGCAAATAATAAAAAGGCAGGCGCACGCTCTGTCAAAGCATTCATTGCCCCAAGTGTAAATGTCTAAATGCATTCATCAAAAGGTAGAAATTGACATACTGGCAAAACGGGCACCAATGCAAGATACAACCACAGGCCGTTACTCCTTCCAACTCAAAGGCATAGGTAGGTTACAGGGATTTTCAAGAAAGCAGAAGTGGCTACGTTAATATTAGAATTCAGAGCAAAGATAATTTCTAGAGATACTGTATAATGATAAAAAAAGATCAATTCACCAGGAATATATAACAAAATACATGAGGGCAGAATTTCAAAATTCACAAGTACAGTTGCATTTCAACATGGCTCTCCCTAATAGAACTACTTTTTTTTTTCCCCAGAAACCTTTTATTTAAGGAATAGAAACATCATGGATTTCCTAAGTACAACTTTGGGAACATAGTGATTCTTCACACTGCTCTCTCACCCCATTTCCTCCTCCCTCTTCTATTCCCATTCTTAGATTTATACTAAGATCTATCTTCAGTTGACTTTATACATATGTGATTAACCCTATACTAAGTAAACAGTTCAACAACTAGTACCAAAAAAAAAAAAAAAACCACTTATTCCTCTACAGTCAAAACAAGGGCTGTTTCAAAGTTATTGCATCTCGACGTGTCAATTTCACTTCTGTAGATTACCTTCTGAGTGCTCTATTAGATACCACAGGTAATGGAAAACATACGGTATTTCTCCTTTTAGGACTAGATTATTTCACTAAGTATGATGTTTTCCAGTTTCATTCGTTTCGTTGCAAACAAAAAGATTTTATATTTTTCCCACTGTGTAGTATTCCATGGTGTGCCTATCCCATAATTTCTTTATCCAGACTTCAGTTTACAGACATTTTGGTTGATTCTATATCTTAGCTATTCTGAATGGAGCTGCGGTAAACATGGGGGTACAGGTAACTTTCATATGCTGATTTCATTTCCCTTAGGTAAATTCCAAGAATGGGATGGCTTATATGGTTTATATTCAGATTCCTGATGTATCTCTACCATACTGTCTTCCACAGTGACTGCAACATTTTACATTCCCATCAGCAGTACACCAGGGACCTTTTTTCCCATATCCTTGCCAACACCTGTCATTTGTTGATTTATATATATATATGAGAGCTATTCTAATTGGAGTGAGATGAAAACTCTCCTTGGTTTTGATTTGCATTTTCCTGATGGCTAGCAATCCAGAGCATTTTTTCATGTCTGTTGGCTGTTTGAATTTCCTCTCTTAAAAAAAATCAGGGATTTAGAAGATCTGAACACAATCAACCAACAGGATTTAATTGACACATATAGAGCACTCCACCCTGTAGCAGTAAATACACTTTTTAAAAAAGATGTATTTACTTATTTGAAAGAGTTACACAGAGAGGGGGGGGGGGAGGGAGGGGGAGAGAGAGAAAGAGGTGTGTCTTCCATCTGCTGGTTCACTCCCCAATTGGCCACAGTGGCCAGAGCTGTGCCAATCTGAAGCCAGGAGCCAGGAGCTTCTGCTCTGCCTCCCATGCAGGTGTAGGGGCCCAAGGAGTTGGGCCATCTTCCACTGCTTTCCCAGGCCATAGCAGAGAATTGAATCGGAAGAGGAGCAACAGCCGGGACTCAAACCATCGCCCATATGGGATGCAGGAGCTGCAGGTGGCAGCTTTACCCACTACGCCACATCGCCGGCCCCAGTAAATACACTTTTTTTTTTCCCCTGAGTACCGTTGGGATAGCTACTAAGATAGGTATTATCTTGAACCATAAAACAAACATCAAGAAAATTATAAAATTAAAATGGTAAAAAAAAAAACATAAAGAACAGGAAAGATAGGCATGAAGTGAGGAAGAATTCTAGACTGAAGGAGAAGAAAGAGGCTAGCGTGTAACTCAGTCACAGATCACTCGTGGGGACAGGTGGCGAATTCTGAGCAGAGTCTGTAGATCAGACAGAAATGTTGACCAAGGTGGATTTCTTTACTTGGAGGATTATGTGATGGTGATGTGGGAGTGTTCTTATGTAGGGGAGATGCTTCCTGGAGAATTTGAGGTGTCAAAGCAACATTTGTAGCTTTTGATCAAACAATTCAGAAAAGCTAATAATAAGGGGATTATACACACACAGAGAAAGAAAAACACACGGAGGAGTTAGTGCAGACAAATGTTAGAATTTGGGAAACTGAGTGAGGGAGATAGGGGTATTGTTTTCACTTCCCTTCCAACTTCCCTGTGAGTTTGAAATCATTCCAAAATAAATTATTTTAAAATAATGATAGTGAAATACACACATATTCAGACAAGCAAAAGCTGAGAGAATCCACTTCAGGAAATCCACATAAACGAAACACAAAGCAGGTTCCTTAGGCCAAAGACTGTTGTGAAGTTCTGGAAACTAAGCCATGCAGAATGCCTGCAAGGAGCGACTAACAGACCAACAAATGGAGTAGGCTCACTTGATGAAATACCAGTAATGTGGCTGGATTCATCAGATTTCCACGTGGAAATTAATGTATGGAATCTACAAAAGTTATATGTTTAATTATAAACTGAATGTTATACAACATATACATCAGAAAATCTACAATAACCGTGTATACAAATTACAATCTACAGTGTGGCTATGTGGATGGATGGACGGATGGTTGGACTGATAGATACCCACCCTGGTGCCCCCTACAAAAAGATTCACTGAAAGTCGCTAGCAATGCATCAGGACAGAATCACCAGAAGTATTCAGCCGGACACTGAAGGGTCGCGAGGACTGCGCAAGACCTGGATTCAGGAATGCAGCCTGCCCAAGGCACTGAGCAGAGGGTACCGCTGTAGCACCCCCTGTCGGCAGGCTTCAGCATGCGGTGTGTAAAATGGGATTTCCTAGGGAAGACCAGGAACAGTGAGGAATCCCTCAGGGGCTCCTCAGAGAGGCAGAGTGCTGACAGCGCGGCGCCCCACACCTAGAAGGCACAAGCAGGAAACCGGACATGGCGTCTACAATGCACAAGGTGTCGTGAGCACATGCGACACAGCACCTGGACCAGCCACACGGGAACCGAGAGGACCTCGCCATAGACTCCAGGTCGGGAGTAAGAGGGGGCGTGGGCCAGCCGTGAGGTTAAAGCAACCGCTGGAGCTCAGAGAGGCACAGACCTGTGCACTCCCTCCCTGGCGGGGAGGAGGCCCTGCCTACCTCTGTGCAGAGGAGCAGCATTGGTTTGCCAGAGCTGCCGTCACAGAGGACAGAACGAGTGGCTGAGCAGCAGGCATGTGTCTCCCCGCAGTGCCGGGGGCTCTGGCATCCAGGCGTCTGCAGGGCCGGCTTCCCCAGAGGCCTCTCTGCTCGGGCGGCAGATGGCTGTCATCCGCCAGTGGCTTCCATGTGTCTGTGTCCTAAGCTCTTCTCACGAGGACGTCGGCCGTGCTGGGCCACAGTCCACTCCGCTGACCCCACTTTGACTTAATCTTGCTCTTTAACGGTCCTCCCAGTGCAGTCACATCCAGGACGGGGATGGGGGACACACTGACCCCATAGCAGAAGCCATTTGGTAGCTGCTGAGTAGATCAGGGATGAGCGAGTGAACTGGGGGAAGCCCCAGCTCAGCCTGTCTTTGTGGAGAAGAGTTCGGCCCCAGACGCCCCAGCTGAGGCTCTGTGGGTATTAATCACTGTTCTTAGCCCCTTCCCCACGCTTTCAACCAACGAAAGGAAGTGCAGAAGCAGCTGCCCCAGTGGGCGCCCAGGGAGCCGGGCTCAGCGCTACCACAGTGCAGCGCCCTGACAGCTTCAGGTTTCCAGCGCGGAGCACTGAGGACAGTTCAAACGCCACGCAGGCTCCCCGGGTCCACTGCAGCCACCTTTTGAAATTAACCCTCACTGATGCCCCAGCGCTAAGGAAAGCATTGAAGGGCACACGACCGCCACATCCAGAAGAGCTTTCATTGTCGACTGCGCAGTTGGAGGTGGGTCTGCCTGGTCCAAGATCAGCGTCCATTTATTCTCAGCTTTCCAGGCCACTACATCGCGGCGTCCTCTATGGAGCTCCCTTGTGTCCCTGCCCAGGTGTTGGCAATGTGGAAATGGTGATGAAAAGCCTGGATGCCCGAATGCCACCCTCAGCCCCCATCTCTAAACATGTCATCACCTAGCGAAACAACTGCTGTGAAGTTTCCCTTCTCAGTCGTCCCACAAATTCTAACACTGCTCGTCTTTGGACACCTTGGCTTCTTAATTTTAAAAATTATGGCTTTGGCCAGCCCCACGGCTCACTAGGCTAATCCTCCGCCTGCAGTGCTGGTACCCCAGGTTCTAGTCCCGATTGGGGCGCCGGATTCTGTCCCTATTGCTCCTCTTCCTGTCCAGCTCTGTGCTGTGGCCTGGGAGGGCAGTGGAGAATGGCCCAGGTCCTTGGGCCCTGCACCTGCATAGGAGACCAGGAGGAAGCACCTGGCTCCTGGCTTCAGATCAGTGCAGTGCGCCGACCGTAGCGGCCATTTGGGGGGTGAACCAGCAGAAGGAATACCTTTCTCTCTGTCTCTCTCACTATCTAACGCTGCCTGTCAAAAAAAAAAAAAATTATGGCTTTGCCATCCACATGTCCCCTTACTCATCTGTGTACTCGACATCCACATTGACTACATGGCGGGTGCTGTTCTAGGACCTGGGATACAACAGGAAATATTAGTGACAGAGACACATGCTAAGTAGACAGGAGCGGTGGTGGCAATGGTGATGGTGGTGGTGGTGATTGAAAAAAATTATTTCAAACAGTTTGAAGAACACAGGAGGGGGAGGGAAAGGTGGTGCGATGGCAATTTAGTGGCTACTCGGGCACAGCATGTGTAAAGAATCTTCCTTGAGGAAGCAACATGTGAAGATCAGAGACAGCATTCCAGGTGGCAGAAACAGCATATGCAAATGTCCTGAGGTGGAGACAATAGTACTTAGAGGACCAGAAAGGAGAGCCAGCGTGGCTGTGGCTATCAAAAAATCAGAACGTTCTGTCTTGTGATTGAAGCTGACTTTCCCCAGTGTTCAGGGATTGGGAAAGGACATCCATTCTTCTATATAAACGTCTTCTCCATTTTCCCTTTCATGAGATTAGATTTTGATCACACCCTCTCTCGAGCTTCTACCTTTGAACTTGAAGCATGCCAATGGTTTTAGCTTCTGTCACGCCACCTCAAGGCCTCTTGAGAAAAGTAGCGTTGTCCTTTCTGCGTCCCCAGTACTCAGTACTCAGCACTTATGTGCCCGGCACCCTGCTAAGCACTTCCCACACACTCTCCTTCCATGCTCACAGCAACCTCGTTAGCGCTGACGCTATTGTTCCCATCTCCCAGGCAGGAAGACCGAGGCTGTCACACACTGAGTGCCTCACAAAGTCCCCCCATCAAGAAGCCGGGGAAACAGGGCTTTGTCATCTTCAGCTGGGTGTCTAGAGCACCATTATCCCCCACATGATACAACCACTGGCCTCCGTCAGTCCCTTAAGTCGTGGAGGATGTCAGGAACATCCGAGTTCCTCCTAAGGTGCCTTTAGTTCTACTCATTACCGTCCCCCCAAAACCACATGAGCCCGGATCCAGGTTGGCTCCATCTGAGTCGCACAGGAGGAGTGTAAGACAGAGAGATGCCAGGATTTGAACCCAGGGCTAAAAATACATCTGCCTCTTTTGGAAAGCCCCCCCCCACCCTGGTGGTTGTGGTGAGCAGCCCGGAAGAGGCCTGGCTCCTGCAGCCCCGGCTCCCTAACATACACACGCAGCCTCTGCAGGGAGATGCCGAGACCAGGGGGACACCACAGGCCAAGTTTCGTCCCGATGCCCCCGCAAGCCTCTTTCTCTCCTGCCTGAACTGAACTCTGCTTCTCCCCAGCTCTGCCTGCCTGGAGAAACCGAAGTCAGCCAGTGCCATATGTCTGAGGATTCTTCCAGCTGATGAACAATTTCACACCCCGTCTCCCAGAACCGTGTTGCCTTATTCGGGGTTTTGTAAAGTGAACGAGAAAGACAAGCAAAACACCCCAGAGTGCAAATCGTAAAACAGAAGAAACGCGTGTGTTGTTCCGCATTTTACCCAGTTTGCCTAGAGATCAAAGGCAGAAAGAAGCGAGGATGTGGAAGGGGGGATGCAGAGGGAGGCAGCTGGTGGGGATAGAAGGAGAAAGAAGAAAGAGAGAGGGGTCACAGGCTGTGCTCACTGCCGCTCTGCCTTGGAAAAACCTACCTTCAAATTTACTCCAAAGAACAACAGAGATTTTTTTCCCTTAGTGAGAGCACAGTGTACCTTCATTGGCTAAAAAAGATCCAGAATAGTGTTCATCCTTACTGCAAACAGAAATTCCCCAGGAGCCAGCGAGCTTTCCTGCTGGATCAGGATGGAAAGCCCACACCGTGGGTAATTGAAGACATTAGGACGGCATTACCATCCTTCTCGCTTGCACACGGAATGGTCCCAAACCCTGAGTGATGTGCTGCACTCCCAGGAAGCCCTCTTAAGCCATTAAAAACAGCTAATTCTCAGCCAAGCAGAGGCTGAGCTCACCCCAGCCTCAACAGCACACTCGGGCGTCGTTCAAGAGCGCTCCTTCCACAAACTTCTCTCAGGCTGCACTTGCTAGACATGTAGGTGAGGCTCTTTGTTTGTTTTTGCAAAATAATGCAAATAATGAAATGAGTGTTTTTGGATAAGTACTTCCGTTTGATTTATCCTGTTGTTCTCTAATGCTCCTAGTGTTTGGGAGTAATTCTGCATTGTGGGTAGTCTCTATCCTTCAGGAACAATTTGCTTCTGAAAGTTTAAGGCTGGAATCTCCCTCCCCCTCACAGGGGCTCAAGTAATTTATTGCAAATATTGCACTGGAGCATTGTTTGGCCTTAAGACTGTGTTAGAGCGGTGTTATTCAACATGAGCCACAGCTCAGCGGCAGCTGAGAGCCGGTGGAAATGCAAAGCACCATTTGAGAACAGTAGTACCCCACCGGCCCCTTGGCACAGCAGCAGGTATGGGGCAGTGTCAGGAGACAGCCACAGCTGGAGGCCAGAATCCTCGGGCACCTGGTGGGTGGAGCTAGTGGTGCTTCTGTGTGTCCCTCAGCGCACAGCCCCCACAATGCAGAATTCTCCTGCCTATACGGATGTTAGCCATGCCAGGGCTGAGAAATACTGAATTAGAAGACAGTGAGTCCAGAGAGAACCAGCTATGACCAGGAACAAGGAGAGTGAAACACTTTCAACCTGGTGAGTAACAGAGGCCCAAGCAAGAGAAGAACAGCAGCAAAGAAAACATGAGCATTGCATTCCCGGCCTTGGACTCTGTCGCGGGGCGGTGCACCCTTGGGAAGTTACTTCGTCTTGGCTGCATTTACATGGCCATAACACAAAGGGGAAACAGAGGTAGAACTGTATCTATAAGACTGTGTTCAGCACAGACGTGTCACAGTTTAGGCAACAGTTCCCCAATTCGAGAAATCCACAGATCACCTTCCATCCATTTGCCGTCTCTGACACTATCCTTGCTACTTAATTTTTTATTATATGTATTTTATATCTTAAAGTGTTTTAAAGAAAATGTTTATGTGACTACCACCACCTGAAAGCCACTTTATTTGCCAAAACTGGAGGCATACACAGTTAGAAGAAAACAATGTTATTCCATTCTGCCAGATACCATTGTCTTCCCAAGATTCTGAGCCTGAAGCCAACCCTCCGTGCTAAATGAGAGGTGAATGAAGAATAGAGGGTTAAAAGCCTATTAGAACCAATGGGAGAGTCCTGTCACCATGAATGCTCTGGTGTTTGGCCAGTGGGAAGTGGATAACAGTGTAGAGACCCAATGAGCAAGCTTTAGACCCCAGACTCAATTCTACCATTTATTGGTCGTGGGATGCTGGCCGAGTGACTTAGCCTTGCTTAGCCCCAGTACCTCACAGGGAGATGGCAACAGGACTGAACAGGGTGCTGTGGCAGGTGCTCCCCACCTTCATCCACACCCTCGTGGGATCCCCTCCCCCTGAGTGTTGCCAGACCCAGTGACACGTTCATAACCAACACCACACAGGGATAGTGATGGAACGTCCCTTCTGAGATGAGTTTGCAAAATCACCCCCCCCCCATCCCCCTGTGTCTCTGTCTCTGTCTCTCTCCTCCCTCCCTCTCAGCTCTTGTCCTGGGCAAGCAAACCTCCATGACCCCACAATAAGAAACTAATGTCTCCCATCCACAACCAGCAAGAACCAAAGCACAAAACCCTCCGGAAAGGACGAGGGAGCACACTCCGTACTGTGGTTACAGGTGACAGAGAGCCAGTGCTTGTGCGCTTTTGCTTTGAGATAGTTCAGAAGCTACAAGAAGGGGTATGGGAAGGGAAACAATTTTTATCTTCTTCAGCTCCAAAGCACTACAGTCAGTCACAGATGCCCGCTGCGAGGGTTATGGCTATTTGGTCATTCACCAGGCAACACGGTCACTTTACAGTTGGTGCACCTGCCACAGCCCCTCCCCCAGATGCTCCTTGAATGACATCCCTGTGGAGAGGCCATTCCAGTGCCCATCCACCCCTCCGTCTCCAAGACCTCCATGTGCGTCTCGTGCATCACAAGCACTAGTCCTCCTGCCCACTCGGCTTACGTCCTCGCTCTCCACGGGGCTTCTCTCACATCCCACTGAGGCCTTCCCACATCATCCTGCCCAAGTCCCCCATCACAGGGATCGGTCCCAGGCTTTCAGATCACTAGTCCTGTCCGAACACCCACTGAGTATGAAGCTTGGTCCAGTCTTTGGACGTACGACCGTGGCCACCTCAAATCCCTTCCCTTGAGGAGAATTTTAAAATCATTTGTGCATTTTTAAGGAACCTGAAATATTTTTGCTTGCATTTCCTTTTTATTTGAAGGACGGGCCACTCCACAAACACAAGCTCCGTGAGAGCGTGGACAGGGTTGCTATTTTAATTCAGCACTGTCTGCACTGCTAGCACCTGGGACAGTACAAGGCATGTATTTGCACAGGATTTGTGAGCAAATCAAGGAACAGATAATGCCTTCATGTCACCATGCTGGCCACCAACTGACTGGAACCCACAGCTCTGAGTTAGGCTGGACTCTCTCCCAACAGCTTAGAATTTAGTTCCTAGACATAGGCTAGGCTGAGAAGCTGGGAGCTGGGATGAGAAGACCCTATTTCCTTTTTTTTTTTTTTAAGATTTATTTTATTTATTTGAGACAGAGTTACAGAGAGAGGTAGAGAAAGAGAGAGAGAGAGGTCTTCCATCCGCTGGTTCTCTCCCCAGATGGCCGCAATGGCCAGAGCCATGATGATTCGAAGCCAGGAGCCAGGAGCTTCTTCTGGGTCTCCCACGCAGAGGGGCCCAAGGACTTGGGCCATCTTCCACTGCTTTCCCAGGCCATAGCAGAGAGCTGGATGGGAAGCGGAGCAGCTGGGACTAGAACCGGTGCCCATATGGGATGCCGGCACTGCAGACCAGGGCATTAACCTGCTGCGCCACAGCACCAGCCCCAAGAAGATCTTATTCCCTATGGAAAGGCCCTCACACCTGCCCTGGTTTCCGCCTGTCCTGGGCTCTAAGTTTCTAAATCTTCCTGGAGTTCATGAAATAAATCGTCCTTCTAATGAACTTTCCCTAGTTTCAATCATTCTCTGTATCTGACAACTGATTAATCCATATGACTGATTATCACAAAAGAATACTAATTGGGTCACACCCACATATTCAATAGGATGCTGCGATGCCATCCTACTTTTCTTTTTTTTTTTTTTTTTTTTTTTACAGGCAGAGTGGACAGTGAGAGAGAGACAGAGAGAAAGGTCTTCCGTTGCCGTTGGTTCACCCTCCAATGGCTGCCGCGGTTGGCGCGCTGCGGCCGGCGCACCGCGCTCATCCGATGGCAGGAGCCAGGTGCTAGGTGCTTTTTCCTGGTCTCCCATGGGGTGCAGGGCCCAAGCACCTGGGCCATCCTCCACTGCACTCCTGGGCCACAGCAGAGGGCTGGCCTGGAAGAGGGGCAACCGGGACAGAATCCGGTGCCCCGACCGGGACTAGAACCCGGTGTGCCGGCGCCGCAAGGTGGAGGATTAGCCTGTTGAGCCACGGCGCCGGCCGCCATCCTACTTTTCTAAGAATAAATCCCAGACCCATTACTGGAAAAGCCGTATGTGTGATAGTTGTTCTCACCTCCTCTATCTAATCTCCAGCCCTTGCTGGCCTTACTCCGTCTCTGGAGTACTATGAGTTCCTTTCTACCTCAGGGCCTTTGCACATGCTGTACCCTTTGCTAGCCATGCTCTTTCCTTAGCTCTTCAAATACCCAGATTCCTTAGGCGTCAGGTAGCCCCTCAGATGCCACACCTCCAAGGACATTCTAAAGCAGTCACGGGGCCAGGCGGCCTCAGCTGGCACATTGGGACCATTAGAGGAAGGGTTACTTGGGAGGGACAGTGCAGTACCCCAGGAGCAACAGAGGGGCTGTTGTCCCTCTTCAAACCAAGGGGGAAAGGGCAGGGGCACTCTGGAATTCAGAGGGAGGGTTCCATGCAGAGAGCTGCCCTAGAGCACTGGCGGCCTCCAACCCAGTGATTCACCCAGCTCCAGGCAACTGAGCAAGATGGCGGCCAGGGAGCAAAATCCCTGACCCTCGCCCTCCTCCCTCCTTCCCTCCCTCCCTTCTCCTGCCAAGACTCTCTGCTGGCCAAATCCATCTGACACCGGATGTCAAGGAGGCCTATTGATGCATAAGTAGAGTTGCAAACGTTCCCTAATAAGAATTTCTCACTGTTTGAGTCACACGGTCTTTGTCGCAGCTACTCAGCTCTGGCAGTTTAGTGCGGGCAAAGCCACAGACAACACCCACAGGGATGAGTGTGGCTCTGTGCCATGGAAACTTTACTGCCAGAACCAGCCAGCAGGCCACGGTTGGCTGGCCCCTCGTCTAGAACAGTCACGTCAGGCTGCCGGGGCATAGGACAGGGGCCAGCAAGGTGCAAAGTGGCATCAGAGACAAACAAAATCTACCGATGCATCCTTTCACTTCCTCGAAACTACTCCACCAGGGCCAGCACTGTGGCCTGGTGGGTTAAGCCATCACCTGCCATACCAGGAGGGCTGGTTCGAGTCCCGGCTGCTCCACTTCTGATCTTGCCCCCTGCTAATGCTCCTGGGAAAGCAGTGGAAGATGGACTCCTGGCACCTACATGGGAGACCCGGATGGACTTGCAGGCTCCTGGCTTCGCCCTTGTCCAACCTCAGCCATGGCAGACATCTGGGGAGTGAACCAGCAAATGGAAGACCTCTCACTCACTCTCTCATCTCTCCCTCTTTCTCAGTAACTCTACTCTTCAACTAAATAAGATAAATGTTTTTTTAAAAAAAGTATTCCACTCCTCTAGGTCACTCTCATCATTCTATTTCCTTTATCAGGAATTATAAGAATCCTACTTTTTTAATCCATAAGAATAGGAATCATGGTGCTCTTACTTACCATTGTAACACCAGTGCCGAAAATAGTGCCTGATACGTAGTAGCCAAAGAAATTTTTTTTCAATGAATAAAAAGACTTAACTAATAGAGTATGATACCGGTTGAGAGAAGTCCAGAATCTCTGGGCTTAACAGGTGTACCAAACACAGAAATTCAGCTCTCCCTGTCCAGGCCACACTTCAGTGCAATTCTTTTTTTTTTTTTAAAGATTTATTTTATTTATTTGAAAGTCAGAGTTACACAGAGAGAGGAGAAGCAAAGAGAGAGAGAGAGAGAGAGAGAGAGAGAGAGAGAGATGTCTTCCATCCACTGGTTCATTCCCCAATTGGCCACAATGGCCAGAGCTGTGCCAATCTGAAGCCAGGAGCCAGGAGCTTCTTCCTGGCCTCCCATGCAGGTGCAGGAGCCCAAGGACTTAGGCCATCCTCTACTGCTTTCCCAGGCCATAGCAGAGAGCTGGACTGGAAGTGGAGGAGCCAGGTCTCAAACCGGCGCCCATATGGGATGCCGGTGCTTCAAGCCAGGGCTTTAACCCACTGCACCATAGCACCAGCCCCTTCAGTGCAATTCTTACCTATTCCATTTCACTCTTGCTAACACCCTCTGCAGACCAAGCCCACTCATCCATCACCCCCAGTACGCCCACCACCCATCACTCCAGGGTGCAGGCCCCTGCATCAGCTCTCAGCCTTTCAGGACCTAAGTGGTTTGGAGTTCAGATTCTTCCAAATAAATCTGTTTCAGGAGACCTCCTCTGCCTCCTGCCCCCTGCCCCTGCCCCCAGCACAGACAGCTGTGAATGTCTCCAGCTCATCTGATGAAGCCAAGCTGCTTTCCTGGGCAGGGTGGAGAGGAAAGGTAGACAGAATTCTCTGCCTCCTCGTTTTTAAACAAAAATGCCCCCAGATCCCAAACATTATCCAACAAGGGGAAAGCAATTAAATTATCATAAAATTATTAAAGTCATCAAAAATGACTAAGCAGGGAATCACAATGCAGGAAGGGTTTAATGTAGAGCCTTAAGTTGTTTTAAAAAATCAAGATATAGGCCGGCACCGCGGCTTGATAGGCTAATCCTCCGCCTGCGGCGCTGGCACACCAAGTTCTAGTCCTGGTCAGGGCGCCGGATTCTGTCCCGATTGCTCCTCTTCCAGGCCAGCTCTCTGCTGTGGCCCGGGAAGGCAGTGGAGGATGGCCCAGGTCCTTGGGCCCTGCACCCGCATGGGAGACCAGGAAAAGCACCTGGCTCCTGGCTTCAGATCAGCGCGATGCGCCGGCTGCAGCGGCCATTGGAGGGTGAAACAATGGCAAAAATGATGACTTCTCTCTCTCTCTCTCACTATCCACTCTGCCTGTCCAAAACAAAAATCAAGATACAAAATTTTTTGTGCATTTTCATTACAAGTGTGTGAAAACTGAGCCTGGATACAAGAACTAGAAGGAGCCTGGGCTCCTATATTGAGGTATGGGTGGTTTCTTTCTTTTTAAAAATTTTTATTTTCGGGGCTAGCACTGTGGTGTAGTGGGTTAACGCCCTGGGCTGAAGCGCCGGCATCCCATATGGGCGCCGGTTCAATACCCAGCTGCTCCACTTCCTGTCCAGCTCTCTGCTGTGGCCTGGGAAAGCAGTAGAAGATGGCCCAAGTCCTTGGGCCCCTGCACCTGCATGGGAGACCGGGAAGAAGCTCCTGACTCCTGGCTTTGGATCGGTGCAACTCCGGCAGTTGCAGCCAACTGGGAAGTGAACCAGCGGATGGAAGACCTCCCCCCCCCCCCCCGCCTCTCCTTTCAAAGAAATAAATAAATCTTTTTTTTTTTTTAAAGTAAATAAATGAAAATTTTTATCTTCATCTTCTTGAATGAGGGGGAAGGGGGAGAGAGGAGTGAGCTCTTTAATTGTCTGGCTCACTCTCACAAATGCCTGCAACAGACTGGGCTGGGTCGGACAGAAGCCGAGAATCCAGAACTCCGTCTGAGTCTCCCAAGTGGGTGGCAGGGGTCTAAATACTCTAGCCATGACCTGGTGTCACCCAGGGCGTGCATCCACAGAAAGCTAAAGTTGGAAGTGGAGCCGAGACTAGAATCCAGGCCCTCTGATATGCGATTTGGGCATCCCAAGCAATGTCTTAACCCTTATCCCAAATGCCCATCCCTGGGTGATTTCTTTCTAATCAAATATCTCTTAGAACCCGGTTCAGATCCTGACACCTCCTCTTAGCTATAACACCTTGCACAGGTCCCTCTACCTGTATGATTGTAGCATTCCTCTTTTGTAAAGACACATCATGAAAGTTAATGTGGGAATTAAACGAGATGATGCATATAGGAAGTAAGTGCACACAGTAGACACCTATTAGATGTGTGGTGATTCTGGAGGGTTGGGCCGTGTTGAGCAGTTGAAAAATTCTTTACCTCTGTGAGGGAGAGGGGGAGATGGGAAGGGGGGGGAGGAAGGGAGGGAGAGGGAGAGGAGGAAAGGGGGAGAGGAGGGGAGGGAGAGGGGGAGAGGAGTGGAGGGGAGGGGGAGAGGAGGAAAGGGAGAGGGATAGGGGGAGAAAGGAGGGGAGGGAGAGGGGGAGGGGGAGAGAAGGAGGGGGAGAAGGGGAGGGGGGAGAGGAGCGGAGGGGAGGGGTAGGAGGAAAGGAGGGGAGAGGAGAGGATGGGAGAGGGAGAGGAGGGAAGGGGAGGAGGAGAGGAGCGGAGGGGGGGAGGAGGAAAGGGGGAGGAGGGGGAGAGGGGGGGAGGGGGAGGGAGAGAGGAGGAGAGGGGGAGAGGAGGGGAGGGAAGGGGGAAGGGGAGAGGGAAGGGGGAAGGGGAGAGGGGCAGGGAAGGGAGAGGGAGAGGGTCTTCCATCTGCTGATTCACTCCCCAAATGCTCACAACAGTCATTTCTGGGCCAGACTGAAGCCAGGAGCCAGGAGCTCCACCCAGGTCTCCCACACGGGTAACGGGGGCCCAGGCACCTTGGCAGGAAGCTGGGTCAGAAGCAGCACTTGTGTTTTGTGCTCCTCTGTCCTGAAGTGGCCACGATCTGAGAAATTAACAGTACAGAATCTCTCCCCTCATATTCCCCTTCCCTTAGTTTTCCTTTTTTTTCCCCCTTAAGAGGACTAAAGTTGCTGGAAACTGGAAAGGTAAATGGTTTTCTAATAATATTAGCCAGAAAGACACTGCTCTTTTGTAGCAAACCCCTGAGACCACAGCAGTCACTTTATGACTGCCAATGGCTGGTACTTGACACTAATGCAAAATTTGGCAACAAATCATTCGCCCTCTTACCATTTCCTGAAGATCGGGACTCTTTCTCTTGCATTTCACAGATGAGCAGAAAATCAATCTCTCCCCGCCCCCTTCTTTTAGTTTGCAATCCTAGACACAGCTAAGATCGAAGACACAGATTTTCAGCACACACTCATAGATTCCTCATCACCCCATGAATAGTCTACATTTAGGGGTCCATCTGACATTGGGAAGTCACTCTTTGAATCCATCTCATTTCAAGCTACTCATTTATGTAGTCCATTGAACTTGTGAGGGTTTCCTTGGCTTACACTTTAATTGTGGGAGCCAGTGTTGTGGCACAGCAGGGTAAGCCACTATTTGCAAGGCTAACAACCCATATTGGGGGTACAGATTGAAGTCCTGTCTACTCTGCTTCTGATCCAGCTTCCTGCTGATGCGCCAGGGCTCCCCCGCCACCCATGTGGGGAGACCAGAATGGAGTTCCTGGCTGTTGGCTTCAGCCTGGTCCACACCTGGTTGTTGTGAGCAGCTGGGAGTGAACCAGTGGGCAGAAGCACTC
Organism: Sylvilagus floridanus; assembly: GCA_949820135.1. Taxonomy (NCBI): domain Eukaryota; kingdom Metazoa; phylum Chordata; class Mammalia; order Lagomorpha; family Leporidae; genus Sylvilagus; species Sylvilagus floridanus. Next base: position 168,152,478 of record OX463233.1, on the reverse strand, counting down.
TGTGTGTGTGTGTGTGTGTGTGTGTGTGTGTGTGTGTTGCTCTTTGTCACATCACCTTTCAAATGAATAAATATTTTAATGTTGTTAATTTGGCCCAAATCTTCTAATACAACTTTCCAGCTCTGCTCCTTCAGAGGCTGCCGCCTACCCCACAAGATCATGAATCACAAAGAAGTCGGCACAGTGCATTCATGGTTACAAAGGATGTCCTACAGCATGTTTCATCATCACCACCAAAAAAAAAGATCAATAACCTAAGACCCTAGTGATCAGTGCATGGGGACATAAATAACGATGCAAACCAATCTGAATGAGAAGTTATGCAGACTATACACATAGCTGCAAAGATTGGTCAATGGATAACATCAAGTGAGAAAAATAGGAAACAAAACTGCATTTATTGAAGAAAGGGTATTCACATGTAGAAAGGTGGTTGGAAGGAAACAGCTCCTGTGGTTCAGGTAGTATCACTGGGTGATGCCTCTGCTTGTGTATGCCTTTCTTCATTGCCTCACCTTTCTAGAACTTTCTAGAACGGACATAGACGGCTTTTACACTTGGAAATAAAAGTTCTTATCAAAGATCAAGACAGAAAGTTGTTACACTGGGATCCAGAAAACTTCAGTAATTCTTTCCCCTTGTTAGACTTCTACTAGGAAGGGGCCTCTCCCTCTGTCTCATATTAAAGGGAGAAGGTATTGCCACATTATTAAGCAACCAGCCAGTAGGGTTCATCCATGAGCAATAAACTGACCTCTTCAAGAGAAAATTAGTGGAGCTTAGGAAATTAGAGCTGGAAACTCCAACTGAGTGATCTCACACATCCCTGAAGAATCAGCACCATATACATTACACTTTCTGGTGTGGGCACTTTCTTTTCAATTTAATTTTAAATGTTTCAAGTGATCGCAATTTCACTGCTACATTTTAGAGCAGTCAACAAGCTATTAATCCATCTTCCCTGAGATACTGAGAATATGACAACTCCAGCAAAACTTCAGAAATGTCCATCTGACTCTCGCCTGGACCTGCCAGCTGAACAGCTTTCAGGTCTAATTCAGATCCTGGCACCCCTGCTTAGCTGCAGGACCTTATACAAGACCCTCAACCGACATCATCTTAGGAGTCCTCATTTGTAAAACAGGAACCTCAGCACCTAGCTCACAAAAGTTGCTATGGGCATTAAATGAGGTGATGCATGTAGAGAGTGCATTGACTGCACACAGTAGGTACTCATTAACATGATAAGCCTATTCCAGGAGAGTTGCCATGGTTTTCAACCAAGTTGAACATTTATCCCTTACATAAACCCTCACATCCCGTCACCCCCAACCCTATTGCCCAATCCCATGGCCCCACATACCGGTACAGAGCTCAGCTTTACAGTTTTGCACCTATGCCCCACACCCGACACTCAACTAATTACCACCCACATTGACTAATCGCACATCCAAACTTCAACCCCTACCCCACACCACCCCACCCATTAATTCTACCACATTTCCCAAAACCATACTCCCCTCCCATTCCAATTCCCCCCCTTCCATTTTCATTTTCCTCCCTCCTCCCTCTATCCTCATACCCAAATCTCATTCCACCCACTTTACCCCATCCCTTCTCTCTCCACCCTCCCCCCATTCACCCATCCATCCCCCCCATCCCCTCTACAACCCCCATCCACACACCCTCCATCATCCATATTCCCCCTATCTCTCACTTATCATAAATTTCTCCTTTCCACCCAGCTCACCTCCCTCCAACTCTCACTCACTCACTCACAACATTATTTTTCCCTCTCCTACCCCCCCCATCCTCCTCCCCTACCCCAAACCAATCCATATTACCATATCTTACCCACCTAACCATTCATTCTCCACCCTCTATTCATTTTAAACAACTAACCCTCATTCCCTCTCCTTACAATCCTCCTTAATATTTTATTTACCTATATTCTCTCATCTCCTTCTCCCCTATTTCCCCTCCTCTTTTCAAACCTTCTTCATTCTCTTCCTTACCTCTCACTATACTTCCCTTCCCCCTTATAAATCTCCCTTCCCCTTCTTCCTCTTCAATTACTCATCTTCCCCCCATTCCCCCCCCATTTCCCTCTACCATTCCCTTCCCTCTCAATCTCCCTCCCCCCCCAACATTTTCCTTCCTTCTACCCCCAATCCCTAAATCTAATCTCCCCCATACTTTACACCCCCACCTACAACCCCCTACCCCACACACATCTCCCTTTCCCCCTACAAATTTCAAATCCTTCCAATACCCAACCACCTCCACCCCCCCCTCTTTTCCTCTCCATATTACCACTATTTACCCTCCAACCCCCCCTATCTCACCCCACACTCATCCTAACCTCTACCTAACACCACACACCCCTCACAATACAATAACTTCCCTCCCTATCCTTCATTCCCCTACAATTTATCCACCCATTCTCCCCTCCTCCTCTACTCAACTATTTCACCCCCTATCCCCTACACTCCAATCCCCCTCACAATTTCCTCACTCCCCCTCTCCCTCCCTCCACACCACAATCATCAATCAATTCCCACATACAACACTCACCCACCACCCACCACAACCCCCCCCCCCACCCCTTCCACCCCCCCACCCTATAACATTCCCCCCCCTCAAACAACCCTCACCCCCCACACCTCAAACATCTTATCCTTCCCAAACCTCCCCCCCTCTTAAACTCCCCCTCCCCTTCACCCAAACCTACCCACCACTTACACAACATCTCCCCAACCAAACCCTCCCACAAAAATCAAACCCAACCATATACTTCACAAAAAAAAACACTCCAACAAACAACAAACAAACAAATCCATTCCCTCTATTCACCCTCTCCTCATCTCCCTCCCCTCTCTCTCCACCACCCCACCCCATTAACCCCCACCCCCACCAAAACCCCCCTCCCCCTCTTCTTAATTACATCCTCCTTCTCCCCCCTTCACCAATACAATTACAACCCCTTTTATCTACTTCCACCCCACATCACACTCCCCAACATACACTTTCCCCAATCCCTCTCGTCCTATCTCCCCCCCCCCCCCTTCCACTTTCCCCCCAACCCCCCACACTCCCTACACTTCCTCACTCTTCCTCCCTCACTCCATCCTCAACCTCCTCATACCCTCTCCCCCACACATCCAACCCCCCCCCCCCTCACAACCCCAAACACCCTCCTATCCCACAATCCCTCACACTCCCACTCATTACCCTCTCACCTCCAAACCCCTACACCTCACACCATCCCCAACTTATCACACCAAAACCCACCACTCCCCCCACACTACTTCTCCCCTATACACCCCACTCCACCCTCCCCCCCATCCCAACTCCCCAACCACCTCACCAAAAAACTTTCCCCAAATCCTCAACAATCAAACACATAACAACACCTATATC